>JALGPY010000002.1:78335820-79585820 GCA_023055425.1 Linanthus parryae
ACGACTATGAGATTTGGAAAATAGGTGTCAAAACAGCGTTCCTTTATGGGAACCTCCTTGAGGATGTGTACATGACACAACCGGAGGGTTTTGAGGATCCAAAGAATACCAATAAAGTCTGTAAGCTGCAAAGATCCATTTATGGATTAAAGCAAGTTTCTAAGAGTTGGAATCAACGTTTTGATGACGCGGTCAAAGAGTTTGGCTTCATCAAGAACGATGACGAGCCTTGTGTTTACAAGAAGGTTAGTGGGAACTCTGTATTATTTCTGGTCT
The DNA here is from genome assembly GCA_023055425.1 of Linanthus parryae. Taxonomy (NCBI): domain Eukaryota; kingdom Viridiplantae; phylum Streptophyta; class Magnoliopsida; order Ericales; family Polemoniaceae; genus Linanthus; species Linanthus parryae. Next base: position 78,336,097 of record JALGPY010000002.1, read on the forward strand.
TGTATGTGGATAACATACTAATCATTGGCAACGACATTCCTACTTTGTAATTTGTTAAAGACTGGCTAGGAAAGTGCTGGGCAATGAAGGACTTAGGAGACGCAGCCTATATACTTGGTATAAAGATCTATAGGGATAGATCTAAAAGTTTTCTCGGCCTAAGTCAAAGTACATTTATAGACAAGGTGTTGAAGATGTTTAACATGCAAGATTCCAAGAAGGGATTCTTTCTCATGTCGCATGGAGTCACTCTTTATAAGAATGATTGTCCCTCCAACGAGATTGAGAAGGACCGCATGAGTAGGATACCCTATGCTTCGTCTATAGGATCCATCATGTACGCCATGTTACGTACTAGACCAGACGTATCGTACGCGTTGAGTATGGTGAGCACATACCAGTCCAATTCGGGTGAGAGTCACTGGATTGCTGTCAAGAACATCCTAAAGTACTTGAGAAGAACTAAGGATGTGTTCTTTATATTTCCAGGTAAGGAAGAGCTAAGTGTAAAGGGTTACACTGATGCAAGCTTCCAAACCGAAAAAGATGACTACAGATGGCAGTCTTGATACGTTTATTGCCTGAATGGAGGAGCTGTGAGTTGGAAGAGTCTACAAAAGAAGCTGAGTACATTGCTGCTGCGGAAGTAGCAAAAGAGGCAGTTTGGAAAAATAAGTTTATCACTGAGCTCGGTGTGGTCCCTAGCATCGTGGATCCCATATAGTTGTTCTGTGAAAACTCTGGGGCGATCGCACAAGCCAAGGAACCAAGATTACACCAGAAATCAAAGCATGTACTTAGGAGATTCCATCTTATTCTGGATATAATCGATCGAGGAGATGTGAAGATGTGCAAGATTCCAATGGATGACAATGTTTCAGATCCGCTCACAAAAACTCTTACACAGCGAAAGCATGAAGGGCACGCCAGATCTATAGGCATTCAAGATGCACCAGATTGGCTCTTGTGCAAGTGGGAGACTGTTGGAATAGTTTCCCTAGAGGCAATCGTAGATTTAGTATGAACATTGTTTTCGCTAGAATATTCATTTATTATTTATTGTGATATTTAATATAATGAATTCCTTAGATACAATGTGTTGTTTATCTTAAATATCCCTAGTGCACTATATTAATTAATAGGACGATCAAATATAGACTAGTATGTGGGTAGATTGATATGGAGATATCAAGTCTAACACATGGGTATGCATTAGGGGTAATGGCATACTGGATTGACCCACAACGAGAAGGATACATTAGATTATGTCAAGTCACAATCGCTTCTCGTAGTGCTAATATAATTGCAATCCTTAGACTTGAAGTCACTAGATACTCTAGTTGTGAAATATTGCGCTTTGATGTTATCAAACGTTACACCGTAACTGGGTAATCATAAAGGTGGCTATCGGGCGTGATAGGAAGCAAGCTTAGAGATCGTAGTGATGTAGATAGGATTTGTCCCTCCCACATAATGGGGGTAAATATCCACGGCCACTCGAGGGATGAGGCTTATTGAATATCTGGCCAGACTCAGATAAATCAATATGGAGATATTGATGTTATCTGCTAGCATAAGCATATTCCCAGGATCGAGGATCTATGGATTGGATATACGAGTGTGAATATTTATGTCTCGTTTCCAATCCGGATATGGAGACAAAAGGAAAGTGGAATATAAGATATTGGGCATAAGAGGTTTGTCGGGATCGCTGACTATTTCTAATAGTTGGGTAGCATGGATGTGTCACTAGACACCGTTCCATGTTAGTAAAAGTTACTACCACTAGATATAAACCTATGGGGTCACACTTCAAATAGATAAGAGCTAGATTTGGGATTAATTAATTTTTATTAATTAATGGAAGGATCATTATGCAACACCTTGCAAACTTATTAGGACTAATTTTCAAGGAAGGGAATAATTCTAGTTCATGTAAAATTAACAACAAGGAGTTGTTGGACTATATAAAGGAGTCTCTAGCTTTCTTCCCACGAGAATGTTATTAGAAATAAAAAAGTGAGTGGGAGAGAGCAAAAGAGAGAGAGAAGACAAGCCTAGGTCGACCGCCCTAGGCCGTCCGCCCCCTCTCCCGTCGGCGCCAAAGGAGGGCCGAAGCCCTTCCTTGTCCTTGTTGCTTTGATCCTCTTCCCTCTTCCACCGGGTTCAAGCTAGCACTTGTTTGAAGCAAGAATCTAGATCTCACCTCTAGACATGGATCAACCGTAGAGACGAGGACATCATTCTTCGTGTGATCTCACAAATCAAAAGGTACACAAAACTATGTCCTTTATCATGTTATGATGTCTCCTCCTGACGATACGTGGTGGGCTTTGAAGTAGGATTAATTTTTGTTATTCCGATGCGTTACCTACGTCAAAACCCAACAGTTTGGGGGTGGCAACCTCACAATTCTTACTCCATTCCTCCCGGTTACTTAAACCTCAACTAATATTATAACTAAACAATCTCGAGCTTGTCCTCGTGTGATTTGACAACCCGAGTATTAAATGTACTCACTCTATACTACTTGATACGTGCACTTGCGGTAACACGTAAGAAATCATGTCAGACACGAGACATAAAAGTCACACTCGTATATCCAATCCATAGTTTCTCGATCCTGGGAATAGTATTATCCATGCAGATAACATCAATATCCTATATTGATTTATCTGAGTCTGTCCAGACATTCTATAAGCACTACCCCTCGAGTGGCTGCAGATATTTTCTCCCGTATGTGGGAGGGAGAAATACTATCTACATCACTACCATCCCTAAAGTTGCGTCCTATCATGCCCGTTGACTACCTTTATAGTTACCCTGTTAAGGCACAACGTTTGATAATATCAAAGCATGATATTTCCCAACTAGAGTATCTAGTGACTGCAAGTCTAAGGACCACAATACCATTGTCACTACGAAAAGCACTTGTGACTTTACATAACTTCTATGTAGCCTTCTCGTGGTGGGTCAATCATGTATGCCATTACCCCTAATGCATACCCATGTGCATATCAATCTACCCACATGCTAGTCTCGATAAAATACAGTTGTCCTATTAACTGTTGTACACGACTAGGGATATTTAAGAATATAAAACTTATATTCCAAGGACTTCATTCATGTTAACATATCCCCATATTAATTACACAATCCATATAAATGTCACAAGAAATATATTGTCTCTAGGGCATATTTCCAACAACTTTAGTACTCGGGTTGGTAGCCAAATGGGCTACTAGACTTACATGTGCATAGTGGTCCTCATGAGACAACACATCCGCGCTGATTAGAGTTCAAACATTATGGCGAATATTTTCCCAAAAATAAAGCGTGCTTACGAGTGACATTATGTGGCGAGTAGAACTGGTCCCTGAGATTCCTCGCCCTGTGATCCTCTTCAAACATATGAATGAGATTGACACTGTATACCCTTTGTACGTTTATCTCAGTCATGAGGAGACGGGTTGGTGGTGCTACTTTGGCGTGACACCTTACGACTATGGATGATTCGGTCTTCCGGACACTGGTGGGAAAGCAGCTAGCCTAATATAAGTGACACATGGATGAAATGAAGATTCTCATTGCATCACACTTTTTTGTTTTCATTGGGCCCACCTATGAGATCCATTGGGGGTAATGTAGGATATTAATATAATAAAGGAGATGTAGACTCATTGGAGCACGGCCTTCAAGACTAGGTAGGTGCTCATGTTGGAATAGATGCCCAAGAGGCAATCTAGTTTAGTATGAATTTATTTTGGCTAGAACATTCATTGTATTATTTATTGGATATTTAATATAATGAAGTCCTTAGATTTACAATTTTGTTGTTTATCTTAAATATCCCTAGTCCAGTATAGTATAGACTAGTATGGGGTTGGATTGATATGGAAATATCATGATCCAACACATGGGCGTGCCTTAAGAGTAATGGCGCACTGGATTGAACCATCTCCGAGAAGGCTACATACACGTTATGTTAAGTCACAAGTTCTTCTCGTGGTGCAATGGTATTTCCATCCTTAGACTTAAAGTCACTAGATATTCTAGTTGTGGATTATTGTGATTTTGGTAGCGTTAAACGCTACACCGTAACTGGGTAGTTTTAAAGGCGTGTACCGGATACAATAAGAAGCAAGCTTAGAGATCATAGTGGACGTAGATAGAATTTGTCTCTCCCACATAACCGGAGCAAATATCCTAGGCCACTCGAGGGATAGTGCTTACAGAATTTCTGGCCAGACTCAAATAAATCAATATGGGATATTGATGTTATTTGCACGAATAAGGCTATTCCCATTGATAGAGAAAATATGAATTGGATATACGAGTGTGACTTGTATTTCTCGTGTCCAATCCGGATATAGAGACAAATGGATGAGACATTTACTTGTACAAGGTTTGTCGGATGACTATTTTATTAGTTGGCTAGAATGGATGTTTTGCTAGAAACCTCTCCATATTAGCAAATTGTTGCTACCAACTAGATAGAACCTATGGGGTCACACGCTATATAGAGTTGAACTATATTTGGGAATTAATTAATAGGATTAATTAATTAGAAGGATCACTTTGCAACACCTTGCAAACTTAGTAGGACTAATTTGCAAGGAAGGGACTAAACCGAATTCTAGTAGGACTAGAATGGGTCCTTTCGGTAGTTGGTAAGGATTTGTTGGACTATATAAAGGATGATCCTTACTTCCTTCCCACACTTATGAGCCTTTAAGATCATGACTTGAGTGGGAGAGAACAAAAGGAGAGAGAGCAAGCAAGCAAGAGAGGCGCACGCCCCCCTTGCCGCCGCCCCATCCCGTCGGCCCAAACAAGGAGGCCGAACCTCCTTGTTTCCTCTCGTTGTGTGATTTCTTCTTCCTATTCCTCCATTCCGGGCTAGAACAAAGGAGTATGAAGATCTAGAATTCAGCTCTAGGCGTGGATCAACTATAGAGAACGTGACACAATTCACGATAGAAGTCATCGCAGGAGAAACCCTAAGGTGTGTGAATTGATTTCTTCCCTTACCATCGTTATGTCTCTTGACTTGTGATCCTTGGAGGATATTGCATGGATTATATATTTATTTTTCCGCTGCGCATCCATGATCAAAACCCTACAGTGGTATCAGAGCCACAGGTCGTAGAGCATAAACGTGGGTTATGTGTTATGTTTTGATAGTTTTACACTTTAAATTTAGTGTTTATCGCGTAAAACATGACAAATAAAGCATATGATGCAATTTGTCAATAATCAATCATAACAAGACATAGTTTTTGCATTGGATGCATGAATTAGTGAGTTTGAGAAATTTTAGGATCTAGATCTGGGGTTTGGGCATACTATGGAAAGGAGTTCTTCCCATACAAGGAAACAACAAAACTTGGGCACCAAGCAAGGGAGTTGTTTTGGAAAAAACTCCCAAAGGAGTTTTGGCCCCCCTAGGGGACCGCCCCTACTTGCTTGCCGCCCAAGCAAGGGACGGCCTAGGGTCCGGCCGGCCCAAGACCTTTGCGATCCTCTTTTTAGGTTCAGGCACTATGATTGTTGGGCCCAATGGACCGTTTTAACCCAATAAAATCCTAAAATCAATTAAAATTGACCAAGCACGTTAAAATTGGATTTTAACCGTTTATGTGAAAATTGCATGGTGATTGGATATGGCCTTTGGATGTGGTTTGATGTGAATGTTTAATTTTTGTGGTTTGGTTTACGGCCTCCGAGCTGATCAATTAATTGTAATAATTAATTAGGGTTTTATGGCCTGCGAGCCATTTTTTTCTCAACTTGTGAGATTTATGTTTTTTAGTATAGTTGCTAGCTAGTACTAGATAAAGTAGATTGTTAGCCAAGATTGAAGAAAAGAAGCCCAATGCCAAAGGGAGCCACAAAAAGATGGAGCATGGAGCATTCCACATTACTATGAAGGATGGACCAAAAGATGAAGACGCATGGAGATGTGCTTGCTTTTAGGGTTCATAGATAATTCCATTGGCTTGGTATTATCTTAGTCTAGAAAAGGCCATATTCACATCACATTTTATTTTGTTTTGTGGTTGTTTATTTTATTGTCTTATTATTTTGTGGTTGGTGTATGGATGATGCGTGCAATTAGGATAATAAGATAATTAGACAACCCGGATCTATTATTTGGAGTTGTGCCCAAACTCAAATAGATAGATTAGTTGATATTGATCAACAAAACAATTAAAAATGAATTAAAAAATCCCTCAAAATTCAAATATTGTGTTCGTGCCTTCTTGTTTTAAACACTCATTATCATCATGATTTATCAAGTTCGTGCGTGGCAAAGCATGGCGACTTGGTTCATAATGATGGAATGTGATGGCACAAGCAAGTAATGTGCAATTGTTTAAATAAGAGGTTGAACACAACTAGGCTATTAGTATGATTAAAACCTAGAGGCAATCAATTGGGATTATCCAAACGGATGGATAAATAAGGAGTTATTTTCCCAATTGAACCAAGAGTTGCATATAGATGCAATTGAAATTGTTCCTACCTAAAGTAGTCAAATTATGGGTGACTTGCCAAAGCAAGCTCATAAGGAGATGAAACATGGATCTTGGCCCACAAGAAAATATAAGGATATTTTCTGCATTAATATCTTGAGGGTTATTAATCCGTAGAAAAATAGTGGGAGCTATATTCGATAAACTAGCCATTATTGAATATAGTCAAAAATTCACAAATACTAAAACTTGCTTATGTTCTTTTTGTAGAATTCCAAATGGCAAACAACTCATCGAGTTCACAACATTCCCTACGATCTGTCCTTGAGAAGGACAAGCTCTCTGGGACCAACTTCCTTGATTGGTACAAAAACTTGAGAATCGTTCTCAAGCAAGAGAATAAACTGTACGCAGTAGAGGAGCATGTTCCAGAAGGTCCAGAGGACCAAACACCTGCAGCTCTAAAGGCGTATCAAAAGCGTGTTGATGACGCTAATGATGCGGTCTGCCTGATGCTATGCACCATGACTTCTGAGCTTCAGAAGCAACACGAAAACATGAATGTTGTCGATATGATCAAGCATCTGAAGCAGCTCTTCCAAGAGCAGGCAAGGGTTGAGAGGTATGAGGTCTCTAAGGCACTGTTCAAGTGTCATCTGGCATAAGGGAACCCGGTGGGACCCCAAGTACTCCGTATGATCGGGTACCTGGAGAATCTCGCCCGACTGGGGTTCCCGGTCGGCCAAGAGTTGGCGACCGATCTCGTGTTAAAATCGTTGCCCTAGAGTTATGGACATTTCATCATGAACTATAAAATGAACGAGATTGTGAAACCACTGCCAGATTTGCTCAATATGTTCAGGACAGCTGAACAAAGCATCAACAAGGGTAAGGGCAAGGCCATAATGATGGTGCAGAAAGGAAAGAGCAAAAGGTTTGCCTCATCCTCCAAGGGCAAAGGCAAGTCAGTTGCCAAGTCCAAGGAACCTGCCCTTAAGCCTGTTGGTGGCATTGCCAAAGGTGTGACTAAAGGTGAATGTCACTACTGCAGTCAGCCTGGACACTGGAGGAGGAACTGCCCAAAATATCTGGAGGACAAGAGGCTTGGAATAGTGATTCCACCACCACCACGTATTTTTGTTGTAGATGTCAATTTAAATGTCTTTACATCATGGGTATTAGATACTGGATGTGGATCTCACATTTGTCGAAATGTGCAGGATCTAAAGAGGAGTAGAATATTGGCTAAAGGGGAGATAGATCTGCGCGTTGGGAATGGAGAAAAAGTTGCTGCGTTGGCCGTAGGCGTGTGCGAGCTATCTCTGCCTTCAGGATTAGTTTTAGAATTAAATAATTGCTATTTTTTGCCTGCTATGAGCAGAAACATTATTTCTATTTCTTGTTTGGACAAGGAAGGTTTTATTATTACAATAAAGAACAATTGTTGTTCCTTTTATTTGAATAATATTCACTATTTTAGTGCGCAGTTATTAAATGGATTGTACGTCCTTGATCTAAGCAATCATGTCTACAACATTAATACCAAGAGAATTAAAATATGTGACTTAAATCATGCTTACTTATGGCACTGTCGTTTCGGCCTTATAAACGAGAAACGTGTATCTAGACTCCATAAGGATGGACTACTAGGCTCATTTGATGTTGAATCATATGAGACATGTGAAGCTTGTTTATTGGGAAAAATGACAATGTCCCCTTTCAATAAGAAAGGTGAGAGGACTAGTGAGCAATTGGCGCTCATACATACTGATGTGTGTGGGCCATTTGCCACGCCTGCCAGGGGTGGTTATGTCTACTTGATTACATTTACTAATGATTAAGTAGTTATGGATTTGTGTAGCTTATGAAGGCCAAATCCGAATCCTTTGAAATGTTCAAGGAATTCAAAAGTGAAGTAGAGAAGCAACTTGGCAAAATTTCAAGGCTCTACGATCAGATCGTGGAGGAGAATACTTGAGCCAAGAGTTTGACGACTGTCTTAGAGAGTGTGGGATCGTGTCCCAACTCACTCCACCCGGAACGTCACAATGGAATGGCCTGTCTGAGAGGAGAAATCCAACCCTATTGGATATGGTTCGATCTATGATGTGTCAAACCGATCTTCCATTATCGTTTTGGGGCCACGCTCTATTAAGTGAAGCTTTCACCATTCACCGTGTTCCATCTAAATCAGTCATGTAAACACAGCATGAGATGTGGAGTGGGAGGCGTCCCACACTGTTGTTCATGAGGATTTGGGGCTGCTATGTCTATGTAAAACGTTTACAATCAGACAAGCTAGGGCCAAAGTCGGATAAGTGTAAATTTGTGGGGTACCCTAAGGAAACTAAGGGTTACTACTTCTACAATCCAACCGAGAACAAATTGTTTGTTGCTCGAGCCGGCGTGTTTCTAGAAATAGAGTTTGTCTTTAAAGAAGCAAGTGGGAGGACTGTATAACTTGAAGAAATTCAAGAACCGCAAATCACTGAACCGATTATGGAACAGGAACAGGAACCACAAGCAGTTTTGGAACAGCCTGTTCAGGTAGCACAAGAGATTCGTAGATCTTCTTGTGACTGATTCCGGTGACACAATGCTCATAGATGATGAGCCTACTACCTATGAAGAGGCCGTAAAAGGGCCAGACTCTCAGAAGTGGATAGAAGCCATGAGATTCGAGATGGAATCCATGCACACCAACAAAGTATGGACTTTGTTGGAACCACCCGAAGGGGCGCGGCCCATAGGGTGCAGGTGGGTCTTCAAGAAGAAGATCTACATGGATGGTATTGTGATTACCTATAAGGGCCGACTGATGGTCAAAGGATTCAGACAGATTCATGGTATTGACAATGATGAAACCTTTTCACCAGTCGCTATGACCAAATCCATCAGAATCCTACTTGCAATTGCAGCATACTACGACTATGAGATTTGGCAGATGGATGGAAAAACAGCATTCCTTTATGGGAATCTCCTCGAGGACGTGTATATGATACAGCCAGAGGGTTTTTAGGATCCAAATCAAGCCAACAAAGTCTGTAAGCTGCAGCGATCCATTTATGGATTGAAGCAAGCTACTAGGAGTTGGAATCGACGTTTTGATGAAGTAGTCAAAGAGTTTGGCTTCATCAGAAACGAAGATGAGTCTTGTGTCTACAAGAAGGTTAGTGGGAGCTCTGTAGATTTTCTGGTCTTGTATGTGGATGACATACTACTCATTGGAAACGACGTTCCCATGCTGAAATCTGTTAAAGATTGGCTGAGAAAGTGTTTCTCAATGAAAGACTTAGGGGAAGCAGCCTACATACTCGTATAACGATCTATAGAGATAGATCTAAGAGACTGTTAGGACTAAGTCAGAGTACATATATTGAAAAGGTGTTGAAGCGGTTGAACATGAAAGATCCAAGAAGGGATTCTTGCCCATGTCACATGGAATCGCTCTTTCGAAGAGTTGTTGTCCTTCCAATGAGATTGAGAAGGAACGCATGAGTAGAATTCCCTATGCCTTGGCCATAGGATCTATCATGTACGCCATGTTATGTACTAGACCAGATGTGTCATATGCCTTGAGTATGAAAAGCAGATACCAATCCAATCCGGGTGAGAGTCACTGGATTGCAATCAAGAACATCCTGAAGTACTTGAGAAGAACTAAGGATGCTTTCTTGATATTTGGCGGAGAGGAAGAGTTGCGTGTAAGGGGTTACAATGATGCAAGCTTCCAAACCGACAGAGATGACTTTAGATCACAATCTGGATATGTGTTTTGCCTCAATGGAGCAGCGGTGAGCTGGAAAAGTTCCAAGCAAGAGACGGTGGCTGATTCTACAACAGAGGCTGAGTACATTGCTGCAAATGGCGCATCAAAGGAAGGTGTTTGGATCAGAAAGTTTGTTTCTGAACTTGGTGTGGTTCCTAGCATTGCGGATCCAGTTGAGTTGTACTGTGACAACAATAGTTGTACTGTGACAACAATAGGGCGATCGCGCAATCAAAGGAACCCATGTCACACCAGAAATCCAAGCACGTGCTCAGAAAGTTCCATCTGATTCGAGATATTATCGATAGAGGAGACGTTCGGATATGCAAGATTCCTACAGATGAGAATCTGTCAGATCCGCTTACGAAGCCGCTTGTGCAGTGGAAGCATGAATAGTGATTAATGGGACAATCATCTATAGACTAGTATGGGGTTGGATTGATATGGAGATATCACGATCTAACACATGGGTGTGCATTAAGAGTAATGGCGCACTGGATTGACCCATATCTGAGAAGGCTACATACACGTTATGTTAAGTCACAATTGCTTATCGTGGTGCAATGGTATTTTCATCCTTAGACTTGAAGTCACTAGATATTCTAGTTGTGGATTATTGTGATTTTGGTAGCGTTAAACGCTACACCGTAATTGGGTAGTTATAAAGGCGTGTACCGTATACAATAAGAAGCAAGCTTATAGATCGTAGTGGACGTTGATAGAATTTGTCCCTCCCACATAACGGGAGCAAATATCCTAGGCCACTGGAGGGATAGTGCTTATAGAATGTCTGGCCAGACTCAAATAAATCAATATGGGATATTGATGTTATTTGCACGAATAAGGCTATTCCCATGGATCGAGAAACTATGGATTGGATATACGGGTGTGACTTGTATGTCTCCTGTCCAATCCGGATATAGAGAAAAAGGGATGAGACAATTACTTGTACAAGGTTTGTCGGATGACTATTTTATTAGTTGGCTAGAGTGGATGTTTTGCTAGAAACCGCTCCATATTAGCAAATTGTTGCTACCAACTAGATTGAATCTATGGGGTCACACGCTATATAGAGTTGAACTAGATTTGGGAATTAATTAATAGGATTAATTAATTAGAAGGATCACTTGGCAACACCTTGCAAACTTAGTAGGACTAATTTGCAAGGAAGGGACTAAACCGAATTCTAGTAGGACTAGAATGGGTCCTTTAGGTAGTTAGAAAGGATTTGTTGGACTATATAATGCATGCTCCTTCCTTCCTTCCCACACTTATGAGCCTTTAAGATCATAACTTGAGTGGGAGAGAACAAAAGGAGAGAGAGAAAGCAAGCAAGAGAGGTGCACGCCTTCCTTGTCGCCGCCCCATCCCGTCGGCCCAATCAAGGAGGCCGAACCTCCTTGTTTCCTCGCGTTGTGTTATTTCTTCTTCCTCTTCCTCCATTCCGGGCTAGCACAAAGGAGTAGGAAGATCTAGAATTAAACTCTAGGCGTGGATCAACTATAGAGAACGTGACACAACTCACGTTAGAAGTCATCACAGGAGAAACCCTAAGGTGTGTGAATTGATTTCTTCCCTTACCATCGTTATATCTCTTGACTTGTGATCCTTGGAGGGTATTGCATGGATTATATATTTTTTTGCACTGCGCATCCATGATCAAAACCCTACAGCTCATGGTTTGCGAGATGACAATTGATCGAATTTAGGGGATACGAGAGTTATGATGTGAATAATTTTGAAAAAGGGTTGAGCCTTCCTGCTCTGGGTATACGAGTTTTGTGTGAGGATCTCAAAAAATGCAGGTACTCTCATCGAGAATAAGTCGTGGCCACAAAGTACTGTTTTTAGATCATTATAGTTGCAATTTGAGAGAGACTAGATGAACTGTATGTGCAGCCCCACTGTGCGGGTGGAAGATGTTAGAATTATATGTGTAGGGTTTTGATCATGGATACGCAGAGGAAAAATGATAATTTATCCACTCAATACCCTCCAAGTATCACAGGAAGAGAAGCAATAACGATGGTAAAGGAAGAATGTTTTTACACGCCTTATGGTTTCTCCTGTGATGACTTGTAACGTGAATTGTGTCACGTCTCTACGATTGATCCACGCCTAGAGTTGAGATCTAGATCTTCCTTCTCCTTTTTGCTAGCTTGGACCGGAGGAAGAGGAAAAAAAAATCACACAACACGAGGCAACAAGGAGGTTTCGGCCTCCTTTGTTGGCCGACGGGGACAGGGCGGCGCAAGGGGGTGGCAAATGGCGCACACACATCACTATGTATCAGAGCCAATTTCTCACTAGTCCTCTCACATTTCTTATTGAAAGGGGACTTTGTCATTTTTCCCAATAAACAAGCCTTACATGTCTCATATGATTCAAAATCAAATGAGTCTAAAAATCCATCCTTATGGAGTCTAGATACACGTTTCTCGTTTATGTGGCTTAGACGACAGTGCCATAAGTAAGCATGATTTAAATCATTTATTTTAATCCTCTTAGTATTAATGTTGTAGACAGGATTGCTTAGATCAAGGACATATAGTCCATTAAATAATTGCGCACTACAATAGTGAATATTATTAAAATAAGTTGAACAACAATTGTCCTTTATTGAAATAATAAAACTTTCCTTGTCCAAACAAGAAATATAAATAATGTTTCTGCGCATAGCAGGCACAAAATAGCAATTATTTAATTCTAAAACAAATCATGAAGGCAAAGATAGCTCGCACACGCCCACGGCCAATGCAGCAACCTTTGCTCCATTCCCAACGCGCAGGTCTATCTCCTCTTTAGCCAAACTTCTACTTCTATTTAGATCCTGCACATTTAGACACATGTGAGATCCACATCTAGTATCCAATAACCATGATGTAGAGATAATTAATTTGACATCTACAACAAAAATACCTGGTGGTGGTGGAATCATTGTTGCAAGTCTCTTGTCCTCCAGATATTTTGGGAAGTTCCTCCTCCAGTGTCCAGGATGACTGCAGTAGTGACACTCACCTTTAGTCACTCCTTTGGAAATTCCACCAACAGGCTTAAGGACAGGTTCCTTGGACTTGGCAACTGACTTGCCTTTGCCCTTGGAGGATGAGGCAAACCTTTTGCCCTTTCCTTTTTGCACCATCATAATGGCCTTGCCCTTACCCTTGTTGATGCTTTGTTCAGCTGTCCTCAACATATTGAGGAAATATGGCAGTCGTTTCACGATCTCGTTCATGTTATAGTTGATCATAAACTGTCCCTAACTCTCAGGCAACGATTGCAGCACGAGATCAGTGGCCAACTCTTGGCCGACCGGAAACCCTAGTCACGCGAGAGTCTCCAAGTATCCGATCATACGAAGTACATGAGGTCTCACAGGGTTTCCTTCATCCAGATGAAGTTTGAAAAATGCCTTAGAGACTTCATAACTCTCAACCCTTGCCTGCTCTTGGAAGAGCTGCTTGAAGTGTTCGATCATATCGACATCATTCATGTTCTCGTTTTGCTTCTGAAGCTCAGAGATCATGGTGCATAGCATAATTCAGACCGCATCATTAGCGTCATCAACACGATTCTGATAAGCCTTTAGGGCTGCAGGAGTATTGTCCTTCTCAAGTTTCTGTACTAATCAAGGAAGTTGGTTCCAGAGAGCTTGTCCTTCTCAAGGACATATCGTAGGGAATGTTGTGAACTCGATGAGTTGTTTGCCATTTGAAATTCTACAAAGAAAAATACGCAAGTTTTAGTATTTGTGAATTGTTTACTCTATTCAATAATGGCTAGTTTATCAAATATAGCTCCCATTATTTTTCTACGGATTAATAACCCTCAAGATATTATAATGCGGAAAATACCCTTATATTTTCTTGTGGGCCAAGATCCATGTTTCATCTTCTTTTGAGCTTGATTTGGCAAGTCATCAAAAATTTGACTACTTTAGTTAGGAACAATTCCAATTGCATCCTATGCAAATCTTATGTCAATTGGTCAAATAAATCCTTATTTATCCATCCCTATGGATAATCCCAATTGATTGCCTCTAGGTTTTAATCATATTAATAGCCTAGTTGTGTCCAACCTCTTATTTAAACAATTGCACGTTACTTGCTTGTGCCATCGCATTTCATCATTATGAACCAAGTCGTCTTGCTTTGGAATGCACGAGCTTGATAAATCATGATGACAATGAGTGTTTAAATAACGAGAAGGAAAAACACAATATTTGAATTTTGAGGGATTTTGAAATTCAATTTTTAATTGTTTTGTTGATCCTTATCAATTGATCTATCTATTTGAGTTTGGGCTTAACTCCAAATAATAGATCCGAGTTGTCTAATTATCTTATTATCCTAATTGCATGCATCAACCATACACCAACCACAAAATAATAAGACAATAAAATGAACAACCACAAAATAAAATAAAACGTGATGTGGATATGGCCTTTTCTAGACTAAGATATTCCCAAGCCAATGGGAATATATGACCCTAAAAGAAAACACATCTCCATGCGTCTTCATCTTTTGGTCAATCCTTCATGGTCATGTGGAATGCTCCATGCTTCGTCTTTTGTGGCTTCCTTTGGCGTTGGGCTTCTTTTCTTCAATCTTGGCTAACAAACTATTCTATCTAGCACTAGCTAACAACTATAATAAATAAAATAAATCTCACAAGTTGAGAAAAAATGGCTCGCAGGCCATAAAACCCTAATTAATTATTACATTAAATTGATCAGCTCGCAGGCCGTAAACGAAACCACAAAATTAAACAATCACACCAAACCACATCCTAAGGCCATATCCAACCACCATGCGATTTGCACATAGACAGTTAAAATCCAATTTTAACGCACTTGGTCAATTCTAATTGATTTTAGGATTTCTAGGGTTAAAACGGTCCAAGGGGCCCACCATGCCACGGCTGAACCCCTTTGGAGCCGCCCGGGGCCGAGCCTAGGACGGTTTGCTCAACCCGAGGGGTCGGCCGACCAAGGCTTGGGCGGCAAGGAAGGAGGAAGGGCGGTCCGTAGGGGGGGCCGAACCTCCATAGTTGTTTCCAAAACAACTCATTCCTTGTTCCCCAAGTCCAAAAAGTTTCCAAATTTGAAACTAGTTTCCAAATTAGTGCCCAAACCCTAGATCTAAGATCCTAAAATTTCTCAAACGCACTAATTCATGCATACAATGCAAAAACTAGGTCTTGTTTTGTTTGATTATTGAAAAATCACATCATATGCTTGATTTGTCCGTTTTACGCGATAAACAATAAATTTAAAGTGTAAAACTATCAAAATGTAACTCATAAACCACGTCAATGTTCTACGACACTTGGCTCTGATACCACTATAGGGTTTTGATCATGGATACGCAGCGGAAAAAAGATAATTTATCCATTCAATACCCTCCAAGGATCACAGGAAGAGAAGCATAACGATGGTAAAGGAAGAATCTTTTTAAACACCTTATGGTTTCTCCTGTGATGACTTGTAACGTGAATTGTGTCACGTCTCTACGGTTGATCCACGCCTAGAGTTGAGATCTAGATATTCCTTCTCCTTTGTGCTAGCTTTGACCGGAGGAAGAGGAAGAAGAAATCACACAACACGAGGCAACAAGGAGGTTTCGGCCTCCTTTGTTGGCCGACGGGGACGGGGCGGCGCAAGGGGATCGGTTCGGCCCACTTGTTGCTTGCTCTCTCTCATTTTTGTTCTCTCCACTCAAGTTATGAAAAATAGTGTCGTAAGTGTGGGAAGGAAGGAAGGAGCATCCTTTATATAGTCCAACAAATCCTTGTCAACTACCTAAAGGCCCTACTCTTGTCCTACTAGAATTCGGCTTAGTCCCTTCCTTGCAAATTAGTCCTACCAAGTTTGCAAGGTGTTGCAAAGTGATCATTCTAATTAATTAATCATATTAATTAATTCCCATATCTAGTTCAACTCTATCTAGCGTGTGACCCCATAGGTTCTATCTAGTTGGTAGCAACAATTTGCTAATATGGAGCGGTCTCTAGTAAGACATCCATTCTAGCCAACTAATAGAATAGTCATTCGACAAACCTCGTGCAAGTAATTTTCACATCCCTTTGTCTCCATATCCAATCCTTAGTTTCTCGATCATGGGAATAGCCTTGTTCGTGCAAATAACATCAATATCCCATATTGATTTATTTGAGTCTGGCCAGACATTCTATAAGCATTATCCCTCGAGTGGCCTCGAATATTTTCTCCAGTTATGTGGGAGGGACAAATTCTATCTACGTCTACTACGATTTCTAAGCTTGTTTTTTATTGTATCCGGTAAACGCCTTTATAGCTACCCAGTTTCGGTGTAGCGTTTGACGCTACCAAAATCACAATAATCCACAACTAGACAATCTAGTGACTTCAAGTCTAAGGATGAAAATACCATTGTCACCACGAGAAGCGCTTGTGACTCCACATAACATGTATGTAGCCTTCTCGGAATGGGTCAATCCAGTGCGCCATTACCCTTAATGCAGACCTATGTGTTGGATCATGACATCTCCATATCAATCCAACCCCATACTAGTCTATAGATGATTGTCCTATTAATCATTATATTGTACTAGGGTTATTTAAGATAAACACATAATTGTAAATCTAAGGACTTCATTATATTAAATATCCAATGAATAAATACAATGAATGTTCTAGCCAAAAATAAATTCATACTAAACTAGATTGCCTCTAGGGAATCTATTACAACAATATGGTGTGCCCATGTCGGGTGCATATGTAGTTTGCACAAACCTTATTGGGTTAGCTGCAGCAAGGAACAAATCCTAGGGGGTTATGTTTAAAACTGAGTAAAAGTTCTGTCTATATAAAAAGTCAGCCTCCCACATAATTCATATTAGACTACTGTGTAGAGATCATGTTCTGATTAAAGACAGTTTTAGGAACCCTTCCCTCTCTCTCTAACTTTTGCATCCAAATCGTGTGGAATGTGCGGTGGATCACAGTCTTCATCCTCGAGATTTACACTAGACCGGTTGGAGCAAGAAGGTGGTACGTGAAAGCAAACAATCAACGATCATCCGCTGCGCTAGAAGCTTAGGAGAAGAGGTAACACATAAGTCTTCCACTTAATTACGTGTTTAGATCTATACATGATTACATCAGATTATTCCTTCAGAAAGTTTTTGGCAAAGGGCCTCAAACACATTGGAAATCATGGGATTTGGGATGCACCATTTAAATCAAATGAAGAATTCAAACTCAATGAACAAAGGAAATTCAATTTCTTGAGATATATTCTGTAATAAAACAATTCCACAACATTCAGAACCACAATTCAAATCCACTAATAAACACATTTATCCAATCCTAACCCTACCCTAAAGTAGCAATAACAAGAACTCTAATCTGTAAGAGCCGCCACCTGCAACACCATAAAATCCACCGTTCATTTAACCAACACCCATGGCCAAAACCCAGAACCTGCAGAACACATTCACCGCTGCTTTTCTCCGCAGCCCAGCAAGAACCCAGCACCGCAAGAAGAAACCCACCTGCAGCAGACTTGTAGCGCAGAAGTCAAGAAAAAAGAAGAATTACAAAGAGTTAGAATAATTACGTGAAAAACAAGAGTAGAAGTTTCTGCTTCGTGTGATCATGAAGATAGATCGTACGATCAGCTACAGATCGCACGATCAGAGAGGAAAAACCAAAGGCAAAACTTGGACTTGATCGCACGATCAGCTCATAGCAGATCGCGCGATCTGTAATTATTGAAGCCTCAGGTTTGAAGGAAATAAATGACGTTTTTTTGGTTATTGAATGGGGAGCGGCTTCTGTGCTGTTCTCATCCGTGCAGTTGTTGTCCGGTTATGAACCGAAGGGTCCGATTAAGCCACGTGGGTGTAAAAGAAAGAAACCTTAAAGTGCTGAGCAAAACATACTTTCCCTCACGTGCTTTTTTTCTTGTTCAACTTTCTCTCACCATATTTCAAAAAAGAACTTTCTCTCACAACAATCAATAGAATCACTCTCCCCTAATCTAATTTCTCAACCCACCAATCCCAAACTACAATCCAGATGAAAGTCCAAATCATGAGATCACAGAGTATAACTTTTGACGTATTCGAACTGGTCGATTCATGATTTTCTTCTTCAACATCAAATAATTCCTGTAAAAAATTAGTGAAGAAATCACTACGAGGAAACTTTCTCCACAGCTTCCATGGAAGTAGGTTAGAACTTAGTGCTGATTTTTTACTTCAATTCGGAATTGTAAGTGTGATTTAAACTTTGATCTGGATTGATCCTCGGTTTGGGTGGGTTGACAAATGAGAACAAAGAATCAAAGATGAGAGAAATAATTGATTCTAGTGATAGAGAAACAGAGTTGAACAACAAAACTACATGCGCGTGAGCGGTTATGTTTCGGTCTGACGTCAATAAACTTTGATTTATAAAGCAAGTCTACGTGGCTTAATCGGAGCCTTCGGTTCATAACCGGACAACAACTACACGGATGAGAACCGCACAGAAGCCGCTCCCGATTGAATAGAACCCTAAAAAGAGATAGGGCGCATAGAAGAGAAGACAAAGACGAAAAATATGAAGAAGGGGAAGCTCCGGTTCCGCGTTGATCTCTTTGTCCTATTTTTTTATTAGTTTTATGGACGAACTTATGTTGTCTGCAAGAAAATGAAAATAAAAAAATAAATAAATAAAAAATGTACGAAGTTACGTTTGTTTGTCTACTGTATGAGTAGCTAAATTTCGTTAGCTAGATAATTTTTGCGTAGAACTAGGGTTTATTTTAGATTCCCGAATTTATGCAGTTTGATTCACGTTTTTCTTGAACTTAATTCTACGTACTGTTTTAGTTATTCGACAAGTTCTTGTTCTTACTTTTTAGTTCGCTTGGTATGATCACCCATAACTCGTTAGTTCTCTAGGTTGTTGCACGACAGTGAACGAAACACGGATCGTGGAGAACTTTGTTGAATTCTCGTAGTTTCTTGAGACCGATAGGAGAAAGAGAAATGAAAGACCGTGTGTGGGTGGTTTCGGTTAGACACAGTTAGGGTTGAGAGAACCGGTGGACCGACTGGACCGGGTGAGGAACTTGGCTAGCTGACTAGAACGGTACGTTAGACGACGGTGGACCGACAGGACCCAAAGTAGACCAAAACGTGAATCTGCGTGAGATCGATAGAAGATAATAATGACTGTGACCGGTATAACTAGACGTAGGCAGAGTGTTTCAAATCATAGTCCGAAAGTGTCTAAGTGCCCTAGGGACGCTGAATTATGTAGTGTTATCCATATTTATATTCATCAGAAAATCACAAAATATTAGGTTAGTTTGCAATTTGAATTTCAGTTGCTTGTTTGAGGGGCGACAACTTCTTAAATTAGCTAATACTCATCCGGTAACTTTACTCTAAATTAATTGTTTAATTGAATAATCTCAAGACTGTCCTTGCGGGTTCGACAACTTGAGTTTTAATACTCATCTTTTATTATTTTGACCGTGAACTTGCGTATATATGTAAAAATTGCATCACATATGAAAAAAATATCTTCATAACTTTTCAATGCTCTGTAACAGTTAACATAAAGAACGTTACTGGTACAATTGATAAAAAATAAAAAATGAAAATACTTATCCTAACTTCTTTTGTAGGGCAGCGTACTCCACATCGAACATCGGAACTTCATAACGTGAAGCTCGGAGTTCTGGTTCAGCCGCTCGGTGTATAGATAATAAGAAAATCATCAAAAGTTTGTCAGAACAATTTAAAGCAGAATAAATCAGCCACGACATGAAGATGATTACCCCATCAGCACCACCACCTCCAAGCATGGGCTCATTTTCTGGGTTGATCTACAAGATATAAATTAGTAAATCGAATTAAGATGGTCTTAGGATCACATTAAGAAATCTACGGGGAATCTACGAATATCAATCGTATTAGTGTTTGAGCAGGGGAGAATACCGCATAGTCATTACAATCGCATCCCATCTTTTGTTACTGTTCCACGACATAATATCCCACCAAAATCATAATGATTGATTCAAGACTGCTTGTTTGGGAAACCAGCCACAGGAAGATTTCTACCATTTACAAAGAACACCACTCATGCCATATTTGCAAACCATCCGTTCCAGAAAGGAAGAATGGAGCTACTTGTCCTAAAAAAGCTAGAAACCATATAGACATATCAAAAACAGTTCTCCGTCATTTTCTTCTTTGTTGAAATTCATGCCCTAACAATTGTGACACTGCAAAAGCTAAAAATCAAGCTCCATCGCGGAAAATTCTTGCAAAGCAAGAAAATAAGGCTAACAAAAGCAGTCATCTCTGGAGTCAACCATTAAGAAACCTTGGTGGAAGATGAACATGTGCACTCTCCGACGAATATGAACCTCGAAGTAATACCTTAGCAAAAGATCATGGGCGCACCATCTAAAATTTTGTATTTCAAGTCATTCATGGTAAGGGTGGCCGCTTTTGTTGGATTTGTGCCTCGAATGGTGAAGAAATCACCAAGAGCAACAACAAAAGCCAAAGGGAGCAAAGGAGAAAAAGAGAAAACAAGGCTGCAACATTCCAGTCTCTGTGGATTCCCTGCATTGCGTACTTCAAGTTTTGTGTTAACTAAACTCTGTGTATCGATCTCGAACAGCTTAAAATCTTCATGCAAAGTTGTTGCACTGGCATGAAAGTGCATGTGTGTTCTTAGCTAAGTATTTTTCAGAAATTCACAACTATTTTGGTCCGGCTTTGAATTCCTCTATATATCTCAATTGTTGATGAAATGAGCTTATTCTTGGACCCTAATACTCCCTGTTAACGCCGCAAAAAATGTGTGTGAATTTGTTGGTTCAAAGAAAGCCTTAATATCTCAGTTTTCCTTTCCAAAGTTGGGGCAGAATAGGTAGAAACTACAAAAGCATGTAATTTGGCCAAGTGTGGAATCAGGCTTGTTTTTGCCAAAACTTCAATCTGCAGTATCCCTCAATATACTTAGACTCTCCAAGAACTTGAATAGGTTCTGGAATCCTTGAGCAACCAACTTCAAAGCTCTATTCTCTGTTTTGCCATATTTTCTCTCAGTTGGTCATAATTTAGCTTTGAAATTGGTTATTTGTGCTAAATCCACTTCAGTTGTGACCTTCAGGTTGTTAGTGAAATGACTCTTCTAGCTTCTACACTCTTGAGAGGAATTTCTCCTAATATCAAACTGCATCTGTAATACCCTATATTTAGTAGGGTATTTATTTGTGTATTATTATTAAATTGGAGTAATGGTTATTGTTTTTAAAGTGGGGGTATGTAAGTGTAGTTTCATAAATCTAGATAAAAGGGGTTAAAGTGTCATTTCTCAAACCACCTGCACCACTCTCTCCTTCTCTCTCGGAGAAACCCAGTAACAGCACCCCCGACGCTCCCTCAACGCCTCTCCCCGCTTCTCCCTCAACACCCTCCACAACGCCGCCACGAATTCAACCCACGTTCTCCTCAATTCCTCCTACAGTCAATATATATCAACCCACTTCCCTCTTCGTCAGCTCACTCTCACCCTCACCCTCTGTTTTGCGATGAAAACAAACCCACTCCCCTGTAACACCACCACCTTCTCTGCAAATTCCGGCGAAAACCACCAGCCTTCGAACTCGCCTTCTCCCTATATTCTTCCCGACGAAACAGCAGGCGGCAACAAGGCCATCGCCGGCGCTGTTTTTGCTCTGACCCGTTTCCGACCCGAGAGAAGGCCGACGCAAAATCGGCGATCCCTCGTCCTCTCCGTCTGTTCGTCATCCAGTCTCCCGTACTCTGTCGTCTCTCCTTGTCCGGCGACCACCGCCAGTAGCAGCAATTGCAGCGGCGACCCTCCAATCGCCGCCGTCGTCTCCATCGTCGCCATCTTCTCTTCGATTCGTTCTTCAATCGGTAAACACCTGAACGTCAACTCTTGTGATTCTCACTCGTTCAGTTTCTCAAATAGCCTCCGTCAAAACATATTTGTATGTGGTTAATGAAGTGGAATTGTAAGTTTTCATCACTGTGATGTGAGGAGGAAGAAGATGGACTAAATTGAATATTGTATGAAGTAATTTGGGGGTGGTTGTTGTAACTTCAGAAACCTTGGGGGGAGGCCTTAATTATTAACTACAAACCGTTTTAGTTTTATTATTCTTTTACTTATATTTAGTGTTTTATTATATTTTAATTCTAATTAATTAGTTTCTCTTAATATAAAAATAAACATAATGTTTTCTAGTATGATTTTATGAGAAGAGTTTTATTCATAAAAATAAACTTTTTATATTAAATAAAAGTGTTTTCTTAAGATATTAGTTCACTTTGCATCGTGTTTTAATTCAAGATATTTTTCCTTATATAAACAAATAGTGGTTCTTAAATAAGTATTTAATCTTTTAATAAGTAAAGTTAACTTTTCTTCAATACTATTATCATCTTTCTAAATATTATACTCTTTCTAGATAACAAGTTATAAATAGATTTTAAGAATATAGTTAATTAGTTCAAAGTTTATTTCTATTATTTTAGTTCATTATTATTATTATTATTATTATTATTATTATTATTATTATTATTATTATTATTATTATTATTATTATTATAACTTTGTAAACTATTATTCTTTTCTAATATTAGAGTGACGTAAATTAAATTGGGAACTTGTTTGGGAAGTATTCTTTGCATTTGTATATAGGGAATAATTGCATTTGTGGTATGAGATCGGTCGTGTGTTAATATTAGGATTATTTGAATATTGTAGATTCCGAGTTCGTAGACGATCAGTTCTTTGACAGTCCGTACTACGAGTACTAGTTCTGTGCTTGCTTGTGTGTGTGGAGCTTTCTTCAATCCAAGTAAGTATATGCACAACATCTTTAAATTATCAAAATGTGTTGTTTCGTGTGCGTTATCTCAAACTGTAAATTCGATTTCCGCTTTACAATACTTTGAGCCCTTCTAGTGATTTATTATGAACGGGTTTGAAAAGTATGTGGTTACTATTCAAACTGTGATTTATTACTCTCGTGGAATATTAAACAATAAATGTACGATAATAGAATTGGGAACGGTGTACAGAGGATGCGTGTGAAGGCTACGGCCGGGGACACATGTGCGTTGATTCCCCTAGGGTTTATACCCTCTTATTTATTGTGAAAACTAGGAGTACTACCTATGCTAGTGTGGGTCACAACAGTATAGGGGTGTCAACACTTAAGGTCTCACTAGTTATTTTAGGGAGAATCGGAATGGACTGTGATATCCCGTAGAAGTACCCTACTTTACTATTATTCCATCAAGACCTCTCTGTCCACATCGAACCTGTTGGGGCTCGTGTTATGCCTCAACCAAATAAAGAATAAAGTTGTGGTTACTACTTATCTTTATGCTTATACTCTTGTGTTAGCCAAAAACTCCGTCTTTACATGTTGTGGTATACTTACTTAGTTTTTACTAATTAAAATTTTCCTGCGGTCGGCTTTGTCTATTGTAAAACCCGCAGGTTGGCATTGAGGTGGGGGAAACGCGCACATGTTGGAGCTTAGAAGTTTAGCAACAATAAAGTTTAGTTTCATTTCATCACGTAGACATTTCAGACGTTTAGTTTTGTTATTTCGATCTTTCCGAACTTTGTTGGAGGGTTCTCCTTTTTATATATAAATAATGTACTTGGAATTTCGGTTGAATTGTACTAGCTGTGAACCATGGTCCTTCGGGTTGTTTCAGTTGGTATCAGAGCGGATGGTTCTAAGCTAGTGCGATTCTCCAAATTCCTCTAATAAAGAGAAATTAAACATTTTAAAGATTTTTCAAAGGAAATTTAAAATTCACATAGGAAAACCAAAAATGGTAATAAAATTAAACAAGCTGGGGTTTGGAATAGCTTAACTATTTTCCCTTTGTTGTCTTCTATGAATATTTTAGTTCCCTGTTGTTTGGAGATTCTAATGTGGCATATGTGTATCAATTCATGTCTCACCATGTGAATATCACTGTGATGTTATTTAAGATATGTGAAAATTTTCTTTATTTGGTTATCTATATGTCTATAGTTGATTTTCGTTGCGATATTGAGTGCATGCGTGGATTAGAATCCTTCTGAGACTGTTTCCTTCTATTTTCTCAGATGGCCGCCCAACCCGCGCCTACCCCACCAGCACTACAGCCTGAGGATTCCCCACTACTCATGACATACTTAGGACCTCAGGAGGAAATGATCGATTACTTCATTCGTGCGCACGATCGCTGCAACGATTGGAGCTTCTCTGCGTTTGGAGATGACCGCTTTCGAAACCAATTAGTAGTGAGTCACTGTATCCTCAATGGACTTCCCAACGTGCAACCATGGCTGGCAATAAAGGACGACTTCGAAGAGTTGGTGCATGAGGGCGAAGATGGGAACTTGGTACCTAACGATGGATTTTGGAAGCTTAACGGCGTTTACATGTTTCGACTACATGACCTATATGATAGGTTACAATAAGCGGCCGATAGACTCGTACAAGAGGAGAATGAAGAACCGGAAGAGGAAGAGCATGATGAGAAACCCGAGTCAGATCCGGAGGAACCGGTGGAACAGGAAGCACAGGAGGAACAGATTCCCGAAGAGGAGGAAGTGCCCAATCAGGTTCCAGGGGAATATGGAGTAGGTAGACAGCCGATCCCTGCTTCTGATGACCTCACCGATGCACACCGAACAGAGCTTGTGATGTACCAGCCCGGTGAGGAAACAATTGCACAGTACTGTGCCTACATGATAGATATATGTGTTGCATGGGGGCACTTCGATGACCGAAATAGCCATCATTTAACCATATGCTACTTCATACTTAGAGGATTGCCTGACGTACACCCTTGGAGGAGTCTGAGGCATCAATACCGTGACCTACTCGTTTGGAACGCGTGGGGCGAGGTTGTACCTAATGAATCTAGGTATAAACATCGTGAGCAGGACATTTATGAGATCGACCCAATTAAGATTCAAGTACGCCTAGAGGACTTAGATCAGAATGGGGACCAGGAGAACATGGATGTGGGCCAGGAGAACATGGATGTGGATCAGGGAGAAGAGACGTTAAGGAGGAAGAACACGTTCAGGAGGAAGAGCACGATGAGTATATAGATGATGAAGAGGAGATAGGTGAAGACGAGATCGACCTTCCAGAGACTGGCTCTGAGTGCCTGACTGACGTTGAGGAGCCCTAATACACCCGACAATTCACCCTTAGATGCATTTTCTATTCTTCATTGCATTTTTTTCCCAAGTGAGAACGATTAGGATTAGAATTTTTATTCAGTATATGTCTTTTGTTGGATTAATTGGATTTCTTTTGGATTATGTGGTATTTGAATCAATAAATGCATGGTTATCCTATATTTTTCTCTCATGTGTATGGTTGGATTAGAATTTTATTAAGTAAGGTTATATTTAAGAAGGTACAATGCAATATTATACCAGGAGACGTGCAAAGAAGTAGGAACTATGAGTCAGGAAACCCAAGGAAACCAACCGGCTCCATTTCTAGAACAATATGACCCAATTCGGTTCCTGAACCTGGAACAAGCGACCCTAGCCCTAACCCAACTCCTGCACAATCAACACGCTGGGGGAGGTGACGTGATGAGTAAACTTGCTGAACTCCGCCCTGACTTCTTCTATGGGACGGACGACCCGACCATCCTAGAGAATTGGATTCGCGACTTCCACAAGGCACTGATTTCCGTGCGTTACCCCGAGGACCGACGCATAGAAGTGGCGGTCTATTACTTTAAGAAAGAAGCAGATAACTGGTGGACTTCCGTCTCAGCCGACTTACTCGCCCAGGAAGGCTTTGGATGGGAGCAGCTAAAGGAGGCTATGCGTGAACGGTTTTACCCCGACCATGTTAAGTCGAAGAAGTTTGAAGAGTTTTTGCACCTGAAGCAAGATGGAGCTACCTTAACTGCTTACTATGAGAAATTTATGGAACTCATGAGGTTCGGACGGGAAATTGTACCCACAGAAGTACGGAGGATCCGCAAATTTTTTGAAGGTCTAGACTTCGAAGTTCGAAGGGCAATGGGACCCACACGATTTAACTCGCTAATGGAGGCTTATGGAGCGACTCACGATATGCAGCGCATGCTAGATAGTAATGCCGAAACCAAGAAGAAAAGGAAGACCGAGACACCAGCTGCAACCGGGTTCCAGAATCACGGTACAGGAAACAACGCCGGAGATAAGAGGTTTCGTACCAACCCAGCCCCCACCAACCAGTTTGGAAACCCAGGTCAAGGTGGACAAGGCCAAGTAAGAGTTTTCAACTGCACGAGGTGCGGAAGAAACCACCCAGGAGTGGATTGCCGAGGAAGGAAGGTTAATTGTCTCAACTGTGGCAGGCTGGGCCATCGCAGGTATGAGTGCCGATCCAGGCCCAACAACAACAATGGTGGAGGTTATGGAGGAAACAATGTGAACCGCCAAGGAGGAAATGGTGAGTACAACCGTGGAGGTAACTACTACAACGGTGGTAATCAATATGGCGAGAACCAGCAAAACGATCAACAAGGTGGAGGTTACCGCAGTGGCAACAATGGAGGATACAACCAGGGCAGGAACAACAACAACAGTGGAGGTGGCTACAACAGGGGAAACAATTGGCAAGGTGGGAATGGTCAAAATAACCGACCCCAAGGAGGTAATTCCGCATCAGCAACAAAGTAGCTGCTCTTACAGCACCAACAACTACAGCACCAACTGCCACAACCAATAGCGCCACGGGAGCTATAAATGTCATGAACCGGACTCAAGCGGAACATGCCAATGCAGCAACTGGTACATCCCTAACCATCTCACCACAATATTAATTACCTGATTCAAAAGTATTTTCCTCTTTATCTCGTCACCTTCTGTCAATGGCCTAGGATTACTTACTTCTATCTTTCATATCTATCTCAACCTCGACTTCTATCGACTTGTGAAACCCTGTAACCTGGACTAGCTAACCCAGCTAAAAGACCACCATAATACCTGGTTTAGTGACTTAAGAAACCCATATCGAGTGTAACTTGAGTGACGGGGACGTCACTCTCTTTTAAGGGGAAGGTAATGAAACACCCCATTTGTTGTTTGTTTGGTTGGTATGATCCTTGCGTCTTCTTGTGCAATAGAAATTTGCATCATTTCATCGTGCATGTAGATAAAATGTTCTCGCTCGGAGTTGTTGTTTTACGCTTCGAGGACGAAGCGTTGTTTTAAGGGGAAGGTGATGTAATACCCCTATTTTAGTAGGGTATTTATTTGTGTATTATTCTTAAATTGGGGTAATGGTTATTGTTTTTAAACTGGGGGTATGTAAGTGTAGTTTCATAAATCTAGATAAAAGGGGTTAAAGTGTCATTTCTCAAAGCACCTGCACCACTCTCTCCTTCTCTCTCGGAGAAACCCAGTAACAGCACCCCCGACGCTCCCTCAACGCCTCTCCCCGCTTCTCCCTCAACACCCTCCACAACGCCGCCACAAATTCAACCCACGTTCTCCTCAATTCCTCCTACAGTCAATATATATCAACCCACTTCCCTCTTCGTCAGCTCACTCTCACCCTCACCCTCTGTTTAGCTAAGAAAACAAACCCACTCCCCTGTTTGACAAATCACCGCCAACACCACCACCTTCTCTGCAAATTCCAGCGAAAACCACCAGCCTTCGAACTCGCCTTCTCCCTCTATTCTTCCCGACGAAACAGCAGGCGGCAACAAGGCCATCGCCGGCGCTGTTTTTGCTATGACCCGTTTCCGACCCGAGAGAAGGCCGACGCAAAATCGGCGATCCCTCGTCCTCTCCGTCCGTTCGTCGTCCAGTCTCCCGTACTCTGTCGTCTCTCCTTTTCTGGCGACCACCGCCAGTAGCAGCAATTGCAGCGGCGACCATCCAATCGCCGGCGTCGTCTCCATCGTCGCCGTCTTCTCTTCGATTCGTTCTTCAATCGGTAAACACCTGAACATCACCTCTTGTGATTCTCACTCGTTCAGTTTCTCAAATAGCCTCCGTCAAAACATATTTTTATGTGGTTAATGAAGTGGAATTGTGAGTTTTCATCACTTTGATGTGAGGAGGAAGAAGATGGACTAAATTGAATATTGTATGAAGTAATTTGGGGTGGTTGTTGTAACTTCAGAAACCTTGGGGGGAGGCCATAATTATTAACTACAAACTGTTTTAGTTTTATTATTCTTTTACTTATATTTAGTGTTTTATTATATATTAATTCTAACTAAATAGTTTCTTTTAATATGAAAATAAATATAATGTTTTCTAGTATGATTTTATGAGAAGAGTTTTATTCATAAAAATAAACTTTTTATATTACATAAAAGTGTTTTCTTAAGATATTAGTTCACTTTGCATCGTGTTTTAATTCAAGATATTTTTCCTTATATAAACAAATAGTGGTTCTTAAATAAGTATTTAATCTTTTAATAAGTAAAGTTAACTTTTCTTCAATACTATTATCATCTTTCTAAATATTATACTCTTTCTAGATAACAAGTTATAAATAGATTTTAAGAATATAGTTAATTAGTTCAAAGTTTATTTCTATTATTTTAGTTCATTATTATTATTATTATTATTATTATTATTATTATTATTATTATTATTATTATTATTATTATTATTATTATTATTATTATTATTATTATTATTATTATTATTATTATTATTATTATAACTTTGTAAACTATTATTCTTTTCTAATATTAGAGTGACGTAAATTAAATTGGGAACTTGTTTGGGAAGTATTCTTTGCATTTGTATATAGGGAATAATTGCATTTGTGGTATGAGATCGGTCGTGTGTTAACATTAGGATTATTTGAATATTGTAGATTCCGAGTTCGTAGACGATCAGTTCTTTGACAGTCCGTACTACGGATACTAGTTCCGTGCTTGCTTGTGTGTGTGGAGCTTTCTTCAATCCAAGTAAGTATATGCACAGCATCTTTAAATTATCAACATGTGTTGTTTCGTGTGCGTTATCTCAAACTGTAAATCCGATTTCCGCTTTACAATACTTTGAGCCCTTCTAGTGATTTATAATGAACGGGTTTGAAAAGCATGTGGTTACTATTCAAACTGTGATTTATTACTCTCGTGGAATATTAAACAATAAATGTACGATGATAGAATTGGGAAACGGTGTACAGAGGATGCGTGTGAATGCTACGGCCGGGGACACATGTGCGTTGATTCCCCTAGGGTTTATACCCTCTTATTTATTGTGAAAACTACGAGTACTACCTATGCTAGTGTGGGTCACAACAGTATAGGGGTGTCGACACTTAAGGTCTCACTAGTTATTTTAGGGAGAATCGGGATGGACTGTGATATCCCGTAGAAGCACCCTACTTTACTATTATTCCATCGTGACCTCTCTGGCCACATCGAACCTGTTGGGGCTCGTGTTATGCCTCAACCAAATAAAGAATAAAGTTGTGGTTACTACTTATCTTTATGCTTATACTCTTGTGTTAGCCAAAAACTCCGTCTTTACGTGTTGTGGTATACTTACTTAGTTTTTACTAATTAAAATTTTCCTGCGGTCGGCTTTGTCTATTGTAAAACCCGCAGGTTGGCATTGAGGTGGGGGAAACGCGCACATGTTGGAGCTTAGAAGTTTAGCAACAATCAAGTTTAGTTTCATTTCATCACGTAGACATTTCAGACGTTTAGTTTTGTTATTTCGATGTTTCCGAACTTTGTTGGAGGGTTCTCCTTTTTATATATATATAATGTACTTGGAATTTCGGTTGAATTGTACTAGCTGTGAACCGTGGTCCTTCGGGTTGTTTCAGCATCTGTGTGAGTACTCTAACTAATTTGATCTTCTGAAAATACATGTTTGACTAAAACTATGTCGGTGGGATGAAAGAGTAATTTCACATAAAAGTTGTTTAGAGATCAAATCAATATATTGGAATTATCTACACAACCAACATGGATATTTGGAGTTATAAGAAGCTATTCTGGGATATTTTTGACCGATTCAACTATCCGAGGGTTCTTCTACAATTTTGTTAAACTTTAAGGGCCTAAGTGCAAATAACTAAAAGTTATAGATTCCAACCCTATAACTACAAAAGAGTGTTAGGGAAGGTTTTTTCTCATCACTGAGCATGGTTTGACTTGTGTGGGGGTGGGGGGGGGGGGGGGTGGGGAACCAGGCATAACGAGGGACTAAAATAAAATTTAGACAATTGCATGGACTTGAGTGTGAATGATCAAAACTTGAGATTCAATCGTCACTAAATAACTTGGAGACTTAGCAACTCATGGGTTTAGATGTTGGAATAGATTGCCTAGAGACAATCTTATTTAGTATGAACATTGTTTTTGGCTAGAATAATCATTGTATTATTTATGGAGATATTTAATATAATGAAGTCATTAGATTACAAATGTGTTGTTTATCTTAAATATCTCTAGTCCATGATATTGATTAACAGGACGATCAACTATAGACTAGCATGTGGGTAGATTGATATGAAGATATGAAGTCTAGCACATGGGTATGGATTAAGGTAATGGCATACTGGATTGACCCACACCGATAAGGCTACATACAAGTTATGTAAAGTCACACACTAGTAGAAAAATGGCATTTGCCCAAGGGTAAATTCCGTGGCCAATGTTAAAATTACCGTGACCAAAACATTTAGCCACGCTTTTGACCACGCTAGAAACACGTACCCCTAACTTCGTGATTTTTTGCATTAGCCACGGGTAAGAGATGTGGGTAACTTTTTGCCACGGGAACGACCGTGTCTTATTAGCTCGCGCCCCGCAACCGTGGCTATTTGGATTACTATGGCTAATTTCTTGATTACCCACGTTTACTGCGCGCGGTAAAAGACTATGTTAGCCATAATCATTCCCGTACGTCATCCATAACTGAATCATGAATAAAATCTTGTCGATTACAATATGCATATAAAATAGGCTTCACTTTTCATTAACAAAATGTTAAAACGATTCGTACGCAACGTATCAAACTTGCATAGAACGTTCCTTGTGTCATCATATCATACAAAAACTTTTGTAATTGCAATAGAGAAGTCTCGCTTCTACTTAACAAAAACGTTCACAAAACAATGACGTAGTATAGACGATGTTCCACCAAAAAAATTGTGTTTCCTTGACAGTTGACATTTCCCTCCTATGCGCGCCCTGTTCTACAAAATAAAGACAATAAGTGGGCGTTAGTAACATATAGAGGAGGAACAAGTAACATATTTAGAGGAGGATTACATTTTATGTTTGTATTGGAAGGGGCAATAACAAGTCACAAGGGATAAAAAATACAATTAATCGAGCATTACATTTCAATATAAAATGGATCAAACAATCCTAGTAACAGGTCTAGGTGTATTAGTTTCAGGCTTTTCATCTTCTACCCAGTACACTGTCAGACGTTTATCTCTCTCACATCTGTTCTTACCACTTCGCTGATATAGGTCACAGAAGGAAAATCATAGTATGCATCCGTACAAGTCATAATGCTGCAATCAGATGCACTCAGGTCTAGCTAGCTAGTTAGACTGCTAGAAACTCCAAAACCCATAACCATGTACTCAATGTAGTCATCACCCAATTCTGTAAGTGCTAATATCTCTTCGAGATACAACTCAATCTGTTTCGGCTCAGATCCTTCCAGTACTCCAACCCACAATAAATAACTCGTTTAAGAAATGGTTTCAGAGGTTAACTTAGCTTATGACCTACAATCCATGTACTTATTAATTTAAAAGAACGAAACCTCTAAAATCACACTCCTATAAAATTATGTCTATTATAAGCATATTTTTCAGAGGTTAATTTAGCTTAGGTCTTAGAGGTCGCCGCGATCGTAGAAGCGACGTCACCATTGAGCTGGCAGAGTCAGCCAAGGTAGGCGTCAAAGCCAGCAGCGTCTGGGTGATGGAGAGCATAAGCACAAGAATAGAAAACATCTTTAAATTTATGTTGGGCACTCATTTACAAATATGCCAGTGTCGCTCGAAGTCGAAACATCAGTGTCGCTCGCAGTAGAAATATCTCATCACTGACAGCATCATATGTATCTACGCCTTCTGCCCAATATTCTTTAAGCTCTCAATTAGTGGTTGTAAATAAACGTCAATATCATTCCTCGGTGCAGAAGGCCCATCAATCAACAACCATAAAATGAAATAAGGTTGTGAATAACCAGAGTCAAGGGGCCCACTCAACGCGACTAAAAGGACGGGCCATGTACTGTGAGTGATACTCATCGTCCTGTAGGGATCAAAACCTTCAGATGCGAGACCCAGTCGAACATTTCGGGGATCCGTAGCAAAATCAGTATGTTTCTCATCCAAGGATTTCCAAGCAGGTGAATCTGCATGATGCCTGATGAGGCCATCATTTTTGTGCTATGCATCATTTCATTTCATTGATGATGCAGTTTCATTACAAATGAACAGCCTCTGTAGCCTTGGGTTCAACGAAAAGTGATGCAATTGTTTTACGGGAACTTTTTCAGCTTTCCTGCTCTCATCAACTGTGTCCCCTTCAAATTTCTTGTACCTTGAAGCCTGGAAGAATTCACACTTGTCCTTGTCGGCACTATCTTTCCAAAACAACATGCAGTCATTAGGACATGCGTCGTACTTCTTGTAGTCAAAACTAATGGCACTTTGGAACTTTTTTACTTCGTGAGTCGAGGCAGGCAATTGACATTGGGGGAATGCGTCATTCAATAACTCCAATAAAACATCTAAGGATTTATCACTCTACCAAAACAAGGCTTTTGTGTGCAACACTCGGGCTAGGAATGACAGAAGGCTGTACTTTAGACAACCTGGCTATAACTCCGGTTCTGCATCTTTTAATAAATTTAAAAATTTATGTGTTTCCTCATTAGGCCCCACTATTAGAAAAACGGCATTTTCCCACGGGTAAATTTTGTGGCCAAAACATTTAGCCACGTTTCTTACCACGCTAGTAACACGTACCCACTAACTTCGTGTTTTTTTGCATTAGTCACGGGTAAGAGCTGTGGGTAACTTCTGGCCACGGAAACGACCGTGGCTTATTAGCTCGGGCCCTGCAACCGTGGCTACTTGGATTACTGTGGCCAATTTCTTGTTTACCCACATTTCTTTTTTTTTTTTTTTTTTTTTTTTTTTTTTTGAGAAGGCCTCGTTTTATTAATAAACTTGGGCTAAAAAACGGCCCATTACATCTTGATCCAACAATGGAATAGCCCACTCAGGGGCTGAATTGACCCAAATCAAATTACAAGGTTCATGCACGGCGGTTTGAGCAAACCGATGGGCGCATTTATTCCAGCTTCGTGGCACGTGTTGGACCGCGTGGCGTTGACAGCTATCTTCGAGAATACTCTGCAACTCTGTAATGTCTTCTGGTTCCCTTCTCTCTATCAGCCGTTTCATTTCTCTCACTAGAGAGATAGAACCAGCCTCCATCCACAACCTTGCATGTCCCTTCTCGATGGCAAGATTTATCCCTTCTTTCATAGCTATGGCTTCTGCTATCTTTGCCAATGCCGGAAAGGGGATGGATTTTGCTTTCCCGGCGATGAAGACCCCTGATTTTGATCTGATAACAACTCCGACCGCCGCTTGTTTCAGCGTTGATTCCAGGCGGCATCGGTGTTAACGATGACCCAGTTATCCGGTGGCAACGGCGGTGGTGTCGCCTGAGTATTCGAAGTCTGAGCCGGACCTTTCGTCTTCAATTCTGGTTGCAGATCTACAAGATTGCTCAGGTAATCTTTAGCTTGAGTCACTATTTCTGCTGCTTGCAATCTCTTGTTCTTGAAAATCGTACAATTCATGTTCTTCCATATCAACCAGATCAGGACACTCATACATCATCTCTCTTCTTCTTTTGCTGCGAGGTACAAGGTAGACCACCAGATCTGGAACTGCATGTGTTGTTTTGGGGTGAAATCTTGACCGAGTAAAAGAATCAAACAGTTTCTGGCCACTAACAATGCAAGAACAGATGAGTCTCATCCTCAATCTACGATTTGCATAGAGAACATCTATCTTCAATTTGAATTCCCCTTTTAAGAAGATTATGACGAACCGGAAGACTTCGAAAGAAGGCTCTCCAAGTGATGTATAAAACTTTTTTTGGAAGATCAATTTTCCAGAAAGAGTTCCACAAGCTTGGGGTTGGGTTCGAACTGTTGCCAATCTGTTTGACTTGCTTTCTTTCCTCTTGACTCTTGAGTAGTTGGTACCCAGATTTAACTGTGTACCTACCTATATCTGAGTAATTCCAAATTAATTTATCTGGGACATTTATAAAAGGAATTGAGATTCTTTTAATCTCTTGAATATCTTCATCCCAAAACAGAGTTTGTAACATCTCACCATTCCACTCTCTTGCTTCTGTAATCAGGTCTGCAACCATGATTGGAGGGCCTTGTTGAATTGGGTTAGGCGTGATGGGTTTGAAAGAGGGAGATCTGTACAACCAAGGGTCCGAGAACACATTCAGCTTTTCCCCATTTCCGATCCGCCACCGACATCCACTTAGAACCAGCTCCT
The DNA here is from genome assembly GCA_023055425.1 of Linanthus parryae. Taxonomy (NCBI): domain Eukaryota; kingdom Viridiplantae; phylum Streptophyta; class Magnoliopsida; order Ericales; family Polemoniaceae; genus Linanthus; species Linanthus parryae. Next base: position 78,370,938 of record JALGPY010000002.1, read on the forward strand.
TGCTAGCCATTATACTCTTCCAAAGGTACGAGCTGTCCTTCTTTGCTGTCGCTCCCAGTAAGCCAGTGTGTCTATAGTATTTGTGCCTAAGTACCCTAGCAAGAAAACTGTAAGGGTTCATAAGAATTCTCCAAAACTGTTTACCCAACATTGCAATATTGAATAACTGCAAGTGGTGGAAATTTAAACCTCCTTCTTCTCTAGAATTCTTCAATTTAACCCACGAGATCCAACTTATTTTGCGTTGTTTTTCATCTGAGCCCCACCAAAACCGGGCCATAGCAGCTTCAATTTTTCCACAAAGTGTTGGGGGCAGTGTAAAACAGCTCATTGAATAGGTAGGGATCGATTCAATGACTGAATCTAACAGAATTTCTTTACCTGCCGGTGAAAGATACTTTTCTTTCCAGTTAGATAGCTTACTGTCCACTCTTTCTGGTATATTTTGGAAACTGACCATTTTCTTTCTTCCCATCTCTGTTGGCAGGCCCAAATATCTTTCGTGAACTTGCTCTTTCGGAACACCGCAAAGCTGACCGAGACTGTTGCTAAGCTCCTCCGACACGTTGCTGGAAAATACTGTCGAAGACTTCTCCAGATTTATTTTTTGACCCGTTACTCTTTCATAAGTTTGTAAAAGAGTAGTAATAGCTTGCACCTCTTCTGTTGTAGCATTTGTAAAAATAAGGCTGTCGTCTGCAAAAAAGAGGTGAGATACTCTCGGTCCACCTCGAGACGCTGCCACCCCTGTAATAGAACCACTAGACATAGCATTCGTGAGAGCGCGTGAGAGGAATTCACCACAAAATAAAAAGAGATAAGGTGAGATCGGGCAACCCTGACGAAGCCCACGCTTGGGCACAATATTTTCAACAATTTGCCCTTTAAAAGAAATGGAGAAAGTAGCTGTAGATATGCAATCCGAAACTAAGTTAATCCATCTCGGCCCAAAACCCATCTTCTCTAGGATTAGGATAAGGAACGACCATTCTACCCGGTCATAAGCCTTACTGATATCCATCTTGAGGGCTAGGAAACCCTCCTTCCCCTTGATTCTATTTCTCATTGAATGGAGAATCTCAAAAGCCGTAATCGTATTATCCGTGATCAATCTGCCTGGCACAAAGGCACTTTAAAACTCGGATATAACAGATGGTAAAATCAGCTTGAGTCTATTCGCCATAGTTTTCGAAACCAGTTTATAAATAACTGCGCATAAACTAATAGGGCGAAGGTCTGCAGGTTTTCTAAGTTGCTTAATCTTCGGGATTAGGGCAAGCAAAGTGTTGTTGAAATCAGCAACACTGTCCTCCCCGTTTAGGATTTTGAGCACACACCTGCCAACGTCCTCCTTGAGTACATGCCAGTACCTTTGGAAGAAAATGGCTGGAAAATCATCGAATTCTGGGGCTTTAGTAGGTCCCATCTGCATAAGACTCTCCGTCACCTCATGAAGTACATACGGAGCTTCTAGAAAATCACGCTGCTCTTGGCTAATTCTTTGATTAACCACATCCAAATTCGCGATTATCTCGTCTGGAATAGGATGGGATGATTCAAAGATTTCTTCAAAATAAAGAGACAAAATGCGAATTAGATCATCATCTTCAGTTTTCCAATTGCCATTACTGTCTTCTAAGCCTTTAATGGTATTTCTAGCCTTTCGGGCTGAAGCCTTTTTATGAAAAAAGGTTGTGTTCTTGTCGCCATGCTGAAGCCACTGAACCCTGGACCTCTGCTGCCAGAGTTTTTCTTCCTTGAGCAATAAATCAGCCAGATCTCTTTTTGCCCTCCTCTTTTGTGCAGCAATCGCTGCAGTCTGCTTGGTTCTCTCCAAGTTGGCAATCTGCTTCTTCAAACCCTGGATTTGTTTTGCAACGTTGCCAAACTTTTTCTTTTCCCAATCACGTAATCGGGCCGCACAATGGTCCAACTTATTTTTTACCTGATTAGGGTTATTCTGCCAAGCCGCTAGTATAGTGTTGTCACATTCTCCACTTTGATTCCACGCTGTTTCAAAGTGGAATCTCTTCGGCCCAGAATTATATCTAGATGAGATTGGTTGCCCATTGATTAACTCTATCGGGTTATGATCCGACGTTGCTGCTACCAGATGATTAACTCGTGCATATCCAAACATACTTCTCCAACTCATATTCGCTACAGCTCTATCCAAACGCTCTCTGATGTTTGCTGTATCTTCTTGGTTGTTGGACCACGTGAAAGAGTTCCCATGGAACCCTAAATCCTTCAAATCACAATCCTTTAGAGCATCTCTAAAAGGATTTGTTTGGGAGTAACTGACTCCCCTGCCCACTTCTTTTTCTTCTTGGGATGTAATCTCGTTGAAGTCTCCAAGAACAAGGTTTTAAACGGGTAAGAAGTGTCCATGAGTGATGACGTTCTTCTTTTTCTGGGTTTCCAAAAAATCCAGTGAAGAACCATGGATCAGTGTCAACATCAGGCTTGATTAAACAGTGAATGTGTCCAGCAGATCTTGAAATCAACACGACCTCTGTAGGCTCATTCCATAAAAGAGCCAGCCCTCCACTGCGGCCAAGACTGTCTACATAAATTCCTTTTGCATACCGTACCTTAATACGAATATTATCCATCTCTTGCGAGTGTAATCTAGTCTCCATGAGGAAAACTAGATTAGGGCGGCTTTCCTTCACTGTGTCGCAAAGGGATAGAACGTTGCTGAGGTTCCCAAGCCCCCGCACGTTCCAACTCAAAATACTCATTGGGCTAGGCAGAGCTGCGTCGCAGACTCTGCCTCTGGTAAGTTAGGGTTTGAGTTGTTTTCCACATCCATACCTTCATCATTAGGGCATTTTGATAAGTGAGAACACTCATCTCCACACCCATCTGAAGGTTTTGGGTCTGTTTTCGCTTCCGCTTGATTACAGGTCCGCTTTCCTCCACCACTTAGCAATCCCTTCTCCGTAGCAACCGTGACCGATTGTCCCAACGACTTCCTCTTGGATGAGCTCCCTTCCTCTTGAGCTTGACCCGCAACTTTTCCTCGAGCCTTATCTTTGAGATTGATCCTTTTGCGTTTTGAACTAGACTGGGCTCCGAAGGCAACACTTTTGGGGAGTGCCACTTTTTGCAAAGTACCCATATTGAATTTGGGAGTAATATCCGCTGGTGGAATAAAGTCAACCGACGGGAATGATTTGATTGGCCATTTATTATTAAATTTCTCCAATCCCGTAGGAGGGGGATTTGATTGGGATTTCGGAGCCCATTTGACTTGCTGATTATGCTCGCCAATATTTGACTTTCCTTTGCTAAGTTTATCTTCAGAGATCTTGTTGCTGCCCCATTTACGATTTTGCCCCTCATCGGTTTTCTGCTTGCTGTCCCTGTTCTCGGGGCGTTGTGATCTCCGTTTGCCGGCTGGTTTTCCGAGCAACCAAGATCCATACTCGGGTCTCCTTTCATCGTTGAGCAAGGTACTCCGCTTGTCGCACTGTGCGGCATTATGATCAATTTTCCCACACCAAACACAGATGTTGGGAATTCTCTCATAGACGAGATTAACCCAAACGTGCTCTCCATCAGCAGTCTTAACAAAAGCTCTTCTTCTAAGAGCTTTGTAAGTCTTTATTCTCACACGAGCTCGTATGCATCTGTCCTTATCTTCACCTTCAGTATGGATCGTTACCCTACTCACTTCTCCGACTGAGGCAGCAATATGGGTCCCGATATCCACATGAGTTAGATGTAAAGGTAAACCTTTAATCTGAATCCATACCCATAAATGAGAGAAATGGGTGCGATCATTATCACCTTGTATAAACCATTCTTAGAGAAGTAATAATTGATCGTCAAAACTCCATGGCCCTCCATACAAAGCCTTCTCCATGGATTCCTTTTTGCTGAAGCGAAAAATGAATCTATTAGATCCATCCTCCATAATTTTTAGGTCATCATCTGGACACCAGAGCCTTCGGAAAAGCTCGTTCATGGATTGAACATCCACCTTAGTCTCTCCGACAAATCGACATATTAAGCAAAGCTTCCAATCTTCTTTGACCTTGGCACAGATCTCCTCACCAATCGTGATGGCTTCCTTCTCTTCTTCTGACAGGGTGATTTTATTCACCCATTCTTCATCATCCCATTCCATGATTCCGACGAACGAACAAAGACCTCTTTCTAGAGAGAGAAACTTTCTAGAGAGAGAAACAATCCTTCACTGTCCTTATTTGTTTTTACTTGTTTACCCACATTTCTTTCGCGTGGTCAAATACTATGTTAGCCACAGTTTATGCCTCTGGGTAAATACATTTGGCCACGGTATTCTTGCAGCGGTTAAATTAGCTTTTGGCCTCGGAAACTTCCGTGCTCAATTTAATTTGATCACGTGGCTTACCCGTCAAAATTAAAATTTTTGCCACAATATAATCCTGTGGCTAATATATATATATATATATATATATAAATATATATGTATCCATATACATATAAATCATTCTCGTATCATCCATAACTGAATCATGAATATAATCATGTCTATTACAATATACGTATAAAATAGGCTTCACTTGTCATCAACAAAATTTTAAAACGATTCGTACACAACGTATCAAACTTGCATTGAACGTTCCTTGTGTCGTCATATCATACAAAAACAGTTGTAATTGCAATAGAAAAGCCTCGCTTCTACTTAACAAAAACGTTCACAAAACATCGACGTAGTATAGACGATGTTCCACCAAAAAATTGTGTTTCCTTGACACTGGACATTTCCCTCCGATGTGCGCCCTGTTCAACAAAATAAAGACGCAGTAGTAACATATAGATGAGGAAAGAGTAACATATATAGAGAAGGAACGAGTAAGTACATATATCTGTTATACTACCATTTTATGTTTGTAATGGAAGGTGCAATAACAAGTCATAAGGGATCAAACAATACCAGTACAAGAGCATTATATTTTAATATTTCAATGGATCAAACAATCCCAGTAACAAGTCTAGGTGTATTAGTTTCATGCTTTTCATCTTCTACCCTGTACAGAGTCAGACGTTTATATCTCTCACATTTGCTCTTACCACTTTGCTGGTATAGGTCACAGAAGCAAGAAACATAGTATGCATCCGTACAAGTCATAATGCTGCAATAAGACGCACTCAGGTCTAGCTAGCTATTCGGACTGCTAGAAACTCCAAAACCCATAACCATGTACTCAGTGTAGTCTTCACCTAATTTTGTAAGTGTTAATATCTCTTCCAAATACAACTCAATCTCTTTCGGCCCAGGTCCTTCCAGTACTCCAACCGACAATAAAATAATCGTGCAAGAAATGATTTACGAGGTTAACTTAGCTAATGTCCTATAATCCATGTACTTATTAATTTAAAAGCATAGAACCTCTAGAATCACACTCTTAAAAATGATGTGTATTATAAGCATATTTTTCAGAGGTTAATTTAGCTTAGGTCTTAGAGTTCGCCGCGATCGTGGCAGCGACGTCACCGTCGAGCTGGCAGAGTCAGCTAAGGTAGGCGTTAAAGCGAGCAGCGTCTGGGTGATGGAGAGTATAAGCACAAAAATAGAAAACATCTTTAACTTTATGTTGGGTACTCATTTACAATTATGTCAGTGCCGCTCGAAGTCGAAACATCAGTGCCGCTTGCAGTAAAAATATCTCATCACTGACAGCATCATATGTATCTACGCCTTCTGCCCAATATTCTTTAAGCTCGTAAATTAGTGATTGTAAATAAACGTCAATATCATTCCTCGGTGCAGAAGGCCCATCAATCAACAACCATAAAATGAAATCAGGTTGTGAATAACCAGAGTCAAGGGGCCAGTCAACATGACTTAAAGGACAGGCTATGTACAGTGAGTGATACTCATCATCCTGTAGGGATTAAACTAATCAGATGCGAGACCCAATCGAACATTTATGGGCTCCATCGCAAAATCAGGATGTTTCTCATCCAAGGATTTCCAAGCAGGTGAATCTGCCGGATGCCTCATAAGGCCATCATTTTTGTGCTATGCATCATTTCATTTCATTGATGATGCAGTTTCATTACAAATTAACAGCCTCTTTAGCCTTAGGTTCAACGAAAAGTGACGTAATTGTTTTACGGGAACTTTTTTAGCTTTCCTGCTCTCATCAACTGTGTCCCCTTCAAATTTCTTGTACCTTGAAGCCTGGAAGAATTCACACTTGTCCTTGTCGGCACTATCTTTCCAAAACAACATGCAGTCATTAGGACATGCGTCGTACTTCTTGTAGTCAAAACTAGTGGCACTTTGGAACTTTTTTACTTCGTGAGTCGAGGCAGGCAATTGACATTGGGGGAATACGTCATTCAATAACTCCAGTAAAATATCTAAGGATTTATCACTCTACCAAAACAAAGCTTTTGTGTGCAACACTCGGCCTAGGAATGACAGAAGGCTGTACTTTATACAACCTGGCTATAACTCCCGTTCTGCATCTTTTAATAAATTTAAAAATTTATGTGGTTCTTCATTAGGCCCCACTATTAGAAAAACGGCATTTGCCCACGGGTAAATTTTGTGGTCAAAACATTTAGCCACGTTTCTTACCACGCTAGTAACATGTACCCACTAACTTCGTGTTTTTTTGCATTAGTCACGGGTAAGAGCTGTGGGAAACTTCTGGCCACGGGAACGACCGTGGCTTATTAGCTTGGGCCCCGCAACCGTGGCTACATGGATTACTGTGGCCAATTTCTTGTTTACCCACATTTCTTTCGCGTGGTCAAAGACTATGTTAGCCACAGTTTATGCCTCTTGGTAAATACGTTTGGCCACGGTATTCTTGCAGCGGTTAAATTAGCTTTTGGCCTCGGAAACTTCCGTGCTCAATTTAATTTGATCATGTGGCTTACCCGTCAAAATTCAAAATTTTGCCACAATATAATCCTGTGGCTAATATATATATATATATATATATGTATATATATATATATATGTATATATATATATATGTATCCATATACATATAAATCATTCCCGTATCATCCATAACTGAATCATGAATATAATCATGTCTATTACAATATGCGTATAAAATAGGCTTCACTTGTCATCAATAAAATTTTAAAACGATTCGTACACAACGTATCAAACTTGCATTGAACGTTCCTAGTGTCGTCATATCATACAAAAACAGTTGTAATTGCAATAGAAAAGCCTCGCTTCTACTTAACAAAAACGTTAACAAAATATCGACGTAGTATAGACGATGTCCCACCAAAAAATTGTGTTTCCTTGACACTGGACATTTCCCTCCGATGTGCGCCCTGTTCAACAAAATAAAGACGCAGTAGTAACATATAGATGAGGAAAGAGTAACATATATAGAGAAGGAACGAGTAAGTACATATATCTGTTATACTACCATTTTATGTTTGTAATGGAAGGTGCAATAACAAGTCATAAGGGATCAAACAATATTAGTACAAGAGCATTATATTTTAGTATTTCAATGGATCAAACAATCCTAGTAACAAGTCTAGGTGTATTAGTTTCAGGCTTTTCATCTTCTACCCTGTACAGAGTCAGACGTTTATATCTCTCACATTTGCTCTTACCACTTTGCTGATATAGGTCACAGAAGCAAGAAACATATTATGCATCCGTACAAGTCATAATGCTGAAATAAGACGCACTCAGGTCTAGCTAGATATTCGGACTGCTAGAAACTCCAAAACCCATAACCATGTACTCAGTGTAGTCTTCACCTAATTTTGTAAGTGTTAATATCTCTTCCAAATACAACTCAATCTCTTTCGGCCCAGGTCCTTCCAGTACTCCAACCGACAATAAATTAATAGTGCAAGAAATGATTTACGAGGTTAACTTAGCTAATGTCCTATAATCCATGTACTTATTAATTTAAAAGCATAGAACCTCTAGAATCACACTCTTAAAAATGATGTGTATTATAAGCATATTTTTCAAAGGTTAATTTAGCTTAGGTCTTAGAGTTCGCCGCGATCGTGGCAGCGACGTCACCGTCGAGCTGGCAGAGTCAGCTAAGGTGGGCGTTAAAGCCAGCAGCGTCTGGGTGATGGAGAGTGTAAGCACAAAAAAAATAGAAAACATCTTTAACTTTATGTTGGGTACTCATTTACAAGTATGTCAGTGCCGCTCAAAGTCGAAACATCAGTGCCGCTCGCAGTAGAAATATCTCATCACTGACAGCATCATATGTATCTACGCCTTCTGCCCAATATTCTTTAAGCTCGTCAATTAGTGGTTGTAAATAAACGTCAATATCATTCCTCGGTGCAGAAGGCGCATCAATCAAAAACCATAAAATGAAATCGGTTGTGAATAACCCGAGTCAAGGGTCTAGTCAACATGACTAAAAGGACAGGCCATGTACAGTGAGTGATACTCATCGTCCTGTAGGGATTAAAACCATCAGATGCGAGACCCAGTCGAACATTTCAGGGATCTGTAGCAAAATCAGGATGTTTCTCATCCAAGGATTTCCAAGCAGGTGAATCTGCCGGATGCCTCATGAGGCCATCTTTTTTGTGCTATGCATCATTTCATTTCATTGATGATGCAGTTTCATTACAAATGAACAGCCTCTGTAGCCTTGGGTTCAACGAAAAGTGACACAATTTTTTTACGGGAACTTTTTTGGCTTTCCTGCTCTCATCAACTGTGTCCCCTTCAAATTTCTTGTACCTTGAAGCCTGGAAGAATTCACACTTGTCCTTGTCGGCACTATCTTTCCAAAACAACATGCAGTCATTAGGACATGCGTCGTACTTCTTGTAGTCAAAACTAATGGCAGTTTGGAACTTTTTTACTTCGTGAGTCGAGGCAGGCAATTGACATTGGGGGAATGCGTCATTCAATAACTCCAGTAAACATCTAAGTATTTATCACTCTACCAAAACAAGGCTTTCGTGTGCAACACTCGGGCTAGGAATGACAGAAGGCTGTACTTTAGACAACCTGGCTATAACTCCCGTTCTGCATCTTTTAATCAATTTAAAAATTTCTGTGTTTCCTCATTAGGCCCCACTATTAGAAAAACGGCATTTCCCACGGGTAAATTTTTTGGCCAAAACATTTAGCCACGTTTCTTACCACACTAGTAACACGTACCCAATAACTTCGTGTTTTTTTTCATTAGTCACGGGTAAGAGCTGTGGGTAACTTCTGGCCACGGGAACGACCGTGGCTTATTAGCTCGGGCCCCGCAACCGTGGCTACTTGGATTACTGTGGCCAATTTCTTGTTTACCCACATTTCTTTCGCGTGGTCAAAGACTATGTTAGCCACAGTTTATGCCTCTGGGTAAATACGTTTGGCCACGGTATTCTTGCATCGGTTAAATTAGCTTTTGGCCTCGGAAACTTCCGTGCTCAATTTAATTTGATCATGTGGCTTACCCGTCAAAATTAAAAATTTTGCCACAATTATATATATATATATATATATATATATATATATATATAAATATATATGTATCCATATACATATAAATCATTCCGGTATCATCCATAACTGAATCATGAATATAATCATGTCTATTACAATATGCGTATAAAATAGGCTTCACTTGTCATCAACAAAAAGTTAAAACGATTCGTACACAACGTATCTAACTTGCATTGAACGTTCCTTGTGTCGTCATATCATACAAAAACAATTGTAATTGCAATAGAAAAGCCTCGCTTCTACTTAACAAAAACGTTCACAAAACATCGACGTAGTATAGACGATGTTCCACCAAAAAATTGCGTTTCCTTGACACTGGACATTTCCCTCCGATGCGCGCCCTTTCAACAAAATAAAGACGCATTAGTAACATAGAGAGGAGGAAAGAGTAACATATATAGAGAAGGGACGAGTAAGTACATATATATGCTGTACTACCATTTTATGTTTGTAATGGAAGGTGCAATAACAAATCACCAAGGGATAAAACAATATCAGTACAAGAGCATTACATTTCAATATTTCAATGGATCAAACAATCCCAGGAACAAGTCTAGGTGTATTTTTTTTTTTTTATATAAGAAGGTAAGGATTCATTAAAAGAACGCACCAGGCAGGGATCATAGGTACAAGCCGTAGAGTTCAGCTACAAACTGGCAGAGGATCTGCATCCTAGCAAACTACAAATAGTACAAGTCATAGAGCCATAAAAACAACAAAACGCGGCTCTACTCTAACAGCCCTATATACAACAAAATTTGGCTTGACAAACTACTAGCTATAAACAAGTACTAGCTATTAACAATTACCATACTGACGAGCAGCGGCCTTTGCTAGGCGATGAGCTTCCAAAATTTGCCCGCGGGGGACCTTGGTGATAATACAGTCATAGAACTTACTAGCCTCCTGCCTTATGTGAGCCAAAATAGGTGCGTCCTTATAAGTGGTGCGACTACTCCCCTGCAGTAGAGTGTACGAGAGGAGACTATCAGTATAGATCATAACAGTAGATATAGTATATTGTTGTGCAACTAAAAGTCCGTAATAAATAGCAAGTAATTCCCTTTGGAGCGCGGAATCTGCGTGGCATAGACGTGAATAGCAAGTAGGCGGGCCGGAGGGATGCTTGAGGTAAACTCCAATGGCGCCTGATTGAGTAGCGGCTTTCCATGCTCCGTCGACCAGTAAGATGCCCGTAGGTGGCGGAACGGGTTGAGTGCTCCGTGCGTGTGTTATTGAGTAGGGGAGGAGAGCTGGGGCCTCATGATCGCCTTGGGGGCGCGGAGAGGGCCTCCGATAACTTTGAAGGTCATGCATACATTGACGGTAGAACTCTTCAGCTGTCTGTATGGACCACGGGTGGTGCCTGTAGACGCAGTCGTTCCGCATTCGCCAAGTAGCCCAAAGAAAGGAGAGAGATGAGGCCATTGTATCTGCTGACCCTTGAAGGAGGGTGCATATCCATTCGTATAGCCGGTGTGGTAGGTGTCTCATTCCAACTTTCGTGGCCAACGTTGCGGAGGTGGTGCAGCGTAAGAATAAGTGGTTCGGAGTTTCTGGCAGCTGCTGGCAGAGGGGGCAGGCAGGGCTGACCCCAGGCAGCTTTCTAGCAAGGAGTGCCATACAAGGCAATGCGGAGTCCTGTAAGCACTTCCAAACAAAGACTTTGTATTTCTCAGGTATTCGTAGTCCCCATAGTCTGCCCCAAAGTGGGTTTGGAGAGGGAGGGCTGTAGAAGTAGCCTGCTGGTCTGAAGATTGGAGAGAGGGTAGATTCAATGAAACGGTATCCGGATTTTGAGGTATACTCACAGTTTGCGGTAAAGGGCCAGACAATGTGGTCGGGGGTTCCTAGGGGGGGAGGTTGAACAGTTAGGATGGTTCGGACAAGGAAGTAGGGTAATTGGTGAAGAAGGGCTTGGGTATTCCATGTTTGTCGACCATCGCTGGTGTTGATGAAGTCCGCGACTGTCTTAGTGTTAAGGTGTTCCGAATTTAGAAAGGAAGAAAGAGGGACTGTAAGGAATGGAATCCATCTATGGAGCCCCATATTGATTGAGGAGCCATTCCCTACTGCCCAAGCGTAGCCTTGGGAGATAAGATTTCGCCCGGAAAGAATACTTGTCGCACACCAAGAAGCAGCCGGCTCCCTCGGTAAGTCGAGGTGGAGGCATTGGATATCGAAGTGTTGTCTGTATTTTAGTTTAATGTTTGTTGCGGCTAAGGAATGACAGGAATGGAGAAGCCTCCAATAAGTGGACGCGAGTAAAGCCTGGTTGGCCCAGTGCTGGTTTCGGATGCCAAGACCACCCTGAGTCTTGGATTTGTAAAGAGTGTTGTTCGAGACAAGGTGTATAGGGCGGGCTGAGTTGGGATTTCTCCAAAATCGGAGAGTGAGAGCATTAATGTATTCAAGGGTGCTTGTGGGGAGATTAAAGGAGGATCCGAAGTAGGGGGGGGGGGTAAGAGGAAAGAGTGGACTTTATGAGAGTCAGTCGACCTGCTGGACTGAGTAAGCGACCCTGCCAGGCCCCAAGTTTGACAGCTAGCTTAGATGAGATAACGTTGGCTGCCCTTGTTTTATTCTTTGCTTCTGCAAGTGGTAGGCCTAAATAGTGCGCAGTTCTGGAGACAGGGAAGCATTCAAAGAAGCTGCTGAATTGGCTGGCTAGGACTGGGTGGATATTGGGGCTGAAGAAGAGGTTGGATTTTGTGTGGTTAATTTGTTGACCCGAATGGTTGCAGAAGTCGTCCAGGGCCAGGGAGAGATTGTTGCAAGCGGAGAGAGTGGGTTTGAAGAAGAGAAGGCAGTCATCGGCGAAGAATAGATGAGAGATTGGTGGGTTGGCTCGAGAGAGGGGAATGCCTGGGACCTCTGCGGTAAGTTGGAGGTGCTGGAGGAGGGCGGAGAAGGCTTCCAGATATAAAATAAATAGATAGGGGGAGAGAGGATCACCTTGACGGAGACCTGCAGTTGGGGTGAATAATGGTGAGGATTCACCATTGACCAGTACTGAATATGTCACTGTGCGGAAGCATTGTGACAGCAGATGAATCCATCTTTGGGGAAAACCTATGACAGACAAGGCTTGCTCGAGAAAGTCCCAGTTAACGCGGTCAAACGCCTTGCTCATATCCAGCTTGAGTGCAGCCAAGTGAGAACCCGAATATTGGCGTTTGATACGGGAGAAGAGCTCATTAGCTAGGAGGATGTTGTCGGTGCATCGTCGACCCGGGACAAAGGCTGACTTGTTGGGAGAAATAATGTCCGGGAGGATAAGCCGTAAACGGTTTGCTAATATTTTAGATATGACCTTATAGGTGGTTGTGCAGAGGCTAATGGGGCGGAAGTCAGACGCAGATTGTGGGGTATCAACTTTAGGGATGAGGACAATGGAGGTGTGATTTAATTGTTTCAAAAGATGCCCCGAGTTCAGGAAAGAGAGAGCTGCAGAAATGACCGATGGACCTGTAATGTGCCAGGTTTTTTGGAAAAAGACGGGAGGGATCCCGTCTGATCCTGGTGATTTGAAGGGGCCCATCTGAAAGACTGCGGTTTTGACCTCGTCCGCTGTAAAAGGTCTGTTAAGAATTTGAAGGTGAGCTGGGGAGAGCCTAGTGTTGAGGTAGTCCCATCCAGTCCACCTTCGCACTTGTTCAGCAGGTGGTGCCGTTGGCGAATAGAAAGTGCAAAAGTGGTGTAACAGATGACTAAGGAGATCCTGTTGGGAAGAGATCAGCGTGCCATCAGCTTTCTTTAATTCCATGATTCGATTGCGGCAGATTCGTTGCTTGAATTTAGCATGGAAGAAGCGCGTGCTACGGTCTCCTTGCAGCAGCCAACGAGTTTTGGCACGTTGGGCCCACAAAATTTCCTCTTGCTGGAGTAAGTCGTTGAGATGGGTTCGAGCCACCGTTTCACGTCTCTGCCAGTCCAAAGTTAGATATCCACTTTGCGTCTCAGGGTGGCTGAGAATATGGGAGAGACGTTCCTGGGCCGTAAGGATTTGCTCAGTCAGAGGGCCCAGGCCTCGCTTGGACCAAAGTTTGAGTTGCGCTTTGACAGCTTTGCAGCGGGAGACAAGTTGAAAAGAAGGGGAACCTTGGAAAGGCTGGTTCCAGGTTCTCGCGATGAGGTTATAACATTCATTGTAATGCAGCCAGAAAGCTTCAAATTTAAAGCTACGTTTGACGGAGTTGGTTGGTCGATTTGTGTACAGAATGCATGGGCCGTGGTCCGAACCCATGATTGGCAGATTCAGGAGGTATGATCCCGCAAAGTCATTTAACCAATGCGAGTTGGCAAAACATCTGTCTAAACGCTCGTAGGTACAACCGACAGTCCGGTTTCTAGACCACGTGAAATGTGATCCTCGGGAGGAAATCTCTCGAAGATCACATTGGCGAAGGAAGTGTTGGAAACAATGCAGCCCGGGAATAGATAAGCCATTCGATGGGCTGAGTGAGAGCTTATCAGATGGGTGCAAGATTTGATTAAAATCGCCGAAACAAGCCAGAGGGCCCGTGACATTGGTCAAAATTGATTGTAAAACAGACCAGGTTTGAGGTCTGCTTTTTTGGTCAGGAGCTCCATAGATACATGCAAGGGACCACGAGCCGAGATTAGTGACACATGTACCTAGTATTAGGTGTGGGCTTTTATAGTGGACTGTGAAACTAATAGAGGGTTTCCAAGCAATTAGGAGACCACCACTAAGCCCGACGGAATCAATCCCATCAAAGGATTGAAAGCCCCACTGCCGAACTAAACGAGCACCGTGTGAAACGGAAGATTTTGTTTCACAAAGGAAAAGGAACACTGGTTTATAGGTTAGGACAATTTTACGCGCGGTGTGAACTGCTAGGGAATGTCCCAAACCCCGGCAGTTCCACGCCATTGAAATCATTGCTCCTGCCGTGACTGTTGTGGGACAGCCACGGAGAACCCATTATCATTACGTGAAGTAGCCGTGTGTGCATGGTTTGCAGTGAAAGTATTGATTTGGTGTGAAAAAGAAGCATGCAGTATATTAGTGGTTGTAGTGGGTGTGTATTTAATAAAAGAACCATTATTAAAAAGAAAAACTTTACACTTACCAGAACTAGGGTCGGAGAGTGAGGCCTGAGCTGCAGTGCGTTTCACATTACCGACTCTCACTGAGATTGGTGTAAATTTCATACGTTTGCGTGGCGTGGGCACAGAGGGAAAGTTGCGCTTTCGTTTAAGATTGCCCGGTGGAGGCATGACGACGACCACTTCCGAGTCATCCGTGGAAGAGGTGCCGGCTGTGTCGTCGGAGAATGGGGCAGTCCGATCAGAATCTGTGGAGAATTCGACCCCGGGACTTAAGCCAGCTTCACGTAGCTGCCGGCGAAAGAGACGGTCGAAACCGCAGTAGAAGGACGGCTTGGGTTGCGGCGGAGGCGAGCCCTCTGCCGTTTCAGAGATAGTTCTGTGGGAGGGTTTGGGTTTACCCCTCAGGGTGGAGAACAGAGAACCCATGGTGTTGAGGAGGGAGGTACTGGTGGGAAGAGAAGAAGTGGCATGCAACTCAAGAAGATAGGGGACGGTTCTTATGAGAGAGAGGGAGGGGTTAAAGTAGTTTTCTAGGAAATAATAAAAAACATCTATTAAATAAATTAAAAGTAAGAACATGTCAGCCTCGTTTATGTGAAAAGTGTCATTATTAACATGAAACAGGTCAACTTCTTTTCTTGTGTTGGTGGAGCACGTAAGTGGGTGGCTGTGGTGCAGGTTTGTTGTGCCACGTGTTTGATTGTGTGTGAATTGTGGAGTGTGTGAATAAAATAATTGTGTGAAAAGTGTCCCTATATGTGAAGGAGAGTACTGAAGACAAATTTGAGTAGAACCTGTACTCTGCAATGAGCCCGAGGAGCCACGTGGCGTACTTTCGAAGGATGGAGAGGATGCTGGCGTACCCTCAGACGCAATGGGATCTGAACTCGGAGAGTGGGAGACTGACGGTGTTGCAGGGTGGGCCCACGGGGAATGATTGCTGTTTGCCGTATGATTGCTGCCGGTGGAAACCGCCTGCTGTGGTGGAGGGTGGTTTTGCATGTGGAATAGGTGGCTCTCCTCTTGAGCTTGTAGGGGCTGTTGTTGTGGAGGAACAAGGTGAATCGGAGAGCCATGGGGGTCGTCCAATTGAGCAGGCACATTTAAATTGATGGGGTTTTGTGCCGCCTCGCCGGAGGTCGAAGAGAGGATATGAACAGTGTGCTCGGACGGGTCTGACTCCATGTCTTCCGAGGTGTTACCGGTTGAAGGGGTGGCCGGAAAAGCTGGCTCTGATTGTTGGACCTCCACCATAGACCTCCATAAAACCCACCTAACAGAACCCCCAGGTCCTTGTTGCCATTCAAGGGTGTCAGAGCCGTCAACGAACCCGACGGAGATACGAGTTGTTCTTTCGCGATTTACATTGGGAATTGAGCGGAGGAACCTGGTGTAGAGCGGGGCATCCGGATAATGATGAATTGTAACGCCAAACTTGTCAACCAGAGTGCCCATACGAAGCCAGTGAGCGTTCATGGCCGTAGAGTGAGAAACAGAGCAGTGGAACTCAGTATGGCCGATCTTACCGCATCGGTAGCAAAGACGAAAGACTTTGTCATAACTGAAAGGGAGGAAGATTGTATAGCCATCATCCATGCGTAGAGTAGCCCCAGGGAGTAGCGGCTGTAGGATATCAAGATTAATTAGGACCTTGAGTGAGCATTGCAGACGACCAGAGTACATGTCCGGATGGAAGAGCAAGAAGCCGCCGGCGAGTTGTCCTAGGGCTTGTGCAAGGTCGAAACTGATATAATCAAACGGCACGTTATGAACGGTGAGCCACACGAGGGCTGCCTTCATCGTTTCCGGGACAAACAAAGTTCGAAACCCATTGGCGAAGGATAACCAGTGCACCGAGGATGTTCACCGCCCTAATACGCCCTAGATCCTCCCTGTCTTTGTCGTTAAAGAATTCGATCCAGAAGAAGCCAGGAACTTCCCAAGCAGAAACTCGAAGAGGGGAGCCGGAAAGCTTCCAATATGTGTTCATCGCCGATTCTAGTTGGGGTGCAGTGATTTGCCTATCATCCTTGACATAAGCGACCAAGAATCGGTTGCGGTTTAGACGACGCACTTCCCTGAAATTGTCATTCACTGGGTGAACTCCGGGGGAGATTAAGTAGTGATTCGGCACGGCTTGAACTCCAGACGGTTGGTAGTCTGAGGAATCCATGGAAGGGAAGCAAGAAGCAAGGCGTGGGTTTTGTTGAAACAGAGATGGTGGGGGGTCAGGGGAAGAACAGGGGATGGTGGAGTGGGAAGATTAAACGTTAATTTCAGGCTTTTCATCTTCTACCCAGTACACAGTCAGACGTTTATATCTCTCACATTTGCTCTTACCACTTTGCTGATATATGTCACAGAAGCAAGAAACATAGTATGCATCCGTACAAGTCATAATGCTGCAATAAGATGCACTCAGGTCTAGCTAGCTATTCAGACTGCTAGAAACTCCAAAACCCATAACCATGTACTTAGTGTAGTCTTCACCTAATTTTGTAAGTGTTAATTTCTCTTCCAAATACAACTTAATCTCTTTCGTCTCAGGTCCTTCCAGTACTCCAACCCACAATAAATTACTCGTGCAATAAATGATTTACGAGGTTAACTTAGCTAATGTCCTATAATCCATGTACTTATTAATTTAAAAGCATAGAACCTCTATAATCACAATATTAATAATGATGTATATTATAAGCATATTTTTCAGAGGTTAATTTAGCTTAGGTTTAGAGGTCGCTGCGATCGTGGCAGCGACGTCACCGTCGAGCTGGCAGAGTCAGCCAAGGTAGGCCTTAAAGCCAGCAGCGTCTGGGTGATGGAGAGCATAAGCACAAGAACAGAAAACATCTTTAACTTTATGTTGAGTACTCATTTACAAATATGTCAGTGCCGCTCGAAGTCGAAACATGAGTGTCGCTCGGAGTCGAAACATCTCATTACTGACAGCATCATATGTATCTACGCCTTCTGTCCAAAATTCATTAAGCTCGTCAATTAGTGGTTGTAATTAAACGTCAATATCATTCCTCGGTGCAGAAGGCCCATCAATCAACAACGATAAAATGAAATTAGGTTGTGAATAACCAGAGTCAGGGGTCCCATTCAACGTGACAAAAAGGATAGGCCATGTACTGTAAGTGATACTCATCGTCCCGTAGGGAATAAAACCATCAGATGCGAGACCCAGTCGGATATTTCTGGGCTCCATAGCAAAATCAGGATGTTTCTCATCCAAGGATTTCCAAGCAGGTGAATCTCCCGGATGCCTCATGAGGCCATCATTTTAGCGCTCAGCATCATGCAATCTCATTGATGATGCAGTTTCCTTACACATAAACAACCTCTGTAGCCTTGGCTTCAACGAAAAGTGACGCAATTGTTTTCCAGGAACTTTTTTAGCTTTCCTGCTCTCATCATTTGTGTCCCCTTCAAATTTCTTGTACCTTGAACCCTGGAAGAAGTTACACTTGTCCTTATGGGCACTATCTTTCCAAAACAACATTCAGTCATTAGGACATGCGTTGTACTTCTTCTAGTCGAAACTAATGGCACTTTGGAACTTGTTTACTTCGTGAGTGGAGGCAGGGAATTGACATTGGGGATGCGTCATTCAATAACTCCCGAAAACATCTATGGATTCATTACTCCACCCAAACAAAACTTTTGTGTGCAACACTCGGACTAGGAATGACAGAAGGCTGTACTTCAAACAACCTGGGTACAACTCCGTTTCTGCATCTTTGATCAAATTAAAAAAATTATTTGTTTCCTCATTAGGCCCCGATTTTCCTAGCCTAGGTATTCCAAGACCGTCGTGGATCAAGCCTTCCATATCATCTCCATTAAAATCTCTCATGCTATCGACCACATCATCAAACATTGTGGTGTCACCTACTTCGATCTCACCATGATAAGTCTAATTAGTGTAAGTTTGGTCGAATCCATTTATGATAATATGCTCTTCCACCACATCTCGCTACTGAAAACATATATTCAAGCGCTTCTTGCAGAGACAATATATCTTAGGACCGCCGCTGTTAAAAAAAAATAAGGAAAAAAATATCCAAGTCCTAAAAATTTAAGGTATTATTATGATTAAGCAGAAAATTAAAAAGTATTTATTATTAAGACAAAAAAGGTAAGATAATTCCTCAAAGAGATAGTTCTACAAAACTGTTTATTAAGAAGGCAAAAATTTCAAATCTTTTATGGCAGTGACATTTCTACCCCTTTCTCAATAAACTAAAGAGCATGAGGCTTTTAGCAAGAGACTTCTAGTTTTCTTTTAAGAAAGAAACGTCTACTATTGTCCTCAATTGTAAAACTGGAAAGAATTTCGTTAAGGAAAAAAAAAACAAATATCTACTAACTCATTATAAAATATTCTCATGAAAACACTAGTTATTGGATCTAAACAGTAAAGCTTGAGAAATAAAGTGATGGTGCAGATCTTTTCTGGCTTTGCATCACTAATATTTCTTTATGGAAGATTAAAACCCATTGAAGCTCTCACATAACAGTGATAAGGATTGGAGCTTCACTATATTCCTCCTCCCGTACAGCAAATCAATTTCGGTGATAAGTGTTTTAATTATAGCTTGATTTGTCTCTCTCCCTCAATTTTGAGGGAGAGGTAGAGCGGGAGAGAGGTCCCAAACGCAAAAATTAGCATTTGTTTTGGGCTCTAAAAAAAAGAAAAAAAAAACTTAGCGTAGGATTGGAGCTTCTTAATAAATAGTTTTCTGAAACCGTCTCTTTAAATAACTTGTTGTTTCGGCATTTGTAGTAAATATTTTTCAATTTTCAGCCTTATTCATATTAATACCAAAATTTAATCTATTTTCTTTTACCTTTTACCTCCCATCAGTGAAATGTACAATTAGGAATATAAAACAAGTTATGTACACCAAACTTAAAAAACATGAACGAACCGCTTCCAAGAACTAGAACACGTTCAATTTTCAGAGAACCCCTTAAAAAATATCCCATTTATAATTGCCAAAAAAGTTCTAAACCATGCCTTACTACAAAACTCGTCATTTGATTCACCTATAACTCAGGTTCCATCTCTTCAAAACGAATGACCCGCTAATCGAGTCTTCACCAAAACACATAGAACACAATTCAAAAATTTATCAAGCTAAATTTTGCCACGGATTAAGCTGCAAGTACATGTGTGGATCCCAAATGTGTAAAATCAAGCCCAGTCAATCATGAAAATGAAATCTATTTTATGGTACATGTCTCAAGGGATGTAGAAATTGGATCTAAATTTCGTAATGAATTTATATGTATACGTTTTTTTGAAGAATAACATGACTGTTAAACTAGAAAATAAAATTCAGAGTCAGAATCAGAATTCAGAATCAGAACTAGATTTTCAGAAATATAAAATATAAACTTTAGTAAACAACAGATTCAAGAACAATTCAGTACTACGGGGAATATTGAATGAACAGCTAGCACATAGATTCAAGACCAGGCCAGGTTCATCTAAGACAGACACAACTCAGAGTACACAGATACAGACTTACACAAACCCTACAGATGTACTATCCTCATCTTAATTGCACTTCAATTCAGAGAGGGGGGGGGGGGGGGGGGAGGGAGGAGACTGAAGAGGAGGAGGAGGAGGAGGAAGAGGATGCGAGAGTGATGGAGAGGAACTTACCTGCAGACGGTGAGAGGAAGAGGACGTTGGTGACGACAAGAGGCGCGCTTCCGATTGAAACCTGTTCCACTTCAATTGCACTTCAATTCCCGGTATACTCTCCTCATCTCACACTGAATCGCCACTCAATCAGTTGATAGAGCATGGATGATCGATAGATTCGCAATGGACGGGGGCGCCTCTCATCGCAGCTGGGTGAATCAGAATAATAGGGTTTGCTTATTTTTCTCCTTGAAACCATGCACGATTGATAATAATGAACTACCAAATCACTTTTTAGTCTGGCATGTTGGAATTTTCATTGTTTTTTGGAAATTAAACCCAAAATTCACGGGCATGACCGTGGCTAATTCTATTCTTAAATTTAATTTACCACGGGAAGAAAAACTTCTGTAGTTAAAAGGTGATCTGGCCACACTATTTTCTTTCCGACCGTGGCCTCCTTAGAAAAAATTACCACGCCTCTAAACCGTGGTTAACATTGCTTATAGCCACATTGTTTACTCGTGGATAAATTTAGTGTGGCCAAAACCCATTTTTCTAGTAGTGACAAGTGCTTCTCGTAGTGACAATGGTATCGTGGTCTTTAGACTTGAAGTCACTAGATACTCCAGTTGTGGAATATTATGCTCTGGTATTATCTAACGTTCCGCCTTAACCGGGTAACTATAAAGGTAGTTATCGGGCATGATAGGAAGCAAGCTTAGAAATTGTAGTGATGTAGAGAGACTTTGTCCCTCCCACATAACGTGAGAAAATATCTGCGGTCACTCGAGGAGTAGTGTTTATAGAATGTATGGGCTGAATCAGATAAATCAATATAGGATATTGATGTTATTTGCATGGATAAGACTATTCCCATCATCGAAAAACTATAAATTGAATATACCAGTGTGACTTGTATGTCTCGTGTCCAATCCAGATATGGAGACAAAGGGATAATACAATACGGTAACATCGGTCACATGGTTTGGCGGAATACTGACTATTTCTATTAGTTGGGTTGCATAGAATGTTGGAATAGATGCCCTAGAGGCAATATTATATAGTAATAACATTTTTTTGGCTAGAATAATCATTGTATTATTTATGAAGATATTTAATATAACGAAGTCTTTAGATTGGAATGTGTTGTTTATCTTAAATATCCCAAGTCCATTATATTGATTAACATGACGATCAATCTGAAGGGAGGCGAATCCCTGGACCAGTTCGATTGCATGTCTGCTATACCGATTAAAATTTTGTTCGTTTATCAACAATAACGCCATAACCCTACTAGGCGGAATTAGGGTTCGTACTTGCGTCCTAGCTAGTTTATGTAGGTCTGAATCACTCCGGATCTTCTCCCGTATTCCTGAAGTTCTTCCTGGATGCAAGTGTGGGCTTGCTGCTTCCAGAATCCTTATTGGCCTCCAGACGAATTGATCTCACTCTCAAAACCCTAGATTTCAGTATGTATCTCTAGCATCCGAATTCTGAAGGCTAAGGAAACTTATATAGGCTACGGGAGGGACCCGGAGGAGAAAATACGAACCAGACTCCTAACTTTATTAGGACTTCTGATTCCACCCGAACGTAGCCCTAATAAAGTTAATAACAGTTAGTACCACTAAATAACTGTTATTTCACTCGTGTCCATATTCTAAAAAATTAATATTTTGAGCTCCTGTTATTAAATACTTATAATCTCCACATGTTAACATTACAAATATCCGTCGGTTAAATTAATTACTGTATAATTCATTTAATCGACCTCTTCCCAATTCCTTGATCCTTACCACTTAACTTATTTGATATGTCCAGATTACCAAGTAATCTACCTGCAGGGTTTGACATAATCAAAACATATAAGCTTCATCAAGGGGATATTGCAACAACCCCCTTGTCCGACTCGGACGAGACCGGGAGGGCGATGCTAAAGTGACGGCTGAAATCAAAAGCAAAACCTCCATATATATTAAATTATTATTAAAAATTACACAACGTTTCATACATGCATTATTGAGTACTACTATATTATACATCAACTATCGTACAAGATGATTTCTTGGGACCTTCATTGCATGTGAGTCTCGTACCCATCTACCTCGTAATCCCCGTCTCCTAAACCTGCGGCGGGAAGGAAAACAAGAACCGAAGTTTTCGAAAATCAACACTGAAATACTGAATGAGCAACACTCAAGCGTGTTAAACACAGGATAGAGATAATTTTGTGGTATGATAGTAAAATCAGAGCGGAAGTAAAAGACAGATAAGTAATAAATATTCTCAAGTGCATGACACATAACAAGTGATATCAAAAGTCAATATTTAGCCAACAACCAATATCCAAGTCTGTAAATCCTCATTTAGCCACAAAGAATCAGTTTCCTTGTTAACCCGAAATTTTATTTTAATCCTAAGTTGAATGGGGAAAATCCAAATCGCAATAAATATGTATATTCCAAACCCGCTTCCAAGACCTTAAGTGTCGACACCCCCCCTAACAGGGTCTTTGTGCCCAGAAGGAGTGAGTACAAGGAGCCAATCCGAGGCAAATTGCAACCGGGCTAAATGATAAGGGGTCGAGTGGACGTCACCACAACGACCAAACCAAATAATAAAGATCCGAGTGACGTTCCCCGCACGACTCTTTCCACTTTGCATTAATACCGATTATTATTTATCTCGTGACAGTTCAAAATAGTCATTTCAAAATATACAACCAGAACTCAAGTGAAACATGTACAATGCAAAACACATTTTGAGAAAAGGAAATAAGTCATGATATGACACGAAGGGAGCTAGCACGCAAGGCTTGGCATGTATACTCCCCTTGATCCATTGTGAATAGCCCGTAAAGTTTCTCTAGAATGACACGTAGCCTTCGTCCACAAATTGGTCACCTACACAGTACATTCTTTCATTTGATTACAAGTTTATCTATGCCAACATGACGTTCTATAAGTCCAAACGAGTCTTAAGCCGCTCGATTCCCTCACACAATATCTATATTATTTTTGTAATAATATTCCAATTTCTAGCAAATTATTGTCTGATCGCCTAACTTAATTTCATTAACTTTCTTATGTTAATTAGATACTAATTTGCTAATTAATATATTTAGGTTTAAGTAACCAAGAAATTATTTTACAAATAATTTAGTAAAATATCCACATATTAGTAATTTATAAAAGAACTAAGAAATAATATTAATATTAAATAATCATTATCAATTGGGAGACATGTTATTTTTAATTCTAGAATAATAATTAAATGGCCAACTTATTCAATAGTAATTTATTATGAGAATTTCTTGTAACTTGCTTATTTTTAAGAACCAAATTATGTTTAATTAATAAATACATTTATCACACTAATTCAATATTCAACATACAATATTATTTCAATATTTAACAAAATTTTATTTAATTTAGATTAATGGTTAGAAAGTGAAACAAATTTATTTTAATTAACAAATTATTCCAATATATTGTTTTAATATATTTATCATAAATTAAAATGTAAAAATTAATTTAAACCCACAAATATTTATTAAATGCTATTTAACCAACTTATTCATTTTATAAGTAATTAAAATTTCTATAAAGGGAAATATTACTAAAATAACCATTTATTTAACAAAAAATATAAAAACTAAGCATGTAGACTTATTTACAATATTTTTAATAAAAAATATAAATATTTAAGTTAGGAGGAATTCTTCTTCTTGCAAATAAATATTTGCTATCAATTAAGAGAATTCTTATCTCAAAATTCCAAAATATTTCATAATAGCCAAATAGTTAAAACAATCCGAAAATAAATAATTGTGATTTATACTCCTTGCATGATTATTTTAAAGGTAATACTTCTATTTAACTAGAAATTATTCTTACATATATTATTTTAATATTTAACTTGTTTTTTTTTTTTTTTTTTTTTTTTTTTTTTGAGAATCAATATTTAACTTGTTTTTATTTAATTAGATTAATATCTAAAAATTATAGAAATTTATGAAATTCCAAAAATCACATTTTTATTTTATTTTTATGGTTTCAGTTTGTTAAATAACAAGGAATCCCTATGTTATGCTAAAATAACACAAATACCCCCTTTTTCAAATAAAACAGTTTCATAGGCTACACCTATCACCCTAAGTTGCCTGAAACTACATAAAACCCCCCTACAAGAACATATCGATTCCGATTCGAACAAAAAACATATCAAAGCCCTAAAACATGATTCTAAGTATTGGAAACATCTCAGGGGGAGATTTTGAGCGTACCTGGTCCAAGAATTTCGAGAAATGGTCGAGACTCGAGTCGGGCCGAAGCTCGCATCAGAGGTGATCGGAGGTGGCTTTGCCGCCGATGACTGAGGCCGTTCTGGGTCCTTATGAGCTTCTTGGTGTTCTGGTCGGACCCTTACTAGTGGATTAAGGTGGTATTTGGGTGGTGGGTGGCTCTATTTTGGTGCGGGTGGAGCTTGGCCGGAGCTTCGCCGGCTTTAATGGAGGTCCAGCGAAGATGGCGGTTGTGCTCTACTCTTCGAGCGCTCTGTTCCTTCCCTTTATTTTTCAGATCGTGATTGAGAGGGGAGGGATAGAGAAACAGAGGGTGAAAGAGGGAGAAAACAGAGGGCGGTGGTGTTGGGTCTCTCTCTCTCTCTCTCGGGTTCTCTCCCGATGGCGGCAGTGACAATGTAAGGGTGGCTGGTGGTTTCTGCTAGCTGCTGCTATCGTGGACCATAGTAAACAGAGAGAGATGGAGGCAGAGATGAAGAGATGGTTGTGTTGTTCACGGTGGAGGTGATGTTGGCGGTTGTTTAGCCGGAGAAGAGGAAGACGGTTGTGAAGATGGTGATGGTGAAGGTGGTGATTGTGACTGGTTTTTGCTGTGTAGTGACGAATTGAAGAAGGGGATGAGTCTTATATGAAATACAGTCGGCAAAAGATGGGAGGTGGTTTGTTGGGGGGCTAAAATCGTGGCCGAAGGAGAATCAAGAGAAGAGGAGGAAGAGAACCCAGACAAGGAAGTCTGGTGAAAACAAATCTTTTTTTTTTCTATGAAAATAATTGGGTGTGGCTTATGTACACAAAGTCGCGGTGGTTGGGTACGTGTTAGTGACTAAAACATCCAAAGATATTAACGTATTGATTTTACAAATAAACATCTAACATTTTTCTACAATCTCAAACCAATTTCTCCAATGCTAATTTACATAACTTATTATTCACACTAATTTATTATCATTATTATTATTATTATTATTATTATTATTATTATTATTATTATTATTATTATTATTACTATTATTATTATTATTATTATTATTATTATTATTATTATTTAACTTTCTATATTACCATTTTACCCTCAGCAAATAGACGGGGTATTACATTCTTCAACCTTTATAGATAGCTTTGTCCTTGAAGCTAAAATCAGAAAAATAACCAAAATATCAAAATAATCCAAAGAAATTAATTGTAAGAGTTTAAAATCACATACCAAGTTATTTCATGTAGTAAGTAGTCATTATCTAATGCACGTAAAGACACACATATTGTAACAAGTTGTAATTATGTTTTAGTTTCTTATGTGGCCTATAGCATGTAGTAAATAGTCATTATCTAAAGCACGTAAAGACACACATATGGTAACAAGTCGTAATTATGTTTTAGTTTCTTATGTGGCCTTAGTCTTATTTGGTTACTAAGGGTTAGGGTTAATTACAGGTAATACTAAGCACGAACGGATACTAAGCACGAAACGGTATTAAACGAAGGGTTGCATCCTCTCCCCTTTGGAGAGTGACGTCCCCGGAACTCAACATACCTCATTAAATAGGTGCGGGTATTTCTTACGCATTTCTTCCTCTGCTTCCCACGTAACCTCATGTGTCTGCTGGTTTGTCCATAACACATTAACTAGTTTGACGCTCTTGGTACGCGTGTTTCTGGTCTTGGTGTCAAAGATTTTGATAGGGTGCTCCTCGTATGAGAGAGATGGGTCTAACTCCACTGGTTCAGGGTTCAACACGTGAGACGGGTCTGGTACATACTTCTTCAGTTGCGATACATGAAAGACGTTGTGTACCTTCCCCAAATTTGATGGTAAATCTAGTCGATATGGGACTTCTCCAATCCTTTCTAGAACATCGTATGGCCCGCTAAACTTAGGGCTCAGTTTCCCCTTTTGGCTGAATCTGGTAACCCCTTTAGTAGGTGAAACCCTAAGGAAAGCTTTCTCTCCTACTTGGAATTCTAACGACCTTCGCTTCTGATCTGCGTAAGACTTTTTCTATCCTGGGCCGCTTTCATTTTCTGTTGGATAAGTCGTACTTGGTTCATCATGTCTTCGATCATTTGCGGTCCAATTACTACTGTCTCGCTGATGTCACTCCAACATAGTGGCGACCGACACTTCCTTCCATATAGAGCTTCGTAGGGTGCCGTGCCAATGCTGGAGTGATAGCTGTTGTTGTAAGAGAACTTTATTAATGGTAGTTTATCGAACCATGAGCCTTGGAAATCCATAACACAGGATCGTAACATATCTTCCAACGTCTGGATGGTGGTCCTTTCCGTCTGTCCATCTGTGGCTGGGTGGAAGGCGGTACTAAATTTTAGCTGAGTTCGTAATGCTTCTTAGAGCGCTTTCCAAAAATGAGAAATAAAGTTAGGGTCTCTGTCTGAGATTATTGAACTCGTAACCCCATGATATTTTACGATGTTTTTGATATACACGTCTGCCCTTTGTCCATGTTCCATGTATCCTTCATCGAAATAAATCTTGCTGTCTTGGTTAGTCTATCTACGACTGCCCATATTTGGTTGAGTCCGTTCTTCGTTGTCGGCAATGCAGTGATGAAATCCATTGAGATGGATTCCCATTTCCAAACCGGAACATCTAGTGGTTGAAGTAGACCTCCCATTCGCTTATGATCAAACTTCACCTTTTCACATGTTAGGCATTTCGCCATAAATTCTGCCACTTCCTTTTTCATGATGGGCCACCAATACGTGTTCTTCAAGTCCTTGTAAAGCTTGTCGCACCCAGGATGAACAGAGTACGGCGTGTTGTGTGCTTCGCGCATTAATTTCTCCTTGGTTTCCGCACACTTTTGTTGTACGCACAATCTTCCTTTGTAGCGAATGCCTCCATCTTCATGAATCAGGAATTCTTTGGCCTCTCTTGATGCAATCTTCTTCTTGATCCTTTCGAGCTTCACGTCTCCCGCTTGGTTGCTTCTTATTTCTTCGAGTAAGTCTGTACGACTTTCATACTTCCTAACAATTTATGTACTGTACCTTGCTCCACTACTTCGATGTTGAGATTCCTAAACTCACTGTATAGAAAGTCTGATGAAGCTATAATAGAGTATATCCCATGGCTTGATTTTTGGCTCAACGTGTCTGCAACTACATTTGCCTTTCCTTCGTGGTATTGGATGCGCAGATCATAATCCTTGATAGTCTCCAGCCATCTTCGTTTCCTATTGTTCAGCTCCTTCTGTGTGAAAATGTATTTCAGGATGCGATGATCCGTATAGAGCTTGCAAACTGCTCCGTACAGATGATGCCTCCATATCTTAAGCGCGAATACTACTGCTTCCAGCTCTATGTCATGTGTGGCATAGTTTTCGTCGTGAGGCTTTAGCTGCCTTGAAGCATAGGAAATAACTCTTCTGTCTTGCATAAGGATGCATCCCAGTCCCTTCTTGGATGCATCACTATATATTTTGAATTCACCAGAGTCGTTTGGTAAAGCTAATACTGGGGCTGTAGTCAACTTCTCTTTCAGTGTCTGAAATGCCTCCTCACAGCTTTCGTCCCAGTGATACTTCACTGCCTTCTTTGTTAATGTGGTCAATGGCCTAGCTATCTTAGAGAAGTCCTTCATGAACCGTCTGTAGTAGCCAGCTAAGCCGAGAAAACTTCTTATTTCGGACACATTCTTCGAAGTCGGCCAGTATTTAACTGCTAAATCTTTCCTTGGTCTACTTATATTCCTTCTTTCGAAATGATGTGACCCAAGAATGGAATACGATCCAGCCAAAACTCACATTTAGACAGCTTGGCATACAATTGCTCCTGCCTTAAAGTTTGCAATACTTGTAGGAGATGTTCCTCGTGCTCCTTCTCGCTCTTCGAGTACACGAGAATGTCGTTTATAAGACAACTACAAATCGATCTAGGAATGGCCTCATTACCCGGTTCATCAAATCCATGAATACTGCAGATGCATTGGTTAAACCAAATGGCATCAGAGTGAACTCATAATGGCCATACCTAGTTCTAAAGGCGGTCTTTGGGTATCCTTTTCTGCTACTCGAAGATTATGGTATCTAGACCTTAGATCGATCTTTGAGAAGACACTGGCCCCTTGCAATTGATCGAATAGGTCATCAATGCGGGGTAGCGGATACTTGTTCTTAATGGTTGCACTGTTCAATTCCTGGTAGTCAATGCATAGCCTTTGACTACCGTCCTTCTTCTTTACGAACATCAGTGGTGCTCCCCAGGGTGACACACTGGGTCTTATGTACCCCTTGGTTAGAAGTTCTTGCAGTTGATCCTTCAACTCCTTCAATTATGCGGGTGCCAACCGGTACAGCGCTTTCGAGATTGGCGCGGTACCTGGTGCTAAGTCCAGGGTAAACTCCACATCTTGGGTGGCATTCAGGGAATTTCGTCTTGGAATACATCAGGAAAGTCCTTTTCCAACACAGTATCCTTCTTGGATACATCTTGGATGTAACACAGGTAGGCCGTGTTTTCTTTCTTCACTTGGTTGATTACGGTCAGGGCTGATACTAGTTTGATACGAGGTTCCCTAATTATTCCACAGTAGGTGATATTTTCTCCTTTAGGTCCCCTCAAACGAACCTTCTGGTCATAGCAGTCAATGACTGCCCGATACTTCCCAAGCCAATCCATTCCTAGGAATATATCTATACCCCCAAGGTAAAAAAATTTAGATTTGCGAAATAGGATACTTGTGAGGACTTTTGTTCTACTCCTTCGAATAATGTGTCGCAAACGGTAACATGACCAGTAGGTGTCCCTACTGGGATGGATATGCTAGACGACTTATGAAAACTCAACTGTCCAACAATTGATACGAAGACTGGTTGATCATAGATAAGGAAAGTACCCGTAACGACTCCATGATCAGCTTCTGCTTCAGTCCTCGTCATCACTGCTATCCAGCCCACATTGCAATTCTGTGCTCCAGATCCTCCGTTTCCAGCTCCATTGTTGTTATTTTCCATGCCATCATTGAGGTTTTGAGCTCCATTTTGTCATGTATTTCCCTGGTTGTAGTTTTGCTGCCTCCCATAACCATTGCCTCCGTTATAGTTACGATTTCCATTGTTCCTGTTCACGTTGCCCATCTGCTGGTTTCCGACTTGTTGATTTCCGTATTGCTGGCGGTTTCCCTGATAGTTATGCTACGGTGGTCTCTGGTAGTTACCGCCTTGGTTCGCCTGCTGGTTTCTTGCTGGTGGAAGTCGACACTCAAAAGCTCGGTGTCCTTTCCTGCCACAGTTGTGACAATTGATGAGATTCTCCATGCAGTCAGTTCCACGGTGGTTTCGCCTACACCTCTTACAGAAGAAGCGACGAACTGGCTCCGCGTCATGGTTCTGCTGGTTGCCTCAGTTTTGATTGTTTCCACCACTGTTGTTCTTAAACTTCTTTTTCTGATTGCTACCTCCTGCGTCAGTTGCCTTACGTTTACCGCGAAACTCATCTTGAATCTCATGGACTTGCCACATGTCAGCTGCTCGGTCATACGCCTCGTGCAAAGATAGTAGGTTCTGCTACGCATGATATTTTGTAACTGGAGGTGTAGTCTCAAAATGAAATTGTTGATCTTGTCCTCCTCATCGGGTACTGTATGGCCTGCAAACCTGAGTAGTTCCGTGAATCTCTTGTGAAAGTGTGTAATGTAGACTAAATACAGGACCTAAATACTCTAGAAGGGGGGGGGGGGGGTTGAATAGAGTATGGATACTTTTTGCAAAACAAAGATTTTAACTAATTAGCTTTGTGTGAAACTCAAAAATCAAGGCCTTGAGATTTTAGAAAACTGTCAGAAACTTTCAACGGCAAAATAGAAAGCTTCAAGGCCTTGAACTATTACCAGTTCTTAAACAGCTTATAAACCCGAGTTTAATTTGAGTTGTGTGCAACATAAAATAACAAAACTGTAAAGTAAAGAACACAAAGCACTTTACAGAGTTCAGTCCCAGTGGACCTAATCTCTGCCTGAGGGATCTAATCCCACAAGGATTGGGCAAACACTTCTTATTACTCACACAAAAACAGCCCTAGATCTTCAAGCCTAAGTGATTTCCCTTACACCTATACAGCTTGTGGTTCGAAACCTATCTTGTATCAGCTACTGACTGTTGAGCTAACAAGAACCTATTGTTGTTCAGTTGAACAACCAACCACTAGGTTTAGTGAGGTTTTGGATATACAAAAGATAAGCAGATTACAAAACAGATGAAGAACACAGTAGAAGAATAAGCTTGTGAAGGCCTGGATGTGTTCTTCTGGAAACTGGAATGATTGATCTTTTGAAATCTGGAATTGAAGCTTGAATGTCTGTGTGTTTGAATGAATGATCTCCCACGAATTTTTCACACTTATATCAGTATTCTGAAAGCCTCTCCTCTTTTAAAATTCAAACAAGTCTTTTATCTACTCACTGCAAATGAATGAGAGATTTTAGGATCTCAGTTCCTACAAATCCTCTTCCTGTTTCAACAGGAATTCAAACA
This sequence comes from Linanthus parryae, assembly GCA_023055425.1. Lineage (NCBI taxonomy): Eukaryota > Viridiplantae > Streptophyta > Magnoliopsida > Ericales > Polemoniaceae > Linanthus > Linanthus parryae. Next base: position 78,401,924 of record JALGPY010000002.1, read on the forward strand.
CCTCTAAGTAGATATACGTTGGAGTTTGTTGAGATTGTATTTGCACGTTTAACAAACCTGCAACAACATTAAATCAAAGCAACAACAAAATCCAGAAATATAACAGTACTAAGACTGTTTGGTTTTCCAGTTTCTGATAAAAATTGGATAAAAGATTAGAACAATAATCTGATTAACTTCTGACACATATAATTCATGATAAACCAGTTTAAGACTCGTAGAAGTCATTAAACAATCACAATAAGAAGAATCAAACCCTGCAAGAAAGAATCAAATTAGTTCTGTAAAACTGTCAGCAGCTCAAGGCACATCTCAAGGCCTTGAAGCTCTGAACATGCTTCACAGTCTTTTAAAGTTAAGTCCAGAAATCTTTGATTCTCTCTGATCAGGACATCTTCAATTGTGTTATATATAGAGAGAATATAAAACATGAGTATTTACAGCAAATCTCTGATATACATAATCAGATAGCCAATCTGCAACACAAGATTGTTAGAACATTCAGCAGAATAAAAACTACTCTGAAGGCTTTGAAGCCCTGTGAGTATCTCAAGGCCTTGGAGTATCAGAAATTCTTAATCTTTGTCTTTGTCTTTCATCACTCAAAACAATTACTTCTCAAAACAAACTCAAGGGTCTTTGAGTCAACAATCTCCCCCTTGATGAAAGACAAAACCCATAATCTTGTGTAGGTATCCCTGCAACTCCTTGCAAGAATTAGATAACAACATATTGCAGATACAATAGACAATAATACCAGTCAAACCATCTTAACACAGATAATCAGTAATTCACAGATAACCACAGTAATATCATAACACAACGGAATTAACAAAAACAAGTGATTATTATTAAGCAACTGAAAGTAACCATAGTAGCCACAAAACACACATAATTTCTCCCCCTTTTTGACTTTCATCAAATAAAGGTGACGAAATGTTGGATCATTACTCAGAGTCTTAAAAATAAATTAAACAAAAATTTATTCCTAGAAAGTCAAGGCCTTGAGAACAGAAAAGAAGAAAATAAATAGATAGAAGGAAAGGTTCAAGGCTTTGGTCTTCTCTGATCTTCATTTCTTCTTTGATGTGTGGCCTTTCTCTGAGCCTTCCAACTTCTTCCTCACTTTCAGCATCATCAGCAGACTGATTTCCCTCTTGTTCAACTTCAACCTATGCAACAACTTCTTCAATGATCTCATCCACCTTCTTATTCTTAACCAGCACTGAATCACCCTCTATAGCTGCATCAACACCTGTGTCTTCACCAGCATCTTCTTCATCCGTTTTCTCATACAAACCTTTTGAAGTAAGCACCAGTGGAATTGGCTTCTTTTTCTTCTTCAGGAAATCACCTAGCCTTTCATCTGAGTCTACACTGGTGTCATGACTAGTAGCAGAAGGTATCATCTCCAAGTTCAAACCCTTGATGACAACATCCAATTTTTCATTCATCACATTCATCAAACCCTTGAACTGGTTAAATTCAGAAGACAGATCAAATAACCTTTGTCTGAGATCTTCAATCTCAACCTGCTGATTTTCAAATTTCTCAACCAGCAAAGAGTAATCCTCATTTGTTTGTCCTTTTCCTGATGTAGCCCCCTTTGGCTTAACAAACTCCTTCTCTCCAAGCTCATCCTTTGACAACTCTAAATAAAATTTCCAATGACCTTTCCCAGTTGGACTACTCCAATCCTCTGTAAGGCAGTTTCATCAATCATCCCAAAACCTCCAGTAATCTTTTCCTCCCCTTTCACAGGTACATCAAAGTGCTCAAAGAAAAGAGTTAAGAGGTTGGCATATGGAAGAGGATGGTTTCTAAATCTAGTAGCACAATAGATCATATGCTCCATAACCACTGTTGGCAAGTTCATCTCAAACCCTTGACACATCAGATACATCAAAATGATAACTTTATCAGTAACCAACTCCCTTGAGTTCTCCCTAGGAACAACACTCCTCATCAGAATTGTGAACAAAATCTTAGCTTCACAGTTGAGCACAGAGTGTGTCAACTGTTTTGGACCAGAGGGTACACCATCAATGAAAAACATCTCTTTTTCCTTTTCCAAACACTCCTTCCTATCAGGGTAATCTCCAACATTATACTTCCTAGGAATGCCCAAGACTTTGGCAAAAGTCCTATGATCTAGCCTCAAATTTATCCCGGCCACTTTAGAAGTCAATACCATCTTATCATCTCCTTCATGAACCAGATTCAGATACAATAATCTAGTTAACCTAGGATAAGCTTTTGAAATAGGATTTAACCTCTTCCAAACTGCAGTTTCTCTTAACTTTCTCATACTATCAATATCCAGTTTATCCAATAACTCGTAAGAAACCATACTACAAAAAGCAACCTTAGAAGAAGCATATCCTTGCATCCACATAGTCCTAACTTCAGAACTAACAAACCAATCTGAAGGAAGTGCATTTTACCTTTATAACCCTTTTTGGTTGCAGCAGCAACCTGCTTAACCCTTGTTTTCTTTTCAGTGGGTTTGCTCTTCTCTTGTTCTCCTTCAGTTGGCTTCTTCTTGCTTTCTTAAGCAGATTTCCCCTTTTCTTCTTCTCCAGCCTTTTTCTTCTCTCCCCCTTTCTTCTTGTCTAACCTATGTTGATCACCACCATGAGTCTCTATCACTTTATGTGGATCAATGCTTGAGCCTTCATCTCCCTTTTCTGTTCTGGTCTTTTTTGCAGGAGGAGTATCCTCATCAAACTCTGAGTATTCTATGAATCCGAATCAGAGATCACAGTCTTCTCCTTCTTATTAGCCCTCTTCTTGGATCTGCCACAAGGCTTCCCTTGTTGTTGAATCCTGGCTGATTTGCGCTCCATTATGGGTTTAGGGTTTTGAGAAGGGAACGAGATTGAGAGAAATTGAGAGAGAGTGGAGAGACTTAGATAATTGAGAGATAATGAAGAAGAATAAACCCTGACTTTCAGCTTAAGTGGGTTGAAAAAGGATGAGTCATAAAAGGACTGTACGGAAATCAACATGCAAAAAGAATCTTGGAAAATATTTTTGGATATTTTAGAAAATTATCTGAGTAATTCAAATATTATACAGTTATCTAAAAAGATAAGATATAATATTTGATGATCTATTTTTAAAAAAAATAAATACAGATGTTTCAAGACCTGAAGAACAATCTCAAGGCCTTGAGATTTTCTGCAGTTTGAGAAACTTCATAGCTTTAAGCCATACTTTCAAGGCTTTGGAAAGTATAATCTCAAGGATTTGAGATTTCAACACATAAACACATATAAGTACCAAAATTCCCCCTAAACCAATGCATCCTTGTTTAACATCCCCAATTCAAGCCTTAGGGATGAAAACCTATCATCTGGCAAAGGTTTAGTGAAATATCAGCAATCTGCATTGGAGTAGAAATAAAAGATAAAAACAACATCACCTTATTATGCATGATCTCTAAGGAAGTGATGTCTAACATCTATGAGCTTGGTTCTTGAGTGCTGGACTGGATTCTTAGATATTGAGATAGCACTTGTATTGTCACAATGAATAGGCACATTTCTGAAATTATAGCCAAGATCTCTAAGTTGCTGAGCAATCCATAACACTTGTGAACAGCAAGCTCCAGCTGCAATGTATTCAGCTTCTGCAGTTGATAATGCTACATAATTTTGCTTTTTAGAATGCCAACTGATCAGTGAAGATCCAAGAAACTGGCAAAATCCAGAAGTACTCTTCCTATCTACTTTATACCCTGCAAAATCTGCATCTAAATAGCCACTCAACATAAAATTAGATCTCCTTGGATACCAAAGCCCCAAGTCTCTGGTTCCATTCAAATATCTAAAAATTCTCTTTACTGTAGTTAAATGACTCTCCTTAGGATCTGATTGAAATCTAGCACACATACAGACACTGAACATAATATCAGGTCTACTAGCAGTTAAGTACAAAAGTGATCCAATCATACCTCTGTATTTCTTTTGATTCACACTCTTACCATTTGAATCCTTGTCTAATGAGAGTGATGAACTCATAGGGGTTTTAAGCACCTTGGACTATGACATATTGTACTTGTTCAATAAGTCCTTGGTATACTTTCCTTGAGGTAAAAAAATTCCTTTCTTCATTTGTAAGATATGAAGTCCAAGAAAGAAATTCAGTTCTCCATTTAAGCTCATCTCAAACTCCCCGCACATCAGACTAGAGAACTATTTTGAAAGAGCATCATTAGAGCACCAAATAGAATATCATCCACATAGATTTGAACTAATAACAAATCACTTTCAAGATGTTTAATGAAAAGAGTTTTATCAACTAGACTTCTCTTGAAATTGTTGTCAAGTAAAAATTTTTAAAGTCTAATCATACCAAGCCCTTGGAGCTTGTTTTAACCCATAAAGAGCTTTGTCTAGTTTGTAAACATGATCAGGAAATTTTTCATCTTCAAAACCAGGAGGTTGTGCTACAAAAACATCTTCTTGTAAATAACCATTCAGAAAAGCACATTTGACATCCATTTGATAAAGCTTTATGTGATTGTGAGATGAAAATGCAAGAAGTATTCTAATAGCTTCTAACCTGGAAACAGGAGCAAAAGTCTCCTCATAATCTATACCTTCTTCCTGATTATATCCCTGTGCCACCAGTCTGGATTTGTTCTTTACCACTTTGCTATTCTCATCAAGCTTATTTCTGAACACCCATCTAGTTCCAATAACTGATTTCTCTTTAGGTCTGGGAACCAGATTTCGTACCTTGTTTCTTTCAAATTCATTCAGCTCACTCTGCATTTCAATGATCCAGTCTGCATCTTCTAGTGCTTCCTTGGTATTTTTAGGCTCAATCAAAGATACAAATGCACTAAAAGCACACAAGTTCTTCAACTGTCCTCTTGTCTGAGTTCCAGTTGATGGATCAGATATGATATTGTCAGCTGGATGATCTGCAAGGTACTTAAACTTCTTCCTTGGTATCCAGGAATATTCTCCTTCAAGGCTTTGAGTTCTTGAAACAGTAGAGGGAGCATCATAGAAAGTTTCAGCTTCTGTCTCAAGGCTTTGAGATTTTGGTTCTGTAGGAGGTTCAAGGCCTTGATATTATGCTGATTGATTATGCACATTAGTTTTGCCTTTGTCCTTTTTCACAGCATCATCATCAGACTCATGCTTGTTCAAACTTAGATCTGCAAAACTCACTTAGAGAATCCTTAGTACTTTCATCAAAAATCACATGAATACTCTCTTACACATTCTTGGTTTTTCTATTGTAAACTCTTTAAGCTTTGCTAGTTTGAGAATATCCAAGAAATACACCTTCATAACTTCTAGCATCAAATTTACCAAGATTGTCTCTACCATTATTATGCACAAAACAGATACAACCAAAATGTTTGAAATAAGAAACACTAGGCTTCTTACCTTTAAACAGTTCATAAGGGGTCTTTTTCAAAATAGGTCTAATCAAGCATCTATTTAGCACATAATTGGCAGTATTAACAGCTTCTTCCCACAAGAACTTTGGCAAATTAGTTTCAAGAAGCATGGTTCTTGTCATATCCTCAAGTGTCCTGTTTTTCCTTTCAACTACTCCATTTTGCTGTGGAGTTCTAGGTGCAGAAATGTGTGATATGCCATGCTTTTCACAAAACAGATCAAAGTTAAGTTGATCAAATTCCCTACCATGATCACTTCTAATGGATGCAACAGGTAAATTTTTCAAAGTTTGAAGCTCTTTGCACAATCTAGAAAATTCAGTTAAGGCTTCAGTTTTGTCTCTAATAAACATCACCCAAGTAAATCTAAAATAATCATCTACTATAACAAGCATATACCTCTTACCTTTTGGGGTCTGAACTCTCATAGGACCACACAAGTCCATATGCAATAGTTCTAAGGGTCTAGAAGTACTTACAAAGTTCTTTGGCTTGAATGAGCTTTTGGTTTGTTTACCTTGTACACATGCCTTGCAAACCTCATCATTTGAAAAATTTTGTGATGGTAAACCTCTTACCAAATCCTTTGAGATGAGTTTATTCAAGGTGTGTATGCTAATATGTCCAAGCTTTCTGAATCTTCCTTCAAGGCCTTGAGGTATTTTAACTTGTCACCTGAAACACTGTTAGTACTCACAGCATATAGATTATATGATCTAGGAGCAGTGAGTATGCAATCACCAGATTTCTCATCTTGCACCACACATTTCTCCTTGTAAATATAGCTTTATAACCTTTATCACATAACTGAGAGATACTATGCAGATTTTACTTAAGTCCATCCACAAGATAAACATCAGAGATAGAGTTGGTAGAACCATTACCAATACAACATATACCAATAATATGGCATTTTTCTTTGTCACCAAGTGTGATTGTTCCTCCAGATTTTTCTGTAAGCTCAGTAAAGAGAGATTTCTTTCCACTCATATGTCTGGAACATCCACTGTCTAATATCCATTTCTGATCTTTCAAGGCCTTGGTGACTTCTTGCAAAAGTAAATCATTGCCTCAATAGGCTGTTAGACCAAGTGCAGAATTTTGAGTCATACTCAGAATCAGCCATGTTTGGTGGTCTAATTCCTTTTGGAACCCAAATCTGCCTAACCTGTCCCTTAAGCTGATAAGGATAAGTATTCCTCATAATGTGAGGTTTTGATCTTCTGAAGGGACAAGTTTAAGCTGACACTTTGGAGAATGTCTGCTATCAGATTTGACAAAAGTAGTTTGGCTTTTCTTTGGAAAATTTTGATTATAGCCAATCCCACTTTTACGCATTGATTTCAGACTTCCTCCAAGAATGAGATTTAGATTATGTTCTGAGCCTGTAAAACTAACTAGGAACTTTTTAGATTCATGAAGTTTCTCAGTCAAAGAACAGATTTGTTGTTCTAAATCCTCAGGATGAGTCTTTAGATCAACATATCTTTCAGTTAAAAGAGTGTTTTGATAAACAATCTCTTTTATCTGTGCCTTCAAGGCTTTGAACCTGCTGTCCAAGGCCTTGTAGTCCTTTTCAATTTTTGTCTTAGAAACTTCAACAGTTTTGTTGGTAAAAACTAGGTCCAGGTTTTCTTTTACCTTCTCATGAATCTTAATCTTTAAAGAAGAAATCTCATTTCTATAACTTTCCTCATTTAAAAACATACTCTTGAGAATTTCAGGGAGTACATCAGAAGGACTAGCAAGAAGATTTTTTACCATTTCTTCAATATGTCTGTCTAATGACTTTTCTTCATCATGCTTGGCCATGAAGCACAAGTTTGCTTGATCTTCTTCTGTGTCTGAGTCACTTGATGAATAAGAATCACTCCAGGTAGCCATCATGGCTTTCTTCCTTCTGTTGTCACTATATTTCTTCTGAAAGTTATTGTTCTTCTTCTTTTGTGGACAGTCCCTTACTAAATGATCTGCATCACCACACTCAAAACAATTCATTACTTCAGTTTTATGTGACTGTGATGAAGATTTACCTTTGTAGTCCTTGCTGCCTGAAGGTCTTGATCTCTCTCTGTTGTAATCCCTGTTACCAGAGTTTCTTTTTGTCTTGAGAATCCTGTCCAAGGCCTTGGAGATCAATGCTAAAGCCTCTATATCATCATGCTCATCTTCAGTCTCAAGCCTATGAGATTTTTCATTGTCCTTAGCCTTGAGTGCTAATTTCTTGATGTTTTCACTCAGATCACATTCTACATCCTTCATAGACATTTCATGAGTGAGCAGCTTTCCTTGTAGATCATCTAGCTGAAGAAGACTTAAATCCCGAGCTTCCTCAATGGCTGTTGTCTTTAGCTCCCACTTGGCTTTTGGCAAGCTTCTCAGAATTTTCCTGACCTTTTCCTCATTTGAGAACTTCTTTCCCAAAGACTCCAGATTATTCACCACATCAGTGAATCTTTTGAACATCTCCTTGATGGTCTCATCTGAGTTCATCTTGAACAACTCATATTGCCTCAGAAGTATGTTGATTTTGGTTTGCTTAACCTGGCTTGTTCCTTCATAAGTCACCACTAGTTTGTCCCATACTTCTTTGGCACTTTTGCAATTGGACACTCTGTTGAACTCATCTGCATTAAGAGCACAGTATAACTGATTCATAGCCTTATAATTTTTTGATACCTTTTCCAGTTCAGTAACTGAGAGATTTTCCTCAGACTTGATACATCTGACTCCATCAATAGTAGTGTAGTACTCATGAGGACCATTCTGACTATTGACCACATTTCCATGTCTTGATCTATGATGAACATCTTCATCAATGCCTTCCAGTGCATGAAGTTATCACCACAGAACAATGGAGGTCTGTTGGCTGCCCTTCCTTGTGAGAATCCACCATCTCATACATTACTCATAGTCACAAGATTGTTAGATCTATATCAGTGACCCAAGCTCTGATACCAATTGAAAGTGTGTAATGTAGACTAAATACAGGACCTTAATACTCTAGAAGGGGAGGGTTGAATAGAGTATGGAAACTTTTTGCAGAACACAGATTTTAACTAATTAGTTTTGTGTGAAACTCAAATCTCAAGGCCTTCAGATTTTAGAAAACTGACAGAAACTTTCAAAGGCAAAATAGAAAGCTTCAAGGCCTTGAACTATTACCAGTTCTTAAACAGCTTATAAACCTTAGTTTAATTTGAGTTGTGTGCAACAGAAAATAACAAACCTGTAAAGTAAAGAACACAAAGCAATTTACAGAGTTCAGTCCCAGGGGACCTAATCTCTGCCTGAGAGATCTAATCCCACCAGGATTGGGAAAACACTTTTTATCACTCACACAGAAACAGCCCAAGATCTTCAAGCCTGAGTGATTTCCCTTACAGCTATATATCTTGTGGTTCCAAACCTATCTAGTATCAGCTACTGACTGTTGAGCTAACAAGAACCTCTTGTTGTTCACTTGAACAACCAAGCACTAGGTTAGTGAGGTTTTAGATATACAAAAGATAAGAAAATTACAACACAGATAAAGAACACAGTATAAGAATAAGCTTGTGAGGGCCTGGATGTGTTCTTCTGGAACATGGAATGATTGATCTTCTGAAATCAGGAATTGAAACTTGAATGTCTGTGTGTTTGAATGAATGATCTCCCATGAATTTTTCACACTTCTCTCAGTATTCTGCAAGCCTCTCCTCTTTCAAAATTCAAACCAGTCTTTTATCTACTCATTGCAACTGAATGAGATATTTTAGGATCTCAGTTCCTACAAATCCTCTTCCTGTTTCAACAGCAATTCAAACACCTCTGAGTAGATATCCGTTGGAGTTTGTTGAGATTGTATTGCACGTTTAACAAACCTGCAACAACATTAAATCAAAGCAACAACGAAATACAGAAATATAACAGTACTAAGACTGTTTGGTTTTCCAGTTTCTGATAAAAACTGGATAAAAGATTAGAACAATAATCTGTTTAAATTCTGACACATATAATTCATGATAAACCAGTTTATGACTCTGAGAAGTCATTAAACAATCACAATAAGAAGAATCAAACCCTGCAAGAAAGAATCAAATTAGTTCTGTAAAACTGTCAGCAGCTCAAGGCACATCTCAAGGCCTTGAAGCTCTTAACATGCTTCACAGTCTTTCAAAGTTAAGTCCAGAAATCTTTGATTCTCTATGATCAGGACATCTGCAATTGTGTTAGATATAGAGACAACATAAAACATGAGTATTTACAGCAAATATCTGATATACATAATCAGATAGCCAATCTGCAACAGAAGATTGTTAAAACATTCAGCACAATAAAAACTACTCTCAAGGCATTGAAGCCCTGTCAGTATCTCAAGGCCTTGGAGTATCATAAATGCTTAATCTTTGTATTTGTCTTTCATCACTCAAAACAATTACTTCTCAAAACACACTCAAGGGTCTTTGAGTCAACATCTTGAAATAATCAGTCACTGAACCGTTCCCTTGCGTCAAGTTGTTGAACTAGTTGCACTTATGTCTCTTTACATGTGCTGGATAGAACCGTGTCCTGATAGCAGTCTTAAAGGCTTCCCATTTGAAGTTAGTTCGTGCCAACAAGACTTCCTGGTTAGTTGTCCACCAGTCATCTGAGTCATCCAACAGGTGCAACACGGCGCTATTAACCTTCTCATCATCAGGGCAATGCACAACCTTGAGCAGCTTCTCGAAATTCCGAATCTTGTTCTCCAGTTCAATGGATATTCTTTCCCAGTAAATTGGCGAGGGTTCAACTCAGCTATTTGTTTAGCATTACTTGGACTTCCACGCTCCTCGCGACCTACTACTCTATCCATGACATGCGCCATCTGCGCCATCTGTGCGGCCATTTGTTCCATTTGTGGTTGGTAGTTTCCTTCAGCGGCAATTGGTTACTTCTCGCAGTCCTACGCAACTACTAGTAATATTGACTCTTAATACTATGGTCTCGAGGTCAGATTCATTTTATACTTCCATAAAAATTATACAAAGAAACACTCTCCATCATATAGCATGCCATTCATATAAAATTCATCAATCGTCAAATAAGCAAACACACTATTCAAAATCAAATTTTTCCATTTTTCACACTTCACATTTTCTGTCATTTTATAGGATTAATGCTTATCCTGAAATATTCCACATCCAGTCAAGTAATTCAGCCAGAACAAGGTCACATAACGTTCTTAATATAACGAGATGATTGAGAGTTTCCGAGACAAGCAGACTAGCTATTGAGCTACCCATACCTAATCGGCTTTTTAGTTTTTATTATCTTTCCCTATGTCCATTTAGGTTTCCCTACAGTTTTTAATTCCCTTAATTGGATAGCCTGCTCTGATACCACCTGCAAAAACCCCGTTGTCCGGCTCGGACGAGACCGGGAGGGCGATGCTAAAGTGACGGCGGAAATCAAAAGCAAAACCTCCATATATATTTCATTACTATTAAACATTACACAACTTTCATACATGCATTATTGAGTACTACTATATTACACATCAACTATCGTACAAGATGATTTCTTGGGACGTTCATTGCATGTGAGTCTCGTACCCATCTACCTCGTAATCCCCGTCTCCTAAACCTGGGGTGGGAAGGAAAACAAGAACCGCATCAGAATATGATAGTAAAATCAGAGCGGAAGTAAAAGACAGATAAGTAATAAACATTCTCAAGTGCTTGACACATAACTAGTGATATCAAAAGTCAATATTTAGCCAACAAGCAATATCCATGTCTATAAATCCGCATTTAGCCACAAAGAATCAGTTTCCTTGTTTATCAGAAATTTCATTTTAATCCTGAGTTGAACGGGGAAAATCCAAATTGAAATAAATATATATCCCAAACCCGCTTCCAAGACCTTAAGTGTCGACAACCCCCCCTGCCAGGGTCTTTGTGCCCAGAAGGAGCGAGTACAAGGAGACAACATGAGGCAAATTGCAACCGGGCTAAATGATAAGGGGTCGAGTGGACGTAGCCACAACGAACAAACCAAATAATAAAGATCCGAGTGACGTTCCCCGCACGACTCGTTCCACTTTGCATTAATACCGATTACTATTTATCTCGTGACAGTTTCAAACAGTCATTTCAAAATATACAACCAGAACTCAAGTGAAACATGTACAATGCAAAACACATTTTGAGACAAGCAAATAAGTCATGATACGAAACGAAGGGAGCTAGCACGCAAGGCTTGGCATGTATACTCACCTTGATCCTTAGTGAATAGCCCATAAAGTTTCACTAGAATGACACGTAGCCTTCGTCTACGAATTGGTCACCTACACAGTACATTCTTTCATTTGATTACAAGTTTATCTATGCCAACATGACGTGCTATAAGTCTAAACGAGTCTTAAGTCGCTCGATTCCCTCACACAATATCTATATTATTTTTGTAATAACATTCCGAATTCTAGCAAATTATTGTGTGATCGCCTAACTTAATTTCATTAACTTTCTTATCTTAATTAAATATTAATTTGCTAATTAATATATTTAGGTTTAAGTCACCAAGAAATTCTTTTACAAATAATTTAGTAAAATATCCACTTATTAGTAATTTATAAAAGAACTATGAAATAATATTAATAATAAATATTCATTATCAATTGGGAGAAATGTATTTTTTATTCTAGAATAATAATTAAATGGCCAACTTATTCAAAAGTAATTTATTATGAGAATTTATTGTAACTTGTTTATTTTTAAGAACCAAATTTGGTTTAATTAATAAATACTTTTATCACACTAATTTAATATTCAACATACAATATTATTTCAATATTTAACACACTTAAATTAATTTAGAATAATGGTTAGAAAGTGAAACAAATTTATTTTAATTAAAAAATTATTCCAATATATTGTTTCAATATATTGATCATGAATTATAAATTGTAGGAATTAATTTAAACCCCAAAATATTTATTAAATGCTATTTTAACCAACTTATACATTTTATAAATAATTAAATTTTTTTAAAGGGAAATATTACTAAAATAACCATTTATTTAACAAAAATATAAAAACTAAGCATGTAGACTTATTTAAAATATTTTTAATAAAAAAATATAAATATTCAAATTAGGAGGAATTCTTCTTCTTGCAAATAAATGTTTGCTATCAATTTAAGAGAATTATTAACTCTAAATTCCAAAATATTTCATAATAGCCAAATAGTTAAAACAGTCCGAAAATAAATTATTGTGATTTATACTCCTAGCATGATTATTTTAAAGGGAATACTTCTATTTAACTAGAAATCATTCTTACATATATTATTTAAATATTTAACTTATTGTTATTTAATTAGATTAATAGCTAGAAATTATAGAAATTTATTTAATTCGAAAAATCACATTTTTATTGTATTTTTATGGTTCTGTTTGTTAAATAACAAGGAAATCCACAAGTTATGCTAGAATAACACAAATTGTAATACCCCTATATTTAGTAGGGTATTTTTTTGTGTGTATTATTCTTAAATTGAGGTAGTTGTTATTGTTTTTAAATTGGGGGTGTGTATTTGTAGTTTTCTGAACTTAGTCGTGGCGGTTAAAGTGTCTTTTTACAGACTTGGGTGTAAACCCACTCTCCTTCCCACTGATGGATCGGAGAAGCAGAGAACGAACTCTGCGTTTTCTCCTCAACGTCTCTCCCACTTCTCCCCGCTTCTCCCGCAACTCCCACCACAACGCCGCCACGAATTCACCCACGTCTCCCTCGATTTCAATCTCCAGTCAACCTTAAATCAACACCCCCTATTCTCCTCGTCGTCCTCCATATCACCACTCTCTATTCTTGCCCAAGGCCAGAAACCCACTGCCCTGTTTTCGGAAATCATCGCCGCCAATCACCACCACCATCTCTGCAAAATCCGGCGAAACCCGCCAACTACCAGCTTGCCCAGCCTCCCTCTTCTTCCCCGACGAACCACGAGGCGGTAACAGAGCCATCTCCGGCTCTGTTTTTACTCGGACTCGGTTCCGACCCGAGAAAAGGCCGACGCCAATCCGGCGGACCCGTCGCCCCTCTGCCTCCGTTGTTCGCTCCGTCCGTCACACTCTCCGTTGACTCCGCTATCCTCAATTTCCGGCGAACCTAGGAGCTCAGTAGCAGCGGCATCGGGCTCTCCTCAAATCGCCGCCGCCGCCGCACCGTTGTGCCCTGTTCTTCTTCTTCGATCGGTAAACATCAACAACCCACTTATGAATGCTCAATTTTTGATTCATAAACCCACAGTCCCTTTAGCCCTGTAAGAAATGAACATGGAATTGATACAGTGGAGTTTGTTTTGGTAATGGACGATTCTAATTTGGAGAAGAGAGTGAATTTGAAAGATGTATTTGGATTTGGGGTACTTTGGTGTGATTTGAAGTCTGATGGGGTTGTGGTTGTACATTCCAGAAACTTTGGGGTGGTCTTATTTATTAACTACAAGCTGTTTTTTAGGTTATTATTCTTTTACTTATAATTAGTGTTTTATTTATTAAATATTAATTCTAATTTATTAGTTTCTTCATTATGAATTTAAATATAAGTTTTTATAGTATAATTTTTGTAAAAAGATTTTCATTAATATAAACAAATATTTATTAATAAATAAAAGTGTATTTTCTTAAGATATTACATAGCTTTACATTTGTGTTTATTTCAAGATTATATATTGTTTATAATTAGATATTTACTCTTGTAATAATTAAATTAACTTTCTTGAAAACTAGTATATTTCTAAATATTATACACTTTTCTAAATAACTAGTTATAAAAAGATTTTTAAGAATATAGTTAATTAGTTCAAAGTTTATTTCTATTATTTTAGTTTATTATTATTATTATTATTATTATTATTATTATTATTATTATTATTATTATTATTATTATTATTATTATTATTATTATTATTATTATTATTATTACTATTACTATCATAACTTTGTAAACTATTATTCTTTTCTAATATTAGAGTGACGTAAATTAAATTGGGAACTTGTCGGGGAAATATTCTTTGCATTTGCATATAGGGCATAATTGCATTTGTTGTATGAGTTTGGTCACGTGTTAATATTAGGATTATGTGATAATTGTAGATTCCGAGTTCGTAGACGATCAGTTCTTTGACGGTCCGTGCTACGAGTACTAGTTCCGTGCTTGCTTGTGTGTGTGGAGCTTTCTTCAATCCAAGTAAGTCTATATGCACAATATCTTAACTGTCAAAATGTATTTGGCGTGCGTTTTTTTCAAAGTTATAATCTGTTACTCCCCCGTAAAATACTTGGTTATCGTGGAAATTGGAAACGATATCTCTGGCATGTTAAATCGATGAAAGTACGATAATATAATTAGGACAATGAGCAGAGGATGTGCGTGAAGGCTACGGCCGGGGACACATGTGAGTAGATTCCCCTTTAGGGTACTTACCCTCTTATTTTATCGTGGAATCTATGAGTACTACCTATGCATGTTTAGGTCATGACTGTATAGGGGTGTCGACACTTAAGGTCTCATTAGAATGGTTTGGGCGGGATAGTGTTGGGCTATCTACTAACGTCCGGGGAGAAATTGGTATATTCCAAGAATGCACCCCTTTATTATGATTTATTGCATCGTGACCTCTCTGTCCACATCGTACTTGTTGGGGCTCGTAGGCTACGCCTCAACCTAACCGAACACTAAAATCTGGATCTTGGTTACTGTTCCATATGCTCAATTTTCCTTCATCCCTGGTTTACTATCACTGAGTTTATCAATTACTCTTGGCATCTTTCAAATGGAATTTTATCAAATTGTGTGTATTTTGAGCCAAAACTCTTGTTTACGTATTGTGGTATATACTTACTTAGTTTTTACTAATTAAAATTTTCCTGCGGTCGGCTTTGTCTATTGTAAAACCCGCATGTTGGCATTGAGGCGGGGGAAACGCGCACACGTTGAAGCTTAGGATTTTATCAGCAAATAAAGTTTAGTTTTCATTTCGTCACTTAGATGTTTCAGATGTTTAGTTTTTGTTTATTTCCCTTGTTTACAAACTTTGTTGGAGGGTTTCTCCTTTTTTTATATATAAATAATGTACTTGGAATTTCGGTTGAACTGTACTAGCTGTGAACCGTGGTCCTTCGGGCAGTTTCAGTTGGTATCAGAGCGGACGGTTCTAAGCTAGTACTATTCTCCAAATTCCTCTAATAAAGAAAAATTAAACATCTTAAGAATTTTCAAAGGAAATTTAAAATTCACATAGGACAACCAAAAATGGTAATAAAATTGAACAAGCCGGGGTTTGGGGTAGCTTAGCTATTTTCCCTTGTTGTTTTCTATGAATATTTAAGTTTCCCGTTGATTGGAACTTCATGTGTGTCCTACTTGTGGATAATACTGTGATTCTACTTAGCATATGTGAAAATACTGTGTCGTTATTTAGATTGTCTATATTTCAATTTTCGTCGCGATATTGAGTGCATACGTGAATTAGAACCTTTCTGAGACTGTTTCTTTCTCTTTTCTCAGATGGCCGCCCAACCCGCACCTGCCCTACCAGCACTACAGCCTGAGGATTCCCCGCTGTTCATGACCTACTTAGGACCTCAGGAGGAAATGATCGATTACTTCATTCGTGTAGACGAACGCTGCAACGATTGGAGCTTCTCTGCGTTTGGAGATGATCGCTTTCGAAACCGATTGGTAGTGGGTCACTGTATCCTCAATGGACTTCCCAACGTGCAACCATGGCTGGCAATAAATGACGACTTCGAAGAGTTGGTGCATGAGGGTGAAGATGGGAACTTGGTACCTAACGATGGATTTTGGAAGCTTAACGGCGTTTACATGTTTCGACTCCAAGACCTATATGATAGGTTGCAGGAAGCGGCCGATCGACTCATACAGGAGGAGAATGAAGAACCGGAAGAGGAAGAGTCTGATGAGGAACCTGAGTCAGATCCGGAGAAACCGGTGGAACAGGTAGCGCAAGAAGAACAGATTCCCGAGGAGGAGGAAGTGCCCGATCAAGTTCTAGGGGAATATGGAGCAGGTAGACAGCCCATCCCTGCTTCTGATGACCTCACCGATGCACACCGAACAGAGCTTGTGATGTACCAGCCCGGTCAGGAAACCATTGCACATTACTGTACCTATGGGATAGATTTATGCGTTGCATGGGGCCACTTCGATGACCGACATAGCCATCAGTTAACCATATGCTACTACATACTCCGAGGATTGCCTGGTGTACACCCTTGGAGGAGCCTGAGGCATCAATACCGTGACCTACTCGTTTGGAACGCGTGGGGCGTGGCTGTACCTAACGAATCTAGGTACAAACATCGTGAGCAGGACGTCTACGAGATTGACCCACTTAAGATTCAAGGACGGCTAGAAGACTTAGATCAGAATGTGGACCAGGATAACATGGATGTGGGCCAGGAGAACATGGATGAAGACCAGGAAGAAGAGCATGTTCAGGAGGAAGAGCACGAGGAGTTTATAGAGGATGAAGAGGAAATAGGTGAAGACGAGATCGACCTTCCAGAGACTGGCTCTGAGTGCCTGACTGACTTTGAGGAGCCTTAACACACCCGACCATTCACCCTTAGTTGCATTTTCTATTCTTCATTGCATTTTTTTTCCAAGTGAGAACGATTAGGATTAGAATTTTGATTCAGTATATGTCTTTTGTTGGATTAATTGGATTTCTTTGTGGATTATGTGGTATTTGATTCAATAAATGCATAGTTATCTTATATTTTTCTCTCATGTGTGTGGTTGGATTAGAATTTTATTAAGAAAGGTTATATTTAAGAAGGTACAATGCAATATTATACCAGGAGACGTGCAAGGGAAGTAAGAACTATGAGTCAGGGAACCCAAGGAAACCAGCCGGCTCCATTTCCAGAACAATATGACCCAATTCGGTTCCTGAACCTGGAACAAGCGACCCTAGCCCTAACCTAACTCTTGCACAACCAACAGGCTGGGGGAGGTGACGTGATGAGTAAACTTGCAGAACTCCGCCCTGATTTCTTTTATGGGACGGACGACCCGACCATTCTAGAGAATTGGATTCGCGACTTCCACAAAGCACTGATTTCGGTGCGTTGCCCCGAGGACCGACGCATAGAAGTGGAGGTCTATTACTTTAAGAAAGAAGCTGATAACTGGTGGACTTCCGTCTCAGCCGACTTACTCGCCCAGGAAGGGTTTGGATGGGAGCAGCTAAAGGAGGCTATGCGTGAACGGTTGTACCCCGACCATGTGAAGTCGAAGAAGTTTGAGGAGTTTTTGCACCTGAAGCAAGATGGAGCTACTTTAACTGCTTACTATGAGAAATTTATGGAACTCATGAGGTTCGGACGGGAAATTGTACCCACAGAAGTGCGAAGGATCCGCAAATTTGTCGAAGGTCTGGACTTCGAAGTCCAAAGGGCAATGGGACCCACACGATTTAACTCACTCATGGAGGCTTATGGAGTAGCTCACGACATGCAGCGCATGCTGGATAGTAATGCCGAAGCCAACAAGAAAAGGAAGACCGAGACACCAGCTGCAACCGGGTTCCAGAACCACGGTACGGGAAACAACGCCGAAGATAAGAGGGTTTGTCCCAACCCTGCCCCCACCAACCATTTTGGGAGTCAAGCCCAAGGTGGACAAGGTCGGATAAGGTCATACTACTGCAAGAGGTGCGGCGGAAACCACCCTGGGGTGGACTGCCATGGTATGAAGGTGACTTGCATCAATTGTGGTAAGTTGGGCCATCGCAGATTTGAATGTCGTTCAAGGCCTCAAGATAACAATAGTGGCAGCAATTCCAACAATCAGGGCAACTTCTATGGAGGTGGAAACAATGGAAGTGGTATGAACCGCTCATGGGGAAACAATGGACCTAATCGCGGAGGTAACTACTACAACGGTGGTAATCAATATGGCGAGAACCAGCAAAACGATCAACAAGGTGGAGGTTACCGCAGTGGCAACAATGGAGGATACCACCAGGGCAGGAACAACAACAACAACAGTGGAGGTGGCTACAATAGAGGAGACAATTGGCAAGGTGGGAATGGTCAAAATAACCGACCCCAAGGAGGTAATGCCGCATCAGCAACAGTAGCTGCGCTTACAACACCAACAACTACAGCACCAACTTCCACAACCAATAGCGCCACGGGAACTATCAATGTCATGAACCCGACTCAAGCGGAACATGCCAATGCACCAACTGGTACATCCCTAACCATCTCACCCACGTATTATTTTACCTGATTCAGAAGCATTGTTCCTCTTTATCTCGTTACCTTCTGTCAATGGCCTAGGATTACTTACTCCTATCTCGCCTATCTGTCTCGATCTCGAATTTCATTGTCTTGTGACACCCCGTACCCTGGGCTAGCTAACCTGGAAGTATGGCTACCATCATGCCTGGTTTAGTGACTACGAAACCCATATCGAGTGTTACTTGAGTGACGGGGACGTCACTCTCTTTTAAGGGGAATGTGATGAAACATCCCATATGTTGTTCGCTTGTTTGGTATGATCTTTTTGTTTTCTTGTGCAATAGAAATTTGCATCATTGCATCGTGCATGTAGGTATAATGTTTTCGCTGGGAGTTACTGGTTTACGCTTCGTGGACGAAGCTATGTTTTAAGGGGAAGGTGATGTAATACCCCTATATTTAGTAGGGTATTTTTTGTGTGTATTATTCTTAAATTGAGGTAGTTGTTATTGTTTTTAAATTGGGGGTGTGTATTTGTAGTTTTCTGAACTTAGTCGTGGGGATTAAAGTGTCTTTTTACAGACTTGGGTGTAAACCCACTCTCCTTCCCACTGATGGATCGGAGAAGCAGAGAACGAACTCTGCGTTTTCTCCTCAACGTCTCTCCCACTTCTCCCCGCTTCTCCCGCAACTCCCACCACAACGCCGCCACGAATTCACCCACGTCTCCCTCGATTTCAATCTCCATTCAACCTTAAATCAACACCCCCTGTTCTCCTCGTCGTCCTCCATATCACCACTCTCTATTCTTTCCGAAGCCGGAAACCCACTGCCCTGTTTTCAGAAATCATCGCCGCCAATCACCACCACCATCTCTGCAAAATCCGGCAAAACCCGCCAGCCACCAGCTTGCCCAGCCTCCCTCTTCTTCCCCGACAAACCACGAGGCGGTAACAGAGCCATCTCCGGCTCTGTTTTTGCTCGGACCCGGTTCCGACCCGAGAAAAGGCCGACGCCAAATCCGGCGGACCCGTCGCCCCTCTGCCTCCGTTGTTCGCTCCGTCCGCCACTCTCTCCGTTGACTCCGCTATCCTCAATTTCCGGCGAACCCAGGAGCTCAGTAGCAGCGGCATCGGGCTCTCCTCAAATCGCCACCGCCGCCGCACCGTTGTGCCCTGTTCTTCTTCTTCGATCGGTAAACATCAACAACCCACTTATGAATTCTCAATTTTTGATTCATAAACCCACAGTCCCTTTAGCCCTGTAAGAATTGAACATGGAATTGATACAGCGGAGTTTGTTTTGGTAATGGACGATTCTAATTTGAAGAAGAGAGTGAATTTGAAAGATGTATTTGGATTTGGGGTACTTTGGTGTGATTTGAAGTCTCATGGGGTTGTGGTTGTACATTCCAGAAACTTTGGGGTTGTCTTATTTATTAACTACAAGCTGTTTTTTAGGTTATTATTCTTTTACTTATAATTAGTGTTTTATTTATTAAATATTAATTCTAATTAATTAGTTTCTTCATTATGAATTTAAATATAAGTTCTTATAGTATAATTTTTGTAAAAAGAGTTTTATTAATATAAACAAATATTTATTAATAATTAAAAGTGTATTTTCTTAAGATATTACATAGCTTTACATTTGTGTTTATTTCAAGATTATATATTGTTTATAATTAGATATTTACTCTTGTAATAATTAAATTAACTTTCTTAAAAACTAGTATATTTCTAAATATTATACACTTTTCTAAATAACTAGTTATAAATAGATTTTTAAGAGTATAGTTAATTAGTTCAAAGTTTATTTCTATTATTTTAGTTTGTTATTATTATTATTATTATTATTATTATTATTATTATTATTATTATTACTATTACTATCATAACTTTGTAAACTATTATTCTTTTCTAATATTAGAGTGACGTAAATTAAATTGGGAACTTGTCGGGGAAATATTCTTTGCATTTGCATATAGGGCATAATTGCATTTGTTGTATGAGTTTGGTCACGTGTTAATATTAGGATTATGTGATAATTGTAGATTCCGAGTTTGTAGACGATCAGTTCTTTGACGGTCCGTGCTACGAGTACTAGTTCCGTGCTTGCTTGTGTGTGTGGAGCTTTCTTCAAACCAAGTAAGTCTATATGAACAATATCTTAACTGTCAAAATGTATTTGGCGTGCGTTGTTTTCAAAGTTATAATCTGTTACTCCCCCGTAAAATACTTGGTTATCGTGGAAATTGGAAACGAAATCTCTGGCATGTTAAATCAATGAAAGTACGATAATATAATTCGGACGATGTGCAGAGGATGTGCGTAAAGGCTACGGCCGGGGACACATGTGGTTTGATTCCCCTTTAGGGTACTTACCCTCTTATTTTATCGTGGAATCTATGAGTACTACCTATGCATGTTTAGGTCATGACTGTATAGGGGTGTCGACACTTAATGTCTCATTAGAATGGTTTGGGCGGGATAGTGTTGGGCTATCTACTAACGTCCGGGGAGAAATTGGTATACCCAAGAATGCACCCCTTTATTATGATTTATTGCATCGTTACCTCTCTGTCCACATCGTACCTGTTGGGGCTCGTAGGCTACGCCTCAACCAAACCGAACACTAAAATCTGGATCTTGGTTACTGTTCCATATGCTCAATTTTCCTTCATCCCCGGTTTACTATCACTGAGTTTATCAATTACTCTTGGCATCTTTCAAATGGAATTTTATCAAATCGTGTGTATTTTGAGCCAAAACTCTTGTTTACATATTGTGGTATATACTTACTTAGTTTTTACTAATTAAAATTTTCCTGCGGTCGGATTTGTCTATTGTAAAACCAGCAGGTTGGCATTGAGGTGGGGGAAACGCGCACACGTTGAAGCTTAGGATTTTATCAGCAAATAAAGTTTAGTTTTCATTTCGTCACTTAGATGTTTCAGACGTTTAGTTTTTGTTTATTTCCCTTGTTTCCAAACTTTGTTGGAGGGTTTCTCCTTTTTTTATATATAAATAATGTACTTGGAATTTCGGTTGAACTGTACTAGCTGTGAACCGTGGTCCTTCGGGCAGTTTCACAAATACCCCCTTTTTCGAATAAAATAGTTTCGTATGCTACACCTATCACCCTAAGTTGATTGAAACTACATAAAACCCCCCCTACAAGAACATATCGATTCCGATTCGAACAAAACACATATCAAAGCCCTAAAACATGATTCTAAGTATTGGAAACATCTCAGGGGATAATTTTGAGCGTACCCTGTCCAAGAATTTCGAGAAATGGTCGAGAATCGAGTCGGGCCGAAGCTCGCGTCGGAGGTGATCGGAGGTGGCCTTGCCGCCGGTGACTGAGGCCGTTCGGGGTCCTTCTGAGCTTCTTGGTGTTATGGTCGGACCCTTATCAGTGGATTAAGGTGGTATTCGGGTGGTGGGTGGCTCTTTTTTGGTGAGGGTGGAGCTTGGCCGGAGCTTCGCCGGCTTTAATGGAGGTCCGGCGAAGATGCCGGTTGTGCTCTGCTCTTCGAGCGCTCTGTTCCTTCCCTTTATTTTCTCAGATCGTGACTGAGAGGGGAGGGAGAGAGAAACATAGGGTGAAAGAGGGAGAAAACAGAGGGTGGTGGTGTTGGGTCTCTCTCTCTCGGGTTCTCTCTCGATGGCGGCAGCGGCGTTGTGGGGGTGGCTGGTGGTTCCTGCTAGCTGCTGTTGCTGCTATCGTGGACCATGGTGAACAGAGAGAGATGGAGGCAGAGATGAAGAGATGGTGGTGTTGTTCACGGTGGAGATATTGTTGGCGGTTGTTTGGCCGGAGAGGAGGAAGACGGTGGTGAAGATGGTGATGGTGAATGTGGTGATTGTGACTGGTTTTTGCTATGTCGTGCCGAATTGAAGAAGGGGATGAGTCTTATATGATATACAGTCGGCAAAAGATGGAAGGTGGTTTGTGGGGGGGGGGTCAAATGTTGGAATAGATGCCCTAGAGGCAATCGTAGATTTAGTATGAACATTGTTTTGGCTAGAATATTCATTTATTATATATTGTGATATTTAATATAATGAAGTCCTTTGATACAATGTGTTGTTTATCTTAAATATCCCTAGTCCACTATATTGATTAATAGGACGACCAAATATAGACTAGTATGTGGGTAGATTGATATGGAGATATCAAGTCTAACACATGGGTATGCATTAGGGGTAATGGCATACTGGATTGACCCACAACGAGAAGGATACATTAGATTATGTCAAGTCACAATCGCTTCTCGTAGTGCTAAAATAAATGCAATCATTAGAGTTGAAGTCACTAGATACTCTAGTTGTGCAATATTGTGCTTTGATGTTATCAAACGTTACACCGTAACTGGGTAATCATAAAGATGGCTATCGGGCATGATAGGAAGCAAGCTTAGAGATCGTAGTGATGTAGATAGGATTTGTCCCTCCCACATAATGGGTGTAATTATCCACGGCCACTCGAGGGATGAAGCTTATTGAATGTCTGGCCAGACTCAGATAAATCAGTATGGAGATATTGATGTTATCTTCTCGCATAAGTATATTCCCAGGATCGAGGAACTATGGATTGGATATACGAGTGTGACTATTTATTTCTCGTTTCCAATCCGGATATGGAGACAAAGGGAAAGTGCAATACAAGATATTGGGCACAAGAGGTTTGTCGGGATCACTAACTATTTCTATTAGTTGGGTAGCATGGATGTGTTGAACGAATTTCCTTGACTGCTCCGAATGATCGGGTACATTGAGAACCTTGAGAGACTGGGATTCCACTGGGCCTAGATTTGGCTACTGATCTTGTCTTGCAATCGTTGCTTGACAGTTATAATCAGTTCATCATGAACTATAATATGAACGAGATCAGTAAAACTCTGCCTGACTTATTGAATATGCTGAAGATAGAGGAACAGAGCATCAACAAAGGCAAGGGAAAGGCCATAATGATGGTTCATAAGAAGAAGGGCAAGTCAGTTGCCTCTACTTCAAAAGGAAAGCGCAAGAAATTTTCGAAATCCAAAGAAGCCCTAAAGCCTAGTGGAGGCGTGGCTAAGGGTGAGTGTCACTACTGCAGCCAGCCGGGTCACTGGAGGAGGAATTGCCCTAAATATCTGGAGGATAAGAAGCTTGGAATAGTAATTCCACCACCACCATGTATTTATGTTATAGACGTCGATTTTTCTATTTCTTCATCTTGGGTATTGGATACCGGATGTGGTTCTCACATTTGTCGTAATGTGCATGATTTGAAAAGAAGTAGAAGATTGAGTAAAGGGGAGATAGATCCGCGCGTCGGGAATGGAGCAAGAGTTGGTGCATTAGCCGTAAGCGTTTATGAGCTATCTTTTCCTTCTGGACTTATTTTAGAATTAGACAACTGCTTTTATGTGCCTGCTATGAGCAGAAACATTATTTCCATTTCTTGTTTGGACGAGAAGGGTTTTTCTATTTCAATAAAGGACAAGTGTTGCTCCATTTATTTTGATAGTATGCACTATTGTAGTGCGCATTTTTCTAATGGATTGTATATCCTTGATGTAAATAGTCCAATCTATAACATAAATACTAAAAGGATTCAAACTAATGATTTAAATCATAAATATCTATGGCACTGTCGTTTAGGCCATATAAATGAGAAACGCATATCTAGGCTCCATAAGGATGGACTTCTGGACTCATTTGATTTAGAATCATATAAGACATGTGAATCATGTTTATTAGGAAAAATGACAAAGTCCCCTTTCAATAAGAAAGGTGAAAGGACTAGTGAGTTATTGGCACTCATGCATACTGATGTATGTGGACCATTCCCCACGCCTGCTAGAGGTGGTTATACCTACTTCATCACATTTACTGATGATTTCAGTAGATATGGATTTGTATACCTTATGAAGGCCAAATCCAAATCCTTTGAATTGTTCAAAGAATTCAAGAACGTAGTAGAGAAGCAACTTGGTAAAAGTATTAAGGCTCTACGATCGGATCGTGGAGGAGAATACTTAAGCCAGGAGTTTGATGAATATCTTAGAGAGTGTGGGATAGTATCCCATCTCACTCCACCCGGAACGCAACAATGGAATGGCGTGTCCGAGAGGAGGAATCAAACTCTATTAGATATGGTGCGATCTATGATGTCTCAAATAGATCATCCGATATCCTTTTGGGGACATGCTCTAATGACGACATCTTTTACCATTAACCGCGTTCCATCCAAGCAAGTCATGAAGACACCATATGAGATATGGACTGGGAAGCGTACCATAGTGTCGTTTATGAGGATTTAGGGTTGCGATGTCTATGTAAAAATTTTACAAACAGACAAGCTCGGGCCCAAAGCGGATAAGTGTAAAGTTGTGGGATATCCTAAGGAAACTAAAGGATATTATTTCTACAATCCCACCGAGAACAAAGTTTTTGTTGCTCGGACCGGCGTGTTTCTAGAAAGAGAGTTTGTATCTAAAGAAGCAAGTGGGAGGCTGTAGAACTTTAAGAGATTCAAGAACCACAAATCACTAAACCGATTATGGAACATGAACAAGAACCGCAAGTAGTTGTGGAAAAACCTGTTCAGGTAACACAGGAACTCCGTAGATCAGGAAGAGTGCGTCATGAGCCTGAGAGGTACGGACTTCTCGTGACTGAGCCCGATGACGTACCACTTATAGATGATGAGCCTGCTAATTACAAGGAAGCCATGAAAGGCACATACTCTAAGAAGTGGCAAGAAGCCATGAGATCCGAAATGGATTCCATGTACACCAACAAAAGTATGGACTTTGGTGGAACCACCCGAAGGGGCTCGGCCCATAGGGTGAAAGTGGGTCTTCAAGAAGAAGACCGACATGGATGGCAAAGTAGTTGACTATAAGGGGCGATTGGTAGCCAAAGGGTATAGACAGATTCATGGTATTGACTATGATGAGACCTTTTCATTAGTCGCCATGACTAAATCCATTCGAATCCTACTTGCTATTGCAACATACTACGACTATGAGATTTGGAAAATGGATGTCAAAAAAGCGTTCCTTTATGGGAACCTCCTCGAGGATGTGTACATGACACAACCGGAGGGTTTTGAGGATCCAGAGAATGCCAATAAATTATGTAAGCTGCAAAGATCCATTTATGGATTAAAGCAAGCTTCTAAGATTTGGAATCGACGTTTTGATGACGCGGTCAAAGAGTTTGGCTTCGTCAAGAACAAAGATGAGCCTTGTGTTTACAATAAGGTTAGTGGGAGCTCTGTATTATTTCTGGTCTTATATGTGGATGACATACTAATCATTGGCAACGACATTCCTACTTTGCAATCTGTTAAATACTGGCTAGGAAAGTGCTTTGCAATGAAGGACTTAGGATACTCAGCCTATATACTTGGTATAAAGATCTATAGGGATAGATCTAAAAGGTTGCTCGGCCTAAGTCAAAGTACATATATAGACAAGGTGTTGAAGAGGTTCAACATGCAAGATTCCAAGAAGGGATTCTTGCCCATGTCGCATGGAGTCACTCTTTCTAAGAATGATTTTCCCTCCAATGAGATTGAGAAGGATCGCATGAGTAGGATACCCTATGCTTCGGCCATAGGATCCATCATGTACGCCATGTTATGTACTAGACCAGACGTATCATATGCGTTGAGTATGGTGAGCAGATACCAGTACAATCCGGGTGAGAGTCCCTGGATTGCTTTCAAGAACATCCTAAAGTACTTGAGAAGAACTAAGGATGTGCTCTTGATATTTGGAGGTAAGGAAAAGCTAAGTGTAAAGGGTTACACAGATGCAAGCTTCAAAACCGATAAAGATGACTACAGATCGCAGTATGGATACGTGTTTCGCCTGAATGGAGGAGTTGTGAGCTGGAAGAGTTCCAAGCGAGGGCCAGTTGCTAATTCTACAACAGATGTTGAGTACATTGCTGCTGCGGAAGCAGCAAAAGAGGCAGTTTGGATAAAGAAGTTTATCACTTAGCTCGGTGTGGTCCCAAGCATCGTGGATCCCATAAAGTTGTACTGTGACAACTGAGGGGCGATCACACAAGCAAAGGAACCAAGATCACACCAGAAATCAAAGCATTTACTTCGGAGATTTAATCTTATTCGTGATATGATCGATCGAGGAGATGTGAAGATGTGCAAGATTCCAACGGATGACAATGTTTCAGATCCACTCACAAAAACTCTTGCGTAGCGAAAGCATGAAGGGCACGCCAGATCTATAGGCGCGCCAGATTGGCCCTAGTGCAAGTGGGAGACTGTTGGAATAGATGCTCTAGAGGAAATCGTAGATTTAGTATGAACATTTTTTTGGCTAGAATATTCATTTATTATATATTGTGATATTTAATATAATGAAGTCCTTAGATACAATGTGTTGTTTATCTTAAATATCCCTTGTCCACTATATTGATTAATAGGACGATCGAACGTTACACCGTAACTGGGTAATCATAAAGATGGAGATATCAAGTCTAACACATGGGTTTGCATTGCATACTGGATTGACCCACATCGAGAAGGATACATTAGATTATGTCAAGTCACAATCGCTTCTCGTAGTGCTAATATAATTGCAATCCTTAGACTTGAAGTCACTAGATACTCTAGTTGTGGAATATTGTGCTTTGATGTTATCAAACGTTACACCGTAATTGGGTAATCACAAAGATGGCTATCGGGCATGATAGGAAGCAAGCTTAGAGATCGTAGTGATTTAGATAGGATTTGTCCCTCCCACATAATGGGGGTAAATATCCACGACCACTCGAGGGAGAGGCTTATTGAATGTCTGGCCAGACTCTGATAAATCAATATGGAGATATTGATGTTATCTGCTCGCATAAGCATATTACCAGGATCGAGGAACTATGGATTGGATATACGAGTGAGACTATTTATGTCTCGTTTCCAATCCGGATATGGAGACAAAGGGAAAGTGCAATACAAGATATTGGGCACAAGAGGTTTGTCGGGATCACTAACTATTTCCATTAGTGGGGTAGCATGGATGTGTTGCTAGACACCGCTCCATGTTGGTAAAAGTTACTACCAACTAGATAGAAACCTATGGGGTCACACGTCAAATAGAGAAGAGCTAGATTTGGGATTAATTAATATTGATTTATTAATGGAAGGATCATTATGCAACACCTTGCCAATTTAGTAGGACTAATTTGCAAGGGAGGGAATAATTGTAGTTCATGTAGAATTAGGAAACACATTTATTGAAACAACAAGGAGTTGTTGGAGTATATAAAGGAGGCTCTAGATTTCTTCCCACAAGAATGTTATTAGACATAACAAAGTGAGTGGGAGAGAGAAAAAGAGATAGAGAGAAGACAAGCCTAGGCTGACCACCCTAGGCCGTCAACCCCCTCTCCCGTCGGCGCCAGAGGAGGGTTGAAGCCCTTCCTTGACCATGTTGCTTTGATCCTCTTCCCTCTTCCTCCGGGTTCAAGCTAGCACTTGTTTGAAGGAAGAATCTAGATCTCACCTCTAGACGTGGATCAACCGTAGAGACGAGGACATCATTCTTCGTGTGATCTCACAAATCAAAAGGTACACAATACTATGTCCTTTATCATGTTATGATGTCTCCTCCTGACGATCCGTGGTGGGCTTTGAAGTAGGATTTGTTTTTGTTATTCCGCTGCGTTACCTACATCAAAACCCAACACCAAAATCGTGGCCGAATAAGAATCAAGAGAAGAGGAGGAAGAGAACCCAGACAAGGAAGTATGGTGAAAAAAAATATTTTTTTTCTATGAAAATAATTGGGTGTGGCTTATGTACACAAAGTCGCGGTGGTTGGGTACGTTTTAGCGACTAAAACATCCAAAGCTATTAAGGTATTGATTTTACAAATATACATCTAACATTTTTCTACAATCTCAAACCAATTTCTCCAATGCTAATTTACATAAGTTATTATTCACACTAATTTTTTTTTATTATTATTATTATTATTATTATTATTATTATTATTATTTTTATTTAACTTTCTATATTACCATTTTACCCTCGGCAAATAGACGGGGTATTACAGATATCATCAATCCCATAACCAGGACATGGATTCCTTCGATATATCAATTTACACCATGGAATCAATAGTATCACCCAAGTCATCGAGGTTATTGACTCCATAGGAATCTCACTCACTTGACTTGTCAAAGCAATAACTACTGAATACATGTACACATTGACTATCTAAGGATTAAGAGCATACGTAATCATAATAACCATGAGACATAGTTTGTCTTGTTATGTCAGTACAAAGACAATGATCTCAACTTAGTCCTGTTGAATATATAAAAAGTATACTAGCTCATTGAGTTGAAAGTATAGTATGAACTATATTGTTTCCTTTAGCCAAGACAGACCAACTAAAACAATGTGCTACATTCGTTCCGATGGTTTGTCTAATTTCATCTAGATTGTGAACTCACAACTTTCATTCCACAAGAACTGAAGATAAGATCTTCTGTGTGTAAGCTAGACTCTACACACCAGTCTTCTACTATGTAGAACAAAAGACAACTATGCACAATAATAATATAATGCAAAAACATTGCCCAAAACCATTCTCATAAATATCAAATTCATATAATCCAATACAAAAGGCATGGCTTTAGTATTCAATCCAACACAACTATAGACTAGTATGTGGGTAGATTGATATAGAGATATCAAGTCTAGCACATGGGTATGCATTAGGGGTAATGGCATACTGGATTCACCCACAACGAGAAGGCTACATACAAGTTATGTAAAGTCACAAGTGCTTCTCGTAGTGACAATGGTATTGTGGCCCTTGTATGGTTTTGTATGTGATTACGCAGTGGACTTAAAACAAATAAAGATCCGCACAAGAACCTACAAGGATCACAGGACTAGACATCATAACGATAGTAAAATGATTTAGTATCAAATACCTTGTTTGTTTCCTTGGATGACTTCAAACGCGAAACAGTGTTCACGTATCTACGGATATTCCACTCCTTGGATTGTCTCCGGATCCTCCACACCTTTTTACTAGCTAGGGATGAAGGAGGAAGAATAAGAATCACGCAAACCAGATCAGAAGGGGGCGTGGCGCCTCCTTGAGGCCGTCGGGTAGGGGGGGCAAGGGGTCGGGTTCGGCCTCTTGTCTTGCTCTCTATCTTCTTGCATTGTTCTCTCCTTGTATTATAACAATTATGACACACTTTTCAGAAATAAGCTAGGAGTGTTTTTTATATAGTCTAACAACTTTTTGTTAACCACTAAAATCCCCAATACTAATCATGTCCATACAAGGATTAGTCCACATTGAAAATTAGTCTCACTAATTTTGCATATGGTTACACATTGATACTTATATTTAATAAATCATATTAAATAATTACCAAGCCCAGTTTAATCCATAGCGAGTGTAACCCCATAGGTTTCTACTTAGTTGGTAGTAACAATTACTAACGTGGAGCGGTGTCTAGAATTACATCCATGCCACCCAACTAACAGAAATAGTCAATAATCCGACAAACCTTGTGCAAGTATTGGCTCATCCCTTTGTCTCCATATCCGGATTGGACACGAGACATACAATTCGCACTCATATATCCAATCCACAACTCCTCGATCCTGAGAATAGTTTGATCCATGCAGATAACATCAATACCCTATTTTGAATTATCGGAGTCTGGCCAGACATTCTATAAGAACCATCCCTCGAGTGGCCGCAAATATTTGCTCCCGTTATGTGGGAGGGAGAAATTATATGTGTATCACTCCCATCTCTAATCTTGCTTCCTATTGTTTTCCATATGCACCTTTATTACTACCCAGTTACGGTGTAGCGTTTGACGATATCAAAACACAATATTCCACAACTAGAGGATCTTGTGACTTCAAGTCTAAGGATGTTAATTTCGTTGTCACTACGAGAAGCACTTGTTACTTTACATAACTTGTATGTACCCTCCTCGTTGTGGGTCAATTCAGTATGCCATTACTCATAATGCATACCCATGTGCTAGACTTGATATATCCATATCAATCCACCCACATAATAGTCAATAGTTGATCGTCCTATTAATCAGTATAATCGGCTAGGGATATTTAAGATAACAACACATTTTCAATCTAAGGACTTCATTATATTAAATATCTCTATAAATAATACTATGAATATTCTAGCCAAAAATAATGTTCATACTAAATAATATAATGTTCATCGTAAATAAGATTGCCTCTAGGGCACCTATTACAACTGTCTCCCACTTGCACTAGAGCCAATCTGGTGCATCTCGTATGCCAATAGATCTAGTGTTCCCTTCATGCTTGTGCTGAATAAGCGGCTTCATGAGAGGATCTGGTGCATTCTCATCTGTAGGAATCTTTGATATCTTCACAGAATAAGATAGAACTTCCTGAGCACGTGTTTGGATTTCTGGTGTGACATGAGTTCCTTTGATTGTGTGATCACTCCAGTGTTGTCACAATACAAATTTATTGAATTCAAAATGCTAGGAAAAACATCAAGCTCAATAGTTAACTTCCTAATCCAAACAACTCCCTTTGTTGCGCCACTTGCAGCAATGTACTCAGCCTTAGTTGTAGAATCAGCAACCGTGTCTTGCTTGTAACTCTTCCAGCTCATAGCTCCTCTATTCAGGAAATACACAAATCCCGACTGAAATCTGAAATCATCTTTGTCGGTTTGGAAGCATGCATACGTGTAACCCCCTACACGTAACTCTTCATCCCCTCCATATATCAAGAATGCATCCATGTAACTTCCTTTGGTTTTGCAACTAACTCAAAACCCAAGGAAGTTTCCCTTAAACCTGTCGGTGGCGTTGCCAAGGGCGTGACTAACGGTGAGTGTCACTACTGCAGTAAGCCTGGACACTGGAAAAGGAATTTCCCAAAGTATATAGATAATAAAAGGCTTGGAATTGTGATTCCACCACCACGAGGAATTTTTGTTATAGATGTGAATTTAACTTACTATTCATCTTGGGTATTAGATACTGGATGTGGATCTCACATTTGTCAAAATGTGAAGGATCTAAAGAGAAGTAGAAGATTGGCTAAAAGGGAGATAGACATGCGCGTAGGGAATGGAGCAAAGGTTGCTGCATTGGTCGTTGGCATTCTCGAGCTATTTTTTCCTTCAGGATTAGTTTTGGAATTAGATAATTGCTATTTTGTGCCTGCTATGAGCAGAAACATTATTTCTATTTCTTGTTTGGACGAGAAAGGTTTTACTATTTCAATAAAGGACAAATGTTGCTCCATTTATTTTTATAGTATCCAATATTGTAGTGCGCAATTATCTAATGGATTGTATATCCTTGATCCAAGTAATCCTGTATATAACATAAATACTAAGAGGATTAAAACTAATTATTTTAATCCTACTTACTTATGGCATTGTCGTTTAAGCTATATAAACGAGAAACGCATCTCTAGACTCCATAAGGATGGATTCCTAGACTCATTTGATTATAATTCATATGAGACATGTGAATCTTATTTATTGGGAAAAATGACAAAGTCCCCTTTCAATAAGAAAGGAGAGAAGACTGGTGAGGAATTGGCTCTCGTGCATACTGATGTGTGTCATTTCACGCGCCTGCTAGAGGTGGTTATCTTTATTACATTACATTTACTAATGATTTCAGTAGATATGGATTTGTATACCTTATGAAGGCCTAATCCGAATCCTTTGAAACGTTCAAAAGAATTTAATATTGAAGTAGAGAAGCAAATTGGCAAGATTACTAAGGCTCTAGTATCGGATCGTGGAGGAGAATACTTGAGGTAAGAGTTTGACGACTATCTTAGAGAGTGTGGGATCTTGTCCCAACTCACTCAACCCTTAACGCCGCAGTGGAATTGCGTGTCCGAGAGGAGGAATCGAACTCTGTTGTACATGGTTTGATCTATGATGTGTCAAACAGATCTTCCATTATCTTTTTTGGGCCACGCTCTATTATGTGCAACTTTCACCCTTAATCGTGTTCCATCTAAATTAGTTATGAAGACTCCATATGAGATGTGGAGTGGGAGGCGTCCCACATTATCGTTCATGAGGATTTTGGGCTGCGATGTGTATGTAAAACGTTTACAAATAGAGAAACTCGGGCCCAAGTCGGATAAGTGTAAGTTCGTGGGATACCCTAAGGAAACTAAAGGGTATTATTTAAACAATCCTTCCGGGAACAACGTGTTTGTTGCTCGGACCAGCGTGTTCCTAGAAAGAGAATTTGTCTCTAAATGAGCAAGTGGGAGGACATTAGAACTTGAAAAATTTTAGGAACCAAAAACGACTGATCCTACAATGGAACATGAACAGGGACCGCTAGATGTTGTGGAGGAACCTATTCAGGTAACACAAGAGCTTCGTAGGTCGAGTAGAGTGCGCCAGGAGCCATAGAGGTATGGAATTCTTGTGACTGAGCCTGGTGACGCGTTGCTCATAGATGATGAGCATACTACCTATTGAGAGGCCATGAAAGGGCCAGACTCTCAAAAGTGGCTTGAGGCCATGAGATCCGAAATTGAATCCATGTATACTAACAACGTATGGACTTTGGTGGAACCACCTCAACGGGCTCGGAACATAGGGTGCAAGTGGGTCTTCAAGAAGAAGACTGACATTGATGGCAATGTGATTGAATATAAGGTCCGACTGGTGGGAAAAGGAATCAGACAGATTCATGGTACTAACTATGATGAAACCTTTTCCCCATTCACAATGATCAAATCCATTTGAATCTTACTTGCTATTGCAGCTTATCACGATTATGAGATTTGGCAGATGGATATCAAAACAGCGTTTCTGTATGGAAACCTCCTTGAGGATGTGTACATGACACATCCAGAGAGTTTTGAGGATCCAGAGCATGCCCTGCAGCGATCCATTTATGGTTTGAATCAAGCTTCTAGGAGTTGGAATACACGTTTTGTCGACGCGGTCAAAGAGTTTGGCTTCATCAAGAACGAAGATGAACTTGTGTCTACAAGAAGGTTAGTGGGAGCTCTATTGTGTTTATGGTCTTGTATGTGGATGACATACTACTCATTGGAAACGAAGTTCTTACCTTGCATTCTGTTAAAGATTGGCTAGGAAAGTGTTTCTCAATGAAGGACTTAGGGGATGCAGCCTATATACTTCATATAAAGATCTATAGGGATAGATGGAGGAAGCGACTAGGACTAAGTCAAAGTACATATATAGATAAGGTGTTGAAACGATTCAATAGGCAACATTCCAAGAAGGGATTCTTGCCCATGTCGCATGGAATTAACCTTTCAAAGGCTAATTGTCCTTCCAATAAGATTGAGAAGGAACGCATGAGTAGGGTTCACTATGCTTCGGCCATAGGATCCATCATGTATGCCATGTTATGTACTAGACCAGATGTGTCATACGTGTTGAGTATGACAAGCATATATCAGTCTAATCCGGGTGAGAGTCACTGGATAGAAGTCAAGAAAATCCTCAAGTAGTTGAGAAGAACTAAGGATGCGTTCTTGATCTAAGGAGAGGAGGAAGAGTTGCGTGTAAGTGGTTTCACGGATGCAAGCTTCCAAACCGACAAAGATGATTTCAAATAGCTGTCGGGATTTGTGTATTGCCTGAATGGAGGAGCTGTGAGCTGGAAAAGTTCCAAGCAAGAAACGTTGGTGATTCTACAAGTAAGACTGAGTACATTGTTGCATCGGTTCAGCAATGGAAGTTGTTTGGATTAGGAAGTTCATTACTAAGCTTGGTGTGGTTCCTAGTATTGTGGATCCAATAGAGTTGTATTGTGACAAGACTGGAGCGATCGCACAATCCAAGGAACCCTGGTCACGCCAGAAGTCCAAGCACGTACTCAGAAAGTTCCATCACATTCGAGAGATCGTCGATCGAGGAGATATGAAGATATGCAAGATTTCTGTAGATGAGAATTTGTCAGATCCACTTACAAAGCAGCTTGTTCAGCGCAAGCATGAAGGACACACTCCATCTATAGGCATACGAGATGCACCAAATTGGCTATAGTGCAAGTGGGAGACTGTTGGAATAGATGCTCTAGAGGCAATCTTATTTAGTATGAACATTGTTTTTGGTTAGAGTAAACATTGTATTATTTATGGAGATATTTAATATAATAAAGTCCTTAGATACAAATTTGTTGTTTATCTTAAATATCCCTAGTCCATTATAATGATTAACAGGATAATCAACTTTAGACTAGTATGTGGGTAGATTGATATGGAGATATCAAAGCACATGGGTATGCATTAAGGGTAATGGCATACTGGTTTGACTCACAACGAGAAGTCTACATACAGGTTATGTAAAGTCACAAGTGCTTCTCCTAGTGACAAGGGTATTGTTGTCATTAGACTTGAAGTCACTAGATACTCTAGTTGTGGAATATCATGCTCTGATATTATCAAACGTTGCCCCTTAACCGGGTAACTATAAAGTTAGCTATCGGGATTGATAGGAAGCAATCTTAGAGATGGTATTGATGTAGAGAGGATTTGTCCCTCCCACATAATGGGAAAAAATATCTGCGGCTACCCAAGGGGTAGTTCTTAAAGAATGTCTGGACAGACTCTGATAAATTAATTTAGGATATTGATGTTATCTGCATGGATAAGACTATTCCCAGGATCGAGAAACAATGGATTGGATATACGAGTGTGACTTGTATGTCTCGTGTCCGATCCGGATATGGAGACAAAGGGATAATACAATACGGTAACATTGGTCACAAGGTTTGTCGGATTACTGACTATTTGTATTAGTTGGGTTGCATAGATGTCTTGCTAGGTGTCGCTCTATGTTAGCAATTTTTACTACCAACTAAGTAGAAACCTATGGGGTCACAATCCATATGGATTAAACCGTACTTGGGAATTAATTAATATGTTTAATTAAATAGAATGATCAATACAGAACAACGTGCAAACTTAGTAGGATTAATTTTCAAGGTCGACTAATCCATGTAAGGACATCGTAAGTTCACATGTTTCACAGTTATTTCAAGGCCTTGAACAAGTTTTCAAAGCCTTGAATCACAGTTATTACAGGCTTGAAATAGCAGGCCTTGAAACAATGTTCAAAGCCTTGAAATTATCTAAGCTGTATGCATACTTTAAGGGGGAGTTTCTCTGAATACTCCTGATCTTACTCTAACTCTCTCACCCTTATATTTGATCTGTTATTACTTGATGATGAAAAACAAAAGATTATGATTCACATAGATCTCATTTGTTTAACCTGTTTGACTTAGTTTTGTAGAGCAATTTATTTCCTAGTTTGCAAGATTTGTTTCCTAATCTGGTTTCTGCAGGAAAGGAAACATGAAGAGAATGTGATTCTGTGATCAATCAGACATATTGACAGCTTCCCAATCTGCTTAAAGACAAGATCAGATCAATATCTCTGAAAAATATGATCAACTATCCGTTGAAGAAGGCTAATAAAAGAGTCAAAGATGTTGCCTACAAAACAAGAAGTTTGTTGCTGAAAATCAGGGAAGATTTGCAGAGGATCTGAGCTATATAAATAAATATCATTTTGAAGTAACAATTAGAACACTCAATGGGAAAAAATAGAGACACATTTCAGGATTGACAAGCATCAAAGAAGCACATCATTCTCACAATCCATCTCACAGAATATCACTGCATTCTTCACTGCAGTTTTACACTTCCAGTTTCTTCTACTCTAAGCTTTATTCGTATATCATTCTTATACTAATTCTAGCCCTCATTCCCAAGGATTGTTCAAAGTGAACAATAGATAATTCTTAGTTAATTTGTTAGCTAGAGCAGGCACTAGATAGGTTAGTGAGAACGACAAGCTGTAACAGAGTAAGGCATATCTCTATGCTTGAGATATAGGGCTTAGCTTTTGATTAATTAGAATTGTGTTGAAAATCCTGTAGGGAAAAGATCCCTGAGGTAGAGACGTAGGTCCAAGTGGATTGAAGTCTATAATTATGTGACTCTTGCATTTACAGTTACATTTGCATACTTAGTTTTTACTGCATTCAAACTAGTCTGTTTTCAAGGGTTTGAATCTCTTTTCAAGGCCTCGAAAAAGACTTGTCTGCTTCTTTACTTAAACTGTATTTCATCTCAAAGGCTTGGAATTGTTCTCAGGGCCTTGAAATTTATTGCTGTTCACAGTTTTGGGTTTTGACGTAGGTTACGCAGCGGAATATCAAAAATTATCCTACTCAAATCCCACCAAGGATCAGAGGTGAAACATCATAACAATATGAAAGGAAGAAAGGTTACCTCAGCCATACCAGGCTGGTGACGATAACATACAAAGAACAGCATCTTTGTCTCTACTGTATTCACACGGATAGACCTCAACCAGGCTTCTTCTCCAATGGTGCTATAAATCTGAGAAGAAGGATGAACATGGACATACACGGCAACTGGATCACATCCAACCCGTGGCAAAAAGAAGAGACGGACATCCAAGACTTTGGCCGCGGGCTGCAAGAGAGGCAGGCGACCATCACCATGGCCGCGAGCTTCATAGGGGGCGGCACCATGGAGACCGACGGCTCCTAGAAGGGCGGCTTCCTTGTGTGGCCGAACCGTAGGAGTGAAAAACTCCTTTTCACTCTTCCTATTTTCTCTCTAGTGTAATGTGTGGTGTAGGATTAATTAAACATGCATTTTCTTAGCCTATAAATCCTATTTATAGCTAGAGAAATTAACCTTTGCCCATAAATCCAACTATGTGGGACTAATTACATTCTAGCCCACAATTGCTCTTTAGTCCAACTAATGAGCACAGTTTACACTTTAGTCCAATTAACTCATTATTGCTATTTTTTCCAAATAATTAGCAATAATCCCATCTTGATCTACTATTGTGTGTGACCTTGTAGGTTCCTAATTACATTGGCATATTAATAATTATTACAAACATTGAGCGGTATCTAGCAATACATCAATGCTCCAATAATAGGAATGGCAGTGATCTGACTAACCTCTGTGACCAATGTTATCGTGTTTTATAATCCCTTTGTCACATCTATCCAGATTGGACACAAGACATGGAGTGTCACAATTGTATATTCAATCCATAGTTTCCCAATCTGTGAGTAGACTTAGATAAACAAATAACATCAATATCCCATAATGATTTATTTGAGCATGGCCATGCATTTTTCTAAGTCTCACTCATCGAGTGGCCATGGATATTTGCTCCCGTTATGTGGGAGGGAAAAATCCACTCTACATCACTACGATCTCTCCTCTTGCCTCCTATCATGTCCGATTAACGCATTTATATTTACCCAGTTACGGTGTAACGTTTGACGATATCAAACCATGATAATTCACAACTACATTATCTAGTGACTTCAAGTCTAAGGATCACTACACCATTTTCACTATGAGAAACGCTTGTGACATTCACATAGCTCCCATGTAGCCTTCTCATGGTGGGTCAATCCAGTACGCCATTACTCTTAATGCGTACCTATGTGTTAGACTTGATATCCCCATATCAATCTATCCACATACAAGTCTCGATGTAATACAGTCGTCCTATTAACTGTAGTACTCGAATAGGGACATTTAGGTTATATTCTAAGGACTTCATTCGTGTTAGCATATCTCCATATCGATAACATAATGAATAGTAAGTCCATTAAATGTCACAATAAACTAATTGCCTCAAGGGCACAATTCTAACAGTCTCCCACTTGCACTAGAGTCAATCTGGTAAATCATATGCATAATGATATGTTGCCCCCTCACACTTTCGCTGCGCAAGACGTAAGAAAGACATTCAATGTTACTTATCAAATATTCACATCTCCCCTATCGACAATTGAATAAGATCGAATATTATGAGTATTTTCATCTAATGAAACAATACACTCAGTCCTTTGTGATAGAATCGGCAACTGAATCTTGCGTGGAACCTTTCCAGCTCACAGCCCCTCAACTAAGGCAAAACACAAAACTTGACTATGATCTGGAATCACCCTTGTTGGATTGGAAGTTCGCATCATTGTAACTACTTACAGTGAACCCGTCCTATCCTCCATATATCAAGAATTCATCCTTAGTTCTTCTCAAGTACATAAGGATTTTTCTTGATCAATATCCAATGACTCTCATCTGGATATGACTGGTATCTTCATGTCATTCTTTAAATAACATGTCTGGCCTAGCACATAATATGGCATAACCTATGAATCTTATTCATATGGTCCTTTCTCAATCTGATTGGAAGGGCAATTAGCCTTCCAAATACTATCCCCATGTGACATAGGTAAGAATCCATATTCTTTGCATGTTGAACCGTTTCAACACCTTTGTCATTATATGTATTTTGAATTAAGTCAAACAACCTTTTTTATCTATCTCCATAGATCTTTATAGGTTGCTTTGCCTAAGTCATTTCATTGAAAATATATTCCCTAGCCAATCTTTACCAGATTGCAGAGCAGAGACATCATTTCCAATGAATAGTATGTCAACCACATACAAGACCAGAATATAACTGTTCCCCCACTAACCCTCTTGTAAACACAAGCTTCATCTTCATTCTTGATAAAATCAAACCATTTTATTTCATCATTGAATCAAAGATTACAACTCCAAGAAGCTTGATTATATCCATAGATAGATTCCTACAAGTAAGATGCGAATGGATTTAAGCATCGCAACTGGGAAAATATTTTGTCATAGTCCATACTTTGAATTCAGAGGAAACCTTTAGCCACCAATCGTCCCTTAAAACTAATCCTATTACCATCCATGTTAGTTTTCCTTAAAAAACGCTTGCACCCTATGGGTCATACCCTTTAGGTGGTTCCAACAATGCCCATACTTTGTTGGTATACATGGATTCCACTTCATATCTCATGGCCTTAAGCCATTCTTGAGAGTTTGGCCCACTCGTGGCCACCTCATAGGTTGTGGGCTCATCTCCATGAGCAATAAATCAAAAGGTTATAAGAAATCCATATTTCCATAGCTCCTTGACATATCATACCTAACCTACTAGGTTTTTGTGCTACTTGAGTAGGTTACTCCACAACGTCTTGTGATTCCGCTCATGTTCCTTCAAAAAGATTAACGTTCTATTGTGGCTCTTGAACTCCTTCAAGTTCTACTATCCTCCTACTGTTTCTTTTAGAGACAATCTCTTTCTAGAAACACATCGGTTCGAGCAACAAATACTTTGTCCTCGATTGGATTGTAGAATTAATATTTTTTCGAATATTCCACAAAATACATTTATCCGAATTGGGCTCAATTTTATCTGCAAACGCTTTACATAAGCTTCACAATCCTAAATATTTATTAAATAATAAGACACCTCCTAGTTCATGTCATATATGGTGTACTCATAACTGTGTTTTGATGGAACAAGGTTAATGGGCGAAATTGCTATAAGTAGAGTATAACCCCAAAAGTAAACTGGAAGTCTTGTTTGACATGTCATAACCAAACCGTGTCCAACAAGGTACGATTTCTCCCCTTAGACACGCCATTCCATAATGGTGTTCTAGGTGGAGTGAGTTTGGATCTCATCCAACGCGCCTTTAGATGCTTATCAAACTCTTGACTTAAGCATCCTCATCCACGATCTAATCGTAGAGTCTTGATACTCTTTCCAAGCTAGTTCTCTACTTCATTCCTGAATTCCCTTGAACTTTTCAAAGACTTCTGATTTGCTCTTCATGAGACCCAAATCCATATTTACTGAATAAAGAAACATGATGAAGTACCAAAACCATCACTAGCACTTGTGCCTAGTGGTTCACATACATCAGTATGTATGAGTCCAAAAGATCCTATCTTTGCCCAATAAACAAGTCTCATATGTCTCATATGATTCATAATCAAATGAGTCCACAAATCCATCCATACGGAGTCTAGAAATGCGTTCTCATTCATGTGGCCTAAACCACAATGCCAAAGTTATATCTTTAATGTTATAGATGAAATTATCATGATCAAGGATCTACAATCCATTAGACAAATTAGCATTACTATAATGCATTTTATTAAAATAAGTTGAACAAAATTTGTTCATTATTTTAATAGGAAAATCTTTTCTTGTCTAAATTTGTTCATTATTTTAATAGGAAAATATTTTCTTGCACCCTATGGGTCATACCCTTTAGGTGGTTCCAACAA
The DNA here is from genome assembly GCA_023055425.1 of Linanthus parryae. Lineage (NCBI taxonomy): Eukaryota > Viridiplantae > Streptophyta > Magnoliopsida > Ericales > Polemoniaceae > Linanthus > Linanthus parryae. The sequence goes on from JALGPY010000002.1 coordinate 78,442,786, forward strand.
AGCCCATACTTTGTTGGTATACATGGATTCCACTTCATATGTCATTGCCTTAATCCATTCTTGAGAGTTTGGCCCACTCGTGGATACCTCATTGGTATACATGGATTCCACTTCATATGTCATTGCCTTAATGCATTTTATTAAAATAAGTGGAACAACACTTGTTCATTATTTTAATAGGAAAATCTTTTCTTATCCAAACAATAAATTGTGATAATGTTCCTACTCATAGCAGGGACATAATCGTACTTGTGTAATTCATTGATAATTCTAAAAGGTAGAGATAATTTCCTACGGCTAATTCAGCAACCCTTGCTTCATTGCCCCACGTGTAGGTGTATCTCTTCCTTATTTAATTGCCTTCTTCTCCTAAGATCCTGCACATTTCTATAAACGTGAAATACCTATGTTGATGAGATAGACACATTGGCTTTTATAACAAAGATACCTAAGTGGAATTCACAATTCCTTTTTCCTTTCATGTATATTGGGCAGTTCCTCTTCCACCACACCACCCCATTAGCTAGCACTTTGTTCAGCGGTTCTCAATCATATTGAGAATATCGCCTTTGAACAAAAACTCTAATTGCAGCCAATGCAATTCTTGGTCCGATTGGGAGAATAATTGCTTATTCTTTATCAATCTTATAGATAACTCCCATTTTCTAAACTTTCAATCTTATTGAAATAGCTTAGTTGTGTTTGATCTCTTGCTTCAGCATTCACATATTACTAGCTTGTGTCGTCGCGTCACATATTGATGGATCAAGTCGCCTTGCTTTGGCAAGCCCAAGCTTGATTACATCTTGATCATGACGAGTGCTAAGAAAGAAGAGGTAAAACGCAAATGGAGCAACACTTCAAACCTTTCATGGATAGCCGGCTCTAGAAGAGAGCTTCTTTCAATAAATGATCATATCATACGCCTCCATGTTCTCATCGTTCTTCAAAAGCTCAAAGTTCATGGTTGCTAACATGAGGCAAGTCACATCCAAAGATCCATTCTTTAATGTTCCTTCCATTAGGTTTTAGTGTGGTTTGTAGTTGGTGGAAGGAAACTTTATGCTCTATGATATACAACATTTTTATTTTTATTTGAGAGAAATTCTCAATTTTATACTTGTTTATTAAAACAGATTCCAAACAATCGATAAAGTCGAGTTTGTTTGTTTAATGCCATAGGCATTCAACACAAAAGTATTATGCAAAATATTTGTGACGTTTTAACTATATTTGATAAGGACTTAAATTATTAAATATATCTCTCACTATTTTTTTCGGATTAATAGCCCTCAAATTTAATGCGGAAAATATCATATACTTTTTAGTGGGCCAATATCCATATTTCTATCTCCTTTTGAGCCTGCTTTGGCACGTCACCCAAGAATTGGTCCAATTAGGCGAATAATTTCTTATTCATTATCCTTAAAATATCGCCTAATTGGCATGCCTCTAGGTTCATCAATCCAATTGATCTTACTCAGTTGCGTCAAACCTCTTGCTTCAACAATCACACATTACTTGCTTGTGTCTTCTGAAACACATCATGGTGAATTAATACGCCTTTCTTTGGCAAGCCCGAATTGAATATCATGAAGGGTGTTTAGGCAAGAGACGGCAAAACGCAATATTCTATTTGAGGGATTTAATAGTCATTATTCGTTTGGTTGATCCCATTAATATGATCTACTTGTTTGGATTGGAAAATCCACAATAAAAGATCAGACTTGTTTATTATTATCTTGTTAACGTTTTGCTAGTATTGCCATACACACAAAAATAAATAACAAGACATAAATAATAAACATCCACAAAAGAAAAATTAACGTGGCATACTAAGATATTACCAAGCCAATGGTATTGTCTATATGCCCTAAAGTGACAAGCTCATATCCATGTTCTCCACCATAGTTGCGCGCCTGGGATGGGAGTCTTCATCGCCTTTGTGGCTTCTTGGTTGTCCGGTCTTCTTCTCCATGATCTTGGCTATAATCTAAATATTTCTAATTCTAGCCTAACATTTTAGAATAAATAAATAAATAAATAAAACCTCACATGTCGAGAAGATAATCAGCTCGTAGGCCGTAAAACCTTAATTAACTATTACATTAATTTGATCAGCTCGCAAGCCATAAACCAAACCGCAAAAATAAACATCCACAACCTAGGCCATATTTATCCAAGAAGCACATAATACAGTTAAGCACAATTTTTAATACTTTTTCAATTTTAATTAATTATATTGGGACACAATGGGGCAAAATAGTCAAAACGGTCGCACTAGTCCAACTAGCCGAAAGCTGACCCGCTAAACCGGGCCCACCCGGTCGGACCAGCCCGCCCGGTCTACCGGTCGGCTGGGTCGGCACACGCAAGGAAGGGGACAGGTCTTCTAGGCCGAACCCCCATATGGGTCAAAATCGTAATTTTTCTTCTTCCCTCATGGCCAAACCCCAATGTGGGACAAAAACACCCTTTCTCCCTACATTTGCCCAAACCCTAGCTTTATGTCACCAATTAATTTGTACATCATATGTACATGAAAAACACTAATTTTTAAATCCTTTATAATATTAGTTGATTTCCTCATGAATCACATTCATGGCGTATCAAAATACGCATATTAATTTTATTACAGTTTACGGTCACACTGACAGAAACAGTCAAAACTGACAAAATTATTTATATCAAATATATACCCAAAAATTCATTATTTTCACATCATATGTAAAATAATTGAATCTCCACATGAATTATATTCATGGCGTATCATAATACGCATATCAGTTTTATTACTGTTCACGGTCAATCTGACAAACTGGTGTAAAACAGATAAAATAGATAACCACATAAAATCATGTTAAGCGCTATCGACCTCTGGCTGTGATACCACTGTTGCGTTTTGAAGTAGGTTACGCAGCGGAATAACAAAAATTATCCTACTCAAATCCCACCAAGGATCACAGGTGAAGCATCATAACATGATGAAAGGAAGAAAGGTTACCTCAGCCATACCAGGCTGGTGACGATCACATACAAAGAATAGCATCTTTGTCTCTACGGTATCCACACAAATAGACCTCAACCGGGCTTCTTCTCCAATGGTGCTAGCAATCTGAGAAGAAGGATGAACATGGACATACACGGCGACTAGATCACATCCAACCCGTGGCAGAAAGAAGAGACGGACGGCCAACACCTTTGTTGTAGGCTGCAAGAGAGGCGGACGACCATCACCATAGTCGCGAGCTTCACAGGGGTCGGCACCATGGAGGCGGACGGCTCCTAGAGGGGTGGCTTCATTGTGTGGCCAAACCCTAGGAGTGAAAAAACTCCTTTTCACTCTTCTTCTTTTCTCTCTAGTGTACTGTGTGGTGTAGGATTAATTAAGCATGAATTTTCTTAGCCTATAAATCCTATTTATAGCTAGAGAAATTCACCTTTGCTCATAAATCCAACAATTTGTGACCAGTTAAATTCTAGCCCACAATTTCTCTTTGGTCCAACTAATGGGCACAGTTTACACTTTAGTCCAATTAACTCATTATTGCTATTTAGTCCAACTAATTAGCAATAATCCCATCATGATCTATTAATGTGTGTGACCCTGTAGGTTCCTAATTATATTGGAAGTAATAATAATTGTTACAACATTGAGTGGTATCTAGCAATACATCAATGCTCCCAAGTAATAGGAATGTTAGTGATATGACTAACCTCTGTGACCAATGTTACCGTGTTGTATAATCCCTTTGTCACATCTATCAGGATTGGACACAAGACATGGAGTGTCACACTTGTATATCCAATCCATAGTTTCCCGATCTGTGAGTAGACTTAGATAAACAAATAACATCAATATCCGATATTGATTAATTTGAGCATGGCCATGCATTTTTCTAAGTATCACTCATCGAGTGGCCATGGATATTTGCTCCCGTTATGTGGGAGGGACAAATCACCTCTACATAACTACGATCTCTCATCTTGCTTACGATCATGTTCGATTAACGCCTTTATAGTTACCCAGTTACGCTGTAACGTTTGACGATATCAAAACCTGATAATTCACAACTAGAGTATCTAGTGGCTTCAAGTCTAAGGATCACAACACCATTGTCACTATGAGAAGCGCTTGTGACATTCACATGACTCACATGTAGCCTTCTCATGGTGGGTCAATCCAGTACGCCATTACTCCTAATGCGTACCCATGTGTTAGACTTGATATCCCCATATCAATCTACCCACATACTAGTCTCGATGTAATACAGTCGTCCAATTAACTGTAGTACTCGACTAGGGATATTTAAGAATATAACCTTTATATTCTAAGGACTTCATTCATGTTAGCATTGACGTGTGTAAACTGTGCGTTGCTGCACAAGTATACTGTCAAGTAATAAAGTGGAGGATTTTGAACTCCGAGTTCTCGAACCCAATGGACGGTGTTTACTATAGGCTCTACATTTACAATTAAACTAGATTTACCTGAGTAACCGGTAAAAATGGTTGAGAATGAGGTGTTTTCACCCTGAGACAAGTGACTAGATAAATACGTAAAACTAACACAAAATAAATGATTTAATGTAAATCAAAGGAGATAAGACTAGGCAACCTATAGATCACCTAGGGTAGTTTTGACAATTCCGGATTTCATGTTCTAACACAACGACTCTGAGTAACCTATGCTGGGTAATGGCATTGACAATTACCTATCGGTCTCATGTCATTCTACACAAAGGCAATGATTTTTCCCTTTCAGGCCAAGTATACTACCTATGTGTTCTAGCAGGCCAACAATGCTGCTGCAAGGCATAATGTTTTCTCAGACCACCATTCATGAGCAACTCACTACATGCTACTGAATTTACCCTCATCTAGCCATTCCTATCCAACTACCCTCTCAGTCTAGTCAATTAAGAATGATCATGTTTACCCATCCCAACTAGGGTAGAGTTTTTTTCACACACTCACTAGTTATGTTGTAATTTCGGGTCATGACTCCTACGTTACTAAGAAATAAGCAAAATAAACAAGATAATTAGGCTACCAATATCATCATTAAGCCTAGTTCATGATTGGATTAAGAAATAGATGATCCACAGCAAACATCGTAGTCCTAACGTTTCAATGAAAGAACTCAACATGATGAAAACCAAAACAATCTTCATTGAACCATAATCCTAGCATGAAAGTTCACCCAAAATCGGGAAATTATCATCAAAACATAAACCCTAGGCTCTCCATATATGCCTAGGTATGAGTTTAGCTACTCATAATACAAGTTAACATGGTTCTTGTATAGTTCATACAAGAAAGTAGAGAGAAAAAAGATCAAACGCTAGAAATCGTGAAGATTGGCGCGATCGGGGCTCTTCTCCTTGATCGAGGTCGTTCCCAATGAAGTCTTCTTGCTTCCTCTTCCTTCGTGGCTCTCAATTGGCGTGAATCCCTGTGTGTTTCGCCCCCTAGGTCGTCCTTTAGTCATAACCCGCAGAAGTCTTCAGTAATTGCACAATAGCCCCCTGAAATCTGCTCCTGACTTCGCCGGGCCATAACTTCTTTGTCCGAACTCGGATTTAGCTCTGTGACCTATCGTTGGAAAGCTCTCGGAGTCTACTTCCATTTGGTACCAGTTTCAACTCTAAATTATTTGTCGAACTCCAGATAGGATCAAAATAGTGCAAACTGGTCATTCAAGCTCCTTCAATTCCGCTTCTCTTAACTCCACTTGAGCTCCCATTGTTTCCAAAGTTTTTTCCATGCCTCCTATCAACCAATTAGCATCCGTTCCTGCCAAGAAAACATGAAACAACATACCAAGCGATTATATTTGACAAATACTAATGAAATATGCATAGAAAATGCCCGGACTAACAATACAACACATGGTGAGCAACAAGTGATAAAACGACCTATAATCTCTAACATTGGGCTCAAAACACTCTCCAAATACATATTAACATGTGGTAAATGCTAAAGAATTATAGCTCCTAAAAGTCGCTATCAAACTCCCCCACACTTACTCTCTTGCTCGTCCCGAGCAACCATGAAGCACAAACCCCCCCCCCCCCCACCCCCACACTTGAGACATTGCATACAGACCAAAACCAAACCAATGAATACCCCACCACTTTGCATACATCAATTTCTGCTAGCCAACACGACTCACGACACAATACAAAAAGACACGACTCTGCAAATTCCATGATATATACAGTGCAACTCAAGTATGTACAATGCAAGGAATTAAAGAACATAAATTGTTTCTCTTTTTAATTAGAGATTGGGCAAACTCTCTATCATTAACCAAAAATCATCAAATTCTCACTAGATCATTTTGAAATTTCACAACACATAGCAAGAAATAAGATATGGTGATCCTATGCACAAACTCACTAAGGCGTCCCCAAACATCCACCAAATCATACCAAGATACGGCACGTCTTTTGATTCAAAGCGTCTAGGCATTTCAAGTTTCTAAGTGATCTTCCTTCGCCAAGTCATTTGAGGTTTTCAGACCCTCTTAGCCGTTATTGCTTTAAATGCAAATTATCCCATTGACGGGAGACACAACTCCAATGTAATACAGCTTGAATTTAGTTTCACTCTTAAGATCTACGTCGGATTGAATCCAAATTTTCCGTGCACACGAAAGCACATTAGGTTGTTCACGTTTAAGCACAATAATTGAATTTCATTTTTCATTTTCTGTTTATTTTCTCCTCTGTTTTTACAACCGTACAATAGAGCTTAAGAGTGTGGGATTTTTCGGATTTTCTCTTAGAACCACCTTAAGGGATGGTGGTGTACGCTCCCCGACTTCGCTTAGGCCGAAGACTCGTACCACATGAAACCAACTCAACACGAAGGTCCACCGCAGATTCCAAGAGTCCACAAGTTTCCACCGGAAACGGAATAATCAACCACCCAAACACTCAATCCTCCTAGCACAATAAAGGAATCAAAAGTATGCCCGTAATCTACCTTCACCTTTCCCTACATACGCGGGACATTCCTTCGTGAAACTTGTGCACAAAATACTAGAATTACAGTCTCCCTACTATGGTATTTCCTACTCATGAGCCATTTCATTAGATTCTCTTCGGTTTCTAGGTCCTACGTTGCCCTTTCTCAAAAAAATTAATTTTTTTGGATTTTTCTTGTGTTTTTTTAGACACTACATGTAACTGGCCAACTCGACTAACCAACAAAATAAGGTAGGTGGACTCAATAAATAAAAGTGCAACAGTATATATACAATGCATAAAATAAACGTGCACATGCAAAACTAAACGACTCGACACCTACGTGCAAACTGACTCACTAAACTACATGTAACAAGGCTATGAAATGGCTAACTAGCGGATAGCTAAAAACTCCCTCACACTTAAGAGCTTCGTTGTCCTCAACAGAAAATAGAGTGAAATCAGGAGGACTCGGCTGCTCAAGCGTAGGGCCGGTGGGTCTAGTCGGAGTGAGTCCTCCCTTCGTCCTCAGCTCGGACGTCAGGACTCGACTCTGGGTATACATCAGACTGGTAATGGAACAATCCATCGTAGGTATGTGGGTGCTGCAACTGGACATTGGCCGCCATAGCCAAGTCCTGAATCCACCCACCCTGCTGGGCACAGTCATAGCTAAGTGACTCCATACCTCGGCCCCAACTGGCGCTGACTACTACGGATGTGCTCAAAATGTCTCCTCTCCCTAGCTCTATCCTCATGAGCTTGGAGTCTCTCAGACTCCATCATATGCATGAGCGTGTTGAGTTGTCGCTCCATGTTGGAGCTCGAGCTACTCGCTTGGTCTCCGCTAGGTTGTCTGGGTTCAACATGTATTTTGTTCTTGAGGGGGTCGGGTATTCTATCCCAAGTACGTGCTGCCTCCTTGGCCTTATTCTTCTTGTCCTTAGAGTTATCATACTCTATACCACTAAAATTAGCTTTAGAATCTTGTGCTAGCTTTAGGAGCAAGCATGTGTTCCCGGAAGATCTACGGTTATAGCGCCCAGTGCTCTCCATAAGGCATCGATAAATGAAGTACGGGACATTGATACGCTTCCCCATCCACAAACAGTAAGCCATGGTGCAAAGCTGGAAGGAGTACGTGGGATTAGGGGAAACCCCAAAAACCCAGTTCTCAAGAATCTCACACATTCACCTCGCACGTGGCAGCACGAGTTTCCTAGAGACGTACCACTCAGGTAAAGTGGGTCTCTTAGTCCATCCCGCTCCAGGCACCCCCTCAAAGCAAAAGGCACTCACTACCTCAACTGCATCTAACCTCATGGTAGGCGCAAATCTAATCCTTGAGAGGCTTGAATTTCATGGCGGCCGCTATAGTCTCGGGCATGATGACTATAAAGACGCGCCGGCAATACAATTGCCTCTGATCCTCACTCTCTACCTCGTTATAGAAACGAGCATTTACAAGAATCTCTCTTGCAAGAGCGGATCTAGACTTCTTCCGAATCTTAAACCACTTGTCTATCCTCTCATTCTTGTAGAGACCCTTAAGCTGTTTTGGCATTTTGTCGCTTGGAGGGAATGGTTTTTCAGGAGTCCCTACCCTCTTAAGGACTGCGTCAGTGCAATATGCCTTATAGGCATTCGCACTAACAAACCTGAAGCTGCAGAATTCGGTACTGCAGATAGAGTCAAGGTCAACATCCTTTGCAGCCTTACCCCTTAACCCAATCTGTGGAAGTTCAGGCATAAGCAAGTTCAACTCATAACAAATTGGAGACGAAGGCACCTGACGGCAGTTGCCAGAACCGTCTCCCTCGTCCACATCCTCTTCCTCACTCATAACTACATCCTCCTCAGGACTGAAGATGGGGTGATCATCAACCACTATACCCCGTCTCCTCTTAGCACTACTCGATGTAGACATAATGATAGATAAAAAAAATACGAGTGCACGTGAGGTCTAGAGTGAACTATGCAAGTATCCATAAGCCAAGTATGAGCAAGTAACAATTTCCAAGCAAATTAAGCCGTAAGAGTGTGTAAGCAAGGAATTAAAGCGAGAGAAATATTTCGGTACCTAATGTCCCGGAGTACCGTTCTTACGGGGCCGGTTTCGCAAAAATTGGTCAAGAATGGACCAAGTAGTCAACCAATTTTTCGAAAACTTAAGAAATTTGAAGCAATACTTCCTCCTTGTGCCCCTTGGTGTCCCCGTCGAAAGTATCTTCTTGAGATAAGGCCGAATCCCCCTCCAAGTTAATGAATCAGAAGATTTTGTGTTATTGGAGCTCTTCCTCTTTGATTCCCTTACACTCAAACCGTTCCCTATCTCTCAAAAACCCAAGAAATAATGTTGTTGTTAGATTTGCAAGGAGCAAAACCAAATAAAAAGTTTTCAATTTGGTTGAGTTTTGGATGTTGGGTGTATGGTTGTATGGGTGCTCTTGAAGGTTTGGGAGGAAGAAGATGAAGAAAAGAGGGGCTTTGATCCGAAATTGGGGTGTTAGGACCCTCCTTGGCCAGTTATAGGCTTTAAAAAACCCTCAAAATACCAAAAACATCCCCCCCCCAAATGAGCAGCACGCCCGATTTCGGCCCCCATTTTGGCCCGAAATGGGTGCCCAAATCTGTTGATTTCGGCCCCCATTCCGGCCCGAAATGGGTGCCAAAATCACTGCTATGTGCCATTTTGTTTTTGGTCTATTTTCTTCATCCGGTACCCACACTCAACGAAGAATCCATTTTTGACCGAAAGACTCCAAAATCCAGGGAATTTTCTGTTTCTTCCCAAATTTTCCTTCCTTGTTCAAGAATCTCACCTCCAAAAGCTCTTTCACTTTTTCCCTTCCGGATTTTCGATGCGTGCAACCCCGATACTCTAACTTGCTACCGTATTCCTCATGATTAATTAACTACTCCTTGACCTCGAGTATCTTCTTTATAAAGCACAATCTTACCGGTTAGCTCGTTGTTCCTCGTTTTACGTGCAACATTGCGCACATGCATCAAGAATGGGAATCCGGATGGTTTTTCGGTACCTGTGTCCTACACACTTATTGAAAATGTTAAACCGCTCTCTTTCACCCCCCAAAATCAAGTATGACTATCAAAAATAAATTACGAAAGTCAAATAACAGCTAACTACATTGGGTTGCCTCCCAATCAGCGCTTGTAATTTAAGGCCGACGGCCCGACCTAGTTATATCCTATTTCAAAACACAATCAGCAATCACAGAAATAATGATCAAAAAGAAAAAGAGTAAATTAAACTAATGGCTAAACTAGAATAGTAACCAATGCCTTCCCCGGCAACGGCGCCAAAAACTTGACGCGTGTAAACTACGAGTTGCTGCGCAAGTATACGGTCAAGTATTAAAGTGGAGTATTTTGGACTCCGAGTTATCGAACCCAAGGGAAGGTGTTTACTATATGCTCTAGATTAACAATAAAACTCGATATACCTAAGTAACCGGTAAAAATGGTTGAGCATGGAGTGTTGTCACCCTCAAACAAGTGACTAGATCAATACATAAAACTAACACAAAAGAAATGGTTTAATGTAAATCAAAGGAGATAAGACTAGGCAATCTATAGATCACCTAGGGTAGTTTTGACAATTCCGGATTTCATTTCTAACACAACGAATCTCAGTAACCTATGCTGGGTAATGGCATTGACAATTACCTATTGGTCTCATGTCGTTCTACACAAAGGCAATGATTTGTCCCTCTCAGGCCAAGTATACTACCTATGTGTTTTAGCAGGCCAACAATGCTGCAAGGAATAATGTCCTCTCAGACCACCATTCATGAGCAACTCACTACATCCTACTGAATTAACCCTCATCTAGCCATTCTTATCCAACTAACCTCTCAGTCTAGTCAATTAAGAATGACCTTGTTTACTCATCCCAACTAGGGTAGAGTTGTTTTCACACACTCACTAGTTATGTAGTAATTTCGGGACATGACTCCTACGTCACTAAGAATTAAGCATAATAAACAAGATAATTAGGCAACCAATATCATCATTAAGCCTATTTCATGATTCAATGAAGAAATAGATGATCCACGACACACATCGTAGTCCTAACGTGTCAATGAAAGAACTCTACATGATGAAAACCAAAACAATCTTCATTGAACCATAATCCTAGCATGAATGTTCATCCAAAATCCGGAAATTATCATCTAAAAATAAACCCTAGGCTCTCCATAGATGCCTAGGTATGATTTTATCTACTCATAACACAAGTTCACATGGTTCTTGAATAGTTCAAACAAGAAAGTAGAGATAAAAATAGACCAAACGCTAGAAATCGTGAAGATTGGCGCGATCCGGGCTCTTCTCCTTGCTCAAGGTCGTTTCCAATGAAGTCTCCTTGCTTCCTCTTCTTTCATGGATCTCAATTGGCGTGAATCCCTGTCTGTTTCGCCCCCTAGGTCGTCCTTTAGTCATAACCCGCAGAAGTCTTAAGTAATTGCACAATAGCCCCCTGAAATCTGCTCCTGACTTCGCGTGGCCATAACTTCTTCGTCCGAACTCGGATTTAGCTCCGTGATATATCGTTGGAAAGCTCTCTGAGTCTACTTCCATTTGGAACAGATCTCCACTCCAAATTATTTGTAGAAATCCATATAGGATCAAAATAGTGCAAACTGGTCAGCCAAGCTCCTTCAATTCGGCTTCTCTTGACTCCACTTGAGCTCCCGTTGTTTTCGAAGTTCATTCCATGCCTCCTATCAACCGATTAGCATCCGTTCCTGCCAAGAAAACATGAACAAACATACCAAGCGATTATATTTGACAAATAATAATGAAATATGCATAGAAAACGCCCGGACTAACAATACAGCACATGGTGAGCAACAAGTGATAAAACGACCTTTAATCTCTAACATTTGGCTCAAAACACTCTCCAAATACATATTAACATTGCTAAATAATTATAGCTCCTAAAAGGCGCTATCAAAGCATATCTCCATATCGATAACATAATAAACAATAAGTCCATTAAATGTCTCAATAAACTGATTGCCTCTAGGGCACAATTCCAACACACAGAAACTCTTCTCTTCTACAAGTTTTGCAAAAGTCGGCATACTCTATTTAACCCCCCCCCCCCTGTAGAGTATCTCTACTGCTTATCTACCTGCTTACTCCACTTTCAATTCGTATCAGATCTTGTATCACTGTATAAGATTTAACCATCTGGTGATCATGTGTACTGCAGGTGATGGTGGTTTCTCACAGGGAAGAACTGCTAACAGACCTCCTCTATTTTGTGGAGATAATTTTACTCATTGGAAAGCCCTGAAGAATATATTCATCATTGATCGAGACATAGAGCTATGGACCATTATTCAGAATGGACTTCACACTTTCTATACAGAGAAAGATGGGATTAGAACTCTCAAATCTGAAGATTCACTTTCTTCATGTGGATTAGAACAATTCTCTAAGAATTTTAAAGCTATTAACATCTTGTATTGTGCTTTGAGTACAGATGAATTCAACATGATTTCAGGCTGTAACACTGCCAATGAGATCTGGGATAAGCTTGTGGTGACATTTGAAGGAACCAGTCAAGTCAAGCAAACCAAAATCAAAATCTATCTCAGACAATATGAGCTATTCAAGATTAATGCAGATGACTCAATCAGATACATGTTCAAAAGGTTCACATACATAGTCATAACCTTGATTCACTTGGAAAGCATATTTCCAATGAAGAAAAGGTGAGGAAGATTCTGATAAGTCTTCCAAAGGCAAAATGGGAACCAAAGACTACTAAAATTGAGGAAGTTCAAGATCTCTCATCACTACAACTTGATGACCTACAAGGGAAGATTTTGACACATGAAATATCCATGAATGAAGCTCATGGAGAACTACGAGAAGGTGTCAAGAATTAAGCACTCAAGGCCAAAGAGAATGAGAAAATTCAAAGCCTTGAAACTGAGGATGATGATGAAGATCCATTTGCTTTGATTGCTAAATCCTTGACCAAAATCCTCAAGACGAAGAAAAACTTTGGAAACAAAGACTTCAATAGAGAAAGACACAGATCATCCAGTAGCAAGGACTACAAAGGTAAGTCTTCTTCTCAAAATAGTAAATCAAAAGTCATGAACTGCTTTGAGTGTGGTGATGCAGGACACTTGATAAGAGATTGTCCACACAAGAAAAGCAAGAACTTTCAGAAGAAAGATCATGACAGGAGAAAGAAAAATATGATAGCTTCATGGAGTGATTCAGATACCTCAAGTGACTCTAAATATGAGGAAGAACAGGCGAACCTATGTTCATGGCCAAGCATGATGAAAGTTCAGAAAAGAACGTTGAAGTAATGGTAAACTGTTTTATTTCAAAACCAAAAGAAGCCCTCTTAGATTATCTCAGAACAATGCTTTTAAATGAAGAGGACTATCGGAAGGAGATTAACGTTTTGAAAGAAAATGTTCATGAGCAAGCAAAAGAGAATTTACAACTTGTTTGTCTGAATCAGAATGTTGAAATATCTCAGAAGAAAACTGATAGTGATTTCAAGGCCTTGAAAACCAGTATCAAATCCTTGAAAACACAAGTCAAGGAAGTAGTCACTGAGAACTCTCTATTGAGTGATAGCCTTGTTAATCTCATACATCAAGTTGATGAATTAGATAAACCAAATACTACTCTTACTGAGAAATTTCAAGAGTATGAATTAGTCAAAGCCAAGCTTGCAGGCTCAGAAAGGAAGTTGAACGTGATTCTTGGAGAAAGTTCAAAGTCTGTTCACAAAACATGTATTGGATACAATCCAAATTTTCCAAGTAAGAACAATACCATATTTGTGAAAGCTGGAAATAAAACTTCTCCTAAGTGTCATTTTTGCAATAAAATTGGTCATGTTAAGATGACTTGTCCTTCCAGAAGAAGAGACCATCACATAATGAGGAACACATTCCCATTTCAACTCATAGGACAAGTCAGACATATTTGGGTTCCTTAAGGGATCAGGCCACCCAACATGGTTGATCCTGAGTAAGAGTCTAAATTCCACACTTGGTCTAACAGCTGGGTAAGGCAGTGATTGGTGTTTGCAGGTTGCCACCAATGTCAAAGAACAGAAGTGATTTATGGACAGTGGTTGCTCAAGACACATGAGTGGAAAGAGATCCATATTCTCGTAATTGAAAAGGCAGTCAGAAGGTTCAATTACACTTGGCGAAAAAGCAAAATGCAAACATTCTCGGTATTGGTAAAGTTGGTACATATTATGAAAATTCAATTTATGGTGTATATCTAGTTGATGGATTGAAATTTAACTTTCTTAGTGTATCTCAGCTTTGTGATAATGGCAATAAGGTCATCTTTGATAAATAGAAGCGTGTGGTGAAAAATGACAAATCAGGCCATTGCATTTTCATAGCCTCTAGATCAAACAATGTTTAGACTTTTCAGACTAACAAAGTTGCGGGTAAAAGCTTGAAGTGCCTCAACGCCTTGAAAGAGGATTCAAAACTTTGGCACAGAAAGCTTGGTCACATTAGCTTGCATACCTTGAACAAGTTGATCTCCAAAGATCTGGTAAGGGTATTACCATCTATCAAGTTCAAAGATGATGAAGTATGCAAAGCATGTGCTCAAGGTAAGCAGACCAGAAGCTCATTCAAGCCAAAGAAATTTGTAAGTACAACTAGACCTTTTGAATTACTTCATATGGATCTCTGTGGTCCTATGAGAACTCCAACTCAAAAAGGTAAGAGGTATATGCTAGTTATTGTAGATGAATATTCTAGATTTACTTGGGTTATATTTTTGAAAGAAAAATCTGAAGCCCTCTCTGAATTTTCAAAGGTTTGCAGAGAACTTCAAACATTGAAAAACCTACCTATTGCTTCAATTCGAAGTGATCATGGTATCTCTAACAATTTCTCTTCTCCTAGAACTCCTAAACATAATGGAGTTGTTGAAAGAAAAACATGACTCTTGAAGATATGTCAAGAACAATGCTTTTGGAAAACAAGCTTCCACAACACTATTGGGCAGAACCTGTGAATACAGCAAATTACATTTTGAACAGGTTCTTGATAAGACCTATCTTGAAGAAGACCCCCTATGAACTTCTCAAAGGGAGAAAGCCAAAAATTTCATACTTCAAACCCTTTGGTTGCACATGTTTTGTCCACAACAATGGAAAGGAAAACTTGGGTAAGTTTGATGCAAGAAGTGAAGAAGGTATCTTTCTTGGTTACTCTCTTACTAGAAAAGCTTATCGAGTTTATATGAAAAGAACCAAGCTGGTTGAAGAAAGTATACATGTTATTGTTGATGAAAGCTTTGATGCTTTTTTGAGTGAAAGTTTTGCAGACTTGAATCTGAACAAGCATGAATCAGAAGAAGAAACTGAGAACTCACTGGGTTTTAAGAAAGGTTTAGAAGGAAACAGAAGCCATTTTCAAGACCTTGAAAACAGGTCTCAAGGCCTTGAAAATAGAGATCAAATTCTTGATAAGGATGATTAGAAAGACAAGAGTGATCAGGCTACTACTTCAAGACCAGAGAAGAAATATGGAGAACCTGAACCCTGGACTCCAAGAAAGATATTCAAATATCTTTCATCACATCCAGCTGACAACATCATCTCTGATCCAACTACTGGTACACAAACAAAATCACAGTTAAGGAATATTTGTGCTTTTAATACTTTCATTTCTCTTGTAGAACCCAAAACTGTGAAGGAAGCATTGCAAGAAGAAGATTGGATTATAGCTATGCAAAGTGAACTCAATGATTTTGAAATAAGTAAGGTATGGAACCTAGTTCCCCCACAAACAAACCAGTCTATCATTGGTACCAGATGAGTGTTCAGAAACAAACTGGATGAGAATGGTAAAGTGATCTGGAACAAATCAAGGTTAGTTTCTCAAGGCTACAACCAAGAAGAAGGTATTGATTGTGAAGAAACGTTTGCTCCTATTGCCAGGTTAGAAGCAATAAGAGTTTTATTTGCTTTTGCATCTTACATGAACATGAAACTATTTCAAATGGATGTGAAGTATGCATTTTTGAATGGTTACTTTCAAGAAGAAGTTTATGTTGCACAACCTCTTGGTTATGAAAGTGAAAAGTTTCCAGATCATGTTTACAAACTTGACAAAGCTCTTTATGGTTTGAAACAAGCTCCAAGAGCTTGGTATGAAAGATTGTCAAAGTTCTTACTTGAAAATGATTTCAAAAGAGGATTGGTAGACAAGACCCTTTTATAAAGACTCATGAGAAAAATTTACTTGTAGTTCAGATTTATGTTGATGATATTTTATTTGGAGCTACTAATATTCTACTATGAAAAGAATTATCAAGTCTTATGAGCAGGGAATTTGAAATGAGCATGATGGGAGAGTTGAACTTCTGCCCTGGACTTCAAATACATCAGTTGAATAAGGGCATCTTTCTACACCAAAGCAAGTACACTAGGGACTTGTTGAACAAGTACAGTATGTCTCAATCCAAAGAAATCAAGACTCCTATGAGTTCTACACTGTCCTTAGATAAGGATGAATCTGATAAGAGTGTCACTGTGAAAGAGTATAGAGGTATGATTGGATCATTGCTATACCTTACTACTAGTAGACCAGATATCATGTTCAATGTATGTATGTGTGCAAGATTTCAAGCTGATCCAAAAGAATCACACATAAGAGTCGTGAAAATAATATTAAAATATCTCAATGGTACCAAAGACTTAGGGATTTGGTATCCAATACATTATACTTTTTCTTTGCATGGATTTTTAGATGCTGACTTTTCAGGTTACAAAGTTGATAGGAAAAGCACTTCAGGAACTTGTCAATTCATTGGATCCTCCTTGATCAGTTGGCATTCCAGGAAACAAAACTCAGTTGCTTTATGAAGAGCTGAAGCTGAATATACAGCGGCTGGAGCATGTAGTTCACAGGTATTATGGATTGCTCAACATTTGAGAGATCTTGGATTTGATTTCAGAAGTATACCTATCAAATGTGACAACACCAGTGCAATATCAATTACAAAGAATCCAGTTCAGCTTTCAAGAACAAAGCACATTGATTTCAGACACCATTTCATCAGAGATCATACTGAGAAAGGTGATATTGTTCTTGAATTTGTTTCTACTAACATGCAACTTTCATATATCTTCACCAAGCCATTTCTAGATGAAAGATTTTCCGCTCTAAGGCTGGAATTAGGCATGCTAAATAGAGATGCATTGGTTTAGGGGGAGCATCAGGTAAGGAAGGTAAGTTATTATGTGTTTCAAAGTTTTGAACTGATTTTCAAAGCCTTGAAAATTTATTCAAAGTTTTCATTTTATTTGTTTCAGTATAGCAGCGTTTCAAGACCTTGAAATTATTTTCAGAGCCTTCAAAATAAGTCTGATAAGTAGTTAGTCAATAATTATTGGGTGCTATCTTTGTAGATATTTGCTCAATATTACCCCTACTTTTTCAAAAAAAAAATTGGTCAAATATAGTATTAAATTAATTATTTTCAACGTTTTCAAAGATTTGAATCTTCTCTGATCATTAAAAATCTTTTGAGATCAGAAAGAAATTGCTTTTTCCTTTTTAAACTCAAACTCTTTCAGTATTTATCTTCTTCTCTTCTTCTTTTCTTCTCCTTGTCTCCATATCAATCCTACGTCTCTCTATTCATTTCCAAGCCCTAATGAGCACAAGAAGAGCCTCTGACAGAATGAAGATGGTCGGTGGTTCAAAGTCTGGTACAAAAAAGAAGAGAAAGGAAACTGAAGATGAAGTTAAAACAATCAGTGGGGATTCACGCTCTAGGACTCCCAGTGCAGAAGCTGTTATAGAACTTCCTCCTCCTAAGAACAAAGCTAAGAAGGTTGTGACACCATCTTCAGACATGAAGAAGAACAACAACAAGAAAGAGAAGACTGCTGCAGAAAAGCAACCAAAAACACAGATCTCAAGTCCCAAGAAGCTGAAGAAAAAGAAGAAGGCCTCTCAAGCTAAAAAGGGAAAAGAAAGGTGACAGTGGAAGAACTATAAGACAATGTGGAAAGAGCCTTGCAGGTCTATTCAAAAAACTCTTCTCCTGATGAATCACGGTTCATCACAAATACTTCCAAAGGTCAGTGGTTGGATAGTTTTGCCTCTAGGCTTATTGATTTTTGTAGCTTGATCAGTCTTCTTATGTTG
Organism: Linanthus parryae; assembly: GCA_023055425.1. NCBI lineage: Eukaryota > Viridiplantae > Streptophyta > Magnoliopsida > Ericales > Polemoniaceae > Linanthus > Linanthus parryae. The sequence continues at coordinate 78,460,949 of JALGPY010000002.1, forward strand.
CTTGGAATGAATCTGAATTGCATTACTATGTTAAAGAAAGTCTCTCTGTGGTTCATGTTAAACCCTCCTTGCCTAGCCTACCCAGGACTTGCCAGATTCTTCTATCTCAACATGAAGCAATTTAAGAACTTTCCACACTTAGTAATCAAGACTAGAGTTGCTGGTTTTAATATGGAGCTAGATCATGCTGAGTTTGCATCTGTCCTAGGCTGTCCTAAGAGGTATGACACACAGAACCATCCTCCCAAAAGTTAAGTTTGAAGTTGGCTAAAGAATATTTCTATCTACCCAACACCCTTGCCTCACCCAAACAGTTAACACACTCTGTGTTAAATGTGTAAGCCAAAGTTTTATTCACTATCTTGATGAGATGTATATTTCCAAGGGAACATTCCAAAGAGTTAATCACTGAGAGAGTGATTTACATAATCTATCTGGTTATGCATGGGTATGACCTTGACCTTTAGAAGCTTTTAATGGAAAACATGTTGTTTATCCAGAAAAATCAGAGAAAGCATCAATTGTCTTATGCAAATTTTCTCACACTTTTCTTCCAACACCTTGAGATCCCAACTGGTGGTGAGGAGACTATCACTTCAGGGTTTGGTTTGCTTAATTAGAAAGCATTTGAGAAGATTAGAGTGGTGAAGACCAAGGCAAAAACTTGGAAGTAGACGTGACAGAAGAGGAATTGGTTGCAAAGAAGTTTCTTAAGCACAAGACCTTGAACCCAACTTCAAGCCAGACCTCACAGCCTCCTGATTTGTCTTCAATTCTTCAGAGACTTGATGGTTTAGAGATGGACTTTAGTGAAATCAAAGAGAATCAGCATGGATTTGAGACTGATATCAGACAGGTGAAGTACATGGTGGATACCATCTTTAAAAGCATGATTGTGTTTGATGTCCCTGAGGATGAAGAAGGTATAAAGAAAGATGGTTCTGACAAGAAATTGCCCAGTGAACACTCAGACCAGGAAGAGGCTGCTCAAGACAGTACAAAGGAAAACAGGTGGTAGATGAACAAGTTTTTCAAGAAGGAGATGAAGTAGACAATCATGATTCAGATGCTTTGTTGATCAACCTGAAGAAGAACAAGGAGATCTTGAAGAACAGGCTGAAGAAGAGACTGCTGGTGTGAATGAAGGGGCTGCAGAAGAACAGGCCAGTGACAGTGATAAAGAAGAGGGAGATCAAGATGGAGATGAAGACCCAACCCCGTAATCTCTTTCCTACTCTTTCTTTCCCACTTCTTTTTAATTTTATTTTCAAAATCTTCCAAAGACTCTGATCCAAAATCTTCTCATTCTTTTTTATGAAAGTCAAAAGGGGGGAGAAATCTTATATTGTTTTTTATTTCTGGTTAGTGACCTATCTTTTGGTCAGTAGGATTATCTGCAACTTATTTATTTTTCTGCTTAAGTTTGTTATTGAATAAGTTGGATCTTTTTGGAACTTATGTGTTACTACTGTTTGTGCTATGTGCTAATTAGTATTTTTTTGCAGAAAATTAAGATCAAACAGTATTTTTTACAGTAAGTAAAGATCTAACAGTTTGAGGTTTTGTCTTTCATCAAGGGGGAGATTATAAGTTCACAGGTTTCACATGAGCTATTTCAAGGCCTTGAACCAGTTTTCAAAGCCTTGATTCACAGTTTTTACTGGCTTGCTATTATACGGCCTTGAAACAATGTTCAAAGCCTTGAAATTGTCTAAACTGTATACATACTCTAAGGGAGAGTTTCTATGAATACTCATAAGCTTCCTCTAACTCTCTCACCCATATATTTGATATTTTATTACTTGTTGATGAAAAAAAAAGCTTATGACTCACATAGATCTCATTTTTTAACCTGTTTGACTTAGTTTTGCCGGGAAATTTTATTTCCTAGTTTGCAGGATTGCTTTCCTAATCTGGTTTTTGCAGGAAAGCAAACATGAAGAGAATGTGATTTTTTGATCAATCAGACACTCTTGACATCTTCCCAATCTCCTTAAAGAAAAACCATATCAATATCTCTGAGATTATGATCAACTATCTGTTGGAGAAGGCTGTTAAAAGAGTCAAAGTTATTGCCTACAAAACATGAAGTTTGTTGCTGAAAATCAGGGAAAATTTGCAGAGGACCTGAGCTGTATAAATAGAGCTCATTTTGAAACAACAAGTTGAACACTCAACGCGCAAAAAGAGATACACATTTCAGGATTGACAAGCATCAAATAAGCACATCATTCTCACAATCCATCTCACAGAAGATCACTGCATTCTTCACTGCAGTTTTACACTTCCAGTGTTCTTCTACTCTAAGCTTTATTTGTATATCATTCTTATACTACTTTTAGCTCTCATTCTCAAGGATTTTTCAAATTGAACAATAGATAATTATTAGTTAATCAGTTAGCTGGAGCACGTACTAGATAGGTTAGAGAGAACCACAAGCTGTAACAGAGTAAGGCATATCTCTGTGCTTGAGATCTACGGGTTAGCTTTTGATTAATAAGAATTGTGTTGAAATTCCTGCAGGGAGAAGATCCTTGAGGTAGAGACGTAGGTCCAAGTGGACTGAACTCTATAATTTCTTTGTCTCTTGCATATACAGTTTCATTTGCATACTTAATTTTTACAACATTCAAACTATTATGTTTTCAAGGGTTTGAATCTCTTTTCAAGGCCTTGAAAAAGACTTGTCTGTTTCTTTACTTAAAATATATTTCATCTCAACGGCTTGAAACTGTTTTCAAGGCCTTGAACTTTATTGCTCTTCACGAAACTCTTCTCTTCTACAAGTTTTGCAAAAAGTTGGCATACTCTATTCAACCCCCCCCCCTTCTTGAGTATCTCTACCTCATATCTACCTGCTTACTCCCCTTTCAGACATGATTAGTAGAGGGGCTATTATGTAGTTAACAAGTAGTTGTTAGACTACATAAAGAACACTCCTAGCTTATTTCTCATAAGTTGTGTCATACTTGTTATCATACAAGAGAGAGAGAGAGAGAGAACAAAGCAAGGAGAGAGCCAACAATGAGGGCAGAACCGAACCCCCCCCCCCCCCACACCGTCCGCCCCTCCTCCTCGTCGCCCAAAGATACATGGTCTCTTTTGGTCTCGTTTTGCGTGATATTTTTATTCCTCCTCCTTCCCTAGCCAGCACCAAGGTGTGGAGGATCCGGGATCAATCCTAGGAGTGGACTTTGCATAGAGACGTGGACACTTTCATGTGAAGTCATCAAGGAGACAATCTAAGGTACTTGATGTTCTAATCCTTTACCATCGTTATGAATTCTAGTCATGTAATCCCTAGAAGGTATTGAACGGAATTTGATTTTGTTATTCCGCTGCGTAATCCGTATCAAAACCCTACATTAGCCAACTAGGAATAGGAGAGGGGTTTAGTAACATTCTGGGACTATAATGATGAGATTGAGACTTCGGGGGCCGAATTGTCAATCAGGGCTCGACAGCTAGTATGACACTTGCATATGCATTATACATAACTACATAGGACTTATACTAACAAGCATTATACGCTTGTATGTGTAGAGGTTTTCGAGATAGAGAACAGCGATGGTCGTCAGGAGCACTAGGTGACTACAGGCTCTGACTGTCTAGCTGTGCGGAGACACACATGGGATCCGTTCTACGGGCTTTACATTCATGGTGGACGGGCTTAGTCTGTACGTTTCTAGCTTCCGACTTGTAAGAAAGTATTACTATTCTCTAGACTAGCGATGCAGTAGGGGGTGTGCACACTTAAGCTCTAGTAGGTGTTGATGGATTAATGGGTGGTCATTGAACATGGAATTGGTGTAACTGTGTTTTAACGGATAAATTGGTATAACAATCTCGTTACTACTTGATGTGAGCCAGGATGCTGGGATATATGTTTACAAGTACAGGTTTAGCATTTTCAAAATCTCATATATAAATATCTTCTTTTTTTATGAAGTCTCTTATGTTTGTTGTAATCTGATATCGTGACGCTACTGCTTACAATACTTTCCATGTAAGTATACGGGAGACCGGGAAGTACGCAATCACCTAGAGGTTGAGACACCAACATATACAAGCTATAACAGAAAGGTTTTTTGAAATTTTATGATGGTTCAAGCTCTTTATCTTAGATGTGTTTACAAACTCAGGGGGAGTTTGGTCTTTGATGATGAAAGTCAAAAGGATCAGAACTGTTATAATGCTCAAAGCTTCAAAGCTTTAAGATACTGTTTGCTTATATTATCTGTCTGAATTTCTTTAACAGTTTCTGTTCTTGCAGGCTTGAAGATTGGATTGAATGGTGATTCAGTCATTTATAATTGTCTCTATCTAATATCTTTAAGCTATTGCTAAGGATTGGACTAGTTTTGCAGATTGCATGGTTCTTTGGATGAAATGATGATCATAGCTCCAAAGCTTTGAGATGCAGTCAAAGCTCCAAAGCTTTGAGATTGATCTTATGATCATAATTGCTTAACTGTTGTCTGTGTGTAGGATGAGTATGTTGGATTTAAGATTGGATTGGGAGTTAGTTTAACTTATCATTTTAATGTATATCCTATCCTGAAATGATATTCATATGTGGCTAGTTATATTAGAATTTTTCTAAGGAAAAATCAGTTAGGGTTTTATGCAGGAACTGACTGGCTAACAGATTAGATCTTCTGTAACTATTTTTTCTGGATTAAGTTTGATCTTTGTTGCTGAGATTGGGCAGGACTGTTGGTTGTTCAAACATCCATAAATCAAATTCAAAAGCTATTCAAACATATCCTTTTAAAGAAGCATCTCAAGGGAGAGGATTCATAGGAAGTCAGTTCCTGAAATCTCTCACAAGTTGTTGTTGGTTGTTTATAAAGGATCAGTGTTTGAAATTCAAAAGAAGAGTAGCAGAGAGTAGCTGATCAACACGGAATTGATGAGCATTTACTATAAGAGAAATCAAATTACAGAACTCTTCATACATTCAAGTAAATCAACATATGCAGGAACTGAATATCACATATCATTCTGAAGAACACTTCCAAGCTTAACTTTCTTGTTTTCTCTATGTTCATCAATCTGTATTGTATTTCTTATATTCTTAATTTTTTCGAAACCTCACAAAACATAGAAGTTTGGTTGTTCAAGTGAACAAAAAGAGGTTCTTATTGTTTCAACATATTGTAGTTGGTAACTAGATAGGTTGAGAACCACAAGCTGTATAAGTGTAAGGTAGCTCACTTAGGCTTGAAATATAAGGCTAGATCTGGGTGATTAATAAGATGTTGTGTTGAAATCCTAGAGGGATTAGATCCCTCAGGCAGAGACTAGGTCTAATTGTGACTGAACTTTGTAAAAAATATGTGTTCATGATATTTATTTTGTTTGCTTTTCATTACACTTAAGAACAGGCAGCTCCAGCTCCAAATTTTTGGAGGATTTCCAATCTCAAAGTTTTGAAGCTTCTATCAACTGCAGTTATATCTCTAGCATCTCAAATATTTTACAAAGCTTTGAGATATCATCTACACATCCTATTAAAGTTTCAAAAGACTATCTTTGAGCTGAAGTTCTGATACTCTATTCAATCTCCCCCCTTCTAGAGTATTAGATCATGTTTATTTACTTACATTACAAACTTTCAATTGGTATCAGATCCTAAGTCACTGTTTAAGGATCTAACAATCTTGTGACTATGAGTAATGTAGGTGATGGAGGATTTTCACAGGGTAGAGCAGCAAACATACCTCCACTGTTATGTGGTGATAAATTTGTGAATTGGAAGGAATTAATGAAGATGTTCATCATAGATCAGGACATGGAGTTGTGGTCAATTGTTGTTAATGGTCTCAATACTTTCTATACTACCTCTAATGGAGTCAGGACTGTCAAAATCTTAGTTACTGAACTGGAAAAGGTATCAAAGAATTACAAAGCTTTGAACTTACTATATTGTGCTCTTAGTGCAGATGCGTTCAACAGAATATCAAACTGCGAGAGTGCAAAGGAGATCATGAATAAATTGACTGTGACCTATAAAGGAACAAGCCAAGTCAAGCAGACTAAAATCAATATCCTTCTGAGGTAGTATGAAGTGTTCAAGATGAATTCTGATGAATCCATCAAGGACATGTTCAAGAGATTTACTGACATTGTGAACAACTTGGAATCCTTGGGAAAATCTTTCTCAAACGAATAAAAAGTCAGGAAGATCCTAAGGAGTTTGCCTGAAGCCAAGTGGGAACCTAAGAAAACTGCTCAGGACTTAAGCATCTTAGAGCTGGATAATCTGCAAGGCAAACTACTCACTCATGAGATTTAAATGAAGGAAGTAGATGGTGACATGACTAACAACATCAAGAACTTGGCACTCAAGGAAAAAAACAATGAAAAACCCCAAAGCCTTGAACACGATGATGATGATGATGATAAAGAGGCGTTAGCCTTGATCTCCCAAGCTTTGGCCAGAATCTTGAAGAAGAAAAAGAACTTTGGAAACAAGGACTACAGCAAGGACAAATCCAGATCCTCTAGTAGCACGGATCAGAAAGGTAAGTCTTCTTCACATTCTTATAAATCTAAAGTAATGAATTGCTTTGAATGTGGAGATGCAGATCATTTGGTAAGATATTGTCCACAAAAGAAGAAGAGCAGGCAATTTCATAAAAAGGAAAATGAAAACAGAAGAAAGAAAGGAATGGTTGCTTCTTGGAGTGATTCATAAACTTCAACAGACTCAGATTCTGATGAAGAACAGGCAAATCTTTGTCTTATGCTGAGCATGGTAATGAAAAGAGCTCAGACAAACCTATTGAAGATATGGATGTCACCAAAGCTTTGAAGGATCAGAAATGATTTTTGGACAGTGAATGTTCCAGGCATATGAGTGGAAAGAAATCTTTATTCACTGATCTTAAAAAGCATTCTGGAGGAACAATCACACCTGGTGACAAAACAAAATGCAATATAATTGGTATTGGAAGCATTGATAATGGTTTTTCAAGTATAATTTATGATTTTAATTAGTTGAAGGTTTAAACTATAATTTTCTTAGTATATCTCAATTATGTGATAGAGGTAATATAGTGGTTTTTGACAAGGAGAAATGTGTGGTGCAAGATGAAAAATATAGAAATTTCATACTCACTGCTCCTAGGTCACATTTTTTCTATGCTTTTAGTGCTAACAAAGTTGCAGGTGAAAGTCTCAAGTGACTCAAAGCTTTGAAGGAGGACTCAAAGCTTTGCATAGAGAGCTTGGGCATATTAGCATGCATACTTTACACAAGCTCATTTCAAAATACTTGGTAAGAGGCTTGCCAAACCTAAAGTTCATAGATGATGAGATTTGCAAGGCATGTACCTAAGGTAAATAGACCAAGAGTTCATTCAAGACAAAGAACTTTGTAAGGACTTCCTGACCTTTGGAATTGATGCACATGGATTATGTTGTCCTATGAGGGTTCACACACCCAAAGGTAAGAGATATATGCTTGTTATGGTAGATGATTACTCTAGATTTGCATGGGTAATGTTCATTAGAGATAAATCTGAAGCATTGTCTGAATTCTCAAATCTTTGTAGGGAGCTTCAAACTTTGAAAAACTTACATGTTGCATCTATTAGAAGTGATCAAGGTAGAGAATTTGATCAGCTTGATTGTGATTTGTTTTTTGCAAAGCAGGGCATCTCACACAAATTTTCTGCACCTACAACTCCACAGCAGAATGGAGTAGTTGAGAGGAAAAATAAGACTCTTTAAGATATGTGTAGTGTTGGAATAGATGCCCTAGAGGCAATCTAGTTTAGTATGAATTTATTTGTGGCTAGAAAATTCATTTATTATTTATTGGATATTTAATATAATGAAGTCCTTAGATTTACAATTGTGTTGTTTATCTTAAATATCCCTAGTCCAGTATAATGATTAATGGGACAATCATCTATAGACTAGTATGGGGTTGGATTGATATGGAGATATCATGATCCAACACATAGGTGTGCATTAAGGGTAATGGCGCACTAGATTGACCCATATCCGAGAAGGCTACATACATGTTATGTTAAGTCACAAGTGCTTCTCGCAGTGCAATGGTATTGTCATCCTTAGACTTGAAGTCACTAGATATTCTAGTTGTGGATTATTGTGATATTGGTAGCATTAAACGCTACACCGTAACTGAGTAGTTATAAAGGCATATACCGGACACAATAAGAATTTATCCCTCCCACATAACGGGAGCAAATATCCTAGGCCACTCGAGGGATAGTGCTTATAGAATGTCGGGCAAGACTCAAATAAATCAATATAGGATATTGATGTTATTTGGACGAATAAGGCTATTCCCATGGATCGAGAAACTGTGGATTGGATATACGAGTGTGACTTGTATGTCTCGTGTCCAATCCGGATATAGAGACAAAGGGATGAGACAATTACTTGTACAAGGTTTGTCAAGATGACTATTCTATTATTTGGCTAGAATGGATGTTTTGCTAGAAACCGCTCCATATTAGCAAATTGTTGCTACCAACTAGATAGAACGTATGGGGTCACACGCTATATAGAGTTGAACTAGATTTGGGAATTAATTAATAGGATTAATTAATTAGAATGATCACTTTGCAATACCTTGCAAACTTAGTAGGGACTAATATAGCAAGGAAGGGACTAAACCGAATTCTAGTAGAACTAGAATAGGTCCTTTAGGTAGTTGGCAAGGATTTGTTGGTATATAAACGACACTCTTTCCTTCCTTCCCATACTTATGACCTTATTGATCATAACTTGAGTGGGAGAGAAAAAATAGGAGAGAGAAAGTAAGCAAAGAGGATCCCCCCCCTTGCTCGCCGCCCGTCCCCGTCGGCCACAAGGAGGCCGAAACCTCCTTGTTTCGTCTCGTTGTGCGTGATTCTTCTTCCTCTTCCTCTTTCCAGGCTCGCACCAAGGATTGGAAGAACTAGAATTCAACTCTATGCGTGGATCAACTATGGAGAACGTGACACAATTCGCGTTTGAATTCATCAAAGGAGAACCCTAAGGTGTGTTATTGATTTCTTCCTTTACCATCGTTATGTCTCTTGACTTGTGATCCTTGGAGGGTTTTGCATGGGTTATGATTGTTTGTGTTTCCGTTGCGCATCCATGAATCAAAACCCTACAGTAGTATCAGAGCCACAGGTCGTAGAGCATAAACGTGGTTTATGTGTTACGTTTTGATAGTTTTACACCTTAAATTGTTGTTTATCGCGTAAAACAAGACAAATCAAGCATATGATGAAATTTGTCAACAATCTATCATAACAAGACCTAGTTTTTGCATTGGATGCATGAATTGGTGAGTTTGAGAAATTTTAGGATCTTAGATCTAAGGTTTGGGCATCCTTTGGGAAGAAAAAGTTCTTCCCATACAAGGAAATAACCAAACTTGGGAACCAAGCAAGGGAGTTGTTTTGGAAACAACTCCCAAAGGAGGTTCGACCCCCCCCCTAGGGTGCCCCTCCTTGCTTGCGGCCCAAGCAAGGCTCGGCCTAGGAGCCGGTTGGCCCAAGGCCTTTCCGGTTCTCTTATTGGGCCCGTGAAATTAGATTTTTGGGCCCCATGGACCGTTTTAACCCTAGAATATCCTAAAATCAATTCAAATTGACCGAGCGCGTTAAAATTGGATTTTAACTGTTTGTATGCAAATCGCATGGTGATTGGATATGGCCTTAGGATGTGGTTTGTTGTGGATGTTTAATTTTTTGTGGTTTGGTTCACGGCCTGCGAGCTGATCAATTAATTGTAATAATTAATTAGGGTTTTATGGCCTGCGAGCCATTTTTTTCTCAACTTGTGAGATTTATTTTATTTAGTATAGTTGTTAGCTAGTTCTAGATAGAGTCGATGTTGGAATAAATGCCCTAGAGGCAATCTAGTTTACTATAAATTTATTTGTGGCTAGAAAATTCATTTTATTATTTATTGGATATTTAATATAATGAAGTCCTTAGATTTACAATTGTGTTGTTTATCTTAAATATCCCTAGTCCAGTATAATGATTAACAAGACAATCATCTATAGACTGGTATGGGGTTGGATTGATATGGAGATATCATGATCCAACACATAGGTGTGCATTAAGGGTAATGGCGCAACTGATTGACCCATCTCTGAGAAGGCTACATACACGTTATGTTAAGTCACAAGTGCTTCTCGCGGTGCAATGGTATTGTCATCCTTAGACTTGAAGTCGCTAGATATTCTAGTTTTGGATTATTGTGATTTTAAGCGTTAAACGCTACACCGTAACTGGGTAGTTATAAAGGCGTGTATCGGATACAATAAGAAGCAAGCTTAGAGATCGTAGTGGACGTAGATAGAATTTGTCCCTCCCACATAACGGGAGCAAATATCCTAGGCCACTCGAGGGATAGTGCTTATAGAATGTCTGTCCAGACTCAAATAAATCAATATGGGATATTGATGTTATTTGCACGAATAAGGCTATTCCCGTGGATCGAGAAACTATGGATTGGATATACGAGTGTGACTTGTATGTCTCGTGTCCAATCCGGATATAGAGACAAAGGGATGAGAAAATTACTTGTGCAAGGTTTTTCAAGATGACTATTCTATTAGTTGGCTAGAATTGATGTTTTGCTAGAAACCGCTCCATATTAGCAAATTGTTGCTACCAACTAGATAGAACATATGGGGTCACACGCTATATAGAAATGAACTAGATTTTGGAATTAATTAATTGGATTAATTATTAGAAGGATCACTTTGCAATACCTTGTAAACTTAGTAGGGACTAATTTGAGAAGATTAGAGTGGTGAAGACCAAGGCAAAAACTTGGAAGTAGACGTGACAGAAGAGGAATTGGTTGCAAAGAAGTTTCTTAAGCACAAGACCTTGAACCCAACTTCAAGCCAGACCTCACAGCCTCCTGATTTGTCTTCAATTCTTCAGAGACTTGATGGTTTAGAGATGGACTTTAGTGAAATCAAAGAGAATCAGCATGGATTTGAGACTGATATCAGACAGGTGAAGTACATGGTGGATACAATCTTTAAAAGCATGATTGTGTTTGATGTCCCTGAGGATGAAGAAGGTATAAAGAAAGATGGTTCTGACAAGAAATTGCCCAGTGAACACTCAGACCAGGAAGAGGCTGCTCAAGACAGGACAAAGGAAAACAGGTGGTAGATGAACAAGTTTTTCAAGAAGGAGATGAAGTAGACAATCATGATTCAGATGCTTTGTTGATCAACCTGAAGAAGAACAAGGAGATCTTGAAGAACAGGCTGAAGAAGAGACTGCTGGTGTGAATGAAGGGGCTGCAGAAGAACAGGCCAGTGACAGTGATAAAGAAGAGGGAGATCAAGATGGAGATGAAGACCCAACCCCGTAATCTCTTTCCTACTGTTTCTTTCCCACTTCTTTTTAATTTTATTTTCAAAATCTTCCAAAGACTCTGATCCAACATCTTCTCATTCTTTTTTATGAAAGTCAAAAGGGGGGAGAAATCTTATATTGTTTTTATTTCTGGTTAGTGACCTATCTTTTGGTCAGTAGGATTATCTGCAACTTATTTATTTTTCTGCTTAAGTTTGTTATTGAATAAGTTGGATCTTTTTGGAACTTATGTGTTACTACTGTTTGTGCTATGTGCTAATTAGTATTTTTTTGCAGAAAATGAAGATCAAACAGTATTTTTTACAGTAAGTAAAGATCTAACAGTTTGAGGTTTTGTCTTTCATCAAGGGGGAGATTATAAGTTCACAGGTTTCACATGAGCTATTTCAAGGCCTTGAACCAGTTTTCAAAGCCTTGATTCACAGTTTTTACTGGCTTGCTATTTCACGGCCTTGAAACAATGTTCAAAGCCTTGAAATTGTCTAAACTGTATACATACTCTAAGGGAGAGTTTCTATGAATACTCATAAGCTTCCTCTAACTCTCTCACCCATATATTTGATATTTTATTACTTGTTGATGAAAAAAAAAGCTTATGACTCACATAGATCTCATTTTTTAACCTGTTTGACTTAGTTTTGCCGGGAAATTTTATTTCCTAGTTTGCAGGATTGCTTTCCTAATCTGGTTTTTGCAGGAAAGCAAACATGAAGAGAATGTGATTTTTTGATCAATCAGACACTCTTGACATCTTCCCAATCTGCTTAAAGAAAAACCATATCAATATCTCTGAGATTATGATCAACTATCTGTTGGAGAAGGCTGTTAAAAGAGTCAAAGTTATTGCCTACAAAACATGAAGTTTGTTGCTGAAAATCAGGGAAAATTTGCAGAGGACCTGAGCTGTATAAATAGAGCTCATTTTGAAACAACAAGTTGAACACTCAACGCGCAAAAAGAGATACACATTTCAGGATTGACAAGCATCAAATAAGCACATCATTCTCACAATCCATCTCACAGAAGGTCACTGCATTCTTCACTGCAGTTTTACACTTCCAGTGTTCTTCTACTCTAAGCTTTATTTGTATATCATTCTTATACTACTTTTAGCTCTCATTCTCAAGGATTTTTCAAATTGAACAATAGATAATTATTAGTTAATCAGTTAGCTGGAGCACGTACTAGATAGGTTAGAGAGAACCACAAGCTGTAACAGAGTAAGGCATATCTCTGTGCTTGAGATCTACGGGTTAGCTTTTGATTAATAAGAATTGTGTTGAAATTCCTGCAGGGAGAAGATCCTTGAGGTAGAGACGTAGGTCCAAGTGGACTGAACTCTATAATTTCTTTGTCTCTTGCATATACAGTTTCATTTGCATACTTAATTTTTACAACATTCAAACTATTATGTTTTCAAGGGTTTGAATCTCTTTTCAAGGCCTTGAAAAAGACTTGTCTGTTTCTTTACTTAAAATATATTTCATCTCAACGGCTTGAAACTGTTTTCAAGGCCTTGAACTTTATTGCTCTTCACGAAACTCTTCTCTTCTACAAGTTTTGCAAAAAGTTGGCATACTCTATTCAACCCCCCCCCCCTTCTTGAGTATCTCTACCTCATATCTACCTGCTTACTCCCCTTTCAGACATGATTAGTAGAGGGGCTATTATGTAGTTAACAAGTAGTTGTTAGACTACATAAAGAACACTCCTAGCTTATTTCTCATAAGTTGTGTCATACTTGTTATCAAACAAGAGAGAGAGAGAGAGAGAACAAAGCAAGGAGAGAGCCAACAATGAGGGCAGAACCGAACCCCCCCCCCCTGCACACCGTCCGCCCCTCCTCCTCGTCGCCCAAAGATACATGGTCTCTTTTGGTCTCGTTTTGCGTGATATTTTTATTCCTCCTCCTTCCCTAGCCAGCACCAAGGTGTGGAGGATCCGGGATCAATCCTAGGAGTGGACTTTGCATAGAGACGTGGACACTTTCATGTGAAGTCATCAAGGAGACAATCTAAGGTACTTGATGTTCTAATCCTTTACCATCGTTATGAATTCTAGTCATGTAATCCCTAGAAGGTATTGAACGGAATTTGATTTTGTTATTCCGCTGCGTAATCCGTATCAAAACCCTACATTACCAACTAGGAATAGGAGAGGGGTTTAGTAACATTCTGGGACTATAATGATGAGATTGAGACTTCGGGGGCCGAATAGTCAATCTGGGCTCGACAGCTAGTATGACACTTGCATATGCATTATACATAACTACATAGGACTTATACTAACAAGCATTATACGCTTGTATGTGTAGAGGTTTTAGAGATAGAGAACAGCGATGGTCGTCAGGAGCACTAGGTGACTACAGGCTCTGACTGTCTAGCTGTGCGGAGACACACATGGGATCCGTTCTACGGGCTTTACATTCATGGTGGACGGGCTTAGTCTGTACGTTTCTAGCTTCCGACTTGTAAGAAAGTATTACTATTCTCTAGACTAGCGATGCAGTAGGGGGTGTGCACACTTAAGCTCTAGTAGGTGTTGATGGATTAATGGGTGGTCATTGAACATGGAATTGGTGTAACTGTGTTTTAACGGATAAATTGGTATAACAATCTCGTTACTACTTGATGTGAGCCAGGATGCTGGGATATATGTTTACAAGTACAGGTTTAGCATTTTCAAAATCTCATATATAAATATCTTCTTTTTTTATGAAGTCTCTTATGTTTGTTGTAATCTGATATCGTGACGTTACTGCTTACAATACTTTCCATGTAAGTATACGGGAGACCGGGAAGTACGCAATCACCTAGAGGTTGAGACACCAACATATACAAGCTATAACAGAAAGGTTTTTTGAAATTTTATGATGGTTCAAGCTCTTTATCTTAGATGTGTTTACAAACTCAGGGGGAGTTTGGTCTTTGATGATGAAAGTCAAAAGGATCAGAACTGTTATAATGCTCAAAGCTTCAAAGCTTTAAGATACTGTTTGCTTATATTATCTGTCTGAATTTCTTTAACAGTTTCTGTTCTTGCAGGCTTGAAGATTGGATTGAATGGTGATTCAGTCATTTATAATTGTCTCTATCTAATATCTTTAAGCTATTGCTAAGGATTGGACTAGTTTTGCAGATTGCATGGTTCTTTGGATGAAATGATGATCATAGCTCCAAAGCTTTGAGATGCAGTCAAAGCTCCAAAGCTTTGAGATTGATCTTATGATCATAATTGCTTAACTGTTGTCTGTGTGTAGGATGAGTATGTTGGATTTAAGATTGGATTGGGAGTTAGTTTAACTTATCATTTTAATGTATATCCTATCCTGAAATGATATTCATATGTGGCTAGTTATATTAGAATTTTTCTAAGGAAAAATCAGTTAGGGTTTTATGCAGGAACTGACTGGCTAACAGATTAGATCTTCTGTAACTATTTTTTCTGGATTAAGTTTGATCTTTGTTGCTGAGATTGGGCAGGACTGTTGGTTGTTCAAACATCCATAAATCAAATTCAAAAGCTATTCAAACATATCCTTTTAAAGAAGCATCTCAAGGGAGAGGATTCATAGGAAGTCAGTTCCTGAAATCTCTCACAAGTTGTTGTTGGTTGTTTATAAAGGATCAGTGTTTGAAATTCAAAAGAAGAGTAGCAGAGAGTAGCTGATCAACACGGAATTGATGAGCATTTACTATAAGAGAAATCAAATTACAGAACTCTTCATACATTCAAGTAAATCAACATATGCAGGAACTGAATATCACATATCATTCTGAAGAACACTTCCAAGCTTAACTTTCTTGTTTTCTCTATGTTCATCAATCTGTATTGTATTTCTTATATTCTTAATTTTTTCGAAACCTCACAAAACATAGAAGTTTGGTTGTTCAAGTGAACAAAAAGAGGTTCTTATTGTTTCAACATATTGTAGTTGGTAACTAGATAGGTTGAGAACCACAAGCTGTATAAGTGTAAGGTAGCTCACTTAGGCTTGAAATATAAGGCTAGATCTGGGTGATTAATAAGAAGTTGTGTTGAAATCCTAGAGGGATTAGATCCCTCAGGCAGAGACTAGGTCTAATTGTGACTGAACTTTGTAAAAAATATGTGTTCATGATATTTATTTTGTTTGCTTTTCATTACACTTAAGAACAGGCAGCTCCAGCTCCAAATTTTTGGAGGATTTCCAATCTCAAAGTTTTGAAGCTTCTATCAACTGCAGTTATATCTCTAGCATCTCAAATATTTTACAAAGCTTTGAGATATCATCTACACATCCTATTAAAGTTTCAAAAGACTATCTTTGAGCTGAAGTTCTGATACTCTATTCAATCTCCCCCCTTCTAGAGTATTAGATCATGTTTATTTACTTACATTACAAACTTTCAATTGGTATCAGATCCTAAGTCACTGTTTAAGGATCTAACAATCTTGTGACTATGAGTAATGTAGGTGATGGAGGATTTTCACAGGGTAGAGCAGCAAACATACCTCCACTGTTATGTGGTGATAAATTTGTGAATTGGAAGGAATTAATGAAGATGTTCATCATAGATCAGGACATGGAGTTGTGGTCAATTGTTGTTAATGGTCTCAATACTTTCTATACTACCTCTAATGGAGTCAGGACTGTCAAAATCTTAGTTACTGAACTGGAAAAGGTATCAAAGAATTACAAAGCTTTGAACTTACTATATTGTGCTCTTAGTGCAGATGCGTTCAACAGAATATCAAACTGCGAGAGTGCAAAGGAGATCATGAATAAATTGACTGTGACCTATAAAGGAACAAGCCAAGTCAAGCAGACTAAAATCAATATCCTTCTGAGGTAGTATGAAGTGTTCAAGATGAATTCTGATGAATCCATCAAGGACATGTTCAAGAGATTTACTGACATTGTGAACAACTTGGAATCCTTGGGAAAATCTTTCTCAAATGAATAAAAAGTCAGGAAGATCCTAAGGAGTTTGCCTGAAGCCAAGTGGGAACCTAAGAAAACTGCTCAGGACTTAAGCATCATAGAGCTGGATAATCTGCAAGGCAAACTACTCACTCATGAGATTTAAATGAAGGAAGTAGATGGTGACATGACTGACAACATCAAGAACTTGGCACTCAAGGAAAAAACAATGAAAAACCCCAAAGCCTTGAACACGATGATGATGATGATGATAAAGAGGCGTTAGCCTTGATCTCCCAAGCTTTGGCCAGAATCTTGAAGAAGAAAAAGAACTTTGGAAACAAGGACTACAGCAAGGACAAATCCAGATCCTCTAGTAGCACGGATCAGAAAGGTAAGTCTTCTTCACATTCTTATAAATCTAAAGTAATGAATTGCTTTGAATGTGGAGATGCAGATCATTTGGTAAGATATTGTCCACAAAAGAAGAAGAGCAGACAATTTCATAAAAAGGAAAATGAAAACAGAAGAAAGAAAGGAATGGTTCCTTCTTGGAGTGATTCATAAACTTCAACAGACTCATATTCTGATGAAGAACAGGCAAATCTTTGTCTTATGCTGAGCATGGTAATGAAAAGAGCTCAGACAAACCTATTGAAGATATGGATGTCACCAAAGCTTTGAAGGATCAGAAATGATTTTTGGACAGTGAATGTTCCAGGCATATGAGTGGAAAGAAATCTTTATTCACTGATCTTAAAAAGCATTCTGGAGGAACAATCACACCTGGTGACAAAACAAAATGCAATATAATTGGTATTGGAAGCATTGATAATGGTTTTTCAAGTATAATTTATGATTTTAATTAGTTGAAGGTTTAAACTATAATTTTCTTAGTATATCTCAATTATGTGATAGAGGTAACATAGTGGTTTTTGACAAGGAGAAATGTGTGGTGCAAGATGAAAAATATAGAAATTTCATACTCACTGCTCCTAGGTCACATTTTTTCTATGCTTTTAGTGCTAACAAAGTTGCAGGTGAAAGTCTCAAGTGACTCAAAGCTTTGAAGAAGGACTCAAAGCTTTGCATAGAGAGCTTGGGCATATTAGCATGCATACTTTACACAAGCTCATTTCAAAATACTTGGTAAGAGGCTTGCCAAACCTAAAGTTCATAGATGATGAGATTTGCAAGGCATGTACCTAAGGTAAATAGACCAAGAGTTCATTCAAGACAAAGAACTTTGTAAGGACTTCCTGACCTTTGGAATTGATGCACATGGATTATGTTGTCCTATGAGGGTTCACACACCCAAAGGTAAGAGATATATGCTTGTTATGGTAGATGATTACTCTAGATTTGCATGGGTAATGTTCATTAGAGATAAATCTGAAGCATTGTCTGAATTCTCAAATCTTTGTAGGGAGCTTCAAACTTTGAAAAACTTACATGTTGCATCTATTAGAAGTGATCAAGGTAGAGAATTTGATCAGCTTGATTGTGATTTGTTTTTTGCAAAGCATGGCATCTCACACAAATTTTCTGCACCTACAACTCCACAGCAGAATGGAGTAGTTGAGAGGAAAAATAAGACTCTTTAAGATATGTGTAGTGTTGGAATAGATGCCCTAGAGGCAATCTAGTTTAGTATGAATTTATTTGTGGCTAGAAAATTCATTTATTATTTATTGGATATTTAATATAATGAAGTCCTTAGATTTACAATTGTGTTGTTTATCTTAAATATCCCTAGTCCAGTATAATGATTAATGGGACAATCATCTATAGACTAGTATGGGGTTGGATTGATATGGAGATATCATGATCCAACACATAGGTGTGCATTAAGGGTAATGGCGCACTAGATTGACCCATATCCGAGAAGGCTACATACATGTTATGTTAAGTCACAAGTGCTTCTCGCAGTGCAATGGTATTGTCATCCTTAGACTTGAAGTCACTAGATATTCTAGTTGTGGATTATTGTGATATTGGTAGCATTAAACGCTACACCGTAACTGAGTAGTTATAAAGGCATATACCGGACACAATAAGAAGAAAGCTTAGAGATTGTAGTGGACGTAGATAGAATTTATCCCTCCCACATAACGGGAGCAAATATCCTAGGCCACTCGAGGGATAGTGCTTATAGAATGTCGGGCAAGACTCAAATAAATCAATATAGGATATTGATGTTATTTGCACGAATAAGGCTATTCCCATGGATCGAGAAACTGTGGATTGGATATACGAGTGTGACTTGTATGTCTCGTGTCCAATCCGGATATAGAGACAAAGGGATGAGACAATTACTTGTACAAGGTTTGTCAAGATGACTATTCTATTATTTGGCTAGAATGGATGTTTTGCTAGAAACCGCTCCATATTAGCAAATTGTTGCTACCAACTAGATAGAACGTATGGGGTCACACGCTATATAGAGTTGAACTAGATTTGGGAATTAATTAATAGGATTAATTAATTAGAATGATCACTTTGCAATACCTTGCAAACTTAGTAGGGACTAATATAGCAAGGAAGGGACTAAACCGAATTCTAGTAGAACTAGAATAGGTCCTTTAGGTAGTTGGCAAGGATTTGTTGGTATATAAACGACACTCTTTCCTTCCTTCCCATACTTATGACCTTATTGATCATAACTTGAGTGGGAGAGAAAAAATAGGAGAGAGAAAGTAAGCAAAGAGGATCCCCCCCCCTTGCTCGCCGCCCGTCCCCGTCGGCCACAAGGAGGCCGAAACCTCTTTGTTTCGTCTCGTTGTGCGTGATTCTTCTTCCTCTTCCTCTTTCCAGGCTCGCACCAAGGATTGGAAGAACTAGAATTCAACTCTATGCGTGGATCAACTATGGAGAACGTGACACAATTCGCGTTTGAATTCATCAAAGGAGAACCCTAAGGTGTGTTATTGATTTCTTCCTTTACCATTGTTATGTCTCTTGACTTGTGATCCTTGGAGGGTTTTGCATGGGTTATGATTGTTTGTGTTTCCGTTGCGCATCCATGAATCAAAACCCTACAGTAGTATCAGAGCCACAGGTCGTAGAGCATAAACGTGGTTTATGTGTTACGTTTTGATAGTTTTACACCTTAAATTGTTGTTTATCGCGTAAAACAAGACAAATCAAGCATATGATGAAATTTGTCAACAATCTATCATAACAAGACCTAGTTTTTGCATTGGATGCATGAATTGGTGAGTTTGAGAAATTTTAGGATCTTAGATCTAAGGTTTGGGCATCCTTTGGGAAGAAAAAGTTCTTCCCATACAAGGAAATAACCAAACTTGGGAACCAAGCAAGGGAGTTGTTTTGGAAACAACTCCCAAAGGAGGTTCGACCCCCCCCCCCCTAGGGTGCCCCTCCTTGCTTGCGGCCCAAGCAAGGCTCGGCCTAGGAGCCGGTTGGCCCAAGGCCTTTCCGGTTCTCTTATTGGGCCCGTGAAATTAGATTTTTGGGCCCCATGGACCGTTTTAACCCTAGAATATCCTAAAATCAATTCAAATTGACCAAGCGCGTTAAAATTGGATTTTAACTGTTTGTATGCAAATCGCATGGTGATTGGATATGGCCTTAGGATGTGGTTTGTTGTGGATGTTTAATTTTTTGTGGTTTGGTTCACGGCCTGCGAGCTGATCAATTAATTGTAATAATTAATTAGGGTTTTATGGCCTGCGAGCCATTTTTTTCTCAACTTGTGAGATTTATTTTATTTAGTATAGTTGTTAGCTAGTTCTAGATAGAGTCGATGTTGGAATAAATGCCCTAGAGGCAATCTAGTTTACTATAAATTTATTTGTGGCTAGAAAATTCATTTTATTATTTATTGGATATTTAATATAATGAAGTCCTTAGATTTACAATTGTGTTGTTTATCTTAAATATCCCTAGTCCAGTATAATGATTAACAAGACAATCATCTATAGACTGGTATGGGGTTGGATTGATATGGAGATATCATGATCCAACACATAGGTGTGCATTAAGGGTAATGGCGCACTGGATTGACCCATCTCTGAGAAGGCTACATACACGTTATGTTAAGTCACAAGTGCTTCTCGCGGTGCAATGGTATTGTCATCCTTAGACTTGAAGTCGCTAGATATTCTAGTTTTGGATTATTGTGATTTTAAGCGTTAAACGCTACACCGTAACTGGGTAGTTATAAAGGCGTGTACCGGATACAATAAGAAGCAAGCTTAGAGATCGTAGTGGACGTAGATAGAATTTGTCCCTCCCACATAACGGGAGCAAATATCCTAGGCCACTCGAGGGATAGTGCTTATAGAATGTCTGTCCAGACTCAAATAAATCAATATGGGATATTGATGTTATTTGCACGAATAAGGCTATTCCCGTGGATCGAGAAACTATGGATTGGATATACGAGTGTGACTTGTATGTCTCGTGTCCAATCCGGATATAGAGACAAAGGGATGAGAAAATTACTTGTGCAAGGTTTTTCAAGATGACTATTCTATTAGTTGGCTAGAATTGATGTTTTGCTAGAAACCGCTCCATATTAGCAAATTGTTGCTACCAACTAGATAGAACATATGGGGTCACACGCTATATAGAAATGAACTAGATTTTGGAATTAATTAATTGGATTAATTATTAGAAGGATCACTTTGCAATACCTTGCAAACTTAGTAGGGACTAATTTGAGAAGATTAGAGTGGTGAAGACCAAGGCAAAAACTTGGAAGTAGACGTGACAGAAGAGGAATTGGTTGCAAAGAAGTTTCTTAAGCACAAGACCTTGAACCCAACTTCAAGCCAGACCTCACAGCCTCCTGATTTGTCTTCAATTCTTCAGAGACTTGATGGTTTAGAGATGGACTTTAGTGAAATCAAAGAGAATCAGCATGGATTTGAGACTGATATCAGACAGGTGAAGTACATGGTGGATACAATCTTTAAAAGCATGATTGTGTTTGATGTCCCTGAGGATGAAGAAGGTATAAAGAAAGATGGTTCTGACAAGAAATTGCCCAGTGAACACTCAGACCAGGAAGAGGCTGCTCAAGACAGGACAAAGGAAAACAGGTGGTAGATGAACAAGTTTTTCAAGAAGGAGATGAAGTAGACAATCATGATTCAGATGCTTTGTTGATCAACCTGAAGAAGAACAAGGAGATCTTGAAGAACAGGCTGAAGAAGAGACTGCTGGTGTGAATGAAGGGGCTGCAGAAGAACAGGCCAGTGACAGTGATAAAGAAGAGGGAGAACAAGATGGAGATGAAGACCCAACCCCGTAATCTCTTTCCTACTCTTTCTTTCCCACTTCTTTTTAATTTTATTTTCAAAATCTTCCAAAGACTCTGATCCAACATCTTCTCATTCTTTTTTATGAAAGTCAAAAGGGGGGAGAAATCTTATATTGTTTTTATTTCTGGTTAGTGACCTATCTTTTGGTCAGTAGGATTATCTGCAACTTATTTATTTTTCTGCTTAAGTTTGTTATTGAATAAGTTGGATCTTTTTGGAACTTATGTGTTACTACTGTTTGTGCTATGTGCTAATTAGTATTTTTTTGCAGAAAATGAAGATCAAACAGTATTTTTTACAGTAAGTAAAGATCTAACAGTTTGAGGTTTTGTCTTTCATCAAGGGGGAGATTATAAGTTCACAGGTTTCACATGAGCTATTTCAAGGCCTTGAACCAGTTTTCAAAGCCTTGATTCACAGTTTTTACTGGCTTGCTATTTCACGGCCTTGAAACAATGTTCAAAGCCTTGAAATTGTCTAAACTGTATACATACTCTAAGGGAGAGTTTCTATGAATACTCATAAGCTTCCTCTAACTCTCTCACCCATATATTTGATATTTTATTACTTGTTGATGAAAAAAAAAGCTTATGACTCACATAGATCTCATTTTTTAACCTGTTTGACTTAGTTTTGCCGGGAAATTTTATTTCCTAGTTTGCAGGATTGCTTTCCTAATCTGGTTTTTGCAGGAAAGCAAACATGAAGAGAATGTGATTTTTTGATCAATCAGACACTCTTGACATCTTCCCAATCTGCTTAAAGAAAAACCATATCAATATCTCTGAGATTATGATCAACTATCTGTTGGAGAAGGCTGTTAAAAGAGTCAAAGTTATTGCCTACAAAACATGAAGTTTGTTGCTGAAAATCAGGGAAAATTTGCAGAGGACCTGAGCTGTATAAATAGAGCTCATTTTGAAACAACAAGTTGAACACTCAACGCGCAAAAAGAGATACACATTTCAGGATTGACAAGCATCAAATAAGCACATCATTCTCACAATCCATCTCACAGAAGATCACTGCATTCTTCACTGCAGTTTTACACTTCCAGTGTTCTTCTACTCTAAGCTTTATTTGTATATCATTCTTATACTACTTTTAGCTCTCATTCTCAAGGATTTTTCAAATTGAACAATAGATAATTATTAGTTAATCAGTTAGCTGGAGCACGTACTAGATAGGTTAGAGAGAACCACAAGCTGTAACAGAGTAAGGCATATCTCTGTGCTTGAGATCTACGGGTTAGCTTTTGATTAATAAGAATTGTGTTGAAATTCCTGCAGGGAGAAGATCCTTGAGGTAGAGACGTAGGTCCAAGTGGACTGAACTCTATAATTTCTTTGTCTCTTGCATATACAGTTTCATTTGCATACTTAATTTTTACAACATTCAAACTATTATGTTTTCAAGGGTTTGAATCTCTTTTCAAGGCCTTGAAAAAGACTTGTCTGTTTCTTTACTTAAAATATATTTCATCTCAACGGCTTGAAACTGTTTTCAAGGCCTTGAACTTTATTGCTCTTCACGAAACTCTTCTCTTCTACAAGTTTTGCAAAAAGTTGGCATACTCTATTCAACCCCCCCCCCCCTTCTTGAGTATCTCTACCTCATATCTACCTGCTTACTCCCCTTTCAGACATGATTAGTAGAGGGGCTATTATGTAGTTAACAAGTAGTTGTTAGACTACATAAAGAACACTCCTAGCTTATTTCTCATAAGTTGTGTCATACTTGTTATCAAACAAGAGAGAGAGAGAGAGAGAACAAAGCAAGGAGAGAGCCAACAATGAGGGCAGAACCGAACCCCCCCCCCCCCCCCCCCTGCACACCGTCCGCCCCTCCTCCTCGTCGCCCAAAGATACATGGTCTCTTTTGGTCTCGTTTTGCGTGATATTTTTATTCCTCCTCCTTCCCTAGCCAGCACCAAGGTGTGGAGGATCCGGGATCAATCCTAGGAGTGGACTTTGCATAGAGACGTGGACACTTTCATGTGAAGTCATCAAGGAGACAATCTAAGGTACTTGATGTTCTAATCCTTTACCATCGTTATGAATTCTAGTCATGTAATCCCTAGAAGGTATTGAACGGAATTTGATTTTGTTATTCCGCTGCGTAATCCGTATCAAAACCCTACATTAGCCAACTAGGAATAGGAGAGGGGTTTAGTAACATTCTGGGACTATAATGATGAGATTGAGACTTCGGGGGCCGAATAGTCAATCTGGGCTCGACAGCTAGTATGACACTTGCATATGCATTATACATAACTACATAGGACTTATACTAACAAGCATTATACGCTTGTATGTGTAGAGGTTTTCGAGATAGAGAACAGCGATGGTCGTCAGGAGCACTAGGTGACTACAGGCTCTGACTGTCTAGCTGTGCGGAGACACACATGGGATCCGTTCTACGGGCTTTACATTCATGGTGGACGGGCTTAGTCTGTACGTTTCTAGCTTCCGACTTGTAAGAAAGTATTACTATTCTCTAGACTAGCGATGCAGTAGGGGGTGTGCACACTTAAGCTCTAGTAGGTGTTGATGGATTAATGGGTGGTCATTGAACATGGAATTGGTGTAACTGTGTTTTAACGGATAAATTGGTATAACAATCTCGTTACTACTTGATGTGAGCCAGGATGCTGGGATATATGTTTACAAGTACAGGTTTAGCATTTTCAAAATCTCATATATAAATATCTTCTTTTTTTATGAAGTCTCTTATGTTTGTTGTAATCTGATATCGTGACGTTACTGCTTACAATACTTTCCATGTAAGTATACGGGAGACCGGGAAGTACGCAATCACCTAGAGGTTGAGACACCAACATATACAAGCTATAACAGAAAGGTTTTTTGAAATTTTATGATGGTTCAAGCTCTTTATCTTAGATGTGTTTACAAACTCAGGGGGAGTTTGGTCTTTGATGATGAAAGTCAAAAGGATCAGAACTGTTATAATGCTCAAAGCTTCAAAGCTTTAAGATACTGTTTGCTTATATTATCTGTCTGAATTTCTTTAACAGTTTCTGTTCTTGCAGGCTTGAAGATTGGATTGAATGGTGATTCAGTCATTTATAATTGTCTCTATCTAATATCTTTAAGCTATTGCTAAGGATTGGACTAGTTTTGCAGATTGCATGGTTCTTTGGATGAAATGATGATCATAGCTCCAAAGCTTTGAGATGCAGTCAAAGCTCCAAAGCTTTGAGATTGATCTTATGATCATAATTGCTTAACTGTTGTCTGTGTGTAGGATGAGTATGTTGGATTTAAGATTGGATTGGGAGTTAGTTTAACTTATCATTTTAATGTATATCCTATCCTGAAATGATATTCATATGTGGCTAGTTATATTAGAATTTTTCTAAGGAAAAATCAGTTAGGGTTTTATGCAGGAACTGACTGGCTAACAGATTAGATCTTCTGTAACTATTTTTTCTGGATTAAGTTTGATCTTTGTTGCTGAGATTGGGCAGGACTGTTGGTTGTTCAAACATCCATAAATCAAATTCAAAAGCTATTCAAACATATCCTTTTAAAGAAGCATCTCAAGGGAGAGGATTCATAGGAAGTCAGTTCCTGAAATCTCTCACAAGTTGTTGTTGGTTGTTTATAAAGGATCAGTGTTTGAAATTCAAAAGAAGAGTAGCAGAGAGTAGCTGATCAACACGGAATTGATGAGCATTTACTATAAGAGAAATCAAATTACAGAACTCTTCATACATTCAAGTAAATCAACATATGCAGGAACTGAATATCACATATCATTCTGAAGAACACTTCCAAGCTTAACTTTCTTGTTTTCTCTATGTTCATCAATCTGTATTGTATTTCTTATATTCTTAATTTTTTCGAAACCTCACAAAACATAGAAGTTTGGTTGTTCAAGTGAACAAAAAGAGGTTCTTATTGTTTCAACATATTGTAGTTGGTAACTAGATAGGTTGAGAACCACAAGCTGTATAAGTGTAAGGTAGCTCACTTAGGCTTGAAATATAAGGCTAGATCTGGGTGATTAATAAGAAGTTGTGTTGAAATCCTAGAGGGATTAGATCCCTCAGGCAGAGACTAGGTCTAATTGTGACTGAACTTTGTAAAAAATATGTGTTCATGATATTTATTTTGTTTGCTTTTCATTACACTTAAGAACAGGCAGCTCCAGCTCCAAATTTTTGGAGGATTTCCAATCTCAAAGTTTTGAAGCTTCTATCAACTGCAGTTATATCTCTAGCATCTCAAATATTTTACAAAGCTTTGAGATATCATCTACACATCCTATTAAAGTTTCAAAAGACTATCTTTGAGCTGAAGTTCTGATACTCTATTCAATCTCCCCCCTTCTAGAGTATTAGATCATGTTTATTTACTTACATTACAAACTTTCAATTGGTATCAGATCCTAAGTCACTGTTTAAGGATCTAACAATCTTGTGACTATGAGTAATGTAGGTGATGGAGGATTTTCACAGGGTAGAGCAGCAAACATACCTCCACTGTTATGTGGTGATAAATTTGTGAATTGGAAGGAATTAATGAAGATGTTCATCATAGATCAGGACATGGAGTTGTGGTCAATTGTTGTTAATGGTCTCAATACTTTCTATACTACCTCTAATGGAGTCAGGACTGTCAAAATCTTAGTTACTGAACTGGAAAAGGTATCAAAGAATTACAAAGCTTTGAACTTACTATATTGTGCTCTTAGTGCAGATGCGTTCAACAGAATATCAAACTGCGAGAGTGCAAAGGAGATCATGAATAAATTGACTGTGACCTATAAAGGAACAAGCCAAGTCAAGCAGACTAAAATCAATATCCTTCTGAGGTAGTATGAAGTGTTCAAGATGAATTCTGATGAATCCATCAAGGACATGTTCAAGAGATTTACTGACATTGTGAACAACTTGGAATCCTTGGGAAAATCTTTCTCAAATGAATAAAAAGTCAGGAAGATCCTAAGGAGTTTGCCTGAAGCCAAGTGGGAACCTAAGAAAACTGCTCAGGACTTAAGCATCTTAGAGCTGGATAATCTGCAAGGCAAACTACTCACTCATGAGATTTAAATGAAGGAAGTAGATGGTGACATGACTGACAACATCAAGAACTTGGCACTCAAGGAAAAAACAATGAAAAACCCCAAAGCCTTGAACACGATGATGATGATGATGATAAAGAGGCGTTAGCCTTGATCTCCCAAGCTTTGGCCAGAATCTTGAAGAAGAAAAAGAACTTTGGAAACAAGGACTACAGCAAGGACAAATCCAGATCCTCTAGTAGCACGGATCAGAAAGGTAAGTCTTCTTCACATTCTTATAAATCTAAAGTAATGAATTGCTTTGAATGTGGAGATGCAGATCATTTGGTAAGATATTGTCCACAAAAGAAGAAGAGCAG
The DNA here is from genome assembly GCA_023055425.1 of Linanthus parryae. NCBI lineage: Eukaryota > Viridiplantae > Streptophyta > Magnoliopsida > Ericales > Polemoniaceae > Linanthus > Linanthus parryae. The sequence continues at coordinate 78,487,923 of JALGPY010000002.1, forward strand.
GCAATTTCATAAAAAGGAAAATGAAAACAGAAGAAAGAAAGGAATGGTTGCTTCTTGGAGTGATTCATAAACTTCAACAGACTCAGATTCTGATGAAGAACAGGCAAATCTTTGTCTTATGCTGAGCATGGTAATGAAAAGAGCTCAGACAAACCTATTGAAGATATGGATGTCACCAAAGCTTTGAAGGATCAGAAATGATTTTTGGACAGTGAATGTTCCAGGCATATGAGTGGAAAGAAATCTTTATTCACTGATCTTAAAAAGCATTCTGGAGGAACAATCACACCTGGTGACAAAACAAAATGCAATATAATTGGTATTGGAAGCATTGATAATGGTTTTTCAAGTATAATTTATGATTTTAATTAGTTGAAGGTTTAAACTATAATTTTCTTAGTATATCTCAATTATGTGATAGAGGTAACATAGTGGTTTTTGACAAGGAGAAATGTGTGGTGCAAGATGAAAAATATAGAAATTTCATACTCACTGCTCCTAGGTCACATTTTTTCTATGCTTTTAGTGCTAACAAAGTTGCAGGTGAAAGTCTCAAGTGACTCAAAGCTTTGAAGGAGGACTCAAAGCTTTGCATAGAGAGCTTGGGCATATTAGCATGCATACTTTACACAAGCTCATTTCAAAATACTTGGTAAGAGGCTTGCCAAACCTAAAGTTCATAGATGATGAGATTTGCAAGGCATGTACCTAAGGTAAATAGACCAAGAGTTCATTCAAGACAAATAACTTTGTAAGGACTTCCTGACCTTTGGAATTGATGCACATGGATTATGTTGTCCTATGAGGGTTCACACACCCAAAGGTAAGAGATATATGCTTGTTATGGTAGATGATTACTCTAGATTTGCATGGGTAATGTTCATTAGAGATAAATCTGAAGCATTGTCTGAATTCTCAAATCTTTGTAGGGATCTTCAAACTTTGAAAAACTTACATGTTGCATCTATTAGAAGTGATCAAGGTAGAGAATTTGATCAGCTTGATTGTGATTTGTTTTTTGCAAAGCATGGCATCTCACACAAATTTTCTGCACCTACAACTCCACAGCAGAATGGAGTAGTTGAGAGGAAAAATAAGACTCTTTAAGATATGTGTAGTGTTGGAATAGATGCCCTAGAGGCAATCTAGTTTAGTATGAATTTATTTGTGGCTAGAAAATTCATTTATTATTTATTGGATATTTAATATAATGAAGTCCTTAGATTTACAATTGTGTTGTTTATCTTAAATATCCCTAGTCCAGTATAATGATTAATGGGACAATCATCTATAGACTAGTATGGGGTTGGATTGATATGGAGATATCATGATCCAACACATAGGTGTGCATTAAGGGTAATGGCGCACTAGATTGACCCATATCCGAGAAGGCTACATACATGTTATGTTAAGTCACAAGTGCTTCTCGCAGTACAATGGTATTGTCATCCTTAGACTTGAAGTCACTAGATATTCTAGTTGTGGATTATTGTGATATTGGTAGCATTAAACGCTACACCGTAACTGAGTAGTTATAAAGGCATATACCGGACACAATAAGAAGAAAGCTTAGAGATTGTAGTGGACGTAGATAGAATTTATCCCTCCCACATAACGGGAGCAAATATCCTAGGCCACTCGAGGGATAGTGCTTATAGAATGTCGGGCAAGACTCAAATAAATCAATATAGGATATTGATGTTATTTGCACGAATAAGGCTATTCCCATGGATCGAGAAACTGTGGATTGGATATACGAGTGTGACTTGTATGTCTCGTGTCCAATCCGGATATAGAGACAAAGGGATGAGACAATTACTTGTACAAGGTTTGTCAAGATGACTATTCTATTATTTGGCTAGAATGGATGTTTTGCTAGAAACAGCTCCATATTAGCAAATTGTTGCTACCAACTAGATAGAACGTATGGGGTCACACGCTATATAGAGTTGAACTAGATTTGGGAATTAATTAATAGGATTAATTAATTAGAATGATCACTTTGCAATACCTTTCAAACTTAGTAGGGACTAATATAGCAAGGAAGGGACTAAACCGAATTCTAGTAGAACTAGAATAGGTCCTTTAGGTAGTTGGCAAGTATTTGTTGGTATATAAACGACACTCTTTCCTTCCTTCCCATACTTATGACCTTATTGATCATAACTTGAGTGGGAGAGAAAAAATAGGAGAGAGAAAGTAAGCAAAGAGGATCCCCCCCCCCTTGCTCGCCGCCCGTCCCCGTCGGCCACAAGGAGGCCGAAACCTCCTTGTTTCGTCTCGTTGTGCGTGATTCTTCTTCCTCTTCCTCTTTCCAGGCTCGCACCAAGGATTGGAAGAACTAGAATTCAACTCTATGCGTGGATCAACTATGGAGAACGTGACACAATTCGCGTTTGAATTCATCAAAGGAGAACCCTAAGGTGTGTTATTGATTTCTTCCTTTACCATCGTTATGTCTCTTGACTTGTGATCCTTGGAGGGTTTTGCATGGGTTATGATTGTTTGTGTTTCCGTTGCGCATCCATGAATCAAAACCCTACAGTAGTATCAGAGCCACAGGTCGTAGAGCATAAACGTGGTTTATGTGTTACGTTTTGATAGTTTTACACCTTAAATTGTTGTTTATCGCGTAAAACAAGACAAATCAAGCATATGATGAAATTTGTCAACAATCTATCATAACAAGACCTAGTTTTTGCATTGGATGCATGAATTGGTGAGTTTGAGAAATTTTAGGATCTTAGATCTAAGGTTTGGGCATCCTTTGGGAAGAAAAAGTTCTTCCCATACAAGGAAATAACCAAACTTGGGAACCAAGCAAGGGAGTTGTTTTGGAAACAACTCCCAAAGGAGGTTCGACCCCCCCCCCCTAGGGTGCCCCTCCTTGCTTGCGGCCCAAGCAAGGCTCGGCCTAGGAGCCGGCTGGCCCAAGGCCTTTCCGGTTCTCTTATTGGGCCCGTGAAATTAGATTTTTGGGCCCCATGGACCGTTTTAACCCTAGAATATCCTAAAATCAATTCAAATTGACCAAGCGCGTTAAAATTGGATTTTAACTGTTTGTATGCAAATCGCATGGTGATTGGATATGGCCTTAGGATGTGGTTTGTTGTGGATGTTTAATTTTTTGTGGTTTGGTTCACGGCCTGCGAGCTGATCAATTAATTGTAATAATTAATTAGGGTTTTATGGCCTGCGAGCCATTTTTTTCTCAACTTGTGAGATTTATTTTATTTAGTATAGTTGTTAGCTAGTTCTAGATAGAGTCGATGTTGGAATAAATGCCCTAGAGGCAATCTAGTTTACTATAAATTTATTTGTGGCTAGAAAATTCATTTTATTATTTATTGGATATTTAATATAATGAAGTCCTTAGATTTACAATTGTGTTGTTTATCTTAAATATCCCTAGTCCAGTATAATGATTAACAAGACAATCATCTATAGACTGGTATGGGGTTGGATTGATATGGAGATATCATGATCCAACACATAGGTGTGCATTAAGGGTAATGGCGCACTGGATTGACCCATCTCTGAGAAGGCTACATACACGTTATGTTAAGTCACAAGTGCTTCTCGCGGTGCAATGGTATTGTCATCCTTAGACTTGAAGTCGCTAGATATTCTAGTTTTGGATTATTGTGATTTTAAGCGTTAAACGCTACACCGTAACTGGGTAGTTATAAAGGCGTGTACCGGATACAATAAGAAGCAAGCTTAGAGATCGTAGTGGACGTAGATAGAATTTGTCCCTCCCACATAACGGGAGCAAATATCCTAGGCCACTCGAGGGATAGTGCTTATAGAATGTCTGTCCAGACTCAAATAAATCAATATGGGATATTGATGTTATTTGCACGAATAAGGCTATTCCCGTGGATCGAGAAACTATGGATTGGATATACGAGTGTGACTTGTATGTCTCGTGTCCAATCCGGATATAGAGACAAAGGGATGAGAAAATTACTTGTGCAAGGTTTTTCAAGATGACTATTCTATTAGTTGGCTAGAATTGATGTTTTGCTAGAAACCGCTCCATATTAGCAAATTGTTGCTACCAACTAGATAGAACATATGGGGTCACACGCTATATAGAAATGAACTAGATTTTGGAATTAATTAATTGGATTAATTAATTAGAAGGATCACTTTGCAATACCTTGCAAACTTAGTAGGGACTAATTTACAAGGAAGTGACTAAATTAAATTCTAGTAGGACTAGAGTAGGTCCTTTAGGTAGTTGGCAAGGATTTGTTGAACCATATAAAGGACACTCCTTCCTTCCTTCCCACACTTATGACCTTATTGATCATAATTTGAGTGGGAGAGAACAAAAAGGAGAGAGCAAGCAAGCAAAGAGGAGCCGCCGCCCCCCTTTGCCGCCGCCCGTCCCCGTCATCCACAAGGAGGCCGAAACCTCCTTGTTTCGTCTCGTTTTTGCGTGATTATTCTTCCTCTTCTTCTTTCCAGGCTAGCACCAAGGATTGGAAGATCTAGAATTCAAATCTAGGCGTGGATCAACTATACAGAACGTGACACAATTCGCGTTTAAAGTCATCAAAGGAGAACCCTAAGGTGTGTTATTGATTTCTTCCTTTACCATTAATATGTCTCTGGACTTGTGATCCTAGGAGGGTTTTGCATGGGTTATGATTGTTTGTGTTTCCGTTGCGCATCCATGAATCAAAAACCTACAGTAATATCAGAGCCACAGGTCGTAGAGCATAAACGTGGTTTATGTGTTACGTTTTGATAGTTTTACACCTTAAATTGTTGTTTATCGCGTAAAACAAGACAAATCAAGCATATGATGCAATTTGTCAATAATATATCATAACAAGATCTAGTTTTTGCATTGGATGCATGAATTAGTGAGTTTGAGAAATTTAGGATCTTAGATCTAGGGTTTGGGCATCCTTGGGGAAGAAGGAGTTCTTCACATACAAGGAAACAACCAAACTTGGTCACCAAGCAAGGGAGTTGTTTTGGGAACAACTCCCAAAGGAGGTTCGGCCCCCCTAGGGGACCGCCCCTCCTTGCTTGACGCCCAAGCAAAGCTCGGCGTAGGGGCCGGGGCAGCCCTAGCCCGCGGCCTAGCCGCGTGAGCTAGGGGCCGGCCGGCCCAAGGCCTTTGCGGTTCTCTTTTGGGCCCGGGCAATTCGATTGTTGGGCCGTATGGACCGTTTTAACTCTAGAATATCCTAAAATCAATTAAAATTGACCAAGCGCGTTAAAATTGGATTTTAACTGTTTATGTGCAATTCGCATGGTGATTGGATATGGCCATAGGATGTGGTTTGTTGTGGATGTTTAACTTTTGTGGTTTGATTTACGGCCTGCGAGCTGATCAATTAATTGTAATAATTAATTAGGATTTAATGGCCTCCGAGCCATTTTTTTTTTCTGAACTTGTGAGATTTATTTTATCTAGTATAGTTGTTAGCTAGTGCTAGATAAATTAGATTGTTAGCCAAGATTGGAGAAAAAGGAACCCAAAGCCAAAAGAAGCCACAAAAGATAGAGCATGGAGCATTCCACATGACTACGAAGGATGGACCAAAAGATGAAGACGCATGGAGATGTATTTGCTTTTAGGGTTCAAAGATAATTCCATTGGCTTGGAATTGTCTTAGTCTAGAAAAGGCCATATCCACATCACATTTTATTTTTGTTTTTGTGGTTGTTTATTTTATTGTCTTATTATTTTGTGGTTGGTGTATGGATGATGCATGCAATTGGGATAATAAGATAATTAGACAACCCGGATCTATTATTTGGAGTTGTTCCCAAACTCAAATAGATAGATTAGTTGATATTGATCAACAAAACAATTAAAAATTGAATTTAAAATCCCTCAAAATTCAAATATTGTGCTCTTGTCTTCTCGGTATTTAAACACTCATTATCTTCATGATTTATCAAGTTCGTGCGTGCCAAAGCATGGCGACTTGGTTCATAATGATGGAATGCGATGACAGAAGCTAGTAATGTGCAATTGTTTAAATAAGAGGTTGAACACAACTAGGCTATTAATATGATTAAAAACCTAGAGGAAATCAATTGGGATTATCCATATGGATGGATAAATAAGGAGTTATTTGCCCAATTGAACCAAGAGTTGCATACGGGATGCAATTGGAAATTGTTCCTACCTAAAGTAGTCAAATTATGGGTGACTTGCCAAAGCAAGCTCATAAGGAGATGAAACATGGATCTTGGCCCACTAGAAAATATAAGAATATTTTCCGCATTAATATCTTGAGGGTTATTAATCCGTAGAAAAATAGTGGGAGCTATATTTGATAAACTAGCCATTATTGAATATAGTCAAAAATTCACAAACACTAAAACTTGCGTATTTTCCTTCTGTAGAATTCCAAATGGCAAACAACTCATCGAGTTCACAACATTCCCTACAATATGTCCTTGAGAAGGAAAAGCTCTCTGGAACCAACTTCCTTGATTGGTACAGAAACTTGAGAATCATTCTCAAGCAAGAGAAGAAACTGTACGCAATAGAAGAGCATGTTCCAGCATGTCCAGAGAACCAAACACCTGCAGCCCTAAAAGCGTATCAAAAGCGTGTTGATGACGCTAATGATGCGGCATGCCTTATGCTATGCGCCATGACTTCTGAGCTTCAGAAGCAACACAAAAACATGAATGTTGTCGATATGATCGAGAATCTGAAGCAGCTCTTCCAAGAGCAGGCAAGGGTTGAAAGGTATGAGGTCTCTAAGGCATTGTTCAAGTTTCATATGGCATAAGGGAACCCGGTGGGATCCCATGTACTCTGTATGATCGATTACTTGGAGAATCTCTCCCGACTAGGGTTCCCGGTCGGCCAAGAGTTGGCAACCGATCTCGTGTTGCAATCGTTTCCCGAGAGTTATGGACAGTTCATCATGAACTATAACATGAAAGAGATCGTGAAACCACTGCCAGATTTGCTCAATATGTTGAGGACAGCTGAACAAAGCATCAACAAAGGTAAGGGCAAGGCCATTATGATGGTGCAGAAAGGAAAGGGCAAAAGGTTTGCCTCATCCTCCAAGGGAAAAGGCAAGTCAGTTGCCAAGTCCAAGGAACCTGCCCTTAAGCCTGTTGGTGGCATTGCCAAAGGTGTGACTAAAGGTGAGTGTCACTACTGCAGTCAGCCTGGACACTGGAGGAGGAACTGCCCAAAATATCTGGAGGAAAAAAGGCTTGGAATAGTGATTCCACCACCACCAGGTATTTTTATTGTAGATGTCAATTTAACTGTCTCTACATCATGGGTATTAGATACTGGATGTGAATCTCACATTTGTCAAAATGTGCGGGATCTAAAGAGAAGTAGAAGATTGGCTAAAGGGGACATAGATCTGCGCGTTTGGAATGGAGCAAAAGTTGTTGCGTTGTTCGTGGGCGTGTGCGAGCTATCTCTGCCTTCAGGATTAGTTTTAGAATTAAATAATTGCTATTTTGTGCCTGCTATGAGCAGAAACATTATTTATATTTCTTGTTTGGACAAGGATGGTTTTATTATTTCAATAAATAACAATTGTTGTTCCTTTTATTTGAATAATATTCACTATTTTAGTGCGCAATTATTTAAAGGACTGTATGTCCTTGATCTAAGCAATCCTGTCTACAACTTTAATACCAAGCAGATTAAAAAAAATGATTTAAATCTTGCTTACTTAAAACACTGTTGTTTAGGCCACATAAACGAGAAACGTGTATCTAAACTCCATAAGGATCGACTACTAGACTCATTTGATTTTGAATCATATGAGACATGTGAGGCTTGTTTATTGGGAAAAATGACAAAGTCCCCTTTCAATAAGAAAGGTGAGAGGACTAGTGAGCCATTGGCGCTCATACATACTGATGTGTCTGGGCCATTTTCCGCGCCTGTCAGGGGTGGTTACGTCTACTTCATTACATTTACTGATGATTACAGTAGATATGGATTTGTGTACCTTATATGGAGCAAATCCGAATCCTTTGAAGTGTTCAAAGAATTCAAGAATGAAGTAGAGAAGCAACTTGGCAAAAATATCAAGGCTCTACGATCGGATCGTGGAGAAGAATACTTGAGCCAGGAGTTTGACGACTATCTTAGAGAGTGTGGGATCGTGTCCCAACTCACTCCACCCGGAACGCCACAATGGAATGGCGTGTCTGAGAAGATGAATCGAACCCTATTGGATATGGTTCGATCAATGATGTGTCAAACCGATCTTCCATTATCGTTTTGGGGCCACGCTCTATTAAGTGCAGCTTTCACCACTAACCGTGTTCCATCTAAATCAGTCATGAAGACGCCATATGAGATGTGGAGTGGGAGGCATCCCACACTGTCGTTCATTAGGATTCGGGGCTGCGATGTCTATCTAAAACGTTTACAATCAGACAAGCTAGGGCCAAAAGTCGGATTAGTGTAAGTTTGTCGGATACCCTAAGGAAACTAAGGGTTACTACTTCTACAATCCAACCGAGAACAAAGTGTTTGTTGCTCGGACCGGCGTGTTTCTAGAAAGAGAGTTTGTCTCTAAAGAAGCAAGTGGGAGGACTGTAGAACTTGAAGAAATTCAAGAACCACAAATCACTGAACCGATTATGGAACATGAACAGGAACCACAAACAGTTGTGGAGCAACCTGTTCAGGTAACACAAGAGCTTCGTAGATCTATTAGAGTGCGCCAGGAACCCAAGAGGTACGGAAACTGTGTATTGGATATAGGAGTGTGACTTGTATGTCTCGTGTCCAATATGGATATAGAGACAAAGGGATGAGACAATTACTTGTACAAGGTTTGTCAAGATAACTATTCTATTAGTTGGCTAGAATGGATGTTTTGCTAGAAACCGCTCCATATTAGCAAATTGTTGCTACCAACTAGATAGAACATATGGGTTCACACGCTATATAGTGTTGAACGAGATTTGGGAATTAATTAATAGGATTAATTAATTAGAAGGATCACTTTGCAATACCTTGCAAACTTAGTAGGGACTAATTTGCAAGGAAGGGACTAAACTGAATTCTAGTAGGACTAGAATAGGTCCTTTAGGTAGTTGGCAAGGATTTGTTGGACTATATAAAGGACACTCCTTCCTTCCTTCACACACTTATGACCTTATTGATCATAACTTGAGTGGGAGAGAACAAAAAGGAGAGAGCAAGCAAGCAAACAGGAGCCGCCCCCCCCCCCCTTGCTCGCCGCCTGTCCTTGTCGGCCACAAGGAGGACGAAACCTCCTTGTTTCCTCTCGTTTTGCGTGATTATTCTTCCTCTTCCTCTTTCCGCGCTAGCACCAAGGATTGGAAGATCTAGAATTCAACTCTAGGCGTGGATCAACTATAGAGAACGTGACACAATTCGTGTTTGAAGTCATCAAAGGACAACCCTAAGGTGTGTTATTGATTTCTTCCTTTACCATCGTTATGTCTCTTGACTTGTGATCCTTGGAGGGTTTTGCATGGGTTATGATTGTTTGTGTTTCCATTGCGCATCCATGAATCAAAACCCTACATCTAGAACCATGCTACTTGAAAGTAATTTGCCAAAGTATTTATGGGCAGAAGTTGTTAACACTCCCAATTATGTGCTAAATAGATGCTTGATTAGACCTATTTTGAAGAGAACTCCTTATGAACATTTCAAAGGTAGGAAGCCAAGTGTTTCTTATTTTGAGCCTTTTGGGTGTATTTGTTTTGTGCATAATAATGGCAAGGATAATCTTGGTAAGTTTGATGCTAGAAGTGATGAGGGTGTGTTTCTTGGTTATTCTCAAACTAGCAAGGCTTATAGAGCCTTTATTAGGAGAACTAAGATTGTTGAAGAGAGCATTCATGTTATTTTTGATGAAAGTAATGATGATTCCTTGAGTGAAAGTTTTGCAGATCTCAACTTGAATAATTATGAGGCAGATGATGATTGTGAAAAAGTGAAAAGAAGCAAAACTGTCATGCAGGAATAGTCAGAGGAATCTCAAGGCCTTGAACATCCTGCTGAGCAAAAATCTTAAAGCTTTGAGACTGAGATTAACAGAACATATGATGCTCCCACTACTATGTCAAGATCTCAAAGCCTTGAAGTACCATACACCTGGACATCAAGAAAGAAGTTCAAATACTTATAAGATCATCCTGCAGAGAACATTATTTCATATCCAAAAGATGGAACACAGACAAGAGGGAAACTAAAGAATCTTTGTGCATTAAGTTCTTTTGTATCTCTTATTGAGCCCAAAAATGCAAAGGAAGCACTAGAAGATGCAGATTGGATCATTGCTATGCAGAATGAGCTAAATGAATTTGAAAGAAACAAGGTTTGGAACTTGGTTCCAGGATCAAAGACTCAATTTGTCATTAGACCCTGATGGATATTCAGGAACAAACTTGATGAAAATGACAAGGTTGTGAGGAACAAATCTAGACTTGTGGCACATGGATATAATGAAGAGGAAGGAATTGATTATGAGGAGACATTTTCTCATGTTTCCAGGTTAGAAGCTATCAGAATACTTCTTGCTTTTGCATCCTATAAACATATAAAGCTTTATCAAATGGATGTTAAATGTGCTTTCTTGATGGATATTTACAAGAAAAAGTTTTTGTTGCACAATCATCTGGTTTTGAAGATGATAACTTTACTCATCATGTTTACAAACTAGACAAAGCCCTTATATGGTTTAAAGCAAGCTCCAGGGACTTCGTATGACAGACTCTCAAAGTTCTTACTTGACAATGGTTTTAAGAGAGGTCTGGTTGACAAAACTCTTTTTATTAAGAATCATGAAAGTATTTGTTAGTACTACATATTTATGTTGATGATATACTATTTGGTGCTAGTAATGATACTCTTTCAAAAGAGTTTTCAACTCAAATGTGCAGGGAGTTTGGAATGAGTTTTATGGGAGAACTCAATTTCTTTCTTGAACTTCATGTTCATTAATTGAAGAAAGTAATATTCGTACATCAAGGGAAGTATACCAAGGACTTGTTAAACAAGTATAACATGTCTCAGTCCAAGGTATTGAAGACTCCAATGAGTTCATATTTTTCCTTAGACAAGGACACAAGTGGTATGAGTGTGAATCAAAAAGAATATAAAGCTATGATTGGTTCACTTTTTATCTAACTTCTAGTAGACAAGATATTATGTTTAGTGTATGTATGTGTTCAAGGTTTCAAGCAGATCCTAAGGAAAGTCATTTGAATGCTGTTAAGAGAATTTTCAGATATTTGAATGGAACCAGAGACTTGGGGCTTGGGTATCCAAGAAGAACTAATTTCTTTTTGAGTGATTATTTAGATGCAGACTTTGCGGGTAACAAATTGGATAGAAAGAGTACTTCTGGATGCTGATTGATTCATCATTGATCAGTTGGTATTCAAAGAAGTAAAACTCAATAGCCTTGTCAACTGCAGATGCTGAATACATTGTAGCTGGTGCTTGCTGTTCTCAAGTCCTTTGGATTGCTCAACAACTAAGGGATCTTCGATATGATTTCAGGAATGTTCCTATTAACTGTGATAATACAAGTACCATTTCAATATCAAAGAATTCAGTGCAGCATTCAAGAACTGAGCATATAGATGTGAGACATCATTTTATAAGGGATCATGCTGAGAAAGGTGATGAAATTTTATCTTTTATTTCAACCTCTATGTAGATAACTGATATATTTACTAAACCTTTTCCAGATAAAATGTTTGCAACCCTAAGGCTGGAAATGGGTATGCAAAACAACGATGCATTCGTTTAGGGGGAGTATTAGTTCTTACTTGTATTATGTGTGAAAATCTCAAAGCCTTGAGATCATACTTTTCTAAGCCTTGAAAGTATGCTTGAAAGCTTTGAAGTTTTCTAGCAGTCTTCAATTTCTCAAAGCTTTGAGCAACTGTTTCAAAGTTGTGAGTAATCTGCTATTTTATTACTTAAAAAGTTGAATCATAAAATATTTTGTGATATCTTTTTAGATAATCACAGAATATTCGATTTGTTGAGAGGATTTCGATTAAATATCCCAAAAATATCTCAATCAAATTTTTTTCAATGAATTTTGCATGCAGTCCTTTTTTAATCCAACTCTTCTACCTACTTAAGCTAGCTTCGAGCTTATTTCTCTCATTCTTCACCTCTTTCTCTACGTCTCTATCTTTTTCTCAATTTCTCTCTCAGTCCTCTGAAACCCTAAATCCAGTGGAGCGAAAATCAGAAAGGATCAAGCAACAAGGAAAGGGATCAACAAAGAGGATCAAGAGAAAGGCTAACAGAAAAATCATAGTTCATGGATCTGATTCAAAAGAAACTGCTAGTATTCAAGAGACTTCTCCACCTTCTAAGAAGATCAAGAAGGGAAAATAGGTTCAACAGGAAGTTCAAGAAGATGGTTCTGAGTCTGAATCTGGAACAGAGGAAGTGGTGAAAGCTAAATAACAGAAGGGTAAAGATCCAAGAAAAAAGAAGAAAGAGGTAGAGAAGAAGGTAGATGAGACGAAAGTTGTTGCATCTCCAAAAGGAAAGAAGCCAGAGGAAGAGAAGAAGGATCCACCAACAGAGAAGAAGAGGGTTAAACACAGTACTATGTAAACCAAGAAAGGTACTACTTTTGGTAAGCACATTCTTCCTAAATCTTGGTTTATAAACCCTGAAGTTAAGGTTGTGTAAATGAATGGTTATGCTTCTTCTAAAGTAGCCTTCTGTAGTCTTATAAGTGATGAACTATTAAAGGATTTGGACATGGACTGCATTAGGAAGTTAAGAGACTCTTCAATTGGAAAGATGTTGAATCCACCCTCCGAGGCTTACTCTAGGTTAAATTGGTTATTCTACTTGAATTTGGTTCAAGAAGTTGATGATAGTGAGAGTTATGTTTTAACTTCAAAGGTTGTTGGGATTTATATGAGGCTAGATCATAGGGTTTTCTCCAAATTTTTGGGCATTCCTAGGAAGTATAAAGTTCATGAGTATCCTGAGAAAAACGAATGTCTGGAGAAAGCTAAGTCTTTGTTTTTCTTGGAGGGAACACCAGCTGGACCCAAACTGTTAACACATTCAGTGTTTAACTGTTAAGCCAAAATTATTTTCTCAATCATTATGAGATGTGTAGTCCCCAGGTAGTATTTGAAGGAATTGGTCACAGACAAGGTGTTGATACTGATGTATCTGATTTGTCAAGCCTTTGAGATTGATTTTCCAACTGTTGTTATGGAACATATGGTGTACTGAATCATTCATTGCCTTATGCCAATTTTTTGCCTTTGTTCTTTAAACATTTTGGAGTACCCCTGAAGGATGAGGAAAAAGTTACCACTTGTTTTGGGTTAGTTGATGAAGCTTCACTTCAAAGAAATGGAGTATTTCAGGCTGTGAAAGGAAAATGGAAATTTTATTCTGATTTGTCTGCGATAGAGTTGAAGGAGAAGGAATTTATCAAACCAAGAGCAGCTACAACATCCAAAGCTTCTGGAAGTTTGGATTTTCCTCAGGTTCTTGATAGAGTAGAAGTCTTGGAGGATGGTATTGAGGATCTTAGGAAAGGGCTTTTTGACTTGTCTACTGACTTTGTGAAGTTCAGAGGTTTGGTGAATTCCTAAGCTATATGTGATCATCAAGGTTTTGGAGTTGGAGAAGATACCATATGCTGAAAGAAAGGATACCAGCATTGATTCAGATGAGACTCTTGGGGAGGCCTTGAAGAAGCAAAAGACAAAGAAGAAGGTTCCAATAGTTCTTACATCAAAGGACTTATTCGAACAGTCTGATGAAGAAGCTGGTGATGAGCAAGCTGGTGATGAGGAAGCTGATGAGGAAGCAGGAAATGAGGAAAATGCTGAAGAAGGAACAGAAAAGGATACAACTACAATTGAGGAGGTGATCGCTGAAGTGATTGCTCATGTAGAGACTGAAAATATGGTGAAACAAGATGAGCAGATGGAAGAACAAGCTGATGCTGGAGAGGAATCAGAAGCTGAAACTGCTGAAGAAGCAATCCTATTTGTTTTGTCTTTCATCAAGGGGGAGATTGATGGTTCAAGCTCTTTATCTTAGATGTGTTTACAAACTCAGGGGGAGTTTGATGATGAAAGCCAAAAGGATCAAATCTGTTATAAGGCTCAAAGCTTCAAATCTTTGAGATACTATTTGCTTATATTATCTGTCTGAATTTATTTAACAATTTCTGTTCTTGCAGGCTTGAAGATTGGATTGAATGGTGATTCAATCATTTATTATTGTCTCTATCTAATATCTTTAAGTTAATGCTAAGGATTGGACTAGCTTTGCAGATTGCAGGTTTTCATTCTATGAACTGATGATCAAATCTCAAAAGCTTTGAGATGCAGTCAAAGCTCCAAAGGTTTGAGATTGCTCTTATGATCATAATTGCTTAACTATTGTCAGTGTGCAGGATGAGTATGTTGGATTTAAGATTGGATTGGGAGTTTGTTTAACTTCTCATTTTAATGTCTATCTTATCCTGAAATGATATTCACATGTGGCTAGTTATATTAGAATTTTTCTAAGGCAAATCAGTTAGGGTTTTATGCAGGAACTGACTATCTAACAGATCAGATCTTCTGTAACTATTTTGTTTGGGTTATGTTTGATCTTTGTTGCTGAGATTGTGCATGACTTTTGGTCTTTCAAACGTTCATAAATCAAATTCAAAATCTATTTAAACAAATCTGTTGAAAGAAGCATCTCAGGGGAGAGGATTTCCTGGAAGTCAGGTCCTGAAATCTCTCAGAAGTTCTTGTTGGTTGTTGATAAAGGATCAGTGTTTGAAAGTCAAAGGAAAGTGACAGAGAGTAGCTTATCAACAGGGAATTGAATAGCATTTACTATCAGAGAAATCCAATTACAGAACTCTTCATACATTCAAGCAAATCAACATATGCAGGAATTGAAGATCACTCGTCATTCTAACGAACACTTTCAAGCTTAACTTGCTTATTTTCTATGTTCTTCAATCTGTATTGTATTGTTATATTCTTAATTGTTTCTAAACCTCAGAAAACTTAGAAGTATGGTTGTTCAAGTGAACAACAAGAGGTTTTTATTGTTTCAACATATTGTAGCTGGTAACTAGATAGGTTGGGAACCACAAGTTGTATAAGTGTAAGGTAGATCACTTAGGCTTGAAATCTAGGGCTAGATCTTGGTGATTAATAAGAAGTTGTGTTGAAATACTGGAGCGATTAGATCCCTCAGGCAGAGACTAGGTCCAATTGTGAGTGAACTCTGTAAAAATCCCTATGTTCTTGTTATTTATTTTGTTTGCTTTTCATTACAGTTAAGAACAGATAGCTCCAATTCTTTGGAGGATTTCCAATCTCAAAGATTTGAAGCTTCTGTGAATTGTAGTTATATCTCTAGCATCTCAAATATTTTCTAGAGCTTTGAGATATCAACTGCACATCTTCTTAAAGTTTTAAAACACCGTCTTTGAGCAAAATTTCCCATACTCTATTCAACCCCCCCCCCCCCTTCTAGAGTATTTGATCTTTTTTATTTACTTAAATTACAAACTTTCATTTTAGTTTCATTAATTCCATCTAATAAAAGAATCATTAGGGTTAGTAACCTTGCTGAGCACTTCCGTGCTTGGCGAATGACTCTCCGGATATTATGGTGGATCTAAGTGTAATTCTTTAGTACTCTAGAATGGGAGTGTTACAGGTGGTGGTGGTGAGCCTGGAGAGAAGATCGAGGTGCAAACTTCCAATATAAATAGAAAAATATCTAACAGGGGTAAATAGTTTACAGAAAATGGAAAGACTAGGAAAGTGATTGTTAATTAAAAAAATGCATTTTAGAGGCATAATCGAATTAAATGGGAAACGTAATTTTGTGTATATAAGTACACTAGTTATTTTGTCAGCTTTATTTCTCATTTCCTCTCTCGTACTATTGTGTTGTTTGGTTTTGCTACCATGACTCTCTCAGATGGCGTGAGACTTGTATTTCTACTTTCATTTGCCGCTTCTCTGCCTCGTTAGTTGCACGTCGAGTCATGACACTGTGGTTAGGCGACCCTGAGTTGACAATACACAGTTTAATTTAGGAGGGATAGGCTTCTTCGCGGTTCTTTGTGTTTACTGGTATTGGAGTATCTAGTACATTTGTTTAGGGGATTTGTTTCATTCCGCCATAGTCTTGTTGGTTGGTTTCAAGACTACCATTTCAGTGTGTCCATTGGCGCCTATTCATTTCTTAGTCCATTCGGCAGGTTCACGTCGAGGACCAGACTCCACACGTGCGACGCCATATTTTGGTACTCCCTCTCGTTGTATTTATTTATTTGTTTTTCAATAATATCTATATCCGTCCCTCTTGTCATATAATCATCGAGTTTTTTTTAATAATCAGTTGATTTGATATTCATTTACCATATATATACATATTGTGGTACGTCTTGATACAGTTTCTCAGGAGACACGTTATTGCCGTTGGCGATGGGGAGTTAGGATTGGGGAAGTTGATTCATGCGACGACTAGGAAGAGATTACTAGTAACTTGGTTCAAGAGAAAAGTGGGAAAATTCTACAGATATAATATGGAAAATTTAGTGAAAGAAGAACTTCAATTATTGCTTGAAAGTGGTGTGAGTAACATTTTATTTATACAAGGATGTGAAAGGAATATTCCTATCATCATTTATTCCACAAACTTTCCCTGCAATCTTCACACAAAATCTTTTCTACAAATGTCTACAAAATTGTAAGAAATTTCTGGTAGATACAAGTTTGGGTAATAAGCCTAGTAATTAATTTAATACTAACTAGGTTAATAATAACAACGTAAGTCTTGGTTAGTAACAAGATTATAAGCTACTAATAAGAACATAACTCATCGGAGTTTATTCACTTGTGGGTTAAAACAAGCTTAGCATCAAACACTCCCTCTTAAGCTTGGTTTAGAAACTCCACGTAAACCCCTTAACTTGAATATTTCATACTTTAGGGCTTCGTAAATATATCCGCCACTTAGTCTTGAGATCTAGAAAATGTCATCTCCATTTTGTTTCTCTCAAAACATACCGTCATGAAGGGGAATTAAATATCTATGTGTTTACTCCTTTATAGGAACACCTGATTATTGGACAAGCCTAGAGCGGACTTATTGCTTACAATTATCTCAACATGCTCTTCTTGTGGCACGTTTACTTTCTTCATCAAACTCTTCAGTCAAAGTGCATGGCACACATATGAAGTAGCGAGAATATACATGAGCTTGCATGTAAGAAGTGCAAAGTTTGCGGTTCTTTGATGCCTAAGTGTAGGTCACGTCCATGAAGATAACATAACAGCTCGTGCTTTCTTGATCATCAATAAATCCACCCCAATCGATATCGATATAGTCAACAAATTTAAAATCATCCCAAGGAGAATAAGTAAGACCATAATCAATACCTTTGAGACATCAAATGATTCTCTTAATCGTAGTTAAGTTTTTGGTAGTAGGAGTCTTTTTTTTTTTTTGAGAAATGGACTTGGATTAAAACTTAGCAAACATGTGGGCTTATGAGGCCCATTACATCAGTGAAAAGAATTTTAGATGCCCAATGGGGCTCAGAAGTAAAAACGGCCTCATTATCCGGTTGAGTTAAACCGTGTTTGGCGTGGATATGAGCTGCTCTGTTGACTCCTCGGCGAACGTGCTGAAATCTTATCTCCTCGAATTCTCTGGATAACTCTACCGTCTCCATCAATGTAGTTGATACTTCCGAAGTGAACTTTCCTTTGCCCAACCTTATCCCTTCAATTTCTTGCACAACGGAGAGGCAGTCGGTTTCTACCACCAGTCTCCGGCAGCCCCGATCGATGGCGAACTTTACTCCGACGTGGAGAGCTTGCCCTTCGGCGGTTCTGGGTCTGGTTCCAAACGGGATTCGTTTGGCGAAACCGGCGATGTACTTTCCTTCCCCGTCCCTGATGACTCCTCCGGCGCCGGCCACTGATTTCTCTTTGTCCCAAGCGCCGTCAACATTTAACTTGAGAAATCCTCCCTCCGGCGGGCGCCAGGTCTGAGACGGTGGTATGGCAGAAATTGGAGTGGGTTTGGCCGATTCAAAGGCTTCAAGCTTGCCAATTGCAGATCTGACTATCTCATGCGCGGTTGACTCTTTGTTGTTGAAAAGCTTTTGATTTCTGTTGCTCCATATCTCCGCCACACACATGCATATGAGATTCAGCTTTGATAGATCTGTTGTAGTTTCCACCATTTCATTTACCCAACTGGTAAAATCTCTGTTTCGAGTTCTCAGATCTGAATTTGGGAAGGCTATCTTCCACACTTGTTTCGCTATTTTACAATTCAGGAACATATGCGTTTCATCTTCCGGGTCTTTGCCGCATAAGTCACAATACTGATCTGGTATGTTTACTCCCCTGTTTTGCAAATTAATTTTTGTAGGCAAAGCTCTTCTCCATCCTCGCCACACGGGGTACAGGCATCTCTTTGGAATTTTCAGCTTCCAAAATTTTTCCAGCCACTTCTCTTCTTTGCCATTTGATTGATTAGATGGATGATTTTTCTGTAATGAAACTTGCATATGTGCTATTTGATAAGCTGTTTGTACACTATAATCTCCTGTTTCTGTATGAACCCACTGCTTGAAATCTTGCTTCGAACTGTTTGTCAGAGGAATTTTTAAAATGTCTTCAATATCCACTGCCCAGAACACTTGTTTAAGCTTCTGCAGATCCCATCTACCTTCCCCCTGAATGATGAAATCTCCTACAAGGAATTTATCACTTGGGGGGGTTGTAATGGGTCTAAAAGAGTGTGACTTTGGTAACCATGGATCATAAAAAGCATCAACTTTATTGCCATCACCAATACTCCACCTCCAGCCTTCACTGATTATGTTTTTGCTCGCAATAATACTCTTCCAAGTGTAAGAGCATTGTTGCGTTGTTTTTGCATTCAAAATACCAGTTTGAGAACAATATTTGCTGATTAGTACCTGACTCAGCAAAGCATCTGGGTTGCACATTATTCTCCAGTACTGTTTGCCTAGCATCGCTAGGTTGAACGCCTGCAGATCTTTAAAGCCCACACCTCCATGTGTTTTTGGCTTCTTAAGTGTTTCCCATGAAACCCTGCTTATTTTCTGTGTGTCTTCTTCATGTCCCCAAAAAAACCTTCTGCATATACCTTCGATCTTCTTACAAACTGATTGTGGTAATTTGAAGCAGGACATTGTGTATGTTGGGACTGATTGTGCTACTGCTTTGATTAAAATCTCTCTTCCATGGAATGATAGTGAGTTACGTTTCCATGACTTCACTTTTGATTCAACTTTCTCGATCACAAAGCTGAAATCAGTCGTTTTGTTTTTCCCCAGGGTTGTTGGCAAGCCCAAATATCTTTCGTGCGATTCCACCAATTCAACTCCGCAATGGTTACTGAGAAGCTCCTGCCGTTGTTGTGGAATATTAGCAGAGAAAACAATAGCACTTTTTTCCAGATTTATCTTTTGGCCCGAAGCTTTTTCATAAGTCTGTAACAGTTGTAATATGTAATCTATTTCCTCCTCTTTAGCCTTAGAAAATAGAATGCTGTCGTCCGCAAAAAATAGATGGCTGATTCTCGGACCATTTCTGGATGCTGCAAGACCGGACAGTATACCTTCCTCTTTAGCTGCTGTTAGTCCCCGTGATAAAGCTTCACCACATAGCAAAAAAAGGTACGGAGAAAGGGGACATCCTTGTCGGAGACCCCTCTCAGGTATGACTTCCCCCACACTTCTTCCTTCATATGCAAAACTGAATTTCACCGTAGTGATACAATCCATGCACAAATCTATCCACTTTGCTCCAAAACCAAAACGTTCCATGCAAGCTTTGAGAAAGTCCCATTCTACGCGATCATACGCTTTTGACATATCAATTTTCAAGGCGAAACTGCCCCACTTATCTTTTTTACGGTACTTCATCGTATGCAACAACTCATAAGCAAGAAGTATGTTATCCGTAATAAGACGCCCGGGAACAAAAGCGCTTTGGTATTCTGAGATAAGATTAGGCAATACCTTTTTAAGACGATTAGCCATTGTCTTGGTGACCAACTTGTACACCACAGAGCATAAACTGATTGGCCTTAGATCCGTGGGCTTACGGATTTGCTTGACTTTTGGTAGTAGAGCTATTATGGTTTGGTTGAAATCAACCATACTCGATTCACCATTCAAAACCTTTAAACATGCTGCTATCACGTCTTTCCCTACTACTTTCCAATGTGTTTGGAAGAAAGTAGCCGGGAATCCATCGTAGCCTGGTGCCTTGAGCGGGCCCATTTGATCCAACGCTTCTTTGATTTCATCTCCTGTGTATGGACTGTCAAGATACAAACTGTCCTCTGTTGGGACGGTATGAGGAATATTTTGCAATAACGGCTCCATATCTGCTCTACTCGGATTAGTGGACTGAAAAATTGAATTGAAATAAACCGTCAAGATTTCAATTACCTCCTTTTGTTCTGTGTGCCAGATGCCATCTGCGTCTTCCAGTCCTTTAATTGCGTTTCTCGCCTTGCGAATTGTAGCTTTCCTGTGAAAGAAAGCGGTGTTACGGTCACCTTTTTGTAACCACTGAACTCTGCTACGCTGTTGCCACATATCCTCCTCTTTCATTAAGAGGTTGTTGATTTCAGCTTTTAACGAGGCGATCTCTGTTCTATGAGAGTCCCTCGTTGATAAACTGTCTAACTGTTCCAGCTTGTGTCGTAGCTCCTTTATTTTATTTGTGATGTTTCCGATTTCGGATTTTTCCCAATCCTTCAAACTGTCCGCCAAGCTGAGCAGTTTGTCATGTAGATGCATCTGGGTTGGCATGTGTTGCCAGCACGTAGACACAATCTCACTGCATTTGGGGTATTGATGCCAAAAGGCCTCATACTGGAAACGTCTTTTCTTTTTCGTCGCTGGCTTACTAGCTTCCCACAAAAGCTGTATGGGACAGTGATCTGAAACTGTTGCTGTCAAATGGTTGACTCGTCTGGATTGAAACACGTTCATCCAGTCAACTGTGGCTACCACCCGATCCAATCTCTCATAGATTATTTCGCCATTCCTTGGATTGCTCTCCCAAGTAAAATCTTTGCCGACATAGCCCAAATCAAAGAGGTTAAGGTCGTGGAGAACTTGACGAAAAAGGATAGCACCTTGCTCGTCGAAACACCTGCCGCCTTTTTTCTCCTTGGAGCTCGTCATTGCATTGAAATCACCGATCACGCACCAGGGGTAATTATTGGAGCCCCTGATTCGTTTGAGAAGTTCCCACGAATGATGTCTTTCTCTAGAGTCTGGATTACCGTAGAGACATGTTAGCTGCCACGTGACCTTTGAATGCTCGTCAACAATCAAACAGTCAATGTACCATATCGAACACGAATTGACTTTGACTTGGAGGTTCTCCTGCCAAAGCAGGGCAATTCCCCCGCTTCTACCTCTACTGCTAACTCTTTTGCTTGCATACTTGTCGAATTTATTGCATACTTTTAACATCTCCACACTAGACAACCTAGTTTCCATGAGGAAAACTAGATTGGGGCGGTTGCTCTTCACCAAATTGTGAAGAGCATTAACATTGCGAGGGTTGCCCAGCCCTCGAATGTTCCAGCTGATAATACTCATTGCGATAGGGCGGACCGGACCCCGGTCTCCGCCTTTTTATTTGGTTTTGTGGTTGGATTGCCTGCTTCCTCTTCTGTTATCATCATGTGATCTTGAACGTTGAGATCAAGTTGTCTTCTGGCCGGGCTGTCCTGGATGCTACCTTCACTTTCTGTGTCGCTTCGTTCAATTACAAGCAGCTTGTTAGGGTTTGGAGGTGGGCTGAAAGTTACCTCTACGCCCTTGCGTTTGAAAGAACTGTTCTTATCTTGGGCGTTTTGATCAAACATATTAACCCTGGATAATAGTGAATCTTGAATACTCTTCTGCTTTGACCTCTGCGGAGGGCCTCGATTCCCATACGGAGGGGTTTTGGTCTTCTCGATGCGGTTGGTTATTGCTTGGGAATCGCTCTTTCGTGTGCCCTCCTTGTCCCCTTCGGTGTTGCGTGCATCTGATCCACTTTGTTGAGTTTCTGGGTCTTTGCTTTTCTTATTCTCCTCCGCAGCCGGAGCTTTAGTAGCTCCAGCTGTTGCTGTTGCCCTTGATGGAGGATGAAACAGAAGCCATTGGCCATACCCTGGTATCATTATGTTCTTCGTCTCCTCATCGTAAACCTCACAATCTTTGCTATGATGGGTTATACGGCCGCACCATTGACAAATCGAGGGGATTCGTTCATAGAAGAAATCAAGCCAGACTCTTTCTTCTCTAATCTTGATGTGTATGCCCCTAGGCAAGGGTTCTGTGGTTGGGATACGAGTTCTTACCCGTATGAAATTTTCTCCATCACTACTCTCAATTTTCGGTGCTGGATCGAGAACCTCTCCGATCTCCGCTATCAGCTTCCTCCCAGTCTCTTCTCTGAGGAGATTGAGTGGCAAGTTATGGATCTGGATCCATACATCAAAACTATCAAAGATTACGTTCTTGGTTTCATCCCCCAGTTTCCATGACTTTAGAAAGAGGGTTTTACCATTGTACGCCCATGGACCTCCTGCTGCAACCCTCTCCATACAGGCTTGGTCTGGGAATTGAAACACAAAAGTATTGAGATCAACCTCTAAAATATTGATTAACTTGCCTTTGTTCCAGATTCTCTTGAGGGTATTCCTCATTCCTCTGCTGTTAATCGGTTCCTCAGCCGCGAAGAAACCGATCATACACCATTGGAATTCCTTCTCTGTCTCTTCAATGTAGTCTTCATCGAACTCCACAGTCGTCTGCTCCTTCTCCGTGTACTCAGATTCGATTTTCTCCGGCGCCGTCGTCATTGTTGTGCAACTAGGGTTTCGGAGCTACTCCGAAAAACTAGGAGACTATCGAAAACTAACTCTGTAGGTTGTTTATAGTAGGAGTCTTTATAAAGAGACTTATTCGTCCTACTCCAAAAAGAATGCACAATCTTGTGCACGTTAAATATATCAAGCTTCTGACCAATCTCTTTAAATATGTAACATCAACTGTTCTCCTTCATCAACATTTCAGGTTTGATTCCACATTAAACCTAAGTTTTACTACGATCAAAGTTACCTAATGTTGAACTTCTTGAGAATTTTCTAGCACATGCCTCGGAGAAATGAAATTGTCATCTTTCATTTGTTTCCACTTCCAGGACTAGTAATGTCCAACCACAAAACGTTACTTATTTTTTCACTTTACTTTTCTTCAGGTCATTTTCAAATAACCACATTTCTCTTACCAGAGAATAAAGTATGGGACAGGTGGGGCCTACGGCCCCCACTCAATTTTTCATATTTTAAAATTTCAACATGTATTTTTTGGATCTGTACACTTTAGCCCCCACTGAGTTTCAAGTAAAATCTTAAAGTAGATGATTATTTCCATAGTTTTAAAAACCCGACCAGACCGGCCGATTCGACCGGTTGGACCGGTGCCTAGCCGGTCCGGCTCGGCCTTTGCACCGTCCATGTATACAACCCGGTCGGAACCGGTCAAAACCGCCGGTTCATAGTCAAACCAGTGAACCGGCTGTTTTTTCCGGTTTTACCGGTTTCTGCATACATCCCTAACCCCGTTAACAATCGACAAACTTGATGCCACAACTATGATTCAGTGGGTCGATCTTCTTGACCGATGCCCTTAATCTACCTCAAAACCTGTGAGAAATGGTGAAATCATAGAGCATCTCTAGAACCACCGAATCATGGCAGAGAGAGAGATGAGTTGATTGATACGCGAAGACAAAGAGACGGCGATGCGCAAAGCGAGCGGCGGCGAGATGGGTTTGTGAATTGTGACTCTCTGCAATATTCGAAGAGAGAGAGAGAGGAAAAGAGATAAGAACAAAAAATAAAACTAAATCCGAACAGAATCAACAAATAGTGGGGAGATATGAGTTAGATTTAGGTGGGATTTTGATAGGTGTAATGCCATGTCATATATGCAAGCCCACGTTTGGGTTATTTTTTTTTTACATTTCAATGAATTTTGTAAGTTAACTATATGTTAATATGTTTAGATCAGTTGAGTGAACTTGGGCATTTTTTCCACACAAAAAAAAAAAAAAAAAGTTGGGCATTTTAAATTTTTTACTAAGTGTTGTGACTTGTGACTTTAGTATGAAAATTTTATCCTAATTATCACATTGGTAGTAATCACTATAAATACTTTTAAGATATTCTTTATTAATTTCATATATATATTAAATTTTCGATTACATATATAAATACAAATAACTTTTATATATTATTAAAAATAACGTGCGGTTAAACCGGTCCAACCACTGGTCCGATCGGTCCGACCGTTAATCGGTGCATCACCGGTTCGATGGCCGGTCCGGTTCTGAAAATTTTGATTATTTCACTCAAGCCACTGGATCGTAAAAACTTTAACCCCGAAGATTCCTAATTTTTTCACAGACCCCATCTATTTCATGCAAATAAGCAACGTTACAACTTAAAACTGTTACTTTCTATATTAATTAAAATTGGGCTTCCAACCCATAAAACAAGTGGGGGGACAAGAACCTTACCCACAAATTTTACATGAACAATAAAAGAAACAAGCCCAATAATAATCTACAATAGTAGCCCAACAGAACTAGAACAGCCCATACCAATTAACTAAAAAAGACAGAAAAACTAATACAGAAAAAAGCAAAACAAACAAAGAAGAAACTAGAACCAAACACTGTCTAAGGAGATGAAGTGTCTGGAAGAGGCTCTTCGTTGTCCGCCGCTCCGTCGGTAGAGTTCCTGCCATTATCTGCATCTAGGAAACTGAGTAGATGTATGGGAGGATGAACCGTGTAAACGACCGGATTCATCTCATTCAGTCCCTTCTTTGCCATTTGATGAGCTGCTTGGTTTCCTTCTCTGCCTATATAAACCACTTTCCCATTCAATTGATCGATGATGAGAGAGCGAAGCTCTGCCAAAATGGCGTTCCAATCATTATACCATCTCTGAGATCTGTTGAATCTCGTATAGACATTCCAAGAATCCGTCTCAAAAATTTTTCCTTCTGTGAAATTCCCCAGATCTCGGATCATTCTTGCACATTCTAACAAAGATCTAGCTTCTCCCATATTCGAGTCCTTCGTAGATTGAATAGGAATAGTTATCGCCATCAAGAAATCCCCTCGGTGGTTTCTGCAAACACACCCTGCAGAATCGCGATTGCCAGTGCCAGAAGAAGCAAAATCGACATTAATTTTAACCCAACCCTGAGATGGCGGCGACCAAACAGAAGGTATTCTCTGAATCTCTCTCTTAGTTTGAATGAAGTAGCAGTCCATCCACTCTGTTACAGTCGAATTAATCCAATTCAAGATTTGATTTTGACTTTGCATCTTTCCTTCGAAGGTCTTTAGATTACGGATGCGCCAGATAATCCAAAGACATGTAATGAAAAGAATTTGACCATACTCACCATTCGGAAGGAGTACACTGTTAATCCAATCCCTGGCATTTGAGTGATTACCAGATAAGTTTATCTCCCAACTAAAATGTTTCCAAATAAATTTGAAGAAGATACACTCTCTGAAGATGTGTTGTTGTGTTTCTGCAGGAGAAGTACAGAAGTTACACTGAGTATCAAGATTGACACCCCTGGCTCTCAGATTGGCTTTGACAGGAAGATAGTTAGCACAAAAGCGCCAAATAAAGCTTTTAATTCTCAGAGGAACAGGTAACTTCCAGATTCTAGACCAGTCTTGTTGAGTGATTCCTTTGCTAGATTCCCCTGCACATTTGGAACTCTTCATAGAGTTTTTATAAGTGAAGGTTCTATTATAACCTGATTTGACAGTATACTCTCCAGTCGTAGAATAACCCCAACAAATACCATCATCAGTAGGACTTGGACTTATTGGAGTAGTCATAATGTCTAGGAAGTCTCCTCTAGAGAAGCAATTGGCTATAAGATTAACATTCCAATCCCTATTCTGAGTAATCAAAGAATCAACAGTTGAATTAATAGGTAGAGAAGGAATACTTTGAACCTTTCTTGTACCATAATGGTAGGTTCCCTCAAAAAAAAAACTGTTACTTTCTGCTTCGTTCAAGACATGGGAGAGAGAGACGCATACTAAGACGAACAGACGCACACGAAGAGAGAGAGAGAGAGAGGCGGACCGCAACCTCGGCAAGGCCAAGCAAGGCCGCCGTCGAAAGAGAGCAGAGAAGCCGGCAAACCCAACAGTAGTACCTCGTCGTGGTGTTCG
The DNA here is from genome assembly GCA_023055425.1 of Linanthus parryae. NCBI lineage: Eukaryota > Viridiplantae > Streptophyta > Magnoliopsida > Ericales > Polemoniaceae > Linanthus > Linanthus parryae. The sequence continues at coordinate 78,514,227 of JALGPY010000002.1, forward strand.
TCGGCGCTTGATACTGCAAAATTGAAGCTCAGTTTCGCCTTGTTCGGAACCCTAATATCTCAATCGATTTATTTGCCATTCAATTTCAAAAACTATGTTGTTTCTCTGTCACTTTTGATTTTTTGATATTTTGCCCTAAACCTCGACTCATCTTGATTCTGTATTTCCTCTTTAATTCTGCAGTTTGAAAGTTGAAACTATTTTCTGCTATTGGCTATTGTTTTCTCAAATTGGAGACACGCTCTCACAGAGTCGGACAACAATCAGAAGAAATCAAGTATGTACTATTCTCTGTTCTTGACTGTTTCAGTTTTACATGTTATACAATTCTCTGTTCTTTGACTGTTTCAATTTTACTTGTTTCTTGAATTGTAATACTTGTTCTCAGTTTTTGACTGTTTCAATTATACAATTCTTTGAAACAAGTTTACATGTTTCAGTTTAAAATGATTAAAAATGCAATCTTTCATTTTTACATGTTTCGGTTTTCATGGCGTGTTTTGGTGGTGTGATGGTGAAGTGCACTAGTCTACAATTCAAAAGGATTGATTTTTTTTAGAATACAATTCGAAAGGATATTGTTCATGCTTTCATAATTGATTTTACCAAGTCTATTATTAAAGAGATCAACAGTGGACTGTTTGCTATTCTTATTGATGAATCTCGTGATATTTTTTGTAAAGAGCAAATGGGACTTGTCTTGAGATATGTTAATGCAGAGTGGTTGTGTGGTTAAACATCAAGCATACCAAATGATGAAGTTATGGAGCGGTTTCAAAATATGAGTAACCGTCGCGGTCATACATAGCATATAATAGTTGTTACAGCTAAAATGTTTTTTTTTTGTTCCTTTTTGTATCCTTTATAGTAAAATGAGTTTCTTTAGATGTCATCTGTTTTAGAAAGTTATATCGGCGTTATATTAATGGGGAATCAAATGTTAATTTTGAATTTTACTCTTAGATTTTTTTGGTTCAACGATTGTCAAATTTTTCTTAATATTCTAGCCCCCACTTACATGAAATCCTAAATCCGCCCCTGATCACCATAATCTCGTATTCACTCCGTTGGAGCTGATACGAAAGACCGAAAGTTTCTTTTTTCTTCAATCAACAAACGGTCAGTTCTAAGTTGCTACTATCACAGAACTGATCAATTAGGTAGATCTCTGAACGATCTTTTATTCAATAACGGTTATCCATTATTTGACCTCATACTGAAATTGTGCTGAAATTAATTGATTTGTAGTTGTAATATTCATGGACACTACTACGAATTTTAGTATCTCTAGGAGAAGTAAGGAAACATGGTTACCAATACCTCATAATGGCCATCTTCACGAGGCTGCCAGTCAAAAGTCTGGTGAGACTTAACAGCGTCCAGGGGCGGAGCCATGTAGGGGCACGGGGGCACGTGGCCATACTGTTGACTCATACGATACGGTTGACCCGTATAACTCATCTCTTCCGTCCTCCTCTATTAAATCAACATGAAACTTGGAAAAATTGATGAGCCTAACCTTGACAAGGTCGGACCGCATCATCGCTAGGCCTCCTTTCCTTCCTTCCTCACCAACGTAAATACCTTCACTCATTCCAATTCTCTTTTTATTCTTCTCAATAACTTGTGTTTTTAGTTTTGTCTCCATTAAAAATACAACTTGGGGGAACTTCTTCCTTCATAACATTGCGAAGCGACTTGAATGTGTTTAGGTTCTGTGAAATCTTTAATTTGACTTTAACGCGGAAAACCCTGATGCTAGGAACTTGAAATCAATTTGTCTCAGGAACAAGAAACACTGTAAAATTAGAAATTTGCGTACCGTTAGCCAGAGAATTCATAAAATTATTGAAGAAATCAAGAACCCTTAATGCTTCTTTTTTGACTGGAATAGCAGTTCCTCCTCTTGATTGAAACTATGATTGCCGAAATCTCCTTCTTCTCTCTGTCTCTCTTAGTAATTGATAGCACCTTTTAGGGTCTATAATTCTTTAGCATTTACCACATTTTAATAGGTATTTGAGAATGATTTGAGCCTAAAGTTAAAGAATAAAAGTCGTTTTATCACTTGTTGCTCACCATGTGCCATATTGTTAGTCCGGGCGTTTTCTATGCATATTTCTTTGTTATTTGTCAAATATAATCGCTTAGTATGTTTTTTCATGTTGTCTTAGAAGGAACGGATTCTAATCGGTTGATAGGAGGCATGGAACAAATTTCGGAAACAATGGGAGCTCAAGTGGAGTGAAGAGAAGCCGAATTGGAGGAGCTTGGATGACCAGTTTGTACTATTTTTATCATAGCTGGAGTTCTACAAATAATTTGGAGGTGAGACCAGTTTCAAATGAAAGTATACACAGAGAGATTTCCAACGATAGGTCACGGAGCTAAATCCGAGTTCGGACGAAGAAGTTATGGCCCGGCGAAGTCAAGAGCAGATTTCAGGGGGCTATTGTGCAATTACTGAAGACTTCTGCGGGTTATGAAAGAAGGACGACCTAGGGACGAAAAAAACCATCATTCACGCCTATTGATAGCCACAATCAAGGAGGCGAGAAAGGAGACTTCATTGGGAACAACCTCAAGCAAGGAGAAGAGCCCGGATCGCAAGAATCATCACGATTTCTAGCGTTTGCTCTATTTTCTCTCTACTTTCTTGTATGAAATATTTAGACATCATGTTATCTTTTGCTATGAGTAGCTAAACTCATACGTAGGCATCTATGGAGAGCCTAGGGTTTATGTTTTGAGGATGTTTTTCGGATTTTGGATGAACTTTCACGTTGGGTTTATGATTCTATGGAGATTGGTATGTTCTATTTCAAATTGAGTTCTTCCATTGACAAGCTAGAACTAGGATGTGTGATGTTGAGTATTTATTTCTCCATGTAATTATGAACTAGGCTTAAAGATAATACTCAGTAGTTAATTACCTGTTTATTGTGCTTAATCCTTAGTAACGTAGGGGTCATGACCCAAAATTACTACATAACTAGTGAGTGTGTGAAAGCAACTCTACCCTAGTTGGGATGAATAAACAAGTACATTCTTAATCAATTAGACTGAGAGGTGAGTTGAATATGAATGGCTATATGAGGGTAAATTCAGTAGGATGTAGTGAATTGCTCGTGAATAGTGGTCTGATAGGACATTATCCCTTGCAATACGTGAACCTACTAGCACACATAGGTAGTATACTTGGCCTGAGAGGGACAAATCATTACCATTGTGTACAACGACATGAGACCGATATGTAATTGTCAACGCCATTACCCAGCTTAACTAACTATGAATTTTCATGTTAGAACATGAAATCCGGAATCGTCAAAACTACCCTAGGTGATCTATAGAGTGTCTAGCTTTCTCTACTCTAATTTACATCAAATCATTTAGTTTGCGTTATTTCATTACCATTGCTAGTCACTTGTTTGAAGGTGACAACACTTCAAACTACAAACGTTTTTACTGGTTACTTGTGTGAATTGAATTTAGTTTTTAAACAAGATATACAGTAAACACCTTCCCTTGGGTTCGATAACTCGGAGTCCAAGATACTCCACTTTATTACATGACCGTATACTTGCGCAGTAACGCGTAGTTTACACGCATCAAGTTTTAGGCGCCGTTGTCAGGGAAGGTATTGGTTAGTGTTCTAGTTTAGAGATTAGTTTAATTTACCTTTTTCTTTTTGTTTATTATTTCTGTGATTTCTTATTTGTTTTCTGAATTTGTTTCAGGTTCTCAGTGTATGCACCGAATCTCTAAAGACATTGTTGTAGGGTTTTGAATCATGGATGCGCAACGGAAACAATAATTAACCATGCAAAACCCTCCAAGGATCACAAGTCAAGAGACATAACGATGGTAAAGGAAGAAATCAATAACACACCTTAGGGTTCTCCTTTGATGACTTCAAACGCGAATTGTGTCACGTTCTCTATAGTTGTTCCACACCTAGAGTTGATTTCGAGATCTCCCACTCCTTGGTGCTAGTCCGGAAAGAGGAAGAAGAAGAAGAATCACGCAAAACGAGACGAACCAAAGGAGGTTTCGGCCTCCTTTGGGGCCGACGGGGATGGGCGGCAGGCTAGGGGGGCGGCGGCTCCTCTAGCTTGCTTGCTCTCTCTCCTTTTTGTTCTCTCCCACTCTAGTTATGATCAATTATGAGCATAAGTTGTGGGAAGGAAGGAAGGAAGGTCCTTTATATAGTCCAACAACTCCTTGCCAACTACCTAAAGGACTTATTCTAGTCCTACTAGAATTCAATTTAGTCCCTTCCTTGCAAATTAGTCCCTACTAAGTTTGCAAGGTTTTGCAAAGTGATCCTTCTAATTAATTAATCAAATTAATTAATTCCCGAATCTAGTTCAAATCTATATAGCGTGTGACCCCATAGGTTCTATCTAGTTGGTAGCAACTATTTGCTAATATGGAGCGGTTTCTAACAAAACATCCATTCTAGCCAACTAATAGAATAGTCATCTTGACAACCTTTGTACAAGTAATTGTCTCATCCCTTTGTCCCTATATCCGTATTGGACACGAGACATACAAGTCACACTCGTATATCCAATCCATAGTTTCTCGATCCATGGGAATAGCCTTATTTGTGCAAATAACATCAATATCCCATATTGATTTATTTGAGTCTGGCCAGACATTCTATAAGCACTATCCCTCGAGTGGCCTAGGATATTTGCTCCCGTTATGTGGGAGGGACAAATTCTATCTACGTCCACTACGATATCTAAGCTTGCTTCTTATTGTATCCAGTACACGCTTTTATAACTACCCAGTTACGGTGTAGCGTTTAACGCTACCAAAATCACAATAATCCCGACTAGAATATCTAATGACTTCAAGTCTAAGGATGACAATACCATTGCACCGCGAGAAGCGCTTGTGACTCAACATAATGTGTATGTAGCCTTCTCGGAGATGGGTCAATCCAGTGCGTCATTACCCCCAATGCACACCTATGTGTTGGATCATGATATCTCCATATCAATCCAACCCCATACTAGTCTATAGATGATTGTCCCATTAATCATTATACTGGACTAGGGATATTTAAGATAAATAACACAATTGTAAATCTAAGGACTTCATTATTTTAAATATCCAATAAATAATAAATGAATTTCTAGCCACAAATAAATTCATACTAAACTAGATTGCCTCTAGGGCATCTATTCCAACAGTCTCCCTCTTGCAGTAGAGCAAATCTAGCGCATCTCGTATGCCCATACTCCTAGTGTGCCCTTCATGCTTCCAGTGCGTGAGCGGCTTAGTAAGCGGGTCTGACAGATTCTCATCTGTAGGAATCTTGTATATCCGAACGTCTCCTCTATCAATAATATCTCGAATCAGATGAAACTTCCTGAGCACGTGCTTGGATTTCTGGTGCGACCTGGGTTCCTTCGATTGAGCGATCGCCCCAGTGTTGTCACAGTACAACTCAACTGGATCCGCAATGCTAGGAACCACACCAAGTTCAGAAAGAAACTTTCTGATCCAAACAGCTTCCTTTGCTGCGCCATTTGCAGCAATGTACTCAGCCTCTGTTGTAGAATCAGCCACCGTCTATGGCTTGGATCTCTTCCAGCTCACCGCTGCTCCATTCAGGAAAAACACATATCCCGACTGTGATCCAAAGTCATCTCTGTCGGTTTGGAATCTTGCATCAGTGTAACCCCTTAAACGCAACTCTTCCTCACCGCCAAATATCAAGAAAGCATCCTTAGTTCTTCTCAAGTACTTTAGGATGTTCTTGACTGCAATCCAGTGACTCTCACCTGGATTGGATTGGTATCTGCTTGTCATACTCAAGGCATATGACACATCTGGTCTAGTACATAACATGGCGTACATGATAGATCCTATGGCCGAGGCATAGGGAATTCTACTCATGCGTTCCTTCTCAATCTCATTGGAAGGACAACCACTCTTCGAAAGAGTGATTCCATGTGACATGGGCAAGAATCCCTTCTTGGAATCTTGCATGTTGAACCGTTTTAACACCTTGTCAATATATGTACTTTGACTTAGGCCTAGCAGTCTCTTACATCTATCTCTATAGATCTTTATACCGAGTATATAGGCTGCTTCCCCTAAGTCCTTCATTGAGAAACACCTCCCTAGCCAATCTTTAACAGATTGCAGCATGGGAACGTCGTTTCCAATGAGTAGTATGTCATCCACATACAAGACCAGAAAAGCTACAGAGCTCCCACTAACCTTTAACAGAGCTCCCACTAACCTTCTTGTAGACACAAGACTCATCTTCGTTCCTGATGAAGCCAAACTCCTTGACTACTTCATCAAAACGTAGATTCCGACTCCTAGAAGCTTGCTTTAATCCATAAATGGATCGTTGCAGTTTACAGACTTTGTTGGCTTGCTTTGGATCCTCAAAACCCTCCGGCTGTATCATATACACGTCCTCGAGTAAATTCCCATAAAGGAATGTTGTTTTGACATCCATCTGCCAAATCTCATAGTCATGGTATGCTGCAATCGCAAGTAGGATTCGGATGGATTGGTCATAGCGACTGGTGAAAAGGTTTCATCATAGTCAATACCATGAATCTGTTTGAATCCTTTAGCCACCAATCGGCCCTTATAGGTAATCACATTACCATCCATGTTGATCTTCTTCTTGAAGACCCACTTGCACCCTATGGGGCGTTCCCCTTCGGGTGGTTCCACCAAAGTCCATACTTTGTTGGTATACATGGATTCCATCTCGGATCTCATGGCTTCTAGCCACTTCTGAGAGTCTGGGCCCTTCATGGCCTCTTCATAGGGAGTAGGCTCATCATCTATGAGCATCGTGTCACCGGAATCGGTCACGAGAAGTCCATACCTCTCGGGTTCCTGGCGCACTCTATTAGATCTAAGAAGCTCTTGTGTTACCTGAACAGGTTGCTCCACAACCGTTTGTGGTTCCTGTTCATGTTCCATAATCGGTTCAGTTATTTGTGGTTCTTGAACCTCTTCAAGTTATACAGTCCTCCCACTTGCTTCTTTAGAGACAAACTCTCTTTCTAGAAACACGCCGGTCCGAGCAACAAACACTTTGTTCTCGGTTGGATTTTTAGTAGCCCTTAGTTTCCTTAGGGTACCCCACAAATTTACACTTATCCGGTTTCGGCCCTAGATTGTCTGATTGTAAACGTTTTACATAGACATCGCAGCCCCAAATCCTCATGAACGACAGTGTGGGACGCCTCCTACTCCACATCTCATATGGTGTCTTCATGACTGATTTAGATGGAACACGGTTAATGGTGAAAGCTGCACTTAATAGAGCGTGGTCCCAAAATGATAATGGAAGATCAGTTTGACACATCATAGATCGAACCATATCCAATAGGGTTCGATTCCTCCTCTCAGACACGCCATTCCATTGTGGCGTTCCGGGTGGAGTGAGCTGGGACACGATCCCACACTTTCTAAGATAGTCTTCAAACTCTTGGATTAAGTATTCTCCTCCACGATCCGATCGTAGAGCCTTGATACTTTTGCCAAGTTGCTTCTCTACTTCATTCTTGAATTCTTTGAACACTTCAAAGGATTCGGATTTTGCCCTCATAAGGTACACAAATCCATATCTACTGTAGTCATCAGTAAATGTAATGAAGTAGACATAACCACCCCTGGCAGGCGTGGCAAATGGCCCACACACATCAGTATGTATGAGCGCCAATTGCTCACTAGTCCTCTCACCTTTCTTATCGAAAGGGGACTTTGTCATTTTTCCCAATAAACAAGCCTCACATGTCTCATATGATTCAAAATCAAATGAGTCTAGTAGTCCATCCTTATGGAGTCTAGATACACGTTTCTCGTTTATGTGGCCTAAACGACAGTGCCATAAATAAGCTGGATTTAAATCATTTATTTTAATCCGCTTGGTATTAATGTTGTAGACAGGTTTGCTTAGATCAAGGACATACAGCCCATTAAATAATTGCGCACTAAAATAGTGAATATTATTTAAATAAAAGGAACAACAATTGTTCTTTATTGAAATAATAAAACCATCCTTGTCCAAACAAGAAATAGAAATAATGTTTCTGCTCATAGCAGGCACGAAATAGTAATTATTTAATTCTAAAACTAATCCGGAAGGCAGAGATAGCTCGCACACGCCTATGGCCAACACAGCAACTTTTGCTCCATTCCCAACGCGCAGATCTACCTCCCGTTTAGCAAATCTTTTACTTCTCTTTAGATCCTGCACATTTCGACAAATGTGAGATCCACATTCAGTATCTAATACCCATGATGTAGAGACAGTTAAATTGACATCTACAACAAAAATACATGGTGGTGGTGGAATCACTATTCCAAGCCTCTTGTCCTCCAGATATTTTGGGCAGTTCCTCCTCCAGTGTCCAGGCTGACTGCAGTAGTGACACTCACCTTTAGTCACACCTTTGGCTATGCCACCAACAGGCTTAAGGGCAGGTTCCTTGGACTTGGCAACTGACTTGCCTTTTCCCTTGGAGGATGAGGCAAACCTTTTGCCCTTTCCTTTCTGCACCATCATAATGGCCTTACCCTTACCCTTGTTGATGCTCTATTCAGCTGTCCTCAACATATTGAGTAAATCTGGCAGTGGTTTCACAATCTCGTTCATGTTATAGTTCATGATGAACTGTCCATAACTCTCGAGCAACGATTGCAACACGAGATCGGTTGCCAACTCTTGGCCGACCGGGAACCCTAGTCGGGCGAGATTCTCCAAGTACCCGATCATACGGAGTACATGGGGTCCCATCGGGTTCCCATCTTCCAGATGACACTTGAACAGTGCCTTAGAGACCTCATACCTCTCTACCCTTTCCTGCTCTTGGAAGAGCTGCTTCAGATGCTCTATCATATCGACATCATTCATGTTTTCGTGTTGCTTCTGAAGCTCAGAAGTCATGGTGCATAGCATAAGGAAGGCTGCATCATTAGCGTCATCTACACGCTTTTGATACGCCTTTAGGGCAGCAGGTGTTTGGTTCTCTGGACCTTCTGGAACATGCTCCTCTATTGCGTACAGTTTCTTTTCTTGCTTGAGAACAATTCTCAAGTTTCTGTACCAATCAAGAAAGTTGGTTCCAGAGACCTTGTCCTTCTCAAGGACAGATCGTAGGGAATGTTGTGAACTCGATGAGTTGTTTTTCATTTGGAATTCTGCAAAAGGAAAATACGCAAGTTTTAGTATTTGTGAATTTTTGATTATATTCAATAATGGCTAGTTTATCAAATATAGCTCCCACGGTTTTTCTACGGATTAATAACCCTCAAGATATTAATGCGGAAAATATCCTTATATTTTCTAGTGGGCCAAGATCCATGTTTCATCTCCTTATGAGCTTGCTTTGGCAAGTCACCCATAATTTGACTACTTTAGGTAGGAACAATTCCAATTGCATCCCTTATGCAACTCTTGGTTCAATTGGGCAAATAACTCCTTATTTATCCATCCTTATGGATAATCCCAATTGATTGCCTCTAGGTTTCTTAATCATATTAATAGCCTAGTTGTGTTCAACCTCTTATTTAAACAATTGCACATTACTAGCTTCTGTCATCGCATTCCATCATTATGAACCAAGTCGCCATGCTTTGGCACGCACGAAATTGATAAATCATGATGATAATGAGTGTTTAAATACTGAGAAGGCAAGAGCACAATATTTGAATTTTGAGGGATTTTAAATTCAATTTTAATTGTTTTGTTGATCAAAATCAACTAATCTATCTATTTGAGTTTGGGCACAACTCCAAATAATAGATCCGGGTTGTCTAATTATCTTATTATCCTAATTGCATGCATCATCCATACACCAACCACAAAATAACAAGACAATAAAGTAAACAACCACAAAGCATAAATAAACGTGATGTGGATATGGCCTTTTCTAGACTAAGATAATTCCAAGCCAATGGAATTATCTATGAACCCTAAAAGAAAACTCATCTCCATGCGTCTTGATCTTTTGGTCAATCCTTCATAGTCATGTGGAATGCTCCATGCTCCATCTTTTGTGGCTCCTTGTGGCTTTGGGCTTCTTTTCTTCAATCTTGGCTAACAATCTACTTTATCTAGCACTAGCTAACTTCTATACTAAATAAAATAAACCTCACAAGTTGAGAAAAAAATGGCTCGCAGGCCATAAAACTCTAATTAGTTATTACAATTAATTGATCAGTTCGCAGGCCTTAAACCAAACCACAAAATTAAACATCCACATCAAACCACATCCTAAGGCCATATCCAATCACCATGCGAATTTCACATAAACAGTTAAAATCCAATTTTAACGCGCTTGGTCAATTTTAATTGATTTTAGGATTTCTAAGGTTAAAACGGTCCATGGGCCCAACAATCAAATTGCCCGGGCCCAAAAACGTGAACCGCAAGGCCCTAGGGCCGGCCGGCCCCTAGCCCATGCGGCTAGGCCGCGGTCTAGGGCTGCCACGGCCCCTAGGGCGGCCAAGGCTTGGGCGGCAAGCAAGAGGGGCGGTCCCTCTAGGGGGGCCGAACCTCTATAGGGAGTTGTTTCCAAAAAACCTCCCTTGCTTAATGCCCAAGTTTGGTTGTTTCCTTGTTTTGGAAGAACTCCTTCTTCCCCAAGGATGCCCAAACCCTAGATCTAAGATCCTAAAATTTCTCAAACTAACTAATTCATGCATGCAATGCAAAAATTAGATCTTGTTATGATAGATTATTGACAAATTGCATCTCATGCTTGATTTGTCTTGTTTTACGCGATAAACATTTAATTTAAGGTGTCAAACTATCAAAACGTAACACATAAACCACGTTTATGCTCTATGACCTGTGGCTCCGATACCACTGTAGGGTTTTGAATCATGGATGCGCAACGGAAACAATAATTAACCATGCAAAACCCTCAAAGGATCACAAGTCAAGAGACATAACGATGGTAAAGGAAGAAATCAATAACACACCTTAGGGTTCTCCTTTGATGACTTCAAACAAGAATTGTGTCACGTTCTCTATAGTTGATCCATGCCTAGAGTTGATTTCTAGATCTCCCACTCCTTGGTGCTGGCCCAGAAAGAGGAAGAGGAAGAAGAATCACACAAAACGAGACGAACCAAAGGAGGTTTCGGCCTCCTTTAGGGCCGACGGGGACGGGCGGCGGGCTAGGGGGCGGCGGCTCCTCTAGCTTGCTTGCTCTCTCTCCTTTTTGTTCTCTCCCACTCTAGTTATGATCAATTAAGAGCATAAGTTGTGGGAAGGAAGGAAGGAAGGTCATTTATATAGTCCAACAACTCCTTGCTAACTACCTAAAGGGACTAAATTGAATTCTAGTAGGACTTATTCTAGTCCTACTAGAATTCAATTTAGTCCCTTTCTTGCTAATTAATTCCCAAATCTAGTTCAACTCTGTATAGCGTGTGACCCCATAGGTTTTATCTAGTTGGTAGCAACTATTTGCTAATATGGAGCGGTTTCTAGCAAAACATCCATTCTAGCCAACTAATAGAATAGTCATCTTCACAACCTTTGTACAAGTAATTATCTCATCCCTTTGTCTCTATATCCGGATTGGACACGATACATACAAGTCACACTCGTATATCCAATCCATAGTTTCTCGATCCATGGGAATAGCCTTATTCGTGCAAATAACATCAATATCCCATATTGATTTATTTGAGTCTAGCCAGACATTCTATAAGCACTATCCCTCGAGTGGCCTAGGATATTTGCTCCCGTTATGTGGGAGGGACAAATTCTATCTACGTCCACTACGATCTCTAAGCTTGCTTCTATTGTATCCAGTACACGCCTTTATAACTACCCAGTTACGGTGTAGCGTTTAACGCTACCAAAATCACAATAATCCACAACTAGAATATCTAGTGACTTCAAGTCTAAGGATGACAATACCATTGCACCGCGAGAAGCGCTTGTGACTCAACATAAGTGTATGTAGCCTTCTCGGAGATGGGTCAATCCAGTGCGTCATTACTCCTAATGCACACCTATGTGTTGGATCATGATATCTCCATATCAATCCAACCCCATACTAGTCTATAGATGATTGTCCCATTAATCATTATACTGGACTAGGGATATTTAAGATAACAACACAATTGTAAATCTAAGGACTTCATTATATTAAATATCCAATAAATAATAAATGAATTTCTAGCCACAAATAAATTCATACTAAACTAGATTGCCTCTAGGGCATCTATTCCAACAATTGTGCCCCCACTTGAAGACCCAGAATAGCTATTCAGAACTCCGAGAAGAGGTCCAAGACAGATCGTAATGGGTGAGCAATTGACTAACGCTCAATTGAAACAGAAGTTGATTGAACTTCACGAGAAGCTTGACGAGCAAAAGAACTAGATGCCCTACAATAAGTCGGGCCAAGCTTTGGTAGAGAAGTTTCAGTCAACTCAGAGAGGACACAAGCTAGGTATTGTAGTGCCAACCATTCAGACTGAGCACTTTGATTGAAGCCTGCCACCATCACGACAGTGCAGAATCAGTTCCAGCACTATGGAAACAGGGATGAAGACCCAAATGACTTCATTGGGAAGTTTGATTTCTACGTCAACACAGTGAAGTACAAGAACGTCACTGATGAGACCCTGAAGCTGATTCTTTTTCCTTATTGTCAGAAGGGTATGGCAGAGAAGTGGCTAGAGTCCAGGGAGCCAGAATCGATCACCACATGGGAGCAGAGCGTTGATGAGTTCATGAGAAATTTCTACCTAACTCAACGTGTCATAGGCTTACAGGCAGAGATCCTTGGTTTTCAGCAGCATGGTGATGAGACGGTTATTGATGCATGGACCGGTTTATGAGGACGATATGCAAGTGTCCGAATAATAACTTCAGCTACTACAAGATTCTCTAGGTCTTCTATCATGGCCTGGATCGTCCCAACCAGGATTTGCTGAACAGGGAAGCAGGAGGTAACTTTCTTTACAGGGTTGACAAGGATGGAGCATTTGCTTTGATGAAGCAAATAGAGAAACAGGATGCTCAATTCTATGACTCTAGGAGGTTGTCCAAGCTTCCTGAACCGAAGAACGATGGGATTACAAAGATGGTTTCAGACATGGCAAAGCATGTGCATCAGGATAAGAAGACAGTGTCTGCAGTTGAGGAGCAGGATTTTGATGCAGCTTTGACTCAAGCTGCTAATGAGGACGTCAGCTATGTGGGGGCACAGGGACAGTGCAACTGGAATCAGGGGAACTACAGACCAGGGACTAGAGATCATCCACGATTCAGGTATGGAGATCAGTCAGGAGCTTCATATGTACCCGGTTTTCAGCACAGGCCACCTGTGCCAGCTGCTCAGGCGCTAGCACCATTAGCTACATGCCAGAATGCTGAGATGGTAGATCTCAAGAATTTGATGTATCAAATGGTAAAGAATGTGAATACCTTCACTTCTCAGGTGGATACATTGACAGCTGATTTGCCCATCACGTAGACCTCGCTTTGTAACTTGGAGGTGCAGGTACGACATATTGCCACTCAACTCTCAACTAGAGCACCAGGGTCTTTGCCATCCGATACTGAGAATGTGCGCCAGGTGAACGCCATCACTACTCGCATTGGGATTGTTCTTGATGATCCCCCGTATCCAAGCCACGCTAGAACTGAAGCCTCGAAGGCTAGGGAGCATGAGGTCTTTGACAAGACCCCTGTCATGATCCCCCAATCAAAGGGCGTGACTCCACATATTGATGATGAGGTAACACCACCACCACCTTCTGTGTCTAAGAATCTTCCGTATCCTCTTAAAGCAAGAAAGAAGAAAGATTATTATGAGGAGTACAAGAGGTTCATGTCCATTTTCTCAAAGTTGCATATCAATATTCCATTGATTGAGGCAGTCACGATGATGCCTAAGTATGCCAAGTATATGAAGGTTGCAATTTCAGGAAAGAGGGCGGTGCCAGACTTCGAAATAGTTGATTTGACTGAGCAGGTGAGCTCATGTGTGATGCATGATTTTCCTCAGAAGAATCCGGTAACTTGGGAGGAGCTTACACGGGACAGGCCCTATGTGATTTGGGTGCTAGTGTCAATCTAATGCCACTTTCAGTCTTTCAGAAGTTGGGAGTAGAAGCTCGTTCCACATGGATAAACCTTCAGTTTGCTGAAAAATCTTGTAAGACGGCATACGGTGTGGTTGAGGACGTGCTGGTTAAGGTAGGGAATTCGATTATCCCTGCTGATTTTGTGATACTAAAGATGCCCGTGAGAGATGTTCCGATTATCCTGGGTAGGCCCTGTGGCTACCGATTGGACTCTCATTGATGTTGAGAACGGAGAATTGATCATGAGGATCAATGATGCATGGGCAACCTTCCGGGTTTCTAAGGCGACTCTACAGCAGTCTCGAGAGAAGACACAGATGCCAGCGGCCACGCAGTCAGTGCACAAGAGTTGTGAGGTGGTCCATGTTGAGTCTTCGGATTCAAAAGCTAAAGTTCATAGAGTTTTTGTGAGGATCCATCAGAGGAAGCTGGATGAGATGGCACGAGGTGTCAAGCCACCTGTGTAGGGGCATTGAGGTAACTGGGTCGGGCCGTCGACCTTAAATTACAAGCGCTGATTGGGAGGCAACCCAATTTAGGTAGTCATATTTGTTTTTCGTATTCTGTTTTTGATATTCGTACTTGATTTAGAGATGTGAGAGAGAGCGGTTTAATATTTTCCATGAGTGTGCAGGACACAGGTACTGAAGACCCTTCAGATTTCCCTTCTTGATGCATTTGCATGACTTTGCACGAAAAACGAGAAACGACGAGCAGTTGGACAATTGGACTTGAAAGAGAGACTTCCCGAGGTCGAGGATTAGCTATTTATTAAATGACTATATTGGCAGCTCGTTGTGGCCCAGATTTGCACGCATCGGAATCCGAAGAGGAATGAAAGAAATCACAAGCTTAAAGGGACTTGATTCTCGTGCTAGAGAGCAATTTTGGAGATGAGATGAAAAATTCTCCGGAATTTGGGAATTTTTCAGTCAACATTGGATTCTACATTCACTGACGAGTTCGTGAGCACGAGAATCGAAGGAATCAGACATCGGACGAAGAAACTAGAGCAAAAACAAAATCCGGTAAGTCCCATGGCATTTCAGGCCGAAATAAATTGATTTCAGCCGAAATGCCCCTTCAATTCGGGCCAAAATGAAACAAGGCCACTGTTTTGCCATTTTGAAAACATTTCGGGCCGAAATGCAGCATTTCGGGCCGAAATCTAAAGCATTTTGGGCCGAAATGCTCTGACAGTCCCACTTATTGAGGGTATTTTGGGGGTATTATTTGAAGCAAAAACCGGGTTTTAACCCTCCTACAACCCAATTTCGGATAAAAAACATCCTCCTTCATCTTTTTCCTCTCAAACTCTCATGAACACTCACACACACAAAATAAAAAAAATCTTCAAATTCAAAATAATTTGGTGGGTTTTGGTCCTTGCAAGCTCGTCATTAACTTTAAGTCGTGGAGTTTTGAGAGATAGTGCACAGTTTGAGTGTGGGGGAAAACAAAGAGGAAGAGCTCCGAGAAAGAGCAAAAAATTTCCGATTCGCATACTTGGAGTTGGATTTGGCCTTAGCTCAAGAAGAGACTTGTGACGGGGGCACCGAGGAGCTTAAGGAGGTACTCTTGCCTTCACTTGCTCGTGTTTCCAAAAAATTTGGTACAATTTTCTCTCTCTCAGCTTTAATTCTTGCTTAGGCACTCCTAGGGCTTAACTTTCTCGCAAATTATACGTGTTCATTTCTTGTAACCTGGGTTACCTGGTGTAGTTCACGGCTAAAACTCACGAGCACTTGTTTTTCTTTTTCAGATCACTATGTCTACATCTAGGAATGTTAATAAGAGGAGACGGGGACTTGTTCTTGATGACCAACCGATCTTCAACCCTTAGGAAGATGTAGTTATGAGTAAGGAGGAGGAAAAAGTGAACGAGGGAGACGGGTCGGGGAACCTCCGTCAGGTTCCGCCGTCTCCAATTCGTTATGAGTTGAATCAGGTTATGCCACCACTCCCTACAATAGGAACTAGAGGCGCAGCACCTGAGGATGTAGACCTTAAGGCTATATGCAATACCAGATTCTGCAGATTCAGGTTTTTTAGTGCAAACGCCCACATGGAGTATTGCATCGACAAGCTTCTGAAGAGGGAAGGGACTTCTGAAAAACCCTTCCCGCTACACCCTAAGATGCGCCAACAACTTAAAGACCTCTTTAAGAATGAGAAGTTAGGCAAATGGTTTAAAATCTGTCAGAAGTCTAGCTCCGATCTTGCAAGAGAGTTTTTAGTGAATGCCCGTTTCTATAGCGTGGGAGAGGGTAGGGATAGGAGGCACATATTTTGCCGATGTGCTTATATATTTCTCACTCCCGAGACTATATCTGCTGCCTAGAACTTCAAGCCCCTAAAAGAAGGGACTTGTGCCTACCATGAGACTATCCGGAGAACTGATGCTGTTGAGGTCGTGAGCGCCTTTTTCTTTGAGGGGGTGCCTGGGGCGTGATGGAATAAGAGACCCACCCTACTTGAGTGGAACATTTCTAGGAGGTTCGTGCAGCCACATGCGAGGTGGTTGTGCGAACTTCTTGAGAACTGGGTTGTGGGCGTCACTGCTCAACCCACTTACTCCTTCCAGCTTTGCACCATGGCCTACTGTTTGTGGACCGGGAAGAGGATTAACATCCCGTACTTTATTTATTGCTCTATTATGGAGAAGACCGTTCCTAATAACCGTATATCTGCCGACCACACTTGCCTTCTCCTAAAGATAGCAAAAGGTGCTAGCTCAGATTTGAAGGGTCTAGTTTATGACCTATGTAAAAAGAACAATGGAGAGTGTAAGTGGGAGAAGATACCCAACCCCCTGAGAGCCCCAGATCCTGTTGATCCCACACACCCTAGTGAGGCGAGTACCTCTAGTTATAGCTCTAGGATTGAGATTCAGCTGACCCATATCACCCGGTTGCTAGAGCAGCGAAAACTGCAAGCAGATGCTGAGATAGCTAGGTCTAGGAGGCAGTTTGAGCACATCCGTAGTAGTCTGCGCCAGCTGGGCCGCAGTATGGAGTCACTTAGCTATGAGTGTGCCCAGCAGGGTGCATGGATTCAAAAATTGGTTTTGGCAGCCAATGTCCAGTTGCTGCACCCGCCTACCTACGATGGGTTGTACCATTACCAGTCTGATGTGTACCCAAAGTCGAGTCCGGACCCCCCCAGTCGCTGAGGACGAGGGGGCCCGCTTTGACTAGACCCACCGGCCCTGCATTTGAGCAGCCGAGTCCTCTTGATTTATTTCAATCTTTCGTTGAGGACAACGAAGCGCTTAAGTGAGGGGGAGGTTTTAGCTATCATCTAGTTAGCCATTGCATAGCCTTGTTACATGTAGTTTAGAAAGTCGCGTTTGCATGTATGTGTCATTCGGTTAGTTTTGCATGTGCACATTTAATTTTTGCATTTTATATATTGTTGTACTTTTATTTATTGGGTCCACCTACCCTATTTGTTGGTTAGTCGAGTTGGCCAGTTACATATAGTGTCGGAAAAAAAAATTAAAAAATTGAAAAATCCTAAAAATTGAATTTTTTTGAGAAACGGCGATTGAAGAAGCGTGGAGAGGGCTTAATGATAGTATTACCTAGGTATTATGAAAATATGAGGTCAGGTACATGCGAGAATCTGGAGTAGAAAGGCTATAGTGCCAATGCACTCGGGAATTGTGAGTAGGTGTCTCTCAATCTAGTTATCCTACTAGCGCTACACCACCGTCACTTAGGTAGTCGTCAGCCCTCCTCGTAGTGGCAACGGAGCAGCTGTGCGAGTGATTTTATGGGGACCTCGCGTCTCGTCTCCATCGCCTAGGTCCACTAGTTACCCCAATTTGATCCCTCTACCCCTTTTATTCACAGCCTCAAGCCTAGGAAGCCATTCCTTGTGACTTTCATCACTAGTTAGAATGGTCCCTTCATATGCGTCATGATAGAGGGAGTTGAGTTAGGGAGGTTCGTTGAGGGTGAGCTGATATTATACATCTTGAGTGGATTATCTTACATGTCGTCTTTTGAGGGGATGTGAGGGTGAGATAGAGACGGCAACACACTTCGGTGTGGCGGTGAGTCGTGTCCATACATCACGATCACAGGTGGAGTGTCTTAGTGCGTGACATACTTTCCGCATGATATGGGGTGGGTTGGTTGATCTTATAGGAGGACGTGCTTGTGCTTCATTTATATTTTCTACATCTTAGGTGATGAGGAGGATTGGTTGGATTTAGCATGTGTTACATTGATTACCGGGTTCGAGATATGGTTTACATTGAGTGTGGGGGTGTCAAAATTTATAGTGATTACACATTTTATTTGACACATTCCACCCCTACTTTATTTGCTTTGACGGAATGTTCTCCTAGGATTTTTGCTATTACTATGAGCTCCATGTGATATATTGGGTCGGATTTAAAAAAAAAAAGAAAAAAAAAGAAAAAAAAAAATTGAACTAAAACGGAATAAGGAGCTGAATTTAACTTCATGAAGACCAAGGAGATTAGCTATGATCTTGATCACTTCTTCACATTTGTTTCCGCAAGAACGGCGTTGCACAGAGATTGCGGGAATGAGGGCCGGAGTAGTAGATTCGGTGGGGTTCCTTTAATTTTTGTGAGGGAGTGTGAGAATGGGTTTTTGTGAGATATATCGTGAACTCTAGGACTGCGCTTCTAAATATCCTATCATGCCAGTCCTAAGCCATCGACAATTGAAACCCATGGATAAATAGCTCGGATGGTAAGTGCTAGGGATACATTTGATGAGTGTGCGGAAGCAACTTTTTTTGTGTTCGTTCCCGTTCTGCCTGATGAAACTGGCCGCAAGTTCTACCAATCACCAAAGTTATATAATCTTCTAGGGGATGTGAGAGCCTTATGACATGCCGATTTGTTCTTTGAGATTTCCCAATCACTAACAAGAAAAAGGAAAAAAAAAATATGTTTTTTAATTCCTTGCATTGTACATACTTGAGTTGCATTGTACATATCATGTAGTTTGCATAGTCGTGTCTTTGTGTATTGAGTCGTGAGTCATGTTTTCTAGCCGAAACTGAAGTATGCAAAGCGGTGGGGTATGCATTAGTTTTGTATTGGTATGTATGCAATATCTCAAGTGTGGGGGTTTTGTGCTTCATTGTTGCTCGAGACGAGCAAGAGAGTAAGTGTGGGGGAGTTTGATAGCACCTTTTAGGGGCTATAATTATTTAGAATTTACCACATGTTAATAGGTATTTGAGAATGATTTGAGCCTAAAGTTAGAGAATAAATGTTGTTTTATCACTTGTTGCTCACCATGTGCTATATTGTTAGTCCGGGCGTTTTCTATGCATATTTCTTTGTTATTTGTCAAATATAATCGCTTGGTATGTAGGTTCATGTTGTCTTGGCAGGAACGGATGATGATTTATTGATAGGAGGCATGGAACGAACTTCGCAAACAATGGCAGCTCAAGTGGAGTGAAGAGAAGCCGAATTGGAGGAGCTTGGATGACCAGTTTGTACTATTTTGATCCTATCTGGAGTTCTACAAATAATTTGGAGGTGAGACCAGTGCCAAATGAAATTAGACTCAGAGAGTTTCCAACGATAGGTCACGGAGCTAAATCCGAGTTCGGACGAAGAAGTATGGCCCGGCGAAGTCAGGATCTGATTTCAGGGGGCTGTTGGGCAATTACTGAAGACTTCTGTGGGTTATGAAAGAAGGACGACCTAGGGACGAAAAAATCATCATTCACGCCTATTGAGAGCCACGATCAAGGAGGATAGCAAGGAGACTTCATTGGGAACAACCTGAAGCAAGGAGAAGATCCCGGATCTCAAGAATCATCACGATTTCTAGCGTTTGCTCTATTTTCTCTCTACTTTCTTGTATGAAATATTTAGACATCATGTTATCTTTTGCTATGAGTAGCTAAACTCATACCTAGGCATCTACGAAGTTCCTAGGTTTTATGTTTTGAGGATGTTTTCCGGGTTTTGGATGAACTTTCACATTGGGTTTATGATTCTATGGAGATTGCTATGTTCTATTTCATATTGAGTTCTTCCATTGACAAGCTAGAACTAGGGTGTGTGATGTTGAGTATTTATTTCACCATGTAATTATGAACTAGGCTTAAAGATAATTCTTAGTAGTTAATTACTTGTTTATTGTGCTTAATCCTTAGTAACGTAGGAGTCATGACCCGAAATTACTACATAACTAGTGAGTGTGTGAAAGCAACTCTACCCTAGTTGGGATGAATAAACAAGTACATTCTTAATCAATTAGACCGAGAGGTGAGTTTAATATGAATGGCTAGATGAGGGTAAATCCAGTAGGATGTAGTGAATTGCCCGTGAATAGTGGTCTGATAGGACATTATCCCTTGCAATATCGTTAACCTACTAGAACACATAGGTAGTACACTTGGCCTGAGAAAGACAAATCATTACCGTTGTGTAGAACGACATGAGACCGATAGGTAATTGTCAACGCCATTACCCAGCTTAACTAAGTATGAATTGTCATGTTAGAACATGAATTCCGGAATCGTCAAAACTACCCTAGGTTATCTATAGATTGTCTAGCTTTCTCTCCTCTGATTTACATCAAATCATTTAGTTTGCGTTATTTCATTACCATTGCTAGTCACTTGTTTGAGGGTGACAACACTTCAAACTACAAACTTTTTTACTGGTTACTTGTGTGAATTGAATTTAATTGTTAAACTAGATATACAGTAGACACCTTCCCTTGGGTTCGATAACTCGAAGTCAAAAATACTCCACTTTATTACTTGACTGTACACTTGCACAGCAACGCGTAGTTTACACGCGTCAGTAATACACGACTGTCTTCTGTGATGGAACTGATGTTGATTTCGATCAACTGTTAGAGGAGGAGTCGTGTCTCTTTTATGGGGGAGAGAAGAGGGCCGCGTTCATCTCAAATAACCGCAAACCATCATGGTCATAATTATCAGATGGTGGGTTAAATAGATAAATAAATAAATTACATTATTGGGTATTTAATTTTATTATCAGCTTTATATTTAACCAGTAGAATCCAACTTAAACGGAAAAACATAGGCTAGTGGGCCACAAATATTAACGTGAGTTTACATTCTCCCACTTGGTCCGCTGAACTGATTTAGTAAAATAAAATAAAATTTGAAACAGACTCGGTTGGATTCCACAACAAAATAACTTGACACGTGATCATGTTTTTGAAAACAAGATGATATACCCAAATATGTAAAACACTATAATACTTGAATTAGCTTTAGCCATCAATGTGAATCCGAGCAGTTTTATGACTATCTTGTCACATTTCCTTCCATGTATCACGCCACTAATGACCTCCATAAACCTAGTTCATAATACCATAAAGGCCCCTTTAATTTTGTCATGTTAGGACAATTCTTGTTAAATAGAGTCCAAACCAATATGCGCAAACATTATTGGAAAAAGGAAAACAAAAACAACTTAAACATCTATCATAGTGTCGAATACAATTCAAAACTACCAAATAGAAGTCATATATTTCCCAAGAGACCCATCCTAACAACATGTTTTATACGTCCTTGGCGGCAATGCCTTTGTTAAAGGATCAGCAACCACGAGAGTGGTACTTAAATTATCAATCGACACGTGTTGCTTCTAGACTCGTTCCTTAACAACAAGGTACTTAAGGTCCATATGCTTGGTCACATTGGAATACTTTTCGTTCTTCGAAAAGAAGACGAAAGCGGTGTTATCACAATGTTTTTAACGCCTTGGCAATTGAGTCAACAGTCCCAAGCCCTGAGATAAAATTCCACAGCCATCTAGCATGACTCGGGGTCTCATGACATGCAACAAACTCAGTCTCTATCGTGGAAGAAGCAATGATTGTTTTCTTTACACTCTTCCACGAGATTGCTCCACCAGCAAGTAGCCACCCAAAGCCCAAAGTGGACTTCCTACTATCTAAGCAACTAGCAAAAAGAGTCTGAATAGCCGATAACTTCTAGTTGACCCGATCTTCTGTAAGTGAGCCTGTAATCCTTCGTTCCTTGAAGATATCTCAAAACATTCGTTGCTGCTTTCCAATTTTCCCCACCCGGGTTACTTTGATATCTTCCAAGTACACCCACACAAAAAAATGATATCTGGTCTAGTACAAGTCTGTGCATACACCAAACTACCAACAACTGACGCATAGAGTAAGAATTTAATTTTCTCTCTTTCCAAGTCATTCCTTGGGCATTGAATTTCACTTTATTAGTCACATTTAGTTATATGTGCATCAATGGCTGAGCAAGACTGCATGTTGTATCTTTCCAAGACTCGGTTGATATAGCCTTTCTGAGATAAACCTAACGTACCACGAGCGCAACAACCCCCTTATTCGGCTCGGGAAAGACCGAGAGAGGGCGATGCTAAAAATAACGGTGGAACTCAAAAGCAATGCAACCCACAACTTGTATATTAACATTAACAACTTATACTAAGATCCGAGTCTTATACAAGAATCTGATTACTATTACACAGTGTTTAACTATCCATGTCCAAACACTACTTGTGAAGTCATTCTAAGTGAGTTTCGCATCCAACCAAATCATAGTCTCAAGCTCCTGGACCTGCGGGTGGAAAGAAACAGGAACCGCAGTTTCAAAGTCAGTAAGGAATTACAGAGTAATCAACCGTCATGCATGTAAAATACAGATGAGACATATTTTGAGTAAACACTGTAAATATTAATTGATCCGAAGTCGAGGATGGTGGGATGTCAATCCCAAGTTCATTTCAAGAAATTTCTGGTAACCTGTGTTCAGCCCGAGATAAACATCACTGAACTTCCCGATAAGCCTCAACAACCCCATGCCCATGATGCCCCTAACATCATAAATGGAGGTGATGAAGATTGACTTCTTTTCACACTCTATACAAAGAGGCATTAAATCATGAAAGAGTAACCTTAAAGGACAAAGTAGGTAACTTAAATATACTCTTTACCTTCTTTGAATCTTTCCTTCTCAAATTTCAAACATGAAGTATTACTCCCAATATCATTTAACCGTGACAG
Organism: Linanthus parryae; assembly: GCA_023055425.1. NCBI lineage: Eukaryota > Viridiplantae > Streptophyta > Magnoliopsida > Ericales > Polemoniaceae > Linanthus > Linanthus parryae. The sequence continues at coordinate 78,537,368 of JALGPY010000002.1, forward strand.
CGGAAGTAAAGACAGTTAGAAAATGAAATATTCTTTAGTTCTTGACCCAATTCTAGGAATCACCTAGGACCAGTGTTTAATCCATATCCAATCCTCATGTGAAAATTCCAATTTAATTCCTACGATACAAGTATAAAAATTCCGTTTTGTCATAAGGACCCAGTTTCCTCATTACAACCATAATCACAGGCTGGGTGAACAATGTCACCACCGACAATAACAATCACAGGCCGGGTCAATGCCCACAATAGCAATCACAGGCCGGAGCAGTCCCGACAATAATAATCACAGGCCGGATCAATACCGATAATAACAATCACAGGCCGGGGCAGTCCCGACAATAGTAATCACAGGCCGAGTCTGTTCCGACAATAACAATCACAGGCCGGGTCAGTCCCGACAATAATCATCACATGCCGGGTCAGTCCCGACAATAATAATCACAAGCCGGTTCAGTACCGACAATAATCATCACAGGACGGGTCAGTCCCAAAAATAATCATCACAGGCCGGTTCAGAACCGACAATAATAATCACAGGCCGATTCAGTACCGACAATAATCATCACAGGCCGGTTCTATACTGACAATAATCATCACAGGCCGGTTCAGTACCGAAAATAATAAGCTTCTCCCACACAACACTTCCCACCTTACGTTATTACACGTTATTATTCTTCGTGCTACAGTTTCATTTCAAATGTTTATAACCAAATCTCAAGTAAGACATGTCATAAAATTCATTCTGAGACAAAGTGTAAAATTATATTGTGACACAAATGAAGCTAGACACGCAGTGCTGGGCATGTAAACTCTCTACAATAGATAGCATGATCTAGATTTATGTAGTCCTTGTTACGAAACTGTCAGCAGATCAAAATCCCTTATTTGGTCACAATTATCTATGTTAGTAAGCGAATATGAATTTATATAAGCCCAACGAGTCTTATCTGAAATCACTTAATCCACTTTTACAAAGCTTATCTATTTTCCCTCATAACGATATTATCGTTTGTGAATCAACCCATTTCTTCTTAAGTAACCAAGAAAGCTCTTTAAAATAGCTTATTCCAAGAAAATATTTATTCAAACCAATCGGATATAACTGCAGAATGTATTTCTAGCTTGTTTATTTTTAAGAAAATGAATTACATTCAACTAACAATATTTCTACCCATATCAGTTCAATTAATACAATTTAATTCAACATGAAAGGGTAACTAGGAATTTGTAGAATTTGATGTACGCCCAACAATCAATTGATAAGAAACTATTTCAAACTTACTATCGATTTAAACAAAGGTGATATAACATTTACACATCCCAAATATTTCTATTTAGCTTATCTTCCAAAGAAAATAGTTTATTGCCACCCAAGATATATTTTAATTTCTAAAACACTCTTAATTTGTTATGAAGTGTAATTTAGTAAGACACTATAACCAAATCAATAATAGTATATTCAATAATATAGAAACTATGGCAGCCTCCCTTATGATCTCTGAAAATACAGTTAGTCCCCCTTAAGTTTCCCAAAACAACACTTTTACCCCCAAATACGAACACATAAAACCTTTTTTTCCAAAATTCGATTCAAGCCACCAAGATTGATTTTTGATGGTTTAAAACAACTCAGAAGAGGATTTAGGGCGTACCTTGGCCAAAAATGGCAGAAAACGGTAGAGAAACGAGTCTCTACGAGTTCGTCGTCGAAGTCGCTGGAGGTGGGTTTCGGCTCTGGGGTTTAGGGGCCTCCTTGACTTCGATTCTTGCTGAAATCAACCTCCTTGAACCTCTGGGAGGTGAATGGAACCAAAATCAGCGGGTTGGTGTGACAAAAACCCGCTGGTGAAGTTTCCCGCTGGTTTCAATGGTGGAGCGGCGGTCGGCGATGATGGCTTCTATAGTTGAAGCTGCTACTGCTTATCTTGTTTCTGGGTTTGATACCCACTAGAGAGAGAGAGGGAAACTGAGACAAAGGTAGAGAGAGAGAGAGAACAGGGAGCTCTCTGTTGGTTGGTTTTTCTGGCAAATCCCGTCGGGATTGGTTGCGGCAACTGGGTGGCTGCCTCTACTCCGGCTTCTTGCTGGGTCTTGAGAAAAGAGAGGGAAAGGGATAGGGAGGAACAAACCTTGGCATGAGTTAGAGAGCAAGGTGGTGGTGGGTTTCTTCCTCTTTGCTTGGCCGAAGGTGGTGGTAGTGATGAGCATGCGGTGATGATGATGATGGTGGTGGCCGCTGTTGCTGCTATTCTTGTGCAGGGGGAGGAGATGAACTGGACTTTTATAGAGAGAGTGTGGGCGGTGGAAGAGAGGGGTGAACTTGGTGGAGGCGGTGATTGTGAGGGCGGTGGTTGTTTACGCGGACGTGAAGAAAAAGAAAGAAGAAGATGACAACAGTGGGTTCTTCACTTATTTTAAATGGTCAAAATAAGAAATGTTACGGTGTGGTTAAGGTATAGACTCACGCGGTGGTCACGATCGTGACAGCGTAGACGAAAATTAAGACAAATGAAAAATCAAAGAATTCTCACGCGAAATACCGTCAACTAAAATTCTTGAAAATTTACCCAAGTCACTATTCGCAACCTACGACTGAATTTATCCTGCCAAATTACTAAATTACCCTTAAGCAAAATACGGATTATTACAACGAGATCGATCCCAAATGATCTCTATCCAAATGATGTAGGATGCCTCTCCCATATCAACCATTTTAAAGTTCTTAGTAAGGTACTCCTAAGTCTCATGAAGTACAGCAAGATCACTACTAGCTAACAAAATGTCATCCACATACAGAACTAAAAATATAAACTTGGTCCCACTAATCTTCAATATATACACTGATCGACAATGTTTTCTTAAAATCCGAAATAGGTAATGATATCATTGAACTTAATATAACATTTTCTTTGAAGCTTGTTGAAGTCCGTATATGGATTTCTGTAATTTGCAAGCTAAGTATTCTTGACCTTCTTTAGCAATCCCTCTGGTTGTTCCATATAGATATTTTCATCTAAATTCCCATTTAGGAATGCGGTCTTTACATCCAGTTGATGCAACTCCAAATCAAAATGAGCTACCAGAGCCATAATGATTCTAAATGAGTCTTTCTTAGAAAATGGAGAGAATGAGAAAGTCTCAATATAATCAATGCCTTCTTTTATAGTAAAACCTTTGGCCACTAGTCTAGACTTATATTTTTCGACATTACTCTTAGCGTCGCATTTGGTCTTTAAGACCCATTTACAACTGAATTTTTTTGTTGTTCTTAGGCAATTCGACAAGATCTCAGACACCATTCAAGTCCATTGATCTACTCTTTGCATCGATCCATTTACTAGAATCACTACTTGTTATGGCTTGTGAATAAGAAACTGGATCCTTTATAATACCAATATCAAAGTCATGTTCTTGTAGAAACCCCAAGGCATAATCATCAGGGATAGCAAATCTTTTTTCCCTTTCTGATCTCCTTAAAACCTATTATGGTGGTTCATCATCATTTTCAACAGCGATATCTTCACGGGGTGGTGAATCATTTCCATCATGTTGTTCACTCACCTCAACTTGTGGTACTTGTTGAGGAACAACGGTTACTTGAGACGGATAGGATGATATGACATCCACTCTAATTTCATCAAGATCAGCTTTCCTTTTTTTTAGAGAGCAAATTGTTTCATTGACTTTAAATCATTAATTTGAGTTTAACGCGGACATCCCCAGTGCCATGAACTTGAAATCAATTCGTCTCAAGAACAAGAAACACTGTAAAATCAGAAAATTGCGTAATGTTCCCCATGGAATCAAGAAACTGATTGAAGAATTCTGTAACCCTTGATGCTTCTTCTTTGACTAAAATCGCACTACCTCCTCTTGATTGAAACTGTGATTGACGGACTCTCCTTCTTCTCTCTGTCTCCCTCAGTAATACACCACTGTTTTCTGTGAGCGATGGAACTGACGTATATTTTTGATCAACTGTTAGAGGAGGAGTCGTGTCTCTTTTATGGAGGAGAGAAGAGGGACACGTTCATTTCAAATAACCACCATTGGTAAACCGCAAATCATCATGTCCCTAATTATCTGATGGTGGGTTAAATAAAATATTAATAAACTACATTATTGGATATTTAATATTATTATCAGCTTTATATTTAATTAGTATAATCCAACTTAAATTGAACTTAGATTAGTGGACCACAAATATTAACGTGAGTTACATTCCGGAGCCCTCACACGTCGCAACTGAGAAGACTCATTGTGGGCTCGGCAGCTTCCGTCATTAATGCAGTTAGAGTTCCATCCCCATTCCCCACCTTATTTGCTAGTGGTTTATGAGTTTATCCCTGAGTTGTTTTATTAGCTATTGCACCGAAAATCCTTTTTTTTTCAATTCCATTTGTTTACTCTTCTTGTTTCCTTGGGCGTTGTTGGGTAATGGGGCCTAAGAGCATCTTCCACAGTGCACCAAATTCTATATTTGATGGTAAAATTTGGTGTTTTCGGTCTCCCACAACAAATGACCAAGTCACCAAAAAAAATGTGATTTATTTGTAGGCCTTCCACAGCCGTTGACAAAAAAAATTGACAAAAAAAAAATAAAAAAAAAATCACCAAATCCTACATTTGGTGTAGCTTTTGTGAAAAGGTGGAGTGCATGTCCCACAGTACCCTCAAATCCTATTCTATATCACCAAATCCTATTTTCACCATCGAAAATAGGATTTGGTGTAATCAACACCAAAATTTTAATTAGTGTTTAAGACAAGTTTTTACATTACTTATATATAATTGGAGACATAATGTCATATTTTTCAATTGGCGACTACTATAATTAATCTTGGTGATATAAAATAAAATATAAACAAAAATGACGACAAGAACATGGCATTAATAAAAAACTTTTCTTCTTGAGGGTTAATTGTGGGAGGCCAAACCATTTTCTCCACCAAATATACGATTTGGTGTAAAATTTGATATCAACTGTGGAAGATGCTCTAAGGCCATCCCCAACGGTGGTCTTCGAGGAGACCGGGGGAGAGATTAGCAAGTCCGGCACGGCCGTCGCGGTCGCTGGGGAGGCTGCTAATATAGGTGTGTCCCACCTGGCAATGCGATCCGCTCCGATCCGAGATCCGGGGCCGCGTGTTGCTGCTTTCTCGCCTCCCTCTCTCCTACTTTCAACTGTTTTTCCTTTTTTATATTTGTAATAGGTGGGTTTCTTTGTGGGAGAGAAAAAAATATGAGAGGAAGTTAAGATTTGGGTGAAAAAATCGGGCTAGATTGGGAGAAATTATAGGGAAAAAATTGAGAGATTAAGATTTTGCCCGTTTGTATTTATATTTAAACATTTTTTTTTTGTTTTTTTTTATAGTTGAGATAGGTAGTGATGAGAATAAATAGGAGATAATGGAGAATTTTAATTACGTGATAAGAATTTGGAGTAGACTGGGAGAAATTAGTGAGAAAATCTAAGATAGATTATGATTTTTTTGCCGTTTTATTTTTTAAAACATTTTTGTTACCTTTTTTGTTACACTTAAAATAGGTAGTGATGAGAATAACTATGAGATAATGGAGAGCTTTAATTACCTGTGTTAATATCTTTCAGATTAGTATAATTACATGATATTATCATGTACAATTATATTAAATTGATAATATTATAAAACATTATAATTAATAAATTATTGAATAAATAAGAATTATTATTTAGATTGAACATTAATAATAATAAATTGCAATACACTTCAGAAATAATTATTATATTTATAATTGTATATAAACAATTACTGAATTATAAAGAAAATAAATATATGATAGTGTAATAGAATAGTAAATTAAAATGTTAATTGATGGTGGGTGGAGGGGTTGGGGCGACCTCCACTGTTGGAGGCCGAATGGCAGTCTTGTAAATATTAAGAAATTAAACAGTAGGGCAAGGGAGAGTTTAGAGGTGGGAGAGACCTCCACCATTAGAGATGGTCTAAGTTCCACCGCCTTCTTTTCTATTAGGCGAATCGTGGATTGTGCTTGATCTTTCCTCATAGCTTTGTCCTTCGCATTACCTGCCCCTACTTGACTAAGAGGTAGTAATCTTACATTGCTTGACTATATTTAAAAAAAAAAAAAAAAATCATGTATGACACGAATATAACATATCACAAATTTGGTTACATATTTTATGAGTACCTTTTAGCATGTTTTATATATGGAGTGAACTGCTAAACATAGACCATTTTAAATACTAGTTGGATGCATATGCTTTGCACGAGAGTTCTCTAATGATTCTGAATAGTTCAAGTCAATATGCCAGTCCCTCTCTCTCTCTAAAAACCCTGTGAGAAAAAAAAAAATCCTAAACCCATCCTCAGGCGGCGGCGGCTCCTCCTCCTCCATGGAGCTGCCGCCCGCCTCCCACTTCCTGTGACCCTCCTCTGCCCCTCTAACCACGCCGCCACCTCATTCTCAGACTTCGCTGCTCCCCGCCAGCTTTTTTCGTGGCAATCTCTCAGCCCACGCCGGCTTTGCTCCAGATCCGCGCAGCACCAGCCCTCCCGCCGGTATCGGAGTCGGGAGTGCCCCTCTCCGACGTCCAAATGGACTCCAGTGATGGCTTTCAACTACCCTGACCCTCTCTTGTCACCGCCGCCGCTGCCACGGCCTGATGCCCCGCCGCCCTGCTCCACGGTCGTTGCTGCTGCTCTAGGGCCTCTGCCGCCGCCTTCCTTTCTGCTGTCGCCGCCTCCTCAACCTCCCCCCACCAGCCATCCCCCTGTTTCGGCTTCAACCCTCGGCTTAGGTACTCCTGATCTATCCCCTCCCCCTTCCCCTGTTCTAGATCTGGCATTTAGTGACTGTCCCCCCCCCCCCTTCCCCCGGTTGTGGGGCTACTCTCTCCCCCTCCCCCTTGGCTAGGCTGAAACACGGCCTGGTTAAGCCTCCTGGAGTGATCCCCACACCGCCCACCGACACCACTAATGCCGGCCCTAAAACAGCTCTCCGGGAGACGATCACGACACCCTCTTGTTTCTCGGGTCACCGACACTTGAGCCGGCTGGTGGCCCTTTCTTGCTTGGTGGCGCTCCACGGTCTGGCTGCCTTGAGGCGTAGCATCTCCGCACCACCCTCTGGACTAGGTCACAGATGATTTTGTTTTGGGCCTTTTCTTTGGGCTTTTTGTTGTGGCGTTTGAGGGGATTGGTGGCTCTTGGGCCTTACTGGGCCGGATCGTTTGCATAGGGTAGTTTATTGGGGCCTTTGAGCACTTATCGCAATAGGTGTAGTCTGATTCTAAGTAGTGGCTAGTTTATGGTAGGAGACTTGACTCGTCTTTTGTTTCTAGGGGTATGCCCCTTTATGTTGTGTAATCGTTTTCTTTGAATGATATCTTTCGTTGCCGGTGAAAAAATAATAATAGTTCAAGTCTAGATCTTAAGATTTTTTTTTTTTTTTTTTTTTGTCAACAGAATTTGATCCTCCTTAATGCAACCAAAGATAAATACAATTTATCGCATGCTGAATCCACAACGAATTACTCTTAATTCAATACAAATATGAAAGTATAGTTATGAGATTTTGGATCTTCTCATAAACAAATGCATTAAACATGAAGACAAGTTAAAGTCTATATACATAGAACACATAAGGGTATTTGAAGCAACACTATCACGTACAAAGTACACATTGTGTCGTAACATCTTTGACCTTCTGCTGAAACTTACACATCAATTACTTGCTGAATACTTATACTCATATGTCCCAAGATGAACCTATAGCTGCGAACGACCATTATATAATTTCTAGCAATCATAGATCTAATATATTATGACCAGCCACCTAAAACTTGTCATTCTTATAAAGCATTTATCAGTTCTACTGAAAGTACAGAGCTCAGTATCTAATATGCTTTCCTTAAGAACAATGAAAATAAATAAAATTCTTTGTCACGAAAGTAGGAAAACGAAACTATGTTTAGTCTGCAAAAGGGTAAGAGCTCAAGTGGTAGAGCATTTAAAGGCCGTGCATGAGGTTTTGGGTTCGAACCCAGTAGACAATAAACATGTAACTCAATAAATAAATAAATATGTTTAGTCCTTTATCTCAAAACATGTGTCACGTGGTAAATTATTACTACAAACATGTTATAATGTGCGAAAATATCAAATAGAACCAAACTCACCAGAATAATAAGAGACGACGTTGCTCTTTTGGTTACTAACTCGAAGGTGTATGAACTCTGGGAAGTGGCGTATGGTTCTATGCGGTCGAAAGTCATTAGTCATGGAGGTAGAAATACGACGTAAAGAGGCTGTATACTCCGTTTCTGTGTTGGAAGTTATATTGAGTTAGATACTAGGAACCAAGTTGCGCGTGTTGCGCGCGGTTGGTCTTTGTTTTGAAGCTGATATTGTGATCTTTCTGCACCTCAGCCTTTCCTGGACAAGATACCAGCTGTAGCTTCAAGAAAACATTTTAGAAAATAATATAAATATGCTAGCCGAAGAATTCTGGGAATAATAAGCTATCAACAGTCAAAACAATTTAGAGCGACAAGAAAACCCCCCAAGGGCAAGAGAGAAGAGGGGGAAGAGGGGCAGGGGGTTACTTTTTTTTAAAGGTGAGCCTAGCGGAATGCAGGATCAGTAGCACAGAGTTTAGAACAAACTGACATTCCTATCACATTTAAAGAATACGTTCATATCACATTTCCATTTCCACTTCTCTGGAATACTTGCTTAGATTTTTAGAACAAAATGGACATTTAACTATTTGACATACTTTGAACTCCTCCGAAGCAAAAGGATTTACTTTCTTTTGAAATAGAGACAGCTTTATTTTCCTAACCAGACTCTGAAGTCCAAGTTTTAAGAATTTCATACTCAAAACCACACCAGCGCAAGAACCCATGCATATTTGCATTAAAGACATAGCTTAATGCTCTATAAGGCTACAGTGAAAGCCTGAAACGTTTAAGCACATCCTCTTTCTAGATTCAGTCAGGGCATAAACTCTACTTCATAAAAATGGATAGAAGGGCGTGTTCATCACAGGAAGAAATACCTTCATTACAGTCCAATGGTAAAGTCACGCTGCGTCTCAAGGAAGGGGGCAAAAAAGCTTTCGTGGAACTCCAGAAGGGATTTTTGCGGGAATAGCATAGGACAATGCTGTCCACAGTACAACCATAAGGGGTACTCCATAATCTGCAATAAAACTTCGCATCCATCCTATGTTACGAAGTCGAAACAAATATTTTAAGCTGAACTCATGTTGACTGTTTGGAAAAATATCAATTTGACGCCACAGTTCTTACCTGGTCCATAACACCAGGCCCAAGCCCTCGTGCTCTTGATGATAGTCATCAGGAACCAAAATTAATAAAGCTGAGTATGAAGAAATGGAAGAATAAACTCATTAGCCAAAACTTACTTTAGTTTACCAAGAACTGGAATCCACAGCATGGTTCACAAATATGACTTTCGCATTGTTTGGTACTACGTTAAACCAAGAGGGTAAAATTGTCGCGTTGTTTGGTACTACGTTAAATCAAGAGCAAAAGACAGCAACTATGTAAATACTTATGATTTACAACATTTCAGTCAGCAGCTAATTTATTTTGAGGAATCTAAGATTGTTTCCACTTCTAAGCCATCGATGCTATCTGCCGGTCAAGACCTTCCTCCACATCTTCAGTTTTTTACTACTTCCTCATATGTTCAATTGCAGCTTGGTACTGGTCATCTATAAGCCATTTCTTCAGTATGCATCCAAATGATAATCTGTTTCACACCAAAGTTTTAGTAAGTTCGAGAGAAGTAACAAGATAATGTGTCTAAACTTTTCAATAGAAATTAGTCTTATGAAGCTTGCTTATGATATATTTGTGAGTCAATTCTTCTATATAGGCCCTCCCCATCTTGGAACACCGACAGAAGTATAAAAGCTTTGTTTTTGGGTTTTGACAACATGTTTTCAAACTTTAATCAAAGCATTTGTACACCTAAACTGTCAATTTCTTTTCATTTGCAACATTAAATTTCAGGAATTCATATAAAACTCTGCAACGCATATCAAGGACCATGAAAGGGCTGCAGCTTGTCATATTCTGACTACTAATAACTGTAGACCATGCTTACCAAAGTTGAATCTACAGAAACAATCTCGTAGACATTTCACTTCTTTTCAAATTGGGTAAAAGACATTTTCCACCCTTAAATTATGGACAAAAGACATTTTGCATCCCTGTCAGAGTTAAAAACTAACGGTAGACTAACGGAGGATGGAAAAGACAAAAATACCCCTAAAATATTGATAAATTACCCCACTATAAATGCTTTCCCTCATTTCTCAACCCATTATTTTCTCAACCTCTCTTTCTCTCTCTCATTTTCTCCAACATTTGGGTGTGTTTGGATGGGAGTAAGTTGAGAGGAACTAAATTTTCAACAATCTGAAAACTCAGTCAAACAATCTCACAAAACTTCCGGAATTCCCAACAAAATAGAAATCCGGTTCTTTTTGCGCCGGAATTCCGGATGCAGGCATATTTCCGGAATTAATTGTTCCTCCGGCTCATTTTGGCTGACAATTGTCCCACTTTGAGCCTATCACCATACACGTGTCACTCTAAATGTTTATCCTCCCATGAGAATCCTCCTTCCCCCCATAAGTGTAGCTTTCTTAGGGCCCACCCAACTTTTGTCATCACATACCAACAAAACAAAACAGTTCACAAAAAACACTTACTTTTACATATTTTATTTGATCATCATTTTTTTTAATAGTTTATTATAATAAAATTACAATAATCTAATTTAATCTACTCAATCCAAACACTACAGATAAAAGTAGATCTTTAGCCAAACCGCTCACTTACTTCCGCTCATCCAAACAGACCCATTATCGTCAAGAAACCACATCCACCGTTCCCTGCGCCATTCCAGATCAACAGCACCCTTCCAGATGAATCTTTCTCTTTCTCTCGCTATTACATCCACCGAATCTTTCTATCTCTCTCTCTCCCTTCCCTCTCTCTCTCAGCTCCAGATCTGGCGACGGCGGTATCGAGGTGGCGTTCGTCTGAACTAGCGACCAGACGATGGTGAGGTGGTGTCCGTCCGAACGAACGGCGTGGAGAGGTGGCGTCCGTCCGAACGAACGGCGGTCGCAAAGCGGTGGCCTTCCGAACCAGCGATGGTGGCCTTCGTCTCCTTCTCTCTCGGTGGCTCTGGTGAAGGCTGAATCTGGTAGCTTTTTCTCTCGAACGACGACCAGGCGGTGCTGACGATCGCCGGAGACGACAACGACCGTTCCAGATCTTGAAGATGGGTTTCTCTCTCTCTCTCACTCCTTTGTCTCTCTCTCTCTCCCTCTGAAATTCCCCTGATTTCAACTTCTTCGAGGAGGAATTCCAAGTCCAGCTTATTGGAGGAATTCTCTGGTTTCAATCCCATTTCTCTTCATTACTGGGTCGTTTGGGTTTTCTCGAACATGAATTGGGGGGTTTTTGGTCGGGAACAAATCAGAGAGAGGTGGTAGTGGTGGGTTTCAATTGGGGTCGTTGTTATTGGAGGATTACGTGATACTTCCTATCAAATTTGGTAATGTTTAATATGAATCTTAAAGCTGTTGGGGCCAAATTTCAGCTATAATGTCTTCTAATTTTTGTTCTTTAAATCTGTGAAGTTATGATATCTTTTGTTTTATTTGGTCCAACCTTTTGGTGTAAATTTATCTGTAAATGAAATTTTGCTGTTTCTGGATGTTTGTGGTAATTCTGTTTAATTTATGCTATTATGTCTACTGCTTTTGTTCTTTAAATATGTTACATATGTAAAATTGTTCTTGTTTTGATTTATGGTTCTGAATGTTGGTTGTTGTTGTTGCGACAGTGGCGGTGCTCAAGAACACAAAGAACATTGATGAACAAAATAACAAACAAAAAAAAGTAGTATTTGTCCAAAATTCGTAAGGGTAAAATGGTCACAAAAAGTCATTTTGCACCCCTCCACTAACGGATTGTAACAGAAGGGTGGTATCTGTCCACCCTTAATCCGTTAACAAGGGTGCAAAATGTCTTTTTCTATAAATCAGGGGGCAAAATGTCTTTTGTCCATATTTGGAGGGTGGAAAATGTCTTTTACCCTTTCAAATTTTGTAAACTTCTCAAATAGGTATATCCTTGTCGCTGCTAAGCAATGAGAAACCAATTTTAACTAATTTAACCTAAAAACATTAGATGCTAAGAACTTTGTAACATATGCTGCAACAATCCCCTTATCCGGCTCGGGACAAGACCGGGAGGGCGATGCTTAATAGAAGCGGCAGAGATCAAAAGCAATGCCACTCTGTCTCTCCTCTTTAGCCCCATTTTTACTTTTGTCACTATTCACTGGGTCACTTTGACCCGGTGATTTGGCTATCAAAATGATGCATTTTTTTATATTTTTTTCATGGTGTTGTAGAATAAAAGGTGCTCTATTACACAGGGAAAAAATTATTAAAAAATCTTATCGTTTTGCTGTCCAAATCACCCGGTCAAAGTGACTCAGATACGAGTCAAAAAAGTCAAATGGGGCTAAAGAGAGGAGACAGAGTGGTACAATCCAAAGCTCATATTATATTATTAAACAATAGTAGATAGTCTCTTACACAAGATCATTGCTATTACACAACGCTTATCTAACATTATTAGATAACTATTGGTGATGTCCATAGTCTAGATGAATCTCGCACCCCTTCTATGTTACAATCCCTGATCCTAGACCTGCGGTGGGAAGGAAAACAAGAACCGCAGTTTCCAAAATCAACATGATGCTGAGTGAAATACACCTTAGAATGTAAAACAGGAAAGATGATATAGCTTTATGACTCCCGAGTTAAATAAAACAGTAGAGGAGAGTGAGTAAAACAATATCAGAGTTGCAGCATCTTAATCAACAGAGTTAACCGATTCACGAATGACAACATTCAAGCTTCAAACACGTTCAGATCTAATCCTTTACTAGTTTCCAATTATAGAATCAAGAGCCAACTATCATGCACAGTAAACAGATAGTGGTCAACAAAGGACCTCCCGAATGTTAATGGTTAACAGGGGACCTCCTAACTGTTAGCGGTCAACAAAAGTACCTCCAAAGGTTAACGGTCAACAAAGGACCTCCAAAAGTTAATGGTCAACAAAGGACCTCCTTGTTAATGGTGAACAAAGGACTTCCTTGTCAGTAATGGTCAACAGAGGACCTCCTTGTTAACGGTCAACAAATGACCTCCTTGTTAATGGTGAACAAAGGACCTCTTGTCAGTAATGGTCAACAGAGGACCTCCTTGTCAGTAATGGTCAAAAAAGGGCCTCCAAACTAGTAACAGGTTCTAGTATGTGCAATCCCACTTTACGATATTAACATGTTATCACTTTCGTGTGACAAATTCAAAGCAACCTTTTCGAAACGTAACCAAACCTCAAGTAAGAGCACGTGAATCACAACACACAGCTTGAGACAAGTTATAAATCATGCTATGATACGAGAGAAGACAGGCATACATGGCCAAGCATATAACTCAAAAATATATCTTGAAACAAATCACAAAGTCACACATTGACACGAATGAAGCTAGGCTCACGAGGCTAAGCATGTGAGCTCACAAATATATCTTGAGACAGATCATAAAATCACATATGGACGCGAAAAGAGCTAGGCTAGCTAGGCTAAGCATGTGGACTCACCTGAAGTGACTCAGCAACTAGTACGTAGGATGGTCGACGAAGCATATGTCCACAAATCCGTCGCCTACAATTAATAAATGTCTAGTCACAACGCTGCTATTATTGAATAAACCAATGCATTAACCCTATTCAATTTCTAGGGTAGGTCGAATTCCAATTACAACTCTTACGATCCCCCACACAACTCGTATTCATGTCACATATTTATATATACATGTATATAAAGAAATATTCTTGAAATAACTTGAATAATCAAAACAACTCTCTTTACGAGTCCTTATTTAATTAAGCGATAAGTATCTAAAATTATTTAATATCACAACTATTAGCAATTACAAGAAACGGATAATTATACTTCCTAAAGAGTTATTTTAGCTTTAATAAACATTTTTATTTATTGATAAAAGATTAGAGTACAATTATTGAAACTAATTGTTTATTTAAATAAAAATAAATTGCCAAATAAATAAAAAAACAATTAGTATAGCTTATTTTTCAAGAAAAGTATTTATTATAACCAATTTCCAAAATATATCTTTTCTCATTATAATATTTATTCAGTTATCTATTTGACACAAAGTTTTGTAAACAAAAATTATAAATACTTTTAATTTAAACTAATAATATATTTATATATTCAAATACTCCTAGTTCATTTTCTAAGATACATAATTTATTATCACAAATTAATACAAACATATATATACATATATATATATATATGTATGTATGTATGTATATATAAATATATTTATAAAGTATTTATATATATGTATATATATATATATTTATAAAGTATTTATTGTATTTATTTAGTTAAAACACAAAATTAATAAACACTAGTTTAATATACAAAACTAGGGTGGTAATTAGAGAACATGTAAACTACAACCAGCCCCCAAATAGTCTCATAACATACACATACAACCCCCTAGTTTTCCAAAAACTACACGAAAACTCCCAAACAAGAACATATAATTTCTAATTCAAACAAAACACAAATCAAAGCCTCAAGACATGAGTTTGGCTATGTAATTCAACTCAGGGCGAAGAGTAGAGCGTACCTGTACCAAAAATCGCAAGAAACCGTCAAGAAGCGGCCCGGGTCGAATGGCCGAACGGCGACGTCGGAGGTGGAGCTCGCCGGAGCTGTTTCCGGTCGTTTCTGGGTGCGGATGAGCTTTCTAGTGTCTTGTTCGGCCTCTTAGGAGTAGATTGAGGTAGGTTTCAGGTGGTGGGTGGCTGGCTTTCGGTTTGGTGAAGTTGACCGGAGCTTTTTGCCGGAAAATATGGCCGACGGCGGTGGTTTTTCTTGGTTGTTGCCGCTGCTACTCCTGTAGCTCTGTTACTGGGCATAGAAGAGGGTGAGGGAGAGAGAGGGAGAGAAAAACAGAGGCTAGATAGTGAGAGAGAGAAGTGGGTCTTCGTGGTGTTTGTCCCCGATGGTGGCAGCGGCGGTGTGGTGGCTGCGTTGCCACTGCTCGCTGCTGCTGCTGTCTTTGTCCTTAGGAAGAGAGAAATGGAGAGGGAGAGAAACAAAGAGGGGACAGTGGGTTGAGAGGGGGTGGCTGAAGGTGGAGATGGCGGTGGTGTTGGTTGTTGAGTTGCCGGAGGACAAGAAGATGAAGATGAAGATGATGAAGATGAGTGTGATGGTTGTGATGAACTGATGATAATGATGAAGGTGATTTATATAGGAGACAAAGTTGTGGGTGAAGATGATTGTGGCGGTGGACGGTTGTAAAAATCTCCCGAAGAGAAGAAGTTGAAGAAGGAAGATGAAGAAGAAACAAATCTGTGAGAGAGAATTCAAATTGAAAGTGATGTCTTGGAAAGTCAATAGGTGTGGTTGGAGCACCTTCCACTAGAATGATTGGGTACATTATTTGTATCAAATCTCGCGGTGGTCGCACACGCGTCAAGACAGAAAATATGTACGTTTTAACTTGCGACTATTAACGTATTCTAAAATACTAATTGAGATACGGTAAACAACCCAAACTCATTTCTCGCGACTAAATTATTATTATTATTATTATTATTATTATTATTATTATTATTATTATTATTATTATTATTATTATTATTATTTATCTCTCTAAATTACTAAATTGCCCCTAGAAGTAAGACAGGGTATTGCATATGCAGAATCAGGACATTCAGGAAATCATCCACTGAACTTTCAGCTTCAACTTTGTACAGTAAATTCAACTACTGCGATATTAACACATAGGTATACGACATATACCTGATGGACCTTGGGTTTATCTTTGCATTAAACCTCTGTCAATATGGCCTCCCTCCCTTTCCTGTTTAATCTGGATCATAAACATTGGTAGAATTAATCATCAAGAAAATTTAAATGATAAGACAAATTAGGGAACTACTGAAGCTAACGGTAAGAGTAACAAACTTACGAGAGAAACAATAGCATCCCTGGAATTTAAATAGAATGACCTTGTTGAATGGTCATGAAAGGAGGAACTCGACATTATTGTTGAAGGTAGAATAGGTGCCCAAGTACATTGCTAAAGAAATTACCCTGATGCTAAGTAATGTTTCTTGCAAAGCTCAGTCCAATATAAAATAGGAGATCAACTTTGAAGAAGCCAATTGATGTCATGTATACAACAAACATTGACCCACCCATAGACAGATACAGACCGGCCTGAGTAAGTTTGACCATATTTTTCCTTTAAATGCATGTGTTTACTCAAGTGTTAACCGTTGTTACGACTTAGGATTTGATTCTGACCAGGCATTCCCCTGTTCGCTTGAACTTTCTGCTGTTGTTCCTCCTGAAGTGAAGCATAATTTTGTGCCTGATAGGAATACTTGGGTTAACTTCTAGGATTAAGTTTTCTTTAGGTAATATTCTTAAAAGATGGGCTAGATGTGTTGTTAGCTACCAAAAAGTTAGAGAAATATTCGTAAATCCAAAATTACTGACACAATGCCACAGAGGAGAGAGATATCTATTCACCATCTCCTACTCCTGTTTCATTTTTATTATTTTTTTACTAGCTATGTTGAGAGAATACTTTGATCATTTTCTCTATCGCTACTCTCCAGACATTCTCATTTGTCGAAAAATGACATTTATTGCCTGAAATCATACCCATGGAAGAAGCTTCATTTGAAAACTGAGGACTAATTTCTTAATTTAATTGTCCCTTTCTATTTCTCACTTACTACCTTGCTCCATAATATTCAAGTTAACCACACGGTTTGTAACCTAATCTTTTGCATCCAAAAATAAGATATTTCAGTAATTTACCATCTCGAAGATCATTTTGCACTACTTACAGATAGATTGACCTTCAATACTTTGATAATATCTATATAATAAAATAAAACGGTGTTTTCCGCCAAAAGGAATTGAACTGGGCAATCTTTATTGTTGGTTTTCTCAACTTTCAATCTCGACCGCTCTTTGTCTCTTGATATATTTTATAATCAACCATCAATCTAAACTAAACTACGATAGTGTCATTGAATATGAAACGGAAATTCCATAAATACATTCCTATATATATTTCACCCATCAATACATCCTTAATTCTCTCTTTTGAAAGGTGTAGTATTACGTTATAGTAATAATATATAAAATTTCATCTACCAAATTGATCAGAGAAATATTCTTAAAAAAACTGATTAGAAGAAGATTTGAATCAATCATTATCTTGAAAAAGGAATGTAACTAAAGGCTATTATATAGCATGCACAATTCAAAATGTAAATCACAGGTTAGATAAATAATATGACACGTTTTTTTAGCAAGTCCTTCCCGTCAATGTTGATGGAATGAATAAACAATTGGTAAGTTCTAATTTTAGCAAACTTTTTATGCAATTGTAATTGTTTTCTTTTAATTTTATTTTCTAATTGAAAATTTTATTTAGTTGAGTTACTACATGTAGAGGTTTCACTTGAAAATTTTGTTTTGTTAAATATTACTTAGATATTACATACAGTGCCCTACGGGCACGGGTAATTAGCTAGTACTCCTACAAAAAATCTCACTCAAGGTAATATGGGTAGCATATTTAGTAGTTTAAATTTTGAGTCCAGCATTTCTTCATATTTTATTTATTTAAAATATGGATAAATCATTCTGCACATCTTCTGCACATTCTGTTGTTTTCCTGGGTATTTCTTCTCTAATCTGTATTGACAACTATGCAACCAGCTACATTAAACAGATGGGTCGATACAAACACTACTCCGTCCTATATTACAAGCCTGACATACTTTCAGTGTCCCATGAATATCCCACTTTTCCAGTTCCAAAGTTATGTTCCTTTCTGCCAGTACTCAGGACTCATATCTCAATTTCTAAACCGAATGCTGTCTCTAGGGAACGAAAAGAAACAAAGAAACAAATAATATTTCTAAACCGAATGGTATCTAAATTGATCAATCCCCAACTTGTATACCTTCCTGTACATCCAAGAGCGCAAGCCCACCCCTAAACTGATCACGACACATAAATCAGCCCTTGCCCGTACAATACCCAGCAAGCAACTCAAACAGCAATATAGAAATTGCTGAAATCTAATAGAGCATACTGCCCACTTGAAAATGCACTCGGTGAGCAATCTCTGGTTGCGACTTTTTTTGGCATATTATTTACAAAGATTAGGGAGTAGCAGTAATAGGCGAAAAATAGTTTGCATCGATTGTGACTTACCCAAGAAAGCATTTGTCTGTCAGTTCCATGCCCAAATATCCGGCAGTAAAGTTTGCCTCAACCACGAGTAATCAAATCATAACCCATAGACAGCTCAAATCAACCTAGTCATGGAATTTCTTACATAAACGATAGAAAACCAAGTAGCAAAAGGAAAAATAGCAACAGCAGCAACAACATAACTACATATCTCATTTTTGTAGCATAAAATGGAAAATGATGTCTTGGGAACATAATATTAGTACTTCTAACACTACTGGCATCTTGGTTAATACGACGTAAACATCAAATTATTCTACCTCAGATCTTTATTCGACCACCTTAAAGAAACTGCTTACTAACCAATTATGAGGCCTAATAAGCTCTGAATCACAATTTAGAACATCCACGCTAACACTTAATATACATCAAGTAGTCAGGTTCACACAATACCATTTTACTCATGTTCACCCATGCCATGTGTAAAACCTGCCACGACCACCTTCAGGAAACTATTTAATCGATTAACGTTGCTGTGAAAGAAACCGAACTCCGAGACTATCATATCAATCAGGTTAGGCAATACCAGTTCCAAGATTGAAGATATTTCATGTTCGGCAGATCAAAACAAACACCAAACCCTCAAAAACCGTGTAATTACATGAATTAAGAATCAAAATATTTCAGTTTTTTTACATCTAGAAGCAGCAAAATTCAGGGAATTGAATGACTTTCCAATCTGAAACAGAGTTAGAGAGAAACCGTGGAAGATGGTATCAATGCAGACTGTTGCCAATGCAGACTATGGCCAATGCATTGCACTATAGGTGTAATGACTGTGGCCAATGCAGAGTCAAAAGATAAGGGTCTTGTAAAAATTGGAAAGGAGTGTGCATATAGCATATAAGCAGGAGTTTAATGTTTCTATGAATTCACATTCCTCATCACAACCAGTGTAGAGCTTTTGTGTTCATAGCGACTCTGTATATGCAGCATAATCCTTGCAGGTCCACAACAGGATAGGGAACATTGAAAAAAGGCTCAGATGTCTAAGCGCAATCAGACTACACTGACACCACCATAGCTTCAAGAGGGAGAGATAAGTATCTCTTCCAGTTGCCCTGCCAAGTTAATGGTGCAATCTTAGTCTGAAATTCAAGCGCAACCAAATATCATCACAGCCTCTGACAACAACATAGGCCACTTTTTAATAGCGTAAAAGACGGCAGAGTGGATAATGATACTTAAGACCCCAGCATCACACAATGCTATTTGCTCAATACTTGTCCTGCAAGAGTGGGTAATGATACTTGCACCATGTCCAGTAACATTCTCATTCTCGCTATTCAACAAAGATAGAAGATATTTCATGTTTTTCTCTTGTAGAATATATCTTGGGGAAAGTTCAGATTGATAAATCATTCTAAGGGAGCGAGCACCAGCATCCACAACATACAGAAGGAAATATAATAATCAGGTTGATACAGCTTCACAATCACCAAAGGCAAAACAGATGTAAAAACTTTAAGCTGTCCTTTCAAAAGCCTAAAGAAGAGGTCAAGCAAAAAAAAACCCTACGCTTAATAATGTCTGGTAAAATGATAAAGTACCAAATTGAGAATACTGGCATGAAAAATCTACAGGTGATATATGATCAATGCACTTCCTAGGGGAATACTACGACTTTTCTTCCACAAACAGAAAGTCACACTCGCTGGGTTTTCATTACAGGGCTAGGGTTATGCACATAAGCAAGGCAACATAATCAAACACAACATTCAGCTAAATACTTCAGTGGCTACCTTTACATCAGCAAATTGGAAATAGATGAAGAGGTAATACCCAATCACAGGAGTTCATGAGCAAACCCATATATCTCCATCGTTAGATCCGAAGAAAGCAGCCGATTTCTTGAACGAAACCCAAAACCACAAAGAATCATTGTAAGCAATAATAGTCGCAGGTGAGAGAAACAACCTTCATCTCCGGAGACCACCTGAACTACCCCCTTCACATTCGTCTTCTTCTCCAGCCATAACAGCAACCACCCCCGACTGCGAAGCCCTAGCCACCGCCTATTTCTCTGTGTCTCTCTCTTTCTCTGCCCTTCTCGACAACATGCAGACCATAAACGGTGACGAGGCCTGGTCGGAACTCAGGGGAAGGCCGGACGAAGACTCGAAGAGAGAAGAGGTGAGAGAGATAGGAGAGAGGACTGAAATCTGTTTGCAAAGAACCAAACGAAGCTTCTCTCAGAAGCCTTGAAAGAGAGCAGCACAACATGACCAAAATAACCTTCAACCCCAACACACACAAACACAGCAGCGAGGGGCAAAAAAGAATCCCCCCCCCCCCCCTCCCTATTTTCTTCCAATCGGAGCGTGACACATATCCTGACCGGCAAAGCTTCTCTTTTATCTAAGGTAGTAGGATTAACACATAGTATAGGAATTAGCAACTATTATGACATAAAATTACCAAAGTGAAAATTTTTATCATGCATACTCGTCATTTAAGGGAAGGAGGAGAGTGTCATAATCACTACTCGCCATCAGAATATGAGTGTCCAACTATTAATTTCCAATTCTACCTACCTTTTTGTCCTAAATTAATTCATGATGATACAGAGTTACAACTTATTTAGCTTACGTAGATTCATTACTGAACTAACCTTGTGAGAAGACGTGTTTATAATATCTGGAGAAATATTAGAATTTCAGTCACCTGACTACCCACTATTCATGATTACACAGTTCAACTTGAGGAAACATCATACTCAGAGCCTGTTTGGTACCAGCTGAAAATCTCAATAATCAGCTGAAAATAATCAGAAATGAAAATCCAACTTAACTGATAATCAAAATTTGTTTGGTAGGAGCTGAAATTAAAGATTACTAACTTGATCCATTTGACCAAATTTAAAGAGCTCTAAAGTCAAATAATTGAATACACATGTTTATAATTGAAGTGTGATTATGCTAATTTCAAAAAAATATCAAAATTATTTTTTTAGATATTTTAAGCTGCATAATCCCCAATTTTAGAGATTCTACAATTGCACATAGATTATTTTAATCTGCAAATTTTCAGATTAAAATCTGCAGGCATAACAAATAGGATTGTTGAAAAGAGGCCGATTTTAATCCAATCGCTAATTTTAATCCGATACCAAACATGCACTCAGCTTCCTCTTCTTCCATATTTATTTCTACGATCTAGGTGCATCTGATTACAACATAAAATGACCGTCTAAGAGTAATAAGTCTGGAGGAATGTTAGGTGTGTTTTTTATTGGAGGAGGGTAATGTTAGGCGTTTTGATAAAACAATAAACTCAATGGAAATATTGCTATATGATGGTACAGAATAGAAAATGTCCAAAAATCGAGAGCAGACGGGCTAATAAATATTACAGATCTTAAATATGCTCTCAAACTTTTAAATGGACAAGCTTTCAATTTATTCTTCTTGAAATCCAATCATCAGGTTAGTGGAGTGAATAAATAAGAGAAGAGAATATATTAAGAAATAATTAAACATTCGCTTGCATTACATAAACAATATAATAGTTGAGTGTATGCCTTTTTTCTCAAAAAAAATGCCTTTCTTTCCAAAAAAAAATTTAAACTATTCATCAAGGTCAAAAGTTTCATAATTTATATTAGGGTTTTTCAAAAACCCGACGAACCCGCCCTACCCGATCGGGCCTAGCCGAACCGAGCCATCATGAAGTGAATTTTGGTTTAGTTGGTTGGTCATGGTTTTAATGTACCCAAACCCAATTAAGTCGGGTTGGGTTGCGGGTATATTATTTCTTAACCTAGTATTACTCGCCTCGCCCGACCACCTTACTATAAGTTTCACAATTATAAACTCTAACCCTATTCCCCCCTCTCGTCACCTCTCTCACACAGCAGAGAGTCTCTCTTGAACCTTCAAACATGTCTGAGAGTGCTTCCAATTCATAATTGTTGTTGACTATCTAATATGTACTTCTTTGGATCTTCCATTGTTGTATCATCAATGCGAATTGCAATGTGTTAAATCTTTTGTTATCAGATAAGGTGATAGTTAGGCATAGTCGATGTTTAAATACATGTTTTTTCAACTATGTATGAATGGATGACTTCAGAATTTGTATACAGGTTTGAAGATAATGGAATTGTATTTGTTTGAATGAGAAAATATTGTACTTTTATAACCCGCTTAAACCGAGTCGAACCGGTACGAGCCGAAATGTTAGGGTAAGTTTAGGTTTTTTAGTTCCTCAGTCAGGTTTGGGTTGGGATTTTTCCTACCCGAGCACCTCGGGTAGGGGCACAAATATGGGGTTCGGCCGGCCAAACCGCCCCGCGAACACCCCTAACTTATATAGTCATCAGAATAGTGCCAGATTAAAAAAAAAAAAAAAAAAAAAAAACAATAAACCAATAACAATGATAGAGGTGGGAAACTTTGAAAAGTTATAAAGTTCTAACTGCGTGTCAATGTCTAATGAGAATCATCAATCTTTTTCACTAAATAAAAAAGTTAATTCAACGAATTTTGGTAACCGAGCAGATAGAAGTTGACTTCAGGAAGAACAGCCCAAGCAAAGCCAAAAAAAACACAAACATCAAAACTTAATATGAAAAAAAGATCTTGCGAAACAAGAGGAAAAATTGACTCTAGAACAAATGAGTGTAGACACCGAAAATTTGTCAAATCAAAATAATTATGGACTAAACAATGTCATAATTAAATGATCAAATGAAGAAACACGAGAAGAAAAATTCAGTATCACACCTTGCTGACTGCCGAATCGCATGACGCCACGTGTCAAATTGGAGCTCAAGATTGACCAGCTCGGTCACAAACATCAACAACGATTAAAATGGAGGTTACATTGGAAGAACGTCTCAAGTGTACGATTATTGCAAATGTAATTGTATATTTATTGTTAGGAAAACAACCAAAATAGACTTTCCTATAAGTATATCAAGCTCCCCTAGACTTTACAAAATTAGGGTACTCCAAATTATTACAAAATTGCACAACGACCCCTCTATCTCCCTATAAATAGAGGAGGAAGTTCATAAGAAAAAACACATCTTCCAACACCTTTCTATACATAAAACACTTTCTCTACATCTTTCCTCACAACTTTCCTACAACTTCTCTCAAGCTCAAAGCTTAGAAAAGAGAAGTTAGCAAAGTTCTGACAGGAGAAGCCCCCAAAGGAGCCAAGATCCTCGAAGGCGGAAAGGCTTTGAAGGAAGAAAATCCCAAAAGACGGCGAAGCCCTGAAGAATAAGCCACAACGATAGTCGAATCTTCAAAAACGGAGTAATCCTGAAGATCAAGCCATCCACCCCAAGAAAATCAAATCTTCAAAGAACATCGAAGTACGGTGAACCCGCGAAGAACAAGTAAAAGTCAAGCGAAAAGACCATAAGCCCTCGTGCCGGTCAAATCCTATCAAGGACGTGGAAGATCCAACCGTCCAAAATCATCCATCAAGTTCAAATTCTCGAGAAGATTCAAAGGAGTAGTGTTTCTGTTAAAGTAATACATTTCAGAGATTTGTATCCTGCTTTCAAATAATCAAATGACATTTGTCGCCAAATTTCTGTGTTTACTCGCTTGAGCGCAAAATTTGTGTGTACAAATTCTGGCACGCCCAGTGGGACATCTCTGCCTCTCATCTCTTTTCAGCAAAACACAAACTCCAAAGATGACTTCGAGAGAAGAAATCCCGAAGATTCCTATCAAGACGGGAAGCTCCAAGACTGCAGGCCTGGATAGACCCTCCTCAAGTCCCGGTGAACAGGCCACTGATCGTGTCACACGAAGCAAATCTAGATCAACGGTTGCAGAATCCTCCTAACTCGGCCCAGTGTTGAAGATGGTCGAAGGACTCTTAAATGTGCCACTTGAAGGTTGCGATGTTCATGATCTTTCAAGGCGAGAAGCAAGCTCCTTTCCTAGGAAAGGACATGGGTGTACTCACTCTGATGCTGAAGGAAGTCATAAAGAGATTTCGGAATCAACTTCTGCCTTTCGGAATCCACAAAAAGCACCTATGGAACATGATGAGGTGATTGCTATCGAAACAGGCACCATGCCGGGATGACTACGAGCATTTTTTCCCTTAAAGAACAAGTCATAGGATTGACACAGACGGTGGAGGACTTATCTACATCCATGAGGAACCGGGATACCCAGTTTGCAGCCATACTAAGCAAGCTCGGAAACCCAAGGGAGGCTAATCGCAATACCGACCCTCATGGGCGTCGATCAAGGCAGAAAGAGGTTGTCGAGATTTCTAATACAAATAATGACACTCGCCAACACGTGCAAGCATCATCTGAAGGCTCGATCCATGGAGATCAGCTAAAAGAATACATCTTGGAGGCCGTGAAATCCAGATACGAGGAAGTTTCGAAATCCTCGGTGACATATAACAAGCCATACAGAAAGAGGATTGAAGACCTACGGATGCTAAACGGGTCCCAGCCACCCTAATTACAGCTATTCGAAGGAGTTGGGAACGCGAAACAACATATTGCACACTTCGTCGAGACGTGCAATAATGCTGGAACTGATGGGGATCTCCTTGTCAAGCAGTTCGTCCGAAGTCTAAACGGAAATGCTTTCGACTGGTACTCTGACATCAAGACAAGATCGATTGATAGCTGGGAACAATTGGAGCAAGAGTTTTTTAACCGATTTTACAGCACTCGCAGGACCGTTAGCATGATGGAACTCACAAGCTCTCGTCAATGGATAGACCAACCCGTTGTTGAGTATATAAATAGATGGAGAAACTTAAGTCTCAACTGTAAGGATCGGCTATGCGAAAGTTCTGCGATCGAGATGTGCATTCAAGGCATGCACTGGGGCTTGCGCTATATCCTCCAAGGGATCAAACCGAAGACCTTCGAAGAATTAGCCACACGCGCCCACGACATGGAATTAAGCATTGCATCAAACGGAAGTCATGGGCCTCCTTTGCATGACTCTCGTAGGGATGGAAATAGAACTGATACCCGAAAAGTATTCAAGTTTGGCCTCAAAGCAGGAGTGAAAGAGTCGATGGCCGTCACAGCCGCACCGACGCAATCCACGACAAGACCAAGACATAATGAATTAGGAAGGGGAAACACCGTCCAGATGGCTCAACGGTCAAGGCCCTCGTTGAAAGAACTGCAAGAAAAATCTTACCCTAACTCGGACTCTACGGTCCCTGGAATATTTGACCACCTGATGAAGCTAAGTGATTTTGAAATTTCTGTGGCAAAACGGCCCGAAGAAGCAACAATGGTGGGCGACTCAAATTACTGCAAGTTTCACCATTTAGTCGGCCACCCGACTTCAAAATGCTTTGTATTGAAGGAAAAAATTATGCAGCTAGCTAAAGAAGGGAAGATCTGTTTCGAAGAAGAACATGAAACTGTTTCCACAAACATGATATCCGTGGATGTTGACCCGTTATCCATGACCTACGAGGTATCATGAAATGTTACAGAAGGAGTGGAAATAGGAGAATATGGTTACGCGCCTTGCCTTTCAGTGGAAGAGGCACGACCCAAGTTAAATCCTCAAGATTGCGATATCTACTTCTCGGATGAAGATTTATTGCTCGGCTCAACCCCACACAATCGCCCTCTCTTCGTTACTGGATATATCCTCGAATAACAAGTTAGTAGGATGTTGGTGGATGGAGGGTCAGCAGTGAATATTCTTCCATTAGCAACGGTGAAAGAACTCGCCATTTCCGTTGACGAACTCAGGCCCAGTTCCCTATTAATCCAGGGGTTTAATCGTGAAGGACAGAGAGCTACCGGGACTATGCGTCTCATCCTAGTCATTGGTGAGGCGGATCCAGGGGCATTGTTCCATGTCATAGATGCGAAAACTTCATACAAAGTGTTACTGGGACGACCTTGGATTCACGAGAATGGTATTGTCCCGTCACCCTTCACCAGTGCCTCAAGTATTGCAAAGATGGCATGGTAAAGGTGATCAAATCCGATGGAAAACCTTTCACCGAGGCAGAATCCTACTTCACGGATGCAAAGCTCTACCTAGAAAAAGAATATGAAGAGCATCCTGCCTTTTCCACGTGTTTCAAACCTCGGAGCCTAAAGAATCATTTGTTATCCCCTCGAGATGATCAAATGACCGAGAAAAATGAGAAAGTTCAAGATGAAGAGGCGTCTCCAGCCACAATGCACGCCCCAGAGACCAAATATGGAGATTCATATTTCGAGGGGCTAAACCTTCCAATCGCCATATTAGGTCACATAGGCAAGCCGCCCCTTAAGGGGTTTGTCATACCTGTCCAAAATTTGACGTTTGGAGACATCGATCTCCCTTCAAAGCGCACATCAGATGGATTTGATCCAAATGCATATAGCCTCTTGGCCAAGGCAGGACATGACCCTCGAAGAACAAGCATATTGGGGGAGCTGCCGTCCGTGACTAACAAAGGAGAATTGCATGGCTTGACCTAGACTCAAAAAATGCTCATTGATAAAGGGTATACCATTCCAAAATCGCGTGCAGGGCTCGGTTTCACACCCCCTGAACCGATTCGGATAGTGATCAAGAGGGTTGAAGTCCATTGCATCACGTGTGAGGAAGAAGTCACCTCTGCAAGAACAAAACCGTCCGTCTTTGACCGACTTGAAAAGAAGGCAAGGACATCTGTATTCCAACGACTCGGTAGACCGGTTTTTAAAATGAACCGTGTATCTATCAAGGCTGGCGTTAAGAGACGTAAACTTCATGCGTCCTCGGGAAACATAGATAGCAAGATTCAATCTCAGATGCGCCGCCAAGACAAAATTGTCGTACCCTTCAATGGATCCTTCAAAGTTAGAAGGGAAATGATGACATTGAAAGAGAAATATCTCGATGAGAAGGACTCAAAAAAAGAAGAAAGTGTTGCTTCCTCATTCCACATAACTGTTAGTGAAATCAAGGACCAAGGAGAAGACGATGCCGAAGAAGCCCCTCCGCAACTTGAAGAAGGCGTCAGGTCAACCATAGATGAATTAAAATATCAATCTCGGAACGATTGAAGAACCGCGACCGACATACATTAGTATGCACCTGAATTTAGAGGAACGGGAAGAATACATCACACTCCTGCACGAGTACAAGGATGTGTTTGCATGGACCTATAAGGAAATGCCTGGACTGGACCCCAATGTTGTAGTACATCACCTAGCCATCAAACATGGTGCGAGGCCACTTAAACAATCCCAAAGGCGCTTCCGACCCGAGCTGATTCCCGAAATCGAATTTGAGGTGAATAAGCTGATCGAAGCTGGGTTCATTCGAGAAGTCAAGTACCCCACATGGATCTCAAGCATAGTTCCTGTCAAGAAGAAGAATGGACAAACAAGAATCTGTGTTGAATTCCGAGATCTCAACAATATGTGCCCGAAGGATGATTTTTCGTTACCTATAGCGGAGCTTATGGTAGATGCGACCACGGGACACGAAGCCTTGTCCTTCATGGACGGATCTTCTGGGTATAATCAAATCCGCATGGCACCGCGAGATGAAGAATTTACAGCTTTTCGCACACCCAAGGGCATATATTGTTACAAAGTCATGCCGTTTGGATTAAAGAAGCTGGAGCAACGTACCAAAGAGCGATGCAAAAGATCTTCGACGACATGCTCCACAAAAATTTCGAATGCCACGTTGACGACGTGGTAGTTAAGACCAAGATAAAGAAGGACCATCTCCAAGATTTAAAGAGCGTATTCGAGCGCCTCCGTCGATACCAACTCAAAATGAATCCCTTAAAATGTGCATTCAGAGTTACTTCCGGAAAATTTCTTGGATTCGTCGTCCGCAATCATGGCATTGAGATTGACCAAGCGAAAATCGAGGCCATCGTGAAAATGCCAGAGCCACAAAATATCCATGAGCTTAAAAGCCTACAAGGACGTTTGGCGTATCTCAGGCAGTTCATATCAAACTTGGCAGGAAGGTGTCAACCTTTCAACAAACTCATGAAGAAAGGAGTTCCCTTTGAATGGGACGGAGCTTGCAAAAATGTGTTTGAAAGCATAAAGTATTGCCTGACGAAGTCATCAGTCTTAGCTTCCCCCATTCCAGGATAGCGTTTGATCTTATACATTGCAGCACAGAAAACATTCCGTGGGTGCCCTAATAGCTCAAGAAAATGACGAGAGCAAAGAAAACGCGTTATACTACTTGTGCAGGATGATGACTCCTTACGAGTTGAATTACTCTCTCATCAAGAAGATGTGCCTAGCCCTGGTATATGCTATTCAAAAACTAAGACATTACTTCCAGGCTCACACCGTTCATCTCATATCGAAGGCCAATCCGGTCAAGCACATCATGTCAAAACCGGTATTGTCGGACAGGTTGGCCCGATGGTCCCTTATGATGCAAGAATTTGAAATCATATACGTCCCCCAGAAAGCGGTCAAAGGTCAAGCATTGGCGGACTTCCTAGCAGACCATCCGATACCTGCTGAATGGGAGTTATCAGAAGACTTGCCTGACGAAGACATCTTCTTTGTCGAAGTTCCTGAAGCATGGAAAATGTACTTCGACGGAGCTTCCCATCGTGATGGAGCCGGAGCAGCCGTGATCTTCATCTCACCAGAAGGGGACATGTTTCCATATGCATTCCTTTTGACCAAAAACTGCTCAAATAATGAAGTGGAATACCACGCACTCATAATTGGCTTGGAGATTGCCATAGAAATGAAACAATCACGGCTCGAGGTTTTCGGGGACTCCATGCTGATCAGCAACCAAATTCAAAACATTTACGAAGTGAAGAATCCTGAGCTGATACCGTTGCACAAGTACGCCTCTCTCCTACTCGCATGTCTCGAGGAGGTCATCCTGCAACACGTACCGTGGAAAGAAAACAAGCAAGCCGACGAACTCGCCAACTCAGCTTCCAACTTGGCTCTTCCTGATCCTGAAACAAAGATTCCAATCTACCAAAGAGTGATCGCACCCCAAGCAACAGCTGATCTTGAAGTTAACGTCATTTCTGTGCCCGAAATAGAGAATGAAGACTGGCGTCACCCATTAATCGAATACTTAAGAGATGGGAAGCTTCCAGACGATCCTCGCAAGAGAACAGACATAAAGCGGCGTGCGTCCGTTTTATCTTCTACAAAGAAATACTCTACCGTCTTTCCTTCGAGGGACTGTTCCTATGTTGCCTAGAAGACTCGGAAGCCAAGCTATCCCTGGAAGAAGCTCATTTTGGGATATGTGGCGCTCACCAATCAGGGCAAAAGCTCCACTTTCGAATCAAGAGAATGGGCTACTACTGGCCTACGATGATCAAAGATTGCATGGATTACGTTAAGAGATGTCAGGCATGTCAATTCCATGCGAACTTCATCCACCAGCCTCCGGAGCCGCTTCATCCAACCGTCGCCTTGTGGCCCTTCTATTCATGGGGATTGGACGTTGTAGGACCCCTGCCCAAGTCTTCAGGTGGACGTTTATACATACTGGCCGCCACCGACTATTTCTCCAAATGGACCGAGGCTGCTCCACTGAGAGAAGTCAAGAAGGAAACAGTGGTCCACTTTATTCGAACAAGCATCATCTTTAGGTATGGGGTACCTCGCTACATCATCAACGATAATGGAAAGCCCTTCTACAACAGTTTTATGAGTAAACTTTGTGAACAGTTCGGGTTCAAGCAATACAACTCTTCCATGTACAACGCACCCGCAAATGGCTTGGCGGAGGCATTCAACGAAACGTTGGGAAACTTTTTGAAGAAGGTTGTTGCTAAATCCAAGAGAGATTGTCTTGAAAGATTGGGAGAAGCTCTGTGGGCCTACCGGACGACTTATCGAACAGCGACACAATCAACGCCATACGCGCTAGTGTACAGTGTGGAAGCTGTCTTGCCACTAGAACGAAAAATTCCATCGCTCAGGATAGCCGTAC
This sequence comes from Linanthus parryae, assembly GCA_023055425.1. Taxonomy (NCBI): domain Eukaryota; kingdom Viridiplantae; phylum Streptophyta; class Magnoliopsida; order Ericales; family Polemoniaceae; genus Linanthus; species Linanthus parryae. The sequence continues at coordinate 78,567,722 of JALGPY010000002.1, forward strand.
AAGAAGACCTGACTAAGGATGAGAACGCACGTCTTATACTCGAGGAGTTAGAAGCACTTGACGAAATGAGACTAGGAGCTCAACAATGGATGGAATGTTACCAAGCTCGTATGACAAAGGCGTTCAATCGGAAGGTCCGAGCAAGGTCATTTCAGAAAGGCGATTTGGTTCTTGCAGTCAGACGACCCATCATCTTGACTCACCGGCGAGGGGACAAATTTACTTCGAAATGGGACGGGCCCTACATTGTGGAAGACGTATACTCAAGTGGTGCACAAATGTTGACCGACAAGGATGGGATGGAACTTGGCCCTATTAATGGGAAGTTCCTGAAACGCTACTACCCATAGAGCCACACAATGCTCCTTGAAGCACGAGCTTAAACTGCATGTTACTCCTGGCCCACACGAGTTAAAATTGTGACCAGAAAGTCAAAAGCCTTAAAGCAAGGGGGGCGATGCATTTATGATTCGGCACGCTACCGCTTCGTTTCCGCATCTGGTACCCACAAAAGTGGCTCCTCCTCTATATATACAAGGCCTTCATCAAAAGATGAGCACCCAAAGCACTCACTTCGATCTACTTGTCAAAAACTCAAGATAGCTTGAATCCTTTTGGAAACCAAAAAAAAAACTCCATGTCTGAGTCATCAACCAAAACTCCGCCTCCCTCACCGTCATCATGGGCACTGGTGACAACGTCGTCGTCGTCATCATCATCATCACAACCAGTGGCCGCAAAAACCAGCGCAGTCTTGGTAGGTACACCAGTCGGATCTCTCCAGGAGTACCTGTCACAACTGCCGCCCAAAAACTCTCTTGTTCCGACGTTTCCATGGCCACACGCATTGCCATCATCACCGGCTCTACGAGCGGATGTGACCTCAACATCAAGAAGGATACCCGAAAGACGAATAGCTAGAGAACGCCAAGTCCTGATTGGTAGGCAAGATGCAGACATCATTCTGCCCGCAATCCTCGCTGCTAGAGTCCACTACATCACTCGTAGGTTGGGCCACTGATCTGACAGTCAAACTATCGAATGGTTGCTGCATCAGGCCGAACGTATCACAGACTTGCCCAATTCTCCAGCATCAGTCTTGCCTCCAGCTAGGCCTCGAAGCCCATCTCCGTAATGGCGAAGGTCGAGAAGTCCAAATGCTCCTTGATGCACTAGCCTAAACTACACATCACAAAAAAAAAAAAAAAAAAAAAAAAAAAAAAAAAATGAACTGCGTCTAACTTGATCCCATCTCTTGGGTACGTAGGCAGCTTGGAATATCTTTTCGAGTTCAGTTACACCAATAAAAAAAAATCCCCCTCCTCCTAAAAATTGGCGTTGAAGTCCAACCCCGAGTGCATTGCATTGTTGCCCTAACGCTTCAAAGCCGGCGTTGCCACCTCAACCTCCAATGGTCGGAAGCCCCTCCAACGGCTAGAAAAGGCAAAAAGTCACTTTTACCCTTTGTCCTATTCGTGTAACGGCTAGTAGGGAGGTCATGAACGTAAATTCAATGCTCTTGGAGTTTCTATAAATAGAAGCTCCATAATATTCTACCTTCATTCCTCAAACATATTCAGAAATGTCTCCAGAGATTGTCATTGCACTGATCATATAAGTGTACGTGATGGTCCTCTTTGCGCGCCTCGGCCTTTCCTTCATCAATCAGCATTTGCTCCCTTTCCTTTTGGTTTGGTTGTTCGGGTTTATCCTTATGTTGCTAGCATACCGTTGGGAAAAGCAGGAAACAGCTATGTATAGAAGGATGAAGTACCACTGAGTTAACAGTCCCTGTATCTTCTCCCTTATGAAAAGAAAAAGAAAAAAGGAAAAAAAAAAGAGAAAAAAAATAAACTAAATTTGACTTGATCCGATCTCTTGGGTACGTAAGCAGCTTGGAATATCCTTTCAAGTTCAGTCATAACAACAAAAATAAATGTGTTTTCCCACTTTGGCCGGAGCCGAGACAAAATCTCACACTACAAGTGTTTCAAGTAGTTACGGGTTCAAGTGTTCTTTGGACTTCGAAAGAAAAACGAACAGAGTGTTCCAAGTTCAATTACGCGCGTCAGAAAAAAAAAACGCTTTTGTCATGGCATGAAGAAACCGAACATGTTCGCGAGTTTCTTTATTTAAAAGGAAGGAGGACTACATGATTTGAAGCACATGAACAAAAAGAGAGAAAAAAACGACATTGACTTGGGGAGTCAAAATTTGGCTTCCATGATCCTTGTTCTTTCCGTTTCGAGAGTTTGTGTCAACTCGGCCAAACGACGTGAAGACTCTTGGCTATACTCGAGGACGGAAAATTCTTTTTCAAGATCCTCCTCCAAACTCAGCTTCTTCTCCTTCCTTCGTTGTAAGGCTATTTCAAGGCTGTTTATTTCAGTCCACAACTCTTGGACGGTTTCGTGTAGCTCACTTTCTTTTGTGCAGAGAGTTGAAAGCTTCTCTTCGTCGGGGTTAGGATGCATCGCAAGTGAAGCTCGGAAAAGCGAGTTGGCCTTCATTTGATCCTCGGTCGGACCAGAAGCTGACACCTTCAAAAAGGTGACGTGCTCCGCCTCGTAAAGTCTTGCGTTCACAAAGAAGGCGTCATTCCTTGAAGTGTACACTGCTGCCGGGAACTACAGCCTCAATCATCGCAAACATATTTGGCACATCTTCTATAAGGGGAGCCAAGACATCAAATGGGGTCGAGGAAATCCTTCCACGAATGGTATCCCAAAATACCGACAAAAGACTCGTTTTGCATTCTTCAACCATCGAGCCTCCTCCAGTTGAAGTAGGAGCTCCACCATGACAAACATCCAAGAACCCGCATCGAATTGACCAAGATCAGTATCTTCAAGATCAAAGTGGCTGAGATAACCTCAACAGAATTGAACTCCTCTATCTTGTCTAGCATCGAATTGCTTCCTCCTACCTCGGCTGAGGAGCGGACCACAGCCCCGTTCACTGCTCGACAATCTTGTGTCGCCTCTACAAGCGGTTTCAGAACACCTTGCGGCTCTGCATCCTCAAGAGATGTTGACGTTGATTTCCCTGGGGACATTGAGATCTTTCCTTCAGGGACCTTCCCTGATTGAATCCCAGTGATCTTCTTAAGAGAAACGAGGACTTTATACCTATGTTTATTACCGGACTGGTCGTCAATGTTCCTCACCGAGGACACTTGCTCCTTTTCCGTTTGCTTCTTCTCTGGCGTCGGAAACCTGTGAGCTACCTCCCCCGTCCTTCGACGTAGCGGATCACCGTTGGATACTTCGCTCCCCTGAGTTCACAACATATCGAACCCCCTCGCCTTGCTTGAAACCTATGAGATTGTGGCCCTGTGACGACTCTTTCACCCGCTTCAAGCTTGAGGCTTCGTCCACATCGCCCTTGCGCTTAGAAGAAGTCACGCACTTTTCTTGGCGAGTTGCAATTGAGGGCTTCACGATGATTTTGCCTGGTACGACAATTTTCTTCCGCTCTGTTTCACCATCACGATTGTTGTCTGGCGATCTTCGGTTCAGCCTTGGAACGGACCCCTGAGGTAACGAGTGGATTCTGCAAAAAAAAATTACAATTCTTTATTATGCTAAAAATGACAGTTTATAATTGATTTGGTAAATATACTAAAAATGCTATTTTAAACTGACATGTGTTAGCTATTAACTTTTTAAAAAAATGTTGAAAACAAAAAACTCTAAAAAATCTAATGTATGAGAAAAATAGAGATATACTAATGTACTTTTAAAAAAAAATTATTGAAAAAGAAAAACACTAAAAAACTAACGTACGAGAAAGATGGCGATGTGCTAAAAAAATGAATGGCCACTTTTTTGTTGTATGAAGCAAGAAGAAAGAACAGACAAAAAAAATACATGATAGTGACGGATGTCACATGAAAAAAAATAAAAAAGAAAGGGTAAGTAACCTCATGTCCATGTGAGGGAATGAAAGTGACAACACCAAGTTCATTATTTGGAGGCCATTCGGCCAAAAGAAAAGAAACAGCAAAATTGAATAAACTAAAGGAGGAGGGTCGAAATTGATTTTACTGTCACAAGGAAACAAGTGAAACAAAAAAAAATTAGAAGAAAATGATAGTGACATTGGAAAAGGAAGAGGTGAAAGTGACCTATGTCACGTGGGATGGAAGAAAACAAAAAAAAATGAAGAAAGATGTTACTGACCCATTGGGTCATGAAGAGAGTAATGACCAAAAAATGATGTGACCATCCAAGAATGAGTAAAAGTAACAGAGCTAGAAACAAAGGACAATCTCTACTGACAAACAAAATTGACTAGTTTGGTTGCAAAGGAATTCGGCCATTAAAAGAAAATATAAAAAAATAAAAAATAAAATAAAAAAAAGGGCAGTAACAACAAAAATTGAAAAAGGAAAGGTGAAGATAACTTTGGTTGTCACATGAAAAAGAAAGGTATGGTCACCTGTCATGTAAAGGGAACAGAGGTGAAATTGTTTGTCTGGAGAAACTAATTGTTTTTGGCACCTAAGTCACATGGGTCACTTCATCTGGTATGAATTTTACCTAAGTGTCAGCACAATTCTTTAACACGTAATGAGCTACATCATGGCTTATGTGTCTGTATCCTTCTTTATGTTCCATTTTCTCACCCAACAAAGTCTCATTCACCTACCTCCATCTCTCTATCTCTCTCTTACCATAACAAAAGGAAACTCAACTGGTCTTCACTTCCTCCATCACAAACAATTTCCACAGCTCTCTCTTTGCCCTCTGTTTTGCCGAGCAAACCCAACACAACCACCATCGCCCCTATCCATCTCTCACTCTCCATCTCTAAAACAAAATAGAGGCTCATGAAAGTTTCGCGGTCTCCTTCTTCTCATTTACTACTAAGTGTGAAGAGCAAGAGGTAAACAAAAGCTCAAGTTTGTGTTCGCTGGAGGTGAAGCAAAACAAGCAAAAACAAGTGTATTCAAGAATTACAACAAGGTAAGTTCAAATTCTAGCAAGCAAGAAAAGCACAACAAGATTTCTCTCACGGCTAGAGCTCAGGAAAAGTTCACAAAGAAAAAAATAAAGTGGGTGTCAGCAAGCAAAATACAACATATGTTGGCATAGGAATGTACAGAAAAGGAGAGATTGCTTGGAACGTACCATGATCGGTTGATGCAGAAGCAGTTGAGGCTTGCCAAAGCGTTTACTAAGTTGTGAAATTCCAGAAGACAATCAAGATTTTTGAAAGAAGATCATAAGGTTGGGAATCGATAAATGGATGGGCTGCATTTATAACAGAAATGAGGTAAGGAGATATCTTTGAGGTGAATGGCAATTTACGGATGAAATTTCTCTGACGATGGATAACTCTCATCACCGTAAAACAAGCTGAAGATGTTTACTTTCTCGGCACCCAACAGTGAAAATAGAACATGTTGGAAGGAAGTTGCCAAACAAATCATTTGTTCAAAATGGAAGAAATGAAAACACCTACAGTCAAATCGGATTTCAAAGGAATGGAGGAAGATTGAAGAAAAGAAGATGTTGAAGTGAAGAATACAATATCTCATAAATGATCCTTGTCAAGTTACTGGTGGGTGGATAAAGAGCCATCAACTGAAGAAAGAAAGCTACTGCTCATGACGAAAATTGACGACATTTTCGTATGAATTCATTCATTCGCGTAATGTTACAAACTGGTTTGAATTGTTGAAGTTTGACGAAAGGAAGAGATCAAGAGAAGAATGCAATACCTCATGAACATTCTTTGTTAGTTACTTTTCGGAGAAGTAACGAAATGATGTCCTAACAAATATATGAGGAGCTTTCCCGTGTTCGTGGAGCACTCGTCGCGCGAGGGAATGACTAGCAAGTGAAAGAACTCATTCGAGACTCGTCCGCTTCAGCAAGCCAAAAGGGAAGTGAACAATTCTCGAGGGGACATTTGTAGACACCGAAAATTCGTGAAATCAAAATAATTATGGACTAAAAAATGTCCTAATTAAATGATCAAATGAAGAAACACGACGAGAAAAATTCAGTATCAGACCCTGCTGACTGGCAAATCGCATGACGCCACGTGTCAAATTGGAGCTCTAGATTGACCAGCTCGGTTGCAAACATCAACTCCGATTAAAATGGAGGTTACATTGGAAGAACGTCTTAAATTGTATATTAATTGTTAGGAAAACAACCAAAATAGACTTTCCTATAAGTACATCAAGCTCCCCTTAGACTTTACAAAATTGTATAGGGTACCCCAAACTATTACAAAATTGCACAACGACCCCTCTATCTCCCTATAAATAGAGGAGGAAGTTCATAAGAAAAAAACACATCTTCCAACACCTTTCTATACCTAAAACAATTTCTCTACATCTTTCCTTACAACTTCTCTCAAGCTCAAAGCTTAGAAAAGAGAAGTTAGCAAAGTTCTGACAGGAGAAGCCCCCAAGGGAGCCAAGATCCTCGAAGGCGGAAAGACTTTGAAGGAAGAAAATCCCAAAAGACGGCGAAGCCCTGACGAATAAGCCACAACGATAGTCGAATCTTCAAAGACGGAGCAATCCTGAAGATCAAGCCATCCACCCCAAGAAAGTCAAATCTTCAAAGAACATCGAAGTACGGTGAACCCGCAAAGAACAAGTCAAAGTCAAGCAAAAGACCATAAGCCCTCGTGCCGGTCAAATCCCATCAAGGACGTGGAAGATCCAACCGTCCAAAATCATCCCATCAAGTTCAAATTCTCGAGAAGAATCAGAGGAGTAGAGTTTCTGGTAAAAAAATACGTTTTAGAGATTTGTATCCTACTTTCAAATAATCAAATGACATCTGTCGCCAAATTTCTGTGTTTACTCGCTTGAGCGCAAAATTTGTGGTACAATGACCATTATCAAATTTTGAGATTTGAGACAAAATATTCCTTCTCTCTAGACCCGCAATGGAACACACTTTAATGAGTAATGACGTATCTGGGCAAAAAGCAGTTTAATCCCCTCAATTGGCATTTCTCATATCTCAAACTACTTCTATCTTTGTTCCCCGCATATCTATACTACTCGCCAACATTTGAGAAGGACGTAGTCAGGGCAGAGAATCCCATAGCACGTAATCTATAATTGGTACCAGTCTGTCCCTACTCTTTCTTCCCATGGCGGCTCGGCGCGGGGCTTAAGGGTAGGAACAGAAAAGACCAAAATACCCCTGTGAATATTTGCAATTCCATATTTTATCCCCTCTATATCACAGAAACACCACCACCACCACCACCACCAGCCACCACCACCAAGGACACCACCACCCACCATCAACTAACAGATTATTTAACAAAAATGTTCGGATATGAACTAAAGTATTACATATACTAACTAAAAATAGAGATTGTGTAGAAAATAATAACATAATTATTAGATCTGAAAACAATATCACTGCCATTCCGCCGCCTACAAGACTTCGACCCCTGTGAAAAAAAAGTAGATCTTGACTCTAGATGAACAGATCTATGAATGGATAAGAAAAAAGAAGAAGAAGAAGAAGCAGAGCAAGAAGAAGAAGAAGAAGAAGAAGAAGAAGAAGAAGAGAGAGAGAGAGAGAGATCTGACCTTGGCGGCGGCGTCGTCGGCGTCTCCTTCTTCTCCGCCATCCTCATCGCCGTCGCCGCCATCAGAAGGCAGAGCGCAGCGAAGAAGAAGAAGGAGGAGGAGGAGGAGGAGGAGGAGGAGGAGGAGGAGGAGGAGGAGGAGGAGGAGGAGGAGGAGGAGGAGGAGGAGGAGGAGGAGGAGGAGGAGGAGGAGGAGGAGGAGGAGGAGAGAAGAAGAAGAAGAAGAAGAAGAAGAAGAAGAAGAAGAAGAAGAAGAAGAAGAAGAAGAAGAAGAAGAAGAAGAAGAGCGTCGTCGGCGTCTTCTTCTTCTCCGCCATCTCCATCGCCGTCCTCTTGATGCCATCAACCACCGATGCTCTCTCTCTTTATCTCTCTCTTTCTCTCTCTCATTCCTTTCTCTCTTATCCGGTTGTGTTGTGTGGTCTGTGGTGTGTTGACAGGAGTGAGAGAGAATAGATAAGGATAGGGTTAGGTAGAAGTGTGGGAGAAAATGGGTTGGGCTGTGTTGTTTTTGGGAGGGTAATTTAGTCTTCTCCTCTTATTAAGGTTACTCAAATAGGAAATGGAAAGAAAGAGTGGGGACGTCCCAAAAAAGAAATTGGGAAGAAAGAGCAGGGACGGAGTGGTACAACTTAGATCAAAAGGGGTGATAACAATATCCGATGTGATATCACGATTTTGACCTGAAGCCATATATTTATTAAACCTTTACAGACCAAAAAGGGGAAGTGAATTTCATGCGGGTCATAACCAAAATCAGGAATTCGGGACTCACATTTTCATCTCTAGGTATACCCCACACCTCTCTTCCATGAAAAGGCCACACGAAAATACAGGTTCTCAATGTTTTTTTTAACAACCCCTCCGAAATGGTTTATTGAACGCCCCAAAGATTTCATCAGGAGTACTTTTGTTTCAAGACTTTAAAACGACATAAAGGCCCGTTGAAGGTTTACACTAATATAATAATATTTCTGGAAATTTTACATGACTCATGTGCAATGTTAATCTCATAGGTCACTTTCGGAATTTTAAGTAATCTAACCAGTAATTGAAGAAAAATTACTCATGTTTCCAAAACTATTTTGAGTCTATAAATCAATAAACCAATTCCGTGGAGATTCTATATAACGAAATGACATAATTAATCCCGTTAACGTAGGTATGCCCCAGAACAAATGGGTGTTTAGAACGAAACAACCTCGGGAATCTGAAAAGAAATGCTTTATAGAAAATTCATTTCTACACCTGATGAGCAAAATGGACATAAACAAAATAGGTTTCCTATGGGGATGTAAAAACTGGGCACCAACATTGTTCATTTGTAATCCCATGTAGATGAGCAATAATGTAGAACGATTACTGAAATTTTTGAAAACTATATACTTAGGAATTCATTTGTTCTGCTAGGGAGGGCAGAGAACAAGGTTAACACCAGAACATAACTTTCGCAGCAAACTCGAAAAAAAATTAAATCAGAATTAGTTTTAATGATGAACACAGGAATAACGAAGAACAGAATTACCTGTAAAACTTTAAAACTGGATGAAGCAATTCGAAGAAATAAGTTCATTACAAATTGCCTGATGTGGGATTCTCAGATTCTGAGGAGCCCCAATTTGATGAAACATCTACGCGGTCGTTGGAGGATTTTGATGTAATACTGCTCATTTGTGATACTTCAACTTCAATGCTCAATGGAACATAATCAATCCGTCAGACTTGCAAGCAATTCTGGAGAGTGACTCAATAATACATATACAAGAGTACCAATTAAACTTTCAGTTTAGACTTGTATTCAAGACAAATAGCCCGGTCACAGTGAAGGAAGAAGAACACATAAAAGAGAGCTTGTGATGATAGAGTGAATGTTTATGTGCAAGACGCAGTTGAGTTAAAGAACATACAACTTACTGCAGAGGAAATAAGTTCAAATCTCTGTGACGACCATGATCAAAGCAGCATGATAAATTTACCCCAATCAACTCAACAAAAAGAGAAGAGTAATACAGACTTGTTTTCGTTTTCGTCAAAACAAAGCGGACACCGTGGACGGTGGAGGTAGGCGCTTTGTCCCAGTTCTTTCATGGAAATTCAAAACCACATAAGGAAAAATCGTCGAGTGAGTCAAATCATTATTCCATAAACGTCAAGCGCGCATTTTTTCAGTCCGTAAAAGTGGTTGTAGATTACAAACAAGGGCGTTACACTAAAACCCTTCCAAGTGGCTAAGGAAGCAACATCAATCGATGTACACCAATGACTTTGAGAGTGGAAGGAATAGTGTACCTGTTGGGACCCTATGAAAGAATTCCAAACGTCGTCCAGAATGGCTACGATCGATGAGAGCTGACACTTGCACAGACAAACATAGTCTGCATATGCATGTGAACCTGTACCAATTTGATGCTTTGCAGCTCCAATTGAAAGCCGCCTGCAAAACGACGGGTGATGTGCAAAACGATTGACGAAGTACTGCTTTGTCGAGTCTCTCTCTCACGGTCTACAGGTTTGTTTTTCAGAAGAGTCTAGGTTTAGCAGGAGAGAGGAACACCGTCTAGGTTTAGCAGGAGAGAAACGTGTCTTTTATTATGGATTTTCAACACAGGGGTATTTTAGGATTAAACGTTAGGAACTTAGGCATCATCTAAACCCCTGCAAACTTTTAAATAGTAGAGAAGAGATAGAGGTAGAGATCGAGATATACTTGTCTGACAAGTATATCTTACTGATCCAACTCCTCTGTAAAAGTTGTAGTAATTAACTATTTTTTAGGTTGTATCAAAAGAAATTTCTTATAGAGGAGGGCACTATGCTATGGAACAGTTTGCAATACAGTAAGTTTATAGATACAGCCCTGCCATATATTTTATTTCCTGGCACCTTCCATGTAAACCTCATGATAACAATCGCAGGATGTTTGACTTGATGAACATTGGAGATAAATACTTGGAGCACACCTGCAATGGGCATTGGACTCAAATACCTTCAACAATACCTTATGAAAGTTCTCTCGAGATGACCCAAACTATACAGTTTTTATGGCCGTGCTAGCTCACTTTCTACCAAAGTGGGTAAGTTTCGATGAAGGCAATCAGTAAAATCATGGTAACTTGAGAAAACATAACCAGATCGATGATTTTTTTTATTATCTTCACGTTTTGTGTAGAACTGTGAGATTTAGTCTTCACTTTCGCATATATGGACGATCAGCATGTAGCCATACGTTAGAAATTAAATTTTCATTTTTCGATGGTGCCCTGAGGGCAAGGGTAATCCCAAGTTTGGTTGTGTTGGAGGATCTTGTGATTCAAGGGATGTCTATGATGAAATTAGGTGAATATTAGTTTGGGTACTGGGTTTTACATAAGGTGTCATGTCTTCTTTGGGTTTATGGCATCAATGAATTGTAATCTATATTATATATTATATATATAAGCTAGGAGGTGAGGAAAAACTCACTCTCGATATGCCATTTGTCAATTAATTGTTGTAGATGAAGACATGTGGAACGCTTACTTGGATTTTTAACCAATGAACATCATTCTTAGTGCCAACTAATCAAAGTAAATGTCCATCATGGAAAATGACTCACCAAGTAACCCCCACATTTTGTTTATATTATTCTATTCCTCAATTTTGCTTTTAATGACAACTAATAACTATTTTGATTATATGAGTTACTAAATTGCTTATGATAAATTGAATAATAATTACAATAATAAAATGTTACTAAATTGTTAAATTATAATAATAAAATAAAATAATAAATTGGATAATACTGATTCCAATTATTATAATTGGATATTAATTATAATATCTTTTTTCAATGTGTTGTATGACAAGCAATATCCACAATTTAATAAAATTTTATTATTGCAATTATTATTCAATTTACCATAAGCAATTTAGTAACTCATATAATCAAAATAGGTAGTAGTTGTCATTAAAAGCAAAATTGAGGAATAGAATAATAAATACAAAATGTGAGGGTTACTTGATGAGTCATTTTTTATGGTGGATATTTACTTTGATTAGTTGGCACTAAGAATGATATTCATTGGTTAAAAATCCTTAACAACTAATAACGTATTTTGGATGTATTGTATGACAAGCAATATCCATAATTTAATATGCAAATACAAATACAACATTATCAATTCCATAATACACCGTTTAATCTCTACATGGTCCATCATAGAGCTGAATTGATAAAATTTATGTTTCAAAATAAAAATACTTTACCAATTACGTTGGGCAAATGGTGTGAGATGATTAAAAAAATACTTTTATTTAAGAAAGAGAAAGAAATTATTATAAGTTCCACAAAAGAAAATTGCAAATTTTATGAGTTAAATAAAATTTAGAATTAGCAGTAGAAATTTATCATTTATACAAGAAAATTTGATCACTTACATAAATAGAATACTTGCATCAATATTATAATAATTTTTTTTTAGCAATGTAAAAAAAAAGTTACATCACGTGATGAAAAATATGATGATTGACAATACTCCCATTCCAACTCCAAACAATAAATGAAAATGAGCTTAAAACGTATAACATTGGCACCATTACGACTCTACACAATATTACAAGTAACTATTTATATATTGATGTCTTACATTTACTATTTCTTAGTATTTTAATATATTTAAATAATGCACTTTATTATTTTGCTATTGTTATCAATTCATACTCTATTTCATATCCAATATGATATAAGAATATATTTGCTTAATTAATAATTCACTTTATATATATATATATATATATATATTTAACGTGTAAGTTTACAAATTTTGACATAAGAAATCTATTAATTGAAAAATATTATCCATACTCATTAAGATTTCTCCAAACAGTGGTGAAGATAGGAACAAAAAGGAATAGAAAAATGAAAATGGGAACATGTAATCGCGGTACAACTACGAAGCACCCCAATATTACATGTTTGAATATAGTGATGATTTATAGTTAAACTTTCGCAGTATGTTGTAATAATTTGGCATTCAGATCATCGTTTTACTACTTTTATCACTTATGATATTCTATGTCTTATTTAAAATTCATTTTAGATGACTCTTTTTGCAATAAATCTGTACACAAAACGCGCAATAGGTATCGCATTCAAGCAACTTTTTAACGAGTTTTGCTATGCTCTGGCAATATTTTAATGTGTGTACGTGGTAGCTGCATGTATAAACTTATGTCAATATTATGTAAGTTTATAATTTTTGACATTACAAATTTGGTAATTGCAAAACATTGTCCATTTTCATTTATGTTTATAAATTTGCATTAATTTACTTTTTAAGTTACTATCAATTATTTTAATTTTTTGTTGGCACATTTGTAAAGGCTAAAAATAGTATCACTAGAAAATGTCATGTTTATTTTGGTCCAAAAGTGATACTATAAGAATTACTTTTTATCAGGAAAAAAAAGAGAAAAAACCTTACATTCTTTCATTTTAATTATCATCGGAGAAAAATAAAATCATATCCTCTGGTGTTGCTCAATTTTATGATCTTATCAACGTTCATGAATCTCTAATCATAGATTCACCATTGAATCAGATTAAAAATGGTACAATTATATATATTTTTATCAACTTAGTTCACGAACTGGAGATAAAACTCAAAGTGGTCACATTCCTCGCAAATTAAACCACCACATCTAGGTCCCAAGACTGATAAAACTATGGTAAGGGATTTCTATAAGTGATGAGAAAAATTTCAACCATGCTTTTACGTGAAATCACCTTGAATATGAAAATAACAATGATAAACAAAAAAATAGTGTTCATCTAAATCTACAATTTTACTTTTTTTGTGTAAAAGTAGTAATTTCATGACTCTCTTAGAAACACATTATTATTCATGTTTCAAGCTCTTATTGGGACATTCTTTATTTGTTTCTCAAACGGGATGAGCTAATTTGTATTTCTAGAATAATGAGCGAATTTGCTATTAAGTTGAGATAGTTTGTTATGAAAAGTTGGTTAATATTTTATAAATATTAAATAAAGAAAATGTTGATTCATTATATTTCTAGGAGTTACATATGAGCGAAATTATGAGTGTGCATGAATTCTTAGAATTGTCTATCACATAAATTGTATTTAAGTGATAAACGTTTAATTACTATTAAATAAATATAGAACTGCTGGTCAATATTCTTATTCTATTTTAGAGGAATATCAACATCATTTGTATGTCATAAAGAAAAAAAATGAAGGTGAAATAAAAATGTATAATTAAATTATTTTGTACTATCTTTTTTCTCCTTATAGTTTGTTTTATTCTTTATGAACATAGTCTTGAGAATCTATATCTATATTATATATAAAAGCTAAGAGGTGAGGAAAAACTCACTCTCCACATGCCATTTGTAAATTAATTGTTGTAGGTGAAGACTGAAGACATGTGGAGCGCTTGCTTGGATTTTTAACCAATGAACATCATTCTTAGTGCCAACTAATCAAAGTAACTGTCCACCATGGAAAATGACTCATCAAGTAACCCCCACATATTATATTTATTATTGTATTCCTCAATTTTGCTTTTAATGACAACTACTAACTATTTTGATTATATGAGTTACTAAATTGCTTATGGCAAATTGAATAATAATTATAATAATAAAATAAGTTACTAAATTGCTAAATTAAAGTATTAAAATAAAATAATAAATTGGATAATACTGATTCCAATTGTTATAATTGGATATTTATTATAATATCTTTTTTCAACAACTAATAACGTATTTTGGATGTATTGTATGACAAGCAATATCCATAATTTAATATGCAAATACAAATACAACATTATCAATTTCATAATACACCGTTTAATCTCTACATGGTCCATCATAGAGCTGAATTGATAAATTTTATGTCCCAAAATAAAAATACTTCACCAATTACGTTGGGCAAATGGTGTGAAATGATTAAAAAAATACTTTTATTTAAGAAAGAGAAATAAATTATTATTAGTTCCACAAGAGGAAATTGCAAATTTTATGAGTTAAATAAAATTTAGAATTAACAGTAGAAATTTATCGTTTATACAAGAAAATTTGATCACTTACATAAATAGAATATTTGCATCAAATATTATAATAATTTTTTTTAGCAATGTAAAAAAAAGATTACATCATGTGATGAAAAATATGATGATTGACAATACTCCCATTCCAACTCCAAACAATAAATGAAAATGAGCTTAAAACGTATGACATTGGCACCATTACGAGTCTACACATTATTACAAGTAACTATTTATATATTGATGTCTTAAATTTACACTTTCTTAGTATTATAATATATTTAAATAATGCACTTTATTATTTTTCTATTGTTATCAATTCATGCTCTATTTCATATCCAATATGATATCAGAATATATTCGCTTAATCAATAATTCACTTTATATATATTTATATATTTAACGTGTAAGTTTAAAAATTTTGACATAAGAAATTTGTTAATTGAAAAATATTATCCATACTCATTATGATTTCTCCAAACAGTGGTGAAGATAGGAACAAAAAGGAATAGAAAAATGAAAATGGGAACATGTAATCGCGGTACCACTACGAAGCCCTCCAATATTACGTGTTTGAATATAGTGATGATTTATAGTTAAACTTTCTCAGTATGTTGTAATAATATTGGCATTCAGATCATTGTTTTACTACTGTTATCACTTATGATATTCTATGTCTTATTTAAAATTCATTTTAGATGACTTTTTTTGCAATAAATCTTTACACAAAACGCGCAATAGGTATCGCATTCAAGTAACTTTTTAACGAGTTTTGCTATGCTTTGGAAATATTTTAATGTGTGTGGTAGCTGCATGTATAAACTTATGTCAATATTATGTAAGTTTATAATTTTTGACATTACAAATTTGGTAATTGCAAAACATTGTCCATTGTCATTTATGTTTATACATTTGCTTTAATTTACTTTTTAAGTTACTATCAATTATTTTAATTTTTTGTTGGCACATTTGTAAAGGCTAAAAATAGTATCACTAGAAAATGTCATGTTTATTTTGGTCCAAAAGTGATACTATAAGAATTACTTTTTATCAGGAAAAAAAAGAGAAAAAACCTTACATTCTTACATTTTAATTTTCATCGGAGAAAAAAAAAATCATATCCTCTGGTGTTGCTCAATTTTATGATCTTATCAACGTTCATGAATTTCTAATCATAGATTCACCATTGAATCAGATTAAAAATGGTACAATTATATATTTTTTTATCAACATAGTTCACGAACTGGAGATAAAACTCAAAGTGGTCACATTCCTCGCAAATTAAACCACCACATCTAGGTCCCAAGACTGATAAAACTATGGTAAGGGACTTATATAAGTGATGAAAAAAAATTCAACCACGCTTTTACGTGAAATCACCTTGAATATGAAAATTATAATGATAAACAAAAAAAATAGTGTTCATCTAAATCTACAATTTTACTTTTTTATGTAAAAGTAGTAATTTCATGACTCTCTTAGAACATATTATTTTTCATGTTTCAAGCTCTTATTTGGACATTCTCTATTTGTTTCTCAAATGGGATGAGCTAATTTGTATTTCTAGAATAATGAGCGAATTTGCTATTAAGTTGAGATAGCTGTTATGAAAAGTTGGTTAATATTTTATAAATATTAAATAAAGAAAATGTTGATTCATTATATTTCTAGGAGTTACATATGAGCGAAATTATGAGTGTGCATGAATTTTAGAATATTCTATCACCTAAATTGTATTTAAGTGATAAACGTTTAATTACTATTAAATAAATAAAGAACTGCTGGTCAATTTTCTTATTCTATTTTAGAGGAATATCAACATCATTTGTATCTCATAAAGAAAAAATGAAGGTGAAATAAAAATATATAATTAAATTATTTTGTACTATCTTTTTTCTCCTTATAGTTTTTTTTTTATTCTTTATGAACATAGTCTTGAGAATCTATATCTATATTATACATAAAAGCTGGGAGGTGAGAAAAAACTCACTCTCCATATGCCATTTGTCAATTAATTGTTGTAGGTGAAGACATGTGGAGCGCTTGCTTGAAATTTTTAACCAATGAACATCATTCTTAGTGTCAACTAATCAAAGTTACTGTCCACCATGGAAAATGACTCATCAAGTAACCCCCACATTTTGTATTTATTATTGTATTCCTCAATTTTGCTTTTAATGACAACTACTAACTATTTTGATTATATGAGTTACTAAATTGCTTATGGTAAATTGAATAATAATTATAATAATAAAATAAGTTACTAAATTGCTAAATTATAATGATAAAATAAAATAATAAATTGGATAATACTGATTCCAATTGTTATAATTGGATATTAATTATAATATCTTTTTTCAACAACTAATAACGTATTTTGGATGTATTGTATGACAAGCAATATCCATAATTTAATATATAAATAAAAATACAACATTATCAATTCCATAATACACCTTTTAATCTCTACATGGTCCATCATAGAGCTGAATTGATAAAATTTATGTCCCAAAATAAAAATACTTCACCAATTACGTTGGGCAAATGGTGTGAGATGATAAAAAAAATAACTTTATTTAAGAAAGAGAAAGAAATTATTATAAGTTCCACAAGAGGAAATTGCAAATTTTATGAGTTAAATAAAATTTAGAATTAGCAGTAGAAATTTATCATTTATACAAGAAAATTTGATCACTTACATAAATAGAATACTTGCATCAAATATTATAATAATATTTTTTAGCAATGTAAAAACAAAAATTACATCATGTGATGAAAAATATGATGATTGACAATACTCTCATTCCAACTCCAAACAATAAATGAAAATGAGCTTAAAACGTATAACATTGGCACCATTACGACTCTACACATTATTACAAGTAACTATTTATATATTGATGTCTTACATTTACACTTTCTTAGTATTTTAATATATTTAAATAATGCACTTTATTATTTTATATTGTAATCAATTCATGCTCTATTTCATATCCAATATGATATAAGAATATATTCGCTTAATTAATAATTCACTTTATATATATATATATATATATATTTATATATTTAACTTGTAAGTTTAAAAATTTTGACATAAGAAATCTAATAACTGAAAAATATTATACATACTCATTAAGATTTCTCCAAACAGTGGTGAAGATAGGAACAAAAAGGAATAGAAAATTGAAAATGGGAACATGTAATCGCGGTACCACTACAAAGCCCTCCAATATTACATGTTTGACTATAGTGATGATTTATAGTTAAACTTTCTCAGTATGTTGTAATAATTTTGGCATTCAGATCATCGTTTTACTACTGTTACCACTTATGATATTCTATGTCTTATCTAAAATTCATTTTAGATGACTGTTTTTGCAATAAATCTGTTAACAAAACGCGCAATAGGTATCGCATTGAAGCAACTTTTTAACGAGTTTTGCTATGCTCTGGCAATATTTTAATGTGTTTGAAAGCTGCATGTATAAACTTATGTCAATATTATGTAAGTTTATAATTTTTGACATTACAAATTTGGTAATTTCAAAATATTGTCCATTGTCATTTATGTTTATAAATTTGTTTTAATTTACTTTTTAAGTTACTATAAATTATTTTACTTTTTTGTTGACACATTTGTAAAGGCTAAAAATAGTATCACTAGAAAATTTCATGTTTATTTTGGTCCAAAAGTGATACTATAAGAATTACTTTTATCAGAAAAAAAAAAGAGAAAAAACCTTACATTCTTTCATTTTAATTTTAATCGGAGAAAAAAAATTCATATCCTCTGGTGTTGCTCAATTTTAGGATCTTATCAACGTTCAAGAATTTCTAATCATAGATTCACCATTGAATCAGATTAAAAATGGTAATTATATATATTTTAATTAACTTAGTTCACGAACTAAAGATAAAACTGAAAGTGGTCACATTCCTCGCAAATTAAACCACCACATCTAGGTTCCAAGACTGATAAAACTATGGTAAGGGATTTCTATAAGTGATGAAAAAAATGTCAACCATGCTTTTACGTGAAATCACCTCGAATATGAAAATTATAATAATAAACAAAAAAAATAGTGTTCATCTAAATCTACAATTTTACTTTTTTATGTAAAAGTTGTAATTTCATGACTCTCTTAGAAACATATTATTTTTCATGTTTCAAGCCTTTATTTGGACATTCTCTATTTGTTTCTCAAATGGGATGAGCTAATTTGTATTTCTAGAATAATGAGCGAATTTGCTATTAAGTTCAGATAGTTTGTTATTAAAAGTTGGTTAATATTTTATAAATATTAAATAAAGAAAATGTCGATTCATTATATTTCTAGGAGTTACATATGAGCGAAATTACGAGTGTGCATGAATTTTAGAATTGTCTATAACCTAAATTGTATTTGAGTGATAAACTTTTAATTAATATTAAATAAATATAGAACTGCTTGTCAATATTCTTATTCTATTTTAGAGGAATATCAACATCATTTGTATCTCATAAAGAAAAAAATGAAGGTGAAATAAAAATGTATAATTAAATTATTTTGTACTATCTTTTTTGTCCTTATAGTTTGTTTTATTCTTTATGAACATAGTCTTGAGAATCTATATCTATATTATATATAAAAGCTAGGAGGTGAGGAACTCACTCTCCACATGCCATTTGTCAATTAATTGTTGTAGGTGAAGACATGTGCAGCGCTTGCTTGGATTTTTAACCAATGAACATCATTCTTAGTGCCAACTAATCAAAGTAAATGTCCACCATGGAAAATGACTCATCAAGTAACCCCCACATTTTGTATTTATTATTGTATTCCTCAATTTTTCTTTTAATGACAACTACTAACTATTTTGATTATATGAGTTACTAAATTGCTTATGGTAAATTGAATAATAATTACAATAATAAAATAAGTTACTAAATTGCTAAATTATAATGATAAATAAAATAATAAATTGGATAATAATGATTCCAATTATTATAATTGGATATTAATTATAATTTTTTTTCAACAACTAATAACGTATTTTGGATGTATTGTATGACAAGCAATACCCATAATTTAATATGTAAATAAAAATACAACATTATCAATTCCATAATACACCTTTTAATCTCTACATGGTCCATCATAGAGCTGAATTGATAAAATTTATGTCCGAAAATAAAAATACTTCACCAATTAAGTTGGGCAAATGGTGTGAGATGATTAAAAAAATACTTTTATTTAAGAAAGAGAAAGAAATTATTATAAGTTCCACAAGAAGAAATTGCAAATTTTATAAGTTAAATAAAATTTAGAATTAGCAGTAGAGATTTATCATTTATACAAGAAAATTTGATCACTTTCATAAATAGAATACTTGCATCAAATATTATAATAATTTTTTTTAGCAATGTAAAAAAAAAGTACATCACGTGATTAAAAATATGATGATTGACAATACTCCCATTCCAACTCCAAACAATAAATGAAAATGAGCTTAAAACGTATACCATTGGCACCATTACGACTCTACACATTATTACAAGTAACTATTTATATATTGATGTCTTACATTTACACTTTCTTAGTATTTTAATATATTTAAATAATGCACTTTATTATTTTACTATTGTAATCAATTCATACTCTATTTCACATCCAATATGATATAAGAATATATTCGCTTAATCAATAATTCACTTTATATATATATATATATATTTAACGTGTAAGTTTAAATTTGTTGGCATAAGAAATCTGTTAATTGAAAAATATTATCCATACTCATTAAGATTTCTCCAAACAGTGGTGAAGATAGGAACAAAAAGGAATAGAAAAATGAAAAGGAGAACATGTAATCGCGGTACCACTACGAAGCCCCCCAATATTACATGTTTGACTATAGTGATGATTTGTAGTTAAACTTTCTCAGTATGTTGTAATAATTTTGGCATTCAGATCATCGTTTTACTACTGTTATCACTTATGATATTCTATATCTTATCTAAAATTCATTTTAGATGACTGTTTTTGCAATAAATCTGTACACAAAACGCGCAATAGGTATTACATTCAAGCAACTTTTTAACGAGTTTTGCTCTGCTCTGGCAATATTTTAATGTATTTGGTAGCTGCATGTATAAACTTATGTCAATATTATGTAAGTTTATAATTTTTGACATTACAAATTTGGTAATTGCAAAACATTGTCCATTGTCATTTATGTTTATAAATTTACTTTAATTTACTTTTTAAGTTACTATCAATTATTTTAATTTTTTGTTGGCACATTTGTAAAGGCTAAAAATAGTATCACTAGAAAAAGTCATGTTTATTTTGGTCCAAAAGTGATACTATGAGAATAACTTTTTATCAGAAAAAAAAAGAGAAAAAACCTTACATTCTTTCATTTTAATTTTAATCGGAGAAAAAAAAAATTCATATCCGCTGTTGTTGCTCAATTTTAGGATCGTATCAACGTTCAAGAATTTCTAATCATAGATTCACCATTGAATCAGATTAAAAATGGTAAAATTATATATATTTTTATCAACTTAGTTCACGAACTGGAGCCTGAAAGTGGTCACATTCCTCGCAAATTAAACCACCACATCTAGGTCCCAAGACTGATAAAACTATGGTAAGGGGTTTCTATAAGTGATGATAAAATTTTCAACCACGCTTTTACGTGAAATCACCTCGAATATGAAAATAATAATGATAAACTAAAAAAATAGTGTTCATATAAATCTACAATTTTACTTTTTTATGTAAAAGTTTTAATTTCATGACTCTCTTAGAAACATATTATTTTTCATGTTTCAAGCTCTTATTGGGGCATTCTTTATTTGTTTCTCAAATGTTATGAGCTGATTTGTATTTCTAGAATAATGAGCGAATTTGCTATTAAGTTGAGATAGTTTGTTATGAAAAGTTGGTTAATATTGTAAAAATATTAAATAAAAAAATGTTGATTCATTATATTTCTAGGAGTTATATATGAGCGAAATTATGAGTGTGCATGAATTTTAGAATTGTCGATCACCTAAATTGTATTTAAATGATAAACTTTTAATTACTATTAAATAAATATAGAACTGCTGGTCAATATTCTTATTCTATTTTAGAGGGATATCAACATCATTTGTATCTCCTAAAGAAAAAATGAAGGTGAAATAAAAGTGTGTAATTAAATTATTTTGTACTATCTTTTTTCTCCTTATAGTTTGTTTTATTCTTTATGAACATAGTCTTGAGAATGTATATCTATATTATATATAAAAGCTAGGAGGTTAGGAAAAACTCACTCTCCATATGCCATTTGTCAATTAATTGTTGTAGGTGAAGACATGTGGAGCGCTTGCTTGGATTTTTAACCAATGAACATCATTCTTAGTGCCAACTAATCAAAGTAAATGTCCACCATGGAAAATGACTCATCAAGTAACCCCCACATTTTGTATTTATTATTGTATTCCTCAATTTTGCTTTTAATGACAACTGCTAACTATTTTGATTATATGAGTTACTAAATTGCTTATGGTAAATTGAATAATAATTACAATAATAAAATAAGTTACTAAATTGCTAAATTATAATGATAAAATAAAATAATAAATTGGATAATAATGATTCCAATTATTATAATTGGATATTAATTATAACTTTTTTTTCAACAACTAATAATGTATTTTGGATGTATTGTATGACAAGCAATATCCATAATTTAATATGTAAATAAAAATACAACATTATCAATTCGATAATACACCTTTTAATCTCTACATGGTCCATCATAGAGCTGAATTGATAAAATTTATGTCCCAAAATAAAAATACTTCACCAATTACTTTGGGAAAATGGTGTGAGATGATTAAAAAAAATACTTTTATTTAAGAAAGATAAATAAATTATTATTAGTTCCACAAGAGGAAATTGCAAATTTTATGAGTTAAATAAAATTTGAAATTAGCAGTAGAAATTTATCATTTATACAAGAAAATTTGATCACTTACATAAATAGAATACTTGCATCAAATATTATAATAATTGATTTTAGCAATGTAAAAAAATTACATCACGTGATGAAAAATACGATGACTGACAATACTCCCATTCCAACTCCAAACAATAAATGAAAATGAGCTTAAAACGTATAACATTGGCACCATAACGACTCTACATATTATTACAAGTAACTATTTATATATTGATGTCTTACATTTACACTTTCTTAGTATTTTAATATATTTAAATAAAGCACTTTATTATTTTACTATTGTTATCAATTCATGCTCTATTTCATATCCAATATGATATAAGAATATATTCGCTTAATCAATAATTCACTTTATATATATATATTTATATATTTAACGTGTAAGTTTAAAAATTTAGGCATAAGAAATCTGTTAATTGAAAATTATTATCCATACTCATTAAGATTTCTCCAAACAGTGGTGAAGAAAGGAACAAAAAGGAATAGAAAAATGAAAAGGGGAACATGTAATCGCGGTACCACTAGAAGCCCCCCAGTATTACGTGTTTGAATATAGTGATGATTTATAGTTAAATTTATTAGTATGTTGTAATAATTTTGGCATTCAGATCATCGTTTTAATACTGTTATCACTTATGATATTCGATATCTTATCTAAAATTCATTTTAGATGACTGTTTTTGCAATAAATTTGTACACAAAACGCGCAATAGGTATTGCATTCAAGCAACTTTTTGACGAGTTTTGCTCGGCTCTGGCAATATTTTAATGTGTTTGGTAGCTGCATGTATAAACTTATGTCAATATTATGTCAGTTTATAATTTTTGACATTACAAATTCGGTAATTGCAAAACATTGTCCATTGTCATTTATGTTTATAAATTTACTTTAATTTACTTTTTAAGTTACTATCAATTATTATAATTTTTTGTTGGCACATTTGTAAAGGCTATAATAGTATCACTAGAAAATGTCATCTTTATTTTGGTCCAAAAGTGATACTATAAGAATTACTTTTTATCAGGAAAAAAAAGAGAAAAAACCTTACATTCTTACATTTTAATTTTCATCGGAGAAAAAAAAAATCATATCCTCTGGTGTTGCTCAATTTTATGATCTTATCAACGTTCATGAATTTCTAATCATAGATTCACCATTGAATCAAATTAAAAATGGTACAATTATATATATTTTTATCAACTTAGTTCACGAACTGGAGATAAAACTCAAAGTGGTCACATTCCTCGCAAATTAAACCACCATATCTAGGTCCCAAGACTGATAAAACTATGGTAAGGGATTTCTATAAGTGATGATAAAATTTTCAACAACGCTTTTACGTGAAATCACCTCGAATATGAAAATTATAATGATAAAAAAAATAGTGTTCATCTAAATCTACAATTTTACTTTTTTATGTAAAAGTTGTAATTTCATGACTCTCTTAGAAATATCTAATTTTTCATGTTTCAAGCTCTTATTGGGACATTCTTTATTTGTTTTAAAATGGGATGAGCTGATTTGTATTTCTAGAATAATGAGCGAATTTGCTATTAAGTTGAGATAGTTTGTTATGAAAAGTTTGTTAAAATTTCATAATACTAAATAAAGAAAATGTTGATTCATTATATTTCTAGGAGTTACATATGAGCGAAATTATGAGTCTGCAGGAATTTTAGAATCGTCTATCACCTAAATTGTATTTAAATAATAAACTTTCAATTATTATTAAATAAATATAGAACTGCTAGTCAATATTCTTATTCTATTTTAGAGGAATATCAACATCATTGTATCTCATAAAGAAAAAATGAAGGTGAAATAAAAATGTATAATTAAATTATTTTGTTCTATCTTTTTTCTCCTTATAGTTTGTTTTATTCTTTATGAACATAGTCTTGAGAATCTATATCTATATTATATGTAAAAGCTAGGAGGTGAGAAAAAACTCACTCTCCATATGCCATTTGTCAATTAATTGTTGTAGGTGAAGACATGTGGAGCGCTTGCTTGGATTTTTAACCAATGAACATCACTCTTAGTGCCAACTAATCAAAGTAAATGTCCACGATGGAAAATGACTCATCAAGTAACCCCCACATTTTGTATTTATTATTCTATTCCTCAATTTTGCTTTTAATGACAACTACTAACTATTTTGATTATATGAGTTACTAAATTGCTTATGGTAAATTGAATAATAATTACAATAATAAAATAAGTTACTAAATTGCTAAATTATAAATAAATAAAATAATAAATTGGATAATACTGATTCCAATTATTATAATTGGATATTAATTATAATATCTTTTTTCAACAACTAATAACGTATTTTGGATGTATTGTATGACAAGCAATACCCATAATTTAATATGCAAATACAAGTACAACATTATCAATTCCATAATACACCGATTAATCTCTACATGGTCCATCATAGAGCTGAATTTATAAAATTTATGTCCCAAAATAAAAGTACTTAACCAATTACGTTGGGCAAATGGTGTGAGATGATTAAAAAAATACTTTTATTTAAGAAAGAGAAATAAATTATTATTAGTTCCACAAGAGGAAATTGCAAATTTTATGAGTTAAATAAAATTTAGAATTAGCAGTAGAAATTTATCATTTATACAAGAAAATTTGATCACCTACATAAATAGAATACTTGCATCAAATATTATAATACCTTTTTTTAGCAATGTAAAAAAATTACATCACGTGATGAAAAATATAATGATTGACAATACTCCATTCCAATTCCAAACAATAAATGGAAATGAGCTTAACACGTATACCATTGGCACCATTACAACTCTACACATTATTACAAGTAACTATTTATATATTGATGTCTTACATTTACACTTTCTTAGTTTTTTAATATATTTAAATAATTTACTTTATTATTTTACTATTGTTATCAATAAATGCTCTATTTCATATCCAATATGATATAAGAATATATTCGCTTAATCATAATTCACTTTATATATATATATATATATTTAACGTGTAAGTTTAAATTTTTTGGCATAAGAAATCTGTTAATTGAAAAATATTATCCATACTCATTAAGATTTCTCCAAACAGTGGTGAAGATAGGAACAAAAAGGAATAGAAAAATGAAAAGGGGAACATGTAATCGCGGTACCACTACGAAGCCCCCCAATATTACATGTTTGACTATAGTGATGATTTGTAGTTAAACTTTCTCAGTATGTTGTCACAATTTTGGCATTCAGATCATCGTTTTACTACTGTTATCACTTATGATATTCTATATCTTATCTAAAATTCATTTTAGATGACAGTTTTTGCAATAAATCTGTACACAAAAGACGCAATAGGTATTACATTCAAGCAACTTTTTAACGAGTTTTGCTCTGCTCTGGCAATATTTTAATGTGTTTGGTAGCTGCATGTATAAACTTATGTCAATATTATGTAAGTTTATAATTTTTGACATTACAAATTTGGTAATTGCAAAACATTGTCCATTGTCATTTATGTTTATAAATTTGCTTTAATTTACTTTTTAAGATACTATCACTTATTTTAATTTTTTGTTGGCACATTTGTAAAGGCTAAAAATAGTATCACTAGAAAATGTCATGTTTATTTTGGTCCAAAAGTGATACTATGAGAATAACTTTTTATCAGAAAAAAAAAGAGAAAAAACCTTACATTCTTTCATTTTAATTTTAATCGGAGAAAAAAAAATTCATATCCGCTGGTGTTGCACAATTTTGGGATCTTATCAACGTTCATGTATTTCTAATTATAGATTCACCATTGAATCAGATTAAAAATGGCACAATTATATATATATCTTTATCAACTTTGTTCACGAACTGGAGATAAAACTCAAAGTGGTCACATTCCTCGCAAATTAAACCACCATATCTAGGTCCCAAGACTGATAAACCTATGGTAAGGGATTTCTATAAGTGATGATAAAATTTTCAAGCACGCTTTTACGTGTAATCACCTCGAATATGAAAATAATAATGATAAACAAAAAAATAGTGTTCATCTAAATCTAGAATTTTACTTTTTTATGTGAAAAATGTAATTTCATGACTCTCTTAGAAACATATTATTTTTCATGTTTCAAACTCTTATTGGGACATTCTTTATTTGTTTCTCAAATGGGATGAGCTGATTTGTATTTCTAGAATAATTGAAATACCCCGTTTTGTGACTACGGGTATTTTGTGATATTATTGTAAGTATTGGGAAGTTAATTTAATTGTAGAGAGTTAATTATAATGCTTTGAGAGTTTGGGGGGAACTTTGTGACTTTAATCAAAGGTTTTAGTGTCTTTTATTTGAGTTTGGGGGAGGTGTTTGTCTTTTGGCAAAACCAAGGGGAAATAAGTGTCTTTTGACCTAAATTTTCTTCCTACATAAAAAGTTTCCTAATCCAAGAGGGTTTCCTACTTATGAAGTTGATTTTATTTCCAACTCTCATAAAACCCTCACTCTCCCTATTTTTTTCTAATCTCTCTCACGTCCCTCACTCTCACCCGTCCCTCTCTCTCTCGTCTCTCTTGTGACCGACAGCAGCCACCCACCGCCGCCGCCGCTCTCTCTCTCTTTTCCGTTGAGGTAATTTTCTCTCTCTCTCTTTTCTCTTTTCTTTTCTTTCTCTTTTCCTTTCTTTATTTCTTTTTCTCTCTCTCCGTCCGCTTCTCTCTCCGTCCGCCTCCATGGGCGGCGGGTTTGAGTTGTTTTGTTTCTTCTTCTCTTTTCTCTTGTTGATCTCTTGATCTTGTGATCACTTGTTCATGATTCATGTATGTTGCATGTAATCTTTAAATTTCAGTTTGTTATTGTTAGGATCATTGTTCATGGATTCGTAAGATTTATTATCAAGTTTTAGGGTTTATCATGTTCTTGGGTGTTGGGAAGAAACCCTAGTTTGAAAGAGAAGTTTGATTGAATGATTTGGGAGTTTGAATGATCATAATAGGTGGATAACAATCTGATTTGAATGTGGGAATCATGTTATATTAGGTTTAGTATGAATATAGGATGAACTAGATGCTTGGGGGAAAAGTTTCATGAAGTTTGACAATTCCCGTATGGATATTTTGAATGAAGTTGGAAACTTGAAACTAGTGTAACTTTAGATTCAGGAATCGAAATTAAGATCCGTTTGAGGCTAAACTTATTATTTCGAACGTTTTGAATCCAATGGGACTGTTTATAGACCATGATCTGTTTGGGAAACTGGAGTAATAGATTTGGTGGAGTTATGATAGATTATGTATGCTTTAGGTTAGGGAATTTTGAAGCAAAGCTTTGGGCTTATTTTGGGGCATGATTTCAATGAGATGTTGGGGAAGTGTTAGAACCCTAAACCATGGACTATCATATGCATGTAATTAGTATAGCAAGTATATTGCTAGAATATTGGTTTGATTAGCATGTTGTTATGTGTAGGTAACGAGTTCGTTGACGACGAGTACGTAGAGTACGTTGATTGATTGCTATTGTTGGAATTTGCTTTGAGGTAAGTAAATGTGCCAAGCCTAGTGTGCTTATCTCTTTCGTGTCAAACGAATATTTGATTTGTTACGTCTCAAAATGTGTTTACATGATACATGACTTGGAATATGCGATTTCTACTTGTTAAATGTTTTCGATGAAAACATCACCATGATAATGAATGAACTATAACGTAAAGTGGAAGATGTTGTGCGGGACTCTATTATTCTCTTTGGGCGGTGTTGGCTGCGGTCCCGTCTCTTTTTGATCCGATTGCAAGTCCCCGGATAGCGGCATGTACTCACTCCTCTGGCCGGCGTAGTCTTAGGGGGGTGTCGACACTTAAGGTCATGAAAGCTGTGGTTTATTTGGTTTTCTCCCGTCACAACAAAGTAATAATGGATTTGTTTGGTTTTGTTAACGGAATGAAGTTAACACTGGATTTGGATTTTTCCTAATGATTATGGAATTGGTTTGGAAATACAATATGGAAATTGGTTTGCAAATATATTATGGAATCGGGAACTCTTACGTTTTAATACAAGAGTCAATTTTATCACCGCTGTGTTTGCGAAAAACTCTTACTTACAAATGAGTCATTGTTTATAACTATCCATCATCATTTTACATGTTTGGATGTTTGCTTACCAGTATTTCAAAGCTGATTTTGTACTGTGGTGTTTCTTTTTGATTCCGCACCACAGGTCTAGAAGAAGGTTATCGGGCATAGAAGGGGACGCGCATCACATGGATCATTAGTGGTAGTATTTCATTTGGAATTGAACTCTTTAGTAGTTTAAACACTTTAGTTGTTTATGCCGGTTTGTGGCTAGGACGAAGGTTTATGATAATACATTGTTTTATTTGGATTTAATTAATATTGTGGATGTTTTGTGCTTGCGAACCATGTTATAAAATCTCCTTGTATCCGGGCTCCTCTCGGGTACGGAGTGACATCCCCGGGTCTCCGACTTGGGCCATTTGGGGGTGTTACAATAATGAGCGAGTTTGCTATTAAGTTGAGATAGTTTGTTCTGAAAAGTTGATTAATATTTTATAAATATTAAATAAAGAAAATGTTGATTCATTATATTTCTAGGAATTACATATGAGAGAAATTATGAGTGTGCATGAATTTTAGAATTGTCTTTCACCTAAATTGTATTTAAATTATAAACATTTAATTACTATTAAATAAATATAGAACTGCTGGTCAATATTCTTATTCTATTTTAGAGGAATATCAACATCATTTTTATCTCATAAAGAAAAAATTAAGGTGAAATAAAAATGTATAATTAAATTATTTTGTACTATCTTTTCTCTCCCTATAGTTTGTTTTATTCTTTATGAACATAGTCTTGAGAATCAGCAGTATGTGATCTCTCAGGTAAAATCCACTATCCACATCACTACCATCTTTGAGACTTCTCGAGTAAGAAATTGTTTGTATTTTTTTTTCGAATATCTGCATTTTAAGCAACATATATCAAACATTTCATATTATAGTTGAAGTTATGCCTTTTATGAAAAGGTCATTGGTTTGTTTTCGTTTCCACTTCTTTAGTACATCAAACCACGTTGACTGTGAAACAAATTTTGATATTATGTTATTACTGTATGTGAAAAATATGGATCATGATGTGCTTAGTTTTCACTTTAATGTTTTCTATAATGATTTTAGAGGAATTTTATGTTGTTCAGACACAAGACACGAAAAGTATTTTATAAGACATGTTATACCATTTCACTTGAAAAAAATTGGAATAATTGCATTTCAACTATCATAAAGTAACAAATTTTCTTACCTCAAAAAAATAAAATAATAATGGTTCAAAAATATTATAAGATAAAATAAAAATATTTTGATAGTTTTCAAATATATTTTCATTAAATGGAAGTGATTTTGTAAGATAAAAGTTTTATAATGATTTAAATTTAATTTAACTTTCTTATATGTATTCATGTTATGATTTTTTTTACTTCTCCTCCAGAGATTCAATTAGAGGTCAATTTCAGCAACACAATTGGTATAAAAAATTAATATGCTCTTCTTAGAAGTTACTTCCCAGGAATTTTGGTCAAATTTGTTGCATTTTTGTAATAACATTTGTTGCTATCGCCTAGTTAATGATAAAGTATTTTAAGTAATTTAGAACAACAGTTCATTCCCCAAAAAAATACCACTCCTTTTTCTAAAAATTTATGGTTGATTAAGTTTAAGGAATTAAGAGCTATTAAAAGACCATTTGTCTTAGTCTATAACAAGACCATTTGTTTTAAGGGGCATATGTGGTCCACTCATTGGTTCCATCATTAGCGAGGGCATAACTCGCCACTGCATGCTTTGCTTCATCAGTACTCTTATCAATGATCTCCATTTTACTCGGGAGAATTGGAGATTTTTTTTTTTTAATCATATGCTTCACCATCGTTAACTGTCAAATATGAAACTAATTGTAGCACAATGTGCAACACCCACATCCTAGAGAACTGGAGAATTACATTTGGATTTTCCAGAATCTCCGAAGATGTCCTCCGTTAAGCACATAAATGATAAGCAAGGAGTCCAAACCTAACGGTTATGTTACAAGACGAAATTAAAGAAACTGAAACTTAAAAGATACTTACTATGTGTGTGTGCGTGTGTAGTTTGGAAAACGTTTAACCTGCACTTATATTGCATATATCATATAACCTGACCCACATCAAAGACAACATAGAATGTTATGTAAGTAATTCCAATATTAGCTAATACACAGTTACGAAAAATCCAAATACAGTTCCTTACTCAAGTATCCATTATTCCACCAATATAAACTAGACTTTAAGTGTGTGCATCCCCAACTAGATTGTCAGTCTAGAGACTAGTACTAGTTTCCTACAATCGGGAGCAAGCAATGTACCGACGGAAAGCCCGTACACCGGGTTCAATGTGTGTCCGCCACCACAGGGCTAGACGTCTGGAGAATTTAATGACCACACAAAGGTCTAGAGTAAACCAGAATCAATTCTCATTTAAGTATTACGAGACTAACATGTATAATACCCGTACATACATGTTTTGCGTGTACTAGTTGTATGCACATTCTTTGCACGTGGAAATATAATTTATACCGCATGTAATTTAATAAATAAATAACCACGTTAAATTTTTTCAAGGAAGATGAATTCTGCTGTACAGACTTACTATGTTTATGTTTCAAACAAGAAAAGAAGTGGATCCCTGTAGTATGGCTTACAAAATTTTAGGATTTCACAAATCTAGAAAAATGGGTTGCATCTGATATGATCTTGTACTAACTTAGAAATAAATATTGCATGGACAAGCTTTAAAAAATATTTTGTACCCAAGGAAGATTTGTATATGTTCAGGTGTTGTCCTTCAAACCTAAAAAATATGTCTACTCGAAATATGAATTTCGTTTTCGTCTTTATACAATCCTCCGACCTCAATTTTCATCACAAGGTGACCACAATGCCGGAAAATGTTACAATCTTTCTGAATTTTAACTGCATATATCGAAATACCAAACACAATTTAATGTAAAATGTAGCTTTATGCCCTTAAGAAAGTTACGTGGGCATTGAGATTGATTGCTTGTTCTAATAAGTTAGAGCTACTTGAATCATAGAACTATACAAGTATGCAATATGTAAAGACTAGGTACAAATCATTTGCTTATCTTGACTCAATTTTCATGAATGTATACACTTGTATCTAAATAGTTTACATGATTATTTACTCATATGAAATACTGCTGACATCTTGAAGCATAACTACATGAATCTACATACATAGTTTTACCTGAGGTATTTTTTTCACAGAGCTGGAATGAATCTAATAAAAATCACAAATAAAAATAAACTAGTAAAAGTTGGTGATTTTATTTGTAGAATAGGAAAAAACTAATAGCTTCTTTCGCCTTCACTTGTCACTCCCCATGTTAAAATTTAATCAGTATACGGAAACTATTCGATGATTGAATCAAATTTAGGCAAGAGATGAGAACAAAGTAAAATGGTTGAATAATTTTGTTACAGAGGTGGCAAATGTCTTCTTGTTTACCTCGCAACAAGCTTCCCGTGCTCCATGGAAGCAACGATGTGCCTACTGGATAGAACTTGATTCGACAAATGAATGCTTTACTTTCATCCGATTACGATATTAAACAGCTAGGCCAATCAAGTTATCTAGAACTTCCGAAATGCATAGAGAATGAAAAAGTTTTACAGGTAGTGAACTTGTCCAAGGTCTGGATGTACTTTTTTTTGCAGTTCTTTGAGATTGGAAATTACAGAAACGGTTTGGAAAATAGTAAAATAACTCAAATAACGTTTAAGGGGAAAAAAACCTCCCAATTATTAAAGCATACATAAGGATTTGACCAGCAAATTAGAGCTTATCAAGTTATTTAATATAAAGAAAAACTTTATTCAAGCTTAATCTAACTTTTTATCATGAAAAATCATTTTTATTTATTATAAAGTCTAATAAGCCATTTATGTTTATTATTAATTTTAGGAGAACGTCCAAAATTGTTTTAGGGGTCCTATCAAAAAAATTGTTTTAGGGGGTTACAAAATTGAAGTGCCATTTGATTTACTTTTAAAGTTTACTAGACGATACCCCGCGCATACGCGTGGGGTTTTCAAGTGTAAATGTATATTTACCAAATAGTTTTTTCGATGACGTTGCAAGTGCATTCTATTAATTTTTATTGTCAATAGTGGCTTATCAAAAGAAGATGTGGTTACGAACTAAAACATTTGCATAAGTAGTAGTTTATTGCAATCATGGTGGTTCCAACTTTGTGGATGACATATTGTCTTGACTATGTCCTATAAAGAACTTGTAAATGTTGGCATTTCATGGATGTAATGTGCGTCCGACATTTTTCCGGCATCATTCACACTTTTGCTTCTTCAAACTCTTCCGTCGTTTTCTTTTAGTTGCTGTTTGATGAATTTCCTTATCAACAGTCTGGTGGCCAGCCATGCTTGTTTTAACATCCTCTTTGTCTTTCTCCAGCACCTACATGAAGCGAAAATGAAAATAAAGTAAATATGAGATGAAATCCAGCCGTGTAACAATGATTGTTATACAAAGAGTGGGTACGCACCATAGTAGGGATATCATTTCGCCGAATATGAATTGGTTTTCTTCTCGTAGCAGTGGGATTTTCTGTACCGCGCTCTTTGATCAGGGATTTCGGGTATTTCTTTGATAAACCAGCCTCATCATCCTACGGGAAAAAGTGTGTCACTAAGTATTTCAAACTGAGGGACTTAGAGTATTGACTTGTGTGAATCAGAACAATGTGATACGAACACTGTCTGTTTTATGTGGTATGCATCTTCCGCTATTGCCTTGTCCTATGTGCTTAAAGTTCGCTTCGTTGTGGTTCTTTTGGACTGATATTGAGTTGGGCGCTCTGGTGAAGCAAGGTCCTGATGCAGCATACAAATGCACAAAAGGTATTAGAATTAAGTAAGGCTTGGTAAATACTTGTAGGAAATTGACTGGAGGTATAGTGACGCTAAAATATATGTCATTTGAATCCTTTGCAGCTGTCTTCTCTTTTAAGCTGATGGGTTGGTTGCTTGTTCCACTACTTGGTAGTTCTTTGGGGTGACTCTCCAACGAAGCAACATTCAGATCCTGCATTAAAAAGATGTTGTTGAGCACTGTCAAGTGATTATTTTATGGCATGGAGATGAAATGACGCTACTAACAGTGGTGTATATCACGCTCGCATCTCATCGCTGCTTCTTTGGCCTTTTAGGTTAATGTCCTTCTTCTTGTTGATTTTTTGGTCACAACGTCCTGGATGCTATCTAGAAAAGCGACACCATGGTCCTATGTAGTGGACCAAGAGTTACCAAATGTTTGAGCAGTGCAGGGTGATTTGTTCATTGAGTTTATACAGACCGAAAGTAATGGCACCGAAAATGGAAATATACTAACATTGTTATATATCTCTTTCACTTCCTTCGGGGACTTGAGATTTGAGGTTAATGTGTGTTTCCTTGGCGTGCTTTTCTGCAAAGCTTGTTCGAGGTGCACCTCCATTTCAACATCCTGAGCATGCATATAAATGGACTTAGAATGAATTTCAAAGTGAGCAATATAGCATGTTTATTTTATGGACAACAGTACACTAACTCTATCAGAATCCACATCTGTATCCATCAAAGCTGCAGTGTCCTTTGAAGTCAATGTTTTTTTCCTTGTTTTGTTGTTGGTAAGACTTGTACGCTTCCTTTTTCCTGACAGTATCTGTTTCCGACTCGACCTAGCTTCTTTGGCGGAAACAACCCTTGAACCAATTGATGTAGATCTGGCTTGCTTAGATTGGGAAACGTCACATACACATGATTCATGGTTGTCGCTATTACTACCACCAGCGCTGCTACTTACCAAATCTGTCCATAGTGATTAATCAAATTATAACGAACAGCCAATAAGTGGAAAATTCTGATTCTATTCGAAATAACTTGAATAATGAAGACAAAAACATTAAACAAACATGTGCCTTATTGGTTACATATAGAGTTGGGTTTGGGGCTAAATTTCAAAATAAATGTGAACATGTTTCCATATTTAGGTCTTCATCCTTCGCACTGTAGTAGAAGAGCACACTTCATAGTTACTTTAGTAGTTGTAAATCTACCATACATGAAGGGTTATATTTATTTAAGGGAAATAATGTCAATCATCGCTAGTCACCTGAAATTTCATTAAATCGCTTTAATCATCGGTATGTGTAACTTCATTTTTTTAACTTCATTTTTTTTAGAGCAAAGGCACCTGAATTTCCCTTTCACTGTTACAAATTTTGCATTGAACTATATCAAATTCTGATTCTATTCGAAAACATGGGGAGCACAACTTAATAAGAATTAATCACTTTGTATTAAGTTATGGAATACAAATCGTTGATTGTTCTCAGACGTCTTGAAAGTCATTACCAATGGTAGATTCGACAGAGATGTAGTGCACATACAGTCTCGTATTTCCCTTTCACTGTTACAAATTTTGCATTGAACTATATCAAATTCTGATTCTATTCGAAAACATGAGGAGCATAACTTAATAAGAAGTAATCACGTCGTACTAAGTTATGGAACACAAATCGTTGATTGTTCTCAGACGTCTTGAAAGTCATTACCAATGGTAGATTCGACGGAGATGTAGTGCACATACAGTCTCGTATATCCATTTCACATTCTAGCATGGAAAAACACACGTAAATGCAAACCAAGAAATGTAATATTTACCAGTATGCTTCCTTTTTCCTAACAGTATCTATTTCCGACTCGACCTAGCTTCTTTGGTGGAAACAACCTCTGAACTGCTTCATGTACATCTGGCCAGTTCAGATTGAGAAACGTCACATCCACATGATTTATGGTTGTTGCTATTACCACCACAAACAGTGCTACTTCTCCATGACTTATGGCTGTCGGCATGACTACCACATACTTTATTAGCATTATAAGTCTCCTGTTGTTTGTGGCATTTCTTGTGTCATCAGCTTCTTCCATGAATATCTGCAGGATAGCTATAGTAAATGATTACAAAGTAAAATGTTTGGGCACTCGCATAGAATTTCATATGGATAACTAACATAGTTTATCATTCAAATAATTTGGTACAAAATGAAAACATTGACAAAACGATTACATCAACACAAACAAAGGTAAAAGGTTTCTCTCTGGAACACGAATTGGAGTTCATAAGTCTGAACGTTCCAATTCCTGTTAAAGAGAAATATAGAATTTCAATTCGTGGAATCTTTCTTTGATTAATTTATCCACCTCCTTCAGGCTCTTTTTGGACTTCTAAAAATTCATAAAGGACAACCAAAGTACTACTATCTGTGATAGAATACCTGGCAGAAAAGAGAACGATACTCCTCGGAAATTCCCCGAAATTCCCAAAACAATAAACTTATAGAAGTGAAAATATATCATGATTCTTAGAGTTATAATTGTTTTTAATTTTACCGTGGATTGCTTACTAGTGACAGGTTGTGGTTAATATGCAGGAGAAGAGTTTTAAGCTCATAAGGTAACATATGAATTGGTCGTCGAGAACATTGTGATATAGCAGATTTTGAGTGCTAGAAGCACCTAGTGATTCTGGTCAAAGAGTCATTTTGTTCACGACAACCTTCAATGATCCCAATGGTGGCAATTGGGGAAGTTGAGTAAGTTGAAGAACATTTTAGGAGCATAGAATAAAGAAATTGGCAAGAATTGAATGAGAATTAGATATGAGACATCATGACATTGAAACACTATAAGCAGAAGGCATAATCAAGACGTAGCAGTCATGGTAAACTTTCACTACTCTAAATTGCTTATGCAATTTTCAACTTCGTGTCTTTTGCGTTCGTTTCTTTCAACTTCGTGTCTTTTGCGTTCGTTTCTTCCGGAGTATAAATAACTTTACTGGCCACTTCAGTCGGCGCCGATTTGGATTACATGACAACTTTATTCATATAACTTATGAGCAGAAAAAACATCACAAGGAACCAAATCACGTGTATAGGTAAACATAAGAATGTGAAGAAAAACTAAGCAAGAAATCACAGGAAACGTAGTCAAGAAATCAGGCTATATCTTACAAATAATCACTGTTTGATGGGCTATCCGATCAGAGTCACTGAATATTACCTCAAAGTGGTGAAACGATGTCAAAATTGATATAGGAAAGGAGAACTTATATCAACAAAATATCTAATAAACGCTCACAGCTGAGAAACCCAGCAAGGAATCACATGAAACATAGTCATGGAAATCAGGAAGAATCTTACAAATAATCGTTGTTTGATGGCAATTGCATCACTGTTTGTAATCCAATTTTTCGTAGGAGCCAAACATCACCCGCCATTGAATGGGAGCGGCGACAATTACATCATTCAATTGACGATGGAATTGAATGTCGATGGGTATGCTCAAGCACAGGCGGCTGCCGTTCTTTTAAGGCGTGCCTTTTCCAATTCCAGAGCACGACTTCACAGCATCAAAAAGTCTTTTTTCCTTTTGGGTTAATCTCTAAACTTAATTTGATTTGATATATATAAATAAATGTGTAGGTATATATAGATTTTTTAGGGAAGTAGGTATGTATAATTAGATATGTAATTATATTTCAAAAAAAAAAAAATAGATATGTAATTATACTTTCGGTAATATATGTCTATATCTATATGCACACTTTTCTTTTGGGTTACCTTTTCAAAATTAGTCAATTTTGGTTGGAACTTTAGAGGAAATATTATTCAGCGATATAATTAGAGAAATTTACCTTTTGTACATTTTTTGAAATTCCCTTTTTTATTAGCATTTCATTACTTCAAAGATTTATTGTTTACCAATAAATAGGGAGAAAGAAAAACTGATGATGAACTTCGATTTAGATTGGACAATTACACACATTTATGGCTAAAAAATTGCTGACATGGAATATTAAATTGTTGAGATTCCATTTGGCCTAAGCTTATTAGTTGGATTTCCAAATAAGAGTAAGACATGGCTTTATTTTGGAAGTAAGTAATTGACAAATGGCAGAAGGAGATTCAACCTCTGGACATCTCTACTTTTATATTATATATAAGACAAGAAGAGTAATGTAATAATTGGTGAACTGCTAAACATAGACCATTTTAAATATATACTTGCTTGACTTCTATCCAACTCCTCTATAAAAGTTGTAGTAATGAAACTACTTTTTAGGTTGTATCAAAAGAAATTTCTAATAGAGGAGGGCACTATGCTATGGAACAGTTTGCAATAGAGTAAGTTTATAGATACAGCCCTGCTATTATGCCCCTAACTTGTTGCCTCGATGATGGTTCGCTAGACGTGCACGTTGGACTAGCAAAACGAACCAACGACTAACGACGTGCAAGACAGAAAGATAACGTGGTGGAAACGGCTTTGGCATCATGCCTTAGCCTTGCCTTGGTTTGGTGCCTTGGCAGAGTGATGTGGTATGACCTTGGCTTTGTGCCTTGGTCTTGTAGCCTTCGATGGACGGAAGGGGTGGCTCATGACTCTTGTAATACCCCGTATCTTAGTTGGGGGCTATTTAGTAATTTCAAAAAAGTATTTGAGAATTTCAATACATTTATATTTCAAACTTGTTCTTGACTTATTCTTAGTTTTAAAGTATAAGGGTACCATTGGATATCTATGGTTATATAAAATTTTGTTTTGAAGTTATTTTGTAATTTTTGAAACTTGGATAATCCTATATGGAACTTATTTTGTATACTTGGGAAATACTTGTAGTTTTCAAAAAGTGGATTTTGATATTTATATACAAAGTGATGTATTTAAAATTATTTGAAAATTCTATTATTTATGAAAGTTAACTTATATGTGTTAGCTATTAATTGAAAAATATATATATTCTCCCCTCAACTTTTAGTTTTCACAGAGAAACCTCTCATTTATCAATATTCCATTTTTTTACCCCAACTAGCAATCCAACTCTTGTTACTTGCATCATATTCCTCTACCCCTATCTTTGGTCAACTCTAATAAAATAAAATTGTCTATCTCTATCACTCCCATCTCCATTATTTTTTCTCTTCATGACTACTCCTTTAAAATAAATCACTTCATATGTAAATACTACACCTTATGCATACATACCCCCATCATGTTCATCACCATCACTCTTTTCTCACCTCCACTAACCCTCACATCCTATTCATCATCATTATCATCTTCTTCTTCACTCATTTTCTCCATTGAAGAACACTTAATAGCTCTCTTCTCTCTCTCAAAATTCTCTCCCCGTTTTTTAGAGTTGACCTCACAAAAACACCATGAAAACTTCATTTCCTAGCATCCAAAGCATGAAAAATTTGATTCCAAACTTTTTACAACTATGGAGGGGAGTCATTTCACCATTATACTCATGAATCGAAGACCTATTTCACTCTTTTCCTCACTATCATCTTGAATCTTGGGGTAAAATTTCTTCTAGTCTTCAATTCATTCGTGCATGTCCATCTTTTTTTTGATTGATGAAATTTCATCTTAGTTTTCTTCATCTCCATGATTGATTCTTCATTTACATGGTTAGATCATGTGATTGACTCCAAATTTTGACTATTTCATGAAATCCACACTAGAACCCACATGCATGTTGTGAATGTGTTCTTCTTTGCATTGTTACCCAAGAGAGTTTTGATCATTTGTGTCAAGATCATGTAAAAGTCTTACGTAATGCCTAAAGTGATGTAATTTGGGTGAAAATCAAGTCTCTATAAGTTGCATGTGTCATACAATTGATTTGATCATGTTTTGAGTGCTCTAGGTGAAAAATTGTACATTTTTACAATTTGATCAGTTTGTGAAAACATATATTATCTCCAAATTTTGTCGTTGTGAAATTTTTAACTCTTTCATATTTTGAAACTAGACTCAGATGGTCATTCTGAGAAAAAAGCCAACTCCATAGCCATTTTGGTTAGGGAGATATGCTCATTTTAAGTTGCATGTTTTCTGAAACTCTGTTTCACTACCAATCTTGCCATTTTTATGAAAAACTCTATTTTCAGAAAACTTTGACATCTCATCTTTATTGTGTTGTAACTAAACACATTGAGGGTCAATTCTGGAGAATATGAGCTTTATTGTTATTCTCCAAGTGGTAGTAATCACCTTTAAAAGTTGAAAGTTATTGCCAAACTCTTCTCTGCATAGCAATACTTGTTATTTTTGTAACTTGAGTTTTATAATATCTATGCATGATTTTCTTGATGTTTCTAAAAATAGATACATTTAGGTTGATCCTAAATTAATTTCAAGATTTTAGGAGATTATTTGATATGGTAAATATGCCTCTAAAGTCCGAGCTACAATTCTGTCCAGAGCTGTAGTTACATCGTTTTTAGAAAACTTGAATTTTTGAAATTTTAAGTTTATTGTTTGATTTATTTTACTAAGTGAACATCATTATATGTGCATTGGCGACATATAGGACTATTTGGCATGTAGGTTTGCATTTGTATTATGCATGTGTAAATTAGTTGTATCGAGTACGTTATACGTGTGTTTGTAGACCTCGACCTCGTAGGAGAGAGTGGTTCTCGTTGGAGTGATCGACTTACCTTATCGCTTTTGCTTGTGCTACATATTAGTGCTAAGTACATATGTGCGACTTTTACTTATCAAAATGTGAGTGTTTCGAATGAATATTTGTTGATTGAAAAAGTATGCAAAGCATGATTTAATACTCAAAATTGTTTGGATATAAATTGAATCCTCTTTTTAAGTCTTGGGACTTTACTTGTGATAAGTTGATAATCTGATTTTGTTTATTGTAAAGAGAATAAATTAAATACACATGTGTGAAACTTTAATTATCACACTGCGTCCATGTCTGTGATGTTTTAAATGAATATCGTCTTATTTGGAAGAGTATGAAAAGCATGATATTTACTGAAAAATTACGATTATTGAATTATATTGAGAACTCTTGGAATGACTTGTGAATATTTGTATACCAACTTTGGTTATGAGAAATAAAGGTAATAAGATACCTCTAATAGATTTAGGACGATGTACAGAGTTGTGTTATTAATGAGAGGAGCCAAGCGATCCTCCATTTTCTTATGGCTAAGACCATTGAAGCAATGCTTCTTATTATTGGATAGAACTATTGTTCACAAATACTCCCCCGATGAGCCAAAATGTACCAAGGAATTGCGGCCAATGGTTTGTTAGAGCTATAGAGTGATACTTATACCTCTACGGGTCACTAAGATATAGGGGTGTCGACACTTAAGGCCTTTTAGCTAATGTTGTGAGCGGGATTGACAAATGGGCTCCCTTAACGCTCGGGTGAAATAGGGTTTGATAGACCCTAGAAGGAACCCTTTGTGATTACTTCGTGATTCCTCTGTCTACATCGATCCTGCTGGTGGCTCTGGACATGCCTCAGCTAAACTTAACGGTTAAATTGGAATTGAAAGAAAGTTCGATTACTCTATTGATGTTGTTTATGGCGCTTGATTGCCTAGTCTAATGAAATGAATTGAAAAGCATATGCTACTCGTGAATTAATAGTTTTATCAGTTCAAATGGACTTGTTTACTGTTGATACTTTACTTGGCTAAGAATATCTTGAATACTCGTGATTTATAAATGTTTTAAAGCTAAGAGTTCACGCTACGCGATTAATTATAATTGTTCCAAATTGTTCCCAACTCTATTACTTATGATTCTTTCAAATCTCTTGATTTATTTAAACTCATACCTATGTGCCACTCGTTGCTTTACATTTCGTTGTGTGTATTTACTCAGTTTTTACTGATCATTTTCTTCAAAAATGCATCTCCTTTTGCCATTTTAAAACCGCAGGTCATCAATCAAGATGGGGTTATGGGAACACGAATCGAAATGAAGACATTTAGATCACTTAGTAGATCACATAGCTTATTTCACACATTGCTTTTGTAAACTTATCGTCTCAAGGATTTTTGTATTTAATAAATTGTAATATTTGTAAATATAGTTCTAATTTTGGTTATCGATTGTCGCATTAACCCTGAATCGAGATCCCGGGTTGTTTCAGCTGGTATCAGAGCATCGGTTCTCATGTTAAAGTGACTGATCGATTTCCATTAGTAGAGATTGTTGACTCAATACTTCTATGTGTGTTTTGAGAAGTAACTATTTAGAGTGATGAAAGACAAAGTGTTTATAAGGCTCCAAGGCCTTGAGATACTTATTAGAGCTTCAAAGCTTTGACAGTTGTTTTCTTATATAATGTGATCTAATAATCTTGTGATTTAGGTGTTCTATCTGATGTTTAAGATAAGAGATTTGTTGCAAATATCCTTGTTATCTAATATTTATACATCTAACACAATTGCTAATATCATAATCAGAGTGAATCAAAGGTTTCTGATATTAATGTTGGAAAAATGTGAAGAATGTTCAGAGCTCCAAGGCCTTGAGATGTGCCTTAAGCTGCTGACAGTTTTACAGAATTAATTTGATTCTCTCTTGCTGGATTTGATCTTTGTTATTATGATTGTTTAATGACTTTTACAAGTCTTAAACTAGTTTATGATGAGTTATTTGATTCAGACGGTAATCGGGTTATTGATTTATCTCTTTGATCTTTTTTTTATTCAGAAGCTGGAAATCCAAACAGACTTAGTGCTGTAATTTATTTGGATTTTGTGTGTTGCTGTGTTTAATGTTGTTGAAGTTTTTTCAAAAGTGCAATGTAATCACAACAAACTCCAACAGATATCTAATCAGAGCTATTTTGAATTGCAGTTACAAACAATGAGGATTTTCAGGAACAGAGATCCTAAAATCTCTCATTCAGTTGCAGAGAGTGGATAAAAGACTGGTTTGATCTTGAAAGACATAGAAGCTTACAGAGAACTGAGAAAGAGGAGTGATACATTCATGGAAGATCAATCAATCAATCCCTCACAACTTCAGGCTTCAATCACTGCTTTCAGAAGATCAATCATTCCAGTTTTCCTGAAGAACACATTCAGGCTTTCACAGCTTATTCTTTTATTATGTTCTTCTATTGTACTTTAATCTGCTTATCTTCTGTATATCTCAAACCTCACAAAACCTAGTGGTTGGTTGTTCAAGTGAACAACAAGAGGTTCTTGTTAGATCAACAGTTAGTATCTGATACTAGAAAGGTTTGGAAC
Source organism: Linanthus parryae (assembly GCA_023055425.1). Classification (NCBI taxonomy): domain Eukaryota; kingdom Viridiplantae; phylum Streptophyta; class Magnoliopsida; order Ericales; family Polemoniaceae; genus Linanthus; species Linanthus parryae. Next base: position 78,610,543 of record JALGPY010000002.1, read on the forward strand.
CACAAGCTGTATAGGTGTAAGGGAGTTCACTTAGACTTCAAGATCTTGGGTTATTTCTGTTTGAGTAATAAGAAGCGTTTGCGCAATCCTGGTGGGATTAGATCCCTCAGGCAGAGATTAGGTCCATTGGGATTGAACTCTGTATATTTCCTTGTGTTCTTTACTTTACAGTTTTGCTATTTACTTCTGAAAGCAACTCAAATCAAACTAGGGTTCATAAACGGTTTAGAACTGGTGATAGTTCAAGGCCTTGAAGATTTCTGTTTGTCTTAGAAAGTTTCTGACTAGTCTTGTAAAATCTCAAGGCCTTGAGATTTGAGTCTTTTACTTATTCACTTAGTTGAATCTTGTGTTTTAGCAAAAAGTTTCCGTACTCTATTCAACCCCCCCCCCCTTCTGGAGTATTTTGGTCGTGTATTTAGTCTACATTACAAAATTTCAGTTGGTATCAGAGCTTGGGTCACTACTATATATCTAACAATCTTGTGACTATGAGTAATGTAGGAGATGGTGGCTTCTCACGAGGAAGGGCAGCAAACAGACCTCCATTGTTCTGCGGTGACAACTTCATGCACTGGAAGGCATTGATGAAGATGTTCATCATAGATCAAGACATGGAATCGTGGTCAATAGTTCATAATGGTCCTCATGAGTCTTTCACTACCATAGATGGAGTTAGATGCATCAAGTATGAGGAAAATCTCTCAGTTACTGAACTGGAAAAGGTATCAAAAAATTACAAGGCTATGAATCTATTATACTGTGCTCTTAATTCATATGAGTTCAACAGAGTGTCAAATTGCAAAAATGCCAAAGAAGTATGGGACAAACTTGTTGTGACATATGAAGGAACACGTCAAGTCAAACAAACCAAGATTAACATACTTCCGAGGTAATATGAGCTGTTCAACATGAACTCAGATGAGACTATCAAGGAGATATTCAAAAGATTCACTGATGTGGTGAATAATCTGGAGTCATTGAGAAAAGTGTCTCAAATGAGGAAAAGGTCACGAAAATTCTGAGGAGTTTTCCAAAAGCCAAGTGGGAGCCAAAGACAACAGCTATTGAGGAAGCTCAGGATTTAAGTCTTCTTCAGCTAGATGATCTACAGGGAATGCTGCTCACTCATGAAATGTCTATGAAGGATGTAGAAGGTTATCTGAGTGAAAACATCAAGAATTTAGCACTCAAGGCTAAAGACAATGAAAACTCTCAAAGCCTTGAGACTGAAGATGAGCATGATGATCAAGAGGCTTTAGCATTGATCTCCAAGGCCTTGGCCAGGATTCTCAAGAAGAAGAGAAACTTTGGAAACAAAGACTACATTAGAGAGAGATCAAGACCTTCTAGCAGCAAGGACTACAAAGGTAAGTCTTCATCACAGTCACATAAAACTAAAGTAATGAATTGTTTTGAATGTGGTGATGCAGATCATTTAGTAAAGGATTGTCCACAAAAGAAAAAGAACGGGAACTTTCAAAAGAAAGACAGTGACAACAAAAGAAAGAAAGCAATGATGGCCTCTTTGAGTGATTCTGATTCATCAAGTGATTCAGACACAAAAGAAGATCAAGCAAATTTATGCTTCATGGCTAAACATGATGAAGAAAAATCTTCAGACAAACACATTGAGGAAATGGTAAAAAATCTTCTTGCTAGTCCTTATGATGTACTTCCTGAAATTCTCAAGAGCATGTTTTTAAATGAGGAAAGTTATAGAAATAAGATTTCTTCTTTAAAGATTAAGGTTCATGAGCAGGTAAAAGAAAACATGGAAATGATGGTTCCAAAAGGAATTAGACCACCAAACATGGCTGATTCTGAGTATGACTCAAAGTTCTGCACTTGGTCTAACAGCCTGTTGAGGCAATGATTTAATTTTGCAGGATGTCACCAAGGCCTTGAAAGATCAGAAATGGATATTAGACAGTGGTTGTTCCAGATATATGAGTGGAAAGAAGTCTCTTTTTACTGAGCTCACAGAGAAATCTGGAGGAAAAATTGCACTTGGTGACAAAGCAAAATGCAATATTATTGGTATAGGTAGTATTGGTAATGGTTCTACCAACTCTATCTCTGATGTTTATCTTGTGGATGGATTTAAATATAATCTGCTTAGTATTTCTCAGTTATGTGATAAAGGTTATAAAGCTATATTTGACAAGGAGAAATGTGTGGTGCAAGATGAGAAATCTGGAGATTGCATACTCACTTCTCCTAGATCATATAATTTATATGCTATGAGTACTAACAGTATTGCAGGTGACAAGTTGAAATGCCTAAAGGCCTTGAAGTAAGATTCAAAGCTTTGGCATAGAAAGCTTGGGCATATTAGCATACGCACCTTGAATAAACTCATCTCAAAGGATTTGGTAAGAGGATTAAGAGGATTACCATCACAAAAAATTTCAGATGATGAGATCAGCAAGGCATTTGTACAAGGTAAACAAACAAGAAGCTCATTCAAGCCAAAGAACTTTGTAAGTACTTCTAGACCCTTGGAACTGTTGCATATGGACATGTGTGGTCCTATGAGAGTTCAGACTCCAAAAGGTAAGAGGTATATGCTTGTAATAGTAGATGATTATTCTAGGTTTACATGAGTTATGTTTATTAGAGACAAAATAGAAGCCTTATCTCAATTTTCTAGACTATGCAAAGAGCTTCAAACTATAAAAAACTTGCCTGTTGCATCTATTAGAAGTGATCATGGTAGGGAATTTGATCAGCTTGACTTTGATTTATTTGTGCAAAGCATGGCATATCGCGCAACTTTTCTGCACCTAGAACTCCACAGCAAAATGGAGTAGTTGAGAAGAAAAATACGACACTTGAGTATATGTCTAGAACCATGCTACTTGAAAGTAATTTTCCAAAGTTCTTGTGGGCAGAAGCTGTTAATACTGCCAATTATGTGCTGAATAGATGTTTTATTAGACCTATTTTAAAAAGACTCCTTATGAACTGTTTATAGGCAGGAAGCCTAGTGTTTCTTATTTCAAACATTTTGGTTGTATTTGTTTTGTGCATAATAATGGTAGAGACAATCTTGGTAAGTTTGATGCTAGAAGTGATGAAGGTGTATTTCTTGGATATTCTCAAACTAGCAAAGCTTATAGAATTTACAATAGAAAAACCAAGATTTTGGAAGAGAGTATTCATGTGATTTTTGATGAAAGTACTAAGGATTCTCTGAGTGAAAGTTTTGCAGATCTAAATTTGAACAAGCATGAGTCTGATGATGATGATGCTGTGAAAGAGGACAAAGGCAAAACTAAAGTGCAGAATCAATTAGTAGAATCTCAAGGCCTTGAATCTCCTGCAGAGCCAAAATCTCAAAGCCTTGAGAATGAAACTGGAACTTTCTATGATGCTCCCTCTACTGTTTCAAGAACTCAAAGCCTTGAAGGAACATATTCCTGAACACCAAGGAAGAAGTTTAAGTATCTTGCAGACCATCCAGCTGACAATATCATATCTGATCTAACAAATGGAACTCAAACAAGAGGACAATTGAAGAACTTGTGTGTTTTAGTGCTTTTGTATCATTGATTGAGCCTAAGAATACAAAAGAAGAACTCGAAGATGCAAACTGGATCATTGCAATGCAAAGTGAGCTGAATGGATTTGAAAGAAACAAGGTAGGGAATCTGGTTCCCAGACCAAAAGAGAAATAAGTTATAGGAACCAGATGGGTGTTCAGAAATAAGCTTGATGAGAATGGCAAAGTGGTAAGGAATAAAGCCAGACTTGTGGCACATGAATATATAAAGAAGAAGGTATAGACTATGAGGAGACATTTTCTCCTGTTGCCAGGTTAGAATCTATTAGAATACTTCTTGCATTTGCATCTCACAATCACATAAAGGTTTACCAAATGGATGTCAAATGTGATTTTCTGAATGGTTATTTATAAGAAGATTTTTTTGTATCTCAACCTCCTGGTTTTGAAGATGAAAACTTCCTTGATCATGTTTACAAATTAGACAAAGATCTTTATGGTTTAAAACAAGCTCCAAGGGCTTGGTATGATAGACTCTCAAAGTTTTTACTTGAAAATAATTTCAAGATAGGTCTAGTAGATAAAACTCTTTTTATTAAACATCATGAAACTGACTTGTTAGTAGTTCAGATCTATGTGGATGATATTCTTTTTGGTGCTACTAATGATGCTATTTCAAAAGAGTTCTCTGGTCTAATGTGCAGGGAGTTTGAGATGAGCTTAATGGGATAACTGAATTTCTTTCTTGGACTTCATATTTTACAAATGAAGAAAGGAATATTTGTACATCAAGGAAATTATACCAAGGACTTGTTGAACAAGTACAATATGACACAGTCCAAGGCACTCAAAACTCCTATGAGTTCATCACTATCATTAGACAAGGATTCAAATGGTAAGAGTGTAAATCAAAAGGAGTATAGAGGTATGATTGGATCACTTCTATACTTAACTGCTAGTAGACCTGATATTATGTTTAGTGTCTGCATGTGTGCAAGATTTCAGGCAGATCATAAGGAAAGTCATTTAACTGTTGTCAAAAGGATTTTTAGATATTTGAATGGAACCAAAGACTTGGGGCTTTGGTATCCAAGGAGATCTAACTTTATGTTGAGTGGTTACTCAGATGCAGATTTTGCAGGATATAAAGTGGATAGGAAGAGTACTTCTGGATGTTGCCAGTTTCTTGGTTCTTCACTAATTAGTTGGCATCCCAAGAAGAAAAATTCTGTAGCATTATCAACTGCAGAAGCTGAGTATATTGCAGCTGGAGCTTGCTGTTCTCAAGTGTTGTGGATTGCTCAACAGCTTAGAGATCTTGGCTATAACTTCAGAAATGTGCCTATTAATTGTGACAGCACAAGTGCCATTTCAATCTCCAAGAATCCAGTATAGCACTCAAGAACCAAGCATATAGATGTAAGGCATCATTTTCTTAGAGATCATGCAGAAATAGGTGATGTTGTTCTATCTTTTATTTCTACTTCTATGCAGATTGCTGATATTTTCACTAAACCTCTGCCAGATGATAGGTTTGCATCCCTAAGACTTGAACTGGGTATGCTAAACAAGGATGCACTGGTTTAGGAGGAGTATTAGTACCTACTTGTGTTTATGTATTAAGATCTCAAGGCCTTGAGATTATACTTTCCAAAGCCTTGAAAGTATAGTTCAAAGCTTTGAAATTTCTAAAACTGCAGAAAATCTCAAGGCCTTGAGACTGTTCTCCAAGGTCTTGAAACACCTGTGTATTTTTCTTAAAAAAACTGGATCACCAAATATTGTATGTTATCTTTTTAGATAATTGTATAATATTTGAATTACTCAGAGAATTTTCTAAAATATCCAAAAATATCTTCTAGATACGTTTTGCATGTTGATTTCAGTAGAGTCCTTTTTAAACTCATTCTCTCAACCTACTTAAGTTGAAAGTCAGCGCTTTTCTTTCTTCATTCTCTCCCAATTCTCTACGTCTCTCGTCTCTCTCTCTTTCTCTCAATCTCATTCTTCTCTCAAAAACCCTAATCCCTCAATGGACGCAAATCAGATAGGATTCAACAAAATGGTAAGCCTTCTGCTAGATCTAAGAAGAGGGCAAACAAGAAGGAGAAAATTGTAATTTCTGATTCAGATTCAGAAAATACACAGAGTTTTCATGAAGACTCACCTCATGCAAAGAAGATCAGAACAGAGAAGGGAGATGAAGGTTCAAGTGTTGATACACAGAAAGAGACATAGGTACAGGGTGATGATCAACCTAGGTCAGACAAGAAGAAAGGGGGTGACAAGAAAAAGCCTGGTGAAGAAGAAAATGGGAAATATGCTAAGGAAAGCAAGAATAGGTCTTCTGAAGAAGAACCAGAGAAGGAGAAACATGCTGAGAAGAAATCAAGGGTTAAGCAGGTTGTTGCTGCAAACAAAAAGGGTTATCAAGGTAAAAATGTACTTCGTTGTGATTGGTTTGTTAGTTCAGAAGTTAGGTCAGTTTGGATGCAAGGGTATGCATCATCTAAGGTTGCTTTCTGTAGTTTGATTTATGAAGAGTTATGAGACAAATTGGATATTGACTGTACGAGGAAGTTAAGGGAATCTGCAGTTAGGAAGGTTTTAAATCCTAGTTCAAAAGCCTATCCTAGGTTAACTAGGTTGTTTTACCTGAATTTGGTTCAAGAAGGGGAAGATAAAATGGTCTTAACCTCTAAGTAGCTGGGATAAATTTAAGGCTAGACCATAGGGCTTTTGCAAGGTCTTGGGCATTCCCTAGGAAATATAATATTGCCGATCATCCTGATAGGAAGGAATTTTTAGACAAAGCGAAAGCCATGTTCTTCATTGATGATGTTCCCACTGGTCCCAAACAGTTGTGACACTCTGTGCTTAATTGTGAAGCTAAAATTGTGTTTACAATTCTGATGAGAAGTGTTGTTCCTACAGAAAACTCAAGAGAGTTGGTTACTGATAAGGTTCTTATCTTGATTTACTTGATATGTCAAGGGTTTGAGATTGACTTGCCAACAGTAATCATGGAGCCTATGATCTACTGTGCTACGAGAACCAGAAACCATCCTCTTCCATATGCTAACCTATTACCTCTTTTCTTTGAGCATTTTGAGGTACCTTTGAAAGGAGAAGAGAAGATAACTAGTGGATTTGGGTTAATTTATGAGTCGGCTTTACAGAGAATTGGTGTGGTTCAGACAGGAAAGGGACATTGGAAGTTCTATTCAGAGTTGTCCAAAGCTGAGCTTGAGGAGAAAAATTTCATCAAACCAAAGGGTGCTACAACATCAAGAGGACAAGATAATGAAGATTATTCTCTATTGGTTGATAAGTTTGAAGAACAGCAGGTTGAGATTGAAGATCTTAGACACAGGCTGTTTGATTTATCTTCTGAGTTTAATCAGTTAAAAGCCTTGATGCGTGTGATGAATGGCAAGCTGTATATTTTCATCAAGGGTTTGAATTTGGAGAAGATCCCTTCTGCTACTATTCATGACACTAGTGTTGATTCAGATGAGAGGCTAGGAGAATTCTTGAAGAAGAAGAAGAAGCCTATTCTAGCTGTGCTCACTTCAAAGGATCTATATGAGCAAACTGATGATGAGGAAGCTGGAGAAGACACAGGTGTTGATGCAGCTACATAGGGTGATTCAGTGCAAGTCAAGAAAAAGAAAGTGGATGAAATCATTGAGGAAGTCGTTGCTGAGGTGGATGCTGAACAAGAAGAGAATCAGTCTGCAGAAGAAGCTAAAAGTGATGAAGATGTTGGAGAAGGCTCAGAGAAAGTCCAAGCATCGAAGAAGAAGTGAAGACTTGAGAAATCCAAAGCCTCGATCCTTTATTTCTTTCTTTATTTTTCTTCTATTCTTTCTGATCTCAAGGCCTTGACATTCAATAGGAGCTGTTTTGTTAAATTTTTTTAAGACTCTGAGTAATGATCCAACATTTCTTCACCTTTATTTGATGAAAGTCTAAAAGGGGGAGAAGTTATTTGTGTTAAGTGTTTCTTTTCAATGTTTAGATAATAAGATCATGAATTTTGTGTTAATAAGTTGTTTATGTGATATGTAAGTGTGACCCGGTTATCTTTATCTGCGTTAATCGGGGTTAATCAGTGTTACTGTTTATTATTTTCTGCAAATGATGATGTCTAACTCTTATAAAAAGTTGCAGGGATATTTACACAAGATTATGGTTTTTGTCTTTCATCAAGGGGGAGATTGTTGACTCCAGACTTCTCTGTGTATTTTGAGAAGTAACTATTTAGAGTGATGAAAGACAAAATGTTTCTAAGGCTCCAAGGCCTTGAGATACTTATCAGAGCTTCAACGCTTTGACAGTTGTATTTTTATATAATGTGATCTGATAATCTTGTGATACAGGTGTTCTATCTGATGTTTAAGATCAGAGATTTGTTGCAAATATCCTTTTTATCTATTCTTTATATATCTAACACAATAGCTGATATCATAATCAGAGTGAATCAAAGGTTTCTGATATTAATGTTGGAAAACTGTGAAGAATGTTCAGAGCTCCAAGGCCTTGAGATGTGCCTTAAGCTGCTGACAGTTTTACAGAATTAATTTGATTCTCTCTTACAGGATTTGATCTTTGTTATTATGATTGTTTAATGACTTTTACAAGTCTTAAACTAGTTTATGATGAGTTATTTGATTCAGAGGGTAATAAGGTTATTGATATATCTCTTTGATCCAGTTTTTATTCAGAAGATGGAAATCCAAACAGACTTAGTGCTGTTATATATTTGGATCTTGTTTGTTGCTGAGTTTAATGTTGTTGCAGGTTTTTCAAACGTGCTATGTAATCACAACAAAATTCAGCGGATATCTAATCAGGGCTGTTTTGAATTGCATGCAGTTAGAAACAATGAGGATTTTCAGGAGCAGAGATTTTAAAATCTCTCATTCAGTTAAAGAGAGTGGATAAAAGACTGGTTTGATCTTGAAAGACATAGAAGCTTACAGATAACTGAGAAACAGGAGTGATACATTCGTGGAAGATCAGACAATCAATCCCTCACAACTTCTGGCTTCAATCACTGCTTTCAGAAGATCAATCATTCCAGTTTTCCTGAAGAACACATCCAGACTTTCACAGCTTATTCTTTTACTGTGTTCTTCTATTGTAGTTTAATCTGATTATCTTCTGTATATCTCAAACCTCACAAAACCTAGTGGTTGGTTTTTCAAGTGAACAACAAGAGGTTCTTGTTAGATCAACAACTAGTAGCTGATACTAGATAGGTTTGGAACAACAAGTTGTATAGGTGTAAGGGAGTTCACTTAGGCTTGAAGATTTAGGGCTTTTTCTGTGTGAGTAATAAGAAGTGTTCGCCCAATCCTGGTGGGATTAGATCCCTCATGCAGAGATTAGGTCCATTGGGACTGAACTCTGTAAATTTCATTGTGTTCTTTACTTTACTGTTTTGCTATTTACTACTGCAAGCAACTCAAATCAAACTAGGGTTCATAAACTGTTTTGAACTGGTATAGTTCAAGGCCTTGAAGTTTTCTGTTTGTCTTAGAAAGTTTCTGACTAGTCTTGTAAAATATCAAGGCCTTGAGATTTGAGTCTTTTACTTATTCACTTAGTTAAATCTTGTGTTTTAGCAAAAAGTTTCCATACTCTATTCAACCCCCTCCCCCTTCTAAAGTATTTTGGTCCTGTATTTAGTCTACATTATAAACTTTCAGAGCATAAGAAAGATAAAATGTTATCAAAACTTAAAATTGACTAGGATTTGAAATAAATGAAGTAATCAAGCCGTCGGGGAGTTTGGGTACTTAAGTATTCTTGAACTCGATTTGTACCTTACTTGTTAAGTGACTGTTAACTGCTTATTGATATGTGATCAATGCGAAAATGACTTGCTTATTTATATGTTTGATATCCTATGAGCATGTTTGCTTACTATATAGAAATGATTTGTCATTGTCGTGTGATGCGTATGCGCGTTCCCTTAATTGGTTATGTTATTTCGTCGACATGAGAGTATCGACGTTTTGACTTAGAAGACCTTGAGACCATTCCTTTCATACCTTTGAGTGCGACTTCTAAGATAATACTATGTTTTGTTCCAGTTTGAGTTAATTTGATTTGGTCGTTTCCAGAATTAGAAAGTTTTGACAAAAAAAGTATTATTTTTAAAAAAATTAGTTTTGAAAAAGATTGTTGGGTGTCGAGATACCAAATGCCAAGTGATATGGACCACTTTGTTTAGCAGTCCGCTGGCGTGACTCTTAGTACGACGGTACTATGAGTTGTACCCGCTGTGTAGACTAAGTTGGAACATTTGAAACGCATTCGAGTTGTGATTGATAGACACGTTGTGTGACGACACATAGTGTTCTTTTTCCTCTCGTATGCGTGGAACACTTGAGGTGATTGATTTATCAAACCCTACACAGGCAAGACAACATTTTTCATACGGATGAGCCAAGCAAAATGACGTGTTAGTTTTGATCAAATTATTTTGTGTCTATAAATTTCAAGATTTGTTTAAACGCTAGAAAATTTCTGAATTGCCTTGTAATCGTGAGACCTTGTAAGTTGGTCTAGACCTTTCAAAATTTGGTGCCGACCTTTTACTTGAGCTAATTGTATTTGAATCCCTACTATTGTACGAGTGATATGAGATGTAACCGATCGAGAGCGCGTTTCTCGTTAATTAAAGTGTCGCATGTGCATAAGCATTGCATACAAGTCTCGTGTGCATTAGTTGCATTCTCTTGAAGTATGCTTGTAATTTCGCACAAAAGTTTTCCTAAGCTTCGGGGACGAAGCTTCATTTAAGGGGGATATAATGTAATACCCTGTATTTTAGTTGGGGGCTATTTGGTAATTTCGTAAAAGTATTAAAGAATTTTAATACATTTATATTTAAAACTTTTTCTTGACTTATTCTTAGTTTGAAAGTATAAGAGTACCATTGGATATCTATGGTTATGTAAAATTTTGTTTTGAAGTTATTTTGTAATTTTTGAAACTTGGATAATACTATATGGAACTTATTTTGTATACTTGGGAAATACTTGTAGTTTTCTAAAAGTGTATTTTGACATTTATATACAAAGTTGTGTATTTGAAATTATTTGAAAATTTTATTATTTATGAAAATTAACTTATATGTGTTAGCTATTAATTGGAAAATATATATATTCACCCCTCAACTTTTAATTTTCACAAAGAAACCTCTCATTTATCAATATTCCATTTTTTTACCCCAATCATCAATCCAACTCTTGTTATTTGCATCATATTCTTCTACCCCCTATCTTTGGTCAACTCTAAAAAATAACATTGTCTATCTCGATCACTCCCATCTCCATTATTTTTTCTCTTCATGACAACTCCTTTAAAATAAATCACTTCATATGTAAATTCTACACCTTATGCATACATATCCCTATCATGTTCCTCATCATCATCTTCTTCTTCACTCAGTTTCTCTATTGAAGAACACTTAATAGCTCTCTTCTCTCTCTCAAAATTCTCTTCCCGTTTTTGGGAGTTGACCTCACAAAAACACCATGAAAATTTCATTTCCTGGCATCCAAAGCATGAAAAACTTGATTCCAAGCTTTGAACAACTATTGAGGGGAGTCATTTCACCATTCTACTCATGAATTGAAGACCCATTTCACTTTTTTCCTCACCATCATCTTGAATCTTGGGGTAACAATTCTTCTAGTCTTCAATTCATTCATGCATGTCCATCTTTGGATTTGATTGATGAAATTTCATCTTATTTTTCTTCATCTCCATGCTTGATTCTTCATTTCCATGGTTAGATCATATGATTGACTCTAAAATTTTGACTATTTCATGAAACCCACACTAGAACCCACATGTATGTTTTTGAATGTCATATTCTTTGCATTGTTACCCTAGAGGGTTTTGATCATTTGTGTCAAGAGCATGTAAAAGTCTTACTTAATGCATAAAATTATGTAATTTGGGTTAAAAAGTCTCCATAATTTTCATGTGTCATATAATTGATTTGATCATGTTTTGAGTAATCTACGTGAGAAATTGCACATTTTTACAATCTGATCAGTTTCTGAAAAATGTATATTATCTCCAAATTTTGTCTCTGTGAAATTTTCAACTCTTTCATATTTTGAAACTAGACTCAGATATGGTCATTTTGAGAAAAAAACCAACTCCATAGCCATTTTTGTTAGGGAGATATGCTCATTTTAAGTTGCATGTTTTCTGAAACTCTGTTTCAGCACCAATCTTGCCACTTTTATTAAAAAACCCTATTTTCAGAAAACTTTGACATCTCATCTTTCTTGTGGTTTAAATAGACACATTGAGGATTAATTATGGAGAAGATGACCTTTATTGCTATTATCCAAGTGGTAGTAATCACCTTTCAAAGTTGAAAGTTTTTTCCAAACTCTTCTCTGCATTGCAGTACTTGTTATTTTTGTAACTTGAGTTTTATAATAGCTATGCATGATTTTCTTAATGTTTCTGAAAAAAGACACATTTAGGTTGATCCTAAATTAATTTCAAGATTTCAGGAGATTCTTTGATATGGTAAATATGCCTCTAAAGTCAGAGCTACAATGTCTAGAATTGTAGTTTCACTGTTTGTAGAAAACTTGAATCTTTGAAATACTAAGTGTACTGTTTGATTTATTTTTATAAGTGAACATCATTATATGTGCATTGGTGACATATAGGACTATTTGGCATGTAGGTTTGCATTTGTATTATGCATGTGTAAATTAGTTTTAACGAGTACGTTATACGTGTGATTGTAGACCTCGGCCTCGTAGGAGAGAGTGGTTCTCGTTGGAGTGCTCGACTTACCTTATCGCTTTTGCTTGTGCTACATCTTAGTGGTAAGTACATATGTGCGACTTTTACTTATCAAAATGTGAGTGTTTTGAATGAATATTTGTTGACTGAAAAAGTATGCAAATCATGATTTAATACTCGAAATTATTTGGATATAAATTGAATCCTCTTTTTAAGTCTTGGAACTTTACTTGCGATAACTTGATAATCTGATTTTGTTTATTGTAAAGAGAATAAATAAAATACATATGTGCGAAACTTTAATTTTCACATTGTGCCCATGTGTCTGACGTTTTAACTGAATATCGTCTTATTTGGAAGAGTATGAAAATCATGATTTTTACTGAAAAATTCCGATTATTGAATTATACTGAGAACTCTTGGAATGAGTTGTGAATATTTGTATACCAACTTTGGTTATGAGAAATAAAGGTAATAAGATACCTCTAATAGATTTGGACGATGTACAGAGTTGTGTTATTAATGGGAGGCGCCAAGCGAACCTCCATTTTCTTATGGCTAAGACCATTGAAGCAATGCTTCTTGTTATTGGATAGAACTTAATTGTTCACAAATCCACCGCCGATGAGCCAAAATGTATAAAGTTATTGCGACCAAGGGTTTATTAGAGCTATAGAGTGCTACTTATACTTGTACGGGTCACTACGGTATAGGGATGTCGACAATTAAGGCCTTTTAGCTAATGTTGTGTGCGGGGTTGACGAATGGGCTCCCTTAACGCTCGGGTGAAATAGGGTTTGATAGACCCTAGAAGGAATACTTTGTGATTACTTCGTGATTCCTCTTTCTACATCGATCTTGCTGGTGGCTCTGGACATGCCTCAGCTAAACTTAACGGTTAAATTGGAATTGAATGAAAGTTTGATTACTCTATTGATGTTGTTTGTGGCTCTTGATTGCCTAATCTAATGAAATGAATTGAAAAGCATACGCTACTCGTGAATTAATATTTTTATCAGTTCAAATGGACTTGTTTACTGTTGATACTTTACTTGGCTAAGAATATCTTGAATACTCTTGAATTATAAATGTTTTAAAGTTGAGAGTTGACGCTACGCGATTAATTATATTTGTTCGAAATTTTCCCCAACTCTATTACTTATGATTCTTTCAAATTTCTTGATTTATTTCAACTCATACCTATGTGTCACTCGTTGCTTTACATGTCGTAGTGTGTATTTACTTAGTTTTTACTGATCATTTTCTTCAAAACTGCGTCGACGTTTTCCATTTAAAACCGCACGTCATCAATCAAGGTGGGGTTATGGGAACGCGGATCGAGACGAAAGGGTTTACATCAATTAGTAGATCACATAGATTATTTCACACATTGCTTTCGTAAACTTATCGTCTCAAAGATTTATGTATAAATTAAATTGTAATATTTGTTAATACAGTTCTACTTTTGGTTATCGATTGTCGCATTAAACTTGAACCGAGATCCCGGGTTGTTTCAACTGTGCCCTGGTTCCGGTTAAGGCATACCCAGGTTCTGGTTCCGATGTACCCTGGCTCTGGCTCAGTGCCGTCCCAGGCTCTGCTTTAGTTCCGTCCAAGGTTCTGGCACAAGCATGCCCAAGTCCTGTTCCAGCAGCTCCCAGGGTCAGACCAAGTGTCATGCAGGTGCAGTCTGGTCCGTGGCGGTTACCGGCGGTTACTTCATGCGAGGTAGTTATTTGTTAGGGCAGTTATTTCTATTCTTAACTACCGTATTGTTGGCTGGATATGTATGTAATAAATGGCATTTGCAGCCATCTAAGTTGGACGAAAATTTCAGTAAAAAAACTTGAACGAATTCGTGATGTACTAGTAAATTCAAGGGAATAAAACTTAGTGCAAATTCGTTCAATTATTGTGCCTTTGTCCCTTAAATTCATCTCTACTAACGGTCCATTTAAAGGAGAGAAAACGGATGAACCAAGTTAGAATATGAAATTGCTAACCTTGGCGCCATACTGAGTAGAATTTCGAACAAAGAAATCTGACCCGGTAACAACTGGTATCAGATCGAGAAGTAGCGAAAGATGACGGCCAGAAATGCAGAGATTCTTGAACGGTTGTCTCGCATTGAGGCACTGTTTTTTTCCCTTGGGGGATGGTCTAAACATCAATCTGATTCAGGAGAATACATATTTGAAGTAAGAAATCCAGTCCCTTCGTGCAGCAAATGCAATCCTGACGACAGACGTGGAGAACCTTCGTGCAGAACTGGCTGGTACGGTCCAGACCGTGCAGAAACTGCGTGATAGGCACAAGATGGTGAATTTTGGGTTTTGATCATGGATACACAGCCGAATAAACAATAATTTATCCATTCAATACCCTCCAAGGATCACAGGAAGAGAATTCATAACGATAGTAAATGATTCGTGACAAGTACCTTTTAGGTCTCCTTTGATAACTTCAAACGCGAATAGTGTCACATCTCTACAGTTGATCCACGCCTAGGGTTGAGATCTATATCCTCAAACTCCTTATGTTATCTAGGAAGAATGGAAGAGGAAGAATAAATGAAGCAATGAAGCATCAAAGAGAGGCTCGACCTCTTTTTTTTGGCCGATGGGTAGAGGGGGCGGAAAGGGGGCGGACGGCTCCTTGCTTGCTCTCTCTCCTTGCTTCTCTCCTACTCAACTTATGTTATGATTATTATTTATGAGGGAAGGAAACTAGGAGCATCCTTTATATAGTCCAACAACTCCTTGTTACTACATAAATGCGCTCTCCTAATCATACTCAAGTTCGGATTAGTCCAACTTGGATATTAGTCCTACTAAGTTAGCAAGTTGTTGCGATTTCATCCTTCTAACTAATTAATCATATTAATTAATTCCCAATTCTAGATAAATTCATATGGCATGTGACCCCATAGGTTTCCACTTAGGTGGTAGTAACTATTTACTAATATGGAACGGTCTCTAGCAACACATCCAAACTACCCAACTAATAGAAATAGTCATCCGACAAAGCTTGTCCAAGTATTGTCTCATCCATTTGTCTCAATATCCGGATTGGACACGAGACATACGGGTCACACTAAATCCAATACATAGTTCCTCTATCCTAGGAATAGCCTTATTCGTGCAAATAACATTAATATCCTATATTGATTTATTTGAGTCTGGCCAGACATTCTATAAGCACTATCCCTCGAGTGGCCGTGGATATTTGCTCCCGTTATGTGGAAGGGACAAATTCTATCTACATCACCTTGATATCTAAGCTTGCTTCCTATTATGTCTGATACGCGCCTTTATGACTACCCAATCACGGTGTAGCGTTTGATGCTACCAAAATACAATATTCCACAACTAGATGATCTAGTGACTTCAAGTCTAAGGACAATACCGTTGTCACCTCGAGAAGCACTTGTGAATTTACATAACCTGTAGGTAGCCTTCTTGGAGATGGGTCAATCTAGTATGCCATTACACTAATGCATGCCCATGTGTTGGATCGTGATATGTCCATATCAATCCAACCCCATACTAGTCTATAAATTTCCAATCAATCAGTATAATGGACTAGGGATATTTACGATAAACAACACAATTGTAAATCTAAGGAATTAATTATATTAAATATCTCAATAAATATTACAATGAATGTTCTAGCGAATTATTGTTCATACTAAACTAGATTGACTCTAAGGCACCTATTCCAATAGTCTCTCTCTTGCAATAGAGCCAATCTGGTGCATCTCGTAAGCCAATGCTCCTAGTGTGCCCTTCATGATTGCGCTGAACAAGCGGCTTTGTAAGTGAATATGTTAGATTCTCATCTGTAGGAATCTTTGATATCTGAACGTCTCCTATTTCGATAATATCTCAAATAAGATGGAACTTCCTGAGTATGTACTTGGATTTCTAGTGTGACCTGGGTTCCTTTGAATGCGCGATTGCCCAGTGTTGTCACAATACGACTCTACTAGATCCTCAATGCTAGGAACACACCAAGCTCAGTGATGAACTTCCTAATCCAAACAGCTTCCTTTTCTGCGCCATTTGCAGCAATGTACTCAACCTCTGTTGTAGAATCAGCCACCGTGTCTTGCTTGGAACTCTTCCAGCTCACCGCTGCTCCATTCAGGCAAAACACAAACCCCGACTTTGATCTGAAATTATCTATGTCGGTTTGGAAGATTACATCCGTGTAACTTCTTACACGCAACTCCTCTCCACCTCCAAATATCAAGAACGCATCATTGGTTCTTCTCAAGTAATTTAGGATGTTCTTGACTGCAATCCAGTGACTCTCACCTGGATTGGACTTATATCTGCTTATCATACTCAATGCATATGACACATCTGGTCTAGTACAAAACATGGCGTACATGATGGACCATATGACCGAGGCATAGGGAACCCTACTCATGCGTCCCTTCTCAATCTCATTGGAAGACAACCACTCTTCGAATGAGTGATCCCATGCGACATGGGAAGAATCCCCTTTTGGAATCTTGCATGTTGAACTGTTTCAACACCTTGTCTATATATGTACCTTGACTTAGGCCGAGCAGCTTCTTAGATCTATCTCTATCGATCTTGATACCGAGTATATAAGTCGCTTCACCTAGGTCTTTCATCGATAAACACTTTCCTAGTCAATTTTGAATAGATTGTAGCATAAGAATCTCGTTTCCAATGAGTAATATTTAATCTACACACAAGAACAGAAAAGAAACAGAGCTCCCACTAACCTTATTGTAGAAACAAGATTCATATTCGTTTCTGATGAAGCCAAACTCTTTGACCACTTCATCAAAACGTCGATTCCAACTCCTAGAAGCTTTCTTCAATCCATAAATGGATCGTTTCACTTTACAGACTTTTTTGGCTTGCTTTGGATCTTCAAAACCCTCAGTTGTGTCATGTACATCCTCGAGGAGATTCCCATAAAGGAATGCTGTTTTGACATCCATCTGCCAAATCTCATAGTTGTAGTAAGCTGCAATAGCAAGTAAGATTCAGATGGATTTGGTCATTGCGACTGGTGAAAAGGTTTCATCATAGTTAATACCATGGATCTGTCTGAATTCTTTAGCCACCAGTCGGCCCTTATAGGTAATAACATTACCATCCATGCCGGTCTTCTTCTTGAAGACCCACTTGCACCCTATGGGTCGAGCCTTTTCGGGTGGTTCCACCAAAGTCCATACTTTGTTGGTATACATGAATTCCATCTCGGATCTCATGGCCTCAAGCCACTTCAGAGATTCCGGCCCTTTAATGGCCTCTCCATAGGTCGTAAGTTCATCATCTATGAGCAACGTGTCACCTGACTCTGTCACAAGCAGTCCATACGTCTCGGGCTCTTGGCGCACTCTACTAGATCTACAAAGTTCTTGCGTTACCTGAACAGGTTGCTCCATAACCTCTAGTGGTTCTTGTTCATGTTCCATATTAGGATCAATGCTTTGTGGTTCTTGAACTTCTTGAAGTTCTACAGTCCTCTCACTTGCTTCTTTGAGACAATCTCTCTTTCTAGAAACACCCCGGTCCGAGCAACAAACACTTTGTTTCAACTGGATTGTAGAAATAATATCCCTTAGTTTCCATAGGGTATCCCACAAATTTACACTTGTCCGACTTAGGTCATAGCTTGTCTGATTGTAAACGTTTTACATATACATCGCAGCCCCAAATCTTCAGAACGACACTGTGGAACGATTCCCACTCCACATCTCATGCAGTGTTTTCATGACAGACTTAGATGGAACACGGTTAATGGTGAAAGTTGCAGTCAATAGAGCGTAGCCCAAAATGATAATGGAAGATCATTTTGACACATCATAGATCGAACCATATCCAATAGAGTTGGATTCCTCCTCTCGGACACTTATTCCACTGTGGCGTTCCGGGTGGAGTGAGTTGGAATATTATCCCGTCGTCAAACACTTGGCTCAAGTATTCACCTCCACGATCCGATCGTAGAGCCTTAATACTTTTTCCAAGCTTCTTCTACGTCATTCTTGAATTCTTTGAACTTTTCAAATGATTTGGATTTGGCCTTCATAAGGTATAAAAATCCATATTTACTGAAATCATCAGTAAACGTGATGAAGTAGACGTAACCACCCCTGGAAGGCGTGGCAAATGGCCCACATACGTAAGTATGTACTAGTGCCAATTGCTCACCAGTCCTCTCACCTTTCTTATTGAAAGGGGATTTTGTCATTTTTCCCAATAAACAAGCCTCACATGTCTCATATGATTCAAAATTAAATGAGTCTAGAAATTCATCCTTATGGAGTATAGATACACGTTTCTCGTTTATATGGCCTGCACGACAGTGCCATAGATATGCAGAATTTAAATCATTTATTTTAATCCTATTGGTATTTATTTTATAGATAGGATTATTTAGATCAAGGATATATAATCTATTAAACAATTGCGCACTACTATAGTGAAAACTATCAAAATAAATGGAGAACCAATTGTCCTTTATTGAAACAGTAAAACTTTTCTTGTCCAAACAAGAAATAGAAATAGTGTTTCTGCTCATAGGAGGCACAAAATAACAATTATTTAATTCTAAAACTAATCCTAAAGGCAGAGACTGCTCGTACACGCCTACAGCCAATGCAGCAACCTTTTTTCCATTCCAAATGCGTAGATCTATCTCTCCTTTAGCCAATCTTTTACTTCTCTTTAGATCTTGCACATTTAGACAAATGTGAGATCCACATCCAGTATCCAATAACCAAGATGAAGAGTATGTAATATTGACATCTATAACAAAAATACCCGGTGGTGGTGGAATCACTATTCCAAGCCTTTTATCCTCCAGATACTTTGGTCAGTTCCTCCTCCAGTGTCCAGGCTAACTGCAATAGTGACACTCACATTTAGTCACACCTTTGGCAATGCCACCAACAGGCTTAAGGGTAGTGTCCTTGGGTTTGGCTACTCCTTTGCCTTTTCCCTTGGAGGTAGAGGCAAACCTTTTGTCCTTTCCTTTTTGCACCATCATTATGGATTTTCCCTTACGCTTGTTGATGTTTTGTTCAGCTGGCCTCAACATATTGAGTAAATCTGGCAGAGGCTTCACGATCTCATTCATGTTATAGTTCATGATGAAATGTCCATAACTCTCAGGCAACGATCGCAAAATGAGATCGGTGGCCAACTCTTGACCCACCGAAAACCCTAGGCGGTCGAGGCTCTCTAGATATCCTATCATACGCAACATGTGCGGTCCTACCAGGTTTCCCTCTGACCGATGACATTTCAACAATGCCTTGGAAACTTCATACCTCTCAACCCTAGTCTGATCTTGAAAGATCTGCTTCAAGTGTGCGATCATGCATTCATGTTCTCGTGTTGATTCTGAAGCTCAGAGGACATGGTGCAAAGCATTAGGCAGGCCGCATCATTAGCGTCATCAACACGCTTTCGATATGCCTTTAGGGCTTCAGGAGTATTGTTTTCCGGACCTTAAGGAACTTGCTCCTCTAGAGCGTACATTTTCTTTTCCTGCTTGAGAACGATTCTCAAGTTTCTGTACCAGTCTAGAAAATTGATCCCAGAGAGCTTGTCCTTCTCAAGGACACATCGTAGGGAGTGTAATGAAATCGATGAGTTGTTTTCCATTGGAATTCTACAAAAAGGAAATATGCAAGTTTTAGTATTTGTGAACGATTAAGTATATTTAATAATGGCTAGATTATTAAATATAGCTTCCACTATTTTTCTACGGATTAATAACCCACAAATATTAATGCGGAAAATATCATTATATTTTCAAGTGGGTGTCAAGATCCATATTTCACTTCTTTTGAGCTTGCTTTGAGAAGTCACCCAAAATTATTTATTTAGGTAGGAACAATTTCCAATTGCTTCCTTATGCAATTCTTGGTTCAATTGGGAAAATAAATCCTTATTTATCCATCCCATGGATAATCCCAATTGGTTGCCTCTAGGTTTTTTAAGCTTATTAAAATCACCCAGTTGCGTCCAACCTTTTACTTAAACAGTTGCACATTACTTGAGTGTGCCATCGCAACACAATCATGACAAATCAAGTCTCCATGCTTTGGCACGCACGAGATTGATAGTCATGATCATGAAGAGTGTTTAAATAACGAGAAGGCAAAATCGTAATATTTAAATTGAGTGATTTTTCTTTCCAATTTTAAGTTGTTTTGTTGATCCATATCAACTGATTTACTTATTTTGAGTTTGGGCTAACTCATAAATAAAAGATTCGGATTGTTTAATTATATTATTATCAAATTGCATGCATCACCCATACACAAACAACAATAATAAGACAATAAAGTAAACATCCACAAAAAAAAATGTGATACAGATATGGCGTCCTAGACTAAGATACTCCCAAGCCAATGAGAATATCTGTGAACCCTAGAATAGTAAGCATCTCCATGTGCCTCCATATTTTGGTCCATCCTTCACAGCTTTGGGGAATGCTCTATGCTCCATGTTGTGGCTCCTTTAATTCTTTGGGCTTATTTTCTTCAATCTTGGCTATCATCTATTTTATCTAGTACTAGCTAGCATCTATACTAAATAACATAAATCTCACAAGTTGAGAAAAAAAATCGGCTCGCAGGCCGTAAACCCTAATTAATTATTACATTAAATTGATCAGCTCACAGGCCATAAACAAACCACAAAAATTAAACATTCACAACAAATAAGGCCATATCCAATCACCATACAAATTTCACATACACAGTTAAAACCAATTTTTAACGCGCTTAGTCAATTTTAATTGTTTTTAGGATTACTAGGGTCAAAACGGTCCAATAGGCCCAACAAAAATGTGGTCGAACCCCTTGGAGCCGCCCGGGCCGAGCCTAGGCCGGTCGGCCCAACCGGTGGGGTCGGCCGACCGCCTAGGGCTTTGGCCTAGGTGGCTTGGGCGGCAAGGAGGAGGGGCGGTCTTCCTAGGGGGGCCGAACCTCTTGGAGTTTTTTCCAAAACAACTCCTTCCTTGTTCCTCAAGTCCAAAAAGTTTCCAAATTAGAACTTGTTTCCAATTTTGCTCAAACCCTAGATATAAGATCCTAAAATTTCTCAAACTCACTAATTCATACATCCAATGTTAAAATTAGATCTTGTTTGGATTAATCAAATTTGAAAGTGGAGTATGCAGATGAATAAGTAGCACAGATACTCTAGAATGGGGGGGGGGGGTGAATAGAGTATGCCAACTTTTTGCAAATCTTGTAGAAGAGAAGAGTTTAAATTGAATAGAAATGAAGTTCAAGGCCTTGAACACAAATTCAAGCCTTTGAAAAGAGATGCAATTTGAAATGAAACAGACAAGTCTTTTTCAAGGCCTTGAAAAGAGTTTCAAACCCTTGAAAACAGACTAGTTTAAATGTTGTAAAAACTATGAACGT
This sequence comes from Linanthus parryae, assembly GCA_023055425.1. Taxonomy (NCBI): domain Eukaryota; kingdom Viridiplantae; phylum Streptophyta; class Magnoliopsida; order Ericales; family Polemoniaceae; genus Linanthus; species Linanthus parryae. Next base: position 78,632,265 of record JALGPY010000002.1, read on the forward strand.
AAATGAACTGTAAATGAAAGATACAAATGATTTATAAAGTTCAGTCAACTTGGACCTACGTATCTAACTCGGGGATCTTATCCCTGCAGGATTTCCAACTCAGTTCTTATTAATCAAAAGCTAAGCCCTAGATCTCAAGCACAGAGAGTTCCCTTACTCTATCACAACTTGTGGTTCTTCCTAACCTATATAGTACATGTTCTAGCTAACTGATTAACTAATAATTCTCTATTGTTCACCTTGAACAATAATTGAGAATGAAATAAAGAAGTATTACAAGAATGATCTACAAATGAAGTACAATACAGAAGAACACTAGAGTGTAGAACTTCAGTGAAGAATGCAGTGATCTTCTGTGAATGGGATTGAATGAATGATGAGCTTCTTTGATGCTTGTCAATCCAGAAATGTGTCTCTATTTTTTCTTGTTGAATGTTGTGTGTCGATGTTTCAAATAGGGATCTATTTATATAGTTTGAAACTCTTCAAATTTCCCCATATTTTCAGCAACTTCCTGTATTTTAGGCAACAGCTTTGACTATCTTTTACAGCCTTATCCAACGGATAGTTGATCACAATCTTCAGAGATTTTTTATGATCTTGTCTTTAAACAGATTAAGAAGCTGTCAAGGAGGTCTGATTGACCAGAGAATCATCTTCTTCCAATGTTTCCTTTCCTGTTAGAAGTCGGAATAGGAAATTGGACCTGCACATTTATGAAATAAAATTTCCCTACAAAACCGAGTCAAACAAAACGATTAAGTATTGTCAGATATGTCAAAACAGTTTGTATTTCATCATCAAATAATAACATATCAGGCATAGGGGTGAGAGGGACAGAATTATATCAAAAGAGTTTAGAGAAACTCCCCGTCAGAACAGGCTTGTAGGTCAGACAATTTCAAGGATTTGAATCCCGGTTCAAGGCCTTGAAATAGCTCAGCTATTTTAAGTCTATGAAACCTGATTGAAGGCTTTGAAAAGTGTTTCAAGGCCTTGAAATACTTTTGTATTTCAAGTCCATGAAACTTGTGACCTTACAATCTCCCCCTTGATGAAAGACAAAACCTAGATTTGTTTGAGCCTTAGATTCTGCAAAAAATACTGATTAGTACATAGTTCAAAAATATAATTACACATTAATTCCAAAAGATCCAACTTATTACCAAAACAAATAAAAACACATAAGTTGCAGTTTGTCCTACTAATCAAAAGACATAAATAAATAAAATCTAAGAGTTTCTCCCCCTTTTTGACTTTCATAAAAAAATATGAGAGGATGTTCAGAGTCTGGAAAATTTTGAAAATAAAACTTAGATAAGAAAGAAAGAGTAGGCCAGAATAAGGGGTTGGGTTATTATCTCCATCCTGATCTCCTTCTTCTTCCTCACTTCTTTCATCATTGTCCTGTACTTCTTCATTTCCACCAGTAGTTTCTACTTCAGTCTTGTCCTTAGCATCTGTCTTTGGAGATATCTTCTTATTCTTCAAAGTTATCAGCAAGTCATCTGAATTAGGTATGTCAGCTTCATCTCCTTCTTGAACAGCTTTCTCAACTACCACATGCATTCCCTTATCCTTGACTAGAGCAGCTTCTTCCTGATTAGAGTGTTCACTTGGCAAGTTCTTGTCATATGCATCTTTCTTGGTACCTTCCATATCCTCAGGGACATCAAACACAGTCAAGCTTCTAAAGATGGTCTCCACCATGTATTTGACTTGTTTGAGATTAGTCTTAAACCCATGCTGATTCTCTTTGATCACTATTGTCCATCTTTAGACCATCAAGCCTCTGGAGAATGGAAGACAAATCAGGAAGCTGAGATGTCTGGCTTGAAGTAGGGGTCAAGGTCTTGGGCTGAAAAACTTCTTTGCATTCAGCTCTTCTTCTGTTAGATCAGAATACAACTTCCAAACTTTTTTCCTTTGTTTTAACCAATCCGATCTTCTCAAAGGTCTTATCATTGAGAAAACCCATCCCAGAATTGATAGATTCTTCACCAGCAGTAGGGGTATCAAGGGGTTGGAAGAACATAGTTAGCATATTTGCATAAGGCCAAGGATGCTTTCTCTGATCAGTTTGGCTTAACAACATATACTCCATCACATGCTTCTGCAGATCAATTTCATAACCATGCATGACCAAATACATGATATAAAGCACTCTTTCAGTGATTAACTCCTTGGAATGTTCCCTAGGAAATATGCACCTCATTAGAATGGTAAACAATAACTTAGCTTCAACATTTAACACAGAGTGTGTAAACTGTTTGGATGAGGCAGAAACATTTGGTAGAAAGAATTATTCTCTGGCTAGCTTTCAAAATTCATTTTTAAGAGGGTGGTTGTGTGTGTCATATTTTCTAGGACAGCCTAAGACAGTTGAGAACTCAGCATGATCCATTTCCATAGTAACACCAGCAACTACAGTTTTGATTTCCAAGTATGGAGTGTTGCTTCATGTTGAGATAGAACAGTCTGGTAAGTCTAGGGTAGGCTAGGTCAGGAGGGTTTAGCATAAACCACATAGAGCTTTTCTTTAACATGGTAATGCAGTTCAAGTTCAACCCAGTCAACACAGACTCACTGATTAAGCTACAGAAAGCAATAGGCCAAGAAGCAAAACAATCTAACCACTGACTTTTTTTTATGTATTTTAGATGAACCAATATTCATCAGGAGCAGTGTTCTTTGAGTAGATCTGCAAGGCTCTTTCCACATTGTCATCTGGTTGTTCCTATGTCACCTTCCCTTTCCCTTTTCTCAGCTTGAGTAGCCTTCTTCTTTTTCTTCAACTTCTTGGGGCTAGAGATCTCTGTTTCTGGTTGCTTTTCTGCAGCAACTTTATCTTTCTTATTCTTCTTGTCTGAAGAAGGTGTCACGTCCTTCTTTGACTTCTTCTTTGGTGGAGGGAGCTCTGCAACTACTTCTGTACTAGGAGTTCTAGAGCTTGAATCTCCACTGAACTCTTGAACCTCTCCACTTTTGTCTTTCACTTCTTCTCTGTACGCTGTTTTTAACCTTCTACCCTCTTGAATCTGTTATAGGCTCTTCTAGTGCTCATTAGGGTTTGGGAGAAGAATAGAGAGAGGTGGATTTGATACGGATTGAAGAGAGGAGAAGAAGATATATACTGAAAGATTTTGTGTTTTAAAAGGAAACTGCAATCTCTCTGATCTCAAAAGATCTGTAACGATCAGAGATGATTCAAATCTTTAAAGCCGTTGGAAATAAATAATTAAATACTATATTTGTCTAAAAAAACAGTTTTAAAATAAAATGTAGGGACAATATTGAGCAAATGTTTACAAAGATAGCACCCAATACCGAATGATCCATAAGTTATTCACTAACCATTTTTCAGTCTTATTTTCAAGGCTTTGAAAATGGTTTCAAGGTCTTGAAACGCTGTTGAACTGAACCACATACAATCAAAGTTTTGAATGGCTTTGAAAATCAATTCAAACCTTTGAAACACATAATAGCTTACCTTTCTTACCTGATGCTCCCCCTAAACCAATGCATCTTTATTTAGCATGACTAATTCCAGTCTTAGAGCTGAAAATCTTTCATCTCGCGATGGTTTGGTGAAGATGTCTGCAAGTTGCATGTTATTAGAAACAAATTCAAGAACAATATCACCTTTCTCAGCATGATCTCTGATGAAATGGTGTCTGACATCAATATGCTTGTTTCTTGAATGCTGAACTGGATTCTTTGTAATTGAGATTGCACTTGTGTTGTCACATGATTGGTATGCTTCTGAAATCAAATCCAATATCTCTCAACTGCTGAGAAATCCACAACACTTGTGAAAAACATGCACCTAGAGATATATATTCAGCTTCAGCTATTGATAGAGCAACTGAGTTATGTTCCTTCGAGTGCCAGCTGATCAAGGATGATCCAATGATTGGCAAGTTCCTGAAGTGCTTTTCTATCAACTTTGTAACCTACAAAGTCGGCATCTGAAAATCCATACAAAGAGAATTTTGAATGTCTTGGATACCAAAGCCCTAAGTCTTTGGTACCATTGAGATATCTGGATATTATCTTCACATCAGTCAAGTGTGATTCATTTGGATCAGCTTGAAATCTTGCACACATACATACATACACTAAACATGATATATGGTCTAGTAGCAGTAAGGTATAGAATGATCCAACCATACCTTTATACTCTTTTACATCGGCACTCTTACCAGATTCATCTTCATCTAGATACAGTGTAGAAATCATGGGAGTCTTGATCTCTTTGGATTGAGACATGCTGTACTTGTTTAGCAAGTCTCTGGTGTACTTGCTTTGATGCATAAAGATGCCCTTCTGCAACTGATGTATTTGAAGTCCAAGGAAGAAGTTCAGCTCTCCCATCATACTCATTTCAAATTCCTGCTCATAAGACTTGAGAATTCTTTGCATAGAAGATCATTAGCAGCTCCAAACAGAATATCATCAACATAGATCTGAACTACAAGTAAATCTTTCTCATGAGTCTTTATGAAAAGGGTCTTGTCTACCAATCTCTTTTATAAATCATTTTCAAGCAGAAACTTTGACAATCTTTCATACCAAGCCCTTGGAGCTTGTTTTAAACCATAAATAGCTTTGTCAAGTTTATAGACATGATCTGGAAACTTATCATTTTCAAAACCAGGGGGTTGTGCAACATATACTTCTTCTTGCAAGTAGCCATTTAGAAATGCACATTTCACATCCATTTGAAATAGTTTCATGTTTTTTCAAAGATGCAAATGCAAGCAGAATTATAATTGCTTCTAACCTGACAACTGGAGCAAAAGTTTCCTCATAATAAATACCTTCTTCATGATTCTAGCCTTGAGAAACTAACCTTGCTTTGTTTCTGACCACCTTGCCATTCTCATCAAGTTTGTTTCTGAACACCCATCCGGTACCAATGAATAACTGGTTTGTAGGTGGAGGAAATAGGTTCCATACCTTGTTTCTTTCAAACTCATTGATTTCACTTTGCATAGCTATAATCCGGTATGCTTCTTGTAATGCTTCCTTCACAGTTTTGGGTTCTACAAGAGAAAAGAAAGAATTGAAGGCACAAAGATTCTTCAACTGTGATCTTGTTAGTGTACCAGTGGTTGGGTCAGAGATGATGTTGTCAGCTGGATGAGATGAAAGATATTTGAATCTCTTTCTAGGAGACCAAGGTTTAGGCTCTCCATATATCTTCTCTGGTCTTGAAGTGGTAGCATGATCATTCATCTCTTTCTGATCATCTTTGTCAAGGCTTTGATCTCTATTTTCAAGGCCTTGAGACGTATTTTCAAGGTCTTGAAAATTGCTTATGTTTCCTTCCGAACCTTTCTTGAAACCAAGTGAATTTTCAGCTTCTTCTTCTGATTCATGCTTATTTAAATTCAAGTCTGCAAAACATTCACTCAAAGAACCATCAAAGCTTTCATCAAAAATAACATGAATATTTTCTTCAACCAGCTTGGTTCTTTTATTATAAATCCTATAAGATTTGGTAGTAAGAGAGTAACCAAAAAATATACATTCATCACTTCTTGCATCAAACTTATCCAAGTTGTCATTACCATTGTTGTGGACATAACATGTGCAACCAAAGGGGCTGAAGTATGAGATGTTTGGTTTCCTCCCTTTGAAAAGTTCATAGGGGTCTTCTTCAAGATAGGTCTAATCAATCACCTGTTCAAAATGTAATTTGCTGTATTCACAGCTTTTGCCCAATTATGTTTTGGCAGCTTGTTTTCTAGAAGCATTGTTCTTGACATATCTTCAAGGGTCTTGTTCTTTATTTCAACAACTCCATTATGTTGATGATTTCTAGGAGCAGAGAAATTGTGAGAGATACCATGTTTATCACAAAAAAATCAAATTCTAATTGATCAAACTCTCTACCATGATCATTTCTGATTGAAGCAATAGTTAGGTTTTTCATGTTTGGAAGTTCTCTGCAAGGCTTTGAAAATTCAGAGAGGGCTTTAGTATTTTCTTTGAGAAACATAACCCATGTATAACCAGAATAGTCATCTACAATAACTAGCATATACCTCTTACCTTTTGGAGTTGGTGTCCTCATAGGACCACACAAATCCATGTGAAGTAATTCAATAGGCCTAGAAATACTTACAAACTTATTTGGTTTGAATGAGCTTCTGGTTTGCTTACCCTTCATCATCTTTAAATTGATGGATGGTAATCCTCTTACCAGATATTTGGAGATCAGCTTGTTCAAGGTATGCAAGCTAATATGACCAAGCTTTCTGTGCCAAACCTTTTAATCCTCTTTCAAGGACTTGAGACACTTCAAGCTCTTACCTGCAACTTTGTTAGTTTGAAAGGAATAAACATTGTTTGATCAAGAGGTTGAGAGAATGCAATTGCCTAATTTCTCATTTTGCACCACACTTCTTCTTATCAAAGATAACCTTTTTACCATTATCACAAAGCTGAGATACACTAAGCAAGTTAAATTTCAAACCATCAACTATATATACATCCGAAATAGAGTTTTCAGAATCTGTACCAACTTTACCAATAACAAGAATGTTGCATTTGCCTTTTTCACCAAGAGTAATTGAACCTTCTGATTGCTCTTTCAATTTTGAGAATAGAGATCTCTTTCCACTCATGTGTCTTGAGCAACCACTGTCCATAAACCACTTATGTTCTTTGACATTGGTGACAACCTGTAAACACCAATCACTGCCCTACTCAGATTTAAGACCAAGTGTGGAAATTGGACTCATATTCAGGATCAACCATGTTAGGTGGTCTGACCCCATAGGAACCCAAATCTGTCTGACTTGTCCTTTAAGTTGAAATGGGAATGTGTTCCTCATTATGTGAGGGTCTCTTCTTCTGAAAGGACAAGTCATCTTCATATGACCAATCTTGTTACAAAAATGGCACTTTGAAGGAGTTTTGCTTCCTGCTTTCACAAATCCGGTATTGTTCTTTCTTGGAAACCTTGGATTGTATCCAATACCATTTTTGTGAACAGACTTTGAACTTCCTACAAGTATCAAGTTCAACTTGTGTTCTGAGCCTGCAAGCTTGATTTTGACAAATTCAGACTCTTGAAGTTTCTCAGCAAGAGTAGTATTTTGTTTATCTAATTCATCAACCTGATGTCTCAGATTAACAAGGCTGTTGCTCAGTAAAGACTTCTCAGTGACTAATTCCTTGACTTGTGTTTTCAAGGCTTTGAAACTGGTTTTCAAGGCCTTGAAATCACTGTCAATTTTCTTCCGAGAGATTTCAAGAGTCTGATTCAGATAGACAAGTTGTAAATTCTATCTTTCTTGCTCATGAACTTTTTATTTCAAAAGTCTAATCTCTTTCAGATAATCTTCTTCATTTAAAAGCATTGTTCTAAGATAATCTGAAAGATCATCTTTTAGTTTTGAAAGCAGACAGTTTACCATTACCTCAATATTCTTCTTAGAACTTTCATCATGCTTAGCCATGAATCATAGGTTGGCATGTTCTTCTTCAGATTCAGATTCACTTGAGCTATCTGAATCACTCCATGAAGCTATCATAGCTTTCTTTCTTCTGTCAGGGTCTTTCTTCTGAAAGTTCTTGCTTTTCTTGTGTGGAAAATCTCTTATCAAATGTCCTGCATCACCACATTCAAAGCAGTTTATTACTTTGGATTTATTCTGTGAAGAAGACTTACCTTTGTAGTCCTTCCTACTGGAAGATCTGTTTCTTTCTCTGTTGAAGTCTTTGTTTCCAAAGTTTTTCTTCATCTTAAGAATTCTGGTCAAGAATTTGGAAATCAGTGAAAGTGGGTCTTCATCATCATCATCTTCAGTTTCAAGGTTTTGAATCTTCTCATTCTCCTTGGCCCTGAGTGCTAAGTTCTTGACACCTTCAGGTAGTTCTCCATCAGCTTCATTCATGGATATTTCATGTGTCAGGAGCTTCCTTGTAGGTCATCAAGTTGTAGTGATGAGAGATCTTGAGCTTCTTCAATAGTTGTTGTCTTTAATTCCCATTTGGCCTTTGGAAGACTTCTCAGTATCTTCCTCACCTTTTCTTCATTGGAAATATGTTTTCCCAATGAGTCAAGGTTGTTGACAATGTCTGTGAACTTCTAGAACATCTCTCTGATTGACTCACCTGTATTCATATTGAACAACTCATATTGCCTGAGATAGATGTTGATTTTGGTTTTCTTGGCTTGACTTGTTCTTTCAAAGGTCACCACAAGCTTGTCCCAAATTTCTTTGGCAGTCTTGCAGCCTGAAATCCTATTGAATTCATTTGTACTCAAAGCACAATACAAGATGTTAATAGCGTTGTAATTCTTAGAATATTGTTATAATTCAGAAGATGAGAGTGAGTCTTCAAATTTAGAAGTTTTGATCCCATCTTTCTCTGTAAAGAAAGCGTGAGGTCCATTCTGAAAAATGGTCCAAAGCTCTATGTCCTGATCAATGATGAACATCTTCATCAGTGCTTTCTAGTGAGCAAACTTGTCTCCACAAAATAAAGGAGGTCTGTTGGAAGCTCTTCCCTGTGAGAAACCACCATCACCTGCAGTACTCATGATCACCAAATGGTTAAATCTTATACAGTGATACTAGCTCTGAATCCGATTGAAATTGGAGTATGAAGATGAATAAGTAACCCATATACTCAAGTAGGGGGGGGGGGGTTGAATAGAGTATGCCAAATTTTTGCAAATATTGTAGAAGATAAGAGTTTAATTTAAAGAGCAATGAAGTTCAAGCCCTTGAACACAAATTCAAGCCTATGAAAAGAGATGCAATTTGAAATGAAACAGACAAGTCTTTCTCAAGGCCTTGAAAAGAGTTTCAAACCCTTGAAAACAGACTAGTTTGAACGCTATAAAAACTATCAATGTAAATGAACTATAATGCAAGAGACAAGTGATTTATAGAGTTCAATCCACTGGGACCTACATCTCTACCTCGGGGTTCTTATCCCTGCAGGATTTCCAACTCAATTCTAATTAATAAAAAGCTAAGCCCTAGATCTCAAGCACAGAGAGTTCCCTTACTCTGTTACAGCTTGTGGTTTTTCCTAACCTATCTAGTACCTGCTCTAGCTAACTGATTAAATAAGAATCATCTACTCTTCACCTTGAACAATCCTAGAGAATGAAATAAGAAGTATTACAAGAATGATCTACAAATGAAGCACAATACAGAAGAACACGTGAGTGTAGAACTTCAGTGAAGAATGCAGCGATCTTCTGTGAATGGGATCGAATGAATGATGAACTTCTTTGATGCTTGTCAATCCAGAAATATGTATTTTTTTTGCCCGTTGAATGTTGTGTGTTGATGCTTCAAACTGGGCTCTGTTTATACAGTTTGAAACTCTGCAAATCTCCCCAGATTTTCAGCAACAACTTCCTGTATTTTAGGCAACAACTTTGACTCTCTTTTAAATCCTTCTCCAACGGATAGTTGATCACAATATTCATAGATTTTGTTATGATATTGTCTTTAAACAGATTAAGAAGCTATCAAGGAGGTCTGATTGACCATAGAATCATCTTCGTCCAATGTTTCCTTTCCTATTAGAAGTCAGAATAGGAAACTGAACCTGCACATTTAGGAAATAAAATTTCCCTGCAAAACTGATTCAAACAAAACGATTAAGTATTGTTAGATATGTCAAAACAGTTTGTCTTTCATCATCAAATAATAAAATATCAGGCATAGGGGTGAGAGGGAAATAATTAAATCAAAAGATTTTAGAGAAACTCCCCCTCCGAACAAGCATGTAGGTCAGAAAGTTTCAATGCTTTGATTCCTGGTTCAAGGCCTTGAAATAGTTCTGCTATTTCAGGTTTATGAAACCTGATTCAAGGCTTTGAAAACTGTTTCAAGGCCTTAAAATACTTTTGTATTTCAAGTCCATGAAACCTGTGACCTTACAATCTCTCCCTTGATGAAAGACAAAACCTAGATTTGTTTGAGCCTTAGGTTCTGCAAAAAATACTGATTAGTACATAGTTCAAAAAGATAATTACACATTAATTCCAAAAGATCTAACTTATTACCAAAACAAATAAAAGCACATAAGTTGCAGTTTTTCCTACTAATCAAAAGACATAAATAAATAAAACCTAAGAGTTTCTCCCCTATTTTGACTTTCATCAAAAAGTATGAGAGGATTTTGGATCAGAATCTGGAAAATTTTGAAAATAACACTTAGAAAAGAAAGAAAGAGTAGGCCAGATTAAGGGGTTGGGCTGTCATCTCCATCTTGATTTCCTTCTTCTTCCTCACTGCTTTCATCATTGTCCCAGGATGTGGTTCAGTGCCGTCCCAGGTTCTGGCTCAGGCATGCCCAGGTCCTATTCTAGCAGCGCTCAGGATCTGACCCAGTGCCGTGCAGATGGAGTCATGTTTGTGGCGGTTACCGGCGGTTACTTCCTGCAAATTAGTTATTTGTTAGGGAAGTTATTATGTTCTTAACCGCCATCTTGTTGACTGGATATGTATGTAATAATTGGCATTTGCATCCATCTAAGTTGGAGGAAAAATTCAGTTAAAAAACTTCAACGGCTTCGTGATGTACTAGTAAATTCAAGGGAATAAAACTTAGTGAAGATTCGTTCAATTACTGTTCCATTATACCTTACATTCATCGCTACTAACGGTCAATTTAACGGAGAGAAAACGGCTGAACCAAGTTAGAATATGAAATTGCTAACCTTGGCGCCATACCGTGTAGAATTTCAAACCACGAAATCTGACCCGGTAACAACTGGTATCAGAGCGAGAAGTAGCGAAAGATGACGACCAGAAACGCAGAGATTCTTGAACGGTTGTCTCGCATTGAGGCACAGTTTGGTCCTTTGGAGGATGGTCTGAACATCTATCTGATTCAAAAGAATGGAGATTTGAAGTCAGAAATCCAGTCCCTTCGTGTAGCAAATGCAACCCTGACGACAGACGTGGAGAACTTCGTGTAGGTCTGGCTGGTACGGTCTAGGCCGTGTAGAAACTACGCGATAGGCACAAGGTGGTAAAGGCAGACGTGGGACTAGTTCACCAAGTCGTGGAAAGGAAAGATGGGGCAGAACGGTTCAGGATGGGTCGTAAGATCCTTGAGCCGCAACCATTCAATGGTGCGCGCTGCGCGAAGGACATTGAGAATTTTCTATGGGACTTGGAGGAGTACTTTTGGGCAGCGAAGGTGTCGAATGAGGAGAAGGTGTAAATGGCAGCGAGGTACTTTGCAAGTGATACCAAACTTTGGTGGCGCACACGGGTTTCCGAGGACACGATCGCAGGGCACTCACATATTGAAACGTGGGACAGTTTCAAGGAGGAATTAAAGTCCAATTCATGCCCGGAAACGCGTCGCGCCAAGCCCGAGAAGCGATGAAAAGTCTCAACCAGACGAGTTTTGTTAAGTACTACGTGAAGGAGTTTTGTGCGCTCTTGTTGAACGTGCAGAACATGTCGGAGGATGACAAGTTGTACAACTTTGAATCCAGGTTGAAGTCCTGGGTGCAACAATAATCGCGGCGACAATACGTTGCTGACTTGAAGAGTGAAATCATGGCACCAGAGGACTTATTCGACAATTATGTTGATAAGACGGCATCGGATGCAGTCACGTCCAAGTCCAAGAAAGGGAAAGGCGAAAAAGAGGACGACCAATCCCAAGGCGCGGGCAAGAAGGCTGGCTGTGGGCAGAGATGGATATGGAAGCTACTCGAATGCTCTTCCAAATTCAGTGGTGGTGGTCCTCTGAAAAGTTACATTTGTTAAGGTCCACACTTGGAATGGTATTTCCCAAAGAAGGAGAAACTGAACACTCCATAGTGGGAGATGCAGAAATGGGAAACAGGCAAAAGGAAGCGGAAAATTCAGACTTGATTTTTCTTAACACGCTTGTAAGTTTAAATAAAGTTGAGTTTTTGAATACTCTAACCGAGGATGTGGGTCTGGTGCGACAGAAATTGATGCAGGTGGCTCTAACGGTCAATGTGAAGGATGTGATTGCGATGGTTGACACGGGTGCCACCCACACGGTGGTGTCCAAGGTGGTGCAGAAACTTGGCTTACGAACAAGCATATGTTCTCATCTTCTCAAGATGCCAAACGCCACTACACCATCTTTCCAAGGAATGTGTTATGATGTGTCGATGATGATTGGCACGCTCTCGGGGAAAATAAACATGTTGGCGATTCCGTTGGATGACTTTGATATGATTGTTGGAATCAACTTCTTGAGGAAGACGCGGTCTTTTCCAATGTCGCACTTGAATGGATTGATGGTGACACACAAAAACAGCCCCTGTTTTGTGTCGTGTGTTGGGGTGGATTTTGCTCCAAGTCATAATTTAGATATGGTCTTAGACATGACGGTTGAGAAGGAAAAGAAGGCAGTACCGGTGGCGTACTTAGCCGCTGTGGCAGTTGGAAAATATGGTGCAGGTTTGAAGCAACAGATGAAATGGAGGCCAAATATGGAACGTGTGAAAATCTGATCAGCGAGACGTGTGACGGATGGTTCGACGAGGACGTTGAATTCAGGTGGTTTCGGTGGTTTTTTATGCCCCTAGCTTGTGCCTCGATGATGGTTCGCTAGACGTGCCCGTTGGTCTAACAAAACAAACCATGGACTAACGACGTGCAAGACTGAAAGATAACATGGTGGAAATGGCTTTGGCTTCGTGCCTTATCCTTTCCTTGGCTTGGTGCCTTGGCAGAGTGATGTGGTATGACAAAGGCTTTGTGCCTTGGTCGTGTTGCGTACGATGGATGGATGGGGTGGCTCAGGATTGTGCCCAGGTTCGATTTCTGGCATACCCAGGTTCTGGTTCCGGTGTACCCAGGCTCTGGTTCAGTTCCATCCCACATTCTTGCTCAAGCATGCCCAGGTGTTGTTACAGCAGCGCCCTGGGTCTGACCTAGTGCCGTGCAGATGCAGACTTGTCCGTGCCGGTTACCGGCTATTACTTCCTGCGAAGTAGTTATTTGTTAGGTCAATTATTTTTGTTCTTAACCTCCTTATTGTTGGCTGGATATGTATGTAATAATTGGCATTTGCAGCCGTGTAAATTGGATGAAAATTTCAAAAAAAAAAAAAACTTGAACGGATTCGTGATGAACTAGTAAATTCAAGGGAATAAACTTAATGCAGATCCGTTCAATTATCGTGCCTTAGTCTCGTACATTCATCGCTACTAACAGTCCATTTAACGGAGAGAAAACTGCTGAAACAAGTTAGAATCTGAAATTGCTAACCTTGGAGCCATACCGTGAAGAATTTTGAACCACGAAATCTGACCCGGTAACAACTGGTATCAGAGCGAGAAGTAGCGAAAGATGACGGCCAGAAACGCGGAGACTCTTTAACGGTTGTCTCGCATTGAGGCATTGTTTGGTCCGTTGGAAGATGGTATGAAAATCAATCCAATTCAGGAGAATGCAAATCTGAAGTCAGAAATCCAGTCCCTTCGTGCAGCAAATGCAACCCTGACGACGGACGTGGAGAACCTTCTTGTAGAACTGGCTGGTTCGGTCCAGGCCCTGTAGAAATTGTGCGATAGCCACAAGGTGTTAAAGGCAGACGTGGGACTGCTTTGCCAGGTCATGGGAACGCAAGATGGGGTAGAACAGGTCAGGATGGGTCGTAAGATCCTTGAACCGCCGCCATTCATTGGTGCGCGCAGCGCGAAGGACGTTGAGAATTTTCTGCGGGACTTGGAGGAGTACTTTTGGGCAGCGAAGGTGTCGAATGAGGAGAAGGTGGGAATGGCAGCGAGGGATTTGGCAAGTGATACTAAACTTTGGTGACACACGCGGGTTTCGGAGGGCTCGATCACAAGACGGTTATGGATTGAAACGTGGGACAGTTTCAAGGAGGAATTAAAGTCCCAATTCATGCTCGAAAACGCATCGCGCCAAGCCCCTGAAGCGATGAAAAGTCTCAAGCAGACCAGGTCTGTTAAGTACTACGTGAAGTATTTTTGTGCACTCTTGTTGAACGTGCAGAACATGTCAGAGGATGACAAGTTGTTCAACTTCGAATCCGGGTTTAAGTCGTGGGCGCGAAAAGAATTGCGGCGAAAAAACGTTGAGGACTTGAAGAGTGCAATCAAAGAAGCAGAGGCCTTAGTCGACAATTATTTTGACAAGACGGCATCGGATGCACAAGTCCAAGAAAGTGAAAGGCGACAAAAAGGACGACCAATCCCAGGGCGCGGGCAAGAAGGCTGACTGTGGGCAGAGATGAAAAGGGAGGCAGCCCAAAGGATCTTCGAAATTCAGTGGTAGTGGTCCTCTAAAATGTTACATTTGTGAAGGTCCACACTTGGCACGGTATTTCCCAAAGAAGGAGAAGCGGAACGCTCTCATAGTAGGAGATGCAGAAATGGGAAACGGGCAAAAGGAAGCGGAAAATTCAGACTTGATTTTTCTTAACACGCTTGTAAGTTTGAATAAATTTGAGTTTTTGAATACTCCAACAGAGGATGTGGGTTTGGTGCGACCAAAATTGATGCAGGTTGCTCTAACGGTCAATGGGAAGGAAGTGATTGCGATGGTTGATACAGGTGCCACCCACACGGTGGTGTCTTCCAAGGTGGTGCAGAAACTTGGCTTACGAACAAGAAAGTGTTCTAATCTTCTCAAGATGTCAAACGCCACTGCACAATCTGTCCAAGGAATGTGTTATGATGTGCCGATGATGATTGGCACGCTCTCGGGAAAATCAACATGTTGGCAATTCCGTTGGATGAATTTGATATGATCCTTGGAATCGACTTCTTGAGGAAGACACGGTCTTGTCCAATGCCGCACTTGAATGGATTGATTGTGACAAACCAAAACAGCCCCTATTTTGTGCCGTGTGTTTGGCTGGATTCTGCTCCAATTCTGAAGTTTGAGACGGTCTCAACCATGACGGTTGAGAAGGAAAAGAAGGCAGTACCGGTGGCGTACTTAGCCGCTGTGGCAGTGGGAAATCTGGTGCAGGTTTGAAGTAACAGATTTATCGGAGGCCAAAGATGGAACATGGGAAAATCAAGGTAGCGAGACGTGTGAGGATAGTTCGACGAGGACGTCGAATTCAGGTGGTGTGGGTGGTTTGTTACGCCCCCTATCTTGTTGCCGCGATGATGGTTTGCTAGACGTGCACGTTGGTCTAGCAAAACAAACCAAGGACTAACGACGTGCAAGACGGAAAGATAACGTGGTGGAAATGGTTTTGGCTTCGTGCCTTAGTCGTGCCTTGGCTTGATGCCTTGGCTGAGTGATGTGGTCTGACCTTGGCTTTGTGCCTTGGTCTTGTTGCCTTCAATGGATGGATGGCGTGGCTTAGGAGGCTGCTCCGGTCCCGGTTCAGGCATACCCAGGTTCAGGTTCCGGTGTACCCAGGCTCTGGATCAGTGCCGTCCCAGGCTCTGGTTCAGTTCCGTTCCAGGTTTTGGCTCAGGCATTCCTAGGTCCTATTCCATCAGCGTCCAGGGTCTGACCCAGTGCCGTGCAGATGCAGTCTGGTCCGTGGCGGTTACCAGCGGTTACTTCCTGCGAAGTAGTTATTTGTTAGGGCAGTTATTTATGTTCTTAACCGGCATCTTTTTGGCTAGATATGTATGTAATAATTGGCATTTAAAGCCATGTAAGTTGGACGAAAAATTTAGAAAAAAACTTGAACGCATTCGTGATGTACTAGTAAATTCAAGGGAATAAAACTTAGTCCAGATTCTTTCAATTATTGTTTCTTTGTTCCTTACATTCATCGCTACTAACGGTCCATTTAAGAAAGAGAAAACGGCTGAACCAAGTAAAAATCTGAATTTACTAACCTTGGCGTCATACCTTGTAGAATTTCTAACTACGAAATCTGACCCGGTAACATCTGCCATCTTTTTAATTACCTGGCACCTTACATGTAAACCTCATGATAATAATTGCAGGAAGTTTGACTTGATGAACTTTGGAGATAAATACTTGGAGCACACCTGCAATGGGCATTGGGCTCAAATACCTTCAACTATACCTTAATGAAAGTTCTCTCGAGATCACCTCAACTATACAGTTTTTATGGCCGTGCTAGTTCACTTTCTAGCAAACTGGGTAAATTTCGATGAAGGCAATCAGTACAATCATGGTATCTTGAGAAAACATAACCAGATCGATGATTTTTTTACTATCTTCACGGTTTGTGTAGAACTGTGAGATTTAGTCTCCAGTTTCGCATACATGGACAATCAGCATGTAGCCATCCGTTTAGAAATTAAATTTTTATTTTTTGGTGGTGCCCTGAGGGCAAGGGTAATCCCTAAGTTTGGTTGTTTTGGAGGGACTTGTGATTCAAGGGATGTCTATGATGAAGTTAGGTGAATATTAGTTTGGGTTCTGGGTTTTACATTAAGTTTCATGTCTTCATTGGGGTTTTTGGCATCAATGAATTATAATTGATGATAAAGTATTTTAAGCAATTTAGATCCTCCCCCACCCCCCCACCCCCCAAAAAAAAAATACAACTCCTTTTTATAAAAAATTATGGTTGATTAAGTGTAAGGAATTAAGAGCTATTACCAGACCATTTGTATAAGTCTATAACTAGACCATTTGTTTTAAGGGGCTTATGTGGTCCACTCATTAATTCCATCATTAGCGAGGGGATAACTCGCCACCGCATGCGTTGCTTCATTAGTACTCTTATCACTGATCTCTATTTTACTCCGGAGAATTGGAGATTTTTTTTGAATCTCTCGCTCCAATATGCTTCACCATCGTTAACTGTCAAATATGACACTGATTGTAGCACAATGTGTAGCACCCACACACTAGAGAGAATTACACTTGGATTTCTCAGACTCTTCGGAGATTTATTCCGCTAATCATAGAAATGATATGCAAGGACTCCAAACCTAACGATTCTGCTACAAGACGGAATTAAAGAAACTGAAACTTAAAAGATACTTACTATGTGTGTGTGTAGTTTGGAAAACGTTTAACCTGCACTTATAATGTATATGTCATATAACCTGACCCACATAAAAGATCACGGAGAATGTTATGTAAGTCATTCCAATATTAGCTAATACACGGTTACGATAAATTCAAATTCAGTTCCTTACTCAAGTATCCCTTATTCCACAAAGACAAACCAGGCCTTAGGTTTGTGCACCCCCTACTGGATCGCCAGTCTAGAGAGTAGTAATATTTGGCTACAGTCGAGAGCTAGCAATGTACCGACGGAAAGCCCATAGACCGGGTCCAATGTGTGTCCTCCACCACAGGGGCTAGGCGTCTGGAGACTACAATGACCATACAAAGGTCTAGTGTAAACCAGAATCAATTCTCAACCAAGACAAGCATGTATAATACCCGTACTTACATGTTTTATGTGCTCTAGTTGTATGCACATGTATTGCAGGTGGAAATATAATTTATACCGCATGTAGTTTAATAAATAAATAACCACGTTTAATTTGTCCAAGGAAGATGAATTCTGCTATAGCGTTTTACTTTATTTATGTTCCAAACAGGAAAAGAAGTGGATTCCTGTAGTATGATTTACAAAAATTTAGGATTTCACAAATCTAGAAAGATGGGTTGCATCTAACATGATCTTGTGCTAACTTAGCAATAAATATTGCATAGACAAGCTTTAAAAAATCTTTAGTACCCAAGGAAGATCTATATATGTTCAGGGTGTTGTCCTTCCAACCTAGAAAATATGTCTACTCAAAATATAAATTCCCTTTTCGTCTTTCTACAATCCTCCCACCTCAATTTTCCTGCACAAGGTGACCACCAATTAAAATAACAATCAATAACAAAAAATATTGTCATCTTTGTGGATTTCAACTGCATATTTAGAAATACCAAACACAATTTCAATGTAAAATGTAGGTTTATGCCCTTAAAAAATTTATGTGGGCATTGAGATGGATTGCTTTTTCTAAAAAGATAGAGGTGCCGGAATCACAGAACTATACAAGTATGCGTATATGTAACAAATATGTACAAATCATTTGCTTATCTTGACTCAAATTTTCATGAATGTATACACTTGTATCTACATAGTTTACATGATTATTTACTCATATGAAATATTGCTGACATCTTGAAGCATAATTACAGGAGTCTACATACATAATTTTACCTGAGGTGATTTTTTCACAGAGCTGGAATGAATCTAATAAAATCACAAATAAATAGAAATTAGTAAAAGTTGGTGAATTTATTTGTATAATAGGAAAAAACAAATAGCTTCTTTCGACTTCACTTGTCACCCCCCATGTTAAAATTTAATCAGTATAAGGAAAATATTTGATGATTGAATCCAGTTTAGGCAAGAGATGAGAACAAAGTAAAATCGACCATCTTTGTTACGGAGGCAGCAGATGTCTACTTGTTTACCTAGAAACAAGCTTCCCGTGCTCCATGGAAGCAAAGATGTGCCTACGGGATAGAACTTGATTCGACAAATCAATGCTTTACTTACATCCGATTACGACATTAAACAGCTTGGCCAAACAAGCTATCTAGAACTTCCGAAATGCATAGAGAATGAGATTTTTTCTAGGTAGTGTGTAAGATTATTTGGATTTCATACAAGAAATTAAAACACCATAAACAGATAAACGATAATAATGAAACATACTGTTTGATTCAGACATATTCGCAGTCGGCGAATCTCTACCAATTTGGAAGAGCTAGAGCACCGGAGCTTCCCCTCCTACTCCCAATCTAATGTTGTTTCGATAGGGCTTACAATTCCCCAGCTAGTCCTATTTATAAGAGCTAGCTAGGGTTTTTGGGGAGCGGAGAGGGGACCGGGCCTAATACAAATAAACAGTCATTCGGCCCTCCTATCAAGGAGCCCAATGACCAAACATCTCACACCTCCGTACCACACTAAGTAATAACACTAAGATGCACCATGACCCAAACACAAGATCACATAGAGTATTGGGCTCGTACAGGTGAATCACTTGAACCACATTCAAGCTGTTTTATAAATAATGAAATATAATTAATGGCATCCCAAATAATTAATTAAAAACATTTTTCTTACATTCTCCCACTTGGGCAACAATAATTGTGGATTTAAAAAAATAATTGTTTTTATAAAACAACTCTCGGGTTGAACAACTTAGTGGCCATAAACATGGTTCAAGAAATGTTCATCTTAGCACAAGATATCGTTCAACAAGCATATTAGAATCGAACCATAACAGCAATTATGTTATTTACCAACATAAGACCTTCTATAACTAAAAATCATGACACGTTGCCAACATAGACCCCAAAGTATGGTAAAGTGTAATGTAGAATATATGCACATGTGATCCAACAATATACCATTGAAATTTTACATCAAGTCCTACATGACCATTGAAGGTCACTAACAGGAATATATCCCATCACACTTCCAAAAAAGGGAAGCTAACACTTCTGTAAACCGAGACACCATGCTTTTATGCCGAAACACTCATGTCTTAAACCAAGACACTAGTTACCATGGATCCATCATCACTTCAAAGACGAAGCAATCTTTTCATTCCAAGACAGCTTAACCCGCATAAAATTAATGCAAAATAAGCACAACTTGCAATTGATATAAAATTTGCGTTAAGCAAGTACAAGGATGAGAATAAATTTGATAAACCATCAAACAATATCATCTCAGGGTTTGTAATAAAGAGTTACATAAACTCCCACTAACCAATCACATCTAAATAATTAACTAAGTTCATATGATCAACATGCTTAGCAAACTCTACAGGCCTGAGCCCTTTTGTAAGTGGATCAGCTAACATGTCTGCAGTACCAATGTGCTCATAGAATACTACCCCATTTTCCACCCATTTTATAACTTTCAAATTACCTGGTGAAAGTGTATGTACCATTGCCTTGAGGCTTTCTTAAGGCCATAAATAGACTTCTTTAACCTGCAGACCGAATTTTCAGTTTCAATTGATGCAAACCCCTGGTGTTGCTTCATATACACCTCCTTATAGAGATCACCATTCAAGAAGGCTATCTTCTCATCCATTTGGTGAAGTTCCAAATCAAAATGTGCAGTTAATGCCATAATAATGCGAAAAGCATCCACTGAGGAAACAGGGGAAAAGGTTTCAGTATAATCAACGCCCTCTCTCTGAGTAAAACCCTTCAGCACAAGTCTAGCTATAAACCTTTCAACATTCCCCTTGGAATCTTCCTTGGTCTTGAAAACCAATTTACACCCAATGGCTTTAGAATCCTTAGGAAGCTCAACTACCCCACACCTCATTATTAGACATTGAGTTCATTTCCTCCTTCATTGCTTCAATCCACTTATCAGTTTGTACACTGATAATGGCGTCGCTATAACTTATAGGATCAACTATATTATGCTCTCCAAGATAAACAAAATCCTTCGAAGTTGTAGGTTTCCTTAGCCTTTCAGATTTAAAAACATGGGGTGGATTTTGTTGAGCATTCTCACCTTGCGGTGGCAAGTTAACAGGGACAACTGGGGCATCAATCACTCCATCCATTGTCTCTAAAATTGGAGGACTTGATTTTTCTATCACAATTGGCAATGGCACAAAAGTTGGTTCGTCATTGGACACTTCAGGCTGAATAGTAGGGGAGGCATAATCACACACATCATCTTCAAAGAATTTTGCATTACTAGATTCAAAAAATCTTATTCCTTGACCAGGACGATACAAAACGATACCCCTTTTACCCCTCCGGGTACCCTACACAATAGAAGCAAGTGGTACCAACTTGGATTCATTAGGATTATAGATTTTAACTTCAGCAGGACAGCCCCATATGCGAAAATGGTTTAAGCTAGGTTTTCTTCTTGTCCACAACTCAAAGGGTGCTTTAGGAACAAATTTTGAGGGTACATGGTTTAGGATATACATGGAAGTTAGAATGGCTTCACCCCAAAGAGACTCGGTAATTTGGATAAGCTCAACATACACCTCATCATCTCATCTAGAGTGCGATTACGACGCTCAGCCGCACCATTTTGTTCAGGGGTACCAGGCATAGTATGTTGGGCACCAATTCTACTGTTCTTCTGAAAATTCAGCAAAAAGGTCCCTTGTGTTGGCCAACATCACCGTGCTTTCCATATACTCACCCCCACGGTCAGACTTAACAATTTTAATCGCCTTTCCACTTTGTTTTTCAACATAGGTATTGAAAATTTTGAATTTCTCTAGAGACTCTGACTTATGTTGAATTAGGTAAACAAACCCATAACGAGAATAGTCATCAATGAAGGTGATGAAATACTTTTCGCACACAAAGATGAAGAGAGTGGCCCAGAAATATAAATGTGGATGATCTTTAAAAGGTTTGAACTACGGGTGGATCCAAACTTCCTTATTTTTGTCATTTTGCATCTAAAGCTATCGGCACAAGGTTCACCTCCATCTTGTTCAAGTTCATGAAGAATATTTTCCTTAACCAACCTATGAACTCTCTCATCAGAAATATGAGCAAGTCTCCTATGCCCAAGAAAATGAGGTTTTTCTTTACTTAATGGTCTTTTGGTCCCACTACACTCGACATTCAGGGAGAAAGGAGAAGATGATAGATTCAAACGATACAATCCCTTACACAAGAATTCATTACCGAAAAGAGATGACTTCAAAAATAACTCACACTTAGTATTTTCAAAAGTAAATGTGTAACCAGAAACATCGAGTTTTGACACGGAAATCAAATTTCGTCTTATAGACGCTACCTAAGTAAATCATTCTAAGACAATGCTAGAATTGGACTCAAAGGATAGCCTAACGCTACCAATGAAAACTATGGGAACGTGTTGGAATAGATGCCCTAGAGGCAATCTAGTTTAGTATGAATTTATTTGTGGCTAGAAATTCATTTATTATTTATTGGATATTTAACATAATGAAGTCCTTAGATTTACAATTGTTTTGTTTATCTTAAATATCCCTAGTCCAGTATAATGATTAATGGGACAATCATCTATAGACTAGTATGGGGTTGGATTGATATGGAGATATCACGATCCAACACATGGGTGTGCATTAGGGGTAATGACGCACTGGATTGACCCATCTCCGAGAAGGCTACATACATGTTATGTTGAGTCACAAGAGCTTCTCGCGGTGCAATGGTATTGTCATCCTTAGACTTGAAGTCACTAGATATTCTAGTTGTGGATTATTGTGATTTTGGTAGCGTTAAACGCTACACCGTAACTGGGTAGTTATAAAGGCGTGTACTGGATAAAATAAGAAGCAAGCTTAGAGATCCTAGTTGACGTAGATAGAATTTGCCCTCCCACATAACGGGAGCAAATATCCTAGGCCACTCAAGGGATAGTGCTTATAGAATGTCTGGCCAGACTCAAATAAATCAATATGGGATATTGATGTTATTTGCACGAATAAGGCTATTCCCATGGATCGAGAAACTATGGATTGGATATACGAGTGTGACTTATATGTCTCGTGTCCAATCCGGATATAGAGACAAAGGGATGAGACAATTACTTGTACAAAGGTTGTCAAGATTACTATTCTATTAGTTGGCTAGAATGGATGTTTTGCTAGAAATCGCTCCATATTAGCAAATAGTTGCTACCAACTAGATAGAACCTATGGGGTCACACGCTATACAGAGTTGAACTAGATTTGGGAATTAATTAATTGGATTAATTAATTAGAATGATCACTTTGCAAAACCTTGCAAACTTAGTAGGGACTAATTTGCAAGGAAGGGACTAAATTGAATTCTAGTAGGACTAGAATAAGTCCTTTAGGTAGTTGGCAAGGAGTTGTTGGACTATATAAATGACCTTCCTTCCTTCCTTCCCACAACTTATGCTCATTACTGATCATAACAAGAGTGGGAGAGAACAAAAGGAGAGAAGAGAGCTAGCAAGCTAGGAGCTAGCCGCCCCTAGCCCGCCGCCCGTCCCCGTCGGCCACAAGGAGGCCGAACACCTCCGTGTTCGTCTCGTTTTGCGTGATTCTTCTTCCTCTTCCTCTTTCCGGGCCAGCACCAAGGAGTGGGAGATTTAGAAATCAACTCTAGGCGTGGATCAACTATAGAGAACGTGACATAATTCGCGTTTGAAGTCATCAAAGGAGAACCCTAAGGTGTGTTATTGATTTCTTCCTTTACCATTGTTATGTCTCTTGACTTGTGATCCTTGGAGGGTTTTGCATGGTTAATTATTATTTCCGTTGCGCATCCATGAATCAAAACCCTACAGAACGCTGACTCCATTTCCTACGAAGATGTGATCTTCTCCTCCCCTAGGCTTGCGTTTGTTTAGAAACCCCTGCAAGGAATTAGAAACATGAATAGTGGTTCCACTATCAAGCCACCAATGGTATTTAAGAATGAAGTAGATATTTACTGATGATTACAGTAGATATAGATTTGTGTACCTTATGAGGGCAAAATCCGAATCCTTTGAAGTGTTCAAAGAATTCAAGAATGAAGTAGAGAAGCAACTTGGCAAAAGTATCAAGGCTCTACGATCGGATCGTGGAGGAGAATACTTGAGCCAAGAGTTTGACGACTATCTTAGAGAGTGTGGGATCGTGTCCCAACTCACTCCACCCGGAACGCCACAATGGAATGGCGTGTCCGAGAGGAGGAATCGAACCCTATTGGATATGGTTCGGTCTATGATGTGTCAAACCGATCTTCCATTACCATTTTGGGGCTACGCTCTATTAAGTGCAGCTTTCACCATTAACCGTGTTCCAACTAAATCAGTCATGAAGACACCATATGAGATGTGGAGTGGGAGGCGTCCCACACTGTCATTCATGAGGATTTGGGGCTGCGATGTCTATGTAAAACGTTTACAATCAGACAAGCTAGGGCCTAAATCGGATAAGTGTAAATTTGTGGGGTACCCTAAGGAAACTAAGGGATACTACTTCTACAATCCAACCGAGAACAAAGTGTTTGTTGCTCGGACCGGCGTGTTTCTAGAAAGAGAGTTTGTCTCTAAAGAAGCAAGTGGGAGGAATGTAGAGCTTGAAGAAGTTCAAGAACCACAAATCACTGAACCGATTATGGAACATGAACAGGAATCACAAGCAATTGTGGAGCCACCTGTTCAGGTAACACAAGAGCTTCGTAGATCTAGTAGAGTGCGCCAGGAACCCGAGAGGTACGGACTTCTCGTAACTGATTCCGGCGACACGATGCTCATAGATGATGAGTCTACTACCTATGAGGAGGCCATGAATGGCCCAGACTCACAGAAGTGGCTTGAGGCCATGAGATCCGAGATGGAATCCATGTATACCAACAAAGTATGGACTTTGGTGGAACCACCTGATGGGGCGCGGCCCATAGGGTGCAAGTGGGTCTTCAAGAAGAAGATCGACATGGATGGTAATTTGATTACCTATAAGGGCCGATTGGTGGCTAAAGGATTCAGACAGATTCATGGTATTGACTATGATGAAACCTTTTCACCAGTCGCTATGACCAAATCCATCTGAATCCTACTTGCAATTGCAGCATACTACGACTATGATATTTGGCAGATGGATGTCAAAACAGCATTCCTTTATGGGAATCTCCTCGAGGACGTGTATATGATACAGCCGGAGGGTTTTGAGGATCCAAAGCAAGCCAACAAAGTCTGTAAACTGCAACGATCCATTTATGGATTGAAGCAAGCTTCTAGGAGTTGGAATCGACGTTTTGATGAAGTGGTCAAAGAGTTTGGCTTCATCAGAAACGAAGATGAGTCTTGTGTCTACAAGAAGGTTAGTGGGAGCTCTGTAGCTTTTCTGGTCTTGTATGTGGATGACATACTACTCATTGGAAACGACATTCCCATGCTGCAATCTGTTAAAGATTGGCTAGGAAAGTGTTTCTCAATGAAGGACTTAGGGGAAGCAGCCTATATACTCGGTATAAAGATCTATAGAGATAGATCTAAGAGGTTGCTAGGCCTAAGTCAAAGTACATATATTGACAAGGTGTTGAAACGGTTCAACATGCAAGATTCCAAGAAGGGATTCTTGCCCATGTCACATGGAATTACTCTTTCGAAGAGTGGTTATCCTTCCAATAAGATTGAGAAGGAACGCATGAGTAGGATTCCCTATGCCTCGGCCATAGGATCTATCATGTACGCCATGTTATGTACTAGACCAGATGTGTCATATGCCTTGAGTATGACAAGCAGATACCAATCCAATCCAGGTGAGAGTCACTGGATTGCTGTCAAGAACATCCTAAAGTACTTGAGAAGAACTAAGGATGCTTTCTTGATGTTTGGCGGTGAGGAAGAGTTGTGTGTAAGGGGTTACACTGATGCAAGCTTCCAAACCGACATAGATGACTTTAGATCACAGTCGGGATATGTGTTTTGCCTGAATGGAGCAGCGGTGAGCTGGAAGAGTTCCAAGCAAGAGACGGTAGCTGATTCTACAACAGAGGCTGAGTACATTGCTACAAATGGCGCAGCAAAAGAGGCTGTTTGGATCAGAAAGTTTGTTTCTGAACTTGGTGTGGTCCCTAGCATTGCGGATCCAGTGGAGTTGTTCTCTGACAACACTGGGGCGATCGCGCAATCAAAGGTACCCAGATCGCACCAGAAGTCCAAGCACGTGCTCAGGAAGTTTCATCTGATTCGAGATATTATCGATAGAGGAGACGTTCGGATATGCAAGATTCCTACAGATGATAATCTGTCAGACCCGCTCACGAAGCCTCTCATGCAGTGGAAGCATGAAGGGCACACTAGGAGTATGGGCATACGAGATGCGCCAGATTGGCTCTAGTGCAAGTGGGAGACTGTTGGAATAGATGCCCTAGAGGCAATCTAGTTTAGTATGAATTTGTATATGGCTAGAAAATTCATTTATTATTTATTGGATATTTAATATAATGAAGTCCTTAGATTTACAATCGTGTTGTTTATCTTAAATATCCCTAGTCAAGTATAATGATTAAATGGGACAATCATCTATAGACTAGTATGGGGTTGGATTGATATGGAGATATCACGATCCAACACATAGGTGTGCATTACGGAATGTTGCACTTGATTGACCCATCACCGAGAAGGCTACATACATGTTATGTTGAGTCACAAGTGCTTCTCGCGGTGCAATGGTATTGTCATCCTTAGACTTGAAGTCACTAGATATTCTAGTTGTGGATCATTGTGATCTTGGTAGCGTTAAACGCTACACCGTAACTGGGTAGTTATAAAGGCGTGTACTGGATACAATGAGAAGCAAACTTAGAGATCGTAGTGGACGTAGAGAGGATTCGCCCGTCCCACATAACGGAAGCAAATATCCTAGGCCACTCGAAGGATAGTGCTTATAGAATGTCTGGCCAGACTCAAATAAATCAATATAGGATATTGATGTTATTTGCACGAATAAGGCTATTCCATGGATCGAGAAACTAGGGATTGGATATACGAGTGTGACTTGTATGTCTCGTGTCCAATCCGGATATGGAGGCAAAAGGATGAGACAATTACTTGTACAAGGTTGTCTAGATGACTATTCTATTAGTTGGCTAGAATGGATGTTTTGCTAGAAACCGCTCCATATTAGCAAATAGTTGCTACCAACTAGATAGAAACTATGGGGTCACACGCTATATAGAGTTGTACTAGATTTGGGAATTAATTAATTGGATTAATTAATTAGAAGGATCACTTTGCAAACCCTTGCAAACTTAGTAGGGACTAATTTGCAAGGAAGGGACTAAATTGAATTCTAGTAGGACTAGAATAAGTCATTTAGGTAGTTAACAAGGAGTTGTTGGACTATATAAAGGACCCTCCTTCCTTCCTTCCTCACAAATTATGCTCATTAGTGATCATAACAAGAGTGGGAGAGAACAAAGGAGAGAGAGAGCAAGCAACAAGGGCCGAGCCCGTCCCTTGCCGCCGCCCCTCACCCCGTCGGCCAAAAGAGGGCCGAGCCCCTCTTTTTGTCTCGTTTTGCGTGATTCCTTCACCCTCCTCTTATTCCGGGCTAGCACCAAGGAGTTTGGGAGATCTAGGAGCAACTCTAGGCGTGGATCAACTATAGAGAACGTGACACTATTCGCGTTTGAAGTCATCAAGGAGAACCCAAAGGTGTGTTTATGATTTCTTACCTTTACTATCGTTATGCATCTAGACTTGTGATCCTTGGAGGGTTTTGCATGGCTATTTGTTTGATTATGCTTCCGTTGCGCGATCCATGAATCAAAACCCTACATATACTATTTTGATCTTTTTTTTTACTTGTGTTTATTATCAAGAACACCAAACCCATGTTTATTACCATGAAATCAAGAACACCAAGAACATCACAACAAAAATATAGCAACAACACCAAAAACATCTTCCACTTTAAATCCAAAAATCTCAACAACACTAACCAAATGAAGAACATTTTGGAGGATGAACTACCTCTACAAAACAGTGTGAATTCCCATGATTCCCAAATTAAAAATACATGAATTTTCCGAATTAAAAAACCTACAACAAAAACAAAACACAAATTATTATTTAATTTCTAAGATTAAGAACATACCAAACACTAACACCAAAACATACTGGCTTGGATTTCTGATAACTAAAGAAGGTGAATTCCCATGATTCCCACTCTGCCCTGTTCTTATTTTCACACCCATATTCATCTTCCCCAATTCATCATCATCTTCTTCAATTAGACCAACAATTCAATTCAATTCAATTTGAAACCTTCTTCGCAATCCCCTCCTCCGACTCCCTCTCCTCCAGCAACTAACTCGACTACTCTTCAACCAAGTTCCTGAGTATCCAAACACCGAACAACAACAACAACAGTTAGATTGCAGAGAACCCAGAGCCCCTGCAGTCATCCAATAAAGCATGGAATCGTCTCATTTCTCAACAACAACAACAACAACAGTTAGACTGCAAAGATTTAACTGATTTTACCGTTTCGAAATTCAAAAAGGCTATCTCCGTCATGAACCGCACTGGACACGCTTGATTCCGCCGCAGACCTCCTGCTTCCACCTTTTCTGCGACGGTTTCCGACATGAGACAGAGGATGACGCTCTCTCCGACGCCGATCGGTGTAGCTCCGTCTAAATCGCAGCCTCAATCGATCCTCTGACTCTCGATTTCACGAAACCTAATTTGATGAACTCGGAATCTAATAAGGGGAGCCAATCGACGATTCAGATCTCAACGAATTCATTCAGCACCTCGCCGTCGATGTCGTCAAACTCATCGTTCGTGTCGTCGATCGTTCTCTTCTGGAGGCGATAGGGTTTTCGATCAGGTTTTTCATCTGGGCCCTCATCGTTCTCTTCCGCCATCTCCCGGAGACTCTTCTTCATCATGGCCATGGCGACAGAGAAGAGAGAGGCTTGGGGTTTGTTCGATGGTGTGGTGTTGTGTCTGGTCGTAGAAGGAGGAGAAGACGATGAGGGAGGCGGCTGTGAGAGACATAGGGGAAGAGAGAAAGAAGGGAAGAGAGAGAGAGGGGGGGATTAGGGTTAGAAATGGAGGAGGGAGGGGTTAGGGTAATATATAAGGGGTAATTTGATAAAGTTTCAGGGGTAAAATAATATTTTTTTCCCATGCTGTTAGTCAACAGTTAGTCTCCATCCAAAAAAAGGTGCGGAGTGTCTTTATCCAAAACCCAGGGTAGCGGCGTGGAATTAAACCTAAACTCAGGGGTGGTCAGTGTCTTTTACCCTTAGAAGTATCATATGGCACTGAAAGGTGTTTGTTTGCTACGGGCACCAGTTGATTAGAGTTGTCAATTCTGTGTAGGGTATACTACCATATGGTAAAGCTATTGCGGTAAAGAGGCTCTCAATAACATCTGACCAACGATTACAGGAGTTCAGAAACGAAATAAGTTTGATCACAAGACTTCAAGACAGGAATCTTGTCAGGCTAGTGGGTTGTTGCTTGGAAGGGAATGAGTTGCTACTTATCTATGAGTATATGCCCAATAAGAGCTTGGACTTGTTCCTCTTCGGTATGAACCCCTCAATTGCAAAATTGCTGATTTTCATATGAAGAAACCCAGAAAATGCAACCAATCTTAAGAGCCAAGCTATCAATCTTAGTTCTTACATTCTGTTACCAGAACCAAATAAAGGCGCAGAGCTGGATTGGACAAGGCGATTTCCCATTGTTAGCATTATGTGCGCCCATGTGGGGTGCACAATGCAATTATCCTAAACTTATGGGTTTAGGTGAGACAAGCTCAAACCTTATGGGGTTAGTAGCAAGGACAAACCCTAGGGGGTTATGTTGCAATTGGGTATAAGTCTGTCTATATAAGGAGACAGCCTCCTACACATATTATATGAGAGTCATAATAATATACACACTACTGTAGAGATCATGTGCTGATCATAATACAGTAAACCCTAGACTCTCTCTCTAACTAGTCTCCATTGGGTGGAACTTGGTGTGGA
The DNA here is from genome assembly GCA_023055425.1 of Linanthus parryae. Lineage (NCBI taxonomy): Eukaryota > Viridiplantae > Streptophyta > Magnoliopsida > Ericales > Polemoniaceae > Linanthus > Linanthus parryae. The sequence goes on from JALGPY010000002.1 coordinate 78,661,679, forward strand.
TTAGAGCTTTCGTCCTAGTGATTCGAGCCAGACTGTGGGAGCGAGAAGAGCACGTGAAAGCAAGCATCCTACGATCATCCGCTGTGCATAGGAGCTAAGGAAGACAAGGTAAACACATGAATCTTCCGCTATAATTCATGTTGTAGATATGTATGTGATAGATCATATTCGTCCTTCATTGGTATCAGAGCCTAAGGCTTGTTTTTCGTGCCTCGTTATGCGTTCCCGAATCTGTTAAAAAAATCGAGTTTTTGAAATTTCATAATCTTTTAGTGAAACCTATATGGTAAGATAGAGTTTTTCACGAGGATTCCAGAAATATAAATTTTATAATTTTTGGACGAACAGAGAATTATATATGATTTTTTAAAGATTCGGAACTGTATAAATCTGGACTGTTAGATCTGAGCAGTAAAAAGATTTTTTCAAAACATGTTAAAATTGGGTTTTGAATACATAATCTTGATCAGCGTGAAAAGACGATTCCAACGATATAAGGATCGCCGGAAACGGAGGCCGGGAAGGCGGCGCGTGGGCTTCACGCGCCACCGACGACGCCTCCACGCGCGGCCGCGCGCTCCCATGCGCCGCACGCGCCAAGGGCTGGCGGCAGCTGCTGACGTGGCCCTAGGGCTGATGTGGCAGATGGCGTGGCAGATGACGTGGCAGCCGCGTGGGATGCTGACGTGGCATGGTGGCGTGGCATGATGGCGTGGCTGCTGACGTCAGCACATGGCTGATGTGGCATGCCACGTGGCAGCTAACGTGGCACTCGGCCGACGTCAGCGCGTGACGGAGGCGGACTTGCCCACGCGCGGCGGCGTGTGTGGGCGCGTGAGCCCTCCTCCGGCCACTATTTTTCGCCAAATGTTTTTCTATATGCTCAGAATTAAATTTCCTATTTTCTGGGATTTTTTCATAATTTTTGGAAAAACAGAAAATTTTATTATTTTCCAGATTAATTAATTAGTGTTTAGCAAACTTCCCGAGGCAGTTAGACGTCCTTAAACACACTGTTTTGAGCCCAAATTTTTTCTGGAGACTTAGGAAATTTTTCCCTACCTTATGAGATAGGAGGTGAGATCCTAGGTAGTTGGGAGCAATTTTCGATCTTATTAGTTGATTGATTTATTGCTTATTAATTTCCAGTAATTATTCTTTAATTTTGGAAATTTCCAGAAAATTCCAGTATGTTTATTTTATTATTATACATGCTGTTGTGGGTTGAATGGATGTGTTTGATGCATGGATGTGGCTTAGATGATTTTATATTTGGTTTTGGTTTTGAATATATAATCAATTAAAATACGGCATGCGATTCGTGCCTCTCTACATACTCTATTGTCTTTTCTTCTCATCTAAATCGCCTATTAGAGGTTACTTCTTATTAGAAATAAGATAATTAGTGAAGATTGAAGAATAGAAGCTTCAAGAGAGGTGGCCAAACCAAAAGCTGTGGCGCAAGGTGCATGGAGCAAAGAGACGAACAGGGAAGCTTCAAGGAGCACTCGAGATTGGCGAGATCCATGAGGCGAGAAGTTCAAGACTTTCTCAAGACGTACTCTCAATAGTGGGAGTGCACCTTAGGGGCCACATCCATTGCATATTTATTTATGCTTGTGCTTGTTTTACGTTATAACTGCGTGTGATTGGATATAACTGTATAACCTCGCATGTTAAGGAACTAAAACAAAAGAGCTCACATGGTTATACATGATTGAAACTAATAGGGAATCATATGTGACGATATTTGATTCCTAGAATTGCTACTAGGTTATGGTGGAGTCCTTATGATGAACTATGAAATTATAATCATGTATCATGTTATTTCGGAGCTAAGAAAATGCTAGTATTAATTTCCTATGCAATGTCTCAAGATCAATCGTGTCTAAATCGAAACTGTAAAGGCTAAAATAGTGACAATAAACGATATGACAAGTCATCGTACTATGTAACCAAATCGTTGGACATAGTTTGTCAAACCACCTACAAGTATGGTCGAACATGTGATGAATAGTTGTCACAGCAGCACATGAACATTATCTTTAGGCTAACCAATAAGCGGGAGGCAGTCAAGATAAATGTCATAGAGCGTGCTATGCCAAGGTGGGGAAATGACCTCATCAGCAAGTTCAAGACCACTTTGAGATTCAAAGATTGTAGAAAAAAGCCAAAGAAGAATCTTGGATCCACCTTAGCCATTTGCCTCATTAAAAAATTGTGAGTAACGACTCATAAATCCCACCTTAAACTATCATGCTTAAGTTATCCGATTAGCAATTTGTTGCTATCTCTGCCACGTTTCATGAAAATGCCATGGAAACGTTATATGACACACTTTGAGAGTGTCAAGATGTTTGGATGAGACCAAACATCACTCCATTCTAGGATCTAAGCAATATATGATTGCTAAGTATACTAGTTCAGCATACTTTTGAAGTCTAAGCAATATATGATTGCTAAAAGACTGTGAATGAAGTATGATAGGCAGATGTAGTCCCTACTCCGGTATTAAGACCGTGAGGAACAAGTGGGGGCAAGGATAAGGGAATCAGGGCGAAATATTGGTACATGACCAATAGCCCAAGACAGGCAAATGCAAAGGAGGAAAAGGATGTTTCCCTAAGACTAGAAGGCCAGACCTGGCATTAACTTCTCGTCTAAGGATCCATAAGATTATCTTTGAGAGAGTAGCCACCAAAAGATTTTTTGGTTACAGTTTTACTTTGGAATTGGTCATGTTATGTATGGTTATGCACTCTTGATTTCTAGCATGAATAAACGCCTCAGGATCTTTGGATATCAACTAGGGTTGTGCCTTATGATTCTGATATGTGGCGCGCTAGATTGAGACACACTATGTTAGGAAAGGATTTTCAGGCTAGCTAAGGTAGGCCTGCTTGGAATATGCCCAAGGTACCCTTACCTGTGTGTGATTCTTGCCTTACACGAAAGGCGAAAGGCAAACTATCCAGTAAAGCAGTAAGGATTATTGAGTCTTTACAAATAATTCATTCTGTTGTATTTGTGTTCCATTAAATGTTAATAGCTAAAGACATGGTGCTTACTGTTCCATCACATTCGTAGATTATTGTACGCATCTCAACTATGTGTGCTTGGGCCACATAAGTCTAAGACACAAGGGTGCTTTAGACAGGTATCTACAAAAGGTAGAAAACCGTCTGGATAAAAGGATATGTCCTTGGCCAGAATGAGACTGCGAGTGTCTATCTTAGCAAGAGCTATGTGATGGAGAGTATTTAGGCAGTTGGCTATTCCCATGCCCCGCAGCAGATTGCTGTGGCGGATAGGAGGAATATGATACAGCCTGAGACGGTTCGATGTATGATAGTGCGTGCAAAGTACATGTTCCCTATATTGAGGAGACGCTTTAATAAACGGCTATCGAAGTACTCAACCAAATAACCACCAAGTCTGTAGCCACTACGCCCTACGAGATGTGGACCAAAAAGGCAACCTATATGAGGTCACCTTAGGCCATAGGGATCGGAAGCTTATGAGCTAACTAAATTTTCCTAGTCAGGAAGAAGCTTGTGGAGATGGCATTCTCTGCAAGTAAGAGGAACCACTAGATGACACCCAATTCACCACTACTCAAGAGGAATTTGTTCCTATAGATCTTGAGAACAGTGGGAGTGCCTTACCTAGTGAGCAGCCTATCGTATATGACGATAATGCTGAAGAAGAACCCTCTTTGCGTAGGATCGCTCTTTGGAGCGTACCCCGTCGACGATTCCACATCGAAGGGGAGACATGATGGTCACCACGCAAGAAGATGAACCTAGGATATCGTCCCAGGATATTTCATCACCTGACAATAAGGAATTTAGACCCTAGATGGAAGAAATGTATCTTCATGGAGTAACATACCTTCCCATACTATTCAGAGTGATCTAGGGGGCTGCGTATTCGAAACGCAACAGCCGATTAGTAGTATAACGCAAATGGATTCACAAGATATATGATTTCTCATAAGGAGATGTCCATAATTAAGGGAATGTTCGTAGAGATGATAATCTCCGCGAGCATGGAGGAACCGCTAGAATATACCCTGCTCCTTAGTCCATCATGAGGAATTAGTCCCTCAAGGATCCTTCAGACAGTGGGAGTGATTTTCTAAGCGAGGTGCCCATCCATAGGGGTGAGAGCTAAATTAGGATCCTCCAATGCAAATGAATTGCTCGTAGGAGCATATCCCATCGACTGTTTGAGATCGAAGGGATGATCTTAAGGATCGCCTTGCATAATCGATAGGATAGAATACTATGCCTTATCGTTCCCTAATTATGAAGAATGAAAGGTAACCTTTACAAGAAAAGTTAGAGTCTGCAAAGACCGACCAAGTTTAAGGCTAGGTTGACTTTTCCGACTGGATATTAGACTATTGGAAATGGATGTACTTCCAAGTTCATTCAGAGTGACACAGACGGAAGCATACTAAGGCATACGACTTGTAGAGATATCGGTAATAGTTGTGATGATGGAAATAAGGCTCCATTCTCGATAAACGTGACGACTAAATTTCTCAATAGAGAAATCAGAGAGGTGATATGTACGACTCGACCACAGGGTTTTGAGATGTATGATCAAATGCACAAATAGGTGCAAGCTAATTAAGCCTTTGGTAGTCTTAACTAGTCCTCAAAGTCAGCAGTATTTTATCAAGGGATGAAAAACCGCTGCATATCACTCTCAGTAGTAAAGAGTAGATGATTACGTCACTTATTATCGATGACACACTATTTTCCAGGAGAGTCTAAGGACTATTTCACATCCACTATAGGGTGTTTATCCTTTCGATTTGTGACGAAGGATATTAGTAGGGCGAGATGCATTCTCGTTCGTTCAAAAGGACTTCTTATATTGACGCATAAGGCGGACAACAAGAAGATACTTTGAACGATTCCATGTTATGGACCCGAGGCCATGTGATACTCCTGTAGCTTGCTGTAAGACTTTATGAGCTTGAATATGTGCCCTAGAAGACACCATACTAGGTTGACCAAATGACCAAAGTGCCCGATGCAGTGTGAGTCTGCTATATACTATGGTATATACTGAGACCCCACAAACCCTATGCAATCGGAAGAGTGGATTTCAGGAAATCTAACTTAAGACACTGGATTGCAACCAAAAGGATACTCTATACGAAGGATCATGTGCTGTGACTATCGGAGATGATGCTTCGACTAGCCAGCTATGCATGCTGACTAGGGTGGGGACCTAGATACACGTAGATCCACCTCAGGCTATAGTCCATGCTAGATGACATCGCATGGAACTGCAGCATAAGTGTTGCACAATCGTATTAGACCGCTCCGTCGATCATGGAAGCGAAGCACGATTGCCTGTTCTGTCACCGGACAGAAATATGTTTGGATAAGAAGGTTTCTGATAAGCTTATGAGCTGTCACCCAACCTGTAATGCTAGCATACGGCTACAGTACTTTTGATAAGGCCAAACATATAGAAAAGAAAAGGGTACTGTTTCACAAAAGGTGAAATGACTACCTGAAGAGTAATCTTGGAGTAGATCGACTACGGGCCAGAGTGTAGGCACCTCCCATTCCTAAACCACATAAGAGTCGTCTTTGTGGATTGCTTTAGAAAATTGGGACTCGGTAGTCGATCACTAGCGATATGATTGATGAGCATATGAGACATTAATAACTGGATTTTAATTGGATTTGTTTAATTATGCTACATGTTGTTTCGATACGTGTAAGATACGTTTACATATCCTGTACTAGCATAGAACATGTCGCGCGGACACTAGGTTGACTCTCTCACACGAGCAACCGCCTTTACAATATCCTGGATTGCCTAGGTGAGTAGAAGATGAGACAGAATCCCGATAAGCGCTAGAAGCCTATGATATGATGACTCCTGCCATATGAGGCGCATGGCCCATGACAAGAGCTGGACATCTATCAATAGTGCAAGACCCTGTCAGAAGGATTCATTTGTCGCATTGGAATAAGTTCCAAGGTGAGATTGGTTTATGGCCATTCGAGCATGGTTACTACCCCGAACCATGTATAGTCTGCGTAGAGAAAGCCAGATGAGAGAACTGATTTCGATTGCATATGTGCAACACTCAGTACTCGGGTTAATAGTCATATGGGCTGTTGGACTTACATCTGTATAGTGGTCCCTATGGGATAGGACATGTGCTCTGATAGAGTCCAAACACTATGGCGCATATCTTATGAGATAACGCGTGCTGATGAGTGACATGAGGTGGCGAGTAGAACTAGTCCCTGAGATTCCTCGCCGTGTGAGCCTCGTCGATCATATAAGAATGATTGACACTGTATACCCTTAATACTTTCATCCATGTCGGGGAGAGACGGTTCGGTGGTGCTACTTTAGCGTGACACCTCACGGCTATGAATGATTCGGCCTACCTGGACATTGCTAGGAAAGCAGCTGACTCCGAATCAAAGAGACAATGGATGGAAAGGAAGATTCTAATTACATCGCTCTTTATCATATTCATTGGGCCCACCTACAAGATCTTATGGGATCATGCAGGATATGAATGTAATAAAGGAGATATAGACTCATTGATGCACGACCTTCGGGACAAGGTAGGTGCTCATGGTCTATGAGATGACAATTGACAGAATCTAGGGGATACGATATATATATATATATATACGTATTGCATTATTACTTGAGGTTGAGTGCGCCTGCTGCTAGCTCGTCTCGTATGAGTTTAGAGTATGGAACTCCCGAAATGCAGGTTCTCTCACAGTCACACACCAAGGCCACATAACACTTTGGCAGATGATAATAGTTGGAGATTGAGGGAGACTAGAACTACTGTATTTGTGCAACCCCACTGTGCGAGTGGGAGATGTTAGCATTATGTGCGCCCATGTGGGGTGCACAATGCAATTATCCTAAACTTATGGGTTTAGGTGAGACAAGCTCAAACCTTATGGGGTTAGTAGCAAGGACAAACCCTAGGGGGTTATGTTGCAATTGGGTATAAGTCTGTCTATATAAGGAGACAGCCTCCTACACATATTATATGAGAGTCATAATAATATACACACTACTGTAGAGATCATGTGCTGATCATAATACAGTAAACCCTAGACTCTCTCTCTAACTAGCCTCCATTGGGTGGAACTTGGTGTGGATTAGAGCTTTCGTCCTAGTGATTCGAGCCAGACTGTGGGAGCGAGAAGAGCACGTGAAAGCAAGCATCCTACGATCATCCGCTGTGCATAGGAGCTAAGGAAGACAAGGTAAACACATGAATCTTCCGCTATAATTCATGTTGTAGATCTGTATGTGATAGATCATATTCGTCCTTCACCCATCATCAAGGGAATTGCTGGGGGAAGTCTAAACCTGCATGAAGATTCCCGACTTAGAACAATTCATAGGGACCTCAAAGCTAGCAATGTGTTACTCGACCAAGAGTTGAACCACAAAATATCAGACTTTGGAATGGCAAGGATTTTCGGGGTGAATCAAGATGAAGTCAACACAAAAAGAGTAGTTGGGACATAGTAAGCACAGAATGTTAATTTCCCATACTTGGCTGTTTATTCAATCGATCTAGTTGGATTTTTTTCATGTTCATCTTTGTGTGCATCTTATACTTTTTCTGTTTGTATCATCAATCTATACAGTGGGACTGGGATATATGTTCTCAGTTTCTGAGTACTATTACTTTAAATAATTAGCGGGAAAAAGAACGGTGGCTTTTATGTTCAGGAGCATGGGCACAACCTCCTCAGTTTTGTGAGTTCTTCGGCCCTTGAGTGCATTGTGAAAGTGCAAAAGCACAACATTAGGCTAAAGTTGGAAATGATTACGACATTAACTTGTTTGTTACAGGCTTTGAAAATTTGGTCTGAAGGTCGAGGGCTAGAGCTGCTGGACCCCTTAACGAATGAGTCAAGTGTGGAAGATGAAGTACTGTTGGAATGCATCCATATTGGTCTGTTGTGTGTCCAGGCCGACCCAGCAGACAGACTGACTATGTCACTTGTGGTTGTTATGTTGGCAAGTGACACTGTGACACTTCCTCAACCTACAAAACCAACATTCCCTGTAGGGCGACAAGTCTTGAGATCAGATCTTCATAAAATGCTGGGGTTGTATCTGTCAATGAGATAACTATTTCAACTGTATCCCCCAGGTGACTTCTACTACTTTAAAAAATTTAGTTGGTTTCATTAGTCTGTAGTCTCTACCAAAATGCCTATCTTCATTTTTACTTCAATGTCTGCATTTGTTGAAACATGGTCAGTGCTCTCTTTAAGTCCATTAACCATGCATTATGGTTGTGGAATAGTGTTCTCTGCGCACAAGTGGACGAGAGTGGTGGAAAGCATTACCATATAATCTGTTGTTGTTTAGCATTTTAGCTTATTCAGTGTTGATTTGTGATTGAATTCTGGAGAAACAGATAAGAAAGTTACAACAGATTACGTGGAAATCTGTAAATTTGAATGAAATGTTATGGATAGACAGTTTGAAATGATTTGTCAAACGAGAGGTATATTTGGAGGAGGTCATGAATGATATTTATAAAGCTAAATCAATGACATGTATCTGGCAATGAACCTCTTCAAGAAACCCTCTTTAGGCATTTCATCCAACACCTGTGTAGTAAATGATTAATAGCTTTAGAACACAAGTTGCTACTTAACTGATCTAGCGAGGCTATGCATTAAAAGGGGGAAATTGTGTTTCTCTCGAGTATTTCTCGAACACATTTCTAGCCAAAAGAGTTTTTAGCTATGGACAGTAAATTAAACAACACAGAATTGTGACTAGCAATTCGCAATCACTTCTTCGAACGCGAAATCAGAGGGATAGTAGTACCATAAAATCGATAGCTTTTCCTTTGTCCTTCTTCAGGGAAGTCTTCTGTGACGCCTTCGAAAAAAGAGACCCTCCTACCGTTCATCAGATGCCTTCAACCCACCAAAAAAGAGCCTGGAACTTGGCCTTCTCTCTATCACCATTCCTCCAAACAATACCCATGGGGGCTTTCGAAGAGACTACTTGCTTTACTCTCTCCAACGGAACTCCGACAACAGTGGAGGAGAGGTACCGGTGTTGAGCTATGGTGATTCAAGCAACTAGTTACTCGTTAGGTCAGAGCTCCGTTTGGCGCTTAACAAGCCGACCTCGAGGTTTAGTTTGGATCCAGTAAAAAAAATTGATAAAACTGAATCAATATATTTAGGGTAAAAAACAAAAACCGCCCCGAGTATGGGTTAAATACAAACGTAAAAACACACATCTACCTTCACATAAAAGAAAAATTACACTACTATAAATATCAATAACCTATATGTTAAATATGTCAATTCAACTTTGCTAGCCGCGACACAGCAGTTGGGTGACAAGAGGGAGAGGCCAAGTCCATATCATTCTTAGTTATTTTGCCACACCTGACCTGACCTGACCTGACCTGACCTGACCTAACCTTCGAAAGAAGTTGCAAGGACAAACCAAATTGGGGACGCCCGGAACCAATCAGCAGCAACTCACACAAATAGCCAAACCAGCAAAATCAAAGAGATGATGGAAAATGACTCCCCTGCTCATAAATGAACCAACCAAGTCAACTAATCAGCGAAGCAGCAAGAGAGTTAAACAATCAACCAAGTACTTATTTAACCACAGAAACAAGTCAATGCTCCATGAACATCAAGTAAGAGGAAAGTTTCTTCAATACGCCTTTTGTCCTGCAAAGATGAACTTACAAGCAAATCAAGTCTTGGGTCCATGAACAATGTTTGGTTTTATAATATCGCTCCCCTGCTCATAAATGAACCAACCAAGTCACACACAAGAACTGTTTAATGTCAAGCTATTGAGGTTGAGACTTGAGAGTTGTCTAATGCCCTCATGCTTCTTCATTTAGATAAATGAACATTATCAAGATACTCTTAGCTTTAAATTTCCAATCCCATCAGATCTATCACTTGAAATAGAACCCGCTTATTGGCATCCTACTACACAGCTGGGTCCATGAACAATGTTAGCCACGTGGCTGAATGGTAAGATCCAAAAAATTATTACTAATTTTATCGAACATTTAGGAATTGTTTTCACTTCGAGTTCAGAAAGGCATGAAACTAAAATATACAGTTTTTTTGTGTCGTAGAACTGTAGAAGTCATGGCTTCTGCCATTTTGACAGTATAAAGGTGGGGACAGAAATTTGAAAATGGAATGCATGACAATGCGGAGTCAACACAGTGCAGCGATATTATGAATGTTTAGTTGATACAAAGGAAACAATTTGGAACAGAAACTTCAATAATGGATCATTAGATCCTCCATCAGAAAACCAGCCATTTGAAAGAGTTCACCACCTTATATTTACCTTACCTAGCAAAGCAGGACTGTATGGAAATATCCTGGACTTCTATTCTGTTGACTGTCCCACTTCGGCTCCATAGTAGCATTTCATCACTTTCACCATCATCTACCCCGACAGAGAGAAAACATTCACAAATAAGAACAAAGAAAAAGAATTAAGTAGGAAAGAAGGGTTTTAGACAGACGAAGTTACCAGCCAAAGAGAGTCCAACAACAAATACTGCAGCCAAGCGGGCTTCAGAAGAAAATGTGTCACTGTAGAATGAGAGGCAGCATCAGGGTTATCTCAAATTTTATTTGTATTCTAATGACTTATTATTGTAAAATAATACTTCATATTGTCAGAGATGGTATTCCTTGTAGACCTATACATGAAGCCACCATAAGTGGTCAAAGCCTGTGGTGGGTTACATGGGGGAGCAACAATTCTAGTTTTCACCTCTTTCTTTGGCTGGTAGAGGTAAACTAACTGAAAGTGAACCACCACCACCACTTTCTTCTTAGTCTTTTTGGTCCAGGCCTATGCATGGCTGGGGTTCAATCCGAACCAAAACCTATTTCCGTTGTTTCATTAAGGAGCTTCATATGTTTTACATCCAAATCATGCTCAAACCTACCCGTTACTCTCAACAATAATTGATATATTACCAAACAGTGTAAAACATCAACGGACTACTAGACTAGTACAGTAAAGTAGTGATATATGTCAAAACCAATTGGCAATGAGAGGAGTAGCCCAGAACACTTATTAATTCATTCTGTTCTCCTCGAATGGCCGATGTGGGACTTCTCAACACGCGGGACTTCTCAACACGCACCCTCACGTGTGGCATTCTTTGGCCTACACGTGGATCGGTCGGTGAGCACGTGGGTTGTTAGATCATTCACGTGTGTGAGCCGTGGCTCTGATACCATGTAAGAATCCATGGGGTTCCACCTCAAAACCAATTGGCAATGAGAGGAGTAGCCCAAAACACTTATTAATTCATTTTGTTCTCATCGAATGGCCGATGTGGGACTTCTCAACAATATATGCTAGGAGCTGATGTATAAAAAGTTCTGTGAAGGAGACTGTACTCGGTAAAAAATATGGATCAACGGCTGTTGTTTCCTAACTAAAGTACAAATCGAGACTGCCGAACCAGCCTGGGACCGGGTGGTACAGGACCGGCCTTGGCCCGCAGTAGGAGGGGACCTGGGCTGCTTCCTGGATATCGGGACCATTGGCCCGGCCCAACCCAGCCCACGAGACCACCCGAGCAATTCCAACGATAAATGGACCGAATTACCCCCTAACAGCCATGTAACTGCTGTATCTATATACCATTTTTAACCCCAGAAAGATTTAAAAAAATGTATATAACAGAGTGCTATTGAATGGTTGCTGGGGTTGTCGGAGCATTTCTCGGACAAATAATTGGAGCTGCTAGAAATCGTTGTTGTGATGCTTTTCTACAAGCTGTCTCCCTATGGTCGAAGGGCTGGTATCATCCAGCGTGACCTACTGGTTCCTCTCAACTCCAAGGGTAGGAGTCCAGGAGAATAATGTTTAGGTCACCCACAAATTTAATCAGAACAAAATATAACCAAAAAGCATACAAAGATCAATCGATCTCATGAACACTTTCTCTCTAAGAGGTCCACCTATTGAACGATAGTAACCAGTTAATGTGAATCCCCTTCCGACAATCTCACCAGCGCAAAATCAAGCAAAGCATTGCAACCCAGATATAGCAGCTATGCTAGCATCCTCAACTTGCAACATCTCAGCGACCTTCAGCAATTTCATCGCATACATGAACAATGTCAATCTTACAAGCGCACAGTAGGAAATGGCGTAAAAGGTGGCACGGCCAGTTCAACTCCAATCACATATACACATATCGGGAGATTTACATATTTATCTAATTATTTCACCCGGACATAGGATAATCAAACGTAGTGCCCCAATCGCCATTCCACAAAATGGGCAGCAAATACCAACAATGAAATAGGCAAAAGGAGGTATGAGTTATCAAAGAACACAGTAGCAAATGATAGGAGTATTTAGAACCTTAGCTGCAATATTGCATGCATTAGTTGTAAACATGATATGACACAGTAACAAGTCTCACTATGCTAATTTTCTGTGGAAACTCTAGATTTAGAATCATTAAACTGCTTGTGGGTGGCAGGCCAGATTTACTTTTCCTATATGTTAATTTGATGACATAGAAAAGAGTCTCACGACGCTAATATGGTATTGCAACTTTCAAGCTCTTCAGTTGAGACATAAAAAATCAAGAGGTGTTTTGTGGTACATAATTTGTAAGAAATCATATGATGATAAATTAGCAATTTGATATATCTATTGTTAAGCTTAGAATAACCAACCTTCTCACTCTCTTGAATTTGGTGCTTCAACTGAGCAATACCGATATTGGGCATGAGAGGTGGAACAGCACCCGTGAGAACGTAGACCTGAAATTACCAAAGAACACTCATCAGTCTACTGAATAATTGTAATATAAAAAAGACTGAAAATTTAACAGAGAGAGGAGAGAGCAACCAATGCAGATGTTACCTAGAGACTAGAGGGATACGGCATCACATACTCTGGGAATCTTTCTGGGGTTTCGATATCTTTTCCTCGGACAGCGACAATGGAGTTTTGGCCAATCCCAGGACATCCTTCACATCCATTCCCACAAGCCCCCAATTCTGAGATGCGAGCCCTTGAATTGATGTTGGAGAAATGGACGAGTAGAGGACTAATGAAATACAAACAAAAAAAACCACATTTCGTATGGCCTCCAAATTTTCAAAACAAACTCATTAAGAAAGATCAAAATGAAAAGAGTAGAGAAAGCATATGATAGAGTGAACTTGTCCAAAAAAGTAGTCTGTATCTGTTTATGTGGCGTCCCTTCTCTGGTGAAGGGTCGTGGAAAATGAGTCATCACCATAAAGTATATGTAAGAATAAAATTCCAGGCTAACAACCAAGCCTTAATCTTGTTTGCTTGCATATTAGCTTATGGTGTCCGTCTATGGTAAAGGGTCGTAAAAAATGATTTATCACCATAAAGTAATGCATATGGAGTAATATCAAGATTAGTATTTGACCCAACAATTTACTTAAATGATTTAATCCATTCAGAAAAGATGATCATTGTAGCTATCTTTATTGTGACCTATCTCAGTGAAACTTTTCCAGACGTCTGGTATATTATTCAAATTTAAGGCACTTAGAATAATCTCAGGCGATATCTCTCACTTAAATAAGGAAGCTTAAACTATATTCAAACTTTAAGTTCAAGTACCTGAATATAAGATGCATCATTAACCCAGTCATGTCTACCCAAAGTTGGCTTTTTCATCCAGCATATCTAACTAAGTTAATCCTCCTTACTATTATTGTCCGCATGTACTCATATACTTCATCAGGTGATTCTGTATTCAAATTAGTGAACCATCAGGCCACAGAATTGAGATTAAAAGTTATCCAAAAAGAACATTAGAATATGAATCACAAAAAGAAGTTATAGCAGAAAGCTGAATGTATTCGACTGTTTAACTTACAGTGAGATGTGTTGGTATCCTCACATACTCGATTACTGTAAGAAATTCACAAATTGGGAGCGCAACATGGGATACGATGCCTTCGCCGGTGCCTGGAACAGAGCATCATGTTTCAAACATCACTCAACTGATGCAAGCATGACACAACTAAGCAGCTCCACCCCTAACCAAAGAGAAAACATCATTGCATATGTGAGAGTGGCGAGATAATAAGATATGGACCAAACTGAAATTATTTCAAACATCTATTTAGATATATGAGCCAGCGACAAACAGATGATCCAAATTCTCTAGATTAATTGTTAAGAACCTGCTTATATATGCAACTGTGCCGCCATCAGGATATGAGATATCTCATTTAACATGATGTCCTTCAAGAACTTACTTGGGCTCAAAATTGGCCTGTTTTTGCATTTAAAGACATGAAGAACAAGATCCCAAAGAATTCTTTTATGATGGAAAAGTTCTCCTTTCACATAACAGCTGCTTATACTTTAAAACCTCTGTCGTGTATGTATGTTTTCGAGCAGGTCCATTCTCAATGCCTCTTACACGGCTAGCAAAATTTAGTGAACACAGGGTTTCACCCAAATCTGACGCACTTGGACTGATTTGCAAAAACATCACAGTTTTGCATATTCTGTCAGGATATATTATGTACATCTTGTATATCAGTAATATGCAAGTGCAACTCAGCCTTTACAGACAATTGAGTTAATCTACCAAGAAACACCCACAAGCTCACCTAGAGAGCTTTGCAACATGTGAGTGAGCTTTGAATTCCTGTTTGACAAAACATAAAACACTGAGAACAAAACTATGTGTGTAAGAGAGATCAGAGAGTTGAATAGATACCTGTATGGGATGTGCGTTAATTTAGATGCAAGTGCTGAGATAACATCACCAAGTGCCGAGAGGGATCTATTTAAGAACTGAGATTCCTTCACCCTTTCTCCTTCAACTTCAATCCTCCCGACTCGTTCACTACCAGCCAAGTCCACCAGTCAAAGGTGATTCTTTGTCTTATGCCCATTTATTAAACTCTCTGCTTTAACAGTCACTCTCAACAAGCTAGAAAGAGCCAAAACCCATAATCAGACTAACAATAATAGATCAATGTCTCATCTACATGAAAGATAATATGTTTCTAACAACAGATCAAGGGAACCAATTTCTTTTAGAAGACCACGCTAACTGTTCACCAAAGATCACATTCTTCAGCATTGTCACAAATATGATTTGAAACAATACCAATAGATGGAAGATCTAAGATGATAAGTTATCGGAGTTCACTCACCAACTGAGAACGGCTGCTAAGCTCATTACCGTTCGTAGATCCTACTGATCTGGCTCGACTCCCAGACTTGAGTATCTCCCAAACTTCATATGTGCTATAAACAGATGCTTCAATAAGGCCCGAGTCCTCCTGGGTTCCATCAGCTACTTGTTTTATATCCAACCTGAATTTCCACAAGTAGAGAACTCTCAATTCTTGGTGCATGCTAATTTAGCCTCGATTAAATATGATAGAAATGCAAGAACTAACTATGTAGTTGTTGATACAAGTGTCTCAGAAATGTAGCTGTGCGTTTTAAACATGACCACAACGTAAATGCATATTGATTAGTTGTTCAATCGAAGAGAGACGATAGTGAGGACATGAAGGAATGATGACAGTTGCAGGAGATTCGTAAAAAGTTATTACTCGACGCTGATGATATGCTTTGAGGTATGATGACAATTGCAGGAGAATGCTTACTTTTTTAAATTGTTGATTGGGATTCTCCATTAGAAGATCTCTAATCTTCTCATTGTACAACTACAATATACTAATTAATAGTTCATACTTCATCACACTTCTCCTTTCATCAGAAATCCTAAACAGCTCCCCAACGTCCGGTAATTGACTCCCCTACTTTCAACTGTTCCATCCATAGTAAATGTCTTACCAGTTCCAGTTTGTCCATATGCAAAAATACAGACATTGTATCCATCCAACACAGAGGTCCCAACTGGAGAAGTTTCGACAAAAACAGTCTCGGGCACGCTAGTCTTTTTACATATTTCCATCCAACATATGGATGGAAAGTTAACGGAGGGTACCACCGTTGCAACAATTGAAAGTATGGGTACCGTAGATGCTGCAATTGAAACTATGGGTACTAAATCCAATCAAAATTCAAACTATGGGTACCGGCGATGCAATTAAGCCGTAAGAAAATGTTAATAGGTTCTTTCACAATGTGATTATATCGAGGTCATTGCAATTTAAATGATTGCATTAACAGTACCCTGATCCCTAAGCAAAGCAGTAACTTAATCGACATGTCTACTTGATTTTAAAAAGCAGTACGACACTGTTCTTACAAGGCGGCTATATCGTACAACGATAATATTCGAAGAAGAAAAAGAATTGCCCACAATCTCAATCATCATTACTTTAAAGCTGTATGAGCTCTTAACATGACTCGTGAAGCTATCAACAAAGCTTCAGTAAAGACCGATGGGGGGATAACCTGTCCAACCAAAGACCTGCATAACTGCAATCTCCCAGTAAAGCTCTGAGACGGAATCAATATTCTCCATTAAGATATGTGACGATCACCCTGAATCTTCCACACAATGATCGTTCTTGGCCTACTACTAAGTATAATTTCTACTGCTCCTCCTCTCATCCAAATTTCATTCATCTACAGAAAGATTTCCAATCTTCCTCCATCATGCAACTTAATCAGGCCTCTAGAATGCTTACATATAGAAAATAAAAATAAAACTCTGGAACTCACTCTGAAAGTTGGTGGCATATCAAAAAGCTACAAGTTTACTAAATACATGTTGTGCTTTGTTATTTCAAACAAGGTCCATAATCATCTTGTTTTCTCAACAAAATATTGCACCAGACCTTAGTAGAATTTGAGGTAGGCTTGATTGGGATTTGGTCTGAGGTCACCTTTTCCAGACTATATTAGTATTCTTTCAATAAAAGAGTTCTAAACAACAGCATAAAAAATTACAGACGCAACGAAACAGGGAATAGGACGAATTTCTATGGCGACCTGTAAAACACACATAGCAGTTTCAGGTAGCAGTCTATCACACTTATCTGAGATATAATTTTAAATTAGAAGAATGTAAATAAAGTTAACTCACATATATCATTCGCATCAAGCTTATCACTACTAAAATATAGCCTCTCCATGCATTATAAGAAGATCGAGAGTTGATATATAGGAGTATTGGACATTGCTCGGTTATACTACGTAGCATGTAGGTATCTGTGACAAAGAAGGATTTTATTTCTTTCAAATTAACGACTGTTCCAACTACTTCCTCCAAGCTTGAGAACCTAGAAAGCTTGCTGAAGAACAACAACTAAGAACTTAACTTTGTATCATAAAGTTTGCATATATAATAGAATTCAGCTAGTACTTAAAACTCAAAATGCAATTAACTTCAATTCAACCACAACAGTTTTTGTGATGCCAAACATTAGCAATGTAGTGCAAGACAGAGAAATAATTCAGAATGAAGGATATTGAAAATAACTTCCAGTTTGTTTGACAATGTCAAGCATGTAAGTTTAGAAAACATGATCTACAGCTTCGACGCTATAGATCATCCACAAATTCACTCAACATTAGCCCCATCACCTCCATGGGAATTCAAGCTCTTCCTGTTCACCCCCAAACCAATTAGGTACCGATCTCAGATACATCTATGAAATTAAGTCTTCGTATAAGCAATAGCCTGTAACTAAATCCAAAACGTAATAACCTCTGAGTTATAAATCAGTAGCAAGCTGGAGTTTCAAATAATTTAAAACACGTGACTGATATGTTAACTGGGTTAAAAATTCCCTACAGTAAGGGATGTTGAAACCAAACTGTGTATGTACAGGTTTCATATTGGTAATGTAGGCGGAAACATACATCTGAAAACGTAGAAAATCACATACATGAACTACGCAAGGATTCATAATGGTAATTTATCTCTCTGCAGTCTACGCAAGGATTTAAATTATTCTAAAAGAAACTATATCAGGTTTTTTTTCCCAATAAATAGACTGCAGAGAGAGTGACTCTTGATAGTTTGCAGGCCGCTTAGCACTTTTATGTTTAATAAAAAACTAATTCAATACGTTCCTTATATAATCCCACTTATCTACGTTTCTAACATCTAATCTGTTTCTTTAAATATTGGAGAGATCAGACTAATTCTCAAAATTCCGTCAATTCAGATCAAACTACAAAAGTATCATTCTGGAACGGTGCTGCTAGTATTGACCACGACATACATGTTCGACGAACCATAACGATTTAGAACAAACCTAGCTCATTTTACAAAGTCCAAGTTTCTACTTCTATAACACTTTGCTGCTTTAGATAAAATGTGAAGATCGGTCACAAAAGTGTTTTAGTTGTAGCTTATTTATTTATTGCTGAACTACATCATTAAAATATACATCCTGACTAAAAGATCAAAAACTTAAGCAATGAGATAAACAATAGAAATGAAGCTGTCACATAAACAATATCATTATTGTAGCAGCTAAAACAGATGTACGAATTTGAGCTACTTTTAAAAAAAAACAAATGACTTTCAATAATTTTATTACTTGTATAGTTATATGTAAGAAAATACACTACCAAAATTAATTATTGTTATTCCTTGTTATAAATGTTCTTCAACCAAGTTAAAGTTGAATGCACATCTAGGGTATACAAATGTAGAACTCGGTTTTGAAATGATAAACTAAGGTATACAAATGCAAAACAAACAAACAACTGCAAACAGTTATACCTCCTTGAAGTCGTCAGCGAACTATTCAACAGTAGATATAGCTATAGTGGAGGCTCCGTCATAAGGATACCTAAAATTAAGCAAGCTTAGTGACCATATGAACATCTCAGAACACCCACAAGTAATAGTTCAAACAATTGTCAAGCCTCTCCAATGCCCTCACATGTACAATCCTTTATGATTAGTGTATAAAACAAGTGGATAGACTTTATAGCCTAGCTATTTGCAGACAGCGGCCTATCAAGTCTGTTTCCCAATAACCAAAGTGTTTCTTTTTAGATGAACATAAAACAGCGAACCTTTAATTACGCAGAAAAATACCATTCTCATTCAAGATGAGGACATTTGCAAGCCAATTGCGCCTGTCGAGGAGGCCAACATATCACAATTCACAACATATATCGAGTTACAATCGACCCTTAGTGACTTACCCATAAACACCACATGATATTGCAGGACATGCAGCATATTGAATGCCCATCTTGGCAATGGGCAAACTGTTTCTGTAACAAAGTTCGGATGTGGAAGTAAAAAAATTAGTGCAACAAACAAACTACTGACCTTGGTGCGTTTCTTTAAAAAGCCGCAGGGTCACGTCCAACATTATATATGGGCCCCAACGGTATGAATTAATTGACAATCTGAAACCACTGCATACATTCATAGCATGTACACAAGGAAAATCATCTTAACAAGTTCACAAAGCTCTATAACAGTTAACATGGAGGACATTACTGGTGCAGCTGATGCAAAAAAAAATAGAAGCCTACCGTGTAACCCTAGCTTCTTCTGTAGGGGAGCGTACTCCAGATCGAACTTCCGGAACTTGATAACATGCAGCTCGGAGTCCTGGTCCAGCCGCTCGGTGTATACCTGATAATCATCAGCACCACCACCTCCAAGCATGCGCTCATTTTCTGGGTTGACCTACAAGAATAGAATTAGTAAATCCAATTAACATGGTCTTAAGATCCTATTAAGCAATCTACAGGGAATTCAATTGTATCAGTTTTTGAACAGGGGAGAACACAGTCATTACCATCGCATCCTAGCTTTTGTTACTGTCCCACGACATAATACCGACCAAAAACACGACTGATTCAGGATTGCTTGTTTGGGGAAACCAGCCACAGGAAGATATCTACCATTTACAAAGAACACCACTCATGAACAATTGCGTAACAATGATGGAATTGAAAACGTAGTTGCCTTAAGGACACTGAATAAGCTACACAATCAATCTCCGTCGAGGAAAATTCTTGCAAAGAGAGAGACTAAACTAATTTTCCACTAAATAGTTTTTAGGTCAAATGATTAGCAGAGAATCAAATTGCAAACAGACAGGTGAATTTAGGCATTCCGTTAACAAAGAGGTACACTCTTAATCAATGAATTTTAGGCAATCAGGTTTCAGTAATTGAAAGAAGAAGCAAACCAAAACGGAAGAACTCGATCAATTGGAGTACAGAAGCAGATCGGTAACTTCGCCGGTCCCTCCGCTGCCATCTCTTCGGCGCTCCACCGCCGGGAAGGCAGATGCGACTGACGAATTTGCTTTTCTTCGCCATCGGAAGTGCGATTCGGCGACGGTCGGAATCGGAAGCTAAACGGAAACCTAGAACCGCCGTCGTCTCCGGAGCCGAAGCAGTCATATCGGAGAAGGACATCGCCGCCGGAAGTGCGATTCGGCGACGATCGGAGTCGGAATACGCACGGAGGCGTAGATCGAATCGGAAGGTAAACGGAAACCTAGAACCGCCGTCGTCTCCGGAGGTCAGATCGGAGCCGAAGAAGTCATATCGGAGAAGGAGTAGACATGATGATGTGACTCCGAGTTGAGAGAAGTCACCGGAGCTGTATTTCACCGGAAATGAGCTCGGAGCGAGGTGCGACGCCAGATTCCGATCGACGCTGGAGCCATATCCACCGTCGGCGACGGCCGATCTCTCTCGTCTCCTCCGTAGGCACCGCCAGAGAGTAACATATCCAAAGGATGACGGCGGCGGCTACGGCGGCGGAGGCGGTGGTATGGTTGGTGTGAACTTCGCTTGGGAGAGATGATGAAAATATCTCCGGGGGTGTATTTGAAAGAACGAAAAAACTTTAGGTGCCGTAAATAGTTTACTGATAAAATAAGGGCTACAAAAATGTTTAATAATTGAAAAAGTTTCTAAACTTTTGGGGTATAATAACAATTAACTCAAACTATTGTCCTTCCCTAAAATTTCGTCTATAAATACACCACCGTCAAACGTCATTTCACACTTCTGTTACCGTACTATTCGTTGTTTTGATTTCGCGCCCCACAATGCCCCCTCTCGCTGATGTCGTCAGGAACATCCTCCGTCTTTCATTTGCCTTCTTCGCCACCACGCTAGTCCCTTTTCGCGTAGCCACGTTTTCCTTGGGCCACTATGACTTACTGACCCAGTTTGATGTAGGGGGTATGATATTCGGTGGGATTCTAGCCGGGTATTGGTACTGGATGATGCGGGTTTATGTGTCGGGGGGTGTAGGGGGATTTCGCGGTAGACTTGAGCAGTGGTGTGAGGATTACCACTTTAGCATGTCTATTGTGGTGTCCACGTTTCTAGCGGGCTTCAGCAGACTCACATCAGGGACGGGCCTCCACACCTTCGACGCTTTATTCTGGGGTCATCTCTTCGCGACCCTGCTGTTGTCCTCATGGTGGTATGGCCCCGCGGAGCTGGCCGGAGAGGTTGCGAGCCCGATCGTGGCATCATCCCTCATGTGGAGCGTGGCGTATCTGGACACACGCTTCGCGCACTTTATGATCACGAGCTTCGAGGGATGCCCTCGTATCATGCCTTTCTCATCGTCTTCGACGACCATGGCTGCTGCCTCCCCTCCTGCGCCCGCTCCTTCTGCGCCCGCTTTTCACTGCAGGTAAGAATCTTGTATTTCTCTAATTTGTTTATACTTGGCTATAATTAGTAGTAATATTAATTACATGCGTACGTACTTAGAGTATAATTAGTAGTAATATTGCATGTGTACGTGCAGTCTTCCGCCGATTACGAGGGGTGACAGGATCGTCGTCGCGTTAGTGTTTCTTATCCTATTCCTCTATTCCCTTGCTGTGATTGTGAGTACCTGCACCTCTTCATTGCATTCTTTCTCGATTGATTCCTATTCATTATGATCGGTTGAGTTCATTTGTTTTGCGGTACGTCTTGGCGCAGCTGGTCCGGAGAGACGTTCCTCCCGTTGCCCATGGGGGAGGGGCCGTTGATCCAGATGTTGCCGCTGCTGCTGTTGGACCCCTGGTTCTGGCCCATGGGGGAGGTGCCGTTGATCCAGATGTTGCTGCTGCTGCTGTTGGACCCCTGGTTCAGGCTGCTGCTGTTGGACCCGTGGTTCAGGCCCATGCCCAGCAGGTGGCTCTTCCTCTTCCTGTACCCGTGGCTGAGCATGTCTTGGAGTTGGGTACCTGGATTCAGCAGCGCTTGAGGATTCATTGATTGACGGGTCTGATGGCTCGTTGGTGAGGTGCCATAGCAAGCTTTATGTAGTTGTTGCTAGTTGTCGTCGTTGGTTCTCTATCATGCTACTCTTGGTATAGCCTTGTGGCTTTGTTGATTGGTGATCTGACCCTCTGATAGTTAGTGGGATACTATTACTTCATTGTTGATTGCAGATGATGAGTAGCTCTCTGTTCTCTTCTCCTCTGTTATGTTGTTAGTGAGTGATAGAGAAGTGGTACTCTAGATATGAAGTATGGACTTTGGTGTTTGCTTGATGTTACCTACTCCAAGTCAGTTCCTCAATAGTTTCATTATTTGTGCAAACCAATCGATATATTAAATAGTAGTAGTAGTCGTCCTACTAGTAACGAATACCAACCACAGTCTACAATTCATATTTCAACCAATCATTTATAATTCGAAAAGATTAGTTATGATTACTCCTTAATATGTACCATACGCGTGTAATACAATTTACGGTGCATTTCTCGAAAGACATATTAGAGAAGACGCCACTCAACACAACAGTCTATAGCTAGCTAGTCTTTTCGACTCGTCCACATGTTCTCACTAAGTTACGAGTTTTCTATTTCTCACACAAACAAACGAGTGAGCTTGGAAAGATTTTGAGCGAGTATCTCAGGATCGACTGACCACAAAGGCACACAAACAACGAATGACATGCATGAATCAGTTTTCTCAAGTAGGATTCGAACCTACGACCAATTAGATTTTGTTACACGCTCTACTTCACTAACTATATATAGCTAGTATTAAGGGGAGCACACAACGCACTTTTCTTTTGACATATTTTGACATTAAAATTGTCCGGGAAGGATTATTATGTTTTATACTATTATTTAGAGAAATGCGAATTTTAATGAAAAAAAACACACAAATCTAGCATTGTGTCTCCGTTATTTCACTTTTGTAACTGCAATCAACGGAATTAACTCCCTCAAAAGAAATCAACAAAAGTCAATTTCCCCTAAAAAAAATAGTTGCTCCAAAAGTACCACGTCAGCATGACATGTGGTACTGTACACAAGTCATTAAGTGACACGTATGCCTCTTAGGGTTTACCACTATTAATATAGTAGAATACATACATTTTTTATATCAAAAATTAAGAAACCTATTGGAATATTTTCTCTCTCCCACTGACCTCACGTTCATTATACTTGTCAAAATATTAGTGATAAATAACACCATGTGTGATTTGTTCTAAGGGAGTGACAATTAATTTTAAGACAATGAAACTAGTGAAAATGACACCATCAGACCTTTTCGAGATATAAATGCCAAAGTGTCTAACCAACAAACAAGTGGGCCACAAATACAGGTATTTTTTAAGAAAACTCTGGTAACAAATGAAACAAAGCGAGTAACAAAAGCTTTGAGTTCCAAATATTTTTTGGTAACACAGTGGTTGTGATATGTTACAATGAGGTTAATGTTACCATGCCCGCGGCTAGAAGTTAATGTTGCAATGAGGTTGTTCCTAACAAATGGTCAAACAAATTGTTAAACAAGGTCGTAATTTTGACGGAAAATTCCGTCGCAGTTTTGTCTGGCTGACTTTTAGCTACATGTAATATTGGCTTTACCACTTATTGTCTCTACAGTTTATAAAATTGCGACACTTAGGTCAAAATTGACGAACATCGTTAACTGCTAGATAATTGAGTGGCGTTTTAGTATTGAGTAATGATAAGTAGTCCAGTCCCGTAGTTAGAACGGTAACCCAAATGTGACGTGGCATGCCACATCAACAAATTGATGAAGAAAAAGAAGAACAAGAAAAGGCAAGAACTCAAAACAAATTATAATGGAAAGGCGTGTAATTAAAAACAAATGAAAATATAATAATTTTTCTCCTTTTCTCCTCTCAATGTGTTGATGTGGCATGCCACATCACATTCGGGCTACCATTCTAGCTACGGGAGTGGGTTACTTATCATTACACGTTAGTATTTTATAACTTCAAAAGAGACCGTGTGGTCTTTTCTCATTTGTTCTTTTTTTTCATTTTTCTCTTTTAATTTTATTTATCTTTTTTTTTTTGTATTTATTTAACCGAAGCTAACGGTGGTAGTCCGTTTTGACGTAAGTGTCGCAAATTTATAAATTGCAGAGACGATAAGTGGTAAAACTAATAATACGTGTAGGTAAGTGTCAGTGAGACGAAACTGCGATGAGATTTTCTGTAAAAAGTTATAGAATATGCCACATTTTACAACCAAGTTTGGTAACCATTTTGATTTACTATTTTGTTACGAATTTGTTGTCATAGAATATTTTCCACCATAAATATTCGTCATAAAATTCCCTAAAATCTGTAATGAAATCGTACATCTTCAAACATAAAATTCCCAAACTTAGCCGAAGAGTGTTATTTTGTCCGAGAAACTCGGAACTCTAAGCGGAGATATTCGGAACTCTAGAAGCAGGCCGGCGGCGACTAAGATCTCGAAGTACAGTTGGTGGTCGGAGCTACAATATGTGTTACCGCTTCAACTATGTCTCTCCCCTCGGTTCGCCGGCTACCACAATTGTCGGACGAGGAAGAAGCTATCATTGTCTTTGACGATGAACATTGCATGAAGGCTATCCAAGAACGCGTCCCTGTCTCATTGGGGGTTTTCTCTTGAAATCTCAGGTAAACACTTGGGCGACGAAGAATTTATTCAGAAAAAAATGGAACGAGAGAGAGGAAATCACAATCCAGGAGGTCTCTCCTAATCAATTCATCTTCATATTCCCTTATGAAAAATCATTGGAGAGAGTTCTTAATGGCGGTCCTTGGCTGTTTGATGGCAATCTTCTTGCTCTCAAACCCAGGATCCCCGGAGCTCGTCCGGACCTAGCAGTTTTTCAGCCATCTGAATGTTTGGGTTCAAATTATGAACTTGCCAGAGTTCATTACGGATGACGAAGATCTTGCGCAGATGGTTAAAGGAATAGGGGAGATTCTTAGCATTGATCAGAGGGTATTCACAAGGTCAGGTGGTGATTATAGACGAGTCATAGTCAAATTGGATATAACCAAACCGCTGCGAAGAGGAGCAAACATACAGATCTTGGGAGAGGTCTTTTGGCTGGACTTTATGTAAGAACATATACCATGCGTTTGTGAATGGTGTGGACGCCACACTCATGTCACAGAGGTTTGTGACCAAAAAACACAAATAGAAAAGGACGAAGAAGTACCTGGGTTCAGAGATTGGCTTCTCTTCAAGCCACCACCGAAAACAAGAAACAAGAGGCGCAATGATCTGAACAAAGAAGGTGAACATGAGATGAAGGCTCATGAGGGGACAAAGAACAATAACCAGAGCAAAACGACACCAGAAGCATCTCTGCCTAGCAGTCTACAGTCTAATCGGAGACGAAAGGGCAAAGGAGTAGCAACTGGATCAGTATCTGCACGATCTTCCTCAGGAATGGATACGGATTCAGCACCGGAGGAACAAGTCGAAGGGGAAAAAAAGGGGTCGACAGTTTTCCACAACCCGCTAGCAGAAACTGAGGACGACAAAGAACCATCTTTGGGGGAAATAAAAACTCGAGCCTTTCTGTTTTGCCTACGAACGGCTTGTTATTGGTTAGGTACACCTCCGACGCAAACCAGCATGAAGCAAAGGCCAAGAGGAAAACTGGACAAATCATACTTATCCCTAACCCCAAAGGAAAGGTGGCTGACAGACGTCGTAGTATGGGAAGACTCAAAACAATGAGTCAATGACTGGTCTCAGCAGTATTATGACAGATATGGAAGACTCGGGGGAGGGGAGCGCCTGTCAGACTCCACCTGTTTCAATGACGGCGGTACGTTGCAGCCCCGCCAATCATCATGAATGCGATCGGCTAGAACGTACGGGGCTTTGGAACCTCCGTAACGTTCTAGAGCTTGACACGATCTAACCACAAGTGTATGGTTGTCGCGTGTAGTAATACCAAAAATCCGAGTTGTCGAACCCAAGGGACTTTGTTAAACCAGTTATTATCTTAAACCTTATGTGGGCAAGTTGCAGAGTTGTTTGTTATTCTAATTCTACTAAAATAAAAATGACAAGATTCTCAATTAATCAAGTTGAATAGTTCACGATTAACAAAGAGAGATTTATGACTTTTCTAATAAGAGGGAAAATACCGGAAATTCTCTAGGTTTACTAAGGATGATATAAATTTATGCTTTGATTCGTGAAAAGACAATGTGTCTTTTATTATTAACCGAGCAATGTAAAATTTACCGAGTTACCAAGCAAATTATTTATGCTTCAAACCAAAATATACCGAGTTACCAAGTCTATTTTACTTTTAAGCATGCATGAGAAATCACAATTCTACTCCAACGATCCTAGTTAACAATACCGAGTTACCAAATTGATTCGACAAGGTGGATTATTCACTTTACCGACTAACTTTCACGGAGTTACCACGTGAATGTCAATTAAGATTAATCCTACGTTAGCTACGCGCAAGAATAATAGAATTAAAACCATAACAATCCATAATAATAAAAGAACACGATTGATTAAGTTGAAAACTTGAATCACAATCTCAAAACATCAAGTTTATAGCAAGCCCTACCTACACCAAACGAGAATTCCCAGCAAAAAGAGTTTAGCTACTACGATTCATACTCAAAACAACGAGTTTCATGTATCTCATAAGCAAAAAACTAAGAAACAGAAAGAGTTGAGAATCCAAACGAGTGATCCAAAGATCCAAAGCTCCAACAATGGCTTCTAGCTCTCCAAAAGATGTCTCTAACGTGATGAACTACTGAAAATCACGACCTAAAACACTTAAATACGTTTCCATAACAATATTACAAAGTTTGGATAAACTACGCAAAAGCTCCAAAAAATCTGGCTTTTTCGGCGATGTCTTCGTACGAAAACAGTTCTCTTCGTACGAAGAGTCTTCGTGCGAAGACAACTCCTCTTCGTACGAAGGCCTTCCTATGTAAGTAGTGCAAGCTTATTTAGGAAGAGATCTTCAGACTTCAAAATTTTGGCTAAGTATACTCTCTTCGTACGAAGACATTTGTCTTCGTATGAAGACTCCTTTTTCTGCACTTCTTCCTTTGACTTTTTCTTCAAGTTCCTTGCTTCCGAAACTCGTTTCCATCTCCCTCAAGATCCTCCAAGCCCTGTTTTCCTGCGAATCACAACAGGAAACACAACTCGCGATCATATCACAATAAAAAACTCAAAATATCCATAGAAACGCCCGAATTTAAGAAGTAAAGCTCATGAACTCACATTCTCATATTTTAGCATAATTTACTCAAAAGACGACAAATTCTCCATGTTGAGCAGGCAAAACGTAGAAATATAAGGCATGAAATAACTCCAAAAACGGAGTTATCAACTACCCCCACACTACATTTTGATCGTCCCGAGCAAATTCCCAAGTCATATAAAACTTCTCAAGCCAAAATCCTCTCACTTTCTCGCAATCAATCCAACTTTGCATATTAAACCAATTCATCCTTGCATAACTTCCCTACGCCAATTGCATATTATCACCATCCATTGCATACAAATACGACATCAATTGCATACTAGTCCGTGTTAGATCAAACCACAAACCACCCTTTTACTAATCGACACGACTCGATTATACACAATGCACCTATATGCAAATGCAATATTCACAATGCAAGTATTGAAATAACAAATTTTTTTCTTTTCTTTTGCGAGATTGGGCAATCTCAATTATCTTAGACCGGTTATCACGAAGCGATGAGAAATCTGGATACAAGGCATGAGTTGAAACCAAATTCGACAACGAGAATCTCCCCTAGCTACTATAGAGAACCTAGCTTTACTACGTACAATAATGCATTACCTCTTCGTGTGTGCCACAAAATAAGCGGCTACGCTAAGCTAAGCCACGTTCAAGGTCCGAGCTCCTATTCCACTAACAGGTTTAGAATGATGAGGCTTAGGGACGAAAGGATAAGAATCATGTACTAGTCCTAAAACGTCAAATTCTCGCAAATAAACCACATCTCACACACCCTCATTACAATAATAGAAACCGAAACCGAAACTCACCATCTCCGGCCCTCGATCCCCTCAAACCCCGGTACAATTACGATCTCCGCGGCCACCGTCGTGAATTATGCACAAGATAAAACTTCCCGTTGATGAACTAGTTGCTTCTCCACTCGGTCTTCCAATACGTTTCCCATTTATTCCTTTATTCAACTCTCCCTTTTTTCTCTTTTCTATTTTTTTTTTTTTAATCTCTCTCAAATTTTCGCAAAATTTCCACAATATAAATCCCGAGTGGTCTTCCAAAATTCAAATCAAAATAAGATGATAGGGGGAGGAAATAATCAAGTCAGTGAATATGTATCGCAAATAAATTCATCTCCCCCTGAATCGATGAAATACATGATATCACAAACTAAGCCGCAAACAAAATAAAGCACATGTGTGGGGATGGAGTCGTCGCAAGCTCAATCTCGATGTCCGTAGTCAAAAGTCAACACCTACACACTCGAATGTAATCTTGTCCTCTCTCACGTAGTCAATCGGATGTATGTCTTGTGCCTAATCCAACCGAACCTCCCACACCATGATGAGTAAAATCTGGTACCTAGCACAATCCACCAATTAAATTCACCCAACCCTATTTTTGTGCATATTAGATGTTACACACTCACGGATCTCCACAACTGTGTCCATGTTGTAACGACATGGGACACCGCCACACCGAAGTGCGCAAGCCTACTCTCACTCACCCTCGCATCCCCTCGAAAATCACAAATGAAGCATATGCGATGTGTAAGACTCACACAAATATAGCATGAAGCACTCCCTCATCGAACCCCCTCAACTACAACTCCCTCGTGACGCACTAAAGCAGTGATTCTAAACAATCAATGATGAAGGCCAAGAATCGTCACCCTAAGTCAAGAGAAAGAATCCAAGGTTCAAATTCGGGTTTACTAGTGGTCCTACAGGGGGAGTTCTATAAGCAGTGAGTGCTCTAATACACAACCTCACATAGCTGTTATGTGTGCCACTACGAGGCGGGTTGGCGACTAACTAAGACGTACACAAGAACGTTCGGCTTGTTTAGCTCACACCTAGCTCAACTCTAGAAAATTAGTCACACACTTTCGATTTGAAACTAAGTACGTGTGAAAAATAGACATGCATTCCCGTAAACAAAGCTTCTCTATACTTACTAAGGGGAACTCACGTTGTCACTCTCGAGCGCATATCAAGCCATATGCCTAAAAGCCTCACACTTCTCGATTTTACCAAATTTTCAGCTTCTTTTGATTGCCCTTTCTCATTTTTTTTTGTTTTTTGTTTTTTTTGGTTTTTTCAAATTTTTAGATTTTTTTATATATTTTTTTTACCTATACTACATGCATTGTCTACTCGACTACCGACTCGACATGTTGCTGGGATGACTCAATAAAAATAAACATGCAAACAAAATTATAAATAATGAAGAAGAAAATAAGGACATAACCAAAATTCCTACCTAAATGCGACACGGGCGATGCAAAGAATCAATAATTGACTAGTAAAGGGTATAACCCACCCCCACACTAGGATGCATCGTTGTCCTCAACGATAGAATGAGGGCTCAACAATCCTAGCGTAAGGGAACGCTCCTCTACTCATCCTCTTCCTCATCTTCATCATCCTCTTCTTCCAACTCTAACTCGTCCTCACTCGGCGGAACCGGATACTCAAATTCGTCTTCTTGAAACCACATATCCGCCGTTGGGACCGGTGGAACAAACTCCTCCGCCTTTGGACCACTAGACTGAATAACCCACTAGCCCACCATCTGGATTAAGCTACCCAGCTTCGTCTGATTGTCCCTAGTATGGTCAAACGGGCATCTTCTCTCAATTCTATCCCGGGCCATTTCTGCCTTCAAGTAAGTGTCCCTAATAGAGTCTAGATGGGCCTCGAATGTAACAAACGATAACTATCAAAGCAAGCGGGCCCAATACTACGCTCTTTTAGGTTCACTTTAGAAGATCGTCGTCCTACAATTCCCGGTTTAGTCGGTGGAGGGTTATTCAAAATAGGGTATGGGGGTGAATGCGGGATTTCTAACTGAGGATTACCCGAGAAGGACGACTCTTGAGATGTTCCCTCACCCGTATTTAGTTTCTTTCCACCACCCGCCATTGTAATGCTCAAATTCAAGTAAAAACAAGTAACTCAACCCATGCAATGTGACAAGAAGTGTTTGCAGAAATTAAACACATAAGCAATTTGTAGCACGTAATCCTAGGACTCTATTCAATCGCCCCCACTCACGCTACTAAGCGCAACAAAATAAAATCGGGCTTTTACTCAACTGTGCCTAAGACTCGTATATTGAAATTTGCTAGAGTAGAGATTACCTACGTGCCCGGAGCAAGTCTTACGGGCACAAATTTGCAGAAAATCTGGCAAGAAGTACCGTTTTTGGTGTAGGGTTTTGATTCATGGATGCGCAACGGAAACAATAATTAACCATGCAAAACCCTCCAAGGATCACAAGTCAAGAGACATAACGATGGTAAAGGAAGAAATCAATTAACACACCTTAGGGTTCTCCTTTGATGACTTCAAACACGAATTGTGTCATGTTCTCTATAGTTGATCCACGCCTAGAGTTGATTTCTAGATCTCCCACTCCTTGGTGCTAGCCCGGAAAGAGGAAGAGGAAGAAGAATCACGCAAAACGAGACCAAACCAAGGAGGTTCGACCTCCTTGGGGCCGACGGGGACGGGCGGCGAGCTCCTCTAGCTTGCTTTCTCTCTCTCCTTTTGTTCTCTCCCACTCAAGTTATGATCTAATGAATTATAAGTGTGGGAAGGAAGGTCCTTTATATAGTCCAGCAAATCCTTGCCAACTACCTAAAGGACTTATTCTAGTCCTACTAGAATTCAATTTCGTCCCTTTCTTGCAAATTAGTCCCTACAAAATTTGCAAGGTTTCGCAAAGTGATCCTTCTAATTAATTAATCCAATTAATTAATTCCCAAATCTAGTTCAACTCTATATAGCGTGTGACCCCATAGGTTCTATCTAGTTGGTAGCAACTATTTGCTAATATTGAGCGGTTTCTAGCAAAACATCCATTCTAGCCAACTAATAGAATAGTCATCTTGACAACCTTTGTACAAGTAACTGTCTCATCCTTTGTCTCCATATTCGGATTGAACACGAGACATACAAGTCACACTCATATATCCAATCCACAGTTTCTCGATCCATGGGAATAGCCTTATTCGCGCAAATAACATCAATATCCCATATTGATTGATTTGAGTCTGGCCTGACATTCTATGAGCACTATCCCTCGAGTGGCCTAGGATATTTGCTCCCGTTATGTGGGAGGGACAAATTATATCTACGTCCACTACGATCTCTAAGCTTGCTTCTTATTGTATCCGGTACACGCCTTTATAACTACCCAGTTACGGTGTAGCATTTAACGCTACCAAAATCACAATAATCCACAACTAGAATATCTAGTGACTTAAAGTCTAAGGATGACAATACAATTGCACCGCGAGAAGCACTTGTGACTCAACATAACGTGTATGTAGCCTTCTCGGAGATGGGTCAATCCAGTGCGTCATTACCCTTAATGCACACCTATGTGTTGGATCATGATATCTCCATATCAATCCAACCCTATACTAGTCTATAGATGATTGTCCCATTAATCATTATACTGGACTAGGGATATTTAAGATAAACAACACAATTGTAAATCTAAGGACTTCATTATATTAAATATCCAATAAATAATAAATGAATTTCTAGCCACAAATAAATTCATACTAAACTAGATTGCCTCTAGGGCATCTATTCCAATAGTCTCCCACTTGCACTAGAGCCAATTTGGCGCATCTCGTATGCCCATACTCCTAGTGTTCCCTTCATGCTTCCACTGCGTGAGCGACTTTGTAAGCGGGTCTGATAGATTCTCATCTGTAGAAATCTTGCATATCCGCACGTCTGCTCTATCGATAATATCTCGAATCAGATGAAACTTCCTGAGCACGTGATTGGATTTCTGGTGCGATCTGGGTTCCTTCGAGTGCGCGATCGCCCCGGTGTTATCACAATACAACTCAACTGGATCCGCAATGCTAGGAACCACACCAAGTTCAGAAACAAACTTTCTGATCCAAACAGCTTCCTTTGCTGCGCCATTCGCAGCAATGTACTCAGTCTCTGTTGTAGAATCAGCATCGTCTCTTGCTTGGAACTCTTCCAGCTCACCGCTGCTCCATTCATGCAAAACACATATCCCGACTGTGATCTAAAGTCATCTCTGTCAGTTTGGAAGCTTGCATCAGTGTAACCCCTTACACGCAACTCTTCCTCACCGCCAAATATCAAGAAAGCATCCTTAGTTCTTCTCAAGTAATTTAGGATGTTCTTGACTGTAATTCAGTGACTCTCACCTGGATTGGATTGGTATCTGCTTGTCATACTCAAGGCATATGACAAATCTGGTCTAGTACATAACATGGCGTACATGATAGATCAGATGGCCGAGGCATAGGGAATTCTACTCATGCGTTCCTTCTCAATCTCATTGGAAGGACAACCACTCTTCGAAAGAGTGATTCCATGTGACATGGGCAAGAATCCCTTCTTAGAATCTTGCATGTTGAACTGTTTAAACACCTTGTCAATATATGTACTTTGACTTAGGCCTAGCAGTCTCTTAGATCTATCTCTATAGATCTTTATACCGAGTATATAGGCTGCTTCCCCTAAGTCCTTCATTGATAAACACTTCCCTAACCAATCTTTAACAGATTGCAGCATGGGAACGTCGTTTCCAATGAGTAGTATGTCATCCACATACAAGACCAGAAGAGCTACAGAGCTCCCACTAACCTTCTTGTAGACACAAGACTCATCTTCGTTTCTGATGAAGCCAAACTCTTTGAATACTTCATCAAAACGTCGATTCCAACTCCTAGAAGCTTGCTTTAATCCATAAATGGATCGTTGCAGCTTACATACTTTGTTGGCTTGCTTTGGATCCTCAAAACCCTCCGGCTGTATCATATACACGTCCTCGAGGAGATTCCCATAAAGGAATGTTGTTTTGACATCCATCTGCCAAATCTCATAGCCGTGGTATGCTGCAATTGCAAGTAGGATTCGGATGGATTTGGTCATAGCAACTGGTGAAAATGTTTCATCATAGTCAATACCATGAATCTGTCTGAATCCTTTAGCCACCAATCGGCCCTTATAGGTAATCACATTACCATCCATGTCGATCTTCTTCTTGAAGACTCACTTGCACCCTATGGGCCGCGCCCCTTTGGGTGGTTCCACCAAAGTCCATACTTTTTTGGTATACATGGATTCCATCTCGGATCTCATGGCTTCTAGCCACTTCTGCTAGTCTGGGCCCTTCATGGCCTCTTCATAGGTAGTAGGCTCATCATCTATGAGCATCGTGTCACCGGAATCGGTCACGAGAAGTTCATACCTCTCGGGTTCCTGGCGCACTCTACTAGATCTACGAAGCTCTTGTGTTACCTGAACAGGCTGCTCCACAACCGCTTGTGGTTCCTTTTCATGTTCCATAATCGGTTGAGTGATTTGTGGTTCTTGAACCTCTTCAAGTTCTACAGTCCTCCCACTTGCTTGTTTAGAGACAAACTCTCTTTCTAGAAACACGCCGGTCCGAGCAACAAACACTTTGTTCTCGGTTGGATTGTAGAAGTAGTAACCCTTAGTTTCCTTAGGGTACCCCACAAATTTACACTTATCCGATTTTGGCCCTAGCTTGTCTGATTGTAAACGTTTTACATAGACATCGCAGCCCCAAATCCTCATGAACGACAGTGTGTGACGCCTCCCACTCCACATCTCATATGGTGTCCTCATGACTGATTTAGATGGAACACGATTTATGGTGAAAGCTGCACTTAATAGAGCGTGGCCCCAAAATGATAATCGAAGATCGGTTTGACACATCATAGATCGAAACATATCCAATAGGGTTCGATTCCTCCTCTCAGACACACCATTCTATTGTGGCGTTCCGGGTGGAGTGAGTTGGGACACGATCCCACACTCTTTAAGATAGTCGTCAAACTCTTGGCTCAAGTATTCTCCTCCACGATCTGATCGTAGAGCCTTGATACTTTTGCCAAGTTGCTTCTCTACTTCATTCTTGAATTCTTTGAACACTACAAAGGATTCGGATTTCGCCCTCATGAGGTACACAAATCCATATCTACTGTAATCATCAGCAAATGTAATGAAGTAGACATAACCACCCCTGGCAGGCGTGGCAAATGGCCCACACACATCAGTATGTATGAGCGCCAATTGCTCACTAGTCCTCTCACCTTTCTTATTGAAAGGGGACTTTGTCATTTTTCCCAATAAACAAGCCTCACATGTCTCATATGATTCAAAATCAAATGAGTCTAGCAGTCCATCCTTATGGAGTCTAGATACACGTTTCTCGTTTATGTGGCCTGAACGACAGTGCCATAAGTAAGCAGGATTTAAATCATTTATTTTAATCCGCTTGGTATTAATTTTGTAGACAGGATTGCTTAGATCAAGGACATACATTCCATTAAATAATTGCGCACTAAAATAGTGAATATTATTCAAATAAAAGGAAGAAAAATTGTTCTTTATTGAAATAATAAAACCACCCTTGTCCAAACAAGAAATAGAAATAATGTTTCTGCTCATAGCAGGCACAAAATAGCAATTATTTAATTCTAAAACTAATCCTGAAGGCAGAGATAGCTCGCACACGCCCACAGCCAACGCAGCAACCTTTGCTCCATTCCCAACGCGCAGATCTACCTCCCCTTTAGCCAATCTTTTACTTCTCTTTAGATCCTGCATATTTCGACAAATATGAGATCCACATCCAGTATCTAATACCCAAGATGTAGAGACAGTTAAATTGACATCTACAACAAAAATACCTGGTGGTGGTGGAATCACTATTCCAAGCCTCTTGTCCTCCAGATATTTTGGGCAGTTCCTCCTCCAGTGTCCAGGCTGACTGCAGTAGTGACACTCACCCTTAGTCACGACCTTGGCAATGCCACCAACAGGCTTAAGGGCTTGTTCCTTGGTCTTGGCAACTGACTTGCCTTTGCCCTTGGAGGAAGAGGCAAACTTTTTGCCCTTTCCTTTATGCACCATCATAATGGCCTTGCCCTTACCCTTGTTGATGCTCTGTTCAGCCGTCCTCAACATGTTGAGTAAATCTGGCAGTGGTTTAACGATCTCGTTCATCTTATAGTTCATAATGAACTGTCCATAACTCTCGGGCAACGATTGCAACACGAGATCAGTTGCCAACTCTTGGCCGACCGGGAACCCGAGCCGGGCGAGATTCTCCAAGTACCCGATCATTCGGAGTACATGGGGTCCCACCGGGTTCCCTTCTGCCAGATGACATTTGAACAGTGCCTTTGAGACCTCATACGTCTCTACCCTCGCCTGCTCTTGGAAGAGCTGCTTTAGATGTTCGATCATATCGACAGCATTCATGTTCTCATGTTGCTTCTGAAGCTCAGAGGTCATGGTGCAAAGCATTAGGCAGGCCGCATCATTAGCGTCATCAACACGCTTTTGATACGCCTTTAAGGCAGCAGGTGTCTGATTCTCTGGACCTTCTGGAACATGCTCCTCTATTGCGTACAGTTTCTTCTCTTGCTTGAGAACAATTCTCAAGTTTCTGTACCAATCAAGAAAGTTGGTTCCAGAGAGCTTGTCCTTCTCAAGGAAAGATCGTAGGGAATGTTGTGAACTCGATGAGTTGTTTGCCATTTGGAATTCTACAAAAAGGAAAATACGCAAGTTTTAGTATTTGTGAATTTTTGACTATATTTAATAATGGCTAGTTTATTAAATATAGCTCCCACTATTTTTTCTACGGATTAATAACCCTCAAGATATTAATGCGGAAAATATCCTTATATTTTCTAGTGGGCCAAGATCCATCCTTTCATCTCCTTATGAGTTTGCTTTGGCAAGTCACCCATAATTTGACTACTTTTAGGTAGGAACAATTTCCAATTGCATCCCATATGCAACTCTTGGTTCAATCGGGCAAATAACTCCTTATTTATCCATCCATATGGATAATCCCAATTGATTGCCTCTAGGTTTCTTAATCAAATTAATAGCCTAGTTGTGTTCAACCTCTTATCTAAACAATTGCACATTGTTACGTGCCATCGCATTCCATCATTATGAACCAAGTCGCCATGCTTTGGCACGCACGAACTTGATAAATAATGATGATAATGAGTGTTTAAATAACGAGAAGGCAAGAACACAATATTTAAATTTTGAGGGCTTTTATATTCATTTTTAATTATTTTGTTGATCAATATCAACTAATCTATCTATTTGAGTTTGGGCACAACTCCAAATAATAGATCCGGGTTGTCTAATTATCTTATTATCCTAATTGCATGCATCATCCATACACCAACCACACAAATAATAAGACAATAAATAAACAACCACAAAACAGAAATTAAACGTGATGTGGATATGGCCTTTTTCTAGACTAAGATAATTCCAAGCCAATGGAATTATCTATGAACCCTAAGCAAACACATCTCCATGCGTCTCGGTCTTTTGGTCCATCCTTCATAGTCATGTGGAATGCTCCATGCTCCATGCTCCATCTTTTGTGGCTTCTTTGGCTTTGGGCTTCTTTTCTCCAATCTTGGCTAACAATCTACTTTATCTAGCACTAGCTAATATCTATACTAAATAAAATAAATCTCACAAGTTGAGAAAAAAATGGCACGCAGGCCATAAAACCCTAATTAATTATTACAATTAATTGATCAGCTCGCAGGCCGTAAAACCAAACCACAAAATTAAACATCCACATCAAACCACATCCTAAGGCCATATCCAATCACCATGCGATTTGCACATAAACAGTTAAAATCCAATTTTAACGCGCTTGGTCAATTTTAATTGATTTTAGGATTTCTAGGGTTAAAACGGTCCATGGGCCCAACAATCCAATTGCCCGGGCCCATCAATGTGAACCACAAGGCCCTAGGGCCGGCCCGGCCCAAAACCCGCAAGCTAGGCCCGTGGGTTAGGGCCGCCCGGCCCCTTAGGGCGGCCAAGCTTGGGCGGCAAGCAAGGGGGCGGTCCCCTAGGGGGCCGAACCTCCTCTCGGGAGTTGTTTCCAAAACAACTCCCTTGCTTGGAGCCCAAGTTTGGTTGTTTCCTTGTTTTGGGAGAACTCCTTCTTCCCCAAGGATGCCCAAACCCTAGATCTAAGATCCTAAAATTTCTCAAACTCACCAATTCATGCATCCAATGCAAAAATTGGATCTTGTTATGGGTAATTATTTGACAAATTGCATCCCATGCTTGATTTGTCTTGTTTTACGCGATAAACAACAAATTAAGGTGTAAAACAACAAGAATGTAACACATAAACTACGTTTATGCTCTATGACCTGTGGCTCTGATACCACTGTAGGGTTTTGATTCAGGGATCGCGCAACGGAAGCATAATCAAACAAATAGCCATGCAAAACCCTCCAAGTATCACAAGTCTAGATGCATAACGATAGTAAAGGTAAGAAATCATAAAAACACCTTTGGGTTCTCCTTGATGACTTCAAACGCGAATAGTGTCACGTTCTCTATAGTTGATCCACGCCTAGAGTCGCTCCTAGATCTCCCAAACTCCTTGGTGCTAGCCCGGAATAAGAGGAGGGTGAAGGAATCACGCAAAACGAGACAAAAAGAGGGGCTCGGCCCTCTTTTGGCCGACGGGGTGAGGGGCGGCGGCAAGGGACGGGTTCGGCCCTTGTTGCTTGCTCTCTCTCTCCTTTGTTCTCTCCCACTCTTGTTATGATCACTAATGAGCATAAGTTGTGAGGAAGGAAGGAAGGAGGGTCCTTTATATAGTGCAACAACTCCTTGTTAACTACCTAAAGGACTTATTCTAGTCCTACTAGAATTCAATTTAGTCCCTTCCTTGCAAATTAGTCCCTACTAAGTTTGCAAGGGTTTGCAAAGTGATCCTTCTAATTAGTTAATCCAATTAATTAATTCCCAAATCTAGTACAACTCTATATAGCGTGTGACCCCATAGGTTCTATCTAGTTGGTAGCAACTATTTGCTAATATGGAGCGGTTTCTAGCAAAACATCCATTCTAGCCAACTAATAGAATAGTCATCTAGACAACCTTGTACAAGTAATTGTCTCATCCTTTTGCCTCCATATCCGGATTGGACACGAGACATACAAGTCACACTCGTATATCCAATCCCTAGTTTCTCGATCCATGGAATAGCCTTATTCGTGCAAATAACATCAATATCCTATATTGATTTATTTGAGTCTGGCCAGACATTCTATAAGCACTATCCTTCGAGTGGCCTAGGATATTTTCTCCCGTTATGTGGGAGGGGCAAATCCTCTCTACGTACACTACGATCTCTAAGCTTGCTTCTCATTGTATCCAGTACACGCCTTTATAACTACCCAGTTACGGTGTAGCGTTTAACACTACCAAGATCACAATGAGCCACAACTAGAATATTTAGTGACTTCAAGTCTAAGGATGACAATACCATTGCACCGCGAGAAGCACTTGTGACTCAACATAACATGTATGTAGCCTTCTCGGTGATGGGTCAATCCAGTGCAACATTCCGTAATGCACACCTATGTGTTGGATCGTGATATCTCCATATCAATCCAACCCCATACTAGTCTATAGATGATTGTCCCATTTAATCATTATACTTGACTAGGGATATTTAAGATAAACAACACGATTGTAAATCTAAGGACTTCATTATATTAAATATCCAATAAATAATAAATAAATTTTCTAGCCATATACAAATTCATACTAAACTAGATTGCCTCTAGGGCATCTGTTCCAACAGTATCCAGGGGCAATATGGTCCGAAAAAGTATATGTCTCACTTTTCTAACGGAATAAGACAGAAGGGTGCTAAGTGTCCACGGAATATTCTGTTAAATGGGTGCGAAGTGTCTTTATCCAAAACCCAGGGTAGCAAGGTGGAATTAAGCCTAAACTCAGGAGTGGTCAGTGTCTTTTACCCTACTTCTAAATAGTGAAGCGATAACACCCACATATCTGGCAAGGTCATAAAAGCTTACATCTCTGATGATTCAATGCTTAACATAGATAAATACCTTGTAAACTGGACCGAATCCACCTTGTCCGAGCTTGTTTTCATTGGAAAACTGGTTGGTAGCTTAACACAAAATATCAAACTTGACAGAAAGGATGTCCTGGGACTCGGTACCCTCCTCTCCTAGCAAATTCTCACCCTGGTAGTGATCTCCAGAGCTTCCTCCTGCTAAGTGAAATATGAATTTCTTGGTTTTCTCTCTTCCCTGTACATGATAGAGGTGAACTTCGCAACGCGATTCGTATTGTAAGAACAGTAATCTCCTGATGACCAAAATGTGTTTGACATTATCTTTTTTAGTTCTTCCACTTCTCTTGCAGTATACATAATAACTAACCATCATTAAGGCTAGGAATACTGATAAGGTTACAACTGTAGTAACTATATTTCGTTTCCTCACGTCCCTTCCGGTAATAAGGAAATGAAAAAAGACTACTCTAAGGACATTAGATTAGTAAATTAAACCACATGGCCACACGGGTCTAAGATTAGGGGCTAGGATAAAGTGTTTGTGTGACTTAGTTGTTATTTGAAGTTGAATATACCTGGTGGTTGTTTCGTAAATATAACGTGAAAGCTGCGGTGCAATATTAATATAACAATTTAGTGTTTGGTAAAATTAACTTTGAACTTGCTGTGAGAGAGTAAAATGACAAAAATATATGACTTCGATTAGTTCCGTAAAGATAAATATTGAAACTTTTAAAACTCGAAAGGATAAAATCAGTTGTAGATAAATTAATCGAAAGCAGGTTTCGGAAAAGCATCTCCACCATTGCTTCCCAAAAACTGTCCAAAAATCAGAAATTTTATTTTTACCAAGCACACTAAAACTGCTTCTGCTGTTGAAAAGCAGCTGTGCTAGCAGTAGAAACATTTTCAAACTGCCCTAAACCACATGGCCACACGGGTCTAAAATTAGGGGCTTGAATAAAGTGTTTGTGACTTTGTGACTAAAATTAGGGGCTTAAATAAAGTGTTTGTCTGGCTTTGTTATTTGAAGTTGATTATACCCGGTGGTTGGATTGGTGAATCTAAAGGCGGCAAGGAATGCGATTGAAGGGCTGGTGGTGGAGCGAGGGTAGGAGTAATGTTTAGAAGGGATAACTCTCGTACCGGATATTAAAGCTTGGGGAGAGGATTCTCCAACCTTGGGTACCGTCGCAGCAATTAGAGTACCTTGAGATAGCTGTCAGGAGAAGAAGAAATGAGAAGAAATGAGAAATGAACCCAGAACGTTCAGGGACCGTCCGATGGCGTGGAAATGTTTTAATCTCATCCGTTGATGAGATTTGAACGTTACTTTCAAAACTGGACGGAAACTTTAGTAAGACGGCGTCGTTTTGATTAGATTCCGTTAAATAGAGACTTTTCCGTTAATTGTGTGACGGACGGAATGTTAGCTTATGAATTACTTTTATACCCCTTGTCCTTACGTAGTATTTACTTATTTTACCCGATTTCCACCTCGGGCGTGATGTATAACCGTTGGAAAATAGTG
This sequence comes from Linanthus parryae, assembly GCA_023055425.1. Taxonomy (NCBI): domain Eukaryota; kingdom Viridiplantae; phylum Streptophyta; class Magnoliopsida; order Ericales; family Polemoniaceae; genus Linanthus; species Linanthus parryae. The sequence goes on from JALGPY010000002.1 coordinate 78,702,618, forward strand.
AATGAATTATTATCGATTTGTTGCAGAAAATTATCTCTCTCTCTCTTCCTATTCTCTCTCCTCTTTCTCTCAATTTTGGTTGGAATTGGCTGCGAAACCCTAGTTCCGATCACCGGACTAGGAGGATTCAGCTCCGGCCACCGTTGTCAGGATTGGGATCCTGACAATTGGTATCAGAGCCTGGTTTCGACCGCTCGGAATTAAGAAATTCGTTCAGAAATGACGAGATTGGACGAGATCGATACTCGCCTGCAAGGGCAAGAGGAAGCCATCTCCCAGATCCAATCGAACCAAGCCACCCTCGCCGAGACCTTGAAGGCTATGGATCAGAGGTCAAATGAGCAGTTCGCGCGGATTCAGATCCAACTAGAGGGATTGACGGCGAACCAAAGAGCAGACGCCACTCCGCGCCGGAATCTGGGAAAAGAGAAGGTCGGAGAAGCCGGCAGCCTCTCGAGTGTCGGCATCTTACAAACCCCATCGCCGGAGGCACGAAACCCCCAAAACACAGGTACTCACCCAGCTAATCACCGTTGGCCTCAAATCGAGTTTCCTAAGTTTAGTGGAGATGACCCACGAAATTGGATAAGGAAATGCTCCCGGTTCTTTCAATTTTATCCGGCTAGTAGTGAACAGAAGGTAGCTCTAGCTTCTCTGTATCTAGAAGGGGCTGCTGATCTCTGGTTTCAGAACATGTATGAGACTCTGGATGATGTTAATTGGGAAGGATTTGTGCTGCAATTGTGTGAAAAATTTGAAGATCCAGAACTGGAAGATGTGATTGGCACTATTTGTAGGATTACACAGGATGGAACTCTAGAAGAATATGTGCAAAAATTTGAAGCTCTTAGGTTGAAGGTACTGAATGCACACCCAAACATGACTGAGCAATTCTTCATTTCTGTGTTTAGAACTGGTTTGACATTGGAGTTGAAAAGGACTGTGAGCATCATGAGACCAAAAACCTTGCAAGAAGCTATGCACCTTGCCCAAATTGATAATGTGTATGTGATGGAGCTGCAACAGCAACAATCACACCACTCCTTTACCAAAATAGCCACAAACAACTCCAGAACCTCTTTCAGCCACACCAAAACCTCTAGTTATCCCACATCTCCAAAATCTACAACCTCACAAGCTTCAACCAGCCCAAACACTCCAAATAACCAAAACAAATCTACCACCATACCTATATCTGGAGCCCCATCACAAGCTGGCAGCAGCACCACACCATTTCAAAAGCTCACTCAAGCTGAAATGCAAAGTAAAAGGGAGAAGAACTTATGTTATTTTTGTGATGAACCCTATCACAGGGGTCATAAGTGTAAGAAGAAGCAACAATTGTATTTGTTATTGTGTGATGAAGATGAAGAGGATAGCTCAGAAAAAGAAGAACCTAGTTTTGCTAGCTGTGAAGAAAGGGACAATGCAGAAGCTATACCAGAAATGAGCATCACCCTCAATGCCATCACAGGCATTACCAACCCCAGAACTCTACAATTACAAGGCTACTACAAGAACCACCCTCTCACCATGTTAGTGGATTCAGGGAGCACCCATAACTTTGTAGATGCCAACACTGCAAGGAAGCTAGGGTGTCACCTACATTACACCAAGGAAGTCAAAGTGTCAGTAGCCAATGGAGATCAAATCCTTAGTGATGCAGCTTGTCCTAATTTTGAATGGAAGATACAAGGACAGACATTTGCAGCTGCCATGAGAGTCATTACTCTAGGTAGTTATGATGTGGTCCTGGGCATTCAATGGCTGCAAACCCTAGGACCATTCATGATGAATCTGGACAACATGACACTCTCTTACCAGCAAGGAAATAAAACAGTGGTGTTGACTGGTATGCAGACAGAATCTGAGGTGCATTTAATGAGCTGTAAGGCTCTGCAGAAATATTGCCAGGTACACCCCCAATCAATTATGTACCACCTATCTGAAGGCCCTACACTTTCCAATACTGCACCTACCACCCCCCCTCCCTGCATTACTCAACTGCTGCAACAATTTGAAGATGTATTTGGAGAACCCAAGACTCTACCACCCAAGAGAAGTGAAGACCATCAAATACCCCTACTACCCAACAGTCAACCAATATCTTCAAGACCCTACAGATACCCTGTACTACAGAAAACAGAATTAGAAAAACAGGTACAAGAGATGTTGCAAGCAGGGGTAATCAGACATAGTAATAGCCCCTTCTCTTCTCCAGCTCTCTTAGTCAAAAAAAAGACAACAGCTGGAGAATGTGCATTGATTACAGGCAGCTCAACAAGATTACAGTGAAGGACAAGTTCCCTATTCCAATGGTGGATGAGTTGTTAGATGAATTGGGAGGAGCCAAGATCTTCTCAAAATTGGATTTGAGGGCTGGATACCATCAAATTAGAATGCATGAACCTGAAATACACAAGACAACTTTCAAGACACATGAAGGCCACTATGAGTACATGGTCATGCCCTTTGGCCTAACTAATGCCCCCTCCACCTTTCAAGGTATCATGAACACCATATTCAAACCATATCTGAGGCACTTCATATTAGTTTTCTTTGATGACATTCTAGTCTACAGCCCCTCCCTTGAGACACATGTGGGTCACTTGGAGCTCACATTGTCCATTTTAAGGCAACATCAGTTCTTGGCTAAACTATCTAAGTGTTCTTTTGGTCAAAGAAAGCTAGAGTACTTGGGACATTTAATCTCAGATCAAGGAGTGACCACAGATCCAGTCAAGGTAGAAGCCATGAAGAGCTGGCCTAAACCTACAACACTAAAAGCTCTAAGGGGATTCTTGGGACTAACAGGGTATTACAGAAAATTTGTTAGAAATTATGGCATCATCAGCAGAGCACTCACCACCCTCCTCAAGAAAGGCAAGTTTGAGTGGAATGAAGAAGCTGACAAGGCCTTCATCCAGCTAAAAGAAATGATGACACAAACTCCAGTTCTAGCTCTCCCTGACTACTCAAAAACTTTTGTCATAGAGTCTGATGCATCATATCATGGATTGGGGGCTGTTTTGATGCAGCAAGGTAGGCCCTTGGCCTTCTTTAGTAAGGCTCTGGGTCCCAAACACCTAGGGTGGTCCACATATGACAAAGAGCTACTAGCCTTGGTGTTAGCTGTTCAGAAATGGAGGAGTTATCTAGAAGGGAGGCCATTTATCATTGCAACAGATCACTTTAGCCTCAAGTATCTCTTAGATCAAAGGGTTTCCACAATGCTCCAACAGAAATGGGTGTCCAAATTAATGGGACTAGACTACACTATAGTGTACAAACCAGGGAAGAATAATGCTGCAGCTGATGGACTCTCTAGATTGCACACACCAGAACAAGAAGAGGAGCTCACCTGTTCTGCCATTTCTGTCATTAAACCACAATGGAAAGAAGAGCTAGCTCAAAGTTATGAAGGAGACAGCAAAATCAAGGAAATCCTCACACAAATCATTATGCAATCTGGCTCTATAGAGGGATACACCTTCACAAATGATCTCCTACATTACCACAAAAAGGTCTATGTGGGCTCTCAAGGTACCCTAAGAACACAAATCATGAAGGAGGCACACCAATCTGGGGTAGGAGGGCACTCTGGAATCAGAGGAACCTACAAGAGAGCACAACAATTCTTTTATTGGCCAGGGATGAAGAAGGAAATCAAGAGTTGGGTTAGTGAATGTGATATCTGCCAAAGAATGAAGAGTGAACATGTCCATTATCCAGGCTTACTACAACCACTACCAATTCCTTCTCAGCCATGGAAGGACATCTCCATGGACTTTGTGGAAGGGTTGCCCAAGTCTGAGGGTAAAGAGGTAATTTTTGTAGTGGTGGACAGATTAACCAAATATGCACACTTTATTGCCTTGTCCCATCCTTTCACAGCTTCACAAGTAGCCACTGTGTTCTTTGAACAAGTCCACAAGCTCCATGGTCAGCCTTCTGTGATTGTATCTGACAGAGACAAAATCTTCCTCAGCACATTTTGGCAGACACTCTTCACACTCACTGGCACAAAGTTACACATGTCAACTTCCTACCATCCACAAACTGATGGTCAAACTGAAAGGGTAAATCAGTGTTTAGAGGCCTATTTGAGAAGCATGACCAGTGACAGACCCAAAAGGTGGATCAAGTGGCTACCCCTAGCTGAATGGTGGTATAATACAAACTACCACACTAGTATTGCCATGACCCCATTTCAGGCTCTTTATGGGTATCCACCTCCCCATTTCTTACTCCACCAGCCTACCAAATCTACTATAGCTGAAGTGGATCAATTTCTCAAAGATAGAGCCCTGCTCACTCAACTACTACAAGACAACCTCCAACAGGCTCAGGGGAGAATGAAATTTTTTGCTGATAAAAAGAGGAGTGACAGGACCTTTGAAGTTGGTGACAAGGTCTATTTGAGGCTTCAACCCTATAGACAGGCATCCCTAGCTCTCAGAAGGAACCTCAAACTAGCTCCTAGATTTTATGGTCCCTACACCATCATAGAAAAAATTGGCAATGTGGCCTACAGGTTACTCCTACCCCCTACTGCAAAGATCCATAATTTTTTTCATGTGTCCCTGCTCAAGAAGAAGCTAGGGCAAGCCAATGTACCTGTCTCAGATCTCCCTGACATTGGTCCTGATGGCCAAATGCTAGTTGAACCTGTGGCTGTGCTAGATAGAAGGCTGATCAAGCGCAATAATGCTCCAGTAGCTCAAATCTTAGTGCAGTGGTCAAACTCTGTGGCCAACGATGCCACTTGGGAGGACTGGACTGCTGTGAAATCCAAATTTCCCTCTTTTCAAGCTTGAGGACAAGCTGTTTTTCAGGGGAAGGCATTGTCAGGAGAAGAAGAAATGAGAAGAAATGAGAAATGAACCCAGAACGTTCAGGGACCGTCCGATGGCGTGGAAATGTTTTAATCTCATCCGTTGATGAGATTTGAACGTTACTTTCAAAACTGGACGGAAACTTTAGTAAGACGGCGTCGTTTTGATTAGATTCCGTTAAATAGAGACTTTGCCGTTAATTGTGTGACGGACGGAATGTTAGCTTATGAATTACTTTTATACCCCTTGTCCTTACGTAGTATTTACTTATTTTACCCGATTTCCACCTCGGGCGTGATGTATAATGGTTGGAAAATAGTGAATGAATTATTATCGATTTGTTGCAGAAAATTATCTCTCTCTCTTCCTATTCTCTCTCCTCTTTCTCTCAATTTTGGTTGGAATTGGCTGCGAAACCCTAGTTCCGATCACCGGACTAGGAGGATTCAGCTCCGGCCACCGTTGTCAGGATTGGGATCCTGACAATAGCACTCTGCAGGCAGGTGTTGCAATCAAAACGGGTCAAGTCTGGGGTGCATTGAGCTAGACAATACAAGTATTGAAAGGGTGTGTAACAAACTTGGCTTGTCGCAAATTTCTTGCCTGGCCTGCCAATTGAAGCATCAGCTGCAACTTCTAGGATAACATTCCCCAGAACATCCCCGAAAGTTTTGTTGGGATCAGTAACTCTCTGGGTGCTAACCAAAGTAACTGCAACAGAAAAGTCTAATAGCGAGAAGATCGACCGGTTTGAGTACTTGCCGTCGTTGTACCATACTGTGACCTCCTTCTGGATAGGACACTTTTGGAGAACATCGTCTGTGGCAGTCGCCACAGTCTTGGCAAACATCCTGAGAGAGGTCGCCACGGCAGAGGAAGAGGCCATAAGCTAAGTCCGGCCGTTTATCCCTTGCCGTGAAGCTGTAAAAACCATTGATGTTGTTGGTGGCGTTAGAGGATAGGACCGATAAGAGTGTGTTGATATTGGCTTGATATGTGCTGTTGGGATAGTATGTGGTTGTGTTTGGGCAGTTCGCCGACATAAAAGTTGGTGCAGATCTGTTTTGAGAAGTAAACAGGAAAAACTTAGTAGTAGCACTGAAACAAAATACAGACAAGGGTTGAATGCAGACATGATCCGAATCATCATACGAGCAAAGAGCGTCATGAAACGAATTGTGGCAATGGAGTTCCTCAATTACCATCAGAACCAGGACATGCATGGAAGAATGCTGAACCATATTGAAAGAGTCAAATTGATTTGAATTGTTTTTTCTTTTTAATTTCTTGTTGATCCAATATTGACTAACCAACTTTCCCTAATTGTGGAGCTTTTACAAACATGAAGACTTTGGAGACATAGAAAAGTACCACTCCGTCCCAATTGAAACGCACCATTGGATTTTTTTCATCCGTAATTGGGTCACTTTAACCCGATAATTTGGATCGTAAAATGATACAATTTTTCGTTAATCTTTTTACTGTCTTGTAGAATGAGAGTTACTCTACAACACTTCGAAAAATTATCTAAAAAATACAAAATTTTACTATCCAAATTACCGGGTCAAAATAAACAAGTGAATAATGGTAAAAGTCCAAATAGTGCAAAAAATGTAGCACGGAGTAATACTCTGTTATCTTCTGTCACCGTCAGGGAAACCTTTCCATCTTCCCCACAGTTATCGTAAGAATGATGACCAAGTGGTCCCATTTTCAAAATATCCAAAAGTCAACGGAACTCAATGACTTCATATTTGTACTGTTGAATGGTCCATTGTTCTAAGGGTAAAAGACAAAAACCACCCCTTGAATATGGGGTATATACAAAAAAATCCCTCGTGTTCGGGGATATACAAAAACCACCCCTGCCAAGACAAAAAACTCCGTCAGTGGATGGACGTTAGACAAATAGCACCCTTCTGTTACAATTAGTTAGTATGAGAGTGCATTATGTCTTTTTATGACCATTTTGCCTTACATGTGTTTTTGACTTTTTTGTGTCTATTTTGTTCATGTTCTTGGTGTTCTTGAACACCACCAAAATCCTCACCACCACCACCGCCGCCGCCGAATCCTCAGAGAGAAACATTAACTGTATTTTTTTTTGCCCAATTGTTCATCATTCATCAACACCAAACCATCATCATATTCAACACCACCACCATCACCACCACCACCACCACCACCGAATCCCCACCACCAACACCAACACAAACAACAACAAAAACAACAACAACAATAGCAGCAACAAAAACAACAACAACAACAACAACAGGAGTACCTATTTTCAGACAAAAAGGGACCAACAACAACAGTACCTATTCACAGCCACTTTACACCACCACCGTTTCACCTCACTGCCACCCATCACCTCCACCTTCACCTCCTTGTTACAGCACCGAAACCCAGCACCACCTACACCTCACAGTCCCCACAATCTCCTCCCTCTTCTTTGTCACAAACCAAGCCCCAAACCCCTGTTTTGTCGCACAAAAACTCATGAGAAAACAGGACCCATTCTCTCCCTCCATACCAATCTGTACATGGATTTGACGATCCATCGCCTTGAGCCATCGGAACTGGAGAAATTGGGTCAAGCCACCTCTTCTCTCCTCCAATCGAGCAAAAAAGAAGACAGACGGAGGGGCATCTGCTTCAATCTGCATCGCTCTCCGACCCAATTCTCTCTCCGTCTCCGGCAACCACCACCCTCCTCCTCCTAACACTTGTCCTATCTGCCTCCACCGACGGCGGCCACCACAACGGCGATGCAGATTCCGACACCAATAAACCGGATCTGCGGGCGAGACCCCTTTGTCCTGGTGAAGATTATCGATCTGGGTACCCAATTCGCCGGCGGCGTGTTCTTGAGCGATTCGAACGAGACTTTTAGGGATTCGACCTCTATGTCGAGTTTCTCTCCCACTCCTCGACTCCCGTCCCACGATGGATGATAATATATGATGATTCGGCATCATCTCGGATCGATTCAGCGGTGGAGTTCTGGGTTGTGCTCAGGCAAAGTGGGTCGGAGATGCGGTGGTGATTTTGGTGCTTCGGGGGTTAAATCGAGAGATGGATGAGTGGGAAAGAGAAGATGAAGCGGTGGTTCAAGGAAAGAAGCGGTGGTTCTAGGTTGTGAACAGCCGGCGGCGCTGGTTTAGGAGGCGGCGGGGCTCAGAGGGGGTTGTAGAGATGGTGGGTTGCCTGTGGTGGAGATGGTGGGTTGTGAGTGGGTAAATGAGATAGAAGGCTGCTGAATACTTGTGAAGGAGAAGAGAGGGAGAGATTTAGGGTTAGAAATGAGAGGAGGAGAATAGTTGGTATTAATATTGTGTAATTTGTTTCTGAAAGATATTTTTGTCTTTTTACACCTCTGTTAGTGAACCGTTATATGCTAACTCTGACAGGGGTGATCTTTGTATATCCCCGAACACGAGTGATTTTTTTGTATATACCCCATACCCAAGGGGTGATTTTTGTCTTTTACCCTTGTTCTAATTCTAGTGTCTTCTTCCTTGCAAACACGTATACCACTCATTCGCTGCTTTTGCTGATGAGCTCTTGGAGAATGCTTCCCAGTCTTCTCTATTTCAGGAGGATCTGCTTCAGTCGATCAGACACTTACTAGCTCAGGATCTGTTTAAAGTTACGCATTATCCAGTGGCTTAGAGAATATCATTTTTTGATCGTTTTCTGATAAAATGTTATCTCTAGTTTTAGAAGACGCCATAAGCTATGTTGGCTGCACAGATGCTTTCCTCAATGCCGAATAAGCTTCTTCTCTGGTGGCGAATTTCTTAACCGAAGATGAAGACACCGGAAGCTATGTCGGCGGGTTCTCGGTGACGACTATGTAGTAGAAGCCGGCGGCGTTGGAGGAAAGAACATAGAAAAGTGCGCCTCGGAAGAGATTGATCTATTCTCTTAATTGAATTGAAGAAGAAATATATTCCGTTCATCATGAAGGATCCAAAACTTTCACTAATTTTATGGTACTACTACTATTCCGATGCTTTCTTGTCCAGTAATGTTGATTCTCTGGAAATTAATCTATGACTGCGAATGCTAATCACAATTCCTTGTTGTTTAATTTAATTTCCATAGCAAAAATTCTTTTGGTTAGAAAGGTGTTCAATGAAATGCTCAAGTGAAGCGCCTTTTCCCCTTTATAAACTGGATCAGCTCCACGGATCAGTTTCAAGCAATATGTTCTGAAGCTAATAATCATTTACTACAATCGATGAAATGACTAAGAGGGTCTCTTGAAGAGTTTCATATCAAGATAACTCATTGATCTAGCTTAATAAGTCCTAATTGTTACCTCCTTGGAAAATACACTCCGTTTGACGAATCACTTCAAATTGTCTTTCTATAGCATTTTATTCCAATGTACAGACTACAAAGTAATCTGTTGTAACCTTCCTATCTGTTACCCAAGAAAACAATCACAAATCAACACTAAATGCTTTCCACCACTTCTAGTCCAGTTGTCCCCAGAACAATAATTCTACAACCATAGCTTATTCAAATAGCGCAATTACAGGTATCCTGATAATGCATGGTTAATGGACTTGAAGGAAGCACTGACTATGTTTCAACAAATTCGAAAATTGGAGAGACAAAAAAATGAAGATATAAATTTGGTAGAGACTGCAAACTATAATCATACGTAAACCAACTATATTAGAAGTCACCGGGGAGATACAGTAGAAATAGTTATCCCGGCATTTGTTGAAGATCCGGATGATCCCAAGACTTGTTGCCCTACAGGGAATGTTGGTTTGGTAGGTTGAGGAAGTATCAAAGTGTCACTTGCCAACATAACAACCATAAGGGACATAGTCGGTCTATCTGCTGGGTCGTCATGGACAAACAACGATGCACTTCAACACTACTCGATCTTCCACTCTTGACTCCGTTAAGGGGTCCAGGAGCTCTAGCCCTCGACATTCAGACCAAAGTTCCCAAGCCTGCAACAAACAAGTTAACGCCTTAATCATTTCCAGCTTTATTCTAACGTCGTGCTTGTGCACTTTCACAATGAACACAAGGATCCCCAAAAAACTCACAAAGTTGAGGAGGTTGTATCCATGCTCATTGACATAAAAGCCACTGTTCTTTTTCCCGCTAATTATCTATACCTATATCTATATTATATATAAAAGTAGGAAAGTGCTCAGGAAGAATTACACGACGCCGTGTGCAAATTAATACTTCTCAAAATTAAGACATGTGTGAGACAACATGGATCTTCCAACCGATGACTATAGCCCACGTGGATAATTGTCCAACTAAATGCATTATTTGGCATGTTCATCACTACTAATTACTGTTACAAATTTACCTATTCATTTATCTAATTAATGGCCACCACCAATAGCCATTTCATATTATGTCAGTTATACAAATTTATTGATAATTCATATAGCACTAAATGACTCAAATTGGCTCTCATGTATTTTTCAGTTTGTCTAACTCCGCTAGAATTTTTTTGATGTTTTGAATGGATGTTTATTACAATCGTGAATCACACAATGACTGGAATGTAAGTTAATTTTGCAACATGTAATACAATCATGTTAAACACATGAAAACTACTAAACTCATTTGTAATATTAGCATTCTATCTGTAAAATATATGAACTAAGTCATTGCTAATAATGATGGAGCAATAGTTTCCAGCCTAAAGAGAGGTTATTACAATCATGAATCACATAATGACTGGAATGTCAGTTACTTTTGCAACATGTAATACAATCATATTAAACACATGAAAACTACTAAACTCATTTGTAATCTTAGCATTCTATCTGCAAAAGATATGAACTAAGTCATTGCTTATCATAACGGGGCAATAGTTTTCAGCCTAAAGAGAGGGAACATACTTGTATCAATTGCTATCAAAGTTACTGCTATTAAAGGAGCTCAACATATAAAAGTAGATTTATATTGGAAGTGTACAACAATTTCCCTAGGGTTGTGGATGTTGTTTCAATGTTTGGAGATAGATGTGCTCCTTTTGCTTTTAGCAATCTTTACACCATATCACCAGACGATTAACTGTAAGGTAAGTTATTCCAGCATTTATGGTGTTTTTTTGTTGCTTTTATTTGTATTTTGACATGTTATTTACCATGAATTGTATACCATGGCTATTGATTTGAATTTCAATGTGCATATTAGATCTATTTGCCGGACAGGCTTTGACATAAGATGTTTATAATATATTTTCGGGTTTTGCGAAGAGGTTTGAGTTGTGTTATCAACCAATTCTCTATTTTAGTACTTTTATTTGCATTTTTTGGAGATATAGATGCTCCCTTTTGTCTATCTGTTTTGACACCACTTCACCACTTGGGGTAACTATAGGTAAGTATTTTTCAGCATTTTTTTATACTTTTCTGCATTTTATTTTATTTTTTACAAACTACTTAACATATTTTTTATTTGATTTATGCCATATCTTAACACATTTGCGTGACTAATTAAATAACATTTGCCATCATTGTGTGTTACATATTTATCGCGTTCAAGTTCCAAGTATCACTTTATACTATTTTCTAATAATAATTTTCCTTTAGTGAACCAAGCTATTTGAAAATATGATAACCAATCTTTATTTGAACGACAAATGAATTTTTCCACAACTTTAATCCACAACCATGTTTCTTTTAATCTTTAAACACTCATCCAAAAAGTATCACATATATGCAAAGAAAAATAGAGTTTGTGTAAAAAAGAGTGAATGTATATCAAGTTTTTCATATAGTAAAATAACGCGGAGAATAGTATGCAGCCATGGCGGTTCCAGTCCAGGGAATGGCAACAGCCCGTGTTGTGGAGGCTTGGGCAATGCGAGAAGGAATTGGTCTTGCACGAAGAATGGGTTTTCAAGACGTGGAAGTGGAATCAGATTATCAAAAGCTGGTAAACGACGTGAATTGTGAAGAAGGTATTGCTGACCCAACTATTTACGGCATGCTGGTTCAAGATTGCAAACAAATGGGTCGGTCTTTTCGTCAAGTGAAGTTTACATGGTGTCAAAGAATGGCAAACCAAATGGCTCATTCGTGTGCCAAAATCGGTACTTCGGTTCTGAATACAACAGTTTGGTTAGGAATTATCCCAGAATGGGCAATGCAAATTCATGTAACTGATTTGGAGCCGATTATGGTAACTTAATGAAAATTTCCTTTGCTTCAAAAAAAAAAAAATGTTTATTAGAGAACATGATCATGGACGGACCAATAAGGGATCATTCAGTTTTTCTTTTAATATTTTACCATGTATCTTTTAGAATTTTCTTAGATTAACCCTTCACTTCCTTTACGTTTTAGCCTTCATGGTTGACATTCTTTTAATGTAGTCATTCTTTAATTAGATATTTTACCTTCAATTTTTTAAATGTATTCTAATTAAACCCCACTTATATTACATTTCACCCCGACTACTCAAATTTTTATTCTTTCAAAATACTATTTTGAGCCACAAGTTCTTTTAGGTGAATTGAAAATCCACATTTATATTGGTTACATCTTCTATGCCTCCAATATTATAAATTTTAGGATCCACCCCAAAACTTGTTTATAGTTGCTTTGGACCAATTACATTTATCATATACTAGGGGATTGCCCGTGCCCGAGGGCATTACCCCGAAAACACTAAGAACGTTCTATATGAGTGTATGACATGACAAAATTATAACAAAACTTCAGAATAACAATGCATCATCTTCAAAAACAAAGGAGAAATAAATAAAAAGTCTCCAAAATTAAACAAAAAACTTTAGTTTACAAAACAATCCTATAAACTATGCATCTTGTTGCATATTCAGTACAACATAATTTAGAGCATACATTATAGTGATGGTCTTGAAGAATATCATCTTTAATTACCCACAACAGCTAGTTAGCCACAACAATAATGAATGCAGTGGATGGTTTTTCATTAACATAACCAATACTGAACCATCAAAAAGCAATCGACCCAGCAAAGCAATCGACCTAGCAAAGCCGATTTCAGAGATAGGGAGAAAAAAGCTAACAGAGCAGGAAACTAAACTCGTACCTGTGTCTCCCATGGAGATTCAGGCGGCGACGGCGATTCAAGCGGCGATTCAGGCAGCGATGGTGACCCCTGCTTCAGGCAGACATGAGAAAGAATTGGAAGAAGAAGGTGAAACTGAGAATGAAACCGAACTTCAAAATAAAATCAAACAACCTGTAAATCGAAGAAGGTAGAGGCGGAAAAAGAAGCACATACCTTAGGTGGAGCGAGGTCTTCATGTGATGGATCAACCCCTACAAAAGTAGACAATCACTTCAAATTCGAAATTGAATCATGTCAATTGAACTTAACATAGCTCTCAAATGATTGGTTGAGATCATTTCGATTGAACAGAAGAAAAACGATACAAATTCTGGGTAGAGGGAGAAAAAGATTTTAGATATACACACACATACAAAAATTTTAATTTCCCTGCTTCACTATTTTTTTCACCTGAAACTTATTATCCTAATTTGTTCATAACCTAAATGAGATGAAGTAGAGCAAGTGAACATGAGCAAGGAAACATTCAGAACCTATTTAACCTATATAATTCTTCTAAATCTGTTAATTTTATCTAGGGTTTATTGAAATTTGGCACCCAAACCCAATTTCAAGTTTATTAACAGAGTAACTAAACCAAAGCCCAAACCCAAAATCAGGAATACACAACAAATACCCGATTTGAGAAATTAGATTAGAAGAAGCAAAGACCCAACGCCGGTGGGTAGTGCAGATGATGGCGGGATCGAAAAAATACCTGAGATCAGAAATCGACATCCAGTGATGGGGGCGTCAATGTTCTTCCACCAGTGGCGGGGTCGTGGAATGAAATCGTCGACTGTGGAAAGAGGAAGAAGAGGAAGAGGCGAGGGTTGTGAGGCTCTGGACCCATCGATGAGATTGTCAGAATCTTTGGCGAGCCACTAGCAGTTAGGTCCCTTCTTCTCTGGACATCGACGCTTATGTGTGAGTGGGAGTGGGAAGGGGGAGAGAAGAAGTGAGAGATAGGGATGAATGTGGAGAGGTCGTGTGTTTAATTTTGTGTGTTTAATAGATTGTAACTTACTGGTAGTTTTTTTTCTCTAAAGTTGGTGAAATCTAATGGATGAGGATTGGATGATTTAATCTAACGGTTGAAAGCCAAAAATTAGTTAAACCATTGTGTTTTGTAGAATAGATAGGGATTGTCCGTGCTCGAGGGCACTACCCCAAAAACACTAAGAACGTTCTATATGAGTGTATGGCATGACAAAAATATACCAAAACATCAGCATAACAATGCATCATCTTCAAAGACAAAGGAGAAATAAATAAAAAGTCTCCAAAATTAAACAAAAAACTTTAGTTTACAGCACAATCCTATAAATTATGCATCTTGTTGCATATTCAGTACAGCATAACAATCTTATAGATTATGCATACAGGTTGAATACAACACTGGTAATAATCATGATATACAACTTGAGAATAAAGAAGAGATCACGGGGTAGACTGGAGGGATTAGGCGTGGTTCAAGGCATGGGAGCGCTAACTCTCTGTGGCCATTGTTCATTTTCCAGTGCAATGGTTTCCTGCAAGTCAAAACAAACAATAAACAATATTTTCGTTACCTTTCTTTCAGTGGTTAATGGTTACTGGATACTTTAAATGTAAGAGAAACGTTGAAGCAAAAACTACCCTACCTCGTAGCTATTGCATCTGGACAATAGTCATTTAGTAGATGACATAAACATGAAGAAAAATCGACTTCTATGAATGTGAAGCGAAAAATCCCTTATGTGCCTGTCCGGTAGGAAATATAAACAGATCTTGCCCAAACACACCCATGATTCTCCAATTGAAGTTCCAAATTTACTAAAAGTAGGTGTGTACAGAGATTAACCTTTTAAGAATGACCGAAATTGCGAAGTTGGGACCAATTACTTCAATGAAGCAGAGTCTAAAAATGTCTTCGAGTTCCTCTCCAGTAAATAAATTAGACAACTCAAGTAAATCATAACAACACCGTATAGGCACCATCCTGTGTCTCAATCGGACCCCAACATCTCAAGGTCCCCATCAAGAAAAAGAATATTTAGGCCTATCTCTGGGCAATTTGCAACACAACAATAAAAGCCATCGGACAGTTCTTTGCTGCAAATGCATTGTGGTTAATTACGGTAAACACAGTCATTTTGATAGCCTTAAATAAGAAAAATAATAGACTGACTATTAGAACAACAGGGCAAAGTGAATGTCGCTTTACATGGAGTAAATAAAATGCACTCAACGCAATCTCAATCCATGAAGATCAAACATTAAGATTAGAAAATTGCATTCAAATACAAAAATTTAGTTATCAATATAACAGTTGAAAGGGATTAATTCAGGAAAAAAGAAATTCAGACCAAACCAGTTCGACGTAAAAAATCATTCAAATCATTTAAGGGATGCAAATAATATAACCCTATAAATAATACCTTAAACTGTACTTGATTCTGGCTGGTTACCTGCGAAACACAGGAAAAAAGGAAGTTTCTTGTATAAGAATGACACCCTGTATAAGGATTCAAATAGAACTATAGAACATGATATGATATCAAGTTACAATAATATTAAAAGAAAGAAGCATAAACAGAAAAAAAAAAATGAAACGTAAAACTGGCGGGGAATGGAACATTGTCTCATTCTTAAATTCTGATGCCAAGGTTCTACAATCCTGTATTCACTCTACATTGGATCTCTAAAAGTAAGCCTCCGTCAACGATGGAAGTGGAAGACAACTGTGGCGGCGTTGGAAAGAAAAATTGGATAGTCAACGATGGAAGAGGAAGAAATCTGAGTACGGGAGCGAGGGCACAGTGAAACTGAATCTCTTCGTTCCCTGCCCGATCCAATCCCATCAGTAGCGGATGTAAGGTTTTAATCGACGCGTTCAAATGTTTGCAAACAATGCTAATCAACGCATTCGAATGTTTACAACTAATGTTAGAGGTATCTAAGAACTTCAATTTTAGGTGACAATTAAGAAACAATATATAAGTCACAGTATCTAATAGTTCATTTATGATTAATCAACCTACTGCAGACATATTTTCTTTGAATCTCATAACTAACTTTCTGTTTACTATGTCTTGGGCTCATGGTGTTGGAACTCTTCTGCGAATGCTATGAATTCGTAGCCAGGACTAATGTAATATTCTCAAGATCCCATCAGCCAGAAACTTATGTACTATCAATGAATCCTAATTCCTGAGAACAAATATGGCTAATGGACCATAATGACTTTTCTATGGTAATTTAAGTCGGCAATACCCACTTTTGATTCCAGTTGTCAGGTTTGCTTTCAACTCGGTTTACTTAGTTATCTACAACTGTCCTGAAGAGAATAGATGTAGGAATTCGCAGTCAATTTTAACGATAATTTAGAGCATACATTATAGTGATGGTCTTGAAGAATATCATCTTCAATTACCCACAACAGCTAGTTAGCCACAACAATAATGAATGCAGTGGATGGTTTTTAATTGACATAACCAATATTGAACAATCACAAAGCAATCGACCCAGCAAACCAATCGACCTAGCAAAGCCAATTTCAGAGATATGGAGAAAAAAAGCTAACATAGCAGGAAACTAAACTCGTACCTGTGTCTCCCACGGAGGTTCAGGCGGCGGCGGCGATTCAAGCAGCTATTCAGGCAGAGATGGCGACCCCTGCTTCAGGCAGACCTGAGAAAGAATTGGAAGAAGATGGTGAAACTGAGAATGAAACCGAACTTCAAAATAAAATCAAACAACCTGTAAATCGAAGAAGGTAGAGGCGGAAAAAGAAGCACATACCTTAGGTGGAGCGAGGTCTTCATGTGATGGATCAATCCCTACAAAAGTAGACAATCACTTCAAATTCGAAATTGAATCATGTCAATTGAACTTAAAATAGCTCTCAAATGATTGGTTGAGATCATTTTGATTCAACAGAAGAAAAACGATACAAATTCTGGGTAGAGGGAGAAAAAGATTTTATATATACACACACATACAAAAAATTTAATTTCCCTGTTTAACTATTTTTTTCACCTGAAACTTATTATCCTAATTTGTTCATAACCTAACTGAGATGAAGTAGAGCAAGTGAACATGAGCAAGGAAACATTCAGAACCTATTTAACCTATATAATTCCTCTAAATCTGTTAATTTTATCTAGGGTTTATTGAAATTTAGCACCCAAACCCAATTTAAAGTTTATTAACAGAGAAACTAAACCCTAGCCCAAACCCCAAATCAGGAATACACAGCAAATACCCGATTTGAGAAATTAGATTAGAAGAAGCAAAGACCCAACGCCGGTGGGTAGTGTAGATGATGGCGGGATCGAAAAATACCTGAGATCAGAAATCGACATCCAGTGATGGGGACGTCAATGTTCTTCCACCAGTGGCGGGGTCGCGGAATGAAATCGTCGACTGTGGAAAGAGGAAGAAGAGGAAGAGGCGAGGGTTGTGAGGCTCTGGACCTATTGATGAGATTGTCAGAATCTTAGGCGAGCCGCTAGCAGTTAGGTCGCTTCTTCTATGGACGGCGACGGTTATGTGTGAGTGGGAGTGGGAAGGGGGAGAGACGAAGTGAGAGACAGGGATGAATGTGGAGAGGTCGTGTGTTTAGTTTTGTGTGTTTAATTTTCGTGTGTTTAATCGATTGAAACTTACTGGTAGTTTTTTTTTCTCTCTAAAGTTAGTGAAATCTAATGGCTGAGGATTGGATGATTTAATTTAACGGTTGAAAGTCAAAAAATTGTTAAACCATTGTGTTTTATAGAATAGACTAGGGGATTGTCCGTGCCCGAGGGCACTACCCCGAAAACACTAAGAACGTTCTATATGAGTGTATAGCATGACAAAATTATAACAAAACTTCAGCATAACAATGCATCATCTTCAAAGACAAAGGAGAAATAAATAAAAAGTCTCCAAATTTAAACAAAAAACTTTAATTTACAGCACAATCCTATAAATTATGCATCTTGTTGCATATTCAGTATCACTCTGTTCCCTCTCTTTCTCCCCCTATTGACTTTTTCACTCGTAGTTGGGTCACTTTGACCCGACGATTTGGATGGTTAAACGATGTATTTTCTAGATAATTTTTTCATGGTATTGTAGAGTAACTTTTATTCTACAACACCATGAAAGAATTGTCAAAAATTGCTTCGTTTTGCTATCCAAATCACCGGGTCAAAGTGGCCCAGTGAATAGTGGTAAAAGTCAGAAGGGGGAGAAAGAGAAGGAACGGAGTGGTACAACATAACAATCTTATAGATTATGCATACATGTTGAATACAACACTGGTAATAATCATGATACACAACTTGAGAATCAAGAAGAGATCACGGGGTAGACTGGAGGGATTAGGCGTGGTTCAAGGCATGGGAGCGCTAACTCTCTGTGGCCATTGTTCATTTTCCAGTGCAATGGTTTCCTGCAAGTCAAAACAAACAATAAAAAATATTTTCGTTACCTTTCTTTCAGTGGTTATTGCATCTGGAAGAGAAACGTTGAAGCAAAAACTACCCTACCTCGTAGCTATTGCATCTGGACAATAGTCATTTAGTAGATGACACAAACATGAAGAAAAATCGACTTCTATGAATGTGAAGCGAAAAATCCCTTATGTGCCTGTCCGGTAGGAAATATAAACAGATCTTGCCCAAACACACCCATGATTCTCCAATTGAAGCCCCAAATTTACTAAAAGTAGGTGTGTACAGAGATTAACCTCTTAAGAATGACCGAAATTGCGAAGTTGGGACCAATTACTTCAATGAAGCAGAGTCTAAAAATGTCTTCGAGTTCCTCTGCAGTAAATAAATTAGACAACTCAAGTAAATCATAACAACACCGTATAGGCACCATCCTGTGTCTCAACCGGACCCCAACATCTCAAGAGCCCCATCAAGAAAAAGAATATTTAGGCCTATCTTTGGGCAATTTTCAACACAACAATAAAAACCATCGGACAGTTCTTTGCTGCAAATGCATTGTAGTTAATTACGACAAACACAGTCATTTTGATAGCCTTAAATAAGAAAAATAATAGACTGACTATTAGAACAACATGGCAAAGTGAATGTCTCTCTACATGGAGTAAATAAAATTCACTCAAAGCAATCTCAATCCATGAAGATCAAACATTAAGATTAGAAAATTGCATTCAAATACAAAAATTTAGTTATCAATATAACAGTTGAAATGGATTAATCCAGGAAAAAAGAAATTCAGACCAAACCAGTTCGACGTAAAAAATCATTCAAATCATTTAGGGGGTGCAAATAAAATAACCCTATAAATAATACCTTAAACTGTACTTGATTCTGGCTGGTTACCTGCTAAACACAGGAAAAAAGGAAGTTTCTTGTATAAGAATGACACCCTGTATAAGGATTCAAATAGAAGTATAGAACATGATAGGATATCAAGTTACAGTAATATTAAAAGAAAGAAGCATAAACAGAGAAAAAATGAAACATAAAACTGGTGGGGAAATGGAACATTGTCTCATTCTTAAATTCTGCTGCCAAGGTTCTACAATCCTGTATTCACTCTACATTGGACCTCTAAAAGTAAGCCTCCGTCAACGATGGAAGTGGAAGACAACTGTGGCGGCGTTGGAAAGAAAAATTGGATAGTCAGCGATGGAAGAGGAAGAAATCTGAGTACGGGAGCGAGGGCACAGTGAAACTGAAGCTCTTCGTTCCTTGCCCGATCCAATCCCATCAGAAGCGGATGTAAGGTTTCAATCGACGCATTCAAATGTTTGCAAACAATGCTAATCAACGCATTCGAATGTTTACAACTAATGTTAGAGGTATCTAAGAACTTCAATTTTAGGTGACTATCAAGAAACAATATATTAGTCACAGTATCTAATAGTTCATTTATGATTAATCAACCTACTACAGACATATTTTCTTTGAATCTCATAACTAACTTTCGGTTTACTGCGTCTTGGGCTCATGGTGTTGGAACTCTTCTGCGAATGCTATGAATTCGTAGCCAGGACTAATGTAATATTCTCAAGATCCCAGCAGCCAGAAACTCATGTACCATCAATGAATCCTAATTCCTGAGAACAAATACGGCTAATGGATCATAATGACTTTTCTATGGTAATTTAAATCGGCAATACCCACTTTTGATTCCAGTTTTCAGGTTTGCTTTCAACTCGGTTTACTTAGTTATCTACAACTGTCCTGAAGAGAATAGATGTAGGAATTCGCAGTCAATTTTTACGATAATTTAGAGCATACATTATAGTGATAGTCTTGAAGAATATCATCTTTAATTACCCAAAACAGCTAGTTAGCCACAACAATAATGAATGCAGTGGATGGTTTTTAATTGACATAACCAATATTGAACCATCACAAAGCAATCGACTAAGCAAAGCGATCGACCTAGCAAACCCGATTTCAGAGAAAGGGAGAAAAAAAGCTAACAGAGCAGGAAACTAAACTCGTACCTGTGTCTCCCACGGAGATTCAGGCTGCGACGGCGATTCAAGCGGCGATTCAGGCAGCGATGGTGACCCCTGCTTCAGGCAGACATGAGAAAGAATTGGAAGAAGAAGGTGAAACTGAGAATGAAACCGAACTTCAAAATAAAATCAAACAACCTGTAAATCGAAGAAGGTAGAGGCGGAAAAAGAAGCACATACCTTAGGTGGAGCGAGGTCTTCGTGTAATGGATCAACCCCTACAAAAGTAGACAATCACTTCAAATTCGAAATTGAATCATGTCAATTGAACTTAACATAGCTCTCAAATGATTGGTTGAGATCATTTTGATTGAACAAAAGAAAAACGATACAAATTCGGAGTAGAGGGAGAAAAAGATTTTAGATATACACACACATACAAAAATTTTAATTTCCCTGTTTCACTATTTTTTTCACCTGAAACTTATTATCCTAATTTGTTCATAACCTAACTGAGATGAAGTAGAGCAAGTTAACATGAGCAAGGAAACATTCAGAACCTATTTAACCTATATAATTCTTCTAAATCTGTTAATTTTATCTAGGGTTTATTGAAATTTGGCACCCAAACCCAATTTGAAGTTTATTAACAGAGTAACTAAACCCAAGCCCAAACCCAAAATCAGGAATACACAGCAAATACCCGATTTGAGAAATTAGATTAGAAGAAGCAAAGACCCAACGCCGGTGGGTAGTGCAGATGATGGCGGGATCGAAAAAATACCTGAGATCAGAAATCGACATCCAGTGATGGGGACGTCAATGTTCTTCCACCAGTGGCGGGGTCGCGGAATGAAATCGTCGACTGTGGAAAGAGGAAGAAGAGGAAGAGGCGAGGGTTGTGAGGCTCTGGACCTATTGATGAGATTGTCAGAATCTGAGCATCTCCAATGGTTATGTAGAAGAATTAGTTTAGTTATAATATACATAACTAGGAGAAATAATGAGCTCCAATGGGCTAGCTAAATGACTCAATATTTTACATATTATGTATCCCACTCAATAGAAGTAGCTAGCTAGAATGTAGGTAGTTAAATTTTTTGTGTCTATCTATCTCCTACTTTAATTTAATAAAATATTTTATTTATAATTCAATACTCACAAACTTATGTAAAATAAATAACACCATTGGAGCAAACAATAAAAAATCATGTTAATCAAATATAACACACACACACACACACCGCAATAGCTTTACAATATGGTAGTATGCCCTGCACATAATTGATAACTCATGCAATCAACTGGCACGCAAAGCCAACAAACACCTTTTAGTTCCAAATATAACACACACACACACACACACACACACACACACACACATCTGACAAGGTCATACAAACTTGCATCTTCAATGATTCAGTGCTTAACATAGAGAAATACCTTGTAAACTGGACCGAATCCGCCTTGTCCACCCTTCATACTCTGAATTCTTTTTGGTTGACACTCTTACCATTCTGATATTTTTATAAAGATAGAATAGAACTCATAGAAGTTTTAGCAACCTTTGATTGAGACATGTTGTACTTGTTCAGTAGATCCTTGGTATACTTGTTCTGATGTAGGAAGATCCCTTTCTCCATTTGATGAACATGAAGTCCAAGAAATAAATTCAGCTCTCCCATTAAGCTCATTTCAAACTCCCTTCACATAAGACTTTGAAAACTCCTTCTTCTTGATTGTAGCCCTGAGCCACAAGTCTGGCTTTTTGTCTGATTACCTTGCTCTTTTCATTCAGCTTGTTATCGAATACCCATCTGGTTCCAATTACTGACTGGTTCTTGAGCAGGAACCAAATTCCACACTTTGTTTATTTTAAACTCATTTAACTCACTTTGTGTAGCAATGATCCAATATGCTTCTTGTAATGCCTCTTTCATATTTTTAGGTTCTACAAGAGGAACAAAGGCATTAAAAGCACATACATTATTTTATTGAGATCTAGTCTGTCTACCAATACATGGATCAGAAATAATATTTTCCAGGAAGCTTTTCAAGGCCTTGAGAAGTTGACGCAGTGGCTGATCCACTCTATGTTCTTTGAGATTTCGTTTCGAGAATTTGAGAACCATTTTCAAGTCTTTGAAAATCCTTTATGTTTTCCTGCAAGTCAGTCTTACTACCATTCTCTGTATCAGCTTCATCATCTGACTCATGCTTGTTCAAATTCAAATCTGCAAAACATTCTCTCAAGGAACAATTATAAAAAATAACATGAATATTTTCCTCAACAACTTTGGTTCTTTTATTAAGAACTCTATAGGTATTGCTTGTCAAAGAGTAACCCAGAAAAATGCCTTCATCACTTCTAATATCAAATTTGACAAGATTGTCTTTTCTATTGTTATGAACAAAGCAAGTGCCGCTAAAAGATTTAAAATAAGAAATACTTGGCTTTCTGCCTTTAAACAGTTCATAGGGGGTTTTATTCAAAATAAGTCCAATAAAGCACATATTTAAAATATAGTTGACATTATTAAAAGTTTATGACCAAAAAGACCTTGACAAATAGTTTCTCAAAAGCATTGTCCTAGACATGTCCTTAAGAGTTCTATTTTTCCTTTCCACTACCCCATCCTTGTCTTCTTACTTTGTGCACTAGCTTTGCATACCTCTTCATCCTTGAATTTTATGTATGAAAATCCTCTAACTAAGTATTTAGATACCACTTTGTTCAAAGTATGCATGCTATTATGCCCAAGCTTCCTGTGCCAAAGCTTTGAATCCTCTTTCATAGCTTTGAGGCATTTCAAAATTTTACCTGCAACATTGTTCGTATTCAAAGAATAGAAATTGTTTGACCTAGGATCTGTGACGATGCAATCACCAGATTTATCATCTTGCACCACACATTTATCCTAGTCAAATATTACTTTATTGCCTTTGTCATAAAGCTGAGAAACACTAAGAAAATTAAACTTCAAGCCATCAACTAAATAAACATCAGATATAGAATATGAAAATTCATTACCAACTTTACCAAGGCCAATAATACTGCACTTCCCTTTGTCACCAAGTGTGATTGTTCCTCCATTTTGTTTCTTCAGTTCAGAAAACAAAGAACTATTACCACTCATGTGTCTAGAACAACCACTTTCCATAATTCACTTTTGATATTTGTTCTTGTTGACAACCTGCATATACCAATCAAAGCCTTACCCAGATCTTAGATCAGTGTTATATTTGGAGTCATACTCTGGATCAACCATATTAGGAGGTCTGATCCCTTTTGGAACCCAAATTTTTCTTACATGTCCCTTAAGATGAAATGGGAATGTATTCCTCATAATGTGAGGCTTTGTTATTCTAAAGGGACATGTCACTTTGACATGACCAATTTTACCACAATAAAAGCATTTAAGAGAATGTTTACTGCTAGCTTTCACAAAACTGGATTTTTCTTTCTTGAAAAATTTGGATTGTATCCAATAGCATGTTTGTGAACCGAGTGCAACCTTCCTCCAAGAATCAAGTTAAGGTTGTGTTCTGAGCTAGAAATTTTTTTCATAACTGTCTTTGATTCTTCAAGTTACCCGGTCTATAAAATCTTTTGTTCCTCTAATTCATCATGTTGATGTTTAAGAGAAACAAAGTTGTCACTTAAAAAAGATTTTTCTGCTACAAATTCTTTGACTGAGTTTTCAAGGCCTTGAAATTAGTTTCCAGTACTTTGAAATCTCTGTCAGATTTTGCCTGAGAAACTTCAAGAGTTTTGTTTTTACAAACTTTTGTTTTTACTTGCTCATGAACCTTTACCTTCAAAAAATTAATTTCATGTATGTAACATTCTTCATTAATAAGCATGCTTTTCAAAATCTCATACAATACATCAATATCTCATATTGATTTATTTGAGCATGTCCCATGCGTTTCCCCAAGTCTCACTCCTCGAGTGGTCGTGGATATTTACCCCTTGAAGTGTGAGTAAGCAGGTGTATAAGCAACTAAGATACTCTAGAAGGGGGGGGGGGGAGGTTTAATAGAGTATGCCAACTTTTTGCAAAACTAGCTAACAAGTAGAAGAACTAGTGCAGACAATGAATTTCAAGGCCTTGAACACAGGTTCAAGCCATTGAAATGTAGCAGAAAGTTTTAGAACAAAAATGCCCTTTTCAGGCATTGAAAACAAGTTCAAACCCTTGAAAAATAAACAGTTTTTGTATGCTGCAAAGCTTTGAAAGTAAATGAACTGAAAATGCACAAGAAAAGTGATTTATAGAGTTCAGTCCACTTGGACCTACGTCTCTACCTCAGGGATTTGATCCCTGCAGGATTTTCAACTCAATTCTTATTAATCAAAAGCTAAGCCCTAGAACTCAAGCACAGAGAGTTCCCTTACTCTGTTACAGCTTGTGGTTTTCCCTTACGTGTCTAGTACCTGCTCTAGCTAACTTATTAACTAAGAATTATCTATTGTTCACCTTGAACAATCCTTGAGAATGAATGTAGAAAAAATACAGAAATGATCTACCAATATAGCTTTATACAGAAGATCACTTAAGAGTAAAAAACTGCAATGAAATGCAGTGAACTTCTGCGTATGGATTGGAAGAGATGAAGAACTTATTTGATGCTTTTCAATCCAGAATGCTTTCTCTGTAACTGCCCGTTGAGAATTGTGTTTTTGTTGCTTCGAATTTGAGCTCTTTAAATACTTCAAACAGCTCTGCAAATCTCTCCAGATTTTCAGCAACAACCTTCCTATTTTGTAGGCAACAGAGTTTGACTACTTTGAGATCTTCTCAAACGGTTGAATGATCATGATCTTCAGAGATATTGTTGTAGACCTTCATTTAACCATTATGAGAAGCTGTCAAACACGTCTGATTGATCACAGGATCAAAGTATTAAAGTGTTTCCAAATCTGCAGCAATCCAGTTTCGGAAACAATCCTGCAAACTTAGAAACAATATTCCCTACATTATCATGGTCAAACAGTTGATATAGAATGATTCAAAACATGTTTAACAATTTGTCTTTCATCATCTAACAACAGGTAATCAAACATATGCAAGAGAGATAATAAATTAGATCAGAGAGTTAATAGAAAAATTCCCCCTGAGAATATGCTTTCAGGTTTAACAGTTTTCAAGGCTTTTAATCCAGTTTCAAGGCCTTGAAAATAGCCAACACTATTTTGAAGCCTTTGAAGCTGATTCAAGGCTTTGAAAGCTGTTTCAAGGCCTTGAAATAGCCAAGCTCTCTCAAGTCTTGAACAACCTGAGCTTTCAATTTCCCCCTTGATGAAAGACAAAACCAAATTCTGTTTGATCCTTAGTTTATGCAAAATAAACTGATTAGTCTGCAATTTAAAGGCACATTTATTCCAAAAAGATCCAACTTATTTAAATACCAACAAAAATACACCTAAATAGTTCAGCAGATAACATCAAATAAACCTAAAATCCTTAACTGAAACCTAGAATTTCTCCCCCTTTTTGACTTTCATCAAAAAGATAGAAGATTTTGGATCAAGTGTCTGGAAAATTTTGAAAACTTAAAGAAATAATTAAAGCATAGAGAATGTGGAAGAAAGAATAGGCAAGATTAAGGGGTTTGATCTGCATATTCCTCCTGATCTCCTTCCTCTTTCTCATTGTCTTCTTCATCAGTCTTGTCCTGCTCCTCCCGTTCTTCTACAATCCCTTCTGCAACAGCTGTCTCACCAGTCTTGTCCTTTTCAGCAACCTTTGGAGATTTCTTCTTCTTCTTCAAAGTGATCAGCAACTCATCTGAATCAGGGCTATTGACTTCATCTTTTGCCTGTTCTGCTGCCTGCTTACCCTTATTTGAGACTGGAGTAGCTTCTTCCTGGTCTCAATACTCGCTAGGCAAGTCCTTTTCTGATTCTCCTTTCTTTGTTCCTTCAGGATCCTCAGGAACATCAAGCAAGGTCATGCTTCTGAAGATACTTTCCACCATATACTTGAATTGTCCCATATCACTTTCTAGTCCAAAAAAGTAGCTTTGACATCCTCCATGTCCAGTTCCAAATCATCAAATCTTTGATTGTATGCAGGCTGAGAGGTCTGACTTGAAGTGGGAGTCAAAGTCTTGGGATTTGAAAATTTCTTTGCACCTAGTTCTGCGTCAGTCAGGTCAGAGTAAAGTTTCCAAACTTTCTCCTTTGTTTTCACAACTCCAATTTTCTCAAAGGCTTTCTCATTGGGTTCCCCAAACTCGATGTGACTGATTCTTCTCCAGTAAAAGGGATCTCAAAATGCTCAAAGAACATGGTGAAGAGGTTTGCGGCAGAGGGTGAATCCTCTTACTGGTTAGGCTGAAGACCATGTGTTCAAGGACTAGTTTTGGGAGATCAATCTCATATCCATGCATAACTAGGTACATTATGTGCAGCATTCTCTCAGTCACCAATTCTCTTAAGTGCTCTCTAGGAAAGACACATCTCACCAGAATAGTATGAAGGACTTTGGCTTCAACATTCAACACAGAGTGTGTAAACTATTTGGCTGAGGTTGAGATGTGTGGAAGAAAGAATTCTTCTTTGGCTAGCTTCAAAGTTTCTGACTTTGGAGGATGGTTGCTAGTGTCATACCTATTTGGACAGCCTAACACATTGGCAAACTCAGAGTGATCTAGTTCAATTATGATCCCTGCAACTTTAGATTTGATCACCAAATGTGTAGATCTCTTAACTTGGGTGAGTTTTAGATGAAGAGTCTGGTGAGTCTGGGGTAGGCAATATCCCTAGGATTCAGCATACACCACAAAGAGCTCTTCTTTAACATAGAGATGCACTTGAGTTTCATGTGTTCCAACACATACTTTTTAACCAGACTGCAAAAACCAATAGACCTTGAAACAAAACCATCTAACCACTTAACTTTTGAGATGTTTGAGACAAACCATGTCTCATCTGGATCTGTGTTCTTTGTTGAGACTTGAGAATAGATCTGCAATGCCTTTTCCAATTGACCTTTTGGTTGTGCTTCAGTCACATTCTCTTTCCCCTTTTCTGCCTGAGTTGCCTTCTTCTTCACCTTTTTTGAGCTGGTAGGCTCTTTTTCTGGTTGCTTTTCCGTAATGGCCTTCTGCTTCTTCTGCTTTTCTGAAGAGGAGGTTGTAGCCTTCTTGATCTTCTTCTTTGGTGGAGGAGGATATGGAACTGCTTCTGCACTAGGATTTCTGGAGCTAGAGTCTCCACTGACTTCTTGAACCTTTTCCACTGCTGCTTTTCTCTTCTTCTATGACACAGGTTTCGAACCACCAGCCATCTTGATTCAATATGAGGCTCTTCTTGTGCTCATTAGGGTTAGGGAGAAGAAAAGAGAGAAATGGAATGATACGAAATGAAGGAGAAGAGAGGAGGATAAATACTGAAAGAGTTTGAGTTTCAAAAGGAAACTAGTATCTCTCTAATTCTAAAAAGATTTGCAAAGATCAGAGAAAATTTCAGACTATTATGCCGCTGGAAAAAGAATATACTAATACTATTTTTGGCTAAGACAAATTTTTGAAAAGGGTAGGGACTATATTTGGCAAATATCTACAGATATATCACCCAGTATAGAATGATCCAAGTTTATTGACTATTAGTGTAACAGATTCATTTTCATGGCTTCGAAAAGGCTTTCAAGGCCTTGAAATACTGTAACACTTCAACAGATAAAAGATCAAAGCTTTGAATTGATTTTCAAGGCTTTGAAACTCAATTCAAACATTTGTAAACACAAATAACTTACCTTTCTTACCTTAAGCTCCCCCTAAACCAATGCCGTCTTATTTAACATTCCCAATTCCAATCTTAGAGCTGAGAACCTCTCATCTGCTAATGGTTTGGTGAAGATATCTGCAATTTGCATGTTAGTAGCAACAAATTCAAGAACAATATCACCTTTCTCAGCATGATCTCATATGAAATGTGCTTGGTTCTTGAGTGTTGTACTGGATTCTTTGTAATTGAAATTGCACTAGTGTTGTCACACTTAATATGTATGCCTCTGAAGTCAAATCCAAGGTCTCTTAGCTGTTGAGCAATCCATAGTACTTGTGAGCAACATGCTCCTGCAGCAATATATTTAGCTTCACCTGTTGATAGAGCAGCTGAATTATGTTTCTTGGAATGCCAGCTAATCAAAGATGATCCAATTAATAGACAGGTTCCAGAGGTGCTTTTTCTATCAACTTTGTAGCCTGCAAAGTCAGCATCTGAAAAACCACTTAAAGAGAAGTTAGAATGTCTTGGATACCAAATACCTAAGTCTTTGGTACCATTGAGATATCTGAATATTCTCTTCACATTAGTTAAGTGTGATTCTTTTGGATCAGCTTGAAATCTAGCACACATGCATACACTAAACATAATATCTGGTCTGCTGGCTATCATATAGAGTAATGATCCAATCATGCCTCTATACTCTTTTACATTGACACTCTTACCAGATTCATCATTGTCTAAGGATAGTATAGAGCTCATTGGGGTCTTGGCTTCCTTGCATTGAGCCATGCTGTACTTATTTAGCAAGTCTCTTGTGTACTTGATTTGATTCAGAAAGATACCCTTCTTCAATTGATGTATTTGAAGTCCTAGGAAGAATTTTAGTTCTCCCATCATGCTCATCTCAAATTCCCTGCTCATAAGACTTGAGAAGTCTCTGCATAATTGATCATTAGTAGCTCCAAACAGTATATCATCAACATATATCTGGACTACAAGTAAATCTTTCTCATGAGTCTTAATGAAAAGAGTCTTGTCTACCAAACCCCTTTTGAAATAATTTTCAAGTAAAAACTTTGACAGTCTTTCAAACCAAGCCCTTGGAGCTTGTTTCAAACCATAAAGAGCTTTGTCAAGTTTGTAAACATGATCTGGAAATATGTCATTTTCAAAAGCAGGTGGTTGTGCAGCATAAACTTCTTCTTGTAAATAACCATTCAAGAAAACACACTTTACATCCATTTGAAATAGTTTCATGCTCTTGTAGGATGCAAATGCAAGTAAAATTCTAATTGCTTCTAACCTAGCAACTGGAGCGAAGGTTTCTTCATAATCTATACCTTCTTCTTGATTGTAACCTTGATCAACTAACCTTGCTTTGTTTCTGATTACATTGCCACTTTCATCCAACTTGTTTCTGAATACCCATCTGGTACCAGTGACATACTGGTTTGTTGGTGCAGGAACCAGGTTCCAAACCTTATTCCTCTCAAACTCATTGAGCTCACTTTACATAGCAATAATCTCGTCTGCTTCTTGCAAAGCTTCGTTCACATTTTTTGGTTCTACAAGAGAAATAAAAGCATTAAAAGCACATAAGTTCTTCAACTGTGATCTAGTTTGTGTACCAAGGGTTGGATCTGATATGATATTATCAGCTGGATGAGATGAGAGATATCTAAATCTCTTCCTTGGAGACCATGGTTCAGGATCACCATAGATCTTCTCTGGTCTGGAAGAAGTGGCTTTGTCACTTGAATCCTTCTGATCATCTTTTTCAAGGCTTTTGAGCTGTATTTTCAAGGCCTTGAGAACTATTTTCAAGGTCTTAAAAATGTCTTCAATTTTCTTCCGAGCCTTTCTTGAATCCAAGTGGATTCTCAGTCTCTTCCTCTGATTCATGCTTGTTCAAGTTCAAATCTGCAAAACTTTCACTCAAAGAACCATCTTAGCTTTCATCAAAAATAACATGAATGCTCTCTTCAACCAGTTTGGTTCTTTTATTGTAAACTCTATAAGCTTTGCTATTCAGAGAGTAACCAAGAAATATACCTTCATCACTTCTTGAATCAAACTTACCAAGATTGTCTTTTCCATTGTTATGGATAAAACAAGTGCATCCAAAGGGTCTGAAGTAAGAGATGTATGACTTTCTCCTTTTGAATAGTTCATAGGGGGTCTTCTTTTGAATGGGTCTGATCAAGCACCTGTTCAAAATATAGTTTGCTGTATTCACAGCTTCTGCCCAGTAGTGTTTTGGTAACTTGTTCTCAAGAAGCATTGTCCTTGACATATCTTCCAGAGTTCTGTTCTTTCTTTCAACAACACCATTCTATTGAGGAGTTCTTGGAGCAGAAAAGTTATGAGAAATACCAAGCTTATCATAGAATAAATCAAACTCTAACTGATTAAATTCTCTACCATGATCACTTATGATTGAAGCTACATGTAGGTTTTTCAAGTTTTGATGTTCTCTGCAAAGCTTTGAAAATTCAGAGAGAGATTCAGATTTTTATTTGAGAAACATAACCCAAGTGTATCTAGAAAAATCATCTACAACAACTAGCATACCTTTTACCTTTTGGAGTAGGAGTCCTCATAGGATCACAGAGATCCATATGAAGTAATTCAATAGGTCTAGTTGTACTTACAAACTTCTTTGGCTTGAAGGAGCTTCTAGTCTGCTTTCCTTGTGCACAGGCTTTGCATAACTCATCTTCTTTGAACTTGCTGGATGGCAAACCTCTTACCAAGTCTTTAGAGATCGATTTGTTCAGAGTATGCAAACTGATATGACCAAGCTTTCTATGCCAAAGCTTTGAATCTTCTTTCAAGGCCTTGAGGCACTTCGACCTTTCACCTGCAACTTTGTTAGTCTGAAAAGTATAAACATTGTTTGATCTAGAGGCTGTGAGAATGCAATCTCCTGATTTCTCATTTTGCACCACACACTTCTCTTTATCAAAGATGACTTTGTTGCCATTATCACAAAGATGAGATACACTAAGAAAATTAAACTTCAAACCTTCAACTAGATAAACATCAGAAATAGAGTTTTCAGAATTTGTACCAACTTTTCCAATACCAAGAATATTGCACTTTCCTTTTTCACCAAGTGTTATTGAACTTTCTGATTGATCCTTTAATTCTGAGAATAGAGATCTCTTTCCACTCATGTGTCTTGAGCAACCACTGTCCATGAACCACTTTTGTTCCTTGGTGACAACCGGCAACCACCAATCACTGCCTTAACCAGCTGTTAGACCAAGTGTGGAATTTGGATTCATAATCAGGATCAACCATGTTAGGTGGTCTAACCCCTTTCACTACAACAAATTCTGCCTCCGTTGACAGCAAAAATTGTCGCTAGAAAGGCCAAATATGTCGGTAGAAATTCTATTGACAAATAATTTTTTGACGGAAAATGGTCACTACAAGTCGGTCGTTAGTATTAAGGCCGACAAATCTCAATTACGTCGGCAGAAAAAAAAAGCGACATCAGTTTTTGTCGACAGTTTAAATCTAACAACAAACCTTTTCTGTCGCTAGTACAACTACCGACAAGTAAATTTAGTAGTTTATGTGGATAAGTGACAAACATATTTGTCACCGGTAGAGATGATTACATCTTCATGGCGACACACATGTTTGTCGATAGTATCACGACCAAATAAAAAAAAATAATGGGAAACCTTACATATACGCAGACATGCACCCAAAATTCCAACACTACTCAAACATATATGCACAACTTTGCTCAAATCCAAGATCAACCCTCCAAAAGTGGGATTTTTTACATCACAAACAAAAATAATACTGCATAATAACTATATTGCATCCTTAGCCGAGTTAACGACCGTCCAATAGTTCACTCTAATTAAAGAGTCGTACAAATTAAAGCAGTACTAAGTTAACAAAACAAGTAGCTTGCGTTTCAAAATTCAAAAACTATTACATCTAGAGGAATAAAGTGCCCAGAAAACAACTACTAATTTTTATATCATCAAGTGTCCAGAATCACCGGCCAGTACTTATTTGGGTCCTTCGATGCCCTGAACCTATACCAGCGTCAATGGAGCGGTCAGTACTAATTTTAAGAAACCCTTTTCAGTCAAACACATTTCTGCCCTATGGCAGAACAGGCAATCGTGCTTCGCTTCCATGGTCAATGGAGCGGTCCAATACAATCATGCAACACTTATATTGCATTTGTTCCATGCGAGTCTATCATCAAGCATGGACGATAGCCTGAGTTGGATCCATGTGCATCTAGGTCCCCACCCTAGTTAGCATGTATGGCTAACTAGTCGAAGCATCATCTTCGATAGTCACGGCACTAGATCCATCATATGGAGTATCCTGGTTACAATCTTGCGTCTTAAATTGGAATATCCTGAAATCCAATTCTTCCGATTGCATAGCGTTCGCTAGGTCTGAGTACACACCATAGTGCATATAAGACTCATACTGCATCAGGCACTCTGGTTATCTGGTCATTCTTATATGGTGTCTTTTAGGGCACATGTCTAGGCTCGTAAGTTCTTGCGCTGAGCTACTGGAGTACTGTTACTCCTTAGGGGACTCGAACAATCCCTAAGCTCCACTAGCCAATAGTGTGTCATCGATATCAAGTGACGTGATTATTAACTCTCTACTAGTGAGAGGACTACATAAGATCCCATATGGACTTAAACAGCTTGCACACATTCTGTGCATTTGACCTTAGTCACCTCTAGGATTTCTCCATTGAGAAATTCAGTCATTACGTTTATCGAGAATTGATCCACAACTATTGATGCTACCAAGCGAATCAACGTAATCCTTACCACCCAAACCTTTGGGAAGACCTTTTTGAACCAACGCAAATTCGTCGGATCGACTCAAACTCGTCGATGTCTACTCTCAGAATGAGTGTAGCCTTCTTCGCTTCTACGCAAGTCATATGCCTTACCATGCTTCCGTCTGGGTCTCTGATTGACCTTGGAAATCCATTAATCTCCAATAGTCTTCCATCCAGTCGGATATCCAACCTAGCCTTAAACTCGGTTTACCCTTTATAGACTCTAATTCATCCTGTAAAGCTTACTATTCATTCTTCATAATTAGGGAACGATAAGGCCTAGGATTCTATCCTATCGTTATGCAAGGTGATCCTTAAGATCATCCCTTCGATCTCAAGTAGTCGATGGGTATGCTCCTATGAGCAATTCCTTTGCATAGGAGGATCATCATTTGCTATCATCCCTTATGGATGGAGCACCCTGCTTGGAAAGTCACTCCCACTGTCCGAAGGATCCTTGAGGAACTAATTCCTCATAATCAACTACGGAACATGGTATCTTCCAGCGTTTCCTCCATGCTCGTGGAGATCATCATCTCTACGAACATATCCCTTAATTATGGACATCTCCTATGAGAAATCATATATCTTGTGAATCCATTTATGTTACACTACTTATGGGCTATTGCGTTTCAAATATGCAACCCCTAAGATGCTCCGAATAGCATGAGAAGGTACTTTACTCCATG
Source organism: Linanthus parryae (assembly GCA_023055425.1). NCBI lineage: Eukaryota > Viridiplantae > Streptophyta > Magnoliopsida > Ericales > Polemoniaceae > Linanthus > Linanthus parryae. The sequence goes on from JALGPY010000002.1 coordinate 78,736,225, forward strand.
GAGATACGTTTCTTCCATCTAGGGTCTAACTCCAAATTCCTTTTTGTCAGGTGACGAAAGATCCTGGGACAATATCCTAGGTTCATCATTGTCTTGCGTGGTGACCCTTATGGTCTTCCTTTCGATGTCAATTCATCAACGGGATACGCTCCAAAGAGCGTTCCTACGCAAAGAGGGTTCCTCCACATAGTCATAATCTATGATGGGCTGTTTACTAGGCAAGTTACTCCCACTGTCCTGAAGATCCGTAGGAACTATTTCCTGTTGATCATTCAGGGATGGGGTGTCATCCAGTGAAACATTTGTTTCGTAGAGACTTATTTCTCAACGAACCTCTTCCTGACTTGAAATTTAGTTAGTACATAAGATGCCGATCCCCATGGCCTAAGGTGACCTCATATAGGTTGCCTATTGGTCCACATCTTGTAGGGTGTAGTGGCTACAGACTTGGTGGACTTATGGTTGCGTATGTTGATAGTCGTTTAGCAAAGTGTCTACTCCGAATAGGGAACTTGTACTTTGCACGCTCTATCATACATCAGACCATCTCTTACAGTAACCTATTCCTCTTATTCTCTACAGCACCCTGCTGAGGCGTGGGAATAGCCAACTGCCTTACTATTTCTCTCCATCACATAGCTCTTGCTAAGATAGATACTTCCAGTCTCGTTCTAGCCAAGGACATATCCTTTTATCCAGACGGTATTCTACCTTTTGTAGAGACCTGTCTGAAGCACCCTGTGCGTCAGACTTATGTGGCCTAAGCACACATAGTTGAGACGCGGAAAATTATCTACGAATGTGATGGAACAGTAAGCACCGTGTCTTAGGTCTAAAAAATAATGGAACACAACGACAGAATGAATAATATATAAAGACTCAGTAGTCCTTAATGCTCTACTGGATGGTTTGCGTTTTGCCTTTCTTGTCCGGCAAGAACCATACACAGGCAAGGGTACCTTGGGCAAAATCCAAGAAGGCCTGCCCTAGCTAGCCTGAACATCCTTTCCTGTCTTCATGTGTCTTAATCTAGCACGCCACATATCAGAATCTTAAGTCATACTCTTAAGTTGACATCCAAGAATTCTGAGGCGTTACTCATGCTAGAATATTAAGAATGCAGACACCATGATATAACCATATCCAAAGTTAAAACTGTAACCAAAACAAATTTTGGTGGCTGCTCCTTCAAAGATAATCATATGGATCCTTAGACGAGAAGTTATTTGCCAGGTCTGGCCTTTTCTCTTGTCTTAGGAAAACTCCTTAGCTTCCTTTTGCGTTTTCCAGTCTTGGGGTTGTTTGGTCTTATACCAATATTGCCCCTAAATTCCTTTATCCTTGCCCCACCTGTTGCCTTGGTCCTAATACCGGGCTAGGGACTATATATGCCTGTCATACTTCACTAAGTATGACCGTACTTCTCCAACAGCCTTTAGCAATCATATATTTCTTAGACATCCGAAGTATGCTGGACTAGTATTCTTAGCAAACTCTTTTTGCTTAGATCCTAGAACAGATTGATGTTTGGTCTTATCCAAACATCCTGACACGTACAAAGTGTGTCATATAACGTTTCATGAAACGTGGAAGAGATTGCAACAAATTTCAAATCGGACAGCTTGCACCTGGCAGCCCTTAACTTTCTTATCATACATGGCATCAATCTCAGACGTTGAAGTCGAGTGCTTAATCTTATGACATGAGCCATAGCTCATAGTTAAGGCATGATTATTATGAGTCCCTACTCACAATTTATGTATGCAAATGGCTAGGCTGGATCCAAGATTCTTCTTTGGCCAATTCCTACAATTTTAAAAGTGGTCATGAACATGCTGATGAGGTCATTTCCCCACCTTTTCATAGCATGCTCTATGAAATTATCTTCACTGCTGACTCCCTCTATTGGTGAGCCTAAAGATAATGTCTATGTGCTGCTGTGACAACTTATTCATCACAGGTTCGACCATGTTTGTAGGTGGCTGACAACCTATGTCCAACGGATGGTTACATAGTACGACGACTCATCATATCGTTTGTTGTCACCTTTTAGCCTTTACAGTTTGAATTTAGACACGATTGATAGAGACATTGTGGAAGTTAATCACTAGCATTTACTTAGCTCCAAAATAACATGTGACATCGATTGAAACTTAATAGTTCCTCACAAGGACTCCACCAAAACCTAGCGTATATCCTAGGAATCAAATCTCATCACTTGTGATTTCCTATCAATTTTAATCATGTCCTCATGTGAGCTCTTTTGTTTTAGTTCTTTAGCATGCGAGGTTGAACGTATATATCCAATCACACGCAGTTATAACATAAAACAAGCATAAGCATAAATAAATATGCAATGGATGTGGCCCCTAAGGTGCACTCCCACTATTGAGAGTACTTCTTGAGCAAGTCTTGAACTCCATCTCATGCCATCTCGCCTACTTGAGGACTCCAAGCTTGAGGCTCCTTTAGACCATTTATTTGCTCCATGCACCTTGCGCCATAGCTTTTGGTTTGGCCACCTCTCTTGAAGCTTCAATCTTCAATCTCTACTAACTATCTTATTTCCAATAAGAAGTAACCTCATAGAGGCGATTGGATGAGAAGAGAAGACACTAGACTATAGAGAGGCACGACACGCAGGCCGTATTTTGATTACATATTCAAAAACAAAACCAAAACCAAAATATAAAACATCTATGCCACATCCATGCACCAAACACATCCATTCAACCCACAACAGCATGTATAACAATATAATAAACATACTGGAATTTTCTGGAAATTTCCGGAATTAATCTCTAATTACTGGAAATTAATAAGCAATAATCTAATCAACTACAAAGATCGAAAATTGCTCCCTACCACTTAGGGTCTCACCACCTATGGCAAAACGTAGGGAAAATGACATAAGTCTCCAGAAAAAATTTGGGCTCAAAACAGTGTGTTTAAGGTCGTCAAACTGCCTCGGGAAGTGTGCTAAACACTAATTAATTAATCTGGACATTACTAAAATTTTCCGTCGCTCCAAAAATTATGAAAAAATATCCACAAAATAGAAAAATTTAATTTGGAGTCCCTAGGAAAAAATCGGACGAAAAATGACGGCGGGAGGAGGCCGCACGCGCCCTCACGCGCCGCCGCGCGTGGGCGCGTCCCCCTCCGTCACGCGCCGACGTCGGCCATGTGCCACGTCAGCATGCCACGTGGCATGCCGTGTCAGCACCTATGCTGACGTCAGCTGCCACTTTATCCCGCCACGTCAGCTGCCACGTCAGTCGACACGTGGTTGCCACGTCATCGCCACGTCAGCCACTTGCTGATGTTGCACCGCCACGTCATCTGCCACGTCAGCCCTAGGGCCACGTCAGCAGTCGCCGCCAGCCCTTTGGCGCGTGGCGGCGGCGTCGGTGGCGCATGGAGCCCACGCGCCGCCTTCCCGTGCTCCGTTCCCGACGAAATTAATTTTTATGGGATCGTCTTTTCGTCCTGATCCCGATTATGTGGTCAAAATCCAATTTTAAGAAATTTTGAAAAAACGTGTTCTACTGATTGGATCTAGCAGTCCAGATTAATACAGTTCCGAATCTTTAAAAATTCATAACTAATTCATCGTAACTCCAAAAATTACAAAATTTATATTTCTGGAATCCTCGTGAAAAACCCTACCTAACCATATAGGTTTCTTCTACTGGTTATGAAATTTCAGAAACTCAATTTTCAAATCAGATTCGGGAACGCATATCGAGGCACGAAAAACAAACTTATGGCTCTGATACCAATGAAGGGCAGGAAGGATCTTATCACATACAGATCTACAACATGAATTATAGAGGAAGATTCATGTGTTCACCTTGTCTTCTTAAGCTCCTTGATGCAGCGGATGATCGTTTGTTGCTTGCTTTCACGTGCCTCCTTCTTTATCTTGCTCCCACCAATCTAGTGTGAATCTCGAGGACGAACACTGTGACCCACACCACGTTCCACCTATTTGGATGAAGTTGGAGAGGGACTAGGGTTCTCTACAACTAGTATGAATCTAGACAGAGTAACTTTTCTCTATGTGGAATAGCAATTAGCCTTCGCATAATGTGTAGGAGGCTACCTCTTTATATAGGAAAAACTTCTCCTAGGTTTGCACATAAACCCCTAGGGTTTGAGCCTTAGCTACTAACCCCTCTAGTTTATGCATTAGTGCAACTAACCCCATAAGGTTACGATAATTGCATTGGGCACCCCACATGGGCGCACCAATTGCTAACATCTCCCACTCTCCATGTATTTCATGCTGGTGGGTACGTGAAAATACTAAGGGGATTTTAGTTTGACTAGAATTTCATTTTTGTTTAGAGTCTTGTATTAGCTATATAAACTTAAACTTGTCTGACTATTTTCTCTCACAGAATCTGGCATTATTGGGAGCAATACTTATTATGATTGGACACATGCAAGATTGAAATTCCAATGATGCCGAACAATGTGTCCAAAGTCCAGGCTTCAAACCTTCAGAAGAAAAGTGTACCCAAAGTCACGGAGGCTTCAAATGCGAAAGAGCAAAAAGAGTTCAACTTTTCAAAGGGCATCGACGAGTTTCGGAGTTTGGAAGTTTAGTCTAAGAGAGCACGCGGTAAAAATTTTGCTCAGTTCTTACCTACATATCAAGTACAGGCTTCATTAGACATGATCGTAGGGTAAACATTCCCTTTAAAGAGCCCCTATGGCAAATTTTTTGTTTTCTAGAACTGTGAATTTCCATGCCAAAAAGCAGTTATAATGTGTTTGGTAAATTGTTATATATTTTCTTTCTACCGCAGTTTTTGAGAAGCAGGATAGGAATTACTTTTCCAGGCCTGTTCTTTATAATGTTATTAATAGACATTTTTATCCATGCCATAAGTGTGGATTTAAACAAAAAAACTCGTCTAATTGAAGTAGAACTCTACTGTGTATGATATTGTCATTTCGATACGTTCAATAATACAAAAACAATAATTACCAAACACAAAATACAAAAAAAGGTTTTTCAGAACATGCTATATGTGAAATTTACCAAACACTTCTTAAGTGAATTTCTACAGTCGCTTTCTCACGACACTTCCGCCGTTTTGCTAAATTGCAACTGCATTCCTAAACTGACCCAAAGTAAGCACAATCATGAGATTCTTAGTACTTCTTCTCCTTTTCCTAAAAAGAAGGAAAAACAAACACACACGTGCGCACGCGCACAGCCACCTTCAAAGTGAATCACAAAAAGAGACGTTAAAGCAACTTGGAGGAAAGGATAAACTTGATGACGGGACTGCCAAAGAACTGAGGCAGTTAAACCATACCATGGGTGAAGGGGTCAAATATATATATATATATATATATATATATATATATATATATATATATATATATATATATATATATATCCTACTACCTATATAAAAGAAGTTATGGCCACATTGCGTGGCAGTGGTGGCCTAATTATGTGCTGCCAATTCGGACAAAGTGCCAGCGAAATACCACGTAATAGTGACGTGTAGAAAAGGTCGGTTATACCCTTGCTGATACGAAACAGGTACGCTGTGGTTGAAGGGCGATATTGTCATTTGGGATGTCCGTGGTTGGTCTGGGTTGTGGAACATGAACTTTGTAGTCGGTGTTCTTCTTGGTGGGACAGGTGGCTATGCTCCGAGAAGCTGTGCCTGGTTGCCGGCACTCGTTAGTGGGACAGGTGTCGACCTCTTGCCATTCATTCTTAGAATGTGGGAGATCGTTCTTCTGATGTTGGTGCCATTTGCTGATCTGTTGTCACCGGGTCAGTTCTTTCGTCTCTCTCCGTCTCTGTATTTTCTCCGGTTTGTGGGTTTTGTTTTCGCCGGCGGCCGGAAATTGGTTCGGTGGGTCGCGCGCAATCCGGTAGTTGGTGTGTCTAACGGTTTCTCAGGTTCTGTAGGGATGCTGAATTGGGTTTTCTAATTTGGTTTTTTTTTTTTTATTTTTTTTAATGATTCGAGGGTTTTCTATATCGGGGCTTCGGGCAGTTAGTGGGGGGGGGGGATTGTATTTGGTTCGTTGTGAATTAAATATTTACTCTGCCATGTGGGTTGTTGTGATACCTTCTTGCATGTGTGTTTTTTATGATGAGTTAACAAATTGGTACGTATCTGTGGTTTGATTGCTTGCAGGTGTGTGTTGTTGGTTACTCTATATACAAGTGTGCTATATATACGTATGGGCTCAGCAGGTGGTGGTTGTAGCCAGTCGATAAGATGATGCTTGGTTAGTTTGATTTACATTTGCTTACATTTAGCGTTGGTGTTTGCAGGTTGATCATCCGCTGCTTGAGCAAGGAATTTGCTGTGTTGCCTTATCTGGTACGTTCACCTTTCTAAGAGTTGGCAGTATATACATTAAAAATATTAATGTTTCTATAAGAAGCCTGTGTGGTTTGTTTTATGCCTGTTGTATGTTGCTGTGTTGCTGTTTTGCTTTGCTAACGTGTGGGATTTTTGTCCCGCCATCCCTTTGGTTTTTTGTTTGTTTGTTTGGCTTAGTTACTTTTAACTGGTTTAATGTGTAATGCCGACTCAGTGTCTTGAACTGGTATTTTAATAATGAGGCATCTTGGTCAGGTTGGAATTGGTGTAAATCATGTGTAGGCTGAGTTGATCATGCGACCGAAAATTTGTGATGGAAATATGGTTCGTCTGCTGCTTAGTTAATTTGGTATAGATTTTGTGCCTGTGATGTTGTTACCGTGGTTGAAATTAATTGATGTTTGTGGCTTTCTGTAGTGTGTGGCCTGTAGTTTGTAAATGCCTACAGGTAGTCTTGGGAAACGACTTCGCCGGGGTTTAGTGGGGGAGGAGCTAGCACGCGGTTCAGGATTATCTGCAGGAGCTAACACTTCTGCCCCGGCTCTGCGGCCGTCGGGTAGACCGTGGGCTGAAAATGCGAATCCAGGGCCTTCATCTGCAGGAGCTAATACTTCTGCCCTGGCTCCGCGGCCGTCGGGTAGACCGCGGGGGCGTAATGCGAATCCCGGGCCGTCCGTGTACAATGCAGATGTAAGGGGTTCCGTTGCCAGTCCTGTTGTCCATACCGCGTCGCCAGGTAGTAGTGTGCAAGCACCTAGGTATGCTTCCCCGTATCCTATGCCCGTCGGATCCATGGCTATTAGGGGTTCTGGCCTGAATAGGCCGTCTGTTGGTTTTGCGGCCGGATATGGTACTACTTTGGATGTGTATAACGGTTTACCAAATACTGTGCTGTCATACATGCCAGCTGTGTCATCTAGGTTGCCCAATATTGCTTCCGGCGCGTCTGGTTCTTCATCGCCGGGTTCATTACAACATCCACTCACCGTCAATGCGTCTTCTAGGAATAGAGGCACCTCCGTCGTACCTCCTGCTACATTTGTGGGTGAACGTAATAGTCGTGCTGGCGGTGCTGCTCGAGTTCCCCAACCACCCCGTTAGTCTTCTTTCCCGACTATGGCTTCATTTGTAGTTATATGTGTGTTCAGTTATGGTTTCATATCTGTTAATCGTTTTTTTATTCGGTTGTGTAGGGCAGAGACGTACGAAAAAGTGGGAGCGGGGTGCTCCGCCCCCGCCTATGGAGCCAAGCATGCTGCCATCTCCACGGAGATGTCCACATTGTGATGCTAAATTATTTGCGTACGAACCAGATGGATTTTGTTGCAGTGAGGGGTGTGTAGTCCTTGCCCCTCATGAGATCCCAAATTCGTTGGCGGAGTTGCTCCTGTCCGACAATGTGACTAGCAAAGATTTCCGGAATAATATTCGTGCATACAATTGCCTGTTCTCCTTCACTTCGATGGGTGTGAAGGCTGATCCTGACACGAAGAATAAAAGCAAAGGGATTTACACATTCCGTGTCCAAGGGCAGATATACCACTACATTAATGATATTGATCCTGGCCAACAACCTCCTAGATATTTACAGGTTTATTTCTACGATCCAGCCTTCCAGCTGCAAAGCCGAGTGAAAGCTTTTGAAAATCTTGATCCGGCTGTTATTTCATGCTTGACTGATATTCTAGAGGCCAATCCTTATAACCAGTCATTTCAGTCTATTAGTGCAAGCCCTGAATTTGCTGATTGTGATGTGCGGATTAAATGTGAACCAGGACTTGATCAACGAACGCAAAATTTACCTACATCTGATCAAGTTGCAGCAATTTGGATTGACGATGAGTCGCGTGCTGGTAAATACGTCCGTGATATTAGGGTGAGGCATAAGGGTGGTGAAGCAAAGAGTATTCAGTATCATCTGGGTTGTTTTGATCCGCTTCAGTATCCTATCATGTTTCCTCGTGGGCAGCCTGGATGGCATCCTAGAATTAATAAAAAGCCTTCGAAAAAGAGGCCACGAAAAGGTAGTTTCACGTTGTTACTTAGTATGTGTGCATTCATATTATCAATGTCGTTGTGTATGCCGTGTTGCTGAATGATGAGCATCTAATTGCAGGGCCAAGTGATGCAGAGTCCGATAGTGCAACTGTTAGCTGTCGTCAGTATTACTGCTACCGATTACAGATGCGAGATATACGCCGGTCATCGATGTTGTTCTTTGGGCGTCTTCTCCAGCAATACATGGTCGATATGTATGTGAAGCTTGAGACAAGCAGGCTAGATTATGTGCGTCAGCATCAGGACACTATCCGGGCGGAACTTTACCAGGGAATACTGGACAGCATCAATGCGGGTGAAATGAACCCAAATAATGTCGGGCGTCAAGTCGTTTTGCCACCGTCTTTTGTGGGTGGGCCCCGTGATATGAAGCGTCGTTACCAGGATGCAATGGCTCGGGTGCGTAAATATGGCAAACCTGATTACCTTGTCACGATGACAAGCAATCCCAACTGGGCCGAGATTCGTGCGGAGCTTCTACCAGTTGAGCAACCTTAAAACCGGCCTGATTTAGTGGCGCGAATTTTCCGGGCGAAAACAGTTGAGTTTAAGCGGGATTTGATTGATAGGGAGATACTTGGGCCAATTGCTGCTTACACCTACGTGATTGAGTACTAGAAGCGGGGTCTACCACATGTGCACTTCCTACTGATTCTAAAGAAATTCGCCAAGTTAATGAGCCCTGATAGAATTGACAAATACATTTCTGCTGAAATACCTGACCCGCACGCAAATCCTCATTTACATAATGCAGTGAAGAAACATATGATGCATGGTCCATGTGGTGAGTTTAACCGACGGTGCCCTTGAATGCGACCCAAAACTGGCTGCAAGAACAAATATCCTCGGGAATTCGCAGATGTTACAAGGACTGGTGATGATGCATTTGCAGTTTATCGCCGGCAAAGAAATGGCCGCACTGTTGAGGTGAGAGGACAAATATTGGACAACAGGTGGGTTGTGCCGTATAATCCTTACTTGCTTGCTAAGTATGACTGCCACATAAATGTGGAAATATGCTCAACCATAAAAGCTGTTAAATATCTGTACAAATACATATACAAAGGTCACGACAGGGTTGTGTTCCAGGTGATATCGGAACAGAAGGGTTGCATCGATGAAATAAAGGCTTTTCAGTCTGCCAGATGGATTTCCCCGCCTGAAGCTGCTTGGCGTATCTTTAAGTTTCCTTTGAATGAGATGTATCCTCATGTCACTGCCCTGCAACTTCATCTTCCTGGAATGCAATCCATTGCATTCCTCAAATATACGAAAATCGCGTATATTGCGACGGATAAGAAATATAAAAAGACGATGTTAACTGAGTATTTTGAAACAAATAAACGGGATCCAGAAGCTAAGCGGTGGCTGTACAGTGAGTTTCCTGAACATTATGTATGGAATTCTACGAAATCAGAGTGGACGCCTCGGAAGAAAGGTCATGCTATTGGTCGTATAGTGGCTGCTAACCCTGCGGAAGGCGAACGTTTCTTCTTACGTATACTATTAATGCATGTCAGAGGTGCGGAATCATACGAGCATCTTCGCACTGTTGGTAATCATGTGTGTGAAACATATCGCGAGGCCTGCGAAAAGCTTGGGCTGCTTGAGAAAGACACTGCATTGGAAGATTGTCTAGAAGAGGCTACAACGTTCCAGATGCCACACACTTTACGACGACTGTTTGCCACCATTCTGGTGTTCTGCCAGCCGAGTAATCCTCGGCAGCTGTGGGAACGATTTTATGCTAAGCTTTCTGAAGACTATCGTCGTGAAGAAGCCAACAGTGAAGGTCAGATCCTTTCAAGAACCCTAAGACATGTAAACATGGTTCTTGAGTCAATGGGAAGGCAGTTAAGAGATTATAACTTGCCAATGGATATCAATGGTTCCGATGAAGTTGCACCGCTGAATCGAGAGATCGATGAAGAGTTAGCAATTCCTATCCCTACTGAAGACATTGCGGCATCGAAGCAATTGAATGAGGACCAGCAAACTGCATATGATGTAATCATTGATCATGTTTTGCGGAAGAAAGGTGCATGTTTCTTTGTTGACGGGCCTGGTGGCACTGGGAAGACATTCCTTTACAGAGCTATCCTCGCTCGTATTCGTGGCATGGGTTATATTGCATTGGCCACTGCCAGCACAGGTATTGCATCATCCAATTTGCCTGGGGGTCGAACAGCGCATTCTCGCTTCAAGCTACCTCTGGACACAAAAGAGAAGAGTTGCTGCAACATTGGGAAGCGGACTGCCTTGGCAGAGCTGATTCGACAATAAAGTGTAATAATATGGGATGAGGTCACAATGGCAAAGAAGCAGAATATCGAGGCTTTTGAATCTATGCTCCGCGATATATGCTCGAGCAACGAATTATTTGGAGGGAAGGTTGTTGTTTTCGGTGGTGATTTCAGGCAAGTTCTCCATGTGACAGTGCGAGCAACGAAGGAAGAGTGCATATGTAACAGCATTGTTGATTCACACATGTGGCCTCATATGCGTTTATTGCGTCTAACAGCGAACATGAGGGCAATACATGATCCGTGTTTTGCGGAGTTTCTATTATCAGTCGGGGATGGCAGCTTACAAGAAAATGATGAATCCTTATTAAAGCTACAGCAATCAATGGTTGTGCCTTTTGTAAATGAGAGAACATCGATTAACACTTTCATTGACTGTGTTTACCCTAACTTTGAAAGCGATTGCTTGAAGTCTGATTACCTCGTCGACCGAGCCATCTTGACACCAAGGAATGACTGTGTCGATTTACTGAATCAAATTTTACTTGGTAGATTCCCTGGTAACACACATGTCTACACAAGTTTTGATCACTGTCTTCCTGGAAGCCGAGATAATCATTCTTTAGAGTTTTTACATACCCTTACACCTAATGGACTGCCCCCTCATGAGCTGCTCTTAAAACGTGGTTGTCCTGTGATGTTGTTACGAAATTTAGATCCATCCGCCGGGCTGTCTAATGGTATTAAACTTATTTGTAAAAATCTCCTCCCTAATGTCATACATGCTGAAATAGCTATAGGTCACAATAAAGGCAAGGATGTCTTTATACCTAGGATACCACTCAGGCCATCTGAGACAGATAACTACCCAGTTGAGTTTGAAAGAAAACAATTCCCAGTCCGACCATGCTTTGCGATGACAATTAACAAGTCCCAAGGCCAAACTTTGCAGTATGTTGGTATTTATCTTCCTCAACCAGTATTCTCGCACGGTCAACTCTATGTTGCATTGTCTCGAGCGACGTTGTCTGCGTCTGTGAAAATTTTAATACATCCACTTGATAATATCCAAACTGTTGACAGTACCCAGAATGTTGTGTACAAACATCTGCTGCGTCGAGCATCGGGGCAACAAGAATAGTGATTCACAATAAGAACAGCATATACTATATATATATATACATATATATACATATATATATATATATGTATATATATATACATATATATATGTATATATATATACATATATATATATGTATATATATATACATATATAACATATATATATGTATATATACATACATGCATACATACATATATGCATATAATACTTACATATACATTTATATATACTACTTTTTAACACGTATACAATATATGTGTGTGCGTGTGTGTGTGTTTGTTTGTTTAGTTTTTATACTTGTTTTTTTGTCATGCTTTCGTCTGTGTCACTGGAAATACCATACATGAAATTATGGCTCCGAATATGTACTTGCTATAATCTTGCCTGGCTGCATTATTGTGGTTTAAATTTTTTGTTCGTGTCATTTTGCTATATCAAATGTACTTGCTACAAGGTTAAATGATCGTGTCATTATGCATCGAGTTTTTTTACCGTCTGAATAGCATGTAACTACAAATGTGGTGCTTAGATATGTTGTTCGTGTGTTGCTGTTGTAAACTAGGGATGGAAAGTGATATGCTGAAGTTATCTGCCTTAACTGATCAATTGAAAGAATGGAAGCTTAAACTTCGGGTCATTGAGAAGTACCGTGCAACAACAGCTCGATTTGGCAACACAAAGTATCAGCGATATGTCCTTTGCGATAGCGAGGTTAGTTAACGAGTAGTACACCGACATCACCAATACCAGTGTCATATTTATCGTTACTTGCTTTGTCCTGTGCAGGGCAAAAAGATACAGGCTACAGCTTTTGACGCTGAAATTGAATCGTTTGACAAACAGCTACATCCATATCATGCATACTGGTTCAGTGATGGAGTTGTACGCCGTGTTAACCCGCAACATCGCTACATTGATCACGATTATGTCCTTGTTCTGGATCCTCAGATGAAAATTGTACCAGTTGAAGGTGCCGCAGATGAAACAGCAAGTACTGCGTACAACTTCAAGACTCTGACTGAGGCCCGCGACTTCATCGGGAAACCTGATAAATTTGGTAGTTTCCCCCAATGTTTTAGCACTGCATCGCTTGTTGTGTTCTTTATGTGTTGCTCTTATTTAATTACGTTTGTTATTGTTTTGCTTTCCGTGGCTGTCTTCCTTCGTTCCATTAAAAATTACATACTCACAATATATGTATCCATATGCAGATGTCGCAGTGATAATCATAGCTGTCATGTCTCCGAAAACAGTGCCATGGAAGGATTCGACTGCTCGTTCGAAGGTTCGAGATATAGTTGTTATTGACGATACGTAAGTTCTCCAATGTGCCTTGCTTACTTCTAATATACTGTTCTGCGTCTATTCCTGTTAGTTAGGTGTGGCCACATTATAGGCGGCAGAAGTTCTTAAATCAATAGTAGAATTATATATTGTCTGCTACACTGCAAATATTGCTTTGTTATGCTCTGGAAAATAATAGAAGAATGAAAGCATACCAGATCAACATTAAGCTTGTGTAATGTGACTTGCGAGCAATGAACCATCAATGTATGCAATCCAGAATCTTGATTTTCCTGATGAATTAATACGAGCACGCATAACACTTGTTTGTTCCTCGGCTTCATCAATTTTACCTCGTTTTATACCGGTATGGAATGCAGATACCAAATATATATGTTATATATATGTAAGGTGTATTTAGTTATTTATGATGCTGAGAATTGTCATGTAATCGATGATATCCTGTTGTCTCTTCTCCCTCTCCCTTTCTCAATCTTTTCCACTCTATCTATTTGCTGTCTTCTCTAACTTTATTTGTCTTGCCAAACAGTTTGAATCCAGTGTGCCTTTCGGCTTGGGATGACATAGCAACCACTGATGCAGAAAAACTGGCCAAGTTAGCAAAGTCCCAGCCGGTTGTCATCGTCACTAATGTTGTGGCATCGAAATACTCCGGTATCGACATGATATTTTTTGCTGAAATGTTGACATATGATATGTTATGTTTGTTCCTGCTGCTATGTTCATAAATGGTTTTGCCCATGTCTCCCAGGATTCTCCTTGAAAACTACTATGTCTACAATGTTCTTGTCTGATGTTCCCGATGCACGGGTTGATGAATTGTTGGATTGGTAAACTGCCTTCATTATCTACTTATATGTACTTCATAGCTTGTCGTCCAGTGGTATATGTTAACAATCTAAAGATCTTGCAGGCGCGATGCTAACTACGAGAAAATTGATGCTATCAGTGACCCTGAGATTTTACTGAAGAAGAAAGTTGCCAATACTTCTACATCTGAGTTCAAACTTGTCAGGATTGCAGACTTACCAAGTACTCCGGTAATTTCTCCTGTCTAGCATTGTAACCGCGGGCAAGTTTATCCATGATGCTCCCGATTGAATTAATGTTGTTTTGCATTGCAGCACACTGGTTCCGATGAAATCTGGGTGAGAGTGTCTGTTGTTGTAGCACCATGTAGTCAGCGACCGTGGTATACCGCATGCAACAAGTGCAACCGGGCTACCAACCACGTGCTAGGCGAAGTATTTGCTTGCCCAGGCTGTGCAAAAAATGACTGCATTTCTGCTCCATGGTATGCCACGTCCCATCTCACATAATTCCTCTGAAGTTAATGTTTACCAATCCAATAGCTCATACTGAATATGGTTTTATACACAACAGTTTATTTGTGAACAACCATGTCTTTCTCAAGTAAGTATGTGATTTCTAATTGAGATGTAAATAAATTGATATCGTGCAGGGGGCGCCTCGGAGTTCGAATTGGCGATGGAAGTGGTGAACTTGAGGTTGCTATATTTTGACATGCTGTTGAAACTGTGTTAAACAAAAGTGCGGTTACCCTATCTGCAATGACTCCAGACGTAAGCTAACTACACCCATATGTCTCGCGATTTCGAGTTGAAATGCAGCTGACTCCATGGGATGTTAATTAATGTAGTCATCTTATATTATCATGCAGGAACAAAGCGATGTGTTGTCGAAGGCGAATGATGCAGCGGTGGACAAACGATTCTACTTCCGCCTGGCTCCATCGAACAGCAAGAATCCACGCTGGCTTAACAAGTGGAGTGTTCGCCAAGTTGAGATTACATAAAATTAACTCTGTGATGAAGGCTTATAAAACTATATGATCAGATATGTATGTAGATATAAGGACTACACTTAGCAGTGAACCCTGGAGACAGCAATGCATAAAATTAACAACTTGTGCTTATACAGCTGTTATTTTTATGCCTTTTGCTAATATTTTTTTGTGCAGTTACAAAGCAACAAATGGCAATCAGTTTATGCAGGTGAAGATGCCATTCTGTATAGTTTCCTCTTCGGTTGTAGTTGCAAGAATAGGGTAATGTATCTGATCGCAACAGACACTTGGGTATTTTTTTGGGTAAATCTTTTGAGACGACGTATGTATAATATAAAATATAACATTTTCTTTGTTTTATATCGCTGCATTTTCCTTTATACATTTTCTTATGTCACTGCTTATATTTATTTCTCACATAATCATCTTTTTGGCACATCCAGTTTGACAATGTTTGCTCATGATACAATGTTGTTTGACATCAATAGTTTTCGATTATGCATGTAATTGCATCCACTCATTGACCTGGTGTCTAATTAATTTCATGGCATTGTAAAATAAATGTCTTCTCCAGACATCGATACGAAACTTATCTACATTCACGTTGTTTTGCTGCATTGGGCAGTTAGTTAAATAAACACGCATACAAATCAAGCCAGTGTGATAGATAACACAGTAATTTAAACTTTAATAAAATACAAAACCTTAATAAGATCAATTATTAGTAATGTCCCAATTTCAGGACAATGCAAGACTAGACTCGAATTTATACGTAATAATCTTTTGTCTAATTTTTAAATGTCGACGCAGATATATTAATTACTAAAATGAAGTTTGAATTAGTGCCCGGCAAATAAACTATTATGTATTACTTCTTGATTAAAACCCAGCTAAGCATATGCATAATATTAAATATCTACTCACTGGAGGGCTTACACTGCAATTTTAGTCGAATAGAATAAATTAATCGTGCAGAACTTCGTTGGGTATTCATAACCACCCACTGCTCCTCCCACCCAACCCTTCAGATTGCAAGTTTTAGGTATCGCCGCCAAGCTTCACTTGCTTCAGGTACGTTTTGTTTAGGGTTTTCTTTCCAATCTGTAATTTCACATGAAAAAAAAAGGATTTGCACAAGTCCATAAGAATACATGCTTATGTATGTGTGCACAACTCATTGAAATTAGCTATCAGTTGTTTGTGTTGTTGTATTCAACAGTTTCAGTTTGCAGTGTTTGCAATTGCGTGCCAATAGTGACAGTTTTTTTTCCCCCTTCGATATTGTTTGCGTACTTTTACTTGTATGTACTGTTTGATCAAAGTATGCATACTTAAGATGCGTATGCAATTTCCCGCTGAATTAGTTCTTCCGAAGATTTGAATCGCGTAAATGAATAAATACAGAATACACGAGTTGTTGGACACTTTGAACCTTGTTATGTTTGTGTCAGTGTGACAATGCAAAACTATGATATCATCCTTTCCAGTTTGTTTGTTTTTCTTTCGCCTGCTTTTTTTGTCCTTTGTATATGTATATGTGTTTAATTCAATATGAACTTGTTAAACAACTCATATGGTTGCTATTTGTATACACAGACTACATTCTATGATCAAACATTGGCAGTTAAGACCTCAATCCTGGTATTAGTATGAATTTCTTCAAAGTTATCGTATCGAGTGCTCCAGACAATGACAGACTGGTAAGCCTATATGTAAACCACTTGATACCAGTATATGATTGAGTTCGATCATAGTTTCCTATTACGTCTTCTGCATACAAGCAACTTAACGACATTACCTCAATCAAACAATCTAATCACACGTTGTTTTGCTTCCAGTCCTTGCCTCGCATCTTTGTTGATGTGTACAAGAAAGATGTTGGAAAGATTATCCAGCTACGAACTCCCAACGGAGCAATCTTCAACACCACAATTCTTGCAGACAACAATGAACTGTACCTTACCAATGGGTGGAAAACTCTGGTCAAATGCAACTCCATCGGTTTAGTATATTTTGTCTTTTTCAAATTTAGGGCAAATCTGAGCTATGATATAAGGATAATGGATCCCACGTGCACCGAAATCAATTATCGCAGTATTGTTAAGCAGGAAAACAACGCTGCTACTGCCACAAAAGAAATAGCGCCTCGCTTCTTCAAGCTTTACGACCCATTTAATGCGAAAGATACCACACTGGTAACAATGTCATTCAAGTTATGCATACGTTCTCCTTAATTAGAATTTATAGCTTAGCTATATTTGTTGAATAACCATGTCCTTGTGCAGCGAATCCCTCCAAAGCATGTTGCTTGTCACCGCGACAGCATCGCACCCATCATTCACCTACATGTGTCTAACGAGGCATTCTGGAATATCTGCATCGATCAAGTTGATAACGATTATTACTTTGGCATGGGATGGCTTCAATTTACCAGTGCTTATCGTGTCCCGCCTAAGGCTGTACTTATGTTTAAATATGAGCGCAATTTGAATTTCAAGATCTGCATCATGGATGAGTCTGCTGCGGAGATCAACTACGGGCTCAACTCTTCCACCTTTCGAATAGGACCACAGGAAAATCATGCTCTGGCTCGTGCGCAAGCTCACAACACTGTAGCGCCATCCTTTGCATTCTGTATCATTCATTCCCACACTACGAAAAAGGGTGGAGTTGTAAGTACCTAACTTCCAATTCCTTAATACATCTATATGCATGCATCATATGAACATGTTATTTAAAATCATGCAGAACATACCTACATATTTTGTACGGGATTACTTGATTGGGACTCCGAAAGAAGTATGGCTAGAAACATCGGATGGTGGCAATATGAGATGGGAAACAACCTGCGGTTTCACACACGCGGGGAACCCTTTCCATCGTCGTCTCGCTTGGTACAAATACGTGTTGCACTCTCAGCTAGCGCTTAATGATGCATGTGTGCTTGAATTAATCGATCCAGTGATTCCAATGTTTCGAGCAACAGTCTTCCGCCAGTAATTTGTCTCGTATAGCAAGTTTCTGTACTATCTATGTATGCTCACTGTTATATTATGCGTGGTTTTTTTTTGTCTTTTTAGACCTGTATTGCCAATGTAATCAGAATGCAGTTAGTATGTGTGTGGTACAAATCATCTAATTCAATAAAGCTTGATGTCGACCAGATATCTACACTCAATTTATATTGAGTTTTATTTTTTGTTGAGTGTTAAAACCATGGTTGTTAGGATCGCAATCCGGTTCGTTGATCCTCAGAGCGAGTGAGGTACAGGATCGGCTAGAAAATTGTTTCCTGATAGGATCCGGTGGGATCGCGTGTAGGATCCTACGATCCTACCTTTTTTAACACACACACACACACACACACACACATATATTTGTTTTAACTTCTCATGGCTCCATCATGCCGCAAAAATGTTTATTGAAGTCTAATTTTGTACGCCTAAATCTGAAAGTTCAAATATTCAACATCGTATGCAAGCCAGCAAGGGCAGAGATTGTTAATGACCGAAATGATATGTCTCTATGATACATTAGGTCATGAGCTTGTGTATTAATATTCCTATGACATTAATAACCTGAAAATAAGTCACTTGAGTAGTCACAGTATCAATACAAAAATAACAATGACAGTTTTGGTAGGATTTCACAGTCCAATCCTACGATCCTTGATCCTGTCGGCTACTCCACGATCGCTGCAGTACTTCTGTTCATATTTTCCCACGTGATTCCTTTCTTGTGCATTTTCGTGATACTGTTATCCGATGACAAGTAATAATATCATGTGATGACATCAACCAAATAAAACATCCTTAATATGAATTCAAAATTTACAATAGCTACCGATACCAAAGTAATAGATCCATAATTTAAATTATATGACATACTACAAATAAATATCTAACAGTTAATTTATTTTCTACGCTTCTTCTTCGAGATTTTTTCATTAACATCGTCGGCTTTCCTTTTCAGTCGTTCCTGTCGCTCTGCTATGCTTTTACGTCCTGCCTCCCTCTGCCGCCGCAGCATAGCTAAAATAGCCTTCTTATTTCTTTCGTAAGATCTTGCCGTATCACTATCGCATGCATCGTCTTCGTCGTCACCTCCTGAATAAACTGTAGTTTCAGATCCTTTGCCAACAACATAATCATGCTGATGCCAGCTTTCCGATTCATCTTCGCTCTCGCTCTCAGTACTTTCCATGCTTACAGTATACTTCAGCTTCTTCCCCTTCCTGACTTCATCGTGTCGCTTCCTCTTGCTACTCAATTTGTTTTCCACAATTTCTGGAGGCCTACTTACAGCTTCCTCTTTTTTGTCCATAGCTATTCTGATATTATAGTTTTCAAAGCTTTAGGAATGTTTTTATAGCCACAGCATCGTATTGGAAGATGAAGAGCCTATTAACTGTTCTAATCTGCACCCACTGTATGCATTGCATAGATCCTTTTTTTTATGTTGTATTTATTGTTCCATGTAGATAGATACAATTCCCACCAGAGGTTGCATTAAAGAGCTGCATCAGTTTCAAAGTACATTGTATCTATATATTTCTCATCTGTATATGTAAAAAAATAAAGCTCCGATCGAATAATATTCCGTGCTGATATTGTCCGCAAACGATACAATCCAAATTGCTATTGTTACTTTCTATATCAATTTATAAGACCATTAGCAATTCAGAAAATCACAATACAAAAACCCCCAATCATCGTCATCTTCGCTCTCATCAGAGTATAATGTTGTCTCCGAACCTTTACCCAGATGTAGCCACTTCCACAGGTACTTTCTTCTTCAAATATATCCTTCATCGCACTTGCATTTTCATCCTCTGTTTCAGTTGCTTTGCTAACCTCCTCGGAACTGCCTTCTTGTTGTTGTTCTTGGTATTCATCATCGCTCGATGCCATCTCAAGTTGTGTCGACTGACTGTTGTATGCCATCCGATAGAATGCTCTTCCTGGTGCAGCTGGATGCAATAAGATGTTAAACGAGATAAACACTTGTATCAATAATACAAAGAAAAAAATACATTCTTACAATATAATCACTAATTCGCTATATTACTCTTCAGCTTCGCAATCAACTTCAAATCCACACTACTCTGCAAGCCAAGAAGTATATCGAATGAATTTCAACTTCATCACATATGTTATCTGCTATCACCATACCTACAATACCTCAACAACTCATCCTAATCTTCAAGTAGCATCCCAATAATCTTAAAATGTGTGCCAAGATGTTGCCAGCTTCGATGTGATCAATCTGTGAAATGCACTGCATACAGATACGTCTGCTTTTCCTCCTTCACAACTCAGTGTCATTACATGCAACCTCACAAAGTTGTTATTTCATACACATAACAAACAGTTGGCATACAGCATTATCGTGTACAGCCTGTTGGTAGAAATAATCCAGTTGCTGCTTGTTGCATTTATGCAGCCAATACAGTCATTTTGTGACATCTGATTTAGACGATCACATAAGCGTATACCAATACGTATGGTAAATGGTGATGTAATTCTGCAATTACGACATTTTGTGCATGTTAGATAAAGTTTGCTGTATGTTCAATCGTGTTAATACTGTTGCCGAAGCAAATATTAATCGTGAGACGTTTATAGTTATAGAGGCACACCAAATGTACTCCAATGCCACTTCACTCATATCCAAATCACATGTATCAATGTAAACACAATTACACGCATACAAATTTATATACATGGTCAGAATATGTGAGCACCAGATGACACGCCAACATATCCAAGTGCTACTATTGAAATGCGTGCCATTATTTGTTAACTATAAAACTAGATCTCTCCCCCTCCATAATAACCAACGTCACACCACCACAACAACCAGCTAAACAAATCTAAAAAAGTTAACAATCACTGCCTCCAATGTCAACACCAAAGGAGGACTCATCAGACTCATCTGCAACGTCCCAAACTTTACTCAGTGCAACAACTTTCCGAGGTAAAATCCCTCCTAGGAGCGTGCCTAATTTGCAAAGTAAGTACCAATACATTTAATCATGTTAATCACTGATAAAATAAATGTGGACAAGTTTTATAGTTTCTGGTGTAATTCTGTGCATAATATATGATTGACACAGGGATTGCCAGAATAAGTGTGTATGGCTTTGCAGCTTCTGCGACCAGCAGTGGTGGTATCGGTGCAGTTTGCCGAGACAATGAAGATAACTGGTTGCTTGGTTTCATAGGAAAATTAGATGCAACAAATAAATTGGAGAGTGAACTTTGGGCAATCTATCACAGCATTCACTTAGCTTATGACAAGAACTGGAGTAACATAGAAATTCAGACTTCATGCTATGAAGCAATAAAGATATTCCATTTTGTCAGAGATTTTCCTCCAGGTATGAGAAATGAAATCAATCGGGGGCATATTCTGCTACGAGATATGCACATAGCACTAAATCATATCGACTACATAGACAACAGCGTTGCCAAACAGCTTGCAAGTATGGGGGCATAGCAATCAGATGAATGCAGAATCCTGTATGAAGCCCCAGAAATAATACAGGATTTAATTACAGAGGACAAATTAGAAGCGTGTAGTCGTTATATGTCACCCAGTGATACGGATTAGCTGCATAATTCTAGCTATTTGTATCGCAGCTTGAATAAATGTCCATCGTCTGGTTGTTTAACAATTCGAAATTCCTGTATCTGGTGCTGCTTATTTATATCGTTACAACCACATGTACAATCAAGCGGTAAGGTCTGCTATGCTTAAAACATCAAATTGACCCGATGCACAACCTGATTAGTAGCCTATATAGGTAAGACAGGGTACTACCACATAAGTCCATGTAGCGTTGCAAACACGTAACCGCAATAATTTGTAGACATGATCAGTCCACACAAATTCAAAAGATATGTGAATATTCGCACAATGCTTCTTTGCCCAGATCACATTGCACTAACTATTACATTCAAGATTTATACTGGCTTTATATAAGTTAGATGCCATAGTTTACTGAGTACCGGCACGTGTAGTCATTGTATCCTATCTATCTCGGTCACTGGGATGGCAACATCTAATTCTTTACATTGTAGGTAGTGGAAGCATGACCACACAATTTTTTCCACCATTGCAGAATGCTCTCCCGCAATTATCAAACAGCCAACTTAAATAGAAATTAAAATTAACGTGCCCATAAATAACCCCATAACAACTCTGCCGCCAATTTAGATTTGGATCCACTTTATTTGAAGCATACCATAGATGCACACCACCCATGTCACATACTGATGGTCGCTTCAGTTTCTCCTCCTAAACCGCTCCCAGCAAGGCTAACTATGAAGGCGATGGCATGCAATAGAGCTCTTTCCGAAGATGAGGTCACAAGTAAATCCAAATTAAAAAAAAAAAAAAAAAAAAAAAACTGTACCAGTACATTTGCTATCTTATCGAATTCCAAATACGATCCAATAGTCCTCGCTGTACTGCTTCCAGAACTGGTCCCTGCTACCATGCGTTAAATATATTATATGATGCTCCTGAAATAGTACGCAACTTAATAGTTGACGAGCAGTTGTCTGCTCGTTGGTTTGAATCATGTAATTAATATTTTGTATCATTGCATGCTTCATCTAATACCCTTCGATTGCTGTATTACTTGTGCACTGAATGCATTATACTGATAATGTCCTCCGTACCAATTCTTCTGCATATATTTGCACCCCTAACTACAACTTGTTATGTTGCCAGGCATTAACATCCTGCAAAATCTTGAAGTATTTCAAATCTGAATATAGACACTCTTCTGTAACAGATTAATACCGCCAACAATAACCTAATGCAGTCGTCAGATATAGCATACAAGTTGTGCATTCATTCACATCAATAGATTAATGCCAGCTTTCAATAGCTATACAACATATATGTATAATCTATTACCACGACAACACACTTGTGATATGTAATATGTCGATTACCTTTTTCCTGTTTGGTTTTCACTAACTCAAAACCTTTGTGACGCGATGGCTATCTTCCCAAGTAAACTAGGTATGCGTGCCAACCAGTGAACGAATCAAACAAGCTGAGCCTGACACTTCCAGCACAAACATCAAAAGTTGCTATTCAACTTTAGAAACATACTGACATCACATGCAAACTTAGAAAATTCGCATCCAACATGCAACTCAAACAGTTGGCGCATAACAGTATTATAGCAACACCACATAGGCCTGCAAATTCAGATCAGACGCAACTTGTAATAAGCTTGACTCTAATTAATAGTTTATAACTGTGTATATTCATCTAAAAAGAAACTCAGTATAACAAACCGATACATTTGAGCTACTTATACCATGATAAATTATACCAAACTCACTTCCCGGAACGCATTGTATATTTGGCAGTAATTCAATTTCCATTAATAACCGTTAGTACAAATGCTTATACTCACAACTCTTATTAACTTGCTCAATCTTTACTATCCTGAATCAAGACCTGGAATTTCCTCATTTATTGAACCTAACAAAGCAGAGATGAGTTTGTAGAACCGTCAAATATAACCTGCAGCTTACACATTGATTTGCATAAATGCATTGATATGAATTTTGAACAACCATACAGCAGACTGATGCTCTGTATTACAATACCAATATGTTCATCACCAGTGCAGCTTGTATAATATCATTGTCAGCTTCCCCATGAAGTAGAAATGTGTGCCAACAAATGGATAAGTTAAATATGCAAAACTGACAATTGCAGTGCAATGATTATGAAATACTCTGAATGCTTTACAACCTAGCATGCTCACATGCATTCTAAACATATACCTATCTACCATGCAACCCAAACACTCGGCGTACAACAATATTGCACCCACACACTTGGCACAAATAATACAATAACAACTTTAACGATCTGTAAAACTACACCGCGGTCATTTCACAAAATATAACATTGATGATACTACAGTATGTATCGGTGTAATATACTACTATCCTGTTATTGATAAATTGACACTTAGCAAACTACACTACATAATTGAATTTGTATAGAAATACACCTCCTTCACTAATTTCTAACTATCAGCATGGAGATGAAACAATCTTCGAAGCCCCGACTGACAATACATGTAATTCTTGCTAATAAGAGCACATTACTCCACATCATATGCTTAATAGACTTCATAAACAATTTCCCACCTACCAGTTATGCACTATATAAACCATTACCTCCCCAAACGAGACGCACATCCAGAACCATTCAACGCATCTTATGTTCCAACAATTCCACCACCAACATTCAATCACCAGACCAAACATCATGACACCATCCACGATTGCAGAACTTCGATCGTCATTGGTATCATTACTTCGCACAATACTGCTGTCATATTAGTTTCCAATATCAGATTGTGTAAACCCTTACTTTATAACAATGTGATATTAAATTGAATCACTGCCACATTCTTCTCAGGATACATGCAATGAAGCTTGGATAAGAGTCTGCATTCGCATCATCCCAACAACACAGCCGGGATGGTTCAATGCATGTGACATCTGCCAGCGAGAGCGTATTCATTCAAACTGTTCCACCTGCAAGAGCTCTCAACCTAAGACTACTCCCAGGTTAACCAGTTATAGCACATGCAAATTCACACTACAAGATGTTTAGATCAATATTTTATGTACAAATACTTATTTCGATACAGATGCCGTCTCATGGTTGAGCTTAAGGATGACACCGGTATATTGGATGTTACGCAGTTTGGGCAGGCTGGAGAAACTGTGCTTAACACAACAGCTGCAACCTTGGCACGAATGATGCTGGAGGTATCAATATAGTTCCTAAAAATAATACACCATATAACTACATAATAAAACATTCATAACATATTTACAATGAAGTTTATGTCTCACTTCAATGTCATAATGTAACACCAGGAATGCCAGTCTCTCATTATCAATGTCAACACAAACAGTGCATCAAGACCTTTCTATGTGCGTGTCCTGAAGGGCACCCACCAAACCAATCGCAGAGTAACTAGGTGGGTGGTCCGCCAGGTTGAGATTGCATGAATGCGACGAGGCAATGGCAATAATAATGAATAAGATCCAGTGATGCATCTGTATCAAAATAAATTCCTCTCATTACGTACTTTGTTATATTTCATTTTCCTTTGTTGTACGATATGTGGTGTAGTACCACGTTTCCCTCCAGCTTTGTTGCATTAAATAAAGTTTGCTATATTTTCTACTCTGCCGTTATTGTTGCAAACTGCGGAGTGTACGGAATCCTATAATTGACTAAAACCACAACAGCACAGACAGACAAGGATTACTTGTTCCATATCTACTCCGGCTATAAACAAACCCCAACTATATCTACCATATAATTATATGTCTACTGTTATGCTAAACAAGAGGATAACTCATCCAACATAGTGATGTTGTTAGACGTCGCAGGTCTCATATTGTATATATGCTCTTCTATTGAGTAAAAAGACTGAATTAAAAAACAATACATACACAAACAATTTTCTTGGAACGTGACCACGTAAATGAAGTTCGCCGGCGTCCCCTCCAAATTGTCTAAGTAAACTTGCGTAATCAATTCCGATAAATAATGCACGTCTACCTGAATTCTATTGTTCATTTACGACGAGCACAACAACTGCACATATAAATGTTCATAGCTTTGCATCTTTTACAGCCAATAAAATGAGTGTCAGTCCATTGTACCGATACTACAAAGATAACTGGATGGTTAATTCGCTTGGGAGGATAAATTAGGCAACCGAACTGGAAAATGAATTTTGGACAATATGCCATGCCATTCACTTAGCTTGTGATAACACTTGTAATAACAAATGAACAAAGAGTTCATACTATGAAGCAGATAAAGTCTTTCATCAACTAGAAAATTATTCTCGACTACCACATGTGAAATCAATCGAAGCCGCATCCTGCTACAGAACATGCACATATCACTAAGTTATATTGACACTATAACAAACAGCACCGCACTTAACATTCGTATATAAGTTCATCCCAACTTTGCTGAACGTGTTTCATTTCATCGACATGTGGCAGCCTCGGTATATGCAAAACATTGGAGTGCGTGCCATTCTATCACGTACACCATAGTTGAATTAACTAAGTAGAGTAAGCATGCCATATAAGCAGTAGCTCCACAATCCAGACTATCATCAACATACAGAATTGGTGCGATGGCTTTCAATGGAACTCAGCAACATATCAGCAGCTAGGGCAACTTTGGTAAGTTATTTCTTCCATTTAGTTGTCTCGTCCACAGCATAACATTTGCAAAAAACTAACACCTATTTAATTATATGACAGCCCTTATACAGAGAAACATGGATGAAGGTATCAATAACCGCAATACCAACAACGCAACAGCCATGGTTCAATGCATGCCGAAACTGCAAAAACGAGTGCTTCGGACAGATCTGCAATAGATGCGGCAATGCTACCCAGTATGCAATCCTATGGTTAGACAAATATTCAGCATACAATATGTCCAACAATTCTTCTGCTGTATACTACATTAATTCTTTACACACACACACATCCACTTCTGGATTTCAGTATCGTTACATGAAATATATGCAAACTAACAACCTCACAACCCTTCGCTGCAGTGGCCGCCTCTATGTCGAGCTACAGGATGACACTGGGATCATGGATGCCACAATATTTGGGCTACCTGTTGAAACTGTCTTAGACAACACCCTTGTCACAATGTCAACAATGTCTGAACAGGTATTCTTATCATTTAAAATATGCAACATCTACAATCCATAACAACACCAACTACAATTTCATATTCAGGAACAACAAAATCTCCTACTAGCCGCAAATGCAAGAGGCACATCAGAAAAATTCTACGTCCGCATACTCAGATGTACACAAAATAGGAACCCAAGATTAACAAGGTGGGTGGTTCGCCGAGTTCGAAGAGCATAATAAGCAGCGATAACAATCATTGCCGAATGGAAGTATGGTGTATGCTCCTATCGATACTACGCATGCTCACTGCTGCTATACTTTCCACACTGCGATGCTGCAATACCATATGTCTACCTTCCTGTTGTCTGAATGTAATATGCAGAAGTTAATCATTTATTGCCCCCATGTTCTCCGTTAGATGCAATAGATGCATATGGATCCACATGTGTGAATCAACAATGCTGTTACGTATGCACTCTTCATTCATTGCTTGCATTGTCACACGGGAGTTGACACACACATGTTGAGACTATTTACAGTATAATTTTAATCAGATAACACCCAAACACAATGCATATATGAGTATGCCTCCTCCGGATCATACAACAACAGCAACAGCAAGGACAGTGAAATCAACATTACAACCATCCACCAGAATAAATACAAATCATGATTAGCATGGTATAATAAATCATTTTAAGCGAACATGAGATCATCACAAATCAACACTGCATTGATAGACAAAATATAAACCAAGATTACATCACTTCATAAGCCCATTACAAGATGAACATAAACAAACTTGACATTACTTCCCATAAGACCTAACATGTAACTACATTACACCATATCATAATCCAATTCACTGTTTTAAGAGACAGATCTGAGCCATTACTGCTGAACCTCCGCAACCCCGAAGGCTCCTCCGACTTTCCAATAGTTCATATGTTCTTCAGCATATGGCTTCTCTTCGAAGCCGCGTGAGTGAAGGACACACAAACCACGCAAAGAAGATCCAAAATGACCGTATTGCCCTTCAACCACAACGTCCATGGTTGTTATATTAAAATCCAGTAACAACTTGCCGAATAAGGAAATTAGTCATATCAGTTTACGTACAAGGGAAAAAAATGAAATAAACAAAGATGAAAAATATTACTTGTTCGATCAACCAGACACAATTTGTATCAATCCATGAATAACATAGTATAATACATCATTCTGAACGACTATTAGATTATGAAGAAAGCAAAATATGCATTGATAGACGAAATATAGACCGAGATGACATCAATACATAACCCCATTACAAAGTAAACATGACCAAACTCAACATTACTACTCATAAGACGTGACATGAAACTACAATCCACCATAACATAGCAAAAAAAAACCTAGACACCCTATAATCTTGGTTTCTTCTTGCATGACTCTTGAACATCTTCTCCTGTATTCTTCCTCTTGCTGCCCTTATCTGGTGTCGCATCCAGCGGAAGAATTGATTTCTTCATTTGCGAGTCTTCGCTACCTCCAGCTATCACTTTTTCCTTCTTCTTTGTACCTGAAGTGGAAGAACGAAAGACAGAATGCTTCAACTTCAGCGAATACGAGGAAGCCGTATCAGCTCCCCAGAGGTCATCTTCTTCCTCCGCGTCTGAGTACACAGTAGTCTCCGAGCCCTTCCCAACTACATAACCATGTTCAGTCCAACTCTCCCACTCAGACTCGTCCTCTGTGAATTCTTCCTCACTCTGATATTTTTTACTTTTCCTCATATTCTCCTTGCTCTTCATCTTAGCAGTCTTTCTCCATTTGTCATCGGCATTTTCCTTACCAGAATCCATTGAATCACAGTATGTTGTGACTTAGACCAACTGCTTATGCCTTTATACCAGAAGTAAGGAAGGAGGTCAAAAGATCATAGCAAGTTTTCATGTCCTTTAATTAAACTGCTTGACATGATTACTTAGACAGACATATCTTCAGTAAATGTAATCTGCAGGACAGGTCAATCAACCACCAAATACTGCAAACCCTACTCAATCTACTTAAAAAATCTTCAATGCACATCAAGCAATGCATATAAATGATGAAACCCAAATCAGAAGGACATAGATGTTGGGTGGTTGGGGAAAGTAACACATGTATTATGTACAATCAACACATATATTATGTCAATCTACTGAATAAATCTTCAATCTACTCAATCTACTGAATTATGTCAGCCGCTACAAATTTCCCAAATTTGACTGCACAACACATATATTATGTAGTTACAGCCCGATAATAAGAAAGATTGACGAACTATATCATTGTAAAACATAGTACTCGATATATGTTACCAAAAAGACAACACCCAATTCAAAGGCAGGTGCAACCAATATCTATGTAACCAATTTAAGTTGCCATCAATGACACGCACGTCTACTAATCCTGTCCTACCTCACTATGATGCTGAAATACTCTATGCCTACTATGTCGCATGCAATGTACTACAAATGTGATGCACTCACGGATGTTGAGGCTATTTACAGTATAACTCCGATAAAATAACATCCAAACGCGGTACACAATAATCCTGCATTAGCAAATGTATATCTCCGCCCATCGGACAAGCAAATATGCCAAGGCCACACCGCGCGCAAGGCGCGCGGGGTGGAACCTAGTATATATATATATTAGTAAGCAACACATCGTGTGCCTTCTCCTTTTAAGGGTGATTGATATATCGGACACTTAATGATTCAGTAAAAATCAAAATCATATACTACCATTGAAGACAACAAAAGTAAATGACACCGTGAACATAATTAACTATCAACTTTTCCTTAAAAATATGCCAGCAATTAATGATTATTTTTCTATTAATAAAAAAGTTAAAAAAAAAAATCCTCTGAAAGGCGTAAGACAAGTGTCAGAATAAATTTCACACATTTCTTCCATCAGTTATTTTCTATTTTGATTTGTCTTCTCATTTGTGTTCCAGATGTATCTTTACCGTCATCCTCATCCTCCGCAACACCTCTTCTCAATCTGCGGTGTTTGTCCAAATTCTTATCAAATTCTTCGTCCACTTTCTTGAACACAATAGAGTCCTCTTTGGACTCTGTCATCATACTATCAACAAATAAAGCGAAATTTAGCATATTGGAAGTATAACACAAGAGCGTGTTCGATGGAAGAAATATGATACTGTGTAATAAATTTAAACTTCAACAATGTCAAGGAATATTGTTCTTTGAAAATGCAATGACTGGCCTTTGCTCTTCTATTTCTTGTAGTTCGGCTCCTTCTATCATGGCCAAGTCTCACCATAGGCAAAGACCGGCAAATGGTAACACAAACATTGCCTTATATATCATTTACTGGCAAGTGGTAACACAAAGATAAATAATGTATCTAAACATAGGCAGAAAGTGACATCATAAATCTAATTTAATTTTACAGAATGGATAATCATAACATTTTGATTGAACAGAAATAGTTCTTCAACATCATCATAACATTTTAATTGAACAAAACTCGTTCTTCCACATTCTACCCAAACAACATAAATGGTCTCAAAATTTGAAATCCCGCCTTTAGGAGAAGACAGACTGCGTAAGGCTTCGAAGAAAAAGATTATCCTCATATTGTATTGCAATTTCTACTTATGTTTGTATGCTTTCAAAGTAATTTACTACCCTGGCCAACATCCAAATATCCTAAATGCAAATCGCATATCTGACATACACCAATGAGTCAATAAAAATAAGGTACGTGCAAACTATTCCATATATTCACACACAATCTCCTATTCAAGTACTATCAGAGGTGAACTTATCATATATGTAGTAATGTCAGAGCACCAAACGAAGTTATTTTACAGAGAAGCAAGGGACATACACCTGGAGCTGGAAGATAACAATCTTCAGGGTGGTGTATTGAATCAGTAGTCTTCCAAAACAATAGATGACTGCTAGTCCAGCCACGAATCAACCTTACAGTGTTTGACCTTGTTATGACAAACCCCCTGCGGAAACGAGCTCTGATACCAGTTTGTTATGATCCGGACAATGCTTAGAGAACGATGATAACGATGAAAACAAGAACACAAGAACACACCGATATAACGTGGTTCACTAGCGATTAGCTAGCTACCTCCACGACCCGAAAACCCATGTTTATTAGAGAGAAACACCACGAATACAAGGCCATAGTGACAACCCACAATGTTTAGACACAACCTAAGTCCCTTATATAGACATATATGACCGACTTAGTGCCCAAGACATTCCAAAACGACTATATAACATATAAGGAAATAACCCAGAAACTGCCATAGTTTACCGCCCCACTTTGTTTCCTAAATCTCTTAGCCGCCTTTGAATTTTTGCCGCCTTTGACTTCAAGTCATATTCAACAAATCTCCATCTTGACTTGAATCATCTCAGCAACCCGAACCTGAACCGATACTTCTCTCCAATAACCCCAAATTCACAAGTTGTTCCATCTTCGCCGAGATCCTACAACGAGTGCCCCCAGCGATGCTCCAACCCCCGTCTAGTTCCTGCAATCGAACCCTATCGACGCTCCAACTACGGCCAAGTTCCTGCAATCGAATCCCCTGTTTGTTGTTCCAACTCACACTGAGTTCCTACAACAAAATCGTTTGTTGTTCCGACTCCCACCTTGTCCCTACAACAAACCCCCTTCTTGTTGTTCCAACTGCCCCCGAGTTCCTACAACAAGTTTGTTTGTTATTCCGACTCCCACCGAGTCCCTACAACAAACCCCCCAGCACGTTGCTCCAATTCCCGCTGAATTCCTGCAACGTTTTGTGAAATTGCTCTAATTCCCACCGAATTCCTGCAAAATCGCCCCCTTGCGCGCATCATATGCGCCCCCTTGCACGCCCTACACGTGTCGTGTCCCTCTTCATAGACTCCCCCATGCCAAATCCGCCTTCTCGTCAAGAGCACAGACTCCATGCCCCCCAACGGGGCTTAGAGAACTAGACCATCCTCCGAAGTACCCTCCACCTGCAGCCAAACCTGCAGATCCTGAGTTCATCCTTCGTCCACTGGTGTGTCTTTTCTCTACCGTTTGAACAGACGTCACCGTAGCTTCCCTTGGCTTCCATATCGTGCCGGAACTCTGACTGTCTGAACCCCATATGCAGCCCTCTGCCGCGTGTCCCTTGTGTGAAGGGCAGATCTCACCTCCTCCAACATGAGAGTCTCTTTTCCAGCACAATCAGACTGCACAGACCCCTCATAAGACGGTGGTAGCGACACCAACAAAATCAGTGCGGCATCTTCATCACTTATCTTCTCATTACTGTTTCGCAACTCAAGCAAAATAGTATTAAGACGATTGAAGTGACCTCTTAGATCCGTACCTTCCCCCATGCGTAGAACAAATAGCTGCTGCTTCAACATCAACTTGTTGGTGAGCGACTTCGTCTTGTAGAGGCTCTCCAACTTGTTCCATAGTCCTTCAGCCGTCTCTTGATCCGCAACCTCTGTGATCACGTCGTCCGCCAAGCACAACATGATCGTTGAGTGTGCTCTTTCCTCCATCGTCTAGTACTCCTTGGTGGTTGTCGAAGCCCCCTCTTTATCTTCCGCCAATGGCAACCACAGGCATTGCTGCTTCAACAAAGCACGTACCTTGATCTGCCATAAGCTGAAGCTGTTTCCCTCGTGAACTTGTCGATCTTGGTCATCCCCCCGGTCATCTTCTCTGCATCTCCTTTACCAGATCCGTAACCCCCGCATGCGTGCTCCACCTTGATCGCGAAACCCTAGCTATTAATTTCACGTATTGTGAAACCCTAGCCCTATAGCTCCACCTTGATCTTGTAACACCGCAACCTAGCTCTGAGCTCCCCCTGAATTGCTGAACCTGGCTCTGATACCAGTTTGTTATGACAAACCCCCTGCGGAAACGAGCTCTGATACCAGTTTGTTATGATCCGGACAATGCTTAGAGAACGATGATAACGATGAAAACAAGAACACAAGAACACACCGATATAACGTGGTTCACTAGCGATTAGCTAGCTACCTCCACGACCCGAAAACCCATGTTTATTAGAGAGAAACACCACGAATACAATCCACACTATGGCCAAAGGCCATAGTGACAACCCACAATGTTTAGACACAACCTAAGTCCCTTATATAGACATATAGGACCGACTTAGTGCCCAAGACATTCCAAAACGACTATATAACATATAAGGAAACAACCCAGAAACTGCCATAGTTTACCGCCCCAATTTTTTTCCTAAATCTCTTAGCCGCCTTTGACTTTCTGCCGCCTTTGACTTCAAGTCATATTCAATAGACCTTACTGCTTTGAGCGGCGGATTGTTGGACGAACTTTGAGTAGATGCCCTCCCACAATTGGGACAGGGCCGGCCCATCAGTATAGCAAGTGGGTAGCTAGCTATGGGCGCCCAAAAAGCAAGGGCCCCCAGTCCAAAAAAAAACAGGGGTGTATGTGTAATTTCACAATAATTACTCATGTACTGCTAGTGGTATTTTATTTGACCTTCTGTACTCCTGGGTCAGACGACACAGGCCACAGAGAAAAGAAAACCCATCTGTATTTGTCCCTTCTCTCTTTACGTCAGCAATACGTTCCATCTCTATCGCCGAAAAATTTGCTAGCGGTGGTTCTCCTCATTGTCGCCGAAAAATTTGGTTGTAGTTATTGGCATGATCTCTTCTCAACGTTCGGAAGATGAAGATTTGTGCCTATAGATCGTCTGTTTATTCGTTTTATTTTGCCACCGCGTTTCCTTCGAATGCCTGTGATTGAGAAATCGTCTCAAAACCCCAATCGTCCCTCACTCTTGAGTCTTGATCGCTATTGTTGCACTTGTGTTCGACCTCTCTGGCTCTCTCTCCCCCCAAGGGTTAATTCCATATTTGGCACTCTCTGTTTTGATCTATTGGCATTCTGCAAATAGGGTGCAGAAAGAGGAAAAGGGCTCATTCTTCAACACATGTGAGTGTTTTTTTAGTTTATTGTTCAGATTTATATAAATTCTTAGTTTAATTTCTATAAATCTTATATTTTGTGATTGTATTATTCATATTTTGACAGACTAAATTTGGGAAATTGAGAACTTTTGGAACTGTAATCTGGTAATATCCTGTTTATTACATAATTGAAGCTCACTTCACCTTGTTCTCATTTTTTTCTTGAAATAATTTCTTACTTTTACTATCATAATGTCTTCTAGGAAGTATATGTCTGGATGTGAAAAACGGAAAAGGAAAAGAGATACTGGAAAACTTATTGAATCACAGAGAGGTGTTAGATAAATTTATATCAAACAAGAGAGCTAATATAGAAAATGCAGAAATTAAAAACGATCTCGTGGTTGTTAATAATGTTACTCCCGTTGCTGAATATGAAAAACCTATTGCTCATAATAATGATACTAATGAAATACCTCCTTATGTTGAAATTGGGTGTGCTATTGATGATCAAAATGATGCTCTTGTTCATGTCGAGCCGACAACTTCTATAAATAGGGAGAATTATAGTTCTATTCATATAAAATCAGCATTGAGTATGAGTATGAAAAACCTGTTGATGTGTTTGACCCTGCGAACTGGAAAAATATTGATACAAGGTTAAGAGATTTTTTTGTTGAAAAAGATTTAATTAGGATATCAAATATAGAGTTTCCTAAAAACGACGAAGGTAGGCACTTTTCTGTATCTAGTTATGTTCGGACACTACCTAATGGAGAAAAATATGATAGGAGATGGCTTGTATACTCCAAAAGTGTAGACAAGGTGTTTTGTTTTTGTTGTAAATTATTTAGTGTAAACCCTAACAATAGTAAACTTTTGAATGAGGATTGAATAACTGGAGAAATATAAATTTTAAACTGAAAGCTCACGAGACGTCTAGTGAACACTTAAATAACATGAATGACTGGGTGAGTTTAGAACTAAGATTACGAAATAGTATGACTATTGATCAGGGTGTTCAAGAGCACATAAAGAGAGAAAAAGATTATTGGAAGCAAGTTTTGACAAGAATAATTGCAGTTGTGAAAAATTTAGCTAAAAATAATTTAGCTTTTCGTGGTACCAATGAGAAACTTTTTGAAAATAATAATGGCAATTTTTTAAGCTCTATTGAGATGATTGCTGAGTTTGATCATGTTATGCAAGAGCATGTTAGACGCATTACCAATGGTGAGATACATACTCATGATATTGGACATAAAATACAAAATGAGTTAATTCATATGTTAGCAAGCAATATTAACAGCAAAATTATTCAAAACATAAAGGAGTCCAAATATTTTTCTATTTTGCTTGATTGTACTCCAGATGCAAGTCATCAAGAACAAATGTCAATTGTTTTGAGATGTGTGGATATCTCCACTACCCCGATCAAAATAGAAGAGTTCTTTTTAGAGTTTTTAAAAATAGATGACACAACCGGTAAATGAATTTTTGATGAACTTCTACAAGTAATAAAAAGGTATGGACTTGACATTGATAATGTTAGAGGCCAAGGATATGATAATGGCTCAAACATGAAGGGAAAAGAACAAGGTGTACAAAAAAGATTACTAGATATAAATCCGAGAACATTCTAAACTCCTTGTGGTAGTCAGTCTGAATTTAGTACTTTATGATATGGCTAACTCTTGTCCTAGAGCTATTTCTTTTTTGGGAATTGTGCAGCACACATATACTATTTTTTCTAGTTCTACACAGAGATGGAAAATCTTAACTGATAATGTTACTCACCTAACGGCTAAACCTTTGTCGCAAACACGATGAGAAAGTCGTATTGAGAGTGTTAAAGCAATCAAACGTCAACCTATGGAAATAAGAGACGCTGTACTTGAATTGGCTGAGACAAGCAACGATCCCAAAATAAAGATCGAGGCTACAAGTTTAGCTACTAACGAGATGGAGAGATTTGAATTTTTACTTGGTATGAATATTTGGTATGAAATATTGTTTGCTGTTAATAGTGTAAGTAAAAGTTTACAATCTGAAAGCATGCACATTGATTCTGCCATATCCCAATTACGAGGTCTTATAGTTTTATTGAAAGAATTTAGAGAAGACGAATTTTCAAGAATTATGGATTATACTAAGAAAATTGCTTTGGAAATGAAAATTGAGCCGATTTTTCGCGAAAAACGTGTTATTCGTAGGGAAAAACAATTTGATGATACACATTTAGATGATGAAACGACATTATCTCCCGAGCAATCTTTCAAAGTTGAATATTTCTTGTTTATAGTGGATCAAGCTCTTTCTTCATTAGAAGCTACATTTGAACAATTTAATGATTACAAAAAGACTTTTGGCTTTCTACTGAATATTGAAGTCTTAAAGTCTTTGGATGACAAAATTTTACAAGATCATTGTTTGAATCTGGAAAATTCTTTAAAATACGAGTCAGTGTCAGATATACATGGTTTTGATTTATATTCTGAACTAAAAGTGTTGAGAGTAGTCTTGCCTAATCATATAAATAAGCCCGTTGATGTTCTAAATTATATTAAAGTGATTGACTCATATCCGAATACATGCATATGTTATAGAATCATATTCACTATACATGTTACAGTTGCTTCTGCAGAGAGGAGTTTTACAAAGTTGAAATTAATAAAAACGTATTTGAGATCTACCATGTCACAAGAAAGATTGAGTGAGTTTGCAATTTTATTCATAAAAAATGTTTTTTTGGAAAAATTAGAGTATGATGATCTAATTAGTACATTTGCCTCTATGAAAGCAAGAAAGGTGAATATTTTATAATTTGTTAACTTTTCAGCACATATTTTGAGTTCCATTTCATTGTAGTTATTATGTTCCCTTCTTAGTTCTTAGTCTTTGATAGAGAATTTCCTTGTTAGTTATGTAATTTTTTTGTAAAATTGTTCTTTTGAGTGGGTAAGGCCTTATGTCCCCCCACAATTTTACGGGTTGGGAGCCCGATTATAATGATCAATAATATGTTGTTTATATTGCCCAACCGTTTGAGTGTGTTTTAAACAAAAGACCATTATACATTTTTTTTGGAAAAGGGTCCCCAAGTTCGACTTTTGCACTGGGCCTCTGAAAAGCTAGGACCGGCCCTGAATTGGGACATGCTTCTTTTATTAGCTGACGTAAAATCAAGTTCGTTATGCTCCATAGTACAATTAGGTGTTTACATAGGCATATATATGGGGACAATGAAAGACACTTTCATCCCTCAAGTTTGAAACAAAGATACTTCCACCCATTCTGTGTGACAAACTTCAAGACACTTGCACCGTTTGCTTGTGTCATTCCATACTCTAAGAGGGCAAATTTGTCCCCTAAACAACTATAAGTGGCGGCAGCCCCCTGTCCCCAGCTATTAGCGTCACTCTTAGGGAGTGTAGATGACTTGAAATTTGGTTAACTGAAGGGGTAAAAGTGTCAGTTCCCAAACTCGAGGGGATGTAAGTGTGCGGATAAAAGACACTTTCACCCCTCAAGTTTTATACAAAGACTCTATCAGCACTTCTAGTTTGGAAAAGGACACCTTAACCCTCTCAATGTGCCAAATTTCAGGTCACATACACTCTCTATATGTGTCGCAGTAGTCTGGATGTGGGCTCCAATCACTGATAGTAGTTTTTTGAACAAAATTGCCTCCTTAGTATGGAGTGACACAAACAGGGGTTGTAAGTGTCTTGAAGTTTGGTACATAGAAGGGGTGAAACTGTGAAAGTGTCTTTGGGATCGTTATTCCAGGTGGAAGGAGAGTCTTTCTAGCTATGAGTAAGTTAGTTCAATT
The DNA here is from genome assembly GCA_023055425.1 of Linanthus parryae. Classification (NCBI taxonomy): domain Eukaryota; kingdom Viridiplantae; phylum Streptophyta; class Magnoliopsida; order Ericales; family Polemoniaceae; genus Linanthus; species Linanthus parryae. Next base: position 78,773,664 of record JALGPY010000002.1, read on the forward strand.
CTTAAGAACTATCAGATAAAACCCACAAAAGTTTGCTATTTTGATTTTGGGACAAAGACACTTTCACAGTTTCACCCCCAACAATTTTAGGATAGTAATGTTCTTTCAATCGAGCCTGCTTTTGTGATGAAACTTGAGAACACTGAGGAGTTCATAATAGTTGTCTTCTTTGTTGGAAAACTTTGAATTTTGGATGAATAAAATATGTAGACTTTAAATCTCACTCTGAGATGTTAAATGTGCAATTGAGAGTTGTCAAAATAAGTTACGGGTGAATGAAAATTATTGTAAATTATGGGTGTGCAAATAGGTCCTTCGATGGACGCAATTTAACTTTGGGTGCTTCGATGGACGCATTTTAACTTTGGGTGCGTTATTAATTAAAGTCGCAAATTATTAGTTGTTAAAATTGCTAATAAGTTTATAAGTTATCGACCAAAGTTAGTTATTGTTAGTTATTAACGTCCAAAGTTAGTTATTATCATGAATAGACACATCTAATCATTTTCACCCCTTTGAAGGGTCACCTACTCTATTATAAATACAGGGCTTATCCACCCATTTGTGTATTCCAACATTTCCTTCTACTCTCCTAATTCACTACAAAAGTCCTCCTAGACTTTGTAGAACCTTCAACTTTCAGAATTTGAATTCCTATATTCTAATTCAATTTCTTCAAGAGAGGTACCATGCCATTGCGGTCCGTAGGGTGTAAGCGGTGTACTGACTTCTTGCACGGTGAGACACGAATCCTGGAAGGCGGTTTGTTCCGGATCAAGCAGTACCAAAGGGAGCAAATAAATTCTTAAGGACATCGAGCCAATGCTCGAGATCATTTTTAAAACTATTTATATTCGACGACATTTGTAAGTATTTCAATTCGTCTTTATTTAGTTACTTTTTATCATGAGATTCTGTTTCTGCTTCTTCTCCATCTTCTTATTTTCGGTCCAGTTTCGATTGTTCTCCAACAAACTTAAGGCCTTATATGTCAAAACTGATTTTTGGGGCTTCTTTGGTTTTCAAGTCGGGTTTAATTCATTTTTTTTTTTGTAAATTGGAGAGTTTCTTAGTACTCACAGATTATTGTATTAAAGAGTTTTTATAGCACTTATTAATACAACGAGTTGCAAAGAGTTTTTATAGTACTCATTGCATGAAAAATATGGTACCGATTTGAATCATTGGAGAGTGAATTTTGCTACGCAAAAATTCAGCATGCATAAGTTGGGGCCATAATTGTATTTTGTCCTTTAGACATTGATAACGATCTCGGATCAATTTTCGTAAAACTTGAAAATTGTAAATAACGAAAAAAATGAAGCATTGGGTGAAAACGGTGCATCAATCGGAGTTGTAAAACTCAAGATATCGTTGTTCAAAGCTGCTGGTTCGTAACAGAATTTTGTACAAATTATGACTTCGGTTTTCGAAGGATATCTGGAGCTATAGACCTCAGATCAAGGCGAGTCATATATGAAAATTGTGTATCTCGACGAGAGGAATCTAATGGATATGGTCTTGATGTCAGATTCACAAAATCAAGTTTCCAGAATCATGGTCAAAGTTTCTGAAAAATGATATTGTACCAAGCCGAATAGTCTATGCAATTAGATTTCGGAAAGTTGTCACGTCTAAAAGTGTAATCCATATTTTGAAACGTAATAATTTGGTTTCTTAATATTTGACATCTTAAAAAGGATCCAAACTTAGTCTTGAATCCGAAAAAAAAAAATAGTAGTTGTTACGCACGACATGTGTGTGGGCAATGGAACGTTCAAAATTAAATGAACGGGATACTCTATAATAGAGTAGGTTGCGTCATGTTAATTTTGATTTAATTCGCGAATTCATTGAATGTGATTATTCAATGTTTTGGGATATGTCGAAATAAAAATTTCGTAGGAGATTATTTTAAACAACATAAGTACGGTGTTGTCGTACGTTAGTTTAAAGCATGTTGATCTTGAATATTTACGTATTCAAATATTTTCGTTTTAAAGCGGAAACATGTCGCATGCCTTGTGGGGGTCTCTTTATCAATAGATCAATTATTGGACGTACCAAGAGTTTCAAAGTACTCATGGGTTGTCGATTTAGTTTCTTGCAAATCAAGAGTTTTTATAGTACTTATGGTTTTTATTAAACTTAATCACGACGTCATTTGGTAGAGTACATATATCAAGAGTTTCAAAGTACTCATGGACATTGGAAAATAAATCAAGTGTTTCATAGCATTTATGATTTATTTAATCAATGTGTATATGTACTTGAATTAGGCATACGAATGGAACCATTTATATTTCGGCATCCTTTCGACCAATCGAGAACAAAAACTACTACGCCTCTTGAATTAATCCACTCGGATATTTGTGATTTGAAGCTTCTTCAAACAAGAGGTGGAAAGAAGTACTTCATTACTTTTGTAGATGATTGTACACGATGTTGCTATCTTCTACGAAGTAAAGATGAAGCAATTGACATGTTCAAGCACTATAAAAATGAAGTGGAAAATTAAATGAGAAAGAAAATTAAAATGGTGCGTAGCGGTCGTGGTGGAGAATAAGAAGAACCACTTAGGGAATTTTTCTAGAAAGTTGAATTATCCACCAAACTACGGCACCCTATTTGCCTGAACAAAATGGCGTAGACGAGAGGAAGAGTAAGATTTTAAAAGAGATTGCTAAACGCATTACTCCAAAGTTTGGGTTTACCACAGAACTTGTGGGGGCAAACCCTATTAACGGCCAACCATATCCTTAATATGATAGGATACCTTGGAAAAATGTTGGTAAAACTCCATATGAATTATGGAAAGGAAAAAACTGTCAACTTACATATACCTCAAAGTGTGGGGGTGTCTCACAAAAGTGGCAATACCAGTACCTAAAAAGGTGAAATTTGGACCAAATACGGTAGATTGCGTCTTTATCGGGTATGCTCATAATAGTAGTGCATATCGATTTTTGGTTATTAAATCAGAAATCTGAGATATACATGAAAATACCATCTTTGAGTCATGCAAAGAGAAGAATGAAAAAATTTCTAATTAAAGAACGGGGGAAACCATATCCCAAGAATTGGAAAAGGAAAACGAACCTAGACGTAGCAAGCAGGCAAAAATCGCAACAACATTTGGCTCGGATTTTCTAACCTACTTGGTAGAAAATGAGCCTCAAACCTACAAGGAAGCTATGTCTAGTACTGCGGCGTCATATTGGAAAGAAGCATTGAATATGGAAATTGAATTCATACTTCAGAATCATACTTGGGAATTGGTGAGTCTTCCACCCAGAAGTAAAGCGTTGGGGTGTAAGTGGGTTTTTAAGCGAAAGCTTAAACCTGGCGGCTCAATTGACAAGTATAAGGCTAGACATGTCGCAAAAGGATATAAACAAAAGGAAGGTATTGATTATTTCGATGGCTACTCACCGGTTACAAGGATAACGTCCATTCGCAAGCATATAGCTATTGCAGCTATAAATAATCTTGAAATTCACCAAATGGACGTTAAGACTGCATTCTTGAATGGTGAATTAGACGAAGATATTTACATGGAACAACCTAAGGGGTTCATCGCTCCTGGACAAGAAAATAAGGTATGTCGTTTGGTGAAATCTCTTTACGGTCTCAAACAAGCACCAAAACAATGGAATATCAAATTTGATAATACTATGTTATCAAATGGATTTCATACTAATGAATGTGACAAGTGTGTTTATACTAAAACCACTCGTGATGGATATGTCATCGTGTGCTTGTACGTCGATGATATGTTAATTGTGGAAAATAATTCAACTATCATTAAAACAACTATGAAAATGTTGACAACAAAGTTCGATATGAAAGATATGGGTATTTCAGATGTTATTCCGGCTCTTATGCCGATTTTTCATTCATGTGGGGGATTGTTGGTAAACTTTGAATTTTGGATAATAAAATATGTAAACTTTAAATCTCACTCTGAGATGTTAAATCTGCAATTGAGAGTTGTCTAAAATAAGTTACGGGTGAATGAAAATTATTGTAAATTATGGGTGTGCAAATAGGTCCTTCGATGGACGCAATTTAACTTTGGGTGCTTCGATGGACGCAATTTAACTTTGGGTGCGTTATTAATTAAAGTCGCAAATTAATAATTGTTAAAATTGCTAATAAGTTTATTAGTTATCGACCAAAGTTAGTTATTGTTAGTTATTAATGTCCAAAGTTAGTTATTACCATGAATAGACACATCTATTCATTTGCACCCCTTTGAAGGGTCACCTACTCAATTATAAATAGAGGCCTTCTCCACCCATTTGTGTATTCCAACATTTCCTTCTACTCTCCTAATTCCATACAAAAGTCCTCCTAGACTTTGTAGAACCTTCAACTTTTTGAATTTGAATTCCTATATTCTAATTCAATTTCTTCAAGAGAGGTACCATGCCATTTCGGTTCGTAGGATGTAAGCGGTGTACTGACTTCTTGCGCGGTGAGAGACGATTATCCTGGAAGGCGGTTTGTTCCGGATCAAGCAGTACCAAAGGGAGAAAATAAAGCCTTAAGGACATCGAGCCAATGCTCGAGATCGTTTCTAAAATTATTTATATTCGACGACATTTGTAAGTATTTCAATTTGTCTTTATTTAGTTACTTTTTATCATGCAATTTTGTTTCTTCTTCTTCTCCATCTTCTTATTTTCGGTCCAGTTTCGATTGTTCTCCAACATCCTTATGGCATAGTGGAGTCTTTGATAATTTCAGAACCAAGTATCGCATTGGTCATGACTAGTCAATCGTGTCCATGAACGTGATTGTCTTTACTTTAATGGACGAAGTTGTTTTACTTAAAAAGGTCATATGATGAATGCGTTGCAAGGAAGAAAGTATATTTCCCCTGTGGATGAAGTTGTACCATTTTGGTTCTTCGCAAAAGGGAGTTACCAGAATAATGGAACTGTTGCACCTCTTCAATATCCTTAGAAGGAAGTTTATCTTTTATAACCATTACAAACATTAGTTTATCTTAATTTTCTTTATGCTTAAATTGTAGGGTTTTGATTCATGGATGCGCAACGGAAACAAAATTAACCATGAAAAACCCTCCAAGGATCACAAGTCAAGAGACATAACGATGGTAAAGGAAGAAATCAATTACACACCTTAGGGTTCTCCTTTGATGACTTCAAACGCGAATTGTGTCATGTTCTCTATGGTTGATCCACGCCTAGAGTTGATCCTAGATCTCCCAAGTCCTTGGTGCTAGCCCGGAAAGAGGAATAGGAAGAAGAATCACGCAAAACGAGACAACCAAAGGAGGTGTTCGGCCTCCTTTGGGGCCGACGGGGACGGGGCGGCGAGCTAGGGGCGGTCGGCTCCTTAGCTTGTTGCTCTCTCTCCTTTTGTTCTCTCCCACTCTTGTTATGTTCAATTATGAGCATAATTTGTGGGAAGGAAGGAAGGAAGGTCCTTTATATAGTCCAACAACTCCTTGCCAACTACCTAAAGGACTTATTCTAGTCCTACTAGAATTCAATTTAGTCCTTTCCTTGCAAATTAGTCCCTACTAAGTTTTCAAGGTTTTGCAAAGTGATCCTTCTAATTAATTAATCCAATTAATTAATTCCCAAATCTAGTTCAACTCTATATAGCGTGTGACCCCATAGGTTCTATCTAGTTGGTAGCAACTATTTGCTAATATGGAGCGGTATCTAGCAAAACATCCATTCTAGCCAACTAATAGAATAGTCATCTTGACAACCTTTGTACAAGTAATTGTCGCATCCCTTTTTCTATATATCCGGATTGAACACGAGACATACAAGTCACACTCGTATATCCAATCCACAGTTTCTCGATCCATGGGAATAGCCTTATTCGTGCAAATAACATCAATATCCCATATTGATTTATTTGAGTCTGGCCAGACATTCTATAAGCACTATCCCTCGAGTGGCCTAGGATATTTTCTCCCGTTATGTGGGAGCGACAAATTCTATCTACGTCCACTACGATCTCTAAGCTTGCTTCTTATTGTATCCAGTACACGCCTATATAACTACCCAGTTATGGTGTAGCGTTTAACGCTACCAAAATCACAATAATGCACAACTAGAATATCTAGTGACTTCAAGTCTAAGGATGACAATACCATTGCACCGCGAGAAGCGCTTGTGACTTAACATAACGTGTATGTAGCCTTCTCGTAGATGGGTCAATCCAGTGCGTCATTACCCTTAATGCACACCTATGTGTTGGATCATGATATCTCCATATCAATCCAACCCCATACTAGTCCATAGATGATTGTCCCACTAATCATTATATTGGACTAGGGATATTTAAGATAAACAACAGAATTGTAAATCTAAGGACTTCATTATATTAAATATCCAATAAATAATAAATGAATTTCTAGCCACAAATAAATTCATACTATACTAGATTGCCTCTAGGGCATCTATTCCAACAGTCTCCCACTTGCACTAGAGCCAATCTGGCGCATCTTGTATGCCCATACTCCTAGTGTTCCGTTCATGCTTCCACTGCGTGAGCGGCTTCGTAAGCGGGTCTGACAGATTCTTGAAACGATCCAACCGCAAGTGTACGGCTGTCGCGTGTAGTAATATCCGGTAATCCAGGTTAGTCGAACCCAAGGGACTTGTCGTGAATTAACTAGGATGATTAAATTCGTGTGGGCAAGCAATTGGATTGTTTTACTAAACTAATAATTTAAATAACAAAATAATTATTAAAAGAGAGATTAATACGAGGGACAAATATTAGGATTTTTCTAGGATCACTAAGTGAACACTGTTAACGAATTACATTTTGAAACACAGATAATGTTTTAATTTGCCAAACGAGCAATAAGGCTAACCGAGTTACCAAGCTAGCTTTCTATGCCTAGGTCAAATTACAACCGAGTTACCAAGTTCTAATTATCCCAAAAAAAAAAGGATCATCTAATTCTACTCAACGTTCACAGCCGGTGGTTGATTTCTCTAACCTGTGACTACGTGCTTAATTCAATTATCCGGGAAATTCATTGCTTTCACTAACCAGTTACCTATAATCTTCCTACTAAAACGTCTCACAATAGCAAGATAAATTAAGAGCATGAATTAAACATAGCAAACAAGAACATCATCAATTAAGTTTAAGCAAAACGTGAATCAAATTCATAATCCGCCAAAACGGCTTCAAACCCTAGCTACCATAGATAAATCCCAATAATGAACTTAGCTACTGAGATTCATGAGTAACAAGATGAAGTTTATGTTTTTCATGATAAAAAACAATGAAAAAGATAGAGAAGAGAGATCAAACGATGGAATCCTCGCTCTCGCGACGAAATCCAAGCTCCAAGCCTTCCTCCAATGTGTTCTTCTTTATCTCCAGCAGCCTTCTCTGTCTTTAGGTCCTAAAAATCGTCATGTATAGGGCTGGGCACGATTTTTAATGTATTTTTGCCGCATTTGCAATTCAGGCCCTCTGGTTTGCAATTCTCGGACAGATTTCATAAGCTGGTCTTGTGCGGGCCTTTTATCCCTCATACGGACTCCGTTTTGGGCCTATCTTATATCGTTGGAAAGCCCTGTATGTCTTCTTTCTAATGCAGTAGTCCTTACTCCAAAATTGTATAAGTAAATCCAGATACAGCCGGAATACTCAATACTGGTCCTGTGAACTTTTCCAGCTCTTCTTCGTTTTTGCGTCATCTTCGGCGTACCATATCTTTCTCGTACGAACTTTGATTGAGCTCTGTGACCTACCGTTGGAAAGCTAATTGAGTATACTTTCATTTGGAATTGGTCTCACTATAGTAGGTCTTGTAGAACTCAAGATATCATCAAAATAGTGAAGGTTGGTCAATTCTGCTCCTCCAACTTTGCTTATCTTGCTTCTTCTTGACTTCCGAAGCTCGTTTCTTCTCTCCACTTGCTCTCCTCATGCAATGTTCCTATAAATCACCACACAAACACTACCGAGAAGATCAAATGTGACAAAATCAAGCAAATGATACATAAGCTATTCAAGAAACGCCCGAATTGTACGTTTAAGCTCACAAACATCCAAAATATATTTTTCTTCTCAAATAAGTCCGAAATTCATCACTTTGCACCGAAACACACACAAATAACAATGTAGAATGTACGTAGGATAACTCTTACTAAGGAGTTATCAAATACCCCCACACTTGCAATTTGCGCGTCCCGAGCAAAGTCTCATCTACAGCATTCATCTGTCTACTAGCCGACAAGACACAAACGACTCAAACACGACTCACGACACAACAATGCAGCAATATGATGCAAATGAAATTCTATACTCGATCTTAAAACAATTATTTAAAACATCAAATTTCTTTCTTTTTTGGCAAGAATATGCAATCTCCCTCTCATCAGCTGAAAATCATCAAGCTCTCACTAATCCTCTTTGAAAAATTCACATACACGTAGCATGAATTTTAAATAAAACAATTCCATGTATCAGCTCACTAAGGTGTCCCCTTTCTTCCACCAATTCAAAACCAAGACGCAAGCACGTCCTAAGATTCATTGGGTCTAATTCAGCTCAAATTTCATTGTAGCATTTCTTCGCCGAATCATATGAGGTTTTCAGACCCTCTAGCCTTTATTGCGTTTTTAATGCAAATTATCCCGGTGAAGGGAGTCACAATTCCTGTGAAATAAGGCTTGACTCTAATTTTCCTCTTTAAGCTCTACTTGGATGGAATCCAAATTTTTCGTGTGATCGGAATCACATTAGATTGTTTCTCCTTGAAGCACAATTTCTTTTTTTTTTTTCAGATTTATCATTTTCTTTTCTTTTTTCCTCTGTTTTTACAACCGTGCAGTAGAGCATAAAGAGCGTAGGCTTTTTCGGTTAACTCTTGTGACCACCGTAAGGGATGGTGGTGTACACCCCCCCCCCCCCCAACTTCACTTAGGCTGAGGCAACCGTACCACATGAAACCAACTCTACACGAAGGTCCACCCCAGATCAACAAGAGACCACAAGTTTCCACTTGAAAGCAGAATATTCAGCTACAAGCAAAACTCAATCTAATTAGCACACTATAGGAAACATAGGTATACTTTTTCATGTCATTCTTTCACAACTTCCATAAATTCCCGGGACATCCTTAGTGAAACCTCTACACAAAATATTTAAAGAATAAAAAATTTCATACTACGACACTTCCTACTCAAAAGGATTCATTCACTAAGCTCTCTTCAGTTTCAAGATCCTCAATTGCCTTATTCTAAAAAAATTAAATTTTTCAATTTTTATGGATTTTCACTTTTCTCATTTATTTGTTTTTTTTATATCCTACCTCTATATGCAAGGCTTAGACACGAAAATCGAAAATTGACACTACACAATTCAACTCTTTGGTAGGTATACTCAATTATGTAAAAGTGCAAACAGTATATAAATCTATCCTACACAATACGACAATATAAATGAAAACTCAACATAAACCACAACGCTAACTCACAATACAAACTAAACACATCCTACATGTAACTGGCTATGCAAGACACTATGGCTAGCAAACAGATAAATCACCCCCACACTGAATACTTCGTTGTCCTCAACGAACTTAGAGATCATGTAAGAGAACTCAGCAATCAATGTGTAGGCCAGTAGATGAGATGGTGCATGACATACTTATATAAAAGAAACACAAAATTTAGCCAGAGAAAAAGATACTCACAACCACCTCAAGGGTGGGGAATAAATCACGCCAAGCAGTCCCCAAGCACAGTAGTGATGCCACCATGCTCCTATACAGTCAATGTGTACTCGCACACATGGGTCGACTGCCATCCTCTACTAAAATCCATGTCTGAAAAATCCCAAACTCGCATGAACGAGTCCCCGTGAAGGTCATGTGTGTCATGGCACACCGGGGTAGATTCTACCATAACATGTTCAAGTATGTCACTAGGAAAACATCATTAGTCCCTCTCTCTCTCATCTCTCCAAATAACATAATGAAATAACTGAATTTAAAAACACAACTACGCTAAAGCAAATAAATAGGTTGGGTTGCCTCCCAACAAGCGCCTTGTAATTTAAGGTCGACGACCCGACCCAGTTACCTCAAAATATGTTTAAGGAGATTTTTCTCTCCACTTTTTCTTCTTCCACCATCGTCTCTCTTTTTGTCTCTTTTCAAGTGAGCATGCATGAGACACATATGGCAAGAAGAAGTTCTAGAAGACGGCATTTGCAAATTTCTTCTTCTTGTGCTTTCACTCCTTGATCACCGGTCTTCTCGAGAATTCATTCACTACATCATGACCCATTGTACCTTTCCTCTTCTTATTCTTCCAATTCTTCAAAATCAATATCGTTGAGGATCGGTTATGTGGAAATAGCATCTGAGTTGGAACTGTAATTGCAAGGAGTGCCGTCTTGACTGCTTCCTTCCCTTGCTCTTGTCTTGGAATCACAGGTGGCAAATCATGTATTGCATAAAACTGGGGTCTTTGGTCTTCCTCATGTGATTCACCCCATTTTATGATCTCCAAGAGATATGGATTAGACTCAGGAATTTCTTGATATATGTCCATGTGAACATCTCCACACAGTAATTCCTTAGCTTCACGACTTTCTTCCTCAAAGAAAATATCTTCAGTGGGCCATAAGCTTGCGATGTCCACACTCTCCCATTCATGCCATGGATCCGGAATTATGCAAGGCACAAGTTGTATAGGCTTCACAATATCATCCCAATCTGAGTCCGAATCTGAGTCTGAAGCGACCAGAGGATATATTACTTCATGATGGACAGTATTATAAACATAGATCTCTGGGAGTTCTTCGTCTTCCTCTTCGCACTCCTCAACTAAGTCAGGAATGATGTTGATTGGCCCATTGTCATTGTCTGCATATGCTCGAGAAAGTTGTGAGAGTTGTTGTCCATGACGCATGATAGTTTCCTCAATCCTATCCAGCCTTCCTCCATTCTGTCCCTTTTTACTAGCATGAGCTTCAATATTTCTTTCATATGCTCATCTTCTTGATTGCAAGGAGGAGGAGTGTAAAAATCTCCATAGGAGTTGTACGGTGAATAGCCCGAATATTGCCCATAATAATTTTGCCCCCACATGATCACCAAGTTATCTGTAAAATAATTTTATAGGGAGCCGGTGAGATTAACAAATAAATAAATAAAGACCGAAAGATAAAATCCCTAAAGTTAATAATCCTAATCAATTCAACCGAAGTCCCCGGCAACGGCGCCAAAAACTTGACACGATCCAACCGCAAGTGTACGGCTGTCGCGTGTAGTAATATCCGGTAATCCAGGTTAGTCGAACCCAAGGGACTTGTCGTGAATTAACTAGGATGATTAAATTCGTGTGGGCAAGCAACTGGATTGTTTTACTAAACTAATAATTTAAATAACAAAATAACTATTAAAAGAGAGATTAATACGAGAGACAAGTATCAGGATTTTTTTAGGATCACTAGGTGAACACCGTTAACGAATTATATTTTGAAACACAGATAATGTTTTAATTTGCCAAACGAGCAATAAGGCTAACCGAGTTACCAAGCTAGCTTTATATGCCTAGGTCAAATTACAACCGAGTTACCAAGTTCTAATTATCCCTAAAACATATAATAATGATCATCTAATTCTACTCAACGTTCACAGTCGGTGGTTGATTTCTCTAACCTGTGACTACGTGCTTAATTCAATTATCCAGAAAATTCATTGCTTTCACTAACAATTTACCTATGATCTTCCTACTGCAACGTCTCACAATAGCAAGATAAATTAAGAGCATGAATTAAACATAGCAAATAAGAACATCATCAATTAAGTTTAAGCAAAACGTGAATCAAATTCATAATCCGCCAAAACAGCTTCAAACCCTAGCTACCATAGATAAATCCCAATAATGAACTTAGCTACTGAGATTCATGAGTAACAAGATGAATTTTATGTTGTTCATGATCAAAAACAATGAAAAAGATAGAGAAGAGAGATCAGACGATGGAATCCTCGCTCTCACGACGAACTCCAAGCTCCAAGCCTTCCTCCAATGTTTTCTTCTTTGTCTCCAGCAGCCTTCTCTGTCTTTAGGTCCTAAAAATCGTCATGTATAGGGCTGGGCACGATTTTTAATGTCTTTTGGCCGCATTTGCAATTCAGCCCCTCTAGTTTGCAATTCTCGGACAGATTTCATAAGCTGGTCTTGCGCGGGCCTTTTATCCCTCATCCGGACTCCCTTTTGGGCCTATCTTATATCGTTGGAAAGCCCTGGATGTCTTCTTTCTAATGGCGTAGGCCTTGCTCCAAAATTGTATAAGTAACTCCAGATACAGCCCGAATACAGAATACTGGTCCAGTGAACTTTTCCAGCTCTTCTTCGTTTTTGCGTCATCTTCGGCGTACCATATCTTTCTCGTACAACCTTTGATTGAGCTCCGTGACATACCGTTGGAAAGATAATTGAGTATACTTTCATTTGGAGTTGGTCTCACTATAGCAGGTCTTGTAGAACTCAAGATATCATCAAAATAGTGAAGGTTGGTGAATTCTGCTCCTCCAACTTTGCTTATCTTGCTTCTTCTTGACTTCCGAAGCTCGTTTCTTCTCTCCACTTGCTCTCCTCATGAAATTTTCTTATAAATCACCACAGGAACACTACCTAGAAGATCAATTGTGACAAAATCAAGCAAATTGTGCACAAGAGATTCCGGCGGGGAGACCTCCGTGTACACCGTATGTAGAGGATCAGAGATGGCACAGGAAGAGTTGCGTTTTGTGTAGGGAGAGAGTAAGGCAGTAGTAATGTCTGAGAGAGAGACAGAGGTTTGGCAGAGCTTCCGCGTATGGCAAGTGTGTCCTCCTTTGTATGGAAAGGTTAACGTCCTATATATAGCAGGGAACGCGACCGTTGTAGTGTGGTTAATGCGCCCATTAATGGCGGCTTAATTAGCTTAACCACAACGGCACGTTCGTCCGTGTATATAGGGACCGTTACAGCACGTTATGCGTGAATACCGGAACCGTTACGAGGTTGACCGGGTTTGACCGGATTGACCGGGTTTATGGAGCTCGTGCCATAAATCTCTCAAAGCAGTTACTAAAGGTCGCACGCGGGCTTGGCTCGCACGCGATAGGGCTTACTCTAGCCTCCAAACCACTAAGTCCCTACAAGTCCCGTGCGGTGGTATGCGAGGGCTCTGTCTCGCAGCCCCCACATGGATCAGCGCGGCTGGTGATCCAGTGTGTGTGGAGCATAATATGGTGTGCTGAATGGTTGCCACGTGGCCAAGATCTGTCAGCTCAGAAAGCACCACCTACATTAGCCCCCTTTATGCGCGTGAAGACTCATAGCTGTATAGACTTCCATGCGCGGAAACCAACATACGCGTCGCTGCCACGCACCAATTCAAATACGGGTATGTTCAGCCCCCGTGCGTGCTATTATGACCTAAAACCCCTAGAGTCGTGCCGTCTGGCCTTTAGGGTTTTAGGCGTGACGTCAGCTTGTCCTGTGATTGCGCGATTCGACGGTGACGGTTGCGATTCGACTACTGAAAGGACGCAAACCTTCATTGTTTTTGGATAAATACTTTGTATCCTCCATTGTTGCAAGACATCACTTCTTTCTCTCAAAGTGAATGATACCCGGAAGTCTTCGAGAGCAGATTCAGATAATCAATCACCAGTTCAGAACTGCAAATCGTCTTCTTCAACTGTGTGTATCCAAGCAAGCTTCGCGAGAACAAGGTTGGCCTTGTTCAATTTCGATTTAAAATACCAGTGTATGCTTTGAACTGTGTTGGATCTGCAAACCCATGGCATATTATCTGTTGAAACTTGTGAAGAAGCTTCGATCTTTGAACCCACTTTTGCTTTAATCCTTCAATGATAAGGACTTCGGATGTGGGGTTTTTGAAATCACTGATAATGTAACCCTCTAATTTCTGAAATTGATACCCCAGAAACTGTTCGTCTTTCTTTCCACAGATCTTGATTCTCAGAATTCGAACTGAAGTGTGGCATATTTCTCCCCCCTTTTTTCTTGCTTTTCCGCAGGAATGGCAAAGACAAAAGGAACCAAACCCACCAAGGAGGACGAAGAGATACCTGATCTTCCGCAAGATTTGTGGCGAAAAGCCCCCTATCTGGGTGGCAAAGATTTCTACCACGCGAGGGTTAAGGCAAAGAAATTGCCTGCTTCTGTCCCCAATGAGGGATTGCTAACACTGACTCCCCCAGTTAACTCAGCCTTGCTCGAGTTGATTGGCTCCGAGGACGTGGTTCGATTGGGAATCGAAAATGGGTACTTCCCCTATGCTGCGATTTCCACCCAAGCTTTTGTCCAGAAATTGGACTACATGGATGAGTGGATTGACCACGTGTTGACCGATCATGCTGCGACTCTTAATGAGGCCGGCATATACTTCGCTGTTCGTGCTATGAAGGGTGCTGCCGTGAAGCTGGACCAGTCCATGCTTCTAAACCTTCTTTCCCGCTACTCGCCTGCGACTCACACATTCCACTTTGTTAAGTTCGAGGCTGCCCCCACACTCGAGGACGTGCACATGCTGTACGATCTTTCTCCCATGGGTGAAGTGGACCCCTTGAGTCCTTTGAGGACGGCTGCGGAGATCGCTTTGTACACGCAGATGGAGGAATGCCTATCAGAGGTGAAGAAAATCTCCACCCGGTGGACCACTACCAAAGCCCTTCCGAACTGGCAGTTGGTTGATACGTCTGCGAATAATACCTGGAACAAATGGGTGCAGTACTTCTTTCGTGACTATGCGAACAGCAGCATCACCAAGAAGCTTCTGAGTGAGGATCCAGAGGCCAAGAATTATGTGGAGGGTAAAGGCTATCACTTGACCCTTTGTGCTTTCCTCTGTGCATGGCTGTCGAGGTACTTAATCGATGGTCACCCGCATGATGGGGTCTTCTATCACGTTCTGTCGCTTGCTGTGAAGCTCGCCCTTGGCCAGAGAGTCGCACTCGGACCCTTGGTCTTGGGCACACTGTACTATAGACTGGATCAGCTAGTTGTGGCCATGAAGGAGTCGCGTGGCCGCCTCGATATACTGACTTTTTTCAACATTTCCTTCTTGACGATGTGGGTCTTTGAGCGATGGCCGTCCTATGCCCCAACTGCTCTTAAGCCCAACAAGTGGTGTCCCCCAGGCGAGACGGAGGAGCGTAACAGTGGCAGAGCTGCGAGGTGGTTCGGAGCGAACAATACCAAGTGCGTTTGGAGCCTAATATGCGACAAACGGCAAGAGTTCACTGCCAGGCCCTATGCCATGCGCATTGAGAACGTGCGATGGTTTCCAAAGCTGTACCCTTCTAAGGGTTTCGTCTTCTCAGAAGAGCTCCTCTTCGAAGAGGGATCGCATTTCCATGAGCGCTATCGCGAATTCTTTTGCTGGTGTCTGCGAGGTTCCCTTCCTGCTCTCGCGGAGCATATTCGTGAGCTCGCGCCAAGGTATGAGAGGATTACCGTGGATGTTGACCCCACTCGAGTTTCTCCCCAGTTCGGCATTGATGCAGTGGCACCATCAATCCGGCCCCAGTCCATTATCAGAGGTTGCTATAAGCGCTTGCTAACAAAGGAGTGCAAGACAGTTTTTATGAACAATCTTCCCTTTGAGCAGCCTGCGGGTAACCGCGAGGGCGGTTGTTCCCAGAACTGGCTCGCATACTGGATCGCCAAGCAAACGAGGATTGAGACACAGTCGGCCGCCCAGCCGAGTAGAGCTCCCTTGATCAAAAGAAACTCTTTTCCGTTTCGCCCCAATTGCAGTCTGAGCGAGTCTGAATATGGTTGCTACTCATTGTTGGATCGTGAGAACCATTTGTGCCCTGACGTCATTCTGAAGGAAAAGATCGTCGCAGTTAAGAAAGGCGACTCGCATGTCATCAGATATAGCGAGACATTTGCTAAGGTAAGCAACTTTTTTCGCGTGCGTTAAGCTTCTTGATTTCCACATGTTGATGCCTTTATTCTATACTGTTTGCTGTAGTGTCATGTGCGGAGATTCGCATCTGGTGATCGTTCCAAGTCGTTGGTTAACACCATTGTTGCCACCAGAAGGCAAGGACAGTCGTTCCTGCAAGCATCAAGGATGGACCCCGAGGTCGAAACCAGGATTCGCGCAGTCATGAATGCTTTTGCTGACTCGCTGATAAATAATGCTCCGGCCTCGTCTCCACCCAGAGATAATCCGTCTCCTCCAGCGACTGCCGCGCCGAGAGCGAAGAGACCCAGGCAAAAGGGAATTAAAATTTCTTCCCCTAGAAGTGCTCAAACTTCCCCTCCAGCGAGGTCCCTTTCTGTCAAGGATAAAGGCAAGGGTCGCATGCCCAGTAGAGCGCGGAAGGAGCTCGCAGTTGAGACCTTTGTTCCATTCAACCAGGAGGAAGAAGAGGAGAGGCAGGAGCCCAGAGAAGGTGATGAATAAGAAGAAGAAAGAAAAAATGTGATACATGAGGAAGAATCAGGAGGTACCTCCATCGCGTTTCCCCTCTCATTATCGTAATTCTTTTGCAACTCTTTCTTAAACGAACCGTTTCTTCGCAGATGATGATGATGATGAGACCATCGGTGGCCTTTTGGCCAAGAGACAAAAGAGGAATGCTCATTCTGGCATTCCAGACGAACCCATAAGCGAGGACGTTCTTGCCGAGTCCAGGAAGACAGCCGCGGAAGCTGCTGAAAGAAGAAGGCAGCGCGAAGAGGAGGAGCTCGAGCGTGTGAGACAGCGGAGCCTCGAAGAGAAACATGTTGACGACTTAGTGCGTCCCACTGACGAGGAAGATTTGCTTCCCGAAGAGGTAGCTCCTCAGGCCGAGGAGGAGGATGTGGCTCCAGAAGAGGATGCAGCAGCTCTGGAGCAAGCCCAAGCAGATTTTGAAGAACTCGCAGGCGGCCATAAAGGTGAGATTTTCAATCTCGCAGTAACTTATAGAGATGTTGTAGTAGGTGCATTAAAGCATGGTGTGTCAAAAGCTGACATTCGCCGTTGGCTAGTAGGCAAGTGCGGAGAACCTTCAGGTAATCATTTGAACGATATGCATGGACTAAACCTTAGCAACTTGAAACAGAATCATGACTGGTTTCTTCGCGTCCCAGGTCACGCTCATTTTAAGGACCTGCTTAATGAGGACACACTAATAGGGCATGGTTCCACGTCTTTAGTGTATGACAAAGATACTTCAATCCCACCTTCGCGTGGAGGTGCTTGCTCTTAGCTTTAGCAAAGATAGTAAAATAACGTACAATACGAGTTACCTCATACTATCGCATTTTGTATCGCAGGCGATGCTGATGAACCGGTGCTGGAGCAAAGAAGTCAGCCTTCTGCGTCCTATGTTCCGATTCCGAGTTCCCATACCGAGAAGCCCGTCGCAGCTGCTACATATACAGGAGAGCCTCTTGAGGACGTCATCGGACTTTCTGATGATGTCGAAGCTGACGCTGTGCTAATGGAGGAAGATGCCCATGATGGCGCTGAGGAAGTAAGAACAAGTACTGTTGATGCTTCCGCATCTGAAAGTGTCCCTCGCCAAGCAACTTCGGCTGTCACTTCGCCTCCGGCGATGACTGAGTCGGTGGCACCTCTTCCTGCGTGGAGCTTTTGGGGCTCGCAGGTCGGGAATGCAGTCGCAGCTGGTGCAGCTTATACTCTTCCTCCTAACTATGAGGGGTTAGAGCTCGCAGCTGACAGGAGAGCTATGGAGCGAGGACAGTCTTCGACTACTCCAGCAATGCGCATTCCTTCTCTTCGTGAGATTCTTGAAGGAACTGGTAAGTAGAGATTTGCTGTTTGCATCTTGCATTATTCATTTGCGAGTTTGATAGCATAACTTAGCTTTGACATTGCTTTAGGTTTGAAGCAAACTGATGTGGACTGGCTAGTTCGGATGCGCCTCACCTACCCCCAATCATTTGCAAGATCTCTGGAGATAGGGCCCTTCGACAGGAGGCTGTTTCTTACCGAAGCCATTTGGATTTTGGAGCAGCTGTCTGCGGCCACGCATGCGACCATTTCTGTTCAGAGTGCCGAATTGCTTTTTGGCATGTGCCAAAATCTTCTTGCCAAAGTCCAAGGCAGACTGGGTTTCATATTTCTTATGAAAAGAGTTACCCTAATTCGCGCAGCCGTAAATTTGAAACTCGGCCACCAAAACCTCGCAGCTGAGAAACAGAAGGTGGAGCAGCAGAAGCAAAAGGCTGAAGAGGCTATGAAGCTCTATCATGAGATGAATGACAAGTGCGAGCAATTGAAGCAGGAAGTGGAGCAGGTAGAGAATCTGAGCCATCAGTTCGCCCCTCATGATTCCTTGATCAAGAATTTGCTTTGACTTTTGAATTTGAAAAGCAGCAAATAAATAACTGGAACATTAATGTAATGCTGAAACATTAATGTAATGTTGCTAGGGTTTCTCCCCTTTTTTAACAAAATAATCGACATGCCCATTTTGCCCTTTCCGGGATTTGATGGGATATCTCTGTGCATATCCAATTATGACATCAGCAATTGATATTATGCTTGATTTTCGCGCTAATTTCTCGTAAGATAAGCACGCTTTCCTTGGGAAGTCCATCCGAATCATGACCATCCGTCATTAATTAGGACACGCAACTGAATCGTCGTAGCCTTTAGTAGGTTAATTGATCTTTACCGCTTTTCAAGGCGTAAGTGATTGACCTTACCCTCTTTTCAAATTCTGCTGACTCATCTTAGCAACTGAAGAGTCTCCACAAGGTCTATATAAACCCTGTCTTTGCCATTTGGGTTCTTCATCCCAAAAATGTGCTTTGCCGTGAGTCCTTACGACTGCTGGCTTCAACGCTTGTTTTTCGTTGATTCATGGCAACTCCAAGTTGTGAATCCTGAGTTTGCGCTTTGTGCTATAGAAATTGTTTCCAAGATCCGCTTTATGAGGCTTATCGCTCTTTATAACCATCGTAAAGAAGATGGAGATGATATCTCATGTGTGTTCGAAGAATTTTCTTCGTGTATTATGTTTGCAGGTCATGTTTCCGGCCGCCTCCCGGTGAGGTGCAGCGCCGTAGTGACCGTTCTACCGATTCGTAATGAACGGCGGAATTCTCCTCCAGCATCCCTGGAGGAGGATTTCTTGCCTCTTCGTTCTTGAACTCAGGAGGCTCGTCAATGCCCTTGTCTATCATGACAAGGAACCTAGCACCAGAGGAATGACTGCTTCCCCTATTTTGCACGACGGCATACGCCGGAACAGGTGGTTCCTCTGGTACATATCTTGATTAGACAGAGGCCTCTGTCAGCTCCTGGGGTCTTGGACGTACCGTCACCCAGATCTTGCTGTTAGGGTCGTAGCGAATGACGAGTTGATCTCTTCGCAGAAGCATCCCACTTGCTACAGATCTTTGGCCGCAGATCTGCGTATTGCATAGCCGGTGTTAGGACCGTTGGGTTCATCCTTTCTCAGTTAGGATTCCCTCGTTGTGTCACTGCTGGCTTGTCAGTTACTTTTTGTAGGGTTTTGATTCATGGATCGCGCAACGGAAGCATAATCAAACAAATAGCCATGCAAAACCCTCCAAGGATCACAAGTCTAGATGCATAACGATAGTAAAAGTAAGAAATCATAAACACACCTTTGGGTTCTCCTTGATGACTTCAAACGCGAATAGTGTCACGTTCTCTATAGTTGATCCACGCCTAGAGTTGATCCTAGATCTCCCAAACTCCTTGGTGCTAGCCCGGAATAGGAAGAGGATGAAGGAATCACGCAAAACGAGAAAAAAGAGGGGCTTCGGCCCTCTTTTTGGCCGACGGGGTGAGGGCGGCGGCAAGGGGGTCGGGTTCGGCCTCCTTGTTGTTTGTTCTCTCTCCTTTGTTCTCTCCCACTCTTGTTATGTTCACTAATGAGCATAAGTTATGAGGAAGGAAGGAAGTAGGGTCCTTTATATAGTCCAACAACTCCTTGTTAACTACCTAAAGGACTTATTCTAGTCCAACTAGAATTCAATTTAGTCCCTTCCTTGCAAATTAGTCCCTACTAAGTTTGCAAGGGTTTGCAAAGTGGTCCTTCTAATTAATCCAATTAATTAATTCCCAAATCTAGTTCAACTCTATATAGCGTGTGACCCCATAGGTTCTATCTAGTTGGTAGCAACTATTTGCTAATATGGAGCGGTTTCTAGCAAAACATCCATTCTAGCCAACTAATAGAATAGTCATCTAGACAACCTTTGTACAAGTAATTGTCTCATCCCTTTGCCTCTATATCCGGATTGGACACGAGACATACAAGTCACACTCCTATATCCAATCCATAGTTTCTCGATCCATGGGAATAGCCTTATTCGTGCAAATAACATCAACATCCTATATATTGATTTATTTGAGTCTGGCCAGACATTCTATAAGCACTGTCCCTCGAGTGGCCTAGGATATCTACTCCCGTTATGTGGGAGGGGCAAATCCTCTCTACGTCCACTACGATCTCTAAGCTTGCTTCTCATTGTATCCAGTACACGCCTTTATAACTACCCAGTCACGGTGTAGCGTTTAACGCTACCAAGATCACAATGATCCACAACTAGAATATCTAGTGACTTCAAGTCTAAGGATGACAATACCATTGCACCGCGAGAAGCACTTGTGACTCAACATAACATGTATGTAGCCTTCTCGGAGATGGGTCAATCCAGTGCAACATTCCGTAATGCACACCTATGTGTTGGATCGTGATATCTCCATATCAATCCAACCCCATACTAGTCTATAGATGATTGTCCCATTTAATCATTATACTTGACTAGGGATATTTAAGATAAACAACACGATTGTAAATCTAAGGACTTCATTATATTAAATATCCAATAAATAATAAATGAATTTTTCTAGCCATATACAAATTCATACTAAACTAGATTGCCTCTAGGGCATCTATTCCAACAGTCTCCCACTTGCACTAGAGCCAATCTGGCGCATCTCGTATGCCCATACTCCTAGTGTGCCCTTCATGCTTCCACTGCGTGAGAGGCTTTGTAAGCGGGTCTGACAGATTATCATCTGTAGGAATCTTACATATCCGAACGTCTGCTCTATCGATAATATCTCGAATCAGATGAAACTTCCTGAGCACGTGCTTGGACTTCTGGTGCGATCTGGGTTCCTTTGATTGCGCGATCGCCCCAGTGTTGTCACAGAACAACTCCACTGGATCCGCAATGCTAGGGACATAACCAAGTTCAGAAACAAACTTTCTGATCCAAACAGCCTCCTTTGCTGCGCCATTTGCAAGCAATGTACTCAGCCTCTGTTGTAGAATCAGCTACCGTCTCTTGCTTGGAACTCTTCCAGCTCACCGCTGCTCCATTCAGGCAAAACACATATCCCGACTGTGATCTAAAGTCATATCTATCGGTTTGGAAGCTTGCATCAGTGTAACCCCTTACACGCAACTCTTCCTCACTGCCAAACATCAAGAAAGCATCCTTAGTTCTTCTCAAGTACTTTAGGATGTTCTTGACAGCAATCCAGTGACTCTCACCCGGATTGGATTGGTATCTGCTTGTCATACTCAAGGCATATGACACATCTGGTCTAGTACATAACATGGCGTACATGATAGATCCTATGGCCGAGGCATAGGGAATCCTACTCATGCGTTCCTTCTCAATCTCATTGGAAGGACAACCACTCTTCGAAAGAGTAATTCCATGTGACATGGGCAAGAATCCCTTCTTAGAATCTTGCATGTTGAACCGTTTCAACACCTTGTCAATATATGTACTTTGACTTAGGCCTAGCAACCTCTTAGATCTATCTCTATAGATCTTTATACCGAGTATATAGGCTGCTTCCCCTAAGTCCTTCATTGAGAAACACTTTCCTAGCCAATCTTTCACAGATTGCAGCATGGGAACGTCGTTTCCAATGAGTAGTATGTCATCCACATACAAGACCAGAAAAGCTACAGAGCTCCCACTAACCTTCTTGTAGACACAAGACTCATCTTCGTTTCTGATGAAGCCAAACTCTTTGACCACTTCATCAAAACGTCGATTCCAACTCCTAGAAGCTTGCTTCAATCCATAAATGGATCGTTGCGGCTTACAGACTTTGTTGGCTTGCTTTGGATCCTCAAAACCCTCCGGCTGTATCATATACACGTCCTCGAGGAGATTCCCATAAAGGAATGATGTTTTGACATCCATCTGCCAAATCTCATAGTCGTAGTATGCTGCAATTGCAAGTAGGATTCGGATGGATTTGGTCATAGCGACTGGTGAAAAGGTTTCATCATAGTCAATACCATGAATCTGTCTGAATCCTTTAGCCACCAATCGGCCCTTATAGGTAATCACATTACCATCCATGTCGATCTTCTTCTTGAAGACCCACTTGCACCCTATGGGCCGCGCCCCATCGGGTGGTTCCACCAAAGTCCATACTTTGTTGGTATACATGGATTCCATCTCGGATCTCATGGCTTCTAGCCACTTCTGAGAGTCTGGGCCACTCATGGCCTCCTCATAGGTAGTAGGCTCATCATCTATGAGCATCGTGTCACCGGAATCAGTTACGAGAAGTCCATACCTCTCGGGTTCCTGGCGCACTCTACTAGATCTACGAAGCTCTTGTGTTACCTGAACAGGTGGCTCCACAACTGCTTGTGATTCCTGCTCTTGTTCCATAATCGGTTCAGTGATTTGTGGTTCTTGAACTTCTTCAAGTTCTAAATTCCTCCCACTTGCTTCTTTAGAGACAAACTCTCTTTCTAGAAACACGCCGGTCCGAGCAACAAACACTTTGTTTTCGGTTGGATTGTAGAAGTAGTATCCCTTAGTTTCCTTAGGGTACCCCACAAATTTACACTTATCCGATTTAGGCCCTAGCTTGTCTGATTGTAAACGTTTTACATAGACATCGCAGCCCCAAATCCTCATGAACGACAGTGTGGGACGCCTCCCACTCCACATCTCATATGGTGTCTTCATGACTGATTTAGATGGAACACGGTTAATGGTGAAAGCTGCACTTAATAGAGCGTAGCCCCAAAATGATAATGGAAGATCGGTTTGACACATCATAGACCGAACCATATCCAATAGGGTTCGATTCCTCCTCTCGGACACGTCATTCCATTGTGGCGTTCCGGGTGGAGTGAGTTGGGACACGATCCCACACTCTCTAAGATAGTCGTCAAACTCTTGGCTCAAGTATTCTCCTCCACGATCCGATCGTAGAGCCTTGATACTTTTGCCAAGTTGCTTCTCTACTTCATTTTTGAATTCTTTGAACACTTCAAAGGATTCGGATTTTGCCCTCATGAGGTACACAAATCCATATCTACTGTAATCATCAGTAAATGTAATGAAGTAGACATGCCACCCCTGGAAGGCGTGGCAAATGGCCCACACACATCAGTATGTATGAGCGAAAATTGCTCACTAGTCCTCTCACCTTTCTTATTGAAAGGGGACTTTGTCATTTTTCCCAATAAACAAGCCTCACATGTCTCATATGATTCAAAATCAAATGAGTCTAGTAATCCATCCTTATGGAGTCTAGATACACGTTTCTCATTTATATGGCCTAAACGACAATGCCATAAATAAGCAGGATTTAAATCATTTATTTTAATCCGCTTGGTATTAATGTTGTAGACAGGATTGCTTAGATCAAGGACATAAAGTCCATTAAATAATTGCGCACTAAAATAGTGAATATTATTCAAATAAAAGGAACAACAATTGTTCTTTATTGAAATAATAAAACCTTCCTTGTCCAAACAAGAAATAGAAATAATGTTTCTGCTCATAGCAGGCACAAAATAGCAATTATTTAATTCTAAAACTAATCCTGAAGGCAGAGATAGCTCGCACACGCCTATGGCCAACACAGCAACCTTTGCTCCATTCCCAACGCGCAGATCTACCTCCCCTTTAGCCAATCTTTTACTTCTCTTTAGATCCTGCATATTTCGACAAATATGAGATCCACATCCAGTATCTAATACCCATGATGTAGAGACAGTTAAATTGACATCTACAACAAAAATACCTGGTGGTGGTGGAATCACTATTCCAAGCCTCTTGTCCTCCAGATATTTTGGGCAGTTCCTCCTCCATTTTCCAGACTGACTGCAATAGTGACACTCACCCTTAGTCACGACCTTGGCAACGCCACCAACAGGCTTAAGGGCTTGTTCCTTGGACTTGGCAACTGACTTGCTTTTGCCCTTGGAGGAAGAGGCAAACCTTTTGCCCTTTCCTTTCTGCACCATCATAATGGCCTTGCCCTTACCCTTGTTTATGCTCTGTTCAGCCGTCCTCAATATGTTGAGCAAATCTGGCAGTGGTTTAACGATCTCGTTCATGTTATAGTTCATAATGAACTGTCCATAACTCTCGGGAAACGATTGCAACACGAGATCGGTTGCCAACTCTTGGCCGACCGGGAACCCAAGCCGGGCGAGATTCTCCAAGTACCCGATCATTCGGAGTACATGGGGTCCCACCGGGTTCCCTTCTACCAGATGACATTTGAACAGTCCCTTTGAGACCTCATACCTCTCTACCCTCGCCTGCTCTTGGAAGAGCTGCTTTAGATGTTCGATCATATCGACAGCATTCATGTTCTCGTGTTGCTTCTGAAACTCAGAGGTCATGGTGCAAAGCATTAGGCAGGCCGCATCATTAGCGTCATCAACACGCTTTTGATACGCCTTTAAGGCAACAGGTGTCTGGTTCTCTGGACCTTCTGGAACATGCTCCTCTATTGCGTACAGTTTCTTCTCTTGCTTGAGAACAATTCTCAAGTTTCTGTACCAATTAAGAAAGTTGGTTCCAGAGAGCTTGTCCTTCTCAAGGACAGATCGTAGGGAATGTTGTGAACTCGATGAGTTGTTTGCCATTTGGAATTCTACAAAAAGGAAAATACGCAAGTTTTAGTATTTATGAATTTTTGACTATATTTAATAATGGCTAGTTTATTAAATATAGCTCCCACTATTTTTCTACGGATTAATAACCCTCAAGATATTAATGCGGAAAATATCCTTATATTTTCTAGTGGGCCAAGATCCATCTTTTCATCTCCTTATGAGCTCGCTTTGGCAAGTCACCCATAATTTGACTACTTTTAGGTAGGAACAATTCCAATTGCATCCCATATGCAACTTTTGGTTCAATCGGGCAAATAACTCCTTATTTATCCATCCATATGGATAATCCCAATTGATTGCCTCTAGGTTTCTTAATCAAATTAATAGCCTAGTTGTGTTCAACCTCTTATCTAAACAATTGCACATTATTACGTGCCATCGCATTCCATCATTATGAATCAAGTCGCCATGCTTTGGCACGCACGAGCTTGATAAATAATGATGATAATGAGTGTTTAAATAACGAGAAGGCAAGAACACAATATTTAAAATTTTAGGGATTTTAAATTCAATTTTTTTTAATTGTTTTGTTGATCAATATCAACTAATCTATCTATTTGAGCTTGGGCACAACTCCAAATAATAGATCCGGGTTGTCTAATTATCTTATTATCCTAATTGCATGCATCAACCATACACCAACCACACAAATAATAAGACAATAAATAAACAACCACATAACAGAAATTAAACGTGATGTGGATATGGCCTTTTTCTTGACTAAGATAATTCCAAGCCAATGGAATTATCTATGAACCCTAAGCAAACACATCTCCATGCGTCTTGATCTTTTGGTCCATCCTTCATAGTCATGTGGGATGCTCCATGCTCCATGCTCCATCTTTTGTGGCTCCTTTGGCTTTGGGCTTCTTTTCTTCAATCTTGGCTAACAATCTATTTTATCTAGCACTAGCTAATATCTATACTAAATAAAATAAATCTCACAAGTTGAGAAAAAAAATGGCACGCAGGCCATAAAACCCTAATTAATTATTACAATTAATTGATCAGCTCGCAGGCCGTAAAACCAAACCACAAAATTAAACATCCACATCAAACCACATCCTAAGGCCATATCCAATCACCATGCATTTTGCACATAAACAGTTAAAATCCAATTTTAACGCGCTTGGTCAATTTTAATTGATTTTAGGATTTCTAGGGTTAAAACGGTCCATGGGCCCAACAATCCAATTGCCCGGGCCCATTAAAGTAAACCACAAGGCCCTAGGGCCGGCCCGGCCCAAAACCCGCAAGCTAGGCCCGTGGGTTAGGGCCGCCCGGCCCCTTAGGGCGGCCAAGCTTGGGCGGCAAGCAAGCGGGGCGGTCCCCTAGGGGGCCGAACCTCCTCTTGGGGGTTGTTTCCAAAACAACTCCCTTGCTTGGAGCCCAAGTTTGGTTGTTTCCTTGTTTTGGGAGAACTCCTTCTTCCCCAAGGATGCCCAAACCCTAGATGTAAGATCCTAAAATTTCTTAAACTCACCAATTCATGCATCCAATGCAAAAATTGGATCTTGTTATGATTAATTGTTGACAAATTGCATCACATGCTTGATTTGTCTTGTTTTACGCGATAAACAATCAAATTAAGGTGTAAAACAACAAGAATGTAACACATAAACTACGTTTATGCTCTATGACATGTGGCTCTGATACCACTGTAGGGTTTTGATTCATGGATCGCGCAACGGAAGCATAATCAAACAAATAGCCATGCAAAACCCTCCAAGGATCACAAGTCTAGATGCATAACGATAGTAAAAGTAAGAAATCATAAACACACCTTTGGGTTCTCCTTGATGACTTCAAACGCGAATAGTGTCACGTTCTCTATAGTTGATCCACGCCTAGAGTTGATCCTAGATCTCCCAAACTCCTTGGTGCTAGCCCGGAATAGGAAGAGGATGAAGGAATCACGCAAAACGAGAAAAAAGAGGGGCTTCGGCCCTCTTTTTGGCCGACGGGGTGAGGGCGGCGGCAAGGGGGTCGGGTTCGGCCTCCTTGTTGTTTGCTCTCTCTCCTTTGTTCTCTCTCACTCTTGTTATGTTCACTAATGAGCATAAGTTATGAGGAAGGAAGGAAGGAGGGTCCTTTATATAGTCCAACAACTCCTTGTTAACTACCTAAAGGACTTATTCTAGTCCAACTAGAATTCAATTTAGTCCCTTCCTTGCAAATTAGTCCCTACTAAGTTTGCAAGGGTTTGCAAAGTGGTCCTTCTAATTAATCCAATTAATTAATTCCCAAATCTAGTTCAACTCTATATAGCGTGTGACCCCATAGGTTCTATCTAGTTGGTAGCAACTATTTGCTAATATGGAGCGGTTTCTAGCAAAACATCCATTCTAGCCAACTAATAGAATAGTCATCTAGACAACCTTTGTACAAGTAATTGTCTCATCCCTTTGCCTCTATATCCGGATTGGACACGAGACATACAAGTCACACTCCTATATCCAATTCATAGTTTCTCGATCCATGGGAATAGCCTTATTCGTGCAAATAACATCAACATCCTATATATTGATTTATTTGAGTCTGGCCAGACATTCTATAAGCACTGTCCCTCGAGTGGCCTAGGATATCTACTCCCGTTATGTGGGAGGGGCAAATCCTCTCTACGTCCACTACGATCTCTAAGCTTGCTTCTCATTGTATCCAGTACACGCCTTTATAACTACCCAGTCACGGTGTAGCGTTTAACGCTACCAAGATCACAATGATCCACAACTAGAATATCTAGTGACTTCAAGTCTAAGGATGACAATACCATTGCACCGCGAGAAGCACTTGTGACTCAACATAACATGTATGTAGCCTTCTCGGAGATGGGTCAATCCAGTGCAACATTCCGTAATGCACACCTATGTGTTGGATCGTGATATCTCCATATCAATCCAACCCCATACTAGTCTATAGATGATTGTCCCATTTAATCATTATACTTGACTAGGGATATTTAAGATAAACAACACGATTGTAAATCTAAGGACTTCATTATATTAAATATCCAATAAATAATAAATGAATTTTTCTAGCCATATACAAATTCATACTAAACTAGATTGCCTCTAGGGCATCTATTCCAACACTTTTCGAATGCATTGTAAGCCATGTTGGCTGCGTAGTTAGATTTGAGCTTTTTCGTTTGTAAGCTGCTATCTAGACAGATAAATTGTAAGTCTTTTTGACTCATAATGATAAATAGCTTTTGTATTATCTGCTGTCTCGTTACAACAAATACAATTTCGCATGCGTACCGGCATATTTCGCCTTATGTAATGCTGTATACATACTTCGCATTTGCTATCTGCCGCATTTATTCGCAGATGTCTTATTAGATCGTTCGAGATCGTGTTTGCGCAGCTGTGCCATCTTGGCAGATGGGCTTGTGATTTGCTTTCAGATTCAAATGTAAGTGCTATCACATCAGATAGACCTTTGTAGATCACTTAAGATCATTTTGTATGATGTCGCTATCACAATGGATAGGCTTAAGGACGAATTTTAGATCGCATTCGTATGCCGCTGTTATCACGGCAGATAGGCTAGAAAGATCGTTTTAAGATCACGTTCGCATATGTTGCTATCGCTGCAGATAGGCTTTGGTAGACCAATTAAGATCATTTTTCGCATGAGTTGCTATCGTGGCAGATAGGCTTTAGAAGATCAATTAAGATCATTTTTCGCATGAGTTGCTATCGTGGCAGATAGGCTTTGGAAGATCAATTAAGATCATTTTGCATAGGCTGCTATCGTGACAGATAGGCTTAGAGGATCGATTGAGATCGCATTTGCATAGGCTGCTATCATGGCAGATAGGCTTAGAAGATCAATTAAGACCGCATTTCGCATAGGTTGCTATCGTAGCAGATAGGCTTAGAAGATCAATCAAGATCGTATTTCGCATAGATTGCTATCGTAACAGATAGGCTTAGAAGATCAGTTAAGATCGCATTTCGCAAAGGGTGCTATCGTAGCAGATAGGCTTTAGAAGATCAATTAAGATCGCATTTCGCACAGATTGTTGTTGTGGCGGATAGCCCATTGTTAATAGTAATAACAAACTAAATGAAGCAGAATTAACAGCCAGAAATATGAAGTTCTCATTTGGGAGAATTCTCTTATTATAATGCTCTCATATGGGAGAGATGAGATTACAATTCTCTCATATGGGAGAGGAGATTGTGTAAATCATAGCCATACAAGACATTAGGCAACGTTATAATAAAACGCATGAAATGAGAGAAGTCAAGGATAGTACTTCTTAATCCAGCGCATGTTGACTGAACTCGGGGTAGAGGTTGTCTCGTGCAACCTTCGTATGCTGCAGTAGCCACTGTCAAAGACTTCTGTGACTTCGAAAGGTCCCTCCCAATTGGCTGCGAACTTTGGGTGAGCCGCTTCTCGCATGCAGTGATCAGATGCGCGCAGGACCAAATCTCCAACTGCGAAATCTCTTCGCTGGACCGTCTTATTGTAAGCACGAGCGATCCTTTCTTGATACCGCTTGTTGGTCCTTTTAGCTTGTTCTCACTTTTCCTCCAGCAAGACTAAGTCATGATCGCGTTGATTGTCATATAGTGCGTGGAAGGCCAATCTCGCCAAATTGATTCTCACCTCCGCAGGCACCACGGCCTCGGCCCCATAGCATAGAAGGAATGGCGAGGCACCCGTGGGTGTCCTTGGAGAAGTTCGGTAAGCCCACAGAGCTATGCTTAGAGAATCAGCCCACTTCTTGTGGTCATTTGCGACCATCTTGCTCAAAATTCTCAACAGCGTTTTGTTGGTCGCTTCGGCTTGCCCATTCCCTTTTGGTAAGTAAGGGGTGGAACATATTTGCCTGATATTGTACTCTGCTAACTTCGCAGCCACCTGGCGATTAACAAAAGGAGTACCATTATCCGAAAGAATGGTGTTTGGAATTCCGAACCTGCATATGATGTTTTCCTGGATGAAATTGACCACAGCTAGCGCATTTTCCGTCTTCAGTGGTATCGCCTCGACCCATTTGGTGAATAGCTCAGTTGCGGTGAGAATAAAGTGATTCCCGTGTGATGTTGGTCGGATGGGACCAATGAAGTCTAGAGCCCATGTGTGAAATGGCCATGGCGTTCCTAATGCATGTAGATCCACAGCAGGAGCGTGCACCAGGTTTCCTTTGAATTGACACTCCTGGCAGCGTCGTACTTTGGTGCGGCAATCAGCCTCCATCGTGGGCCAGAAATATCCAATTGAGAGGAGCTGCCTGCATAATTTCGCACCTCCTTGGTGTTCCACTTGATGAGAAAGGTCCATGACTTCTTGTGCTTCCCTGTCGTCTAGACATCGCAGCAAGTTGCCCTCATGGCCTCTTCGCCAAAGCAGGTTTTCTTGTACTACGTATCGAGATGCTTTCCTCTTCAATTTCTCAGCTTCTTTTCTCGATTCAGGCACGGTGCCCTGGGTGAGAAAGTCAAAGAGTGGCTTCCTCCAATCCGTGTCGTCATCAGTTAGAGCGATGAGTAGAGAATCTTTGATCAGTGCGCAACTTTCGCACTTCCCCTGTATCAGGGCCGCGGCTGTTGACATGTCTGGCCAATGAATGCCATATCTCTGAGCCTTCCGATAGATTGACACCTCACTTTCTCCGCAAGCATGTTGGTGAATCTTTTCTAACAACAGCTGTCCCTCTTGCTCGGAGACGCATCGCATGAGTATTCCGCCAGGACCCTTGTAGTAAAGGGTGTTGTCATGTATGAAGTACCCCTTTGTGAGTGCCCAGCTTTCAGTGCTCGTGCCTTCTGCGATAGCTTGTAAGACTGCTTTTCTCCAGTCTGTATCATCCATGTGTTCATCGTCGCACGCGTCTTCTGTCAATGCCGACGATGTTCGCACTTCGATCGAGATCCTTGCGGGACATTTGTCTGTACTGACCTTGGATCCCAAGGTGTCCAAAGCATTTGCATGCCTGTTGTCAGCTCGGGGCTTGTGCTCGTACCTCACGTCGCAGAATTGCTGTACCAGCTTTTGTACCAGAGTCCGGTAGGACAGAAGGTTAATCTCCTTCAAACCGTACTCGCCTGAGGCTTGCTTGACGATCAACTTGGAGTCTCCCATGACCGTCAGATTGCTTACTTCCAAAGCCTTTGCTGCGCGCAGTCCCGCTATGAGGGCTTCATATTCTGCCTCATTGTTGGTGACTGCGAAGTCGAGCTTTGCGGACATCTGTATGACATCTCCATCTGGCTTGGTCAAGACTATCCCAATGCCTCCGCATTTCCTTGTTGACGACCCGTCGAAATGGAGCGTCCAATAGGGCACGTCAATTGCATAGATTTCAGGTCCTTCGAGGTCTTCTTCGATCACGGGCTCGTGGCTGTTGTCGGGGAACTGTGCCAACAGATCCGCTACCGCCTGCGACTTGATCGCTCGCGGTCGCACGCATGTGATATCGTATTGAGAGATGGTCATGTACCATTTCGCCAATCTTCCTCCAGGAGTAGTGTGGGTTAGCAGATATCGTATGGGATCGCTCTTGGTGACCACTACCACTTTGTGCGACGCAAAGTAGTGTTTCAACTTCTCTATCACGAAGAACAAAGCAAGGCAATGACGTTCAATTTCTGTGTACCTTGATTCAGCAGGATGCACAATGCGAGAGATATAGTAGATAGGCCTCTCTTGGCCTTCGTACTCTTGAGCCAAGAGTGCTCCTATGGACCTCCTTGTTGACATCATATATAGCAGAAGCGGTGATCCCAGTTGAGGTGCGATCATTATTTTTGAAGACGTCAGCAGATCCTTCAGCTTTTCGAAGTTCCTTTGTTTTATCTCATACTTTATAGCAATTTTTTATAGCAATTTTTATAGCAATTTTTTTGAAGACCTGCATTTTTATAGCAATTTTTTCGAAGACCTGCATTTTTATAGCAATTTTTTTTTTTTTTTCAAAGTTCCTTTGTTTTATCTCATACTTCAATTTATTCTGCATTTTTGCACTATCATTACCCCTCAAAAATCTGCTTTATTAAACATTCTTCATCCAAAATCTACAAGAACACAAGGCATTTCAAATAAAAAAGCAAGAACACAAGAACAGGAACACAACAAGAACATATAATAAACACACAAAAAATTAATATAACAATTTCTCATTACAAATTTATATCCATGTACATAATCACCATACATCCCCAATTCTACATCACAAGATTAGATTGAATGTCCATAAAAAACACCTAAACTAACAGATTTAAACAAATCCGATCACTGGATACAAAATTCATACATCAAAAACCCAGAATTTTGATCACTGGGACTTGTAAACTAATAATGGTGATCCATTTGTCTTCGAATTTGATCACTGAGACTTTTCCTTCTGAGTTCACTTCCAATAACCTATACAAAAAACATCAAAAACCCATAATCACAAACTATACATCACAGTTCCAGAAACAAAATCCAGAAACTCAATCCTCACCGTCGATGCCCAGATCTGGAACGCATAGGGATTCAAAGCCACCGGCGTCCGAACCACCGCCGCAGGCGAAGAGGACGGCAGATGCTCTGATCTGCAAAGAGAGAGAGAGACGGAGAGAGAGAGAGGGAGAGAGACTCACGGCGTCGTACCTTCTTTGGAACCACCGCCTGCGTCCGAACCACAGCCGGAGGCGAAGATGACGCTGATGCTCCGATCTCTGGTGGAAGGTCGCCGCCGCAACTACCTCTGTCGCCGCCGGATCTGGAGATCCATCGGCAAATCGCCACCGTCTCTCAGATCCGTCCATCTTCTTCTCTCAAATCGCCACCGTCTCTCGGATCAGGTCCTTCTCCTCTCTCTTCTCTTCTCTCTTCTCATCGGCCAAATCGCCAAATCGCCGCCGGATCTGGACGACGAAGGAGGTACCGACGAAAGACACGACGGCGTCCTTCTCCTCTCTCTCTTCGACGGCGTCCATCTTTGGCGGCGGCTTCGGCGGCATCACAGACGTCCATGGCGACCTTCACCAGCAGCACAGACGTCCTTCTCCTCTCTCTCTCTCTCTCTCTCTCTGTGTGTGTGTGTGTGTGTGAGTATTCAAATGGGGGCTGCTGTGTTAGGGTGTGGGTTGTTGTTAGGGTTTTGTATTGGTAAAATTTGGTTAATTTTGAATTCCCCCCAAATGTTTAGTGAAAATTTTGAATTCCCCCCAAAAGGTTTGAGATAGCAGCATTACTTTTTGTAATGCTGCAATACTAAGCTTTTTTTTTTTTGTAAAAAACAGCATTAATGTGGTTAATGCTGCAAATGATTTTTTTTTCAACTTTTTTTATTGCAGCGTTAGTTTGTTAATGCTGCAAAGTAAAAAAAGTCGATTTGTGAAAAAGCAGCATTAATGTGATTAATGCTGCAATTTGTATGAACATTGCAGCATTATTGGATTAATGCTTCAATTTTTACGCTGTTTAGCCAAAAATTGCAGCATTATTGGATTAATGCTGCAATATTACAGGACTTAGTTTGCAACAATAATACTAATGCTGCTTTAGGGTATCAATTACCGCATTTGTTCAAATGCTACAAATAAAATGTGGTATTTTCTAAGATTTCTAGTAGTGGAAGTACCCACCAACTAATAATCATAAGTTAACTTTTGGTTTGTTATAGTTAGTGGGTCCCATTTGATTTTTTTAAAATTTTCTCCATGGGTGGGTCTCTCTTTGTTTTTTTAAGGTTTTCCATGTGGCAAGAGGGGGTCCTACCCAAATATTTTTGTGCTGAATTTTTTCTCCAAATTTGCATGCATGCACTACTCTCGCTTTCTCTCTCTCTCTCTCTTTCTCTCTCTCTCTCTCTCTCTCTCTCTCTCTCTCTCTCTCTCTCTCTCTCTCTCTCTCTCTCTCTCTCTCTTTTCATTCAACAACAACAACAACAACAACAACAACAGCTCCCTCACCCTAGAAAATTAAATTCACTTAACAACCTTGTTCAAATGATAAATACATTCAACTACCTAAGATGTCAAACCTTAAAATGTACCTCAGTTCATCCATTTTGACACCCAAAAATTGTTGTTTCTCTCTCTAGTCTCTTCCAAAACCTCCATTGTTGGGTTTCAAAACCAAAACAAAGTTTCGTTCGTTTGAAGACTTCGAATCCGTCGGAAACAAGAGTAAGTTTATCAACCTTAGTATCCCTTCGTTTTATCTTTACATTTCAAAGTAGTATTTTAAAAAAAATCGTATATTCATTTCAACATTTTCGGAGATGTTCTGAAATAGTATGAGATTCACCTTGAGGAGATTGCGAAGTTCTTTGGAAGCCCTACTAGAAGCCCCAATACGATTTAAGTTCCATTTTGAGCTTGGGCATACAGAGGGCGTCCAGAACCTATAACGGGCGTACAATAACCCCTCATGGGCACCCACTATATGCCCGAAGCTCAAAATGAGATATTCACCCATTGGGGCATCTACGGGCGCCTACATGAGGGCGCCCCTAGAAGCCCATGGGCGAATAACTCATTTTGAGCTTCGGGCATACACATAGGCGCCCGGGGGGTTAAATACGCCTGTGTGTGGTTTCAGACGCCCCTCTGTATGCCCGAATATCAAACTGAGTCATTCACCTATGGGGCATCTAGGGGCGCCCAGACCTAGGCGCCCCTTGATGCCCCATAGGTGAAAGACTCATTTTGAGCTTGGGGCATACACTTAGGCGCCCTGGGGGGGTTAAATACGCCCGTGTGTGGTTTCAGACGCCCCTCTGTATGCCCGAAGATCAAAATGGGTCATTCACCTATGGGGCATCTAGGGGCGCCCTAATCTAGGCGCCCCTAGATGCCCCATAAGTGAATGACTCAGTTTGAACTTCGGGCATACACTTAGGCGCCCTGGGGGGTTAAATACGCCCGTGTGTGGTTTCAGACGCCCTGGGCTTACACTTAGGCGCCATGGGGGGTTAAAATGGAATAACTCTTAAATCCAATCTTTTAGTTTACCGTTTACTTGTTGACGTTGTGGGAACCGTGGACTTTGTAGTTGACTTAGAGTTGACCATGGACTTTTTAGTTGACTTTTATAGTTGACCTCGGACTTTTATAGTTGACTTTCAAGTTGATCGTTTACTTCCAAGTTATGTTTTGCGTTCCCGTTGAAATTTGAGTTGACCTTTGACTTCATTTCACATAGTTGGAGACGTTTAGTGTTGACTTGTGACTTCTTAGTTGACCGTTGACTTTATTGACTTTTCGGTTATCTGCAGGAATGGGGAAAATCACTGTGCGAATCATGTGGAATGGAGTTTGGGAGTTCGCCAATGGAAAATTTGTCTACGCACGCGGGGTGAACTACAAATTGAAGACGATTGTGCTGAAACAGGAAGAAATTCCCACACTCCATAGTCTGAAGGAACGAGTTGCTTCGAGAATGGGATTGGACAAGCACCTAGCTCCATTCATAGAGTTAAGTTACATGCGACAAGGGATGGAGCAATATGAGCCTTCAGAAATCACCGACGAAGACGATGTTTTGTTGATATTTGAGACATATGAACCAAAGGAGATCGTTCCCATGTTTGCCAAGTACGACAATGACGGCTCGGGTGCAGCTGGGGGACAGTATTTGCAGAAGATGAATCCTCGCAGGGGAAATTCGGAGCTTCATGCGTTACTTACTGATGATAGTCAGGAACATGAAGGCCCAACCTGGGAGGCCGGTTTTAACGAAACAGTGGTCTTGGTGGCGAACAACACATTTCAGGATGCAGCAGCGTTGGAAGGACCGTTTGACACGAATGTCGGGGGTGGGGAACATGAAGGCCCAACCTGGGAGGCCGGTTTTAACCAAACCGTGGTCATGGTGGGGAACAACACATGTCAGGATGCAACAGCGTTGGAAGGATTGTTTGACACTAATTTCGTTGGTCCTAGTTACGAGGGTGGAAGTTTGTCGGAGGATCCCGACTTGAACGAAGATCCGAAACGCTGACCCGCACGGGCCATCAAGTGGATATGACACAACGGACGACGATGTACCGATTACAGGGGTCCTTGGGCCACAGGTTTACAGTATCTTCCCACACTTGCGATTGAAGCCGACGCAGTTGCCAGTAACAGCAGGCCCGATGGATCTACGTTAAAGCTTGATGATTTGTTTGAATCAGCCAAGGAAATCAAGAATATCCTACAGGGTCCTGCAACTCAACAAGGGTGGCAATGGGCAAGTGTAAAGACAGAGAGCACAAGAGTCGTTCTCAAATTTCGCGATCCTCATTGTAAGGGGTACATGGCTGCTTATAAAGGGAAACAAGAGAGATTTTTCACGGTTAAGCGATACAAAAACATCCACACTTGTTCCGCGATCACCACAAATTTCAAGCATGCGAACGTGACGGTCGATGACATCGCCTATGGAATGATTGATCGATATCGGAACGGGCAGCCTCGCCCTAGCAGACATGACATCATCGCGTACGTGCAACTTGCCTTCAAGTGCTCCGTCTCTAAATGGATATGCTGCCAGTCTAGGCAGAGGGCGTTCCAGATCATTCACGGTAGCTGAGAAGAACAGTACCACCAACTCCCTGCATTCTTCTACATGTTGGAGTCTTTGAACCCTGGGTCCTACACGAAGATAGAGCGGGACGAAGAAAGAAGATTCAAGTACTGTTTCATGGGTATAAAAGCTCAGCTGGATGGAATCAACTTCATGCGACCACTAGTGGTCATCGATGCCGGTCACATGAAGAACGAGCCATTGCAGGTCGTAGTTGCGACAATGGTCGATGGACAGAGGCAGTGTTATCCAATTGCATGGGCATAATTGACACCGAGAGCAATGAGGCCTGGGGGTGGTTCCTTCAGCAGCTGAGGCTTTTCGTCCCGAACGAAAAGTATCTCACATTTCTTTCCGACAGGCATCAGGCCATTAAACACGCAATCGCGACAGAGTACCCAAATGCACAACATGTGCACTGCTGGTGGCACATCAAGATGAACTTGATAAAGCTGTATGGCCCCGGAAAGTGGGTGAATCTCTTCTGGAATGCTGCGGAGGCCGACACTATAGATAAATGCCGCAGTTTTCTTCACACATTGGCAGTGGAGCACCCTGCGAAACGTATTTTCCCAAATAATGAGAGATTGTCAATCGCGGAATACCTTATGGAAAAATGTCCTCCGGAGAAATGGAGTCGGGCGTTCTCGGTCAACACTAGATTTGACATATTCTCTTCCAATCACGCATAATCTATGAACTCAATGTTAAAGGATGCGAGATATCATTGCGTGCTCTCGTACAGTTCGTTTGTGCACAGAAAAATGTCCCAGTGGTTTTACGATAGGCGGACCGAAACTGGCACTTGGAACACAAAGTTGACCCCAGAGCGCGAGGCAATCATGCAGAAGAATTTTAACGACGCAAAAATGCTACAAGTCACACAGCTGGATGCACTTGAATTCCGTGTAACGGGTAGGAACCATGGCACTGCCAAAGTGTACTTCTCGGAGGGGTACTGGGTTTGCGATTGCGGCAATTTCCAGTTGGACTGGCAACCGTGTGTCCACGCTTGTGCGTGCGCTCCAATACTTAGAAAACAACATCCTCATATGGGGATGGAAGAAGGGTTGCCTCCTTCAGACGGGCTTGTCATGTACAATTTCACGAGCAAAACCTATAGTGCGGACTTCTACAGGAGAGCTTACGCCGGGAAAATTGAGGTTCTTCCTGATCGTATAGACTGGGATACACGTCGGACCCCACCGGAGATAAGCAACCTTGTCACTCTTCCACCAGTGAAGGTAGTGAAACGTGGAGCACCACAGACAACCAGGATACCGTCTGAAGGAGAAAAACGTAGGTATGGTACTAGGAAGCACAGGTGCTCTCGATGTGATAAGGAAGGCCATAACGTGAAGACATGCCCCACGAGGGAGGATGACCGGCTAATTACACATGATTGAAACTTGTTACTTATTGATTGATGCTAGTTTAGTAGTTGCGGATGTAATATTTAAGTCTTTTGTAGTTGGTTTGGGTGGTTGTAATCTTATCTAGTTTAATGAAGTCCACTAAAAAATTAAACGGTCGGTATTGTGGTCAAACTATAGTCAACTATTCAGTGCATACTAAGTCATGCCACTTGTTTCGGCAATGTAATGTCAAAATAGAACCAAAAATTCAAACAAAATGAATATAGTTTCCATAGGGGCGTATAGCCTAAAAGGGCGCCCTAGTAAGGATACAGGGCGCCCGAATTAGGGTATAGAGGCGCCCCCCAAGTAGGCGCCCCCCATTATCCTGGTTGCGCCCCCCCCCCCCTTGTAGGCGCCCCCATGTTTAGCACTTACATGTCCAACCGTAGGCGCAGTCCACAACCCAGGCGCCCATTTAGACGCCCTGACCACAACCTATACGCCCCATGACTATGTGATTGTGTTAGTTATTGTGTTATTGTAGTAAAGTTGTTTTTTATGCAGTGCTTGTCATATTTGTTTTAATAATTTGTTCCATTGCTCGCATCGATTGTTTCATTCCTCACTAATATAATTACAAAAAAGCAAATCAACTATAATGACAAAAAAATTCATTGATCACGTCAATTACAAAAGATCAGTCATGAATACAACTACACGTAAGGATAGAAAATTGGTTCTCCTGGCGGGTCTATTCTATTGTCATGTGTGTCTACAGTGATGAATCTAAAAGCAGTCTTCCATATTGCCACCGCATATTCTTTCCTAATAGCCTTCTGGTCCCCTTGGTAACTACAGAACTCTCCTCTAATTGTGGGATCCTCGATGACCTTCTCGATCATGCGCAACATATACAATGCACTGCATTTTAGATCTACTTTTTGTATGATTTGGAGGTGTTCTTGATAATGTAAAGTTCTGTTCTTGATAGGTCAAAAGTTCAGATCTGTTTTACAAATTTGTGTTCGATTAGTTAGGAATAGATGTGGGGAGAGATTGAGATTAATCCTGGTACATAGTGGGTAATTACAGAAAAAAGACAAGGGTATTATTGACTTTACCACCTGAACATACCTCTAATCTCCGTAACTATTAATTTGGTTTTCGTAACTATGCTGATAAATCTAATAAGTATACACCAAAAACGTCTAAAAAATTTCCAAAAAAAAAAAGAAAAAACATCCAATAGAAACAAGAATGAAATTAACATCTACAACAACTACTACGAGAAAATCAGCATCCGAAAGAGAAACTTTATGAACTGTGCAGATGTAGTGCCATCAAGGCATGTATATGAATAGTGCCTCCCACCATCTTAAGTATCTTTTATATTTCTACGGGTGTCTTATATTGTTCATATAAGATATTTGTTTGCAGAGATATAAATGTTTAATCTCCGTTGACTATTATTTTCCGTGAACTTTAAACTATTATAATTCAGAAATATAGTTTCGTCTTTTGCATTTTGTTGCCGCTGAAATAAATTTTTATTGACAACTATATATTTCGTTCAATCAATATCTTTTACATACAAATGAAGCGTATTGCAGTGGCGGACGCAGGATTTTGGTTAAGCGGGAGCCAAGTTACATTAAATATGTACGCTATAAGAGGATTCAAGTCCAAAATTTAATATTTAAAATATTACAAAGGGTAAATTAGATATTTTGTAGGGGCCAGAATATAGTATTTGTATAAAAATACGTCAAATTGCATGGGGTAAAAGTAAAATTTCTGGACCTTGGAGGGGCCGTGGCCCCCGCCCGCCACCCCCTAGGTCCGCCACTGGCGTATTGTATTTTAAATTTTAGCCATCGCATTTCCTGTGTTCCCAATCGTAATTTATCGTCCATTTTATGGGTTTCAAACACATATCACACCACGAGGAACATCAAGTCACTACTCACAAATTTAAACAACAGCAAGACATAATGGTATTAGGAGAAAAAGAAAATGGCGAGAGAAAAAGTAATTCTTGTCATTATTCATCGAGTCATTTTTATTTGGTGATTGATAAGTAAAACGATACAAGAATTTGATATTTTTGCATGATGTTGTAGAGTAAGCTTTAGTCTACAACACCACAAAAAAATTATCAAAAAAAATAGATTGTTTGGCTATTCAAATCACCGGATCAAAGTGACCGAGTTACGGAAGAAAAGTCAAACTAGGAAGATAGAGAGAGAACGGAAGAAGTAGATTTTTAGATAACATATCCCTTCAATTCCAATGTCAAAGTCCAATTAGTAGCATTATTTTTTTTACCACAAACGAAAGAAATTAGTAGTACTATAGTTTATTGTTACTACAATTCAGTTTAAAATAATTTTTTCCTGGTGCCATTATTCTACTAAAGAAATGTTTAGGATATTTGATTAAAGAGGTATTTTATAGGAAATTATTTGTTTAAAGTTAGTTTGTAATCATAATGAATATATTCAAGTATTAATGGCCTGGAGGATAAACAGGGGAATTGGAAGACAGAAGATGAAGATTTGATTCGAATCCTTTCAGATTACTTCAAAGATATTTTTGAATCAATCCACCCTCCTGTTCAAAAAATTGATACTATGCTAGGGGTGGTGACTCGAGGACTTAATCCACAAGACTCTGCTCTTCTGGAAGACCGGTACACTATTGAGGAAGTCACTGCAAGTTTGATGCAAATGGGCCCTCTTAAGGCCCCGGGTGTTGATGGCTTCCCGGCTATTTTCTTCCAAAAGTATTGGCATTTGTTAAAACAAGAAGTGGGTGGCTGCGTGGTTAGAATCCTAAATGGTGAAGAAAGTGTGGCGGCTTTCAATCACACGCTCTTGGCTCTCATCCCGAATGTAAAACAGGTACGGAAACCTGCTGATCTACGGCCAATTAGTTTATGTACAGTTATTTACAAGCTTGTTACAAAAACTATGGCAAATAGATTAAAGAAAATTATTCCCTCAATTACTTCCGAAAATCAGAGTGCCTTTGTTCCAGGCAGACTGACTATAGATAATACTATAACTGCCTTTGAATTGCTCCACTCCATGAGGACCAGAATCAAAGGCAAGGAGGGCTATTTAGCTTTGAAGATGGACATTAGTAAGGCCTACGATCGATTTGAATGACCTTTCATTATCCAGATTTTGAAAAAGATGGGTTTTTGACCCCGTTGAATCAATTTAGTGACGGATTGTATCACTACTCCTACCTTCTCTTTATCTTTTAAAGGGCAAGTTGTGGGTAATATTGTGCCCAGACGGGGGCTTCTTCAGGGATGACCAATCTCACCTTATTTGTTCTTATTTTGTGGTGAATTTCTCTCACGTGCGCTCACGAATGCTATGTCTAGTGGCCTTATTACAGGGGTGGCTGCGTCGAGAGAAGGACCGAGAGTGTCTCACCTCTTATTTGTCGACGACAGCCTTATTTTTACAAAAGCCAATTTGGCTGAGGTGCAAGCCCTAACTTAAATACTACAAGACTACGAGCGTACAACGGGGCAGAAAATTAATCTGGAAAAGTCTTCGGCAGTGTTCTCGAGCAATGTTTCGGGAGAAGCTTGCTTGCAGCTTAGCACTTTATGTGGAGTCCGCCTGGAGCAATTGCACGAACGCTATCTGACCTACCTACAGTTTTGGGAAGAAAAAAGATGGTCAGTTTCCAGAACATCCATGACAGAGTTCAAAGTAAACTTGCAAATTGGAAAGAGAAATTTATATCCCCTGCGGGTAAGGAAGTCCTCCTAAAATCTGTTATTGAATCTATCCCTACATACACTATGAGCTGCTTTAAATTGCCAATTACTCTTTGTGACAAACTTGAAGCTTCGATGGCAAGGTTCTGGTGGGGTACTGACGAAAAACATAAAAAAATAAGTTGGATATATTGGAAAAAATTGAAGAAAGCAAGAGAAGAGGGGGGCCTCGGCTTTCATCATATTCAACTCTTTAATACTGCTATGCTTGGAAAGCAGTATTAAAGATTGTTGATGAACCCGAACAGCTTAGTCTCAAAAGTTCTAAGGCACAAATACTACAATCACACGGGTATTTTGAAAGCTGAAGCAAAACAAGGGAGCTCTTACCTATGGAAGAGCATAATGTCTAGCAAAGCCCTCGTCCTTGGTGGATGCAGATGGAGGTTGGGGAATGGAGAAAATTTAGACTCCTTCAAGGATCCGTGGTTGTTCAGAGATCCTTCCTTCAAACCGATTACCCCTCGCTTGAACCCGAACGCCCCAGTGATGGTTGCGGACCTGATTACAGAAGATAGAAGATGGAATCAGGAGAAATTAACAAAAAAAATTTGGAAGGAAGATATTGAGTAGATAAACAGAATCTCGATCCCAAATTACAACTTTCCTGACAGATTGATATGGCATTACTCCAACAATGGAAATTATACAGTAAACTCAGGGTATCATGTGCTCAAGAAAAAAGAGGAGCTGTTGGAAACAGTTGAAACAGGCAGTTCTTCGAACCCAACCCCAAGTCTATGGAAGACCTTTTGGAAAACAAAACTTCCAAAAATAGTTCTTTTCACGACTTGGAGAGATTTTTAAAAAAGCTTACCGGTTCGCCAAAATCTAATCAGAAGAGGTGTGTCTGTAGAGAATTATTGCCCTGTTTGCAAGAAATAGGGAGAAGATGAGACTCATCAGTTTCTTTTATGTCCCGTTGCTAAGAACTGTTGGACCGCGCTGCTAGGTCAAGACTTTCTTCCGAAATCCGGCATGCAATTCCAGATCTGGTGGTCCACTACATTTCTTGTTGCAAAACCAGAAGAAAGAAAGTGTATGAGTGTGCTAATTTGGCAAATCTAGAAGAACAGAAACTCAGCAGTTTTTAAGAACTCATTTCAAAGACCGGAGGATATAGTCCCTTGAGTTTCAGAGTATATTACCTGGGTTGATGGAGTTTCCTCAACGGATAACATTGAAAACACGGCTCAGACCTCTCCCCTTCCGGTCATAACACCGTCGATGCCGCCGAAGGGCTGGACAATCGTTAACACAGACGCCGCCGGGAATCAATCTTTGAAGAAGGCGGCGATTGGAGTTGTCATCAGATCTCAGGGAGGTATCTTCATCGCCGAAGCAGCAAAATCAATCCCTTTTACAAATTCTGCAAAGCAAGCTGAAGCAGAAGCAATGAAAGAGGGGATTGATCTTGCGGTGAAGCTAGGTCATGCAAGATTGTTGATTGAATCGGATTCCCTCTCTCTAGTGAGAGAGATGAACCAGGAGCTACAGAAGAGAGAGACGGAAGACTATACAGAAGTGGAGAGAATTCTCGAAGAAGGCATTTTCATCCTTGAAAATTCAACCGCCCACGTGGTCTCTCACGTTCCGAGACATCACAATGAATGTGCTCATTTATTCGCGCAGAAGGCTATCCATTCCCCCCTCAATGGTATCTTGAACCGAACCGCCCCTGAGTGGGCTTGTAATTTCTTGGATTTTGATTTGTTGGGCCGTTTCCTAGCCCAGTCGGCGTAATAAAATGGTGTCTTCAAAAAAAATGTATGACCGATTTAGTACTTCAAGAATAAGAGGACTCATGTTCAAGAAATACACGATCTATAGAAAAATAAAAAAACGACAAAAAATGCAGTAAAATCCGCGCTTTAGTAATGTAATTGTGTTCCTTAAACCAAAAAGTTGACTGCCGATTCAAGGAAACATAAATGTCACAAGAAATTTTAGGTATGTATTTTTGGAATGATAATAAGTTGAATAGATTAGCTGGGAACATGTTTGATTTATTTTATTTTATTTTGAGAAATATGTTTTTTTAGGGAAAAATATTCATTACTAAAGGGCAGTCAAACCCGAAAGATCAATCAAGAATACATTGTTAGCCCAATATGGGATAATAGAATAAAAGAACATATCGTCTTCTAACACACCTTTCTTGGCGAAAGTGTGAGCCAATTGGTTCCCTTCCCGAGTAACAAAGGAGAAGTTCACGTTGTCAAACCTTAGGATCAGTTGAGCACATTCATCCAAAGCATACTTATAGTCGGCGATCGAATTCTTCGCTGTAATCTGACTAGCCACTCCTTCTTGGATTAATATGATTGCATTTAGACAATCTGACTCCACAATCACCTCAGTGAGATGTAAGCCCTCCGCAAACTTGAGCCCTTCCACAATAGCCATCACTTCCGCCACCAGTGGCGACCTTTGCCGCTGCAATCGTTTGAAATTTCCTGCAATAAATCCATCGTGTTTGTCTCGAACGCAGGCACCCTTTCCGGTGGATATTCCTTCTTCGATCCAGGCCGCATCTACATTGATTTTGACAGCTCCTGTTGTAGGCGGAGTTCAACTTCCTTTAACCGACGTTTGAGGCGTTGATTCGTCTGCTATCCAGCCACATACCACTGCCTCCTTATACCATCGGATGTAATCTAATCCCAATCTACAAACTTGTTATGGGTTTCGATCTATAGCATTGAAGATTTTATCATTTCGGTTTCGCCAAAGAGCCCAGGCGGTGGCCGTGTAAACCTCGCATTTATTTACCGGATGAGTACTGGAAAAATTATATATCCATTCCTTTATGCTCCCCGCAAGAGGAACTCGGAATTGACTTCCCAAAGCCTGCGACCAAACTGACCGAGTAAAAGGGCAAAACATGAAACAGTGGCTTTCGTCCTCAAAAGTATCCGCGCAAAACTTGCATTCCCTCACTACGTTAACTCCCCTACGGATCAAATTTGCAGCCACCGGAAAAGATTCATGCCAAAGTCTCCATATTGGGAAGATAATTTTCTTCGGTAACTTCAATTTCCAAAGTTTATTTAGCTAAACTTTGTTAACCGAACCCAGCGAAGTCGAAGGATTACCTGTTATTTTGTTTCGTTGAGCCCTATAACCCGTAACAACCGAGTAGTTCCCATCATCCTAATGAAGCCATGAAAATTCGTCCTAGTGGTCAGCCCGAATTGAAATTGACCTTATAA
This sequence comes from Linanthus parryae, assembly GCA_023055425.1. Taxonomy (NCBI): domain Eukaryota; kingdom Viridiplantae; phylum Streptophyta; class Magnoliopsida; order Ericales; family Polemoniaceae; genus Linanthus; species Linanthus parryae. The sequence goes on from JALGPY010000002.1 coordinate 78,818,490, forward strand.
TTTCTACATCTTCCTGGATAAAAAAGTTGCTTAGTGCATCTTCTCTCCATGTGGACGTCGAGTTGTCTATAAAGGAATTTACCCGCAAATCTTCTGAATTCTGTGGGGAAGCCGTGATGGGACAGAAAGAACTGAATCTAGGCAACCACTTTTCCGTGAAGGCACGTACCGAGAACCATCTCCTATTCTCCAAATAAGCCCTTCTTTGACCAAATCTCGACCGGCTAGGATACTCCTAAACGCATACGAGACTTGCATCGAAGAGTTTATCTCAAAATCAAGAATTGAGGAGTTTCTAAAATATTTGTGCTTCAAAACCTTACCCATCAAGCTATTAGGATCCCTCAATAACTGCCATGTATGTTTAGCTAGTAGGGCTATATTGAAGTCTTGAAAGTCTCTAAAACCAATACCTCCATCTTCTTTATATTAATTCAGTTTTTCCCAGGCAACCCAATGCATCTTCCGTTTGCTCTCATCCCCTCCCCACCAGAATTGTACACCAACCTCTCTGGTTCTTCACACGTCTTCTTCGGGAGAAGAAAACAACCCATTGTGTAATTGGGAATGGCTTGAACAACCGCTTTAATCAAAACTTCCTTGCCTGCGACTGACAGTTCCTTCCCCTTCCATCCTTTCAATTTCTTCAGCACTCTTTCCGGGAAAAAGGAGAAAGCCCTTGTTCTTCTTCTCCCAATATTTGTTGGTAAACCCAGATAGCTATCATGTTCTTCAACGAGTTGGACTCCACAAAGCTGAATGAGATTATGTTTATCCTGCTGATTCACATTATCTGAAAATACCAATGAAGATTTCTGCAAATTTAGTACGTGTCCTGAAGCCTCTTCATAAACTCGTAGTATCTCTCTAAGAGCACCAATCTCCTCTTGCGTTGCTTTGGTGAAAAGGAGACTATCATCTGCAAAGAAAAGATGGGAGACCACTGGACCTCCTCTAGAAGCAGATAATCCAGAAAGACGTCCCTCCTGCACAGCGATAGATAAACTTCGTGAAAGAGTTTCACTCACTAATAAAAATATATAAGGGGATAGGGGGCATCCTTGACAAAGCCCTCCCTGTGGAACGATGCGGTCGTGCGTTTCCCCATTAACTAGAAGGCTATAAGTCGCTGTTGACACACAATTCATAACTAATTCAATCCACCTAAATCCAAACCCCATTCTCTCCATAACTGCCCTTAAAAAGTCCCATTCCACTCTGTCATAAGCTTTACTCATATCAGCTTTGAGAGCTAGAAAGCCTTTCTTCCCCTTCTTTCTATTTTTCATGGAATGTAACAGCTCGAAAGCGGTAATGGTGTTGTCTGAAATCAACCTTCCCGGCACAAAGGCACTTTGGTTCTCTGAAATCAAAGAGCTCAAAATAGTCTTCAATCGGTTAGCCATAGTTTTTGTAACAATTTTGTAAATCGTATTACATAAACTAATCGGGCGTTAATCAACAGGACTTCGTACTTGTTTAAATTTTGGAATTAAAGCAAGTAAAGTCTGATTGAACCTGGAAATATCAGCACCATGATTTAGGATCTGTAGACACGTTTGCTCAATATTGTGACCCACTATTTGCTAATTTTTATGAAAGAACAACGCAGGAAAACCATCCGGCCCAGGCGATTTAAGCGGCGCGAGCTGCCTAATGGTGGTCCGTATATCCTCGGAAACGAAGTCCTGGTTCATAAAGTCTCTTTGTTGCAATGACACGAGCTCCTCAATCCCCCCCATCAGAGGTTCCATCGCCAATCTAGACGAATATGTGTTGCTGAAAATTCCTCTGTAATAGTTTTCAAGAATCACAACAACTTGACTTGGGTCTTGCTGCCACACGTCGAAACTATCTTCCAGCCCTGATATATAATTCCGAGCTCTTCGAATAGAAGTTTTACGATGAAAAAAACATGTATTCTGATCCCCTTTCCTCAACCAAACCTCCCTAGATCTTTGTCTCCACATCTCCTCCTCCCTTAAAAGAATACGGAGGATGTCATTCCAAAGTGTACGCATCTCAGAAAGAGCTTCTGAAGACTGCGGACCATCCAAAACGAGCTGAAGTCTAGCTCGGAGTTGAGAAAGTTGCCTCTTCACATTGCCAAAAGAGTTAGCTTCCCATCCTCTAGAGTCGATGCCAACGAATCCAAGCGACCAGCAACCTACATCTCTGACTGTTGCCAGGTTGCCGTGATGATACTCCTACACCCCTCGTGCTGAAGCCACATTGCTTCGAACATAAATCTTTTGCGTCTCCGTTGCCTAGGAGAGGCTCTAAGATTCCAAAAAGCTTCTATAGGAACATGATCCGAAACTTCCGCGATCAAATGTTGAACCCGAGCCAACCGCAAAGATCAATCCATGAATCTGAAAACAAAAAATGATCTAGTCTTTCCCGAATCGCAAGATAATCTCCCTGGTTATTTCTCCATGTAAACGGAGAACCTGAGTCCCATATCATGTAACTGTAGTCTGTGAATAATGCTGCAAAAACCCTCTATCTGGCTAAAGGAGATAGTTCGACCTCCTTCCTTCTCCGAAATAGACGAAAAAGCGTTAAAATCACCTACTACACACCACGGTCTGTTACCCGGATATAATATTTCTAACAAATTCTAAGAGTTATGTCTTTCGTACCTCTCTGGGTTCCCATAGAAACCCGTCAAAAACCCCTCGTTGTTGCCATTATCAAAGGAAATCTCGCCATGAATATGGTGATTCGACTAGGTATCAAGACTGAAACTAACCATATCATCCCATAACAAAGCTAAACCTCCTCTTCTTCCACCATTACTGTCGTCGCAATCACGATAGATACCGTTGTTGAAACTCAGCAATCTCTTCACCCTGTTCATCTCTCTTGCATACAATTTTGTCTCCATCAAGAAGACGATGTTCGGCTATCTTCTCCTCACAGGATCGCGAAGAGAAGTAACGCTACGGGGATTGCCAAGTCCCAGTACGTTCCAACTTAGGAGATTCATTGCGAGTGGCTGGACTGCATCGCAGCCTCAGCCAATAATGATTTTGGGTTATTCAAGGCGCCCCCATCCTGTGTCGGAATCTGATTAACAGAAACCTGAGAATTATGATTACTCGCAATCTCTTTCTGAAGCAAATGATAACCACAAGAATTTTGCAGCAAAGCTTCCGAAGAAACTTGCTGTTTTGCCTCAGAGCCCGAAAATTTATTCTCAGTACTAGTTGTCGGAGTTGAGGAAGATGGTGTTAATGGAACTGGTGCTGCTGACCCCTTTATCGTTCCTCGGAGACGAACGATGTGCCCCGCTTGGACTGGTGATTTAACTTCCGAACCCAGGCGATCCGATCCCCTGTTTCAACCTCCATTGTTACTTGTCTGATTTCGACCCCTGCCTCTTCCTCTGCCCCGTCTTCCTCCAACCCCCCTCGTCGCCGTCGTGCCATTATCAACATCCAGGTCCCTAATTTTAACGTTAGGGTTGGGCGACAGATTCGCCTGAATCCCCTTTCTCTTTGCCCCTGAGATGATTGGATCATTACCAACAGCCACGTTCTCTGCCTTCTCTGCCGCTGTCGATTTTGTTGACCTTGAGTTGTTTTCTGGTGAAATGTCCGTTGCCAGTGGATTTTCAAAAGGAGACATCCCACTCAAAGGATCTCCACCTATTCCTTTATCCACCTCCATACCAGTTCCTACTATATCGTCTTCTCCTTCGAAACCCCACTCCTCCTCAAATCCATCTTTTTTTGCCAAAAAGTTTGATAAACTTACCCCTCATTAATGGTACATTGATATCAATCTTCACTCTTTCCCTCATATAGTCTCCTGATTTACCCGTTAAAACTCTTGAATCCGTATTGATCACCGGACCAAGAAATTTAACCGCTTTTCTCAGCTCCTCGTCAGTTTGGAGATAGAACGGAAGATTCGCCACTTGTACCCATACATCTATCCTCCCCAAACTTGCTAGGTCAACAGTACCATTCACAGTCCAGGGTTGGAGAAGCAAAAGATTTTCATCGAAAAGCCACGGCCCTCCTAGAATAACCTTTTGCATAGAATCCTCCGAAGGGAACTCAAAAAAAAATCTGTTAACCAATGGTTCATGAATCTTTATCTCTTCCCCTTCCGGCCATATATTTTTGAATAATATCTTCATCGCCCAAGTATTGAAAGAGATTGGGTGGAGAAAAGTACCGAGAAGACACGGACCACAACTCTGAATAGCCTCCATGCAATAGTCGTCGTCGTATTCAACAACATGTTCTTCTTCAAGAGAAAGCTTGCCAAACTGTCGCATGAGATCTTCGTTCACCTCCATACCTGCAGCACTACTTCTCTTCGCTGATCTGATGTTGTCGTGAGATTTCCTGAGAGAAACTGAGTAGAAAAAGGTACAGACGACCTGATTCACCGCCGGAAAAGCTTGAGAACCGCCGAAACCCTAATTCACCCTTTTTTGCTCCGAAACTTACGGAGCAGAGAGACCACGTGAAAAGTTTCAATCAAACTATTTTGAGAAATATGTTTGATTGACAAAAGATAATAATTTTTGCAATGAGAATTGATGCATAAACTTACTTCTAGCCCGCGCTGTAGCGCGGGGTCACGCCTAGTTACTCGTAAAAGTGAGTGTGCATCCAAAGTGGTAGAGGCTTTGCTTGCACCTGCTTTCTAAAAAAGGAGTTGTAGTCAAGTTTCCGGTTAATCCTTCATGCACTTGCTTTTCCAGATTACCATCCAACTACTGCAGGTTGACATATCACTATGCTTGAATTGTTTGAGCCAAGAACTCGATTAGAGAAATGCTAGATTATATATTTTCTCAGTTTTAAAGAGTTGGTGATCTTGTTCCAGAAAGCTATCATCAAACCCCAAAAGTCTTGTTAAGCATCTTAACTCTGAATTGTGTTTCAGCATTTCAATGTGGTCAGAGAAGTAGTATGCCAGAGTTTGATCATCTCTACGGGTTTATGATTCCCACTCATTGAGCAGAAAAAGAACTCACTTCTACAATGACCCTTATTTAATCGATGCTGCTGAAGATTCAGGAAGCAAGATTAAGCCAGGACTCTGTTAGTAAAGGAGTTAACTGAACTTCCCCCTCCACCTAAACAAGAAAGGGTGGAGCTGAATGCTGCCATAGAGATAGTAGACAACTTGAAGGAGATTAATGCTCCTACAACTTTAATTAGCTCATTTCACTTTTGTGGAAATGCCCTTATCAGCTAAGTGCATGGAATGGGAGCTACCATTAATCTTGTAGAGGTAAGCATCATTCGAGTTTTTCACCGTTGTAGCCTCGTTGGAACCGAGTAAACGTAAAAAACCCCACTAGAGAAGAAATACGAAAGTAGACTCATTTAGAAACCGACGGTAAAACTGTCGGTTCTTGGGGATAAAACCGATACTACCGTCGGTTTTATGATTTTCCGGGTCTGAGTTAAAACCGAAGATATTAAGAAACAGACGGTGTGAAAATCGTTTTGAGCATAAAAACCGATAGTGTCAAATTCGGTTGTTGACTTAGACTTTTAATCCCGTTCAAACACTCTTCCTTCGGTTGTTCACTTCAGACTTTTAAAATCCTTCTAGCTCTCTTCCCCTCTCTTGTGTCCGGCGAGGAAAGCCTCTCGGGTTTCAACTGAGCAAGACAACGAACCAATTCAAAGCTGCCGTCTCTCACTCGCATCCTCGACCCCGCATTACCGAACCAACCGCAAACAAACCCAAACCGACGAATCACCAAGCCCCCAAATCAACCAAGCTGATTTGAACGAGAACCACTTCAAATCAACCGCAGCAAAATTGAACAAGAAGGTCCGGCAAGTTCAATCTCGGGTTCGATTTGAAAGTCAGAGCGTCGATTGGGTTTCTAGGGTTGCCTGGTATCTTAACTGGGTCTGGGTTCGTGGTTGTAAGGTAGTGGGTGACCTCGTGGAGGCAGCGGCAGTGGGTGGGTCTGTATCCGGCGACAAACGAACCCCCCTCTCTGTGTCCGGGGACGAACGAACAAGCCACGCAGGCATTTTGGACAGGGAATTTTACTAAGTCTAGAACCGAGTTTGTTAGTGTCGGTTTCACTGCTTTGAAATCGATTGTAGCAACATCGGTTCTTAAGAATCGATTATCAGTATCTCGGTTTCTAGTCTGACCTGAAAAAGGTTAAAACCGACAGTGTTGGTCTCTGTTTTGGCCTCAAGAACCGAGTCTAGTACTGTCGGTTTCTAAATGAGTCTAGTTTTGTATTTATTCCCCAGAGGCGGTTTTTTTACGTTTTACTCGGCTCCAACAAGGCTAGAACGGTGAAAAACTCAGCATCATTCACATTCCTTTGAATATTGGCCACTATACCAATGCAGCTACAATTACAAGATAGGTCCAATATGATGAAATGTTATGCTCAACATCAGCAAATGCAATTGCATCACTGACCCACATTGAAGCCAATTCTCTGAGTTGATGTAATGTACGGCTCCTGCAAGTAATTAATTTACCATTTCTGGTCATTCCTTGTTTTGTGAAGTTGGAAAGATGCATTGAAGAATCAAGTAATCAAATACATGTATGGTTCATGAAAGAAGCTGAAATTTCATAAATTCGGTGTTTCTTTTTTGAATAATTCGGAATAATAAATTCGGTGTTTCTATGAACCAATGCGAGGCTTTTGCGAAGGGTCTAAAGAATCAACTGGGTATTGGGAATGCACCATGTCAATCAAATTGAGAATACCGATTTCTGAAAACAAATCCAATTAATAAAACCATCCCTTCACATCCAGAACCCACAATTCATGCCCATTAATAAATTCAGATATCCATTCCTACCAATCCTAACCCTAAAAACCCAACATCAAGAGCTAGTGAACCCAGAACAAACCCTAATCATCAAGAGCTAGTGAACTTGGTGACGGCCTTGGTTCCTTCAGAAACCGCATGCTTAGCCAATTCACCAGGAAGCACGAGCCTGACAGCAGTCTGGATCTCCCGAGAAGTAATCGTCGGCTTCTTGTTGTACCTGGCGAGTTTAGAGGACTCAGCAGCGAGCTTCTCGAAGATATCGTTGATGAAGCTGTTCATGATCCCCATCGCCTTGCTGGAGATGCCGATGTCAGGGTGGACCTGCTTCAGGACCTTGAAGATGTAGATCTTGTACGTCTCCACGCTCTTCTTCGACTTCTTCTTCTTCTTGTCCGTCGATGAAGCGTCTTTCGCCGGGAGCTTCTTCTCGGCCTTTGGTTTCTTCTCCGCTGGGGCTTTCTCTGCCGGTTTCTTCTCCGCTGGCTTCTTCTCTGCCTTGGTGGGTGCCATCTCTGATCTGAATGTAATGTGAACCTGAGATTGACGAATTTAGATGATGATTTGTGAGGGGAGAGATTGAAGTTGTTGTGACTTGTGAATGTTACGGAGATGCGAGTGGGTTATTTATATTGAAGGTGGAAACGAATATGATTGGTCGGCTTGGAGAGACGCGGATCGTGGGTTTCAGCCGTTGATTAGGATTTGACGATAGTGACGGTGTAGATTATTGATGGGAGTAACGTAATCTACGTGACTGCGTAAGTTTGTTGGGTAATTTACAGTTTGTGTCCCTAAGTTTATGTAAATAGGTAATTTCTATCCCTATTGTTCATCAATTGATAGGGAACACTCTTATTTTGGATGGTTTGTAAAGGTCATGGACGGAAAATGCAAAAGTACTAATTCGCCCATATACCTTTCCTCAATATTTATAGGGCAATTTACACAAAGCATCCTCGAATTATGGTAAATAGGCATTGGGTACCCCTACTATATGCCAATCGATAGGGGACAACCTTAATTTAGACAAACTCCAATAAAAAATAGGTATATACTATTTTAAGTGTTGCATTTTCATTGGTTGTAGAGCACCACGTGGTGCTCTAATGGAGCACTAAAAAAATTATGTTATTTCCATCGAAGAATACCCTCTGTAACTCTCCGACGCCGATGGATGAAAAATAGAGAGGGTTAATCAATCTACCACAACTTATAGAAAGCACTCAACTTGGATGAAAAAAAATATCGCATCTGTATAAACTTCATCTCTGCCAGTCTAAAAAACTGAGTCATCCAATAGATGCGCAAAAAAAACGTTCTAGGTGGGTTCATGACGGCACGTAATTCAATTGACAGAGAGAGAACATAAAATGCGCAAAAAATGTCGTTTTATTTGATTCATTTTTGTAATTTATTTAAGATGTTGCTAGATAGTAATATAATTGTGTATGTTTGCTATGTATCTCTTTGTATCTTATGTATTTTTCTTCTGTTCACAAGCACTTTTTTTTAGCATATTACAGCAAGCAGAATGCTTAATTTTTTTTAAATTCAACGCTTACATTTTAATAAACTTGGTTGTATCAACTACTATAATCGTTGACAACAAAAAGCTACTATAATCCTCTTTATTTTAGCTTCGGATAATTTTCCATGATATTATTTAGTTTCTCTTTAATAAGTTTATTATCATTCTAGTAAACAAACCACAATTTGATGATGATATTAGACAAGTACTCTATCATAATTAATTTTATTAAATAAAACTTCAAATTCGCACAGTGTTGATTTTCATTCTCGACAAATTTACGTTTTGACAACAACAAAATATATTATATAGTAACTTATAACCATTCATAGAGAATTAAAAGAGTCATACCTTTTAGTGGTATAAATAGTACTACCTCTGTTTCGCCTGTTTCAGCCTACTTCACTTTTTGTCACTATTCACTGGGTTACTTTCATCCGGTGATTTGATTAGCAAAACGAATCAAGAATTTGGTAATCTTTGCATGGTGTTATAAACAAAAGTTTATTCTAAAATAGCATGAAAAATTATTAAAAAATTACATCGTTTTGGTACCCAAATCACCAAGTCAAAGTGACTCAGTTACGGGTTAAAAAGTCAAACGCAGACGAAACAGACGAAACGGAGGTAGTAATATCTAAGCTTCTAAAGGTTAAAAAGGGCATTATATATCACTATATGACATAATAGGCATGAATCAAACACGCAAAGGTGTTCCCCACTGCCAACTCACAAAATAAGGGTGTTTCATGTCAATTTGACAAACAGTAAGGGTGTGCAGTGAATATTTACCTAAACTTGGGGGTAATAATTGAAATTACCAAAATTCAGGAGGGCAAAATGGGAAGGAAAAATGACCCAAAAGTGAGTCCCACTATCACTTCACAGCTCCCTAAAGGAATTGGACAGAGGGGTATAATTTGTAATTATTATTGCACAAAATAAGGGTGTCACATGTCAATTGATGAATCTTAAGGGTAGAAATTGCCTATTTACATAAACCTGAGGGTGCAACTGTAAATTACCCTAAGTTTGTTTCGTACTGCGCTAATTATTGATGGGTTTTCACTTGAATGTGATTGGTCGGCTTTGAGAGACGTGGATATAATGGAGCGTCGATCTGACCTTCTCTAGAGATAAGTCATCCTTGTTCACAATGAATGACTGAACGAAGTTCTCATACGATGGAGGTAACGAGATCAATAACAAAAGTGTGGCATCCTCATCACCCAACTTCTCGCCAATATTACGCAAATCAATGAGAATTGTGTTTAATTGATCAACTTTCTAGTGAGACTATTCGTCATGTAGAGACTCTCCAACTTGAGCCATAGCTACGCTGATTCCTTCTGATCGGCGATCTCGATGATCACGTCATCCGATAAGCACAACATAATCGTTGAATGTGCCCTCTCCTCCAATGCCTTGTACTCCGATGTACTAACATCATTGCCTCCCTTATTTGTGGTCAAAGGTGCCCATAATCCTGCGATTTAAGCAAGGCATCCATCTTGATCTTCCACAAAATGAAGTTGTTCCCTCCTATGAACATGTCAATCCTCAACATCGATTCTGACATCGTTCTTGGTGGATTGATATTGACCACGCTCTGATATCAGTTTGTTATACCTATCACGATCCTCAAGTCTCACGAAAAATAATGAAAAGATGCAATCACACAAGATTTACGTGGTTCGCTAGCTCAAATCAAGCTAACTACGTCCACGGGGAAGAAAGACATTTATTCAATGATTAGGAACGACCAAATATGTTTACATATGTTCATAAGACCCCAAATGATCCTTTTTTATGGCCCGAAAAACCGCCCCGATACAATACAGAAAAATTACCATCCTTATTTGCCGCCTCCAGGATTCTCTTCGTACGAAGGCCCCAAGTCTTCGTGTGAAGGTTGTCCGTGCGAAGACATTCAGGTCTTTGTGCGAAGACATTCAGGTCTTCATGCAAATACCGTCCTGATTTGACAGAGGGAGCTCTTCTGCAAAGACTCTCATATTTTGGTTAACACTTGTCTTCCTACAAAGACTTCTTGTTTTCGTGCGAAGACACCGGATTTCACTCTTCGCGCTCCTTTGAGTATCTTCTAAGTCTTCATGGAAAATCCCAACAATATGCACAAAGAAAAAAGCAAATCTTCTACTCATCAGGACAAAATCCGATTTGCATGATTCGGAAAAGGAAGTTGACTAGCATGTTCATATCTTAGATGAATTTTGGTGGATTGTAGGATAATGCACTTATTATAACAAAAAAATGGAGGCCTTAGAGCTCAACTGCTACAAATATTGCTCTGACAACAAACAACCAATTACCAAGCTTCTATAGTTCTTCTCTGTTTTAACCATAGAGGCAAGGAAATGTTTTACAAAGATTAAGGAATCCCTGCCTGCAGGGGCCGACCTATCCTTTGGGTTGTAGCCCCCACTTAAGTTTGTAAAACTACAAATTTACCCCACATTATGTCTACTAAATGCAGTTTAGCCCCAACTCTTTTTTTGTAAACAGTTTAGCCCCGACTCAAATTAAATACTAACCCTTATTAACTGTTTTTTACATTAACATTTTATGTTTTTAAAATTTAGCCCCCACTGGGGAAAAAACCTGGATCCACCCCTGCCTGCCTGAATTTCATCTTCAACTTTTAGAGCACTCGCACTATAACTAGACCTTATTGTTCTAATCATTGTAGATATTTAGAACCACCACACATATAAGAGACATTATACTTTATTTCATGCTTGTCAATGATGCTGAGTAGTAATATGGTAAGTTTTCTGTCTTACGAGCTCTGCAACTCAAACATGTAGGAGCATCTAAAAGGTCAAGGTTTGAAGTTTGAACTGGCATGTCCGCCACAGAAGGTCCATATATAGAGCTCATTTTTTGTTTTCATTTTTAAATCTAAGATTCACTTGTGTCAAGCTATGCTTTTGAGGTGAGTCCAAAAAATTGATACATGTAGTTCAAAAGAAACTTGAGGTGGGATAGAGGTACCAACTTTTTCCTCCACCATTTCAAAGGAGTTTTTCTTCTATTAACTATCTGACAAGGAGATATCATATGCTAGGGAAATATTCAACTAATCTAATCTTTCGAATGCCCTATTTTATTGGTAACTGTTAGCCAGAGAAATTTGCAATCCATTAAAAGAGCCAAAATTGGATCTCACTCCATATACACACTCAGAAATAAGCATATAGTATAGTTATACATAACACACGATGAATTCTATTGCATCTAACCATTTTTCAGCTAGTACCTCTCCATGGTAATAAACGGTGTATATCTAGTTTTCGGTGAGGAAGTGGTCTACAGCACGACTAGAATTCAAAGTGTTACCATCACTCTATTTCCCTTTCGACAAACTTGACTCAAGAAACTGTATTAATTATCAAACTGAGTACAATTTTGCAAAATGTATCGGTGTGCCCGATGCGTCTGTGTACTCCTCGGAGGAGGTGATATCTGAGGAGGTGACAGCTTGGGTTGGTGGGCTTTTCCACCTCCTCTAGTTCAGTATAAATAGAGGTGCTAGCTATTGTTTTTGTTATACCTTTCACGATCACTCACGCCTCACGAACGATAAGAAAAGATGCAATCACACAAGACTTACGTGGTTCGCTAGCCCGAATTTAGCTAACTACGTCCACGGGGAAGAAAGACCTTTATTCAATGAGTAGGAACAATCACAATGTCTTACATACATTCATAGGACCCCAAAGGATCCTTTTATAGCCCCCAAAACTACCCCGAACAAATAAGGAAACAATTCCATCCTTATTATACTTTTCCCGGATGTCTTCGTGCGAAGGCTCGAAGTTTTCATACGAAGAAAATTTGTCTTCGTGTGAAGACCTACTTATTTTTTACTGTAGCCTATTCTTGGAAGACACTTCCAGACTTGGCGAAATTTGGCTAAGTCATGTCTTCGTGCGAAGACTCTTTGTCTTCGTATGAAGACACTGGGCTTTCACTTCCTCGTGCTCCTTTGAGTCTCTTCCAAGTCTTCAAGCCACTATTCCAACATTTTTATTCATAAGTTCAACTCATGAGTGACACACAAGTTTAGTGTGTAGGAGAGTTGAGAGGCTTGTAGAGAGAAATGTGGGTGTACGGTTTCTCTTACTAGTGAAAATTCTTTCTTGCCTCGTGCACATAGGCAACTTGCCGAATCACGTTAAATATTGTGTTATTTATTTTCTCAGTCTCCATATCGCGTGTTCGTGAAGTGATCGTGTTTGATTTTCTGTTTCGCGGGATTTCGACGTGATAAATCCCAACAAGTGGTATCAGAGCCAGGTCACGATCTGGGTTATACACGCGACAAGAACATAGACGAAATTATAAAGTGTCCAGCGATGACGAAGAAGCTTGCGGCGGAAACGGTGGTAGGCGGTCTTGAAGAATCCACGGCGACGGGGCGTGTCGCGCTTGGGTTGAGAAGACGAAGGGCCACCGTAGCAGCTAGCGGGCAGCGCGGAACCGAGTTAGCGGAAGCAGCGATAACGCGATGACGGCGTTGTGGTTGGCGACAAAGTCTGGTTGTGAAGGAGCCGGCAATCATAATAGGAATTCGTGTGCACCTGTGAGGTAACACCTAATTCAGTGTTTTGTGGGGTCTGGTTTCTTTACTTTGGATTTATTGCGTACAAGAAACAAAAGAAATGGAACAAGCTACTGGGTTTTTCTGTTGTTTCGTGAGAAAGAAGAAGCTGCCCAGGAGGAATTATCCAGTGCTTCGCGGGTAAGGCTGCTGGGCGCGTGCTGAAACGCGCGTTGTGTGGTCCAAGTTGTTTTGGACATATCTTGGGCTCCAGGAATCCGTTTGACTTGAAAAAAGTGCTGGAATAGGTGCCCTAGAGGCAACCTATATTTAGTACGAACACTATTTGGGATAGAATATTCATTTATTATTTATTGAGATATTTAATCTAACGAAGTCCTTATATACAATGTGTTGTTTATCTTAAATATCTCTATACCATTATATTGGTTAATAGGACAATCAACTATAGACTAGTATGTGGGTATATTGATATGGAGATATCAAGTCTAACACATGGGTATGCATTAGGAGTAATGTCATACTGGATTGACCCACGACGAGAAGGCTACATTAGTTATGTTAAAGTCACAAGCGCTTCTCGTAAGTCTACTGGTATTGTAATCCTTAGACTTGAAGTCACTAGACACTCTAGTTGTGAAATATCATGCTTTGATATTATCAAACGTTGCGCCTTAACTGGGTAGCTATAAAGGTAGTTATCGGGCATGTTAGGAAGCAAGCTTAGAGATCGTAATAACGTAGACAGGATTTGTCCCTCCCACATAATGGGGGTAAATATCCATGGGCCACTCGAGGGATGGTGCTTATAGCATATCTGGCTAGACGCAGATAAATCAATATGGAGATATTGATATTATCTGCACGGATAAGCATAATCCCAGGATCGAGGAACTATAGATTTCATATACGAGTGTGACTAATTGTTGGAATAGATGCCCTAGAGGCAATCGTAGATTTAGTATGAACAATGTTTTGGCTAGAATATTCATTTATTATTTATGGTGATATTTAATATAATGAAGTCCTTAGATAAATTGTGTTATTTATCTTAAATATCCCTAGTCAATTATATTGATTAATAGGACAATCAAATATAGACTAGTATGTGGGTAGATTGATATGGAGATATCAAGTCTAACACATGGGTATGCATTAGGAGTAATGGCATACTGGATTGACCCACAACGAAAAGGATACATTAAATTATGTGAAGTCACAATCGCTTTTCGTAGTGCTAATATTATTGCAATCCTTAGACTTGAAGTCACTAGACACTCTAGTTGTGAAATATTGCGCTTTGATGTTATCAAACGTTACACCGTAACTGGGTAATCATAAAGGTGGCTATCGGGCGTGATAGGAAGCAAGCTTAGAGATCGTAGTGATGTAGATAGGATTTGTCCCTCCCACATAATGGGAGTAAATATCCACGGCCACTCGAGGGATGAGGCTTATTGAATGTCTGGCCAGACTCAGATAAATTAATATGGAGATATTAATGTTATCTGCAAGCATAAGCGTATTCCCAGGATCGAGGAACTATGGATTGGATATACGAGTGTGACTATTTATGTCTCGTGTCCAATCCGGATATGGAGACAAAGGGATAATGCAATATGATATATTGGGCACAAAGGTTTGTCGGGATCACTGACTATTTCTATTGGTTGGGTGGCATGGATGTGTTGCTAGACACCGCTCCATGTTAGTAATAGTTACTACCAACTATATAGAAACCTATGGGGTCACACGTCAAATAGAGTAGAGCTAGATTTGGGATTAATTAATATGGATTAATTAATAGAAGGATCATTGTGCAACACCTTGCAAACTTAGTAGGACTAATTTGCAAGGAAGGGAATAGTTCTAGTCCTACTAGAACAAGAAAAACTCTTTTATGGAAACAACAAGGAGTTGTTGGAGTATATAAAGGAGGCTCTAGCTTCCTTCCCACTACATAAGTTATTAATCATAACACACAAAGAGTGGGAGAGAGCAAAAGAGAGAGCAAGACAAGAGCTAGGGCCGAAACCCTAGCCCCGTCCGCCCCCTACCCGACGGCAAGAAGGGAGGCCGCCCCTCCTTCGTTGCCTTGTTGCTTGGTTGCTTTGATCTTCATCCCTCTTCCTCCAAGGTTCAAGCTAGCACTTGATTGAAGGAAGAATCTAGATCTCACCTCTAGACGTGGATCAACCATAGAGACGAGGACATCATTCTTCGTGTGATCTCACAAATCAAAAGGTACACATCTTCTATGTCCTTAATCATGTTATGATGTCTCTTCCTGTGATCCTTGGTGGGCTTTGAGTAGGATTAAAATTTTATTCCGCTGCCTTACCTACATCAAAACCCAACAGTGGTATCAGAGCCACAGGTCGTAGAGCATAACATGATATTATGTGTTTACGATTTCAGTTTATACACCGTATTATTGTTTATTACGCGAAAACTGAAAAATTGGCATAGTAGATGCAATATTGAATTTGATTCAATCAAACAAGACCCAATTTAACATTGGATGTTAGAATTGGTGAGTTTAATCACATAGGATGTGAATAATTGGGTTCTTGAAAATTAGGGTTCATGGGCACATGATTGAAAAGGGGTTTTCAATTATGGAAACAAAATTATGGAATTAAATCCATAAGGAAACAACCTTGCTTGGGCAACAAGGAAGGAGGAAGGGGACTAGGGCCGAAACCCTAGCCGCCCGCCCCTTCCTTGGGCGCCAAGCAAGGCCGCGGCCCCCTTAGGCGTGCGGCGGTCCTAGGGTTCGGGCCACTTGTTGGCTTGGACCCTTTGGACCGTTGTGAAACCCTAGTTACCCAATTTTATTAAAATTAAACAAGCGCGTTAAAAATTGGTTTTAACTGTATTATGTGCTTTATTGCATGGTGGATGGATATGGCCTAGGATTGTGGATGTTTATTGTTTTTGTGGTTTGGTTTACGGCCTGCGAGCTGATCAAATTAATGTAATAATTAATTAAGTTTTACGGCCTGCGAGTCGTTCTTTTTCTCCTCGACATGTGAGGCTTTTATTATTTATTTATTCTAGATGTTAGGCTAGAATTAGAAATATTTAGATGATAGCCAAGAGCATGGAGAAGAAGACCGGAGAACCAAAGGAGCCCAAAGACATCCCTAGGCGCGCAGCTATGGTGGAGCACATGGAGATGAGCTCGGCACTTTAGGGCAATCAGATATTATCATTGGCTTGATAATATCATTAGTCTAGAGGCCATATCCATACCACGTTTTTTTATTTTGTGGATGTTTATTATTCATGCCTTGTTATTTATTTTGTGTGTATGGCGCTACAAGCAAAACGATAACAAGATAATAATAAACAAGGTTGGTCTTTTATTGTGGATAGCCCAATCCAAATAAGTAGACCATGTTGATAAAGATCAACCAAACAAATTAAAAAGAAATCCCTCAATTAAATATTGCGTTTTGCCTTCTCTTGCCAAAACACCCTTCATGATCGTGGACTATTAAAATTCGGGCTTGCCAAAGCAAGGCGATTTTAATTTTTCATGATGTGTTGCGGACGACGCAAGCTAGTAATGCGTGTATGTTGAAAACAAGAGGTTGGACGCAACTAGGCAAGAATCAATTGGATTGATGAGCTTAGAGGCATGACAATTAGGAGTTATCCAATTGGATAAAGAATAAAAGGAATTTATTCACCTAATTGGACCAAGAGTTGCATGGGATGCAATTGGAATGGTTCCTACCTAAATAACCAATTCTTGGGTGACTTGCCAAAGCAAGCTCAAGAAGAAGTGAAATAAGGATCTTGGACCCACTAGAAAGTATAAAGATATTTTCCGCTTTAATAGTGAGGGCTATTAAACCGAGAAAAATAGTGGGAGCTATATTTGATGATCTAGCCATTGTTAAATATAGTCAAATTGTTCAAAATACTAAAATTGCATATTTCTCGTTTTTGTAGAATTCCAAATGGCAAACAACAACGCATCGAGTTCATCCCTACGATCTGTCCTTGAGAAGGATAAATTGTCTGGAACGAATTTCCTTGACTGGTACAGAAACTTGAGGATTGTCCTCAAGCAAGAAAAGAAGCTGTACGTCTTGGACACTCCAATTCCAGACCCACCACAAGATGAGTCTCTATTAGCGGAAGTAAGGGCACGTCAGAAACATATTGATGATTCTAATGACGTGACTTGCCTCATGCTTTGTACCATGACTGGTGAGCTTCAGAAGCAACACGAGAACATGGAAGCCTATGATATGATCATACACTTGAAACAATTGTTTCAGGAACAGGCAAGGCATGAGCGCTATGAAGTGTCTAAAGCATTGTTCAAAAGTAGTCTTGCAGAGGGGAATCCAGTAGGCCCTCATGTACTCCGAATGATCGGGTATATAGAGAACCTTGAGAGACTGGGGTTCCCACTCGGCCAGGACTTGGCGACTGATCTCGTCTTGCAATCGTTGCCTGACAGTTATAATCAGTTCATCATGAACTATAATATGAATGAGATCAACAAGTCTTTGCCAGACCTATTGAACATGCTAAAGACAGCTGAGCAAAGCATCAATAAAGGCAAGGGCAAGGCCATAATGATGGTACACAAGAAGAAGAGCAAGTCAGTTGCATCTACTTCAAAGGGAAAACGCAAGAAAGTTGCGAAATCCAAGGAAGCCCTAAAGCCTAGTGGAGGCGTGGCTAAAGGTGAGTGTCACTACTACAGCCAGCCGGGTCACTGGAGGAGGAATTGCCCTAAATATCTGGAGGATAAGAAGCTTGGAATTGTGATTCCACCACCACCAGGTATTTATGTTATAGACGTCAATCTTTCTATTTCATCATCCTGGGTATTGGATACCGGATGTGGTTCTCACATTTGTCGTAATGTGCAGGATTTGAAAAGAAGTAGAAGATTGCGAAAAGGGGAGATAGACTTGCGCGTCGGGAATGGAGCAAGGGTTGCTGCATTAGCTGTAGGCGTTTATGAGCTATCTTTGCCTTCTGGACTTATTTTAGAATTAGACAATTGCTTTTATGTGCCTGCTATGAGCAGAAACATTATTTCCGTTTCTTGTTTGGACGAGAAAGGTTTTTCTATTTCAATAAAGGACAAGTGTTGCTCCATTTATTTTGATAGTATGCACTATTGTAGTGCGCATTTGTCTAATGGATTGTATATCCTTGATCTAAATAATCCAATCTATAACGTAAATACTAAAAGGATTAAAACTAATGATTTAAATCCTACATATCTATGGCACTGTCGTTTAGGCCATATAAATGAGAAACGCATATCTAGACTCCATAAGGATGGACTTTTAGACTCATTTGATTTGGAATCATATGAGACATGTGAGTCTTGTTTATTGGGAAAAATGACAAAGTCCCCTTTCAATAAGAAAGGAGAACGGACTAGTGAGTTATTGGCACTCATACATACTGATGTATGCGGGCCATTCCCCACGCCTGCCAGAGGTGGTTATACCTACTTCATCACTTTTACTGATGATTTCAGTAGATATGGATTTGTATACCTTATGAAGGCCAAATCCGAATCCTTTGAATTGTTCAAGGAATTCAAGAGTGAAGTAGAGAAGCAACTTGGCAAGAGTATTAAAGCCCTACGATCGGATCGTGGAGGAGAATACTTAAGCCAAGAGTTTGATGAGTATCTTAGAGAGTGTGGGATAGTATCCCAGCTCACTCCACCCGGAACACCACAATGGAATGGTGTATCTGAGAGGAGGAATCGCACTCTATTAGATATGGTGCGATCTATGATGTCTCAAACAGATCTTCCGATATCCTTTTGGGGACATGCTCTAATGACGGCAGCTTTTACCATTAACCGTGTTCCATCCAAATCAGTTATGAAGACGCCATATGAGATATGGACTGGGAGGCGTCCCATAGTGTCTTTCATGAAGATTTGGGGCTGCGATGTCTATGTAAAGCGTTTACAAACAGACAAGCTCGGGCCTAAAGCGGATAAGTGTAAATTTGTGGGATATCCTAAGGAAACTAAAGGATATTATTTCTATAACCCTACCGAAAACAAAGTGTTTGTTGCTCGGACCGGCGTGTTTCTAGAAAGAGAACTAGTCTCTAAAGAAGCAAGTGGGAGGGTTGTAGAACTTGAAGAAATTCATGAACCACAAATCACTGAACCAATAATGGAACATGAACAGGAACCACAAGAAGTTGTGGAAGAGCCTGTTCAGGTAACACAGGAACTCCGTAGATCAGGAAGAGTGCGTCATGAGCCAGAGAGGTATGGACTTCTCGTGACTGAGCCCGATGACGTACCACTCATGGATGATGAGCCTGCAAACTATGGAGAAGCCATGAATGGCCCAGACTCTAAGAAGTGGCTAGAAGCCATGAGATCCGAAATGGATTCCATGTACACCAACAAAGTATGGACTTTGGTGGAACCACCCGAAGGGGCTCGACCCATAGGGTGCAAGTGGGTCTTCAAGAAGAAGACCGACATGGATGGCAAGGTAGTTGCCTATAAGGGGCGATTGGTGGCCAAAGGTTATAGACAGATTCATGGTATTGACTATGATGAGACCTTTTCACCAGTCGCCATGACTAAATCCATTCGAATCTTACTTGCTATTGCAGCATACTACGACTATGAGATTTGGCAAATGGATGTCAAAACAGCGTTCCTTTATGGGAACCTCCTTGAGGATGTGTACATGACACAACCAGAGGGTTTTGAGGATCCAGAAAATGCCAATAAAGTCTGTAAGCTGCAAAGATCCATTTATGGATTAAAGCAAGCTTCTAGGAGCTGGAATCGACGTTTTGATGACGCGGTCAAAGAGTTTGGCTTCATCAAGAACGAAGATGAGCCTTGTGTTTACAAGAAGGTTAGTGGGAGCTCTATAGTGTTTCTGGTCTTGTATGTGGATGACATACTAATCATAGGCAATGATATTCCTACTCTGCAATCTGTTAAAGATTGGCTAGGAAAGTGCTTTGCGATGAAAGACTTAGGAGATGCAGCCTATATACTGGGTATAAAGATCTATAGAGATAGATCTAAAAGGTTGCTTGGCCTAAGTCAGAGTACATATATTGACAAGGTGTTGAAGAGGTTCAACATGCAAGATTCCAAGAAGGGATTCTTGCCCATGTCACATGGAGTCACTCTTTCCAAGAATGACTGTCCCTCCAACGAGATGGAGAAGGACCGCATGAGCAGGATACCCTATGCTTCGGCCATAGGATCCATCATGTACGCCATGCTATGTACTAGACCAGACGTATCATACGCGTTGAGTATGGTGAGCAGATATCAGTCCAATCCGGGTGAGAGTCACTGGATTGCTGTCAAGAACATCCTAAAGTACTTGAGAAGAACCAAGGATGTGTTCTTGATATTTGGAGGAATGGAAGAGCTAAGTGTAAAGGGTTACACTGACGCAAGCTTCCAAACCGACAAGGATGATTACAGATCGCAGTCTGGATACGTGTTTTGCCTGAATGGAGGAGCTGTGAGCTGGAAGAGTTCCAAGCAAGGCACAGTTGCTGATTCTACAACAGAAGCTGAGTACATTGCTGCTGCGGAAGCAGCAAAAGAGGCAGTATGGATAAAGAAGTTTATCACTGAGCTCGGTGTGGTCCCTAGCATAGTGGATCCCGTAGAGTTGTACTGTGACAACTCTGGGGCAATCGCACAGGCGAAGGAACCAAGATCGCACCAAAAGTCAAAGCATGTACTTAGGAGATTCCATCTTATTCGTGATATGATCGATCGAGGAGATGTGAAGATATGCAAGATTCCGATAGATGACAACGTGTCAGATCCGCTCACGAAACCTCTTGCGCAGCGAAAGCATGAAGGGCACGCCAGATCTATAGGCATACGAGATGCACCAGATTGGCTCTAGTGCAAGTGGGAGACTGTTGGAATAGATGCCCTAGAGGCAATCTTAGATTTAGTATGAACAATGTTTTGGCTAGAATATTCATTTATTATTTATGGTGATATTTAATATAATGAAGTCCTTAGATAAATTGTGTTATTTATCTTAAATATCCCTAGTCAATTATATTGATTAATAGGACAATCAAATATAGACTAGTATGTGGGTAGATTGATATGGAGATATCAAGTCTAACACATGGGTATGCATTAGGAGTAATGGCATACTGGATTGACCCACAACGAAAAGGATACATTAAATTATGTGAAGTCACAATCGCTTTTCGTAGTGCTAATATTATTGCAATCCTTAGACTTGAAGTCACTAGACACTCTAGTTGTGAAATATTGCGCTTTGATGTTATCAAACGTTACACCGTAACTGGGTAATCATAAAGGTGGCTATCGGGCGTGATAGGAAGCAAGCTTAGAGATCGTAGTGATGTAGATAGGATTTGTCCCTCCCACATAATGGGAGTAAATATCCACGGCCACTCGAGGGATGAGGCTTATTGAATGTCTGGCCAGACTCAGATAAATTAATATGGAGATATTAATGTTATCTGCAAGCATAAGCGTATTCCCAGGATCGAGGAACTATGGATTGGATATACGAGTGTGACTATTTATGTCTCGTGTCCAATCCGGATATGGAGACAAAGGGATAATGCAATATGATATATTGGGCACAAAGGTTTGTCGGGATCACTGACTATTTCTATTGGTTGGGTGGCATGGATGTGTTGCTAGACACCGCTCCATGTTAGTAATAGTTACTACCAACTATATAGAAACCTATGGGGTCACACGTCAAATAGAGTAGAGCTAGATTTGGGATTAATTAATATGGATTAATTAATAGAAGGATCATTGTGCAACACCTTGCAAACTTAGTAGGACTAATTTGCAAGGAAGGGAATAGTTCTAGTCCTACTAGAACAAGAAAAACTCTTTTATGGAAACAACAAGGAGTTGTTGGAGTATATAAAGGAGGCTCTAGCTTCCTTCCCACTACATAAGTTATTAATCATAACACACAAAGAGTGGGAGAGAGCAAAAGAGAGAGCAAGACAAGAGCTAGGGCCGAAACCCTAGCCCCGTCCGCCCCCTACCCGACGGCAAGAAGGGAGGCCGCCCCTCCTTCGTTGCCTTGTTGCTTGGTTGCTTTGATCTTCATCCCTCTTCCTCCAAGGTTCAAGCTAGCACTTGATTGAAGGAAGAATCTAGATCTCACCTCTAGACGTGGATCAACCATAGAGACGAGGACATCATTCTTCGTGTGATCTCACAAATCAAAAGGTACACATCTTCTATGTCCTTAATCATGTTATGATGTCTCTTCCTGTGATCCTTGGTGGGCTTTGAGTAGGATTAAAATTTTATTCCGCTGCCTTACCTACATCAAAACCCAACACTAATATGTATCGTGTCCAATCCGGATATGGAGACAAAGGGATAACACAATACATGAACATTTCGCACAAGGTTTATCGGGATCACTGACTATTTCTATTAGTTGGGTGGCATGGATGTGTTGTTGGACACCGCTCCATGTTAGTAAAGAGTTACTACCAACTAAGTAGAAACCTATTGGGTCACACTCCGGATGGATTAAGTTGGATATTGGTATTAATTAGTTGTACTAGTTAATAAGAGGGTCATAACGCAACCACAAGCAAAGTTAGTGAGACTAATTTTCAAGTGGACTAATACATGTAAGGACATGGTTAGTATTGGGGCAATTATGTAGTTAATAAAGAGTATTAACTATATAAAGGAACTCTAGCTTGTTATTTTCTCAAGACAAGTCATTATTGAGAGAAAATAACAAATCAAGGAGAGAGAAACAAAGAGATGCCGAAGCCCCTCCTTGTCCGTCCGCCCCATTGCCGCCGGCCATCCCTCGAGGCTCGCGGCTTGCTCCATTTTTGGGTGATCTCTTTCCTCCTTCCTTTGTTGCTAGCACATCGCGGTGAGAAGGAATCCAATCAAAGATCCAAGTTGTGGATACTCGTAGAGTCGAAGACACTATTCTTCGTGTGATCTATCAAACTAAGGTACACACCTATCCACCCTCATCATGTTATGATTGCTTACCTGTGATCCTTGGAGGGGTTTGAGCAGGAATAATTTTTGTTATACCGCTGCATTACCTGCATCAAAATGTAGGATTTTCATGCAGGTTACGCAGCGTAATAACAAATTTTATCCCTGCTCAAGACCCTCCAAGGATCACAGGAAGAGACTACATAACGATAGTAAACGATTCCAGTATCTACGTATCTTTGGGTTCTCATGTGATGACTTCACACGTGAAATATTATTTGCGTCTCTATGGCTAGTCCACTCCTAGGATTGAAACCGGATCCTTCAAGCCTTTGTGCTAGCTAGGATTGAAGGATGAAGAGGAAGAAGCTCACGATAACGCAAAACGGGACATTCTAGCAAGTAGTTAGCAAGTAGTTGCGTATAGATCCTTCTAATTAATTAATCATATTAATTACTTCCCAAGTACGGTCTAATCCATAGGGAGTGTAACCCCATAGGTTTCCACTTAGTTGGTAGTAACAATTTACAAACATGGAGCGACCTCTAGCAAGACATCCACGCTACCCAACTAATAGAAATAGTAATCCGACAAACCTTGTGCAAGTATTGTCTCATCCCTTTGTCTCTATATTCGGATTGGACACGGGACATTCAAGTCACACTCGTATATCCAATCAATAGTTTCTCGATCCTGGGAATAGTCTTATCCATGCAGATAACATCAATATCCTATATTGATTTATTTGAGTGTGGCCAGACATTCTATAAGAACCATCCCTCGAGTGGCCGTGGATATTTGCTCCCTTTATGTGGGAGGGACAAATTCTATCTACATACCTACCAAATCTAAGCTTGCCTCTTATTGTATCCGACATAGCCTTTATTGCTACCCAGTTACGGTGTAGCGTTTGACGCTATCAAAACAAAATATTCCACAACTAGAGGATCTAGCGACTTGAAGTCTAAGGATGACAATACCGTTGTCACTATGAGAAGCACTTGTGACTTTACATAACTTGTATGTAGCCTTCTCGTTGTGGGTCGATCCACTATGACATTAACCCTAATGCATACCCATGTGTTGGATCGTGATATCTCCATATCAATCCAACCCCATACTAGTTTATAGTTTATTGTCTTGTTAATCAATATAATCGACTAGGGGTATTTAAGAATACATTTATATTCTTGAGGACTTCATTCATGTTAACATATCTCCATATTGATAAAAAAATGAATAGTAAATCCACAAATGTCTCAAGAAATAGATTGCCTCTAGGGCATATTTCCAACAGTTTTGCACTAGAGTCAATCTCCTGCATCATATGCTTATTGATCTAGCGCGGCCCTCATGCCTTCACTACGCAAGGTAAGAGAGACATTTGCTGGTACCTTTCAAATATTCACATCTCCTCCATCAACAATTTGATTGAGATTGAAAATTCAGAGTAAGTGAATCTTATGCATTAATAAATTCAGTCCTCTATGATAGAATCGGCAACTGAATCTTGCCTGGAACCTTTCCAGCTCACAGTCCATCCCACTAGTGCAAAATATGAAACTTGAATATAATTTGAAAACTTCTTTGTTAGATTAGAAGTTCTCATCACTGTAACCCCTTACAGTAAACTCTTCCTATCCTTCATTTCCCAAGAATTCATTCTAAGTTCTTCTTGAGTACTTTAAGGATAGTCTTGATAATTATCCAGTGACTCTCACCCGGATTTGACTGGTATCTTCATGTCATACCATATGACACATCTGGCCTAGTACATAACATGGCGTATCTCGTGAATCTCATTCATACAGTCATTTCTCAATCTATTTGGAAAGACAATTACTTCTTTCAAAGACTAATTCTATGTAACATGGGTAAGAATCTATATTCTTACATGTTGAACCATTTCAACACCTTGTCAATATATGTACCATGACTCAAGCTGAACAACTACCCTTGATCTATCTCCATAGATCTTTATAGATTATCTCGCCTAAGTCTATCACTGAAAATCAATTCTCTAGTCAATCTTTACAAGATTGCTGAGTAGAGACATTATTCCCAATGATTAGTATGTCTCCACACACAAGACCAGAAATTTAACTATGCTCCCACTAACCTTCTTGTAAACACAAGCTTCATCTTCAATTTGGATGGAACCAAACTCCAGTGATTTCATCATCAATTCCAAGATTCAAACATCGAGATGCTTGACTCAATTTGTAGATAGATTGCTGCAAGCAAGATCGGAATGGATTTAAGCACCGCAACTGGGGAAAATGTTTCGTCATAGTCCATACTATGTGACTCCCAGGAAACCTTTAGCCACCAATCGTCCCTTAAAAGTAATCATATTACCATCCATGTTGGTTTCCTCACAACCTGCCTGCACCCTATGGGTCTTACCCTTTCACGTGGTTCCGCCAAAGTCCATACTTTTTTGGTCTACATGATTCCATTTCGTATCTCATGGATCCAAGCCATTTCTGAGAGTCTTACCCACTCGTGGCCTCCTCATAGGTTGTAGACTCATCTCCTTGAGCAATACATCACCAGGCTATGAGAAATCCATATTTCTCTAGCCTTTGATGTATCCTACTTATCCTACGAGGTTCTTGTGTTACCTGAGTAGGTTGCTCCACAACATCCTGTGATCCTGTCCATGTTCCATCAAAAGGATCAATGTTATTTTGTGGTTCTTGAACTCCTTCAAGTTCTACTGTCCTCCCACTATTTCTTTTAGAGACAATCTCTATCTAGAAGCATAGCGGTTCGAGCAACAATAAATATATTCTAGATTGGATTGTAGAGATAATATCCTTTGTTTCCTCAGGATATTCCGCATAGTACATTTATCTGGCTTGGGTTCAAGTTTATCTTTAAACTATTTACATAAACTTCGTAACCCGAATTCTTTATGAATGACATACTAGGACACTTCCTAGTCCATATCTCATATAGTGTTTTTCATAATTGATTTGGATGGAACAAGGTTAAGGGCGAATTTGTGTAAATAGAACATGGCCCCTAAAAATAAACTGGAAGCTCTATTTGACACATCATGGACCGAACCGTTTCCAACAAAGTCCAATTTCTCACTTTAGACACGCCATTCCATAATGGTGTTCTAGGTAGAGTGGATTGGGATCACATCCCATACTCTCTTAGATGCTCAAACTATTGGCTTAAGTACTCACGCCTCTACGATCATATCGTAGAGCTTTGACACTTTTGCCAAAATATTTATCTACTTCATTCTTCAATTCCTTGAACAATTCAAAGATTTCTTATTTGTTTCTTCATAAGATACACAAATCCACATTTGATTGATGCCATCAGTAAATATGATGAAGTACTAAAAACCATCTTTAGCATTTGTGCTTAGCGGCCTACATACATCAATATGTATGATTTCCAAAGATCATATCTTGCCCATTAAACAAGTCTTACATGTCTCATATGATTCAAAATCAATTGAGTCCAGAAATCCATACATATGGAGCCTAGATATGTATTTTTCATTTATGTGGCATAAACAACAATGCAGAAGATAAGTGAGGTTCATATAATTATATAAAACCTCTTGGTATTAGTGTTATAGATGAAATTACCATGATCAAGGAAATATGATCTATTCGACAAAAGTGCATTACAATAATGCATTTTATCAAAATAAATAGAACAACATTTGTCCATTATTTTAATAAAATGATTTTTCTTGTCCAAACAAGAAACCGTGATATTGTCCCTACTCAAAGTAGTGACATAATAGTATTTTGTCTAATTCATGAATAATTTCAAAAATGTAGTGATAATTTCGTACGGTTAATTTAGCAACCCTTTGCTTCATCGCCCCACGTGTAGGTTTATTTCTTCCTTATTCAATTGTTTACATCTCCTGAGATCCTCCACATTTCTATAAACGTGAGATCCTCATCTAATATCATATACTCATGATGATGAGATAGACACATTCATTTTTTTAACAACATCCCTAAGGTGGAATTCATAATTCTTTTATTATTTCCTTCCAGGTACTTTGGGCAGTCTCTCTTCCTCCACACCACCTATGGGACCTTTAAGGCAACTTAGTTTTAGCAACAAGATTGCTTTATACCCATGGGGTCGGCATAAACCTTTTTGCCTTTAGCCCTTTTATGAGTGCTTTGTATAGAAATTATCAATCATATTGAGTAAATCACCTTTTAACAAAAACTATAATTGCATCCAATGCAATTCTCGGTCCATTTGGGAGAATAACTATTTATTCTTTATCTACCTCATAGATAACTCACAGTCTCTAAACTTTCAATCCTATTGAAGTAGCTTAGTTGCGCTTCACCTCTTGCTTCAGCAGTCACACATTACTAGTTTGTGTCGTCGCGTCATATCTCGATGAATCAAGTCGCCTTGCTTTGGCAAGCCTGAACTCATTCCCTCTTGATCATGACGAGTGCTAAGCAAGAGAGTGAAAAGTGGAGCAACACTCCAAGCCTTTCATGTCAAGCTCGCTCTTTGAAAGAGCTTATTATAATGTATGGTCATATCATACGCCTCCATATTTCTCATCTTACTTCCAAAGCTCAGAGTTCATCGCAGCTGACATGAGGCAAGTTACATCCAAAGAACCATTCTTTGATGTTCCTTCATTAGGATTTATTATGTCTTGATAGTCGGTGGGAAGAGAACTTTATGTTCTACGTTGTACTACATTTTTCCTTTCATTTGAGAATAATTCTCAATTTTATACCAGTCTAGAAAATATATTCCAGACAGCTTGTCCTTCCTAAGGACATAAAATCACGCTTTGTTTGTTTAATGCTATGGATTTTTCAACACAAATGGATTATGCAAAGTAATGTGACGTATGACTATATTTAACAAGGACTTAAATTGTTAAACATAGCTCCCACTATTTTTCTCCGATCAATAACCCTCCATATTAATGCGGAAAATATCATTATATTTTCAAGTGGGCCAAGATCCATATTTCACTTCTTTTGAGCTTGCTTTGGCAATCACCCAAAATTAGTTATTTAGGTAGGAACAATTCCAATTGCATCCCATGCAACTCTTGGTTCAATTGGGCAAATAACTCATTATTCATCTATCCCCATAGATAATCCCAATTGGTTGCCTCTAGGTTTTAATCCCATTAAAATCACCTAGTTGCGTCCAAACTCTTACTTAAACAGTTGCACATTACTTGCTTGTGCCATCGCATCACACCGTGACAAACCTAGTCTCCCTGCTTTGGCACGCACGAGCTTGGTAATCATGATCATGATGAGTGTTTAAGTAACGAGAAGGCAAGACGCAATATTTAGATTGAGGGATTTTGTTTTTCCAGTTTTAATTGTTTGTTGATCCATATCAACTGATCTACTTATTTTGAGTTGGGAAAACTCACAAATAAAAGATCCGGATTGTTAATTATCTTATTATCAATTTTGCATGCTTCATCCATACACTAACAATAAAATAATAAGAAAATAAATAAACAACCACAAACAAAATTAAACGTGATATGGATATGGACTCTAAACTAAAATATTCTCAAGCCAATGAGAATATATATGAACCCTAAAATAGCAAGCTCAACTCCATGTGCCTCCATCTTTTGGTCCATGCTCCATAGATTGTGGAATACTCCATGCTCCTTAGCCTTGTGGAATGTTCCATCTTGTGGTTTCTTTAATTCTTTAGGCTTATTCTTCTCCATATTGACTATCATCTATTTTATCTAATACTAGCTAGCATCTATACTAAATAAAAAGAGCTCACAAGTTGAGAAGAAGACCAGTTCGCAGGCCGTAAACCTAATTAACTATTATATTAATTTTATCAGCTCGCAGGACGTAAAACAAACCACAAAATAAACAACCACAACAAACCACAACTTAAGGCTATATCCAATCACCATGCAAATAGCACATAAATAGTTAAAATCCAATTTCGCTTGGTCAATTTTAGTTGATTTTGGATGAACTAGGGTCAAAATGGTCCAAGAGGGCCCACCATTACCATGGCCAGAACCCTAAAGGACCGCCACAAGGTATTGGGGCCGGCCGGCCCCTAGCCCACACGGCTAGGTCGTGCGCTAGAGAGGCCCGACCCCTCTGTGGCTTTCTTGGGCGGCAAGGAGAAGAGTGGCGGTCCCCTGGGGGGGCCAAACCTCTTATGGTAGTTGTTTCCAAAAATAACTTCCTCCTTGTTGCCCAAGTTTAGTTGTTTCCAAAACAACTTCTTCCTTGTTGGCCAAGTTTTGTTGTTTCCAAAACAACTTCCTCCTTGTTGCCCAAGTTTAGTTATTTCCAAAACAACTTCCTCCTTGTTGCCCAAGCCCAAGTTTAGTTATTTCCAAAACAACTTTCTCCTTGTTGACCAAGTTAAGTTGTTTCCAAGTTTGAAAAACACATTTTTCCAACTTGTGCCAAACTCTACTTTTCTAGATCCAAAATTTTCACATCCTATGTGATCCAAATTCACTAATCCTCACATCCCATGTAACATTAGATCTTATTTGGTTTGAATCATATTCACAAATTGCATCAATATGCTTGATTTGTCAGTTTTACACGATAAACAATAATTAAAGTGTAAAACAACAAAAATCGTAACACATAAACTACGTTATGCTCTACGAAATGTGGCTCTGATACCACGGTAAGGATTGATGGAGGTTACGCAGCGGAATAACAAAATGTAATCCTGCACAAGACCCTCCAAGGATCACAGGAAGAGACTACGTAACGATAGTAAAGGATTCTAGTATCTACATACCTTTGGGTTCTCCTGTGATGACTTCACACGTGAAATAGTATTCACGTCTCTATGGCTAGTCCACTCCTAGGATTGAAAATGGATCCTTCAAGCCTTTATGCTAGCTAGGATTCAAGGAAGAAGAGGAAGAATATCATGATCATGCAGATTGAAGCCATGAGGTGGGCGGCACCTCTTGTGGCCGACGGGGTTGGCGCGGTCCCAAGGGGGGTTCGGCCCTCCTTTTGGATTTTATCTCTCTCCTTGCTTTTCTCTCACACTCAATGTGTTATGAGCATTAGTTTGGGAAGGAAGCTAGGAGTGTCCTTTATATAGTCGGATAACTCCTTGTTGAATGCATAAAAGACGCTATCATAATCATATCCGTACACGGATTAGTCCAACTTGCAAATTAGTCCTACTAAGTTTGCAAGTAGTTGCGTATAGATCCTTCTAATTAATTAATCATATTAATAACTTCCCAATCCCAGTCTAATCCATAGGGATAGGTTTCTACTTAGTTGGTACTAACAATTTACAAAGATGGAGCAACCTCTAGCAAGACATCCACGCTACCCAATTAATAGAAATAGTCACCAGACGAACCTTGTGAAAGTATTGTCTCATCCCTTTATCTCTATATCCGGATTGGACACGAGACATACAAGTCACATTCGTATATCCAATCCATAGTTTCTTGATCCTGGGAATAGTCATATCCATGCGGATAACATCAATATCCTATATTGATTTATTTGAGTCTTGCCAGAAATTCTATAAGCACATCCTTCGAGTGGACGTGGATGTTTGCTCCCGTTATGTGGGAGGGACAAATTATATCTACATCACTACCAAATCTAAGCTTGCCTCCTATTGTATCCGATCGACGCCTTTATGGCTACCCAGTTACGGTGTAGCGTTTGACGCTATCAAAATACAATATTCCACAACTAGAGGATCTAGTGACTTCAAGTCTAAGAATGACAATATCGTTGTCACTACGAGAAGCACTTGTGACTTTACATAAATTTTATGTAGTCTTCTCGTTTTGGGTCGATCCACTATGACATTACCCATAATGCATACCCATGTGTTGGATCGTGATATCTTCATATCAATCTAACCCATACTAGTCTATAGTTGATTGTCCTGTTAATCAATATAATCGACTGGGGATATTTAAGAATATAACATTTATTTCCTAAGTACTTCATTCATGTTAACATATCTCCATATCGATAACATAATGAATAGTAAATCCTGAAATGTCACAAGAAATAGATCGCCTCTAGGGCACATTTCCAACACAAAACCCTACAAAAGGAGTGAAACCCGAGGTTTTTGGACGTTCCAGACGCATTGGCAGGGTCGGATTCTGCAGAATATGGACGAAAATTTGCAGATTGGTGTGATGACGGTGAAAAGTTCTAGTTTTGTGATTGAACAGTTCAACGACCATAACGATTTCACTCTATGGAAGCAACGAGTGAAAAATATGTTGACAAGGGAAGGTCTTGTCAAGGCTCTCACGAAGGAGAAGTCTGAAAAGTCGACAGACGTGATAGAGGACAAGTGGGAGAAGATGCGAGAGATGGAGAATAGCACGATTCAGCTATATCTCGGCAATAGTACTGTAGACACGCAAAATTTGTGGCCAATCAAGTAGCGCCACCTGTCCATTATGACCTATTTAAATGGTGAGATCAAATAGCACTAGCCTTCAAATTAATGCCCCTAAGCATTATTAATTATTGGAGGACTCAATTGTAAATGAGACAAAAATTATTTGCAAGTAAGGACTGCTTATGGCGACACCACATCACTACATGGCATGGCTACGAGTCAGCAAGTTAGGCAAATCAAATAGGGCCACTTGTCAAAATGATGCAGCTATAAAGACTAGCAAGTTTGGCCAATCACATTGCGCCACTTGTCAAATTGATGCAGAAAATAAATAAATAAATATATTATTTTCTACCTTGGCCAACAATTCGGTCAATTTACTATATAAAGGGTCATCCCTAGGCATAAATGACACACAAATACATCTTGCAAGGTGATATCTATGAAGATCAAGCTGCTAAAGCCATGAAGAGTTCATCAAACCACAAGATCATCAGCAATTTTCGAGACATTCGAAGATCCTACCCACGTTCTTTGCGAACATCGAAGATCTTCATCAACGATCTTTGAGACCTTCAAAGATCCTTCCCACATTCTTCACGACCTTCGAAGACCTTCATCAACGATCTTCGAGACCTTCTAAGATCTCCAACTCATTCGATTCGAGAATAAGCTGCTAAGGCCCTCGTTCGAAGTCCTCCCACACCTTCAACGTGTTCTTCATCAAAATCGAAGACGCTTACTCGTTCGATCCGAGATCAAGCTACGACGTTCAAGGAGAAGAATCAAGGGATATTAATTTCTGTTCAGAAAATTACATAACAAAGATTGTAATCCACTACATTTATTTCATCAATTAAATACATTTGACACCGAATTTCTCGATTTTGTTTCCATTAGCATAAATTTGTGTGTACAAGTGCACTTGGAGAGCAGGTATAAGTCCAAGTCATTGATGAGTCGACTGTTCTTGAAGCATCAGTTGTATGCGCTGCTTATGGTCGAAGGAAAAGATTTTATGGAACACTTGGATGAGTTCAACAGGTAACTAACAGAGCTGAATGAGGTCGAGGAAAAGATTGAAGAAGAAGATCAAGCAATTCTCTTGTTAGTTTCCCTACCTCCTTCGTACGAGCACATCAAGACTACGTTGATGTATGGGAAGGATACTATCAAGTTAGATCAGGTGGTTGCTACTCTTATTTCTCATGAGTTGGTAAGGAAGAAGGAGAGCGACAAGACGCAACTTGATGGAATCATGGCTACATCAGAGGGAAGTCAAGATCGTGGAATGAGGAAATATAAGGAGGCTCGCGGGAGGGGATGTTACAAATCCATATGTGATGAATACAAGCCACGATGTTTAATTTGTAGTCAAGAAGGCCATATTCGAAAGCATTGTGAGAAGTACAAAGTGGCAAGGAAGATGAATCAACCATAAGAGGCAGCAGTCATTGAGAAGTCAGACAATGATGAAGATCCAGTGGATGTGATAACCGTCACTTCAGGTAATGATAACTCAAATTGGATTTTAGGTTCTGGATGTTCGTTTCACATGTGTGCAGATAGGGAGAAGTTTGCAACTTATCAAGCTAGTGATGGGGGTACTGTCAAGATGGCTAACAACTCGACTAGTAAAGTTGTTGATATGGGTACAGTAAGGTTTCGTAAGCTTGATGGGAGGATCTTGGCGCTGACGGGGGGTGAGACATGTGCCAGACTTGAGGAAGAATCTGATTTCATTGGGGATGTTTGACGGTAAGGGTTGTAGAGTCTCAATTCATGGTGGAGAAATTGAGGTAGTGTCTATGACAAACAGGACTGTGTTGCAAGGTAAATTGGTTGATGGTCTATAAAAACTTGTGGGGAGTGTTGTGACATGTGGATATTTTGTCAAACAAGAGGCAAGGAGTATAGATCGTCAAGATACGCATGTGGAGCGTATGAATGAACAAGGGAAGCAACTAAGGAGATGCACCGGTAACGGACGAGGGTAAGCACGAGGTGGGCCTGCAAGGGCATTCAAGCGCAAGACGGAGAATGTGTTGGCTACACAAGAGTTGCAGGTGGAGATGCATATGCATGTTGACGATCCACTGTTGATGAGAACATCAATGAAGAAAACTTATGCAGAAGGGAAGAGGAAGCGAGTCTTGTTTGCACTTAAACCTGGAAAGTGGTGGTTTCTCCAATGATGTTAGAGCAGGTGGAGAGGTGGAGCCACACCGTTCCCCAAAGTAGCAGACTTTCGGACACACCCATGTCAGGGGTGCGAGGAGGCCCCCCAGGGAGGGGCGCGAATGGGAGCATCTCGGTGGAGGGGTCGTGCATGACGAGCATGGCGGATGCGATGGAGTTGACATCAAAATAGACTTGGCTAAGGAACTTGCTGGCACTTGCATAATTCAAGCCAAGGTGGAGTTTGTTGAGTTTGTCATGAACTCCGCAAGACATATCAGTGTGCCCGATTCGTTTGTGTACTCCTATGAGGAGGTGATAGCTTGGGTTTGGTGGGCTTTTCCACCTCCTCTAGTTTAGTATAAATAGAGGTGCTAGCTATTGTTTTATTCATAAGTTCAACTCAGGAGTGGCACACAAGTTTAGTGTGTGAGAGAGTAGAGAGACTTGTAGAGAGAATTGTGGGTGTACGATTTTTTGTACTAATGAAAATTCTTTGCCCTGTGCACGTAAGCAACTTGCCGAAGCACGTTAAATATTGTGTTCTTTATTTTCTCGTTCTCCATATCGCGTGTTCGTGCATTGATCGCGTTTGATTTTATGTTGCACGGGATTTTGACGTGATAAATCCCAACATGATAGAGGTACATATATACTTTTTCCTCCGCCATTTTAAAGGAGTTTTTCTTCTATTAAATATCTGACAAGGAGATATCATATGTCAGGGAAATATTCAACTAATCTACACTTTCGAATGCAACCTATTTTGTTGGTAACTGTTAGCTGGAGAAATTTGCAATCCATTAAAATAGCCAAAATGGGCTCTCACTCCAGATACACACTCATAAATAAGCATATAGAATAGTTATACATAACACACGATGAATTATATTGCATCTAACCTTTTTTCAGATAGTACCTCCCCATGGTAATTAATATCTGGTTTTCGGTGAGGAAGTGGTCTACAACACGACTAGAATTCAATGTGTTACCATCACTCTATTTCCCTTTGACAAACTTAGCTTAAGAACCTGTACTAATTATCAAACTGAGTAAGATAATTTAGGGAAATCAGCATTTGCAAGGTGAAGCAGCTTATTTGCATGAACATGGGTTCAATTCTGACTGTTGAAAATTAAATATGACTTTACAATGAGATACCCTCGAGTAATAATTCCAATACATACATATAAGAACTTTCAGGTTTCAATTGTGGAAACCCAGATCTGCATGCCTACTCGATTTGAGTTTTCAAAATATGGGGATTGCACTATTGAAGGATGAGATCCACTAACCTTGTTGATCTCGAAGTAACTGTAGTGCTTGATTTATCTCAACAAACAGCTGATTAAAGACTTTAATTTGTTGACGAAGAGTTTATCTCTTGCTCATAAACCTTGGCATCAGCACTAGTACAATAATTGTGTGAAAAATTCTAATTGATGAGGCAAAAGGGTTTATATAGAACCCCTGAAGAGTCACGAACATTCGAAATCTTTTCGGATCAATTGTCGCCTCGGTAATCGGCGAAAATATGTGGATACCGTCGCAACCCACGCAGTCCACATCACGCCCACGCCACATTAAAGACTATACGACGTTGCAGAGACCTAGGTAATCATAGCTACTTTTGGGGGCTAGAGATTGCGAATATTATTTGAATTGCTAAGAGAATCTACGTGGAGTTATGCACGGCTGATTTTGCGCGTTCACTCAACGGCGCGCGTGGTATACGCGCAAAAGGGGCTAATGTAGATAGTGCATCTCAGCAAAACCAACCACTGTCCACGTGGCAGCCATCCAGGAGGTTTGATGGTACTCCAGTATCACTCAAATCACTGTTCTTATATTCACACTTAGCCATATGGGGGCTGCGAGACAGGGTCGCCCTCGATACTATCAGCGCGGGAGTTGTAGGGTTCAAGTGGCTTGGAGGTTAGAGTAAGGTATGTCACGCGCGAACGTCGACATTCGCGCGCAACGCTTGTCAATTGTCTGAGAGATCTGATGAACACATGCCCTATATACACGGGTAACCGTTGGGACGTGCCATACACACACGTAACCTGTATATACGGGTAACGTGCTGTGAACAACGAGGCGGTTATCATGCCATCCGTTACGGCTGCATTAACCCTCGTAACGGAACTCCTACACCCTATATATAGGAACGTTGGCCTTCTTTAGCAACGCTAGAATCTATGGTTAATCATCAGAATGTTTCTCTCTCAAGCAATTGCCAAAGAGCTTGCTCTTCCCCTACACCCTTACTCTCTCTCTCTCTCTCTTTGTGCATTGTTCTTGTTCTAATTCTTATTTTTATTCCCTAGCATTGGTGTACACTTGGATCTTCTCCTAGGATTTCCTTGTACAGAGAAGGGAACATTCTAGGAGAGTTTGGGGGATCTAATGGTAATTCTCCAGTACTCTAGGATGGGGGTGTTACAACAACCGCATTATTGATTGGTAATAATATAGCCAACAAAGACCGGTAATTTACCCCACATGTGGCCCCCTATGGTTGGAAAAACCTCTTCAGCCCCTCCATGAGACGTCATATCCAACAAATTAACCTTAACCAAATAAAAAAGGGATCGCAAAACATTCTAACCCCATTCTCTCGCCGGATATGGAGCACTAGTCTGTCTTTCACAAAGAAAGAAGGAACCAAATGTAGCACAACTTCGGAGACGTGACAGTCCATTCGTGGGTCTCTAGATAACATACGAGGGTTCGCATGCGAGATAGGCATCTCGCACGCGACAGACCTTACTCTGGCCTTCATGCCACTCGCACCCCCAAGTCCCGTTAGCATAAGGCGCATACGCAAAGAAGCCTTCCTCGCATAAATTCGCATACGCGTTGGCAGAGGATGCATTTCAGTGCTATGCGGAGCACAACGAATGCAGACTTATCCCTTATCCAGAGTGCCACGTGGCTTGTCAATGGTATCACGATTTCGAATATCTACACTTGGTAATAGTCAAAGCCATCAAAGACTGGTGATTTACCCCACAAGTGGGCCCCTATGGTTGGAATCATAACCTCTTCAGCCCCTCCCTGTGACATCATCCCCAAAAAATCAACCTTAGCCAAACAACAGAGGGACCACAAAACATTGAAACCCCAGCCTCCTTCGGGATTCGGAGCACCATTCTATACTTCACAAAGAAAAAAAGGAACCAAAGAAAGCACACAAAAAAGAAAAAG
This sequence comes from Linanthus parryae, assembly GCA_023055425.1. Classification (NCBI taxonomy): domain Eukaryota; kingdom Viridiplantae; phylum Streptophyta; class Magnoliopsida; order Ericales; family Polemoniaceae; genus Linanthus; species Linanthus parryae. Next base: position 78,855,150 of record JALGPY010000002.1, read on the forward strand.
ATGCAACTGGTCGTCAAAATAATTGGACGGGAACACATAAATTCTCTTCTGCAGCAGACCCCACCGGAGAAAAAGAGCCGTTTTCCTCATTGGCAACGCCATACAGATGTGGTAAAGTTCTTCCAAGAGGGCCAAATGTTGACTTAAATACTATGCGCCCAAATCTCGAGGAGAAGCCTAAATGATTCAGTTTCAACAAGCCTTTTTGGATCCAACCTTCAAGGTACAACATTTTCAAAAGCACCACGTGCCTATCTACATTGTTAGGTTATGTCAATCGACAAATATTTCCAACCATCATAACGAAATCAAGACAACAAGTACCCTAGGGCATTCCCTATGTTCATCGTAATAATTACTACCCTAACGAAGGCTGCATCAATAAATCATTTTTGCTGACTCATCATGACGAGAGGAAAGGAAACGTAGTCGGACGACGTGAAAGTTCCAAACCACGACCAAGGGGCTGCATGGTGCACCCAACCCTCGCGAAAAATCGGCCCATGCACAAGAGGGCTAAATGTAGACAGTCAAGAATGAAGCACCATGTCACTGCCACGTGGGCCCATCAACAACCTACATGTGTCCTCACAAATGTGCTCGTGTGATCACGCCATATCGCACTTCGAGGGACCATGAGACACGGTCCCTCGCATCTCATCATCTCTCCCAGGAGCCTGGAGGTCTAGTTGTTTGGAGGCTGGAGTAAGGCCCGTCGCATATGGGATCCGTACCAGATGCGACATGTACGTTCTATGGAGCTGACTTTTTCTACCCCCTTCTTTATACTTGTTTGACATCATCCGTGACAGTCTCCATGGATTTAGGGTACGCCGCCTCATAATGGGTCGTGGGCCGTCCGTACGGACACGTGCAAACATTGGCTTGCCCTAGGACGATACCTTCTGGCGTTCATACACAAGAATGATTCGTATTGAATCACTGACAAGCTGTCTCTTTCTTCTATAGAAAGTATTGCTTACTTGCACCCCCTTTCCCCTATGTCTCTCTTTCCCTTGATCCATTTGAGTACGTGTTAAGATTATTATCTCAAATTATTTGTAATCCCGAGAACAAGTGATTAAGCTCCCCCTATTCTTTGCCTAATCCTGTTTGTAGTCACCTTCCCGCCTCAATACTAGCCCACAATGTCTGAAGTATCGAAACCCCATAGAGGTTAGCAACTCTGCTAGAGTAGTAGTTGCAGCTCATCCCATGTCCTCACTGACCAGATTGTATGGTCTTATAAAAAATAAACACCGTAAAGAACCAAACAATAGCTCGTACAAGATATCTTGCACTCTATGTTGTTCAACGACTTATGAGTATTTATTTGAAAAGCAAAATTTGTTCTCAATTAAGATCCAGTGATACAATTCCAACAAGAAGGTATGAAATAAAGTAATGATAATTTGTGGCGGCTAGTCGGTGTATGGGGTTTATTGTGGCGGTGTTCTTAATGTTTGTTGTTTGGACAAATTTGTCTATTAGAAACCGTCAAATAGCAATACATTTTGGAAGAAGAAGACCCGAGTCGGTGATTGCTAGCAATCATAAACTAGGCGCGTAATAGGAGGGATTTGAAAGTGGGGGGTTTTAAGTGAATTATTTCTCAAAACTGGGAGTAGGTTAATAAGTAATTGCCTCTAAAATAATAATTGAAATCTTGCATGGTTAAAAAAAATTAAAGATGAGGGGCAGTTTGATATAAGAGTAAAACTAGATTGATGTATAACAATCGCGGCCCTAGGAACGGTCTTGTTTATGTGTGATGATGAAAGTTGGACTGGTGGATTCCATTGTTCTGCAAATCGCCTGGAAACCCTAACCCTAGACAACGATGTCTGCCGTTCGCCTCAAAGAGATGGAGCTGTTACAGAAACGCAAGGAGAGGGCGCTGGTAAAGAAAGCAGCAGCAAAACAGGGGAGTGGATCGGTTGGTCGGAAGTCTACCGGTGGTCGTCGCAAAGAGATAGCAGCAGAAAAACAGGCGGAGAATTGGAAGAGCGTGAAACCTCAAGTATCGAACTTGGACTTGGGGGGTCTGAAGCCTATTATGGATGAGGTAAGCAGAAACAAGTTTGGATTCATCTGTGTCCGCGTAATCGATCTTAAGGGTGATTCCCGTTTCTATTTCATACCTGTTCATGATTTGTTGCCGCCGGCGAAACATCGGCCGCCGTCGCTAGGTGTTATTCGTTCACAGACGCCACCCGGCAGCAAAGAAAAACCCGTGTCGTCTATTGGCTACACTTGTGTGAAGAAGTCCCAAAATCCGCCTTTTGGTCGCATTGTCACCACCGCTACTGCATATCCCCCTCCTTTCTTTTCGCCAGTGTTAGATGAGGATGTTAATTCCAAGTTTTCTAGCGCTGTGTTCGTGTACCCCAACTTATATGTCATGGCCAGTGCATCTGAAAACAACTCCAACTTTTATGCTCTTAATCTCTCATCCGGAGGCTGCTGGAAGAAGCTCCCTAGCATGCCGTTTCCTAAAGTTTTCCCTGGAGCCGTCTCTGTAAAACGTGATATTTATTGTTTCGGAAGCTCGTATATAACGTTCGGTGGGTCGGACGGTCCCTTTGTGGATGTTTACAACGTCGACATAAATCGTTGGACAGCGGTCGAGGCTAATTTCATGCTCCCCTTCTATAGTGTGGGAACACTCACCGTTCCTTTAAAAGACGACGACGGGGGCATTCACATCCTTCTTCACAATGAAAACCACGGTAGCCATTCGTGCACATACGATATAGCGAAAAGCTGTTTCACACTAATTCCCGAGAAGTCCCTTTCCTCCGTGCTGGAGTCTCAGCCGGCTGTGGTTGACGGTGTCTTGTATTGTTACGATTTACTTGAGAGACAACTGCTTGGCTACGATCTGAATAGTAGTGACCGCAGCGTGTGGACTCCTATTCCGGTTTCGGGGTTCTCCCAGAACATCACCCTACCTGTTATGCGATTGCACCTGCTTGGCATCGGGAACAGCATGCTTTGTGCTATATCCACCTTCTTGGACACTGGTTTACTTGTGTGTACATTTTTCAACATGTTAAAGCAGAAGATGAACAAAGGAAGCCCTCCTCCGACCCCGACGACGGTTGACCACCAACCAACAACAACTGTGATGATACTTGAAGCTGTCCACACACGCACCAAAGTGTATGCCATCCCTGGACATGGAGACATACTTGACTGTCTCTTCGTCTAGGAAGTCAGGCATACTACTTGATAGCATGCACTCCTTTTATTGGACTTCTTTACGTACTTCCTTACCCGCCGCACAAGTTGCTACTTGAGATTTTCAAGTTTCATAAACTGTTTTTTCAAATGTACTATTCACTTCTCTAACCCTTTCATAAGATGCAAACAGGCCCACATATATAAAGTTGTGGCAAAAGACCCCAGATGAAACCCGACTAAAATTGTGTGTGTGTCACTCTCTCTCTGTCTGTGTCTGTGTGTGTATTTATATATAGATATGTGTGTGTGTGTGCGCCTTTGCATCATTCTTCCCCGGTTCAAAAGATTGAACCCGACTCCGGTCAAGCCGTGAGCTTTGCTCTCATCTTCCATCTCTTTGTCAAGCCGTGAGCATGCTGTTCCCGATTCAAAAGATTGAACACTCATGCTGTGTGTGTGTGTGTGTGCGCCGGGAACAGGTATGAGTGTCGAATATAAAGAGCTAGTTGTTAAACTGCTGTATTTCACATAAGTGGGAAGCAGAATCAATTTAAGTTTGAGATTTTCCTCCGTGTGAATTGATCTTTAATTTGTTTGGTGTGTCATGGGGTTATGCCCAGTTTAAATATATTGCATCCCTACTCTTGAGAGGGTTTTCAACGTGATAAAAGGACCAAATGCCTATATGGTTATTGAGGGTTGTGATTATGTGGATGCTATCGTAGACTACTCACAGCCGTGGGCTTCGACTTGCCCGCGGCCGTGATTAGTCTATTCAACGAGGAGGGGGCGGTGGCAGGGGAACGCTAATCGGACGCCAAACAGGCACACATGCAGGGGCAAGCGAGACTGCGGTGAGACCACTTGCATCTGCTTTGTGTATGTATATACATATATGTGTATATATATCTGGTAGTAGGCAGAAACTTTGGATAAAATATAAATTTGAAAGGGTGGGAGAGCCTTCCGTTGCTGCAGGCTTTGTGGCAATTTTGTAAATATTAAGAACTTTCAGAGTGGTGGTCAAGAGGGTTTGGTCGTAGGGGAGCCCTCTACGGCTGCTGGTAGCTGGTAGTCTTAGGAGTAGAAGTGTAGAACAGCCTGAGCATTCAATAATTTCCATTTGAATCATGAGAATGTGGAATTAATGGGTTACCTTTGTATGGACTCCAAATTGATTCCTTTTTATACCAAAAAAAAAAATTAATTCCATTTTTTCCCTTGTGTTTATTTGATTTTATTTTTTAATAATAATTGATTCCTTTTTTCATATTCTTCGTTGTCTATGAAATTTGGACGATCCTATCTGGTTTTCTAGGACAATTCATTTAATCATTAATATCCGTCCGTAGTTTTCCTAACTGAGCACTTGGGAGGAATCTTTCTTGTTAAGAAAGATGATTTGCACCTTTATTGGTAGTTGGATTTTTAAAATCTTGGTATTGCAGGTAGAAACCTTCCAAAGTAGATACCTGAGAAAGTACTTTACAAATTAATATGTTTGTTATCTCGATTTGAAGTGCTGATGGTGGAAATAGTCATAAATGAGATGATCTTATCAGAAATAACAAATTAGTGAAGATGAGTCAACCTCCCAAACTCATATGCAGGGTTTTATAAAAAGGTCCGATACCGTTATGTTTTGCCAATACGTAAATGTTTCTTAGATCTCTGATACCGTTACTGTGCTATCTATGGTGTGAATCGGATTCATGGGAGAATATGCCGTTTCTCTCCCATTACATGCTTACAGCCTATTCTCTACCGTTACAGTGCATTTTCTCTACCATTACGCCGATACTCTACTGTTGCACTTGCAACGGTTCAAGCACTACCAGCTCCCGTTACGATGTCTCCAATACCGTGACACCGTGACTGCTATGTCAGCCGTTACCGTTATTTGGAACCATGGTCATAAGCTTTAGCCTTCCAGTTTCATAGCATTTTCTTTCTTGCTAAAGCTTATTAGCCAGACAAGTCTTAGAGCATTAATATGTCTTGTAGTGCAAATCCAACGATGATCTTTCTATCAAGGAAGAGATCCTTCATTTCCTCAGCTTTGGATCTGATATTATGGTGGTTTTCCCATAGTTCAAGTGATTGTTCTTCAAAAAATAATGAAACGGTCGTGAAAAGAGACTCAAGTAGGCGCTAAACTTGGTAGGGAATGACATACTCTAGGCGTCCGTAAGTTAAGTATTTACTTGTTTTCTCTTAGCTTGCAACCTTATGCCAAGTCAATTTTTCTCCAGGAAATCCGACATTTTTATCTATCAGAAAGTAGGGCACCTAAATTTCACTGTCGCAACGCCTAAATTTGACAAGGAATGTGACTCCATACATTTCGCAGTCAAGATTTCCAGTCAAACCTGTGTTCAGTCTTTCAGGCACTTAGATTGCAAGCTTATATTTCCAGCAATTACCAAAACGCTAATAGTACAGTAGAACGAAGAGACAAATGAGTGGGGACTTCAAGCATGTGAAATTGCGGTTTATGTGATAATTTACAAAATTTGGAAGCCACTTTTTTTGCAGTAGTCAGTTTCCTTTCTTCCCCTTTTCTGATGAATAAAGAAAACAGTGAACATTTTATACCCAATTTCACTCTCCCACAGAACCTCAACTCTGAAAAAAGCCTAAGCAGTTGCTTTTTCGGAGCAATTGTAATATGGTGGTTCAGTATCCTTGTTTATCTAACTGATATCTAGATAGTAGACTTAACTGATATTCACACTTGCCCAGAGAGAAGAAAGGCTGTATTCAGTCATCTTTCTTGTACTACTTCTATATAGTTCTTTGGATCTCTTTTCCGATGGCTAAAAGATGAATTCTTTGAGAAAGATAAAAAGTACTGAAAAAATGTATTCGTTGGTGGTTAGACTTTGCACCTCTTTCGTTCTTTTAAAAGTTTTTAAAGGTTAAGTAAAATAGGCGCTAAGCGAGGATCCCATAGTTAGCTTTTCATATTGATCACGGTACTGAAGTTATGTCTATGTTGCACATGGCGGAGTTGAAACTTGCTGATATGAGATTAGTTCACTTACAGGTGTAAGGCAGCGCTATAGTTGTCCACTTTTTGGTGCAAGTATATGACTTGTCATGCATCTCTGACATGCAAACTTTTGGTTGGTTTGGTGGCTGAATATGTCTGTATTTAACTTGAATACTCAATTGAAGGCCGTGCATGTATCTTAAACAATAGTCCTGTTTGCTAAATCTATCAGATTTTCTCTCAAATCTTTATTGCAGGACTATTCCATTTGGTTGGAACCTTCTAACAGCTGGTTACATTGAACAATCAATACATGGGGTATGTAGCATTTTCCTTCATCATTATTACGACTTTCTGTTATTTCCCTCATAAATTACCTTGTAAGTTACAAATTTGAATATTCTCTTAGGGAGCTTGTGTGATGTATTGTTTCTAGGTGGTGATCAGTGCACTCGGTCTCCTTTTTGTTGGGAAATTGCTTGAACCGATTTGGGGCTCTAAAGAGTTCATCAAGTTTATCTTTGTTGTGAACTTTTTGACTTCCCTGTGTATTTTCGTAACAGCCGTCTCCTTGTACTACATAACAATTATGGAAAATTACCTGTAAGTTATTTCTTTCTTTCTGTTAGAGAACATGGTTCGATATATTTAGTTATCGTTGTTGATGATTTCTTTATCCTGTTTCTTAATGTATACCAAAATCTACCAGCTTTTCATTTATTTCTGTGCTGTGAAAAGAAAAACAAACTAGACCACGGTACGTCTTTGTGAGGAAGTTCAACGCTGTGAGCAACTAGATTGCTCCAAAACCTACCCAGAGCATCTTCTTGAGTATACTACTCTTCCACATCAGTGTTTAGGCAAAGATATATTGTATTCCTCCCAATGACCAAGAGATGTCAGAGTGGATTTCCACCCTTAAGATCCGAGAGTTTCAAGGTGTTGTATTATCTTCTGCTTTAGGTTTGAACCTTGAAATTAGAGACGTCAAGTAGGCCGGTTAACGGGCTAAACCGGCCCACCAAAAACCGCCTGAGTCAAAACCTGAACCGGGCCGAGACCTTAAGGTCCTAAACCAGCCCGGGACAGAGTGGGTGGTTGTCCGGTCCGGTTATAGATATGGTGGACCACGGAACTGCCCGCAAAACGTTAGCCCCCACTTCCGTAAAATTCTGAATCCGCCCCTGTATATGTGTGTGTGTGTGTGTGTGTGTGTGTGTGTGTGTGTGTGTAAAACTGTTATTTAAAGGAAAAAAAGGTAAAGAGGGGCCGTGCCGGTTAGGGGTTTTTTGGGATTTTTAACTGGCCCGTAATCGTAACTGTACCGAAACTGGCGGTCCACGGTCTGCCCGGCCGGTGACTTTTTAACGTTGACAGCTCTACTTGAAATTGTTCTAGTCTTATCAGTTTTCATCTACCCCTTCTGCCCACATCTTCTCTGGCACAACGATAGTCGCCTCGAAAATGTCGCACACCTCAGTCTATGCTTGGGCTGTGGGAATGTTGACTACAATCATTAAAGGGGGCAAACTACTTCCGTTCCTCTATAGCCTTCCAATCCCTCCCATTCCTTTATCATCTGGAAATTTTCCATCTCAATTTAATTGATTCTTCTGAAGGGGACTGCGTCTTTCTGCATCTTTGCTTGTCTTTACTTTTTGCTGGACAATTTGGTTTTAACTAATTTTAGCAGTATGCTTTCTTACTAAAAGAACAAGCTTTGACACGGGAATCCATATTGTCAAATCTGTTTTTTCATTTCTGCTCTTCCTACTGTTTTATTGTCTAACACTGAAGATAGCTACCTGGGCCAGCAAAACTTGTAATATTCAATTTTAGTATTAGGAAATAGACTGTGCTTGATGTAATAATCATGCCATGTACAATCTAGAGAAGATAAAAGAAGCCACCAAATTGGTGCTTGATTGATGTAATATAGTTTCCCTCATGTAGTCATGTGCTATTAGTTTTCGGCTGTACACATATTTCTAAGACATGGTTACAAGTGTGGGGAACTATATTGGGAGCATTTAAGCATTATTTGTGTACATATGTTCTTCACTGATTAGTAGCAAGGATCTCCTTGTATGTCTATATTTTCTTAGAATTCGAAAGCTCTATGGAACTATGGATTACACATGGTTAATACTTCTCAGCTTGTTGCAAGATTTGGATTGACTATTCATCATTTTTTAATATATGTAAACCTCTTCTTGTTTGCCCTTCTTCTGGAGATGAGCTTTTTGAACATTTTTTCTTAAGAGTTTCTTCTTATTGATGCATCTTCTTTTCTAGATACACACCCCTTTCTGGCTTCCATGGGATCCTCGCTGGATTGTTAGTTGGCATCAAGCAAATCATACCTGATCAAGAGCTGCCATGGTTGAAAATCAAAGCGAAGGTCTGATTCTTGTAACTGCAACTGTTGGCATGATATTTTTTTTAAGTCATTTTGTTGGTGGAGAATTTCTTCTGATTTTTTAATGGCTTTTTCCTGGGCATATGCAGTGGCTCCCTTCACTCACAGTATTACTGTCCATTATCATAAGATTCATTACAGAAGAGTCAGCAACGTACCTCCCAACATTGGTATTTGGGACATATATGAGCTGGATTTATCTTAGATACATCCAGAGGAACCCAGAAACGAAACTTAGGGGAGATCCAAGTGATGAATTTGCATTCTCGACATTCTTCCCTGAATTTTTGATGTAGTGCTATTCGTTACTATTTTTGGTGATGGTGCTGTTTTTATTCTCTATCTTGCCCTAATTCTCCTTCCTGGATTGCTTTCAGACCAGTCATCGATCCCGTTGCTACAATATTTGATCGCCTGTTTTGTAGAAGATCAAAAACTTCGAATGATGCGAGGGGTTACACTCTGGGTGGTGGGGCTTTACCCAGTTCTGACCCAATTGAGGCTTCTAGGAGGAGGTAATATCATTAACATCTCTGCTCATTGTATTATCTTTCAAGATGTGTAGACGTCAACTATTGTGTCATTGGGAGAATAAACATGATGTGAAGTGTGAAGTACGAACTTTGTTAGATAACTGATGAATATTAGATAGGCATCACAAGTACCTTGGATGTCTCACTATACTAGATTAGATGATGACAGATTGGTGATCAAAAGAACGAAAAGACTCCACGAAAAGACTCCACCTGCAACGGGTTGTGGGGGGGGGGGGGGGGGGGCAATATTTCTGTTCGGTTTTACTTGCCAAAATCATAAAGGACAAAGAAGAGAATGGTGCAACCTTAGCATGATTGGTATTTAAACAGACACGATTAATTACAAACATGGTTTATTAGTTCTTATCTTTCTGGATGTTTCTTTCTCCTGGAGTTGCTGGGATCGATTAGCTCAACACATCTGGTCCTAAGATGATGCACTATTTAAATGGTAAATTAATAAAAGAATCACAATCATGCTACGACCAATGTTGGGGGGAATCTACACTCTTGTTTTATGCTGTCATACTCTCATAGCCTCAAAGCTCCCAATAGGCAAACCTAGATCTCTCTGCACACGCTCTGATTGCATATATGTATGCATACGACTTTTTGTCAACATTCTGCCTGCATGACCACAGATAGAGACATGAGAGTATGACATACATATTTGCAATCAGAGCTTGTGCAGAGAGATCTAGGCTTGCCTATTGGGAGCTTTGAGGCCATGAGAGAGTATGACACGCGCTCTGCACACGCTCTGATTGCATATATGTATGCATACGACTTTTTGTCAACATTCTGCCTGCATGACCACAGCTGTAAAAATGTTACTTAAATCGTAAATCAGGGAGCAATTATGTTTATCCAAATCTGATTAAGATTGCTAGAGTTGAGGTTGCTTGATTAGGCGATGATGTTTGTTGTTGATTTTGAGTTTTGGTTGATTGTATTGATGGCTTTCGTCCTAGTCATTTTCTTGGAAATCTTCTTAGCCGTGAATGTGGAGGGGCTATTTGATTGTTTTCTAGTATTCTTGATCAGGCGAAGGAAGTTGTTTTAGTATAATTTAACACTTTGTGGGAGCAATTATTTGTGAAGGCAATGTCCAATTGTTGTAGCTGAAGATGGTCTAGTGAAGAAGTAGAATGAGAACCATGAAAGCAGGAATAATATGGAAAAAATCACGTATAATGATATTCTATCAGTCTGTTGCATTGTCGATAAATGGGATTTGCAGTTAACGTGTCTCTGTAACTGCAGACAAAGGGGTGCTCGGGCACTGGAAGAAAGATTGGCTGCTGAGAAGGTGACTACTGCAGGAGGAGGGAGTGCAGAAGAATCACGAAATGATGCCGCGGAGAATGTCTGAAGTCATGAAAACCCAAAATTGCCATATCTAATCTAGTCGTATGAGATGTGATTTTTCCGTTGACTATCGCGAGAGAGTTCACTCTTTTTTGGATCAGACGTCTAGATTGTGGTTGACAGTTTTGTCATGCACTGATAATTCTTCATAGATTGCATTATACTCATTGGTAGAGAGAGGTACTCCGTACTCTGTTCGTTGTCATCTTCATCGTCGAAGTGATTTATCTATACAGTTCTCATGAAATATAGAAGTGCAGCAGGATATTTGGTAGAAGTAGCATTTTTTTTCTCCTTTTTTTTTGTTTCAGCCATCGAAATATTCAAATACATGCATTATAAGGACGTGATGAATAAAATAATTGGGAGGCTTAGAGCGATATTGAGAAGCATGATTATGAATGTAAAGCTATGTGGGTTCTGTGATGTTTCAGTTCGAAACAATATTTAGATGTTTTTGGAGAATCTTTGGAGGTAAGGCGAAATAATTGTGTGTAGAGCATTCGGTTCCGGTTAACCGGCGGTTTACCGGTTAAAACCGAACCGAGTTAGCCATACAGAACCGAACCGAACGTAGGAGAACCGGAACCGGTCACCGACGTATATGGTCGGTCTCGGTTCGTTCATGGGTAAGTGGTAATCGGAACCGGCCGGTTTAATCGCAAACCAACCAGTAATATTTTAACAAAAAAAAAAGAAAAAAAAAAGAAAAAAACGAGTGTCCAGAACCGAGCAGAATCGGAACGGAACCGAACCGATGAACCGGTTCCGGTTCGGTTATAGATATGGGAAGAATATCAGTTTTGGTTAACCGAACCGAAAGAGAGTTTCTATCTCTTAACCGAATCGGACCGTTTAGGAAGAAACCGGTTCCGGTTAACCGAACATGCAACACTAATTGTGTGTGTAACTTTTTTTTTTTGAAATAAATTGTGTGTGTAACTTGATACCATAACGAAAGTAAATAGAAAATCAAATAAAAAATTGTACTTTCGCGGTCAACTTTTGAAGTGATCTTTACCAAACCTCAAATAATTCAAACCCTTGAGGATTTTAACCCTTGCACTACGTTACGTTGGACATATGCTACAACTACGAATCATTCGAGAGATCAAGTTTACGAATCATTCTTCCATAGGCATCCCCCTCCGAGGACAATACATTTTTGCTAGTGGGTTAGACTTTACATTTTTCTTTGATACAAACGGGGGAGGGTTTTATGTGTCTGATGAATATATTTAGATTGCAGTTGAATAGCATCTAATAATAATATCATTGGAAAAGGTTGGAAGCAAACGGTGAAGGAATGTGTTTGCGTACAACAACCAAAAAGAAAAAGAAGAGGTGCTGTCATTGCTTGTTCCGCAATGTCACGCAGCTTCTTCCTTCTTTAATTAAAATAATATAATACATTGTTTGATTAACTCCAACGATTTATTTATGTACTATTATGGCTTAGTTGACAAATATTATTCCACCAAATGATCATGTCATCATCGTCATTCTGTGCTAGCAAATCATCAGTAAAATACAGCCACAAGAAAGAACTTGCTCTGATACCAAGTTGGCAAGCAACTAATCTCTCACCCAGGGGCGGAGCTAGGAATTACTAAGTACTGGGGCATAACTCTACATTTCACATAAAGATGGGACAATTTTATAGTTTTACTAGGGTCACTATAGGGGAAATAGTGTTGTTTTTTAAAATTTAGGGCGCGGCACATGCCTTACCGTGCCGCATACTAGCTCCGCCCCTGCTCTCACCCCGGATCCCTTTTCCACACACCAGACTGGAACCCTTTTCCACACACCAGCCCGGACCCAATACAAGAATCTGGGTCCCCCAGTCTGAGTTTAGATCCTGGTTGTAAGATGTCACTAAAAAGAAAGTTTTTTTTTATGCCAATTGTGTACTAGAGAATCCTGCGGAGAGAATTCAATATACACCAAGAGTAGGGGATGAAAAGGACACAGGAAGTGTAAGGATGTGTGTAGGGAGAGAGTAAGACAATAGCACTGTATGAGAGAGAGACAGAGTTTTGGCAGAGCTTCCGCGTATCTCAGGTGATTCCGCCCTTGTATGGAAGGGTTAACGATCCTATATATAACAGAGAATGTGACCGTTGTAGTGTGGTTAATGCGCCCATTAATGGCGGCTTAATTAGCTTAACCACAACGGCACATTCGTCCACGTATATAGGGACCGTTACAGCACGTTATCCGCGTATACCGGAACCATTACGAGGTTGACCGGGTTTATGGAGCTCGTGACATAAATCTCTCAAATCAGTTACTAGGGGTCGCGCGCGGGCTTGGTTGTCACTCGCGCGCGACAGGACTTACTCTAGCCTCCAAACCACTAAGTCCCTACAAGTCCCATGTGGTGGTATGCGAGGGCCCTGTCTCGCAGCCCCACGTGGATCAGCGCGGCTGGTGATCCGGTGTGTGTGGAGCACAGCTAGGTGTGCTAGATGGTCGCCACGTGGCTAAGATCTGCCTGTCTAGAAAGCACTATCTACATTAGCCCCCTTTCTGCGCGTGAAGACGCATAGCCGGATAGGCTTCAATGCGCAGGAACCAATGTACGCGTCGCCGCCACGCACCAATTAAAATACACGCAAATTCAGCCCCCGTGCGTGTCATTATGACCTAAAATCCCTAGAGTCGTGTCGTCTGGTCTTTTAGGGTTTTAGGCATGACGTCAGCTTGTCCTGTGATTGCGCGATTCGACGGTGACGGTTGCGATTCGACTACTGAAAGGACGCAACCTTTCATTGTTTTTGGATAAATACTCTGTACCCTCCATTGTTTGCAAAGCATCACTTCTTTATCTTAAAGTGAATGATACCCGGAAGCCTCCAAGAGCAGATCCAAGTGATTAATCATCAATTCTTTCTTGTCAATCGTCTTCTTCAACTGGCTTCATCCAAGCAAGCTTTACTAAAACAAGGTTGGCTTTGCTCAATTCCATTTAATGTACTGATATATGCTTTGAACTGTATTGGATCTGCAAACCCATGACTATCTGAAACATGCCATTCGTTGGAAACTGCAAAAGAAACCTTGTTCTTTAAACCCAGAACTGATTTAATCCCCAGATTGTAAGGGTTTTGAATGTGGGGCTTCTGAAATTCCAAGCAATATAAACGATTCTGAACTTTCAAACCCAAAATTGACACTGAACTGTTCATCTTCGCTTTGACAAAACATCGTTTGAAACTGCCCGAAGGACCACGGTTCACAGCTAGTACAGTTCAACCAAATCCCAAGTACATTATTTATAAACAAAAAGGGGAAACCCTCCAACAACGTTTGGAAACAAAGAAATAACAATGACTAAAACGTCTGAAATGTCTAAGTGATGAAATGAAACTAAACTTTATTGTTGCTGAACTTCTAAGCTTCAACATGTGCGCGTTTCCCCCACCTCAATGCCAACCTGCGGACAATAGACAAAGCCGACCGCAGAAAAATTTTAATTAGTAAAAATTAAGTAAGTATACCACAACACGTAAAGACGGAGTTTTTGGCTAACACGAGAGTATAAGCAGGAAGATAAGTAACAACCACAACTTTATTATTTTATTTGGTTGAGGCATAACACGAGCCCCGACAGGTTCGATGTGGACAGAGGGGTCACGATGGAATAATAATAAAGTAGGGTGCTTCTACGGGATATCCCAGTCCATCCCGATTCTCCCTAAAATAACTAGTGAGACCTTAAGTGTCGACACCCGTATACTGTTGTGACCCACACTAGCATAGGTAGTACTCCTAGATTTCACAATAAATAAGAGGGTATATACCCTAGGGGAATCAACGCACATGTGTCCCCGGCCGTAGCCCACACGCATCCTCTGTACACCGTTCCCCATTCTATTATCGTGCATTCAATATTTCACGAGAGTAAATGATCACAATAAAGTTTAGCCTGTTTTCTCTCTTTGGCAACGCCATACAAATGTGGTAAAGTTCTTCCAAGAAGGCCAAATGTTGACTTTGTAAGTTCAGCCTGTTTCAAAGGCTTGAAACAACGTGTCTGTTTCAAGGCCTTGAAACTGAGTTCAAAGGTTTGAAACAACAACTGAAGTTTCTGGCATGAGCTTAGGGGGAGCTCTTGATCCTATTCTAATTCCTAATCTCTTATGCTTCATTATATGATACTTGATGAGGAAAGACAAATCCTTTCTCTACTATAAACTGTGCTTAATCTAATTGTTTGACTCAGTTTGTGCAGGGATATTTAGTTTCCTATTTTGCAGAAACTGTTTCCTACTTTGTATTTTGCAGGAAGGGGAAACTACTTGATGATTTGATTCTGTGCTTACCTATCTTGATTGAAAGCCTCCCTACATCTTCACAAACAAGACAAATCAGTATCTTTAGAGATATTGAGCAATTATCCGTTGGGAGAAGCTATTAAAGAAGTCAACAGCTGCAGCTACAAAATAGGAACGTTTGTTATGAAGAGATCTTGAAGATATGCAATTCAAACTGCTCCATAAAAGAATGAAGAGTTTAAGAAATTCAACGGGACAATTAACAGAGGCACAAAAACACATTCAGGGATTGACAAGCAACAGAGAAGCAGATTCATTCCTCTCAATTCAAGCATCTGAAGAACACTGCACATTCACTTCAAGACTCAGTCTTAGTGTTCTTCTGTTCTAATCTTTATTTGTATATCTTTAGTATAATACTTCCAGCTCTTATTCTTTGTTAATCAGTTATCTAGACCAGGTACTAGATAGGCTAGTGAAAACCACAAGCTGTAACAGAGTAAGGCATCTCTCTGTGCTTGAGATCTTGGGCTTAGCTTTCAATTGATAAGAATTGAGTTGAAAATCCTGCAGAGATCAAGTCCCTGAGGTAGAGACGTAGGTCCAAGTGGACTAAAATCTATAAATCATGTGTCTATTGCATTTACTTTTGAGTTCTATACTTAGTTTATTCCCAGCAACAAAACATGTTTCATTTCAAGGGTTTGAAACTCATTTCAAGGCCTTGAAATAGACTTAGCTTTTCTCAACTATCTGTTTTGATTCCAAGGACTTGAAACTCATTTCAAGGCCTTGAAATACTCTTTACTTATCACAAATCTTTTGAAACCACTCTTCTTGCAACTTTAGAAAATGTTGCCATACTCTATTCAACCCCCTCTTATAGTGTATTGATCCTGTATTACTGCCTACATCACAATCCTTCAGACTTAAATACTATGCTCTCAAATCCTAAGGAGAAGCTTAAACGATTCAATTTCGAAAAGCCATTTTGCCTCCAACCTACAAGGTACATCAGTTTCAAAAGCACCATGCGCCCATCTACACCGTCATGCTATGACAGTCGACAACTATTTCCAACCATCGTAACGAAATCAAGACAACATGTGTACCGGGGGCATTCCCTATGTTCATCGTTATAATTACTACACCAACGAAGGTTGCAGCAATAAATCATTTTTGCTGAATCATCATGACTAGGGGCAAGGAACAAACTTTGTCGTCGTGGAAGCTCCAAAACACGACCAAGGGGCTGCAAGTTGTGCCCGACCCCTCGCGAAACTTGGCCCATGCGCAAGGGGGCTAAATGTAGACAGTCAAGAATGAAACACCATGTCACTATAACGTGGACCCATCAGCAGCCTACAAGTGTTCACACAACTGTGCTCGCGCAGTATTAGATCACGCCATATTGCACTTGGAGGGACCATGAGACAGGGTCCGTCCCATCTCATCATCTCTCACGGGGCCTGGAAGTCTAGTAGTTTGGAGGGTGCAATAAGGCCCGTCGCAGATGGGATCCGTCCTAGATGCGACATGTACGTTCTATGGAGCTGACTTGTTCTACCTTCTTCTTTTGTATTTGTTTGACGTCATCTATGACAATCTCCAGGGCTTTAGGGTATGCCGCCTCATAATGGGTCGTGGGCCATCTGTACGGACACCCATTGGCTTGCCCTCGTCTGACTACTGTATAAATATGACGATACCTTATGGCGTTCATAGACATGAATGATTCGTACTGAATCGCTGACAAGCTGTCTCTTCCCTTTATAGCAAGTATTGCTTATTTGCACCCCCGCTTTCCCCTATATCTTTATTGCCCTTGATCAATTTGAGTACTTGTTAAGATTGTTAACTCTATATTGTTTGTAATCCCGAGAACAAGTGATTAAGCTCCGCCTGTTCTTAATTATCATAATCCTCTATGTAGTCACCCTCCCGCCTCAATACTAGCCTACAATGTCTGAAGTGTCGACACCCGCTTGAGGTTAGCAACTCCGCTAGGGTAGTAGTTGCAGCTCATCCCATGTCCTCATGGGAGTGTAGGACAATTGGCACCGGGGTAGGACATAGTTTGGTTCCCTAAAACCCACTGACTAGAATGTAGGGTCTTATAAAAATAAACACCGTAGCGAACCAAACGATAACTCGTACCAGATATCTTTCACTTTGTGTTTGTTTGGTGACTTATGAGTATTTATTTGAGAAGCAAAATTTGTTCTCAATTCAGATCGAGTGATACAATTCCAACAAGAAGGTGTGAAATAAAGTAATGATAATTTGTGGTGGCTAGCCGGTTTATGGGGTTTATTGTGGCGGTGTTCTTAATGTTTGTAAAATATTGTTTGGACAAATTTGTCTATAAGAAACCGTCAAAATAGCAGTACATTTTGGAAGAAGAAGACCCGAGTTGGTAGTAATAGGAGGGATTTGAAAGTGGGGGTGGTAAGTGAGTTATTTCTCGAAACTGGGCGTGGGTTAATAAGTAATTGCGTGTTGCCTCTAAAAGTAATAACTGAAATCTTGGAAAAGAATAAAAAAATAAAAGAAAGAGGGGCAGTTTGAAAATTAGAGTAAAATTAGATTGATGTGTAACAATCGCGGCCCTAGGATCGATCTTGTTTCTGTGTGATGATGGAATATAGATGAGAAAAGGGGACATAAAAGTTGGACTGGTGGATTCTATTATTCATTCTGCATCATCCCCAAATCGCCTGGAAACCCTAACCCTAGGCGACGACGACGATGTCTGCCGTTGGCCGCAAAGAGATGGCGCTGGTACAGAAAGCAGCAGCAGCAGCAGAAAAACAGGCGAATCGGAAGAGCGTGAAACCTCAAGTATCGACTGTGAAGCGTAGGGAGGCGAATTGGAAGATCGTGAAACCTCAAGTATCGACCATGGACTTGGGGGGTCTGAAGCCTATGGATGAGGTAAGTAGAAACAAGTTTGGATTCATCTGTGTCCGCGTAATCGATCTTAAGGGCGATTCCCGTTTCGTTTTCATACCTGTTCATGAGTTGTTGCCGCCGGCGAAACATCGGCCGCCGTCGCTAGGTGTTATTCGTTCACAGACGCCACCCGGCAGCAAAGAAAAACCCGTGTCGTCTATTGGCTACACTTGTGTGAAGAAGTCCCCTTTTGGTCGCATTGTCACCACTGCGACTGCATATCCCGCTCCTTTCTATTCGCCAGTGTTAGATGAGGAAGTTAATTCCAGGTTTTCTAGCGCTGTGTTTGTGTATCCCAACTTATATGTCATGGCCAGTGCATGTGAACACAACTCCAGCTTTTATGCCCTTGATCTCTCATCCGGAGGCTGCTGGAAGAAGCTCCCTAGCATGCCGTTTCCTAAAGTTTCCCCGGTAGCCATCTCTGTAAAACGTGATATATATTGTTTTGGATGCCCGTATATGACGGTCGGTGGGTCGAACGGTCCCTTTGTAGATGTTTACAACGTCGACAGAAACCTTTGGACATCGGTCGAGGCTAAGTTCGTGCTCCCCTTCCATAGTGTGGGAACACTCACGGTTCCTTTAAAAGACGACGACGGGGGCATTCACATCCTTCTTCACAATGAAAACTACAATAGCTATCCGTGCACATACGATATAGCTAAAAGCTGTTTCACACTACTCCCCAAGAAATCCCTTTCCTCGGAGGACTCTCAGCCGGCTGTGGTGGACGGTGTCTTGTATTGTTTCGAATTACCTGAGGGACAACTGGTTGGCTACGATCTGAATAGTAGTGACAGCAGCGTGTGGACTCCTATCCCGGTTTCGGGGTTTTCCCAGAACATCAACCTACCTGTTATGCGATTGCACCTGCTTGGCATCGGGAACAGCATGCTTTGTGCTGTATACACCTACTTTAACACTGGTTTACTTGTGTGTACAGTTTTCGACATGTTAAAGAAGGAGGAGATGAACAAAGGAAGCCCTCCGACGACGGTTGACCACCAACCAACAACAACTGTGATGATACTTGAAGCTGTCCACGCAGGCACCAAAGTGTATGCCATCCCTGGACATGGAGAAATACTTGACTGTCTCTTCGTCTAGGAAGTCAGGTATACTACTTGATAGCATGCACTCCTTTTATTGGACTTCATTACGTACTTCCTTACCCGCTGCACAAGTTGCTACTTGAGATGTTCAAGTTTCATAAACTGTTTCTTTGAGTGTACTAGTCTCCATACTTTGTGTTTCTTAAACTGTTTCATTAAGCGTACTAGTCACTTCTCTAACCCTTTCAAAAGATGCAAACAGGCCCACATATATAAAATTATGGCAAAAGACCCCAGATGAAAAAGAACTAAAATTGTGTGTGTGTGTGTGTGCCTTTGCACTACTTGAGATTTTAATAAACTGTTTCTTTAAGTGTACTAGTCTCCAGACTTTGTGCTTCTTCAACTGTTTCTTTAAGCCTACAAGTCACTTCTCTAACCCTTTCATAAGATGCAAACAGGCCCACATATATAAAGTTATGGCAAAAGACCCCAGATGAAACCCAACTAAAATTGTGTGTGTGTCACTCTCTCTCTGTCTGTGTCTGTGTGTGTGTTTATATATAGATATGTGTGTGTGTACGCCTTTGCATCATTCTTCTCCGGTTCAAAAGGTTGAACCCGACTCCGGTCAAGCCGTGGGCTTTGCTCTCATCTTCCATCTCTTTATCAATTGCTTTAGTTGACAAATATTATTCCACCAAATGATCATATCATCATCGTCATTCTGTGCTAGCAAATCATCTGTTGAATACAGCCACAAGAAAGAACTTGCTCTGATACCAAGTTAGCAAGCAACCAATCTCTCACCCAGGGGCGGAGCTAGGAATTACTAAGTACTGGGGCATAATTGTACATTTCACATAAAGATGGGACAATTTTATAGTTTTACTAGGGGCACTATAGGGGAAATAGTGTTGTTTTTTAAAATTTTGGGCGCGGCACGTGCCTTACCACCGTGCCGCACTCTAGCTCCGCCCCTGCTCTCACCCCGGATCCCTTTTCCACACACCAGACTAGGGGCACTATAGGGGAAATAGTGTGTTTTTTTTTTTTTTTTGTGTGTGTGTGTGTGTGTGTGCGAGGTTCCCATTTTTGTTTAAAAAAACACTTTCAAATCCAACACGACCCAAAATTTCTCTTAACCTTAACCCTTAAAATTCGGGGTTGGGCTGATGGCCACCCCACTAAGTCCAACCAAACCCTCCCTGTCTTATCTGGGTGTCTATTTTCATTCTGATATCCATAAATGACTTTCTTGTTTAATATCTACCATAAACTTTGGGTTGCCACTTAGAGCCTGTTTGTTAATGATTTTGCTCTCTAGAATGCTGATTTTTTATGCCACTATTCATCTGCTTTCTGGAGAGCAACTGCCTTCCCACCGTAGCTGAGGGGTGGCTTTTTCGGACATGTGTTTTGATGATTTTATAAATTGACCCTTTCCATAACAATGAATTCCAAACTTACCTATCTAATAATAGCATTATTTGTCCTATGACGTCTGATATCGTCGTTTTGAAAACATGATTTTCTAAAACAGCTTTATCACAGTAAGTATTAGACATCAGCTTTCTAAAGCGGCACCATGGTTACCATAATTCATCAACATGGCTGCGATCTCCGAACCGGATCGCGCGTTCCCGAACGGGGGTCGTCGGCGATCCGGAACGGCGATATCAACGTTCCGTCATTGCATCGCTGGGTTCTTTCAAGAACAAGGGTTCACGAATCGTACATCTTTTCACCACAGTCAGAATCGTGGTATGTTGACGCAATTGCTATGTTAAGAAACAGTCCAGTTGAAGTTCCAATCGTCAGAAAATTTAGTGCGATGGATTTTATGAGGAGAACACAGGAGAGAAGAAGAGATCGTGGAGAGAGGGAGAGACTGAAGAAAAAAAGTCAAACGTTCTTATCAACTTCCTACAATTTAGATAACAGTTACTTATTATTAGTGGCGGACCCAGAAATAAACGTGGGATACTGTTTTAATTTCCGACTTAAAAAGAAAGATAAAATTATAAAATTGCATACGTAATGTTTTTTTTATTAAGAAACTAGATCATTGATTACATAAACAACTCTTGTAGCAGTAGATTTTCAAAGTACTTTCTTTTTTCAAAGTACTTAACTAGTACTACCAAATATAATAACATCATATTACTATAAAAATGCATTATTAAAATTCATAACTACTTAAATGCGCTCAACATTCTGGATAAACGAATTTCGATCCACTCAAGCGATCCGGAGAAGCCTACCCCCAGCGAACTGAATTCTATAAGGTAGTGCGTTCCGCGATCCCGTTCCGCGTTCCTGATCTGGAGCGATCCGCGATCCAAGTAACCTTGAGCGGCACAACATTTCCAAACTAGCCCTAAGTCTGTTGTGTTCGAGTTGGGGCTTCTGAAGTCTCCTGGTCCGTATGGGATTCAAACCTATCTTATTTTCGGTGATTGTGGAATAATGTATCCACTCCGGTCATTCTTCTGTTCTTTCTTTTTCCTGTCTTCTGGTCATCTCCTGAAGAGGATGTCAATGAAACATATATTGTTCTAAGGGTAAAAGACATTTTCCACCCTCAGTTTATCGATTAAATATATTTTCCTCATAATTTATCGATAAATACTTTTTGCACCCCTGTCAGTGGATCGAGAGTGGATGGAGCTAACAGAATGGGCTAAATAACATATTTACTATCACTCTGAAGAAAAATTACTCTATTATATTAATTTTCTTCTCCTCATCATCTCATTTGTAACCTAGCCCCCCCGGGTTCGGATTTTGTGCAGTGGTGATCGCTGCAGTACTCATGCAGTACAAATCGAGTGGTTTGGGGAGTGCCACGTGGTGAGGGTGAGGGAAACAAAAAAGGCAGTAAAACCCACCACGCGCTCACACCCTCCCCACCAGCTGTTTAATGTTTCAACTCAATTTCTTCATCTCTCACCAATCAAGTCTCTCTCTCTCTCTCATCCCCACATTTGTTCTCTTTTTTCTTTTTTTCTTTTTTTTTTTTCTTTTCAACCACTGCCAACTCATGCCTTCCCCACAATTTACTCTAACAACTTCTTTTAAATAATTAAAAATGAATATGGCGCCAAAAGAATATATTGCTACTATATAAAATTTATCTTTTCACCATAGTATCATCAAATCTAACGGTAACATTCAGAAAAGTCATTCAACGGTAATATATAAAATATTATACACAAAACCATTTCCTTCCATGTACTATTTTATGTTTAATGATTTCCAATAGCATATATAAAATTATTTACGAAATATTTTTTTTGATTGCATTACTATTTATTTGTATTTTGTCTAAAGTATATAAACTCATAGAAAATATTGAAAACGTATATATAGAAAAGAATTGTATGAGTCTCTCTCCATCATGAAATACATTATTTGTAAGCTTTTGACAGGAGTTCGTGCATTCATCCACTAGTGGAGTTCACTATCTCATCTTTTCTTATACGTAAGTTGTTGTTTTTTTTTTTTTTTTTTTTTTTTTTTTTTTTTTATGTATGATTAGTATGTAAAGT
This sequence comes from Linanthus parryae, assembly GCA_023055425.1. Taxonomy (NCBI): domain Eukaryota; kingdom Viridiplantae; phylum Streptophyta; class Magnoliopsida; order Ericales; family Polemoniaceae; genus Linanthus; species Linanthus parryae. The sequence goes on from JALGPY010000002.1 coordinate 78,877,486, forward strand.
GAATCGTACATCAAAATTGCTAACTCCATTTTTATTTGTAAAATGAAGCTTATTGCGCATCGAATAAGCGGTGGTGCTTCTAGGAGAATGGATTTTGGTGAGGAAGAACAAAGTAATGCGCAAGACGATGGTAAAATTGTTTTGCCAAAAGTCGGTATGGAATTTGACTTTGAAGTTGATGCATATTCTTTTTATAATGGGTATGGGGCGTTAGTGGGTTTTGGTGTCCGTAAAGATTGGATAAATACCAATAAAGCTAAGATAGTTATAACTTCCCGGCGTTATGTTTGTTCAAAAGAAGGTTTTCGAAGTGTAAAACCACAAAATGCGGAAGTGAGGTATCCGCACAAAAATACAAGAACTGGTTGTAAAGCACATATGGTTGTTGCACTTCAGAAGAATAACAAATATTCTGTCACAAGTTTTTCTGACGAGCACTATCATGAGTTTGTCGCTCCCACTGCGAGCCATATGATAAGATCTCAGAGAAAAGTCTCCCATGTCCAAGGAATTGAAGCTAGTTTGGCCATGCATTCTGGATCAAACAAAAGCAAAATTTTGACTATATGAGTAAACAAGTTTGTGGGAGAGAAAATCTTGGATTTCTCCGTACTGATTTAAAGAATTATTTGTTTGTAAAACGTCAAAAGGATGTGGAATTGGGAGAAGCTGGAAGTTTGTATTACTATTTTCATAAAAAACAATCCAAAAATTCTGATTTTCATTATGCCATACAAATTGATGAAGATAATCAAATCGCAAATATTTTTTGGACAGATGCAAAAATGAGAGCTGATTTTGAAAAATATGGCGATGTAGTCGTTTTTGACACAACATATAGAATCAATAAAGAGACTAGGCCTTTTGCACCATTTGTTGGTGTAAACAATCACAAGGAGACGGTAGTTTTTGGTGCAGCTTTAATGTACGATGAAACTATCGAATCTTTTAAGTGGATTTTTAAATCATTTCTTCAAGAAATGACGGATAAAAGACCAAAAACAATTCTTACTGATCAAGATGCAGCAATGGCTAATTCTATATGCGATATTTTTCCAGATACGTATCATCGTTTGTGTGTGTGGCATCTACACCAAAACGCCCTAAAACATTTGAGTCATGTATTTAGAAGTTCAAAATGTTTTGCTGACGATTTTAAGAGATGCATTTATGATTTTGAGGATGAAGAAGATTTTTTGAATGCATGGGAAGACTTGTTAGTAAATTATGATCTTAAGCAAAATTCATGGTTGGAAGGGATTTTTAAAGAACGAAAAAAATGGGCATTAGTTTATGGTAGACATACATTTTGTGCTGACATGAAAAGCACACAATTGAGTGAAAGTTTCAATAGTACTCTCAAAAGGTATCTTAATTCCAAACTGAATGTGCTTGAATTTTTTAATCATTGTGAAAGAGTTTAGATGATGTTAGATATAATGAATTAACTAGTAATAATGATATGACACAAAAAATACCAATATTAAAGATAGATGCCATTCTATTGCACCAGGCTAGAGATATTTACACCGGAAAGGTATTTGAGTAATTCCAGATTGAATTTGAGAAAACTGTTAGTCTTGTTGTCAGTCACATTGAAGAGAAACAGTCACGTACAATTTACAAAATTGGAATATACGGAAAAACTCGTGAGCATACTGTTATATTTGATACCTCAAATGATACAATTTCTTGTAGCTGCATGAAGTTTGAATTTGTAGGGATTTTGTGCTCTCATATTCTTAAAATGCTTGATCGTCGAGATATCAAGTACATTCCTTCCAAGTACATTATGGAAAGGTGGACAAAGAATGCTTCTACTAAAGCTACAAGCCCACGCCCCAGAACTAATGAATGTGTAGATCCGAAATTAGAAAAGATGGCATGATACAAAGATTTATGCCGAGAATCCGTTAGTATTTCTGGAATGGCGGTAGAGACAAGAGAGGACTATGACTATTTTCGAGCTATCCTCCAAGAGGTAAGGTCAAAACTGCAAAGACAATCAAATTCTGTTACCACCTCAAGTATACCACCACGGGACTTAGTCGCCAAAGAGAGCATAGATATCACGCAAGTGAAAGGGTTGAAGAAGAGGCAAGGTGGTGTTCGAGGAGGATCTCGACTGAAAAGTGGCCTTGAGACTAAGGCAAAGAGACCAAGGAAAAAAATTTCTAAAAAAGTACGAAGTCCATTACCATCATCTCAATTAGAAGGCACAGAGGTAATGTTCTTCTTTGTACATTCTTTATCGATTAAGGTACACATATTTTTCGTGTTTAGTCACACTTTTAAATTTTAATTTGTAGTTATTTCACAATCAAAGCCAGAGTTCTCATCAAGTGGCAAACTCCATAGTTGGTGCAGAATATTTTGTTTCTACATACCAATCTCAGGTATAATTTTAACTTTCGTAGTGTGAATATTTAGTGCAAAATCATTTTTTTTTCAAGTTTTGAGCTCTGTATTTAATTTGCAGATGTTTTTACAAGAAAACAATATATTTTCAAGTCAGCCTCAATGGCATACGTTATCTCAAGAAAATAATGTATACCCAAGTTAATCTCAATTGCTACAAGTAAGTCTCAGATTATTTTTATTAAATTTTTACTATTCACTCTTAAGAAAGTTATGTAGTATGATATTTGTGTCTTTTATTACACATATGATATGTAGAGGCGTGCAAGGGGATGGAACAAATGGAGTTTCAATAAATCTCAGTGAAAGCATTCGAGTAATAAATGTAATTATTTTACTACTTTTGCAAATCCTTAGTACTTTTTCTATTCGAACAAAGCTGGAAGAGAATAAATTTTGAGACATTTTTTTCTTTAGCCAACTATGTTATTGTTTCTTCACCAGTTTATTTGTAGCAGTACTAATTATGCTTGTTGAATTTTAGTAGTGTCATGATGGACAGAGGGGCTCCAAAAAATTGTTTATTACTTTTGAAAGTTTTTAATTGGCTTATGTAGTTCTGACAAAAAAAAAATGAGTAGCAATGCAATCACAAAGTAATTTCGAATGTATTTTTCTGTATGTTACCGTTAGATTTGATGGTACTATGGTGACGAGATAAATTTTATATAGTAGCAATATATTCTTTTGGCACCATTTTCATTTTTAATTATTTAAAAGAAGTTGTCAGAGTAAATTGTGGGGAAGGCATGAGTTGGCAGTGGTTGAAAAGAAAAAAAAAGAAAAAAGAAAAAAGAGAACAGATGTGGGGATGAGAGAGAGAGAGACTTGATTGGTGAAAGGTGAAGAAATTGAGTTGAAACATTAAACAGCTGGTGGGGAGGGTGTGAGCGCGTGGTGGGTTTTCCTGGCTTTTTTTTGTTTCCCTCACCCTCGCCATGTGGCACTCCCCAAACCACCCGATTTGAACTGCATGAGTAGTGCAGCGATCACCACTGCACAAAATCCAAACCCCCCTCTCTCTCATCTCTCACGGCAGAGACCCCAGATCTCGTCGCTTCTTCTTCTTCTTCTTCTTCTTCTTCTTCTTCTCGATCGAGAGAGAGAGAGAGAGAGAGAGAGAGAGAGAGAGAGAGAGAGAGAGAGAGAGAGAGAGAGGCAGAGGGAAAGGAGGTACATGATGGTGACAGTTTAGGTTGGTGTTGATGGTGGCGGCTGTGCCTGGGTCTTGGTGGTTCAACGGGGAGAGAGAGCGTCAAAACAGGGGAGAGTTGTTGGTTTCTCTTCCCCATCTGTCGCAGCTCCGACTAGCCCAGCCACCGCCGACTGTAGTGGATGTGTATCTGGGTTGAAGGAATCGTTGCTGGAAATGAGAATTTGAGGAATATACCCAGTGGCGGAGCCAGGATTTTACCGTAGGGGGGCACACTCTCATTTAAGGATAAACTTCATTAAATATCAAACGTTTTGTTATAATCGACCTGGCTAAGTTGGTTAAGTACTCTCCTATTGACTTCGGTGATCAAGGTTCGAGTCTCCACAGGCGCGCGCTAATTTTGTTGTTGTTTTTTTTTTTTAATTTTTTGTGGAAAAAAATATAAAACGCACAGAGGAGGACTCGAACCTGAGCCCCTTCAATTCTTAACCCAGAACTTTACCACCTCCGCTGGGGACACACTTGAGATTAGGAGGGGGGGGCACGTTTTTATTTATAAATAGAACCAATTAATTTTTTTTTTACAAATTAAAGGTAATCTAGTGTTTTCGGAAAATTTTGGGGGGGCACGTGCCCCCCCGTGCCCCTACATGGCTCCGCCCCTGAATATACCGAGTAGTGTTCTTGCGGGACTTACCCATTTTAATGCTTAGTCACTTATTGTTTGATCTAATTGAGCTAGGGTTTTAGTTTAGTAGTTGATTGAGAATGCCCAGCTAGAGCAGCTCTGAAAATGGTGGTGCTCTTAAAATAATCTGTGTACAATTGTAGAATCACCAAGGGTTATGCAGCTGAAAATATCTAAAAAATTAATTTTGATATTTTTTACATTAGCATGATCACACTTCAGTTATAAATAAGTGTATTCAATTACTTGACTTTCAGAGCTCTTTAAAGTTTGTTAAATTGATCAAGTTAGTGATCTATAATTTAATATCATACCAAGCAGATTGTGATTCCCATTTAAGTTAAATTTTATTTTAAAAAAATACAGCTGATTATTGAGATTTTCAGCTGATACCAAACAAGCTCTAACAATACATTTTTGGAAGTGCTAAGCAATCATAAGCTAGGCGTGGTAATAGCAGGGATTTGAAAGTGTGTTAATAAGTAATTTGCCTCTAAAAATAATAGCCCAAATCTTGCAATAATATAAAAATAAAAGAAGAGGGGGCAGTTTGATATTAGAGTAAAATTAGATTGATGTGTAACAATCGCGGCCGTAGGATTGATCTTGTTTATGTGTGATGACGGAATATAGATGAGAAAAAAGGGAATGAAAGTGGTGGATTCCATTGTTCTGCAAATCGCCTGGAAACCCTAACCCTAGACGACGATGTCTGCCGTTCGCCGCAAAGAGATGGAGCTGTTACAGAAGCGCAAAGAGAGGGCGCTGGTACAGAAAGCAGCAGCAAAACAGGGGAATGGATGGGTTGGTTGGAAGTCTACCGGTCGTCGCAAAGAGATTGCAGAAGAACTGGCGATGTGGAAGGAGAGCGTGGAAGGTCAAGTATCGACCTTTGACTTGGAAGAGATTGCAGAAGAACAGGCGACGTGGAAGAAGAGCGTGGAACCTCAAGTTTCTACCTTGGACTTGGGAGGTCTGAAGCCTATGGATGAGGTAAGCAGCACCAAGTTTGGATTCATCTGTGTCCGCATATTCGATCTTAAGAGAGATTCCCGTTTCTTTTTCATACCTGTTCGTGATTTGTTGCCGCTGCCGGAACATGGGTGGCCGTCGCTAGTTGTTGGAAAAACTTCACGGACGCCAACACCAACAACCCCCCAGTCGTCTAATTTCAACATAAAAAAAAAACCTGTGTCGATTGGCTACACTTTTGTGACCACAAGTCCGCGTTTTGGTCGCATTCTCACCACCGGGTCTGCATATCGACCTCCTTTCGTTTCGCCAGTGTTAGATAAGGACATTAGTTCCATGTATTCTAGCCCTGTGTTTGTGTATCCCAACTTATATGTCATGGCCAGTGCATCTGGAGAAAAATCCTCCGACTTTTATGCTCTTGATCTCTCATCCGGAGGCTGCTGGAAGAAGCTCCCTAGCATGACGTTTCGTAAATTTTTCCCCAGAGCCATCTCTGTAGACCGTGATATTTATTGTTTTGGAAGCCCGGTTTTGTCTTTTGGTGGGGTGGTGGGTCCCTTTGTGGATGTTTACAACGTCGACAAAAATCTTTGGACACCGGTCAAGTCTAATTTCATACTCCCCTTCTCTAGTGTGGGAACACTCACGGTTCCTTTAAAAGACGACGACCCCAAAAGTAGTAGTAGTACTGGCGGCGGGGGCATTCACATCCTTCTTCACGATGAAAACCTTGGTAGCCATTCGTGCACATACGATATAGCTGAAGAATGTTTCACACTACTCCCCGAGAAATCCCTTTCCTCCTTGGTGAAGTCTCAGCCGGCTGTGGTGGACGGTGTCTTGTATTGTTACGAATTCAACCAGGGACAACTGGTTGGCTACGACCTGAATAGTTCTAGTGACCGCAGCGTGTGGACTCCTATCCCGGTTTGGGGGTTTTCCCAGAAGATCTTCCCACGTTTTATGCGATTGCACCTGCTTGGCATCGGGAACAGCATGCTTTGTGCTATAACCACCTACTTGGACACTAGTTCACTTATGTGTACATTTTTCAAGATGTTTAAGAAGGAGATGAACAAAAGAAACCCTCTGAGAGCGGTTGACCACCAACCAACAACAACTGTGATGATACTTGAAGCTCACTACGCATGCACCAGAGTGTATGCCATCCCTGGATATGGAGAAATACGTGACTGTCTCTTCGTCTAGGAAGTTAGGTATACTACTTGATAGCATGCACTCCTTTTATTGGACTTCATTACGTACTTCCTTACCCGCCGCACACGTTGCTACTTGAGATATTCAAGTCTCATAAACTGTTTCTTTGACTGTACTAGTCTCCATACTTTGTGTTTCATAAACAGTTTCTTTAAGCGGTACTAGTCACTTCCCTAACCCTTTCATAAGATGCAAATAGGACCACATATATTAAGTTATGACAAAAGACCCCAGATGAAACCCAACTAAAAAATGTGTGTCTGTGTATATATGTGTGTGTGTCTGTGTTTATGACACACACTCACACTAGTGCACAACCCGTGCTCTCAGGGAACTACCCGGTGCAACCACACATATATAAACAGTGTATATATATGTGTGTGTGCATCTTCGTCAATGTATATTTGAGGAATTTAATTGTTTGATGAGTTAATAATAATAATAATAATAATAATAATAATAATAATAATAATAAAGACAATACTCAACGACCAGGGCCCCACTACTCAACGACTCCACCCTACAATTTCTCCAACTTGGAGGCTGGTCCAATTTCAGAACCAAACCAACTTGTCTTACCAAAAAGCCAGCGTCAACAATCAAGTTCCATTATGCTCAAACGTTGTTTCCTTACTAGCAATCTTAACTAAATACATGAATGGACCGAATACCAATGTCAATTTGCTCAAGTATTTCTTTACGAGAGCAATCTCAGCTAAAGACATGAATGCAGCTCAGGTATGTGTGCACAGTGAATCCTGCATACTAATTTGAAGGCTCAAACTTCAAACACCCCGTAAGTTTCTAAAGTGATTTGTGATAAAGTAAAATGAATTCATAGTATTTCATACTGATAGTAAGTTAAATGTGCAACCATCCTTGAGGAAGAGGTCGCCGAAAGATCCACATAAGAATCATATATAAGCAGCAAAAAGAATACGTGTGATCTCATGTCACAACCCTGTTCGAGTTCAAGAAGATATCCAGAACTTCGATTACCTATCCAAAAAAGAAGTAGCCTTTTCTACTCAAGTCATCCAGTTCGAGCCAAATATATGCAGAAGCATTAGTCAGCCTTATAAACGTGCAAGAGTGCCTTAAAATTTCTGATTAAAGACAAGTTCTCTCCAGCATATAATTAAGTTTACCTGGTTTCAACTACAAAAATCTGAGCATGCACGATATACTCAAACAGCTCATCCATTGCACCCCAAAATTCTACAACAAAGGTGTCAATAGTTCTACCAATAGAAGCCCGAATAGATCACTGAACATCAATGAAGCAAAGTTTCCCCATTCGGTTGTTAAGATTAAACAAAAGACAATGCTTGGCAATAATACCATCAAATCCTAACATTATAACGCCTTGCCAGGCGATTCACAGTTCCATCCCCTGTAACACCGTCTACAAGCTCAAATTTCTTATGATTTGTCTTCAGTGTCTCTGTCTGTTGATTAGCAAGCTTCTCTTCCTCTTCCAGTTGACACTGACACGAATTTATACATGTATTATTGTTTACTTGGACTTCTAAAAGGGTACAAAGAAAATGGCCATAACGATAAAGACACAAGAATTCACCTGCGTGCTTATTTGTCACATTCTTGAGCTTCTCCACTACCTGGAAATCAGGATCCTTAGGATCCAACCAACGGCACTGTATCGTTCTTCCTGGCTTTCTCGGACGGTCATCGAACATTTCCATCACAGCAGGACGTGAACGGACAGGTCTAGGCATCCCGGACATCATGAAGGGGAAATTAATCATTACTGACACGATTTCTTTTGCCTGCTTCGCACTCTCCATCTCAACCAGAGCACAATGTGTGGCGTTCTTGGGTGCCGCGTAGTTAAGAATCAACTGAACTTTGTTGACGCTTCCAAATTGATTCAGAGCTGTCCTCAGAACAGGTTCGGTGACTTGAGGTGAGAAGTTGTCGACGTAAACAGTGCGCTTAACCTTCTCTTCAAATGCAGCATACTCCTGTTCAGGATCCATTTTGTCCTGTATAACAAGTTTTTCAATGTAACCAAGCCGAATCAAGAAATCAACTATTGCTGAAGACTAACTGTTGGAAGCTGGCTAATCAGCCTAATTTCACCCCACTAACATACTCTATTTGAGCTACAGTTGCTAAAAGTGATTCTATCATTTGACTTCTATATTTGCAGCTAAAGAATTTGCTTGCTCTTATAATCATTCTCAGTCTGCCAGTAATAATTCAACATGAGCATAACACATGCAAGCAGATGGTGCGATATGGGGAGCTATATTGCTCATCATCGAATTGTACAATATTGCAAAAATTGTTCAAAGCTTATGGATCTCTAGTGTTTGCTATCATGATGCAGAGCATGGTAGAGAATTACTTTGATAGGTAAACCTTCACTGGTACAAAGGAAGAGGTAAAGCAATAAAAGCATCAAATAGGAATAGGAAAAGAAGCATCAGTACTGAATACTGATGGAAGCCTCTTTCTTCCCTAAGAAGACAATAAATTGAAGGTCAGGGTGATCTAAGTCATAAAAAATGCACGAGGTCTGTGTGTTGTAACTCATAAGATCAAAAGTAAGTATTGGTTACACTTAACAGTCAAAGTTACAACAAAGCTTAAAAAACATGCATCAGATGACTCGAAAAAAGGCAACATAAAATCTTGGAATTTCTTATGTTATACTTGTAGCTCCTCAGTATAAAAGCCCCAACATAATTTTAACATATTCAAAAGTAACTCCACCTCTTGCTAGAAATCTCCAATAAGCACGTAAACATGGAATAGAACCAAGACAAACCAAGCAAGTGGAGGCTGTGCCACCGTATTGAAAGACAATTGATCAATTCACTTTCTTTTCTGAAATTTTAGTGTTTCCTCTGTCTTTTGTTTCCTCTCTCCTGTGACGCTAAACCATTAGGTCTTCGGGTATTTCCTCGCACCAGAGACAATAATGTATAGCTTAAAGTGCAACCTAGAGAGCAGGTCTTTGACGACGATAATGAGGTCATCTTGTAAAATTCTCACCACAAAATGAAACAATGATAGCCAAAAGAACATATAGCTAGATATAGTATTGCTGTGCTCACAAAGTAAGATGCCACTTTTACATGCCACGTCCCTTTACGTAAACTTTTGGAAGCATCAACGACTAGGAATGACATTAAAGTACTTATCTTTGGTACTTTTGTCAGAGAAGTGTGAATGGATACTGAAGAAGCAGTTAAAGTTTCCTCTTGAACTGTTACATCCTTGCTTTCCTCGTAGCCCCAAGATAAAAGAAAAAAGTACAAGCGATCACTATCTTCTTTATTACTCAAACGTCTCATTAACACAACATCTTCCTACACCACTCTCACCAACACAGGATCTACAGGTATTTAAGTCTCTGGTTGTAAGCATTTTACTTTTATTGATCCGTAGTTCCCGTACGTAATAGTACAGCTCTAGGTATTTCAGAATACAATTCTCGGAGATGTAGTTTCTTCATTCTGTAGTTCAACCTATTGCCCCTGAGCAGAACATTCCTTCAATTCTTCATCCTTACCTCCAAAAAAGGTAAGTTTTTTTAACTTGAGTCAGGATCCAGTTCGAGCAAAAACCCATATCTCGCAACTGTAATCTGTGAATAATGCTGCAAAAGCCCTCTATCTGACTGATGGAGACAGCTCTTCCTCCTTCCTTCTCCGAGATAGACGAGAAAGCATTAAAATCACCTACTACACACCACGGCCGATTGCCCGGCCATAAAGTTGCAAGTAAGCTCCACGAGTTATGTCGCTCATACCTGTCCGGATTCCCATAGAAACCCGTCAAAATACCCTTCTTGGAACCGCTGTCAAAGGAGACCTCGCCATGTATGTGGTGGTCCGACCAGTTAATCAAGTCAAAACTAACCGAGCCATCCCATAGCAAAGCAATACCTCCTCTTCTACCGCCTCCATTGCCGTCACAGTCCCGAAAGATACCATTGTTCACACTCAATCTTCAGCCAACCCATTCCATTTCCCTTGCATACAACTTTGTCTCCATTAAGAAGACGATATTCGGCTTTCTTCTCCCCACTAGATCGCGAAGAGAAGCCACGCTACGGGGGTTGCCAAGCCCCCCGCACGTTTCAGCTTGAGAGATTCATTGCTCCTGGCTGGACTGCGTCGCAGCCTCAGCCAATATAAGTTTCGGGTTATTTAAGGCGCCCCCATCCTGTGTCGGAATCTGATGAACAGAAACCTGTGGAATTGCTGATTGTGATCCAACCGTATCATTGTTGAGCAGAGAACTATTACTCGGGTTTGCATGAAGGGACACATGTGGAGAGGTCTCCAAAGTTGCTGGACTAGGAGAAGAAATCACCTTCCTAGAGACTGTTTGGTGTGTCACGTGTAAATTTGGAGTCTTGTTGCCCTGTTCTTTAGACTTTTCCAACACATTTGAGACTTCCCCTTTCATTCTGTTACTCATGGGAGCACGTCGGACATTATGTCCTGCCTGTATCAGCGGCTTCGCTCCTATCTGGTTCTGATCAGGTCCCCTCCCCGCAGCTCCAACAGTGTGACCGGCATTACGCCCCCGACCTCTTCCTCGACCTCGCCTACCCCCTCTTCCTCTTGCGTTTGCTGTGTCTCGGCCTTCCTCCAAATCCCTTATATTCAGTGTGGGATTCGACGATAGATTAGTTTCATTGACTTTCCTCTTCGCCCCTGTCGTGATGCTCTCCGGTTCGCTAGCAGTGGCCTTCGCCTTCTGTGCGGTCGTGAGCTTAACTGGTATAGTAGTAGATCCCTCCGAAAAATTGTTAGCCAGGGGATTCGTAAAGGAAGTCATCCCTGGCACTGACTGTTGCTCAAACCCTTTGTCAACTTCCATATCACCGATGAACTTGTCCCCTTCTGTTTCAAAGCCCCACTCAACTTCAGATTCTGACTTGTCTTCCACAATAGCAGCATCTCCTTTGTCTTTGTCCATCGCATCCATGGCCGGTTGAGTTTCTGCTGGAACCTCTGGGAATCGCATCTCACTATCGTCAAAAAACTTCCTCTTTGCCGGTGGTCTAAAAAACATCCACTCACCGAACCCCGGCGAGGTCTTTGTTTTCGTTTCTTCACTCACTGCTCGACAGTCGCGACTATAATGGCTAACCCTTCCCCACCACTCGCAAGCACCCGAAAGACGCTCGTAGGTAAAGCTCAACCATCTCTTTTTACCGAAAAGTTTGATGAATTTACCTCTCATAAGAGGTACATTGATATCAACTTTAACCCTTGCCCGCATATAGTCTCCGGCCTTCCCGTTCAAAACCCTCGAATCCGTCATAACCACCGGCCCAAGTAATCTAACTGCTTTGCGGAGTTCTTCCTCAGTTTGGAGATAAAATGGTAGGTTAGATACCTGCACCCACACGTCGATTCTCCCGAGTTTGGCCAGATCCACTACGCCGTTGACCGACCATTGTTGCAGAAGCAATAAGTTCTCATCGAATAACCAAGGACCGCCGTTAAGGACCTTCTGCATTGTTGCCTCAGACGACAACTCGAAGACAAATTTGTTTGGAGATGGTTCATGAATCTTCGTCTGTTCACCCTCCGGCCAAATATTCTTGAACAAAATTTTCATCGCCTAGGTGTTGAAGGTAACTGGGTGCAGAAAGGTTCCAAGAAGGCACGGGCCGCAACTTTGGATCGCCTCTAAACAGTACTCATCATCATACTCGTCTGTATGTTCCTCCTCCATTGAAAGGTTTCCAAACTGTCTCGTTAGTGACTCACTGTCCTCCATCGAAAGATCGCCGTCAAAGAACTTCTGGCTGCTGTTCGGTGGTTTAGTCTGAAGCTCTATGGTTGAAGATCGCTGTGCCGTCGACAGAGAAGGAGCTACTGCGAAACCCTAGTTCGTCCCCTATTTCGCTCCGAAAAGTCCGGAGCTAAAATATCCACGTGAAACTATTATTGAGCAAATTTTACTCTACTGTAATAACAAACTTAATCAAAAAATTGAATCATTTTTATATCCACATTAGAGCTGACAAACTTGACCCGGACCCGCCAACCCACCCGTATCCGCCTCATTTACACGGGTTCGGGTCTTCTTATAAATCTAAACGGGTTAAATTGAACCCGCATAATTCAACCCGCTGAATTATACGGGTTAAGAGGGTTGAAAATTGAACCCGCGCACACCCGTTTATTGGCCTCTCTCAGTGCAGCGACTAGATCAAGCGGGTGGGTCGAATAGCCGGCGACGATCGAAGTGATGCATCCTTCGACGAATACTTTGACACCCATGTTTTTGAATATCAATTGAATATTGAAATCTCAGTCAAGATTTCAACTTCCCCATAAATTAGGAGTTTCTGGGTATCGATTGAAGAGGATAAGGAGATAAATTTAATTCGATTTTGGTTTGGGGTAGTTTCAGTTGGACCAGTTGGAGTTGGGGTTCATCTAACAGAAGATCAGTAGATGAGAATGTTTGCCGGAGAGGATGGATGTAGAGTGTGGAACGATGGACCTCCGAGACATATAATTCCATAGATCTTCTGCAACAATGGCTACAAAATTCTTCTAGAGAGAGAGAGAGAATTATAAGATGGTTTTGAAGCTAGCCATTCTGCAAAAATGGCGACGGGAAAGTGAGCCTCTTCTCATGAAAACCCGTTATGGTGAGGAATCAATTACAGAGCATGACGGAGGGATAAGGACGAGAAGATAAAGAATCACTGGAGATTTATTTTAGGGAAATTGACACTAAACCTACCTGCAAAATGTGTGTTCCGGGACAGAAAACCCCATTCACTTTCAATTTCCCACTACAATCCCCTGCAATATAAACATTTGGGACACATAACCATAAATTGTTAACGACGTTAAAAAAACTAACGGAATCTGATCACATGCTAATCAGGTGAGGGGCCATACCGTCCAAACACTCAATTTATTGAGGGTAAAGCTGTATTTTTCGTTGTCTTTCTTTCTTTCTTTCTTTCTTTCTTTCTTTCTTTCTTTCTTTCTTTCTTTCTTTCTTTCTTTCTTTTTTTTTGAGAAACACGTTGTCTTTCCCTTCTCTGATTAAAGAAAGGGGTTTTCTTCTTTTTCGATGCATCAACATTGTACCAGCAGGACCGTTGCTGTCACATCTAATTAAGGAACATGACTTTCTCTCGGAAAATTGAGGAGACAGAGAGTGACGGAGATTATGAATATGGAGTTGAGCGAGAGACTCACAGAGGGATTTGCGAATTGATTGAAAAATTCGCAAAGATTGATCGAGGGATTCTGCTATGTCGATTGAGAAGTAATGGCTTCTAAGTTATGCCGATGTGGAGTTGCAGACGAATTGAAGCCGTATTGGAAAGCAGATAACCCGGGTAGACGATTCTACGGATGCAAGAACTTGGCACCGGTAATACGTTGAACCTGCTCGTGTTAGTGCAGTTGATCACTGTCGAATTCTCAAAAGTACTTAAATTTGGACAAGAATGTTGATGATAGAACTGAATGTGAGGAGTGGAGGTAAAGCGAAGATCATGGGATTTGTTTCGAAGACGGATAGTCTTATTTCGCAAAACACCATGACTTACATGGTCCTGGTGAACTTGTTCAGGTCTGAGCCTAAGCAAGAAAATCTGACATTGCCAACATCATTTGTTCCTCAGAACTATGGAATTCAAAGCTCCTAGGCTCTATTGGAATGTTATAATTCATTGTGATTGTGTACTTCAAAGTTTCCTTCCTTGTTTTCCAATTGATTGGTGGATGCACTTTTCTGGAATTGTATTAAGGATTGTGTGCTTCAAGGTTTCCTCTGCATCTCAATCGATATCTGCTTTCTTCTGTTTTGATACCACTCGGTGTTCTTCAATTTTGATACTCAGTCGCAATTCGTAGTGATAGCCCTAGCCCCTTTCTGTTTAGATAAAACCCGAGCGATGTGTTTTTATTTTGCAAACGACTGAAGTGTTGATTAAAACCCACATTAGATAGGAGTGTTTTATTTTAATAAAAAATAATGAGTGTTTTAAACATATCTAATGTGAATATTACGGTTTAGCCCCTCACCTGATTAGCACCTGATCATGTTCCGTTAATTTTTTTTAACGCCGTTAACAATTTGGGGTTATGTGTCCCAAATGTGTATATTGCAGGGGGTTGTCGTGGGAAATTGAAAGTGAAGGGGGTTTTCTGTCTCGAAACACATTTTGCATGTAGGTTTAGTGTCAATTACCTTTTATTTTATTAAAGACAATCAAAAATTAATTGTGATATATACAACACGTGTGATAATATTGACCGTTAGATTGGTCAAACATTTAATCCTACGGATCATATCAAGATCTGAATTGATATTGATTGACAAGTCCTTCATCTTCTGCAATATTATTTAAGAGCCCTTCAAGTTTGTTTTTGTTTTGTTTTGTTTTGTTTTGTTTTGTTTTGTTTTGTTTTTTTGTTTTTTTGTTTGTTTGTTTTTTTTTGTGCAAACTCCTTCAAGGTCGATTGGGCTGGCAGACAACATTTTGACAAACCCATTTCCTTTGTTTTGTTGACTTTTTTGTTTTCAGAAATATGTGGTAGTTTCAAAAAGAAAACAGAAGGTATTAGAAAAATATGGGTACTTTAGCATATGTTTCTTCAAAACGGGTTAGAAATGGGTTAACGGGTCACACTGACCCGTTTATGACCCACCCATAAAACCCGCTACATTTAGCGGGTAGAATGGGTTGGACCCATGTACACATAAACCCATTTATAAACGGGTTGGGTTCACCCGAACTCGCCCGTTTGACACCTCTAATCCACATCACCGGGTCAAAATGACCCAGTGAATAGGAATAAAAGTCAAATTTGATACGAAGAGCTGGGACATAGTGGTAGTCACAAGTGTCTAGGCCTCTTTTTTCTTTCGAGTAAAGTATTTAAGTGGCTTCTTGGCCCAATAAGTCACAACCCAATACATCTATACCGGAATACAGGTTTCTTGTTAAACTGCAAATCATAGAATTTGAGGGATCATTTAGCAAAGTGATTGGCTGATTCGTTCCCCGTACGCCTAACGTGCTCCACGTGGACCTCATCTAGGTCATCCATAAGTCGACACTTTCAGATAAGATATGGTTCAAAGCAGCAACCTCTTCACTCTTTGTTTCTCTTCCACCGTCTTCTTTGAAGAGCTTGAATCCCTTCTAACCAAACGAATCGGATGTTGAGGGACATTGGGAATTGGAGTCCCAATTTCATATACTCAACTTCTTGGTAGAGAACGAAAGTGAGATAGTCGGTTCGATTGGTCTTCGCCGCGATGAATGACCCATCAGAGCTTCGGATAACACAACTAACTCCAGCGCTCCTTGCATGTGAGTCTTGGGCCGCACCATAGTTGATCTTCACAGAGGTTTGGATAGGAGGTTTCTAGCAATCGGGACCCATCTATGTTAAGCATGTCGTCTCTCTGTCGCCGAAGACCTCTTTGAAGCTAGATAAGTATATTTTCGTCTTCTCGCCACTTACTCTGCGTTTAGTTTCTGATATTCAAACATTGATTTGTTCTGATTGGTCCATAAATACTCCAAAAGAAAATGGACCATTCTTCATCTGCTTGATGGTTGTGAATAAAAGAAATCTTAAATCCATTTTTGGAGATTTCATGATCTAGTACTAAGAACTTGGCTTCCCATTTCAGTAGACCAAATCTTAGTGGAGTTCTTACACAGCATAAAAAGATGATCTTCGGTTTCTTCATACTTACCACACAAAGACCAGAGGGGGAAATCGCAACGTCCCTCTTTATTAAATTCGCCGCGACCTGTAATGCCTTCTTCGATGCTCTCCAAAGTGGGTCATGTCTTGTTACTATCTTGAAGCTTGAGGGTCTGTTGATCATTTTTTCCTTGAAGATGCGAACCCTCGTGCCATCTCTTATTTTCCATATTGATTAAATCTCGACCTGCCAAAATACTTCGAAAAACATGAGAATTTTGGCATTGAGCTCCATGTCAATAAAGTCACTGTTTCTAAATTACATGTTTTTTTAAAACAAGAAAACTAAACTTGAAGGGCTTCTCAGGAACCTCCGAGTTTGTTTTGCTAGTAGGGAAATATTGAAGGTCGATCCGGGTTAGCAATAGGTCACTCCATCGGCAGATTGCAGTTGACTATCGAAAATTGGAGGACTTACAAGCAGGGGGAAGTCTGACCCATCCAAAATACGGGAGATAATTGATGACGAGAATGAGTCTCGGCATGTTGGTTGTAATCGGGGGAGTATCAATTGGGCTCCTAGATCATTGGAAGGTTCTTGCTCAATTTTCGTTGATTTCAGAAATGTGTGGATCCAAATAAAGAGGAACCAATGATTATTTATAAGGCGCATAATCTATCTAGAAAGCGGAATAGTGAGGAACCCTGTGGTGCTGGTGACTTTTACCACCTTGATAAAGGCTGATGTTTAGGTTCCGTTTCTCAAATTTGCTCGTCACGGGTCCCTAATCCCTTTCCAGCTTTTTTGCTAGATCGATCCATTAACACCTTCATCAGCCCTCTGTTTGTGTTTCAATATGTGATTGTGTCTTTTAAGTTTCAAGTTAGAATTTTGTATTGTCTTTTTCAGGATCGGATTCTCAAGGCACTCCGCGGGGTATAGTCAAGCTTCAAGGCGTTTGTGATGTTTGATGGCTTTTTCATTGTCGGTTCATAGGTCTCTATATGTTCTGTTTCTCTTACCTCTTTGTTGAGAGGTTATTTTTTGTTAGTTGTCTTTGTATTTTCTTTACTGATGAGGCTGTGGTTAGTCTAGATATGACTATCTATTGGTGTAAACCTTATGTACTTGTCTTTATATGAATTGAAGTTCTTTTACTTTTTCAAAAATATATATATTTTAAGTCGTTTAAATAATATATGATTAGTGATTAGGAGTTACACTCATCTCAAAGATACCAATAATTCTTTTAACAAAAGTAGCATTTGTAACTTGTGATTAGGAGTCACGGACATCTAATGGACATGAATACAATTCTCAAAGAACTAGCCATCTAGTACAAGGGTTAGGGCATCAAAATATCACCATTGAGATCTCGAGTACAAGCTTCACCTAAAATTTAATTTAAGCTAGAATATAGTTTACATATAATGGTATTCTATGATAATAAATTTTCTCAAAAAAAATGTTAGTAATGAAGATATAGTTAGACATAAGATGTAAGGAATCACAAGATAACATGGATATCGTAAATAGTATGAAACTTTGAGTTGTGCTATGAGAATCATGTACTAGTCATTTAAAAAAAAACATTGCAAAAACAGAAAAATGCGTGAAAGATTTCGGACATCATATTCAATTAAATCTTCAGCTGATTCAATGGTGATTGGTCCGGGCCGAACCAAATTGTGAGATTAGTTCTTGAAATTATACCATGATGTTCTTAATTTTTTTTAAACTATAACTAACACGTTCCAACTGCAAGTGCACAGCCGTCGTGTGTAGTAATAATTCCGGTAAATCCGGGTTTGTCGAACCCAAAGGAGTTCTTGTAAATTAGTTTATATTTCTTAACCTTGTGTGGGCAAAGCGCGTTGATTTTGTTTGCTAAATCCTACTAAAAATAATAGACAACGATCTCAATTAATCAGGTGAATGACTTCACGATTAATGAAGAATGATTACCAAAGTTACTTATGAATGACAAAGTTCAGGATATCTCTACGGTTTCACTAGGAAATTCCACCACTTAGGATTTATGTTCAAGTAACACGAATGCGTTTTATTTAGCTAAACGAGCACAATTACTTTGAACATTCCTCAACCAAAGACTGTATTTAAACCCTTGTACCTGATTCCTCTAGCCTACTCAAGTTTAAATACGCGTTAAGTTCTTGTGATCTACTCTTAGTTCTTAGCCAACTAGCACGATTCCTCAACCCTAGATACAGCTAGTGCACGATTCAAGTTCCGGAAATAAACATTTATTCCTCTAACGTTCATAACCTAAATCAATCCTATTGCTACGTCTAACAATACGAAAGAAGGATTAAGATCATAAATCGCACATAACTAAACAAACCACATTCATTTAAGCTAACTAGCATGAAACCAAATCCATAAATCACCAAAAAGTGGTGTCAAACCCTAGCTCCCTATGAGATATCCTGAATAAAGTGTTTAGCTACGCATACTCATGATCACAATAGAAAGATTGTGTGTGTTCATGAGCAAAAACAAAGAAAAGAAGAGAAATAAAATCTAAACGAATGATCCAAAGCTCCAAGCACAATCTCCAAGCTCTCCCAAAGCTAACCTGCGTTCTCAATGGCTCTCCTCCCTCTCTAGCACCGTTCCTAACTCTCTAATAGTTTAGGAAACGATTTTTTTTAATCATATCTATTACAAAATATCACAAAAACCCCAAAGTTTCGAAACTCCTAAGTAGGGTGATCGTACGATCACTTGTAAGATCACTGCTGCTGAAATTTTTCGCTAAGTGTAAGGTGATCGTACGATCACTTCGTAAGATCACTTTATGGCCAAGTGTAAGATCACTATGTAAGATCACAATCTGAGCAGCAACTATTCCATTCACCTTCATGTTCTTTTTCCTCTTCGTCTTCAACTCCCGAGCAATCCTTTGAGCCTCCTACTTTTCCGAAGTTCACTTTTGCTCCAATGCAACGTCCCGAGTTCCCGATACCTGAAAACCACAACACGAGAAACATACCGGAAGATCAAACGTGATAAAATATCATAAAATCAATGCAAAAAGTGCCCGGATTCAACAATGACGTTCAAAATCTCAAAACATGCTCATTTTCAGAAGATTTGGTCTAAAACTCCTAAAAATGCATCGGAAACATGCAAAACGATAAGGAATCACATAAGAATATAACTCCAATTATGGAGTTATCAAATATCCCCACACTTACCTTTTGCGCGTCCCGAGCAACAATTCAAAATCGACCAACTCTTTCACTTCTCAATTCCACTCACGAGTCAAGTATCCCAACCAAGACCATTGCATACTTTTCAACTTACCGTTGCATACTAACCTTAATTAGCCGACTCAACGAATACACGACTCAACAATGCAACAAGATGATGCAATTCAATCTAGACTCGATCCTACACAAACACATATGTACACAAACCAAAACTTTTTATCTTGTTATGGTGAGATAGGGCAATCTCAATTAGCTCAAACCGGTTCTCATGGAGTGATGAAAAATCTGGGGACAAGGTGTGAATTGAAACTAAACTCGACAACAAGAATTTCCCCTAGTTAGTATAGAAAGCCTAACTTTACTAAGTACAAGAATAGCCTACCTCTTCGCGTGTGCCGAAAGGATAGAATGTAGAGGCTTAGGGACAAAAGGATAATCATGTAGTACAAAGTCCTAAGCGTCACATTCTCACATAAAAACCCACATCTCACACACCCTCACCACGATGATAGGAACCGCAACCCAAAACTCACCGTCTCCGGCCCTCGATCCCCTCAAACCCCGGTACAATAACGATCTCCGTGGCCACCGTCATGAAACGTGCATGAAATGAATACCGCCGTCAATGAACTAGAAACTTTCCACCACTCAATTTACACTAAGCTCAAATTTATTCCTTTATTCAATCTCTCTTTTTCTCTCTTTTTTTTTCTTTTTTTTTGTTTTTGTTTTTTTTTCATATCTCTCTCGATATCCAAAAATGTCACGAAAAATATACTCGAGTGGTCTTCCGAAAGTTAAGCCAAGAAAATACGTTAAGGGGAGGAAGCAAACGATCCAATGAATATATATCACAAGTAAAATCCATCTCCCCTTAACTCAATGAAATACACGGTGCCACCAAACAAAGCCGCAAAATAATCAAAGCACGTGTGTAAGGATGGAGTCCTCAGAAGCTCAATCTTGATGTCCGTAGTCAAAATTCGACATCCCCACACTAGAATGTAAACAAATCTATGTAAGTCTCGTGCCTATCCAAACGATCCTCCTACACCGTGATGATGAAAAGAAACGATACCTAGCACGACCCACCAATCAAACTCAACCAACCCCATTTTCGCGCGATTAGATGTCACGCACACACGGCTCTCCACACTTGTGATCCATGGTGTAATGACATGGACCACCGCCACACCAAAGTGCGCAAGCCTACTCACTCACCCTCACATCCCCTCTAAAATATCAAATGAATCGAAAGCGATCATGTAGAACTCACAAATATGTGCAAATAAGCTCTCCCTCATCGAACCCCCTCAACTACGACTCCCACGTGACGCACTAAAGTGGCGATTCTAAACGATTTATGATGAAGGCCAAGAATCGTCACCCTAGGTCAAGAGGTTAGGAATAAAACCAAGGTTCAAGTTGAGCTTTCTAGTGGTCCTACAAGGTGAGATCTATCAAGCAGTGAGTGCTCTAATACGCATCCTCGCACAGCTGTTTTGTGTGCCACTACGAGGCGAGCTGGCGACTACCTAAGACGTACACATGAACGTTCGGCTTGTTTAGCTCACCCCTAGCTCAACTCTTGTAAGAAAAATGACACACACTTTAGATTTGAAAATCAAGTAAGTGTATTAAAATATGTAAGCATTCCAGTAAAGAAAGTCTCTCTATACGTACTAGGGGGAACTCACATTGTCACTCTCGGTCGCAAATCACGCCCTATGCCTAAAATTCTCACACTCCTCAATGTTACCAAGTTTTAAGCTTCCTTTGATTGCCCTTTCTAAAATATATATTTTTTTATTTTTTTATCCTAACTCTATATGCATGGCCAGACGCGAAAGAAGACTCGAAACTGACTCTGTTTTTGGGTGGGTGGACTCTCTTAAGTAAAAGTGCAATAATAAATGCAAACATCAACTAAACACGACACAATACGAACAATATATATAAACACGACATGAACTACAAATACAGACTCACAATACGACACAAACATCCTAAATGTAACATGTGGATGCAGACATGGACTTGGCTAGTCAAGGCTAAAAATTCCCCCACACCAGAACGCTTCGTTGTCCTCAACGAAAATAGGGATAAAGTAAAGGACTCAACAAACCAGTGCGGGGGACGATGTAGCTACTTAGACTCGGTCTCATTCTCTTGCTCCTCAGCATCCTCTCCTAATCGGTCGATATACCTTTTCTCTTAGTCATTTCGATTTAACAATTAATAACAAGAGAGAAAAAAGTAAACGTGCACGGTGACGAGTTGTGTAAATTGAAATTAAACACGTAAGCACGTAAATAAGCAAATAGGCAAGTCACGGCGCAATTCCTCGCATGTTGCTCGAGAACTTTGCGTATCGACAAAAATTGAAAAACAATAACTTTCCAACTAGGGAAAATTGGTGCCTAGTACTCGTAAAGAGAGAGTTTAGGACGTACCTACGTGCCCGGAGCAAGTCTTACGGGCACGATTTTCAGAAAATTTGGCAAGAAGGACCGTTTCGGGTCGCCGAAAAATTTTCCGATGAATTTTGCAATTGAGTGGTGCATCTTGCTCCTCGCGATGTCCGCGTCACAATCTTCTTCTTCGCTGAAGCTTGAATCACACCCCACGAACCTCAATTTCAAAAAATTCATCAAGAACCCTAGGTGGGTCTTCTTCAGATGCGTCCTCTCCCCTTCGAATTCAGCAACTTCTCGACGAATGCAGGGGAATGGCGCCTAGATTGCTCATCAAAACCCTCTGTCCCCTTCGATTTTTATCAATTTTTGATGATTATCTTATTCGCTGAAATGGATGAAGGAGCATGCTTTAGTGCTTGTCTTCGTGGTTCTGAAGACGGGAGCAGCTTGAAACCAATTCCTCTTCCTTGCCGCGTTGAACGGTGGCCGGCGGTGGTGAACGACGGACCGGCGCTGGGAGCGGAGGACAACTGGAGTCGGGTGAGAGACTTGGTTGTTCTTCGTCGTGTTCTGCGTCGTTCTGAAGAGGACGAGAGCCTGTGCTTCGTTCTTTCTTTTCTTTTTTTTTTTTTTTGATTCCTTTGTATTTAGGTGATCGTACGACCACATCGTGCGATCACTTGTAAGACTGGGCAGATAGTTCCTCAAAAACCACTCCAGAATTTTTCTAAGGCAAAGTAAGTGATCGTACGACTACTTAGTAAGATCACTTCGTGAGATCACCTTTTTTCCAAAAGCAACTAAGAACCCAGATTGTGATCCCGAACTCCGATGAATGCGATTTTTACACCCTTGGAAACCTTTCGCGACGTATAATTCATTCATGTAGAGAAACCCCCATTTTTGGATCATCTTCTTGTCTTTTCTCAATTATTGCCCAATTTCACGAAAAACACCCAAAATGTGCCAAGTTCGTCATTTTCTTCTAAATTTTGCAACCACATTCATCAAGATGGGGAGTTCGGGGTCTTTGCTCATGTAGAAAACTTGCCAAAGTCCAGGGAACATTTCATTCTTCAATTTCTTGCTTCGAAAGGCTCGTTTTGCATTTCCGGATGCTTTTGGCCGTTTGAGCATCCTTTTTTGCCGTTTGTTCGTTCTTTTGGTTTTCCATGTATCTCCTTGACCTCGAGACTCCATTTATGTTATAAAAGTTTCCCAATGTCCGGGGAATCCTCTATTCTTCAAATTTACTCTGCCAAAGACCCGTTTGGCAATTCATGATGCTTTTGGACACTTTTTATCTGCTTAACATCCTTTTTGGCATAACTTCTTCGTCCGGACTCCGATATACGCGTTCTACCTGTCCACAGAAAGCTCTCAACCACCCCCACACTATGGCACCGTTTAATTCATCTCATAGTCCTGTCTTCACAAATTTGCCTCGTAATCCGTGCCATTGTGCTACTTTATCCGATTTCTTTATGTCTTCTTTGCGTATATCAAGACGGGGAGTCCGGGAATGTGATCTTCCCCAGGTGCGTGTGTTGAGTAAGTGTAGGAATGGCGTAAATCCTTTTTTTTTCATTCCGGATCCCGATACGCGTTTTGGTCTGTTTGTTTCTCAATTTTTCCTGCAATTCTTCACTCGCGCATCAAGATGGGGGATCCGCAATAGGCCTTTCACCTAAAATTTCTGCACACACTCATTGGAAATATTAGTCCCTCTCTCTCTCTCACCTCTCAGAATAAATAAACAGAAATAACATATATACAAAACAGTATTTAAATCTATCCTAAAATAGTAAATAGGTTGGGTTGCCTCGCAACAAGCACCGTGTAATTTAAGGTCGACGACCCGACCCAGTTACCTCAAATATGTTAAGGAGGTCTAGCACGACGTGCCTCCTTCTTCAATTTCTCGTTTCTTATCTTTTGCACCACATCATGTGCAGTCACCAAATTCGGCTTCTTTTCAGATTCGGGTGGATCGGGTTGCAAAACTGTAGACAACCCAGGAGTAGGATCCACTCCTTTCTCTCTAAATTTTATCATTGCCATCTTGTTCTTCGCCTTGCCCGAATAGAATGCTTTAAATACGAGTGATGAATCTAGAGCTTTGATAGTCAACTCCTCAATCTCCAGATTCACATTAGCGCGCATTGTCTTCAAAAGCGGTCTTCCAAAGATGAGTGGCACATCGCGATCCTCCTTAATGTGCCTCTGTATAACAGTGCTACATGTCTCTGTCAACTTCACCGTGGCATATGGATCTATGCTCTTCTTTCCCCACAAAATCTCTTTCAAAAATTTCTTGTAATTGGGCATCTGAGCAAGTGCTTCCACAAGAGGCATATTTATATGGAGTTGCTTGAATATGTTCAGAAATTTTCTAAAGTGTTCCTCATCATCCCTCTTTATCGCCGCCGGATATGGTATTCGTGGCTCATAATTAGCCGGATTTAGAGTGTTCTTGGGCTCTTCTTTTTTCTCAACCGTGTCCTTTGATTGGGGACTCACTGCCTTGGGCACCTCTTCACCCAATTCCTTCTCTGTGGCCTTTGTAGCTTCAGCTCTCGCATGACTAGGATATGGAGGATCCAGAGTAGTCACACCACTGTGAGTAGTAATAGCTTTGAGCTGCTCAGTAGGAAGAATGGTATTAGAAGGAAGCATACTTGGCGGAAATTTAGCATTCTGATTGGCAATTTGCCCAATCTGCGTCTCATGACTCTTCATTATGTCTTCCATAGCGACAATCTTTCTCTCTATTCTGTCTTGGTTAGCAAGCAGTTTTCTCAATAAAGCATTTGTCTCTTGTTCCTCTTGCCGCGGAGCTTGTTGCTGCGGTTCTTGTCTCTGAGCCTGGTATGGAGGATTTGGTTGCTGACCCGGTGCATATAACCCACTGTTTGGGTTGGCATAGCTAAAACTGGGGTGATTATGGTTGTTGGGATGATAAGTATTTGGCCACTGCTGCTGTCGTGGTGGACCCAAGTAGTCCACATCTTCAATTGCAGGGCCATATCCCTGATTCTCATCTGCCATCATCTCCCCCACAGACTTTACTCGTGCCCATGGATTCATATTTCTGAAAGCCGAAGTCATGACTGCCATTTTCTGCTCAAATTTCAGCTCCACAATTATTTCAATCTTGTTTACCAATGCCCCATCAGATTTTGAATTTCTACGAGTCTTAGACCTTGTAGACTCACGTTTTGCCACATTGTCCAGCAGATCCCGACATCTCTGTATTCCTAAACCCATGAAGTTTCCTTGAGCCATCATGTCTACCTCATTTGCTGTCTCCCTGTCTAAGCCATTATAGAAATAGTGTTACAGTTTGTACCATGGCTCCCCACGAGTAGGGCATCTGCGAAGAAGCTGGTTGAATTTCCTCCATGTGTCTCCCAAAGAATCATCTTCTTGCTGAGTGAACTTGGTGATGTCAGCCATTCGTTGTGCAACCATTGATGGTGGAAGATATTTCCTGAGAAACTCCTGGCAACACTCTGCCCATGTAGAGATACATCCTGCTGGAAGCTCCATGAGCCATGTTTTTGCTTTCCCTGATAAAGAAAAGGGAAAAAGCATCAGCTTAACTGTTTCATCTGGCACTCTCTGATCATGAATTATTGACATGATCTGGTTAAAGTTGAGCAAGTGGGCATTGGCATCATCCCCTGCAGCTCCAGTGAACAAGCACTCATCTCGAACCATATTGATCAGCTCCTGGCGCAATTCAAAGTGAACTGCGTTGATAGGTGGTCTAACAATAGTGGCCTGATATCCCTCTGGTGTGGTTCTGAAGTAATCCACCAAAGGACTTTCATCCTCCTCAACATTATTCACAGGGATTGGAGCATTCTGCCCATGGTTGTCCCGGTTATTGCCCCCATTATTTCTATTTCCACCATTATTGCCTCCATTTTCTCCTCCATTGTTTCCGTCTTGTACCCCCACCCCCAGGAAGTGGTTGTGGATTTTGGGGGTTCATACGTGCCATTGCAGCCTGCATCTCGGTCAACTGGGCTCTGAGCTCCTCAGTCTCTCGTGCTAGCTGCCTCCGCTTCTTGCATAACTTTGCGGATCCTTTTGAACTAAGCTCTAGTTTGGTCATCCATAGTAACTGAGCTTGATTTCCTCGAGTCTCTACGTCCTGTGGGCAATAAGGATTCCGGGTCTTCAAGTAGTGGGTACAAAGTTTCATCTCTAGAACGGGTCATGCCCTGTGACAATCAACCTGAAATCATAGATAGCACAAAGAAAGCAGGTGAGTAACAGATATAAACAGAAAAATAAAATTCCCTAAGGCTAGGAATTGTAACTAATTTAGCCGAAGTCCCCGGCAACGGCGCCAAAAACTTGACACGTTCCAACTACAAGTGCACAGCCGTCGTGTGTAGTAATAATTTCGGTAAATCCGGGTTTGTCGAACCCAAAGGACTTCTTGTAAATTAGTTTATATTTCTTAACCTTGTGTGGGCAAAGCGCGTTGATTTTGTTTGCTAAATCCTGCTAAAAATAAAAGACAACGATCTCAATTAATCAGGTGAATGACTTTACGATTAATGAAGAATGATTACCAAAGTTACTTTTGAATGACAAAGTTCAGGATATCTCTACGGGTTCACTAGGAAATTCCACCACTTAGGATTTATGTTCAAGTAACACGAATGTGTTCTATTTAGCTAAACGAGCACAATTACTTTGAAGATTCCTCAAGCAAAGACTGTATTTAAACCCTTGTACCTGATTCCTCTAGCCTAATCAAGTTTAAATACGCGTTAAGTTCTTGTGATCTACTCTTAGTTCTTAGCCTACTAGCAAGATTCCTCAACCCTAGATACAGCTAGTGCACGATTCAAGTTCCGGAAATAAACATTTATTCCTCTAACGTTCATAACCTAAATCAATCCTATTGCTACGTCTAACAATACGAAAGAAGGATTAAGATCATAAATCGCACATAACTAAACAAACCACATTCAATTAAGCTAACTAGCATGAAACCAAATCCATAAATCACCAAAACGTGGTGTCAAACCCTAGCTCCCTATGAGATATCCTGAATAAAGTGTTTAGCTACGCATACTCATGATCACAATAGCAAGATTTTGTGTGTTCATGAGCAAAAAAAAAGAAAAGAAGAGAAAGAGAATCCAAACGAATGATCCAAAGCTCCAAGCACAATCTCCAAGCTCTCCCAAAGCTAACCTGCGTTCTCAATAACTCTCCTCCCTCTATAGAACCGTTCCTAACTCTCTAATAGTTTAGTAAATGATTTTTTGAATCATAACTATTACAAAATATCACAAAAACCCCAAAGTTTCGAAACTCCTAAGTAGGGTGATCGTACGATCACTTGTAAGATCACTGCTGCTGAAATTTTTCGCTAAGTGTAAGGTGATCGAACGATCACTTCGTAAGATCACTTTCTGGCCAAGTGTAAGATCACAGTGTAAGATCACTATGTAAGATCACAATCTCAGCTGCAACTATTCCATTTACCATCATGTTCTTTTTTCTCTTCGTCTTCAACTCCCGAGCATTTCTTTGAGCCTCCTACTTTTCCGAAGTTCACTTTTGCTCCAATGCCACGTCCCGAGCTCCCGATACCTGAAAACCACAACATGAGAAACATACCGGAAGATCAAACGTGATAAAATATCATAAAATCAACGCAAAAAGTGCCCGGATTCAACAATGACGTTCAAAAGCTCAAAAATGCTCATTTTCACAAGATTTGGTCTAAAACTCCTAAAAATGCATCGGAAACATGAAAAGATAAGGAATCACATAAGAATATAACTCCAATTATGGAGTTATCAATAACCACCAAACTACACCACAGTGGCCACAATGTAGATTTCTTTCACCAAAGCCACTACGTTCTTGTAGGATTCATGTCGAGTTTGTATAGTTTCTCGACCTTGTTGCTTTGGAAAAATATATATAGCTTCTTATACTTGATTATTCCACTTGCTATAAAAATTTAGGCCCCACTGAACTCGGTTTCTAGATCTGCCCTTGTCCATGCCTGCATAAAACTCGTACATTCATCACATTTTTTCCAATTCTATACTTCATTCATAGTATTACTATATATGTTTTTTAAGCGCTGGTCAAGAAACTGATATCTAAAATGAAAAAAAAAAACAACAACTGCACTAGAACAAGAAGGCCGAATAAAACATATGGACAAAAAGGACCAACAAACTCCAAGCAGAGGAACAAACTCTAGCAATCGAGATCTGGTTACTAACCAAATATAGCCGGATCTACATAAATTGGCAATGGCTACAGATTGAGGAAACCCTAACTCTTGTATCAAATAAGCACGAATGTCCTCCTTTACATTACGTATATCGCTCTCACTCATAAAACACTTTGTGCGCACAATAATCGCTCTCATTAGTGGCTCAATATGCTCTTCTGCTTTTTCGAATTTTGACACTGAAAATCTGTGCACAAAAAGGGTTTGAGAGCATTCAGTACAACGAAGGCTAATGAGAAAGAACTTGTCTATGAATTAGAAGAATATATATCATCATGTAATAGCTGTTGGGTTTGTCTCGAATTCCGCAAGACGAATCGTGTACCCAATGCGTCTGATTTCTCTTTTGAGGAGTCGATCTCTGAGGAGGTGATAGCTTGTGCTTGGTGGGATTTTCCACCTCCTCTAGTTTAGTTTAAATAGAGGTGCTAGCTATTGTTTTATTCATAATTTCAACTCATGAGTGGCACACAGGTTGAGTGTGTAGGAGAGTTGAGAGGCTTGTAGAGATAATTGTGGGTGTACTGTTTTCGTACTAGTGAAAATTATTTCTTTCCCCGTGCACAAATGCAACTTGCCGAAGCACGTTAAATATTGTGTTCTTTATTTTTCTCGTTCTCCATATCGCGTGTTCGTGTAGTGGTCGTGTTTGATTTTTACGTTGGCAGGATTCCGACGTGATATATCCCATCACTAGCTACAAAGACATCGTCATTGAAAGCAAAATTAATTGTTACAAACATAAACCGCCCGTTCTAACTCTAAATCCTTCAAATTGAAACACATATTGATCAGCTCAACACCCATGCTCAAGCTTGTCAGCTTCATCTTTTGGATTAGTCCTGGCAAGAACTTCACAACCCAACCACTTATAAGCAGACAAACAATAACAACCATGCATCTCCGGGTACCGATGACTTCTACACAATACGGCGCCACACCGGCACTTAAACCCTATCGCTCCAATTTTCTTGTGGCAGGTCAAACACCTGTCATGAGTTACATACTCGACGGGTGCTTTCACAGTCTTATGTAGGAGTGGTTTGGTTGATCGGTGGAAGGGAAAGATATTGTTGTCGAATACCATGATTTTTGTCTTTGAAGGAAAATTAGAAAGCGCACTCGACAGAGTTGGAAGAATGAATAAAAAATTGGAATTTTATGATGTTGCCAAATTTATGGGACTCTATTAACTGCCTCGTTTCAAAAAAATCATTGTTCCAAAAGGATTCTTTTCCATACTACCGAGTTGTTTCTTTTAGGTCGGTCAATTCGACTGCAGTTGTTTCCAAATTATTATTTTTAAGTGTAAAAGCACATTCACCCCCTTAGATTTGATGCAAAGTCACTTTCACCTCTTCTAGTTTGGATAATGACAACTTCTCATCTTTTGTGTTTCAAACTTTGGGACACTTACACCCTTCACTGTGTTATTTCATAGTCTGAGAGAGAGAGAAAAAAAATTCTCTAACAGTATTATAGTGGCGCATCCCCCCCACAAACTAGTGGTATCATAATTAGAGACCGTACGTTTCTTGAAATTTGACGAGATACAAGAGTTGAAAGTGTCATATTCCTAATTGGAAGGGGGGGTGAAAGTGTCTTTGCATCAAATTTGAGAGGGCGAAAGTGCGCTGTACCCTCGTTTTATCGAGTACAAACTAAATTATTATTACTTGGTCAACAAGTAATGTCGTCATCATTCTGAAATTTGGAATGGGTTGGAAGAGCACATCTTATACTTAGAGTTACATTTTACTCGTAATCATTCCAGAATTAGGGTTATTCCTGGCTTTATAAATACAATATCAAACACACTCACTCCACGATTCATTCACACGAGAAAACATTGATCTTCTTCTGTGTATCCGTTCTCAAGATTTCAGACCATGGTGAGACTATCGTGGACCCCAAAATTCAAGAACAAGTCACCTACTCCGACTCAGATCACCACAGAACAATCCTCCGCGAGGATAGAGACCTCAAGAATTCTGATTTCCGACCACCAAAGCAGAAGATAACTGACCATGACAAACTCGAAAAATATTGCTAATAGAAAAGAAGAAAACTCGAGTTGTTGATCCCGGGGATGCAAAAACACTCAAACGTATAGGCGATGCACCAAGAATGGGAGGCGTCTTAAGGAATTTTCCTGCGCCCGCTCGATCTGGGAGCGAGGACTGGAGATCCATACCAGTAGCCGCTCCATCTGGCTCAGATATATATTGATATGGAGATGAAGAACAAGTGCATGACCCCGCTCAGAACCTCTGGGAACGAGAAGTGTATCTGTTGCCGAGAATTGATCAGCTGTGGCAAAAGTATACCCACATGGAGAGGATGGTGGGAACGTGGCGGAAGCGCGACAAATCTTTGAAAGGTGGATGACTTGTGAACCGGACGGGGAAGGTTGGTTGGCCTATATTAGATTCAAACTACAACTAAATGAGATCAGCAGGGTGACACGATTTAAACTGCAAGTGTACAGTTGTCGTGTGTAATAATAATCCGGTAATCCGGGTTGTCAAACCCAAGAGACTTCTTATTTAATTAGTTATAGATTGTTGACTAAAAGACTTATAAGTGTGTTTTGAGAAGTAACTGTTTTGAGTGATGAAAGACAAAGAAAAAATATTTCTAATGCTCCAAGGCCTTGAGGTACTGATCAGAGCTTCAATGCTTTGAGAGTTGCTTTATTATACTGTATGCTCTAATAATCTTGTGTTGCAGGTTGTATATCTGATGTTTAAGATCAGAAATTTGCTGCAAATACTTATGTTATATATTCTTTATATATCTAACACAATTGCAGATATCCTGATCAGAGAGAATCAAATATTTCTGGTCTCAACATTGAAAGAGTGTGAAGCATGTTCAGAGCTTCAAGACCTTAAGATGTGCCTTGAGCTGATGACAGTTTTTAAAGAGTTAATTTGATTCTTTCCTGCAGGGTTTGATCTTTATTATTTTGATTGTTTAATGACTTCTAAAAGTCTCAAACTAGTTTATCATGAGTTATATGTTTCAGAAGTTAATCAGATTATTGTTTTATTCACTCATCCAGTTTTTATTCAGAAACTGGAAATCCAAACAGACTTAGTGCTGTTATATTTCTAGATTTTGTTGTTGTTGTTGTTGTTGTTGTTGTTGTTGTTGTTGTTGTTGTTGTTGTTGTTGTTGTTGTTGTTGTTGTTGTTGTTGTTGTTGTTGTTGTTGTTGTTGTTGTTGTTGTTGTTGTTGTTGTTGTTGTTGTTGTTGTTGTTGTTGTTGTTGTTGTTGTTGTTGTTGTTGTTGTTGTTGTTGTTGTTGTTGTTGTTGTTGTTGTTGTTGTTGTTGTTGTTGTTGTTGTTGTTGTTGTTGTTGTTGTTGTTGTTGTTGTTGTTGTTGTTGTTGTTGTTGTTGTTGTTGTTGTTGTTGTTGTTGTGTTTTAATGTTGTTGCATGTTTTTTAAACATGCAAGTGCAATCTCAACAAACTCCAACGGATATCTACTCAAAGATGTTTGAATTGTAGTTGGAAAGGATGAGGATCTGCAGGAACTGAAATCCTAAAATCTCTCATTCAGTTGCAGTGAGTGGATAAAAGACTGGTTTGAATTTTGAAAGAGATAGAGAAGCTTGCAGAGAACTGAGAGAGGTGTGGAAAATTCGTGAAAGACCAGACATTCAAACACACATACATTCCGGCTTCAATTACAGCTTTCAGAAGATCAATCATTCCAGTTTCCTGAAGAACACATCCAGGCCTTCATAAGCTTATTCTTCTACAGTTTTCTTCTTCTGTTTTGTAATCTGCTTATCTTTTGTATATCTAAAACCTCGCTAAACCTAGTGTTTGGTTGTTTAAGTGAACAACAAGAGGTTCTTGTTAGCTCAACAGTTAGTAGCGGTACTAGATAGGTTTGGAACCACAAGCAGTATGGGTGTAAGGGAATTCACTTAGGCTTGGAGATCTAGGGCTGTTTCTGTGTGAGTAATAAGAAAAGTCATCAGACAGACATATTGAGGAAATGGTAAAAAATCTTCTTGCTAGTCCTTCTGATGTACTTCCTGAAATTCTCAAGAGTATGTTTTTTATATGAAGAAACTTATTGAAATGAGATTTCTTCTTTAAATATTAAGATTCATGAGCAGGTAAAAGAAAACTTGGACCTAGTTTTTGCCAAA
Source organism: Linanthus parryae (assembly GCA_023055425.1). NCBI lineage: Eukaryota > Viridiplantae > Streptophyta > Magnoliopsida > Ericales > Polemoniaceae > Linanthus > Linanthus parryae. The sequence continues at coordinate 78,909,718 of JALGPY010000002.1, forward strand.
AAAACTGTTGAAGTTTCTTAGACAAAAATTGAAAAGGACTTCAAGGCCTTGGACAGCAGGTTCAAAGACTTGAAGGCACAGATAAAAGAGATTGTTGATCAAAACACTTTTAACTGAAAGATATGCTGATCTAAAGACTCATTACGAGGATTTAAAACAACAAATCTGTTCTTTGACTGAGGAACTTCAAGAGTCTAAAAAGGTCCTAGCCAGTTTTACAGGCTCAGAACATAATCTTAATCTCATTCTTGGTGGAAGTCTGAACTCAATGCATAAAAGTGGAATTGGCTATAATCCAAAATTTCCAAAGAAAAGCCAAACTACTTTTGTCAAATCTGGTAGCAGACATTCTCCAAAGTGTCATTACTGTGGAAAAATTAATCATATCAGATTAACTTGTCCCTTCAGAATATCAGAACCTCACATTATGAGGAATACTTATCCTTATCAGCTTAAGGGACAGGTTAGGCAGATTTGGGTTCCAAAAGGAATTAGACCACCAAACATGGCTGATTCTGAGTATGACTCAAAGTTCTGCACTTGGTCTAACAGCCTGTTAAGGCAATGATTTACTTTTGCAGGATGTCACCAAGGCCTTGAAAGATCAGAAATTGATATTAGACAGTGGCTGTTCCAGACATATGAGCGGAAATAAATCTCTCTTTACTGAGCTTACAGAAAAATCTGGAGGAACAATTACAGTTGGCGACAATGCAAAATGCAATATTATTGATATAGGTAGTACTGGTAATAGTTCTACCAACTCTATCTCTGATGTTTATCTTGTGGATGGACTTAAATATAATCTGCTTAGTATCTCTCAGTTATGTGATAAAGGTTATAAAGCTATATTTGACAAGGAGAAATGTGTGGTGCGAGATGAGAAATCTGGAGATTTCATACTCACTGCTCCTAGATCATATAATCTATATGCTATGAGTACTAACAGTGTTGCAGGTGACAAGTTAAAATTCCTCAAGGCCCTGAAGGAAGATTCAAAGCTTTGGCATAGAAAGCTTTGGCATATTAGCATACACACCTTCAATAAACTCATCTCAAAGGATTTGGTAAGGGGATTACCATCACAAAAATTTTCAGATGATGAGGTCTGCAAGGCACGTGTACAAGGTAAACAAACAAGAAGCTCATTCAAGCCAAATAAATTTGTAAGTACTTCTAGAACTTTGGAACTGTTGCAAATGGACTTGTGTGGTCCTACGAGAGTTCATACCCCAAAAGGTAAAATTTATATGCTTGTTATAGTAGATGATTATTCTAGATTTACATGGGTGATGTTTATTAGAGACAAAACTGAAGCTTTATCTGAATTTTCTAGACTTTGCAAAGAGCTTCAAACTATAAAAAATTTTCCTGTTGCATCTATTAGAAGTGATCATGGTAGGGAATTTGATCAACTTGACTTTGATTTATTTTGTGCAAAGCATGGCATATCTCACAACTTTTCTGCACCTAGAACTCCTCGGTAAAATGGAGTAGTTGAAAGGAAAAATAGGACACTTGAGGATATGTCTAAAACCATGCTACTTGAAAGTAATTTGCCAAAGTTCTTGTGGGCAGAAGCTGTTAATACTGCCAATTATGTGCTTAATAGATGTTTGATTAGACCTATTTTGAAAAAGACTCCTTATGAACTGTTTAAAGGTAGGAAGCCTAGTGTCTCTTATTTCAAACCTTTTGGTTGTATCTGTTTTGTGCATAATAATGGTAGACACAATCTTGGTAAATTGGATGCTAGAAGTGATGAAGGTGTATTTCTTGGATATTCTCAAACTAGCAAAGCTTACATAATTTACAACAGAAAAACCAAGATTGTGGAAGAGAGTATTCATGTGTTTTTTGATGAAAGTACTAAGGATTCTCTGAGTGAAAGTCTTTCAGATCTAAATTTGAACAAGCATGAGTCTGACGATGATGATGTGAAAGAGGACAAAGGAAAAACTAAAGTACATAATCAATCAGTAGAATCACAAGGCTTTGAACCCCCTGCAGAGCCAAAATCTCAAAGCCTTGAGACTGAAACTGAAACTTTCTATGATGCTCCCTCTACTGTTTCAAGAACTCAAAGCCTTGAAGGAACATATTCCTGGATACCAAGGAAGAAGTTTAAGTATCTTGCAGAATCCAGCTGACAATATCATATCTGATCCAACAACTGGAACTCAGACAAAAGGACAATTGAAGAACTTGTGTGCTTTTAGTTCCTTTTTATCATTGATTGAGCCTAAGAATACTAAGGAAGCACTTGAAGATGTAGACTGCATCATTGCAATGCAAAGTGAGCTGAATGAATTTGAATGAAACAAGGTACGGAATCTGTTTCCCAGACCAAAAGAGAAGTCAATTATAGGAACCAGATGGGTGTTCAGAAATAATCTTGATGAGAATGGCAAAGTGGTAAGGAACAAAGCCAGACTTGTGGCACAGGGATACAATCAGGAAGAAGGTATAGACTATGAGGAGACATTTTCTCCTGTTTCCAAGTTAGAAGCTATTAGAATACTTCTTGCATTTTCATCTCACAATCACATAAAGCTTTATCAGATGGATGTCAATTGTGCTTTTCTGAATGGTTATTTACTAGAAGATGTTTTTGTAGCACAACCTCCTGGTTTTGAAGATGAAAATTTCCATGATCATGTTTACAAACTAGACAAAGCTCTTTATGGTTTAAAACAAGCTCCAAGGGCTTGTATGATAGACTTTCAAATTTTTACTTGACAATAATTTCAAGAGAGGTCTAGTAGATAAAACTCTTTTTATTAAACAACATGAAAGTGATTTGTTAGTAGTTCAGATTTATGTGGATGATATTTTTGTTTGGTGCTACTAATGATGCTCTTTCAAAAGATTTCTCTAGTCTGATGTGCAGGGAGTTTGAGATGAGCTTAATGGGAGAACTGAATTTCTTTCTTGGACTTCATATTTTAAAAATGAAGAAAGGGATATTTTTACATCAAGGAAAGTATACCAAGGACTTATTGAACAAGTACAATATGACACAGTCCAAGGTAGTTAAAACTCCTATGAGTTCATCACTCTCGTTAGAAAAGGATTCAAATGGTAATAGTGTGAATCAAAAGGAATATAGAGGTATGATTTGATCTATTTTGTATTTAACTGCTAGTAGACATGATATTATGTTCAGTGTTTGCATGTGTTCAAGATTTCAGGAAGATTCTAAGTAAAGTCATTTAACTGCTGTCAAAAGAAATTTTTGATATTTGAATGGAACCAAAGACTTGGGGCTTTGGTATCCAAGGAGATATAATTTCATGTTGAGTGGCTATTCAGATGCAGATTTTGAAGGATATAAAGTAGATAGGAAGTGTACTTCTGGATGTTGCCAATTTCTTGGATCTTCACTGATTAGTTGACATTCTAAGAAGCAAAATGTTGTAGCATTATCAACTGCAGAAGCTGTATACATTGCAGCTGGAGCTTGCTGTTCACAAGTGTTATAGATTGCACAACAACTTAGAGATCTTGGTTATAATTTGAGAAATGTGCCTATTCATTGTGACAACACAAGTGCTATTTCAATCTCTAAGAATCCAGTACAGCACTCAAGAACCAAGCACATTGATGTGAGACATCATTTTCTTAGAGATCATGCAGAACAAGGTGATGTTGTTCTATCTTTTATTTCCACTTCAATGCAAATTACTGATATTTTCACTAAACCTCTGCCAGATGATAGGTTTTCATTCCTAAGGCTTGAACTGGGTATGTTAAACAAGGATGCATTGGTTTAGGGGGAGTATTGGTACTTACTTGTGTTTATGTGTTGAAATCTCAAAGCCTTGAGATTATACTTTCCAAAGCCTTGAAAGTATAGTTCAAAGCTTTGAAATTTCTAAGACTGCAGAAAATCTCAAGGCCTTGAGATTGTTCTCCAAGGTCTTGAAACATCTGTTATTTTTTTTTAAAAAAAATGGATCATCAAATATTATATCTTATCTCTTTAGATAGTTATATAATATTTGAATTACTCGGAGAATTTTCTAAAATATCCAAAAATATTTTTAAAGATTCGTTTTGCATGTTGATTTCAGTAGAGTCCCATTATAACTCATTCTTTCAACCTACTTATGCTGAAAGTCAGGGATTATTCTTCTTCATTCTCTCTAAATTCTCTACGTCTCTCTGCTCTCTCTCTCTATTTCTCTCAACCTCATTCTCATCTCAAAACCCTAAAACCACAATGGAGCGCAAATCAGCCAGGATTCAACAATAGGGAAAGTGTTCTGGAAGATCTAGAAGAGGGCAAACAAGAAGGAGAAGATTGTGATCTATGATTCGGATTCAGAGAACACTCAAAGTTTTCATGAGGACCTTCCTCCTGCAAAGAAGGTCAGAACAGAAAAGGGAGATGAAGGTTCAGGTATTGATCCACATAAGGAGACAGAGACTCAGGGTGGTGATTAACCCAGGTCAGATAAGAAGAAAGGGGGAGAGAAGAAAAAGGCTGGTGAAGAAGAAAAGGGGAAATCTGCTCAGGAAAACAAGAAGAAGTCCACTGAAGGAGAACAAGATAAGGAGAAACCTACGGAGAAGAAATCAAGGGTTAAGCAAGTTGCTGCTGAAACCAAAAGAGTTATCAAGGTAAAAATGTACTTCCTTCAGATTGGTTTGTTAGTTCTGAAGTTAGGACAGTTTGGATGCAAGGATATGCTTCTTCTAAGGTTGCTTTTTGTAGTATGATTTCTGAAGAGTTATTAGATAAACTGGTTATTGACTGTATGAGGAAGTTAAGGGATTCTACAGTTTTGAAGGTGTTAACTCCTAGTTCAAAAGCTTATCCTAGGTTAACTAGGTTGTTTTATCTGAATCTGGTTCAAGAAGGGGAAGATAAATTGGTGTTAACCTCTAAGGTGGCTGGGATAAAATTAAGGCTAGATCATCGGACTTTTGCCAAAGTCTTGGGCATTCCTAAGAAGTACAATGTTGGTGATCATCCTGATAGGAAGGAGTGTCTATAAAAGGCCAAAGCTATGATTTTCATTGATGGTGTTCCCTCTGGTCCCAAACAGTTGACACACTCTGTGCTCAACTGTGAAGCTAAGATGTTGTTTACAATTCTGATGAGAAGTGTTGTTCCTAGGGAGAACTCAAGAGAGTTGGTTACTGATAAAGTTCTTATCCTGATGTACCTGATATGTCAAGGGTTCGAGATTGACTTGCCAACAGTAGTTATGGAGCATATGATCTACTGTGCTACTAGAACTAGAAACCATCATCTTCCCTCTGCCAACCTATTACCTCTTTTCTTTGAGCATTTTTAGGTACATGTGAAAGGAGAGGAAAAGATAACTGGTGGTTTTGGGTTAATTGATGAGACTGCTTTACAGAGGATTGGAGTGGTTAAGACAGGAAGAGGTCATTGGAAATTCTATTCAGAGTTATCCAAAGCTGAGCTTGAAGAGAAAGAGTTTTTTAAACCTAAGGGGGCTACAACAGCAAAAGGAAAAACAAATGAGAATTACTCTCTGTTGGTTTAGAAGCTTGAAGATCAGCAGGTTGAGATTGAAGATCTTAGACAAAGGCTGTTTGATCTATCTTCTGATTTTGATCAGTTCAAGAGTTTGATGAATGTGATGAATGGAAAACTGGATGTTATTATCAAAGGTTTGAACTTGGAAAAGATTCCTTCTGATACTATTCATGACACCAGTGTTGACTCAGATGAAAGGCTAGGTGAATTCTTGAAGAAGAAAAAGAAGCCTATTCCAGTGATGCTCACTTCAAAGGATCTGTATGAGAAACTGATGAAGAAGAAGCTGGTGAAGACACAGGTGTTGATGCAGCTACAGAGGGTGATTCAATGCAGATAAAGAACAAGAAGGTGGATGAGATCATTAAGGAAGTTGTTGCTGAGGTAGATGCTGAACAAGAAGATAATCAGTCTGCTGAAAATGCTGAAAGTGATAAAGAGGTTGGAGAAGGCTTAGAGAAAGGCCAAACATCAAAGAAGAAGTGAAGATCTCAGAAGACCAAAGCCTTGATCCTTTCTTTCTATCTTTTTATTTTCTTCTTTTCTATTCTCAAGGCCTTGACATTTGGTTAGAACTTATTTTTGTTAAGTTTTTTTAAGACTCTGAGTAATGATCCAACATTTCTTCACTTTTGTTTGATGAAAGTCAAAAAGGGGGAGAAATTATGTGGTTTTTGTGGTTACTTTTCAGTGTTTAAATAATAATATTTTGGAGTTTTTGTGTTAATCAATTGTGTTCTGTGATCATTTGAGTTAATGTGGTTTGACTGGTATTACTGTTTATTATTTATGTAAAATGTTGATATCTAATTCTTACAAGGAGTTGTAGGGATATTTACACAAGATTATGGGTTTTGTCTTTCATCAAGGGGGAGATTGTTGACTTAAAGACTTCTAAATGTGTTTTGCGAAGTAACTGTTTTGAGTGATGAAAGACAAAGTCAAAATATTTCTAAGGCTCCAAGGCCTTGAGATACTGATCAGAGTTTCAAAGCTTTGAGAGTAGCTTTATTATACTCTATGCTCTAATAATCCTGTGTTGCAGGTTGTATATCTGATGTTTAAGATCAGAGATTTGCTGCAAATACTTACGTTATATATTCTTTATATATCTAACACAATTGCAGATATCCTGTTCAGAGAGAATCAAAGATTTCTGGTCTCAACATTGAAAGACTGTGAAGCATGTTCAGAGCTTCAAGACCTTGAGATGTGCCTTGAGCTGATGACAATTTTTACAGAGTTAATTTGATTCTTTCCTGCAGGGTTTGATCTTTATTATTTTGATTGTTTAATGACTTCTAAAAGTATTAAACTAGTTCAGTATGAGTTATATGTTTCAGAAGTTAATCAAATTATTGTTTTATTCACTCATCCAGTTTCATTCAGAAACTGGAAACCCAAACAGACTTAGTGCTGTTATGTTTATGGATTTTGTTGTTGCTGTGTTTTAATGTTGTTGCAGGTTCGTTAAACGTGCAAGTGAAATCTCAACTCCAACGGATATCTACTCAAAGCTGTTTGAATTGTAGTTGGAAAGGATGAGGATTTGCAGGAACTGAAATCCTAAAATCTCTCATTCAGTTGCAGTGAGTGGATAAAAGACTGGTTCGAATTTCGAAAGAGATAGAGAAGCTTGCAGAGAACTGAGAGAGGTGTGGAAAATTCGTGAAAGACCAGACATTCAAACACACATTCATTCAGGCTTCAATTACAGCTTTCAGAAGATCAATCATTCCAGTTTCCTGAAGAACACATCCAGGCCTTCATAAGCTTATTATTTTACTGTGTTCTTCTTCTGTTTTGTAATCTGCTTATCTTTTGTATATCTAAAACCTCACTAAACCTAGTGGTTGGTTATTCAAGTGAACAACAAGAGGTTCTTGTTAGCTCAACAGTTAGTAGCTGGTACTAGATAGGTTTGGAACCACAAGTTGTGTAGGTGTAAGGGAATTCACTTAGGCTTGGAGATCTAGGGCTGTTTCTGTGTGAGTAATAAGAAGTGTTTGCCCAATCCTGGTGGGATTAGATCCCTCAGGCAGAGATTATGTCCATTGGGACTGAACTCTGTAAATTGCCTTGTGTTCTTTACTTTACAATATTGTTATTTTCTGTTGCAAGCAACTCAAATCAAACTAGGTTTTACAAACTGTTCAGAACTGGTGGTAAATCAAGGCCTTGAAGCTTTCTTTTTTTCCTTAGAAAGTTTCTGACTAGTTCACTAAAATCTCAAGGCCTTGAGATTTGAGTTTGTCACATATTCACTTAGTTAAAATTTGTGTTTAGCAAAAATTTTCCATATTCTATTCAACCCCCCATTCTAGAGTATTTTGGTCCTGTATTTAATCTACATTACAAACTTTCATAGATTTTTCACCTTATGTGGGTAAAGCGGGTTGATTTGTGTTTCTAATTCTACTAATATTTAAAAGAACAAGTATCTCAAATAATTCAATGAATTAATTCAAGATTAATAAGCACGAGTTGATTTAGTTGTTTCTCAAATTTGAGCAAAGTCATGATATCTCTACGGATCACTAGGTATTTCACACTACGATGGATTTACGTTCTACTAACACGATGATTCTTTGTTCTAGTCAAACGAGCATAATTATATTGAAGATGTCTCAACCGATAACTATACTTAAACTCTCACAACTGATTCCTCTAGTCTACTCAAGTTTAAGCATGCACTACGATGTTTAATCTACTCTTTGTTCTTAGCTAACTAGCAAGATTCCTTAACCCTAGATACAGCTAGTGTGTATTTCAATTTTCCGGGCAACAAACGTATATTCCTCTATCGTTTACGACCTACACAATCCTATTAATACGTCTACTAATAGAAAATATAGATGAAAAGCATAAAATACACATAACTAGACAAAATTCATCAATTAAGCATAATTTCATGAGAGCAAATCCATAAATCACCAAACGTGGTGATAAAACCCTAGTTTCCTACGAGATATCCTGATAAAAGTGTTTAGCTACTACTAGACATGATCAAAATAACGAGTTCTATGATCATAATCCAAAAACAAGAGATTAGAAGAAGTTTAGAAAGCAAACTGATGATTCCCAAGCTCCACAATAGCTCCTAGACGTCACAATACGTTTCTTCCTCCTAGAATAGACTAAAAACTAGCCATAATACTCTTTTACACGTTTCCATAATGCTTAAGACAAGTTTCTGATAATTGCAGTAAAACCCCGGATGGATTTAACTCATTCTGCCGTCTCTTCGTGCGAAGACCAAAATCTCTTCGTGCGAAGAGATTTCCTTCATCTTCAATTCTTCTTCGTCTGCAGTCCTCCCACTTTGAGACAGCATGCTTCCCCACGAAGACACTGGAAACTTTTCTAATGCATTCTCTTCGTGCGAAGAGATTTTCTCTTCGTGCAAAGAGAACTGGACTTAGCTTTTTCTGGCTCTTCTTCCTTGAGTTTTCCTTGCTTTCTTTATTTCCGAAGCTCGTTTCTTCATCATCTTTGATCCTCGCATCCTATTTCCTGCCAACCACAACACGAAACAAGAACCCGCGATCATATCACAATAAAAGCATCAAAATATACATGAAACGCCCGGATTTGACACTGAAAGCTCAAAAACTCAAATTTCACAAATTTATCATATTATACTCAAAAGACGACAAAATTCTCCATGGTAAGCACGCAAAACATAGCAACATAAGGAATAAAATAACTCAAAAAACGGAGTTATCACAGGGTGAGAGCCATCTATGGGAATTTTGTAAAGTCTTAGCTGAAAGCACAGTCCTGGATTCTATTTTTAGAGTTTGAGATGGGGAATGGCGAAACCATCTGGGCCAAAAACTGCTACCAGAGAGCTATCGAGAAGCTCACCGACGACAAAAAAGTGGAGAAGTTGTATGTAGCATTCGCCGAGTTTGTGGAGAACTGCACGGATACAGAGATAGCAAGGTGTATCGACAAGTTTGCACTCGACCGTATTTCCAAAATTCGGGTCGAAGATGTGTAAAAGAAGTTTCCTGCTTCCGGCACACATGATTTTTATTTATCAAGGTCGGCACACTTAGCACTAAAAAGTGATAGTGAAATAGAGACATCTCATGTCGTGTATATCAGGGGCACACACAATGTTTTTTCCCCACAAACCACACACTTATATCACTTTAGCAAAAATTCCAAGGGTACCCTTTCGGAGGAGAACCAACACCCTGGAGAGTACAAACCGACATATGCACACAATTTGAGACACAAACAAGAACAAGAACACGGACCCAAATATACATACCCATGAAAACAACAACAAAGATAGCAAACATTTCATGATTATCGAACTACCAGGGAACTTTCCTAGCGATAGCGCGTGAAGTCGGCCTTTCATTCTGGTCTGCAGTCAGAAGAGGAAACAGAGAAGTTGGTGCATTATGAAACATGACAAGATTTTCTGACTGACGGCTACCCCAGTTTGCCAGAAAATAAGCAACGCACTGGCTTCACGGTAGATGGTGTTGGATATATGCCCTAGAGGCAATCTATTTCTTGTGACATTTATGGATTTACGATTGATTATGTTATCAATATGGAGATATGTTAACGTGAATGAAGTCCTTCGAATATAAGTGTTATATTCTTAAATATCCCTTGTCGAATATATTTATTAATAGGACAATCAACTATAGACTAGTATGGGGTTTGATTGATATGGAGATATCACGATCCAACACATGGGTATGCATTAGGAGCATTGTCATACTAGATTGAACCCCAACGAGAAGGCTACATACATGTTACGTAAAGTCACAAGTGCTTCTCGTAGTGGCAACGGTATTGTCATCCTTAGACTTGAAGTCACTAGGTCCTGTAGTTGTGGTATAATGTGTTTTGATATCGTCAAACGCTACACCATAACTGGGTAGTAATAAAGGCGCATTTCAGACACAATAGGAAGCAATCTTAGAGATGGTAGTGATTAAGATAGAGTTTGTCCCTCCCACATAACGGGAGCAAATATCCATGGGCCACTCGAGGGACGGTGCTTATAAAATGTCTAGCCAGACTCATGTAAATCAATATAGGATATTGATTTTATCTGTTTGGATAACACTATTCTCAGGATCGAGAAACTCTGGATTGGAAATACGAGTGTGACTTGTATGTCTCGTGTCCAATCCGGATATAATGACAAAGGGATGAGACAATACTTGCACAAGGTTTTTCAAAGTGGTGAATATTCCTATTTAGTTGGGTGGCATGGATGTGTTGCTAGATACCGCTCCATGTTAGTAAATTGTTACTACCAACTAAGTAGGTACCTATGGGGTCACACTCGATACGGATCAAACTAGACTTCGAAATTAATTAATATGATTAATTGAATAGAAGGATAAAAACACAACCACTTGCAAACTTAGTATGACTAATTTTCAAGGTGGACTAATCCATGTATATACATGATTATGATATGCAAGATGGACTAATCCATGTATAGACATGATTAGGACTATTTTGCAACTAATCCATGTAAGGACATAATTTTGAGAGGGGATAATATGTAGTTAACAAGGAGTTGTTGGACTATATATATGAGCACTCCTAGCTTATTCTCTACAAGAGTTTCATAATTGTTATAACACTAGGATAAAAAACAAGGAGAGAGAGCAAGACAAGGTCTAGGCCAAAACCTAGACCCCATCCGCCCCTCTACCCGTCGGCCAAAGAGGAAGAGGCTGAAACTCCTCTTTGGTCTCTGTTGTGTGATTCTTCTACTTCATTCTTCCACCGGTTGCTAGCACACGACGTGGAGGAATCTAGAGTTTGATCCTAGAGTGGACTAGCCATAGAGACGTGAATACTTTTTCACGAGTAAAGTCATCACAGGAGACAAACAAGGTAAATCGTTACTTGAACCTTCACTATCATTATGATGTCTCTTCCTATGATCCTTGGTGGGTCTTGTGAGGATCTTACTTGTTTAATTCCGCTGCGGAATCCATTATAAAACCCAACAGATGGGACGAACTTGCCACTCCGGATGTAGAGTAAAGAGGTGCCTTCAATCCATAATGTAATTTCACAGGTTTCACATGCTTGAAATACAGAACTATTTCAAGGCCTTGAACAAGTTTTCAAAGCCTTGAATAACAGGTTTCACAGGCTTGAAATAGAAATAGTTAGCAGAGCTATTTCAAGGCCCTGAAACAATGTTCAAAGCCTTGAAACTGTCTGACTTGTATGCATATTCTAAGGGGGAGTTTATCTGAATACTTCTGATATTATTCTAACTCTCTCACCACTATATGTGACCTGTTATTACTTGATGATGAAAACCAAAAGCTTATGATTCATATAGACCTCATCCGTTTAACCTGTTTGACTTAGTTTTGCAGGGAAATTGTATTTCCTATTTTGCAGGATTGGTTTCCTAACCTGGATTTTGCAGGAAAATAAACATTGAGAGAATGTGATTCTCTGATCAATTAGACACTCTTGACAGCTACTCAATCTGTTTAAAGACAAGATCAGAACAATATCTCTGAAGATTATGATCAATTATCCGTTGGAGAAGGCTGTTAAAAAGAGTCAAAGCTGTTGCCTACTCTGTATAAATAGAGCTCATTTTGAAGCAACAAATACAACACTGAACGAGCAAAAAAAGAGACACATTTCAGGATTGACAAGCATCAAAGAAGCACATCATTCTCCCAATACAACTCACTGAAGATCACTGCATTCTTCACTACAGTTTTACACTTCCAGTGTTCTTCTGACTTGTACTCAATTTGTATATCATTCTCATACTACGTCTATCTCTCATTATAAAGGATTGCTCAAAGTTAACAATGGAGAATTATTAGTTAATCAGTTATCTAGAGAAGGTACTAGATAGGTTAGAGAGAACCACAAAATGTAACAAAGTAAGACATATCTCTGTGCTTGAGATCTAGGGCTTAGCTTTTGATTAATAAGAATTGTGTTGAAAATCCTGCAGGGAGATGATCCCTGAGGTAGAGACGTAGGTCCAAGTGGACTGAACTCTATAAATCCAGTGTCTCTTGCATTTACATTTTCATTCTCATACTTAGTTTTTACAGAATTCAAACTAGTTTGTATTCAAGGGTTTGAAACTCTTTTCAAGGCGTTGAAAAATACTTGTCCGTATTTCATTCAAACTATATTTTATTCCAAAGTCTTGAAAAAAATTTCAGGGCCTTGAACTTCATTGCTCTTCACATAAACTCTTATCTTTGCAAGTTTTACAAAAAATTGGCATACTCTATTCAACCCCCCTTCTAGAGTATCTGTGCTGCATTCTACCTGCTTACTCCCCTTTCAATTGGTATCAGAGCTTGTATACCTGTAGAGATTTAACCATCTGGTGATCATGAGTATTGTAGGTGGTGGTGGTTTCTCACAGGGAAGAGCTGCTAACAGACCTCCTATATTGTGTGGAGATAATTTTGCTCACAGGAAAGCCTTGATAAAAATGTTTATCATTGATCAAGACATAGTGCTATGGACCATTATTCAGAATGGACCTCACACTTTCTACACAGAGAAAGATGGGATTAAAACTCCCAAATCTGAGACTCTCTCTCTTCATCTGAATTAGAACAATTTTCTAAAAATTTCAAAGCTATTAATATTCTGTATTATGCTTTGAGTACAGATGAATTCAACAGGATTTCATGTTGCAAGACTGCCAAGGAGATCTGGAATAAGCTTATGGTGAAATTTGAAGGAACCAGTCAAGTCAAGCAAACTAAGATCAACATCTATCTAAGACAATATGAGTTATTCAAGATGAATGCAGATGAGTCAATCAGAGACATGTTCAAGAGGTTCACATACATTGTCAATAACCATGATTCAATGGGAAAGCATATTTCCAATGAAGAAAAGGTGAGGAAGATCAAGATCTCTCATCACTTCAACTTGATGACCAACAAGGAAAGTTTCGGAAACATTAAATATCCATGAATGAAGCTGATGGAGAGCTACCAGAAGGTGTCAAGAACTTAGCACTCAAGGCCGAAGAGAATGAGAAAATTCAAAGCCTTGAAAATGAGGATGATGATGAAGATCCATTTGCTTTGATTTCCAAAGCCTTGACCAAAATCCTCAAGATGAAGAAAAACTTTGGAAACAAAGACTTCAACAGAGAAAGACACAAATCATCCGGTAGCAAGGACTACAAAGGTAAGTCTTCTTCACTAAATAATAAATCAAAAGTCTTGAACTGCTTTGAGTGTGGTGATGCAGGAAATTTGATTATAGACGGTCCGCACAAGAAAAGCAAGAACTTCCAGAAGAAAGATCATGACAGAAGAAAGAAAGCTATGATAGCTTCATGGAGTGATTCATATACCTCAAGTGGCTATGAATCTAAATAAGAACATGCCAACCTATGCTTCATGGCCAAGCATGATGAAAGTTCTGAAAAGAACATTGAGGTAATAGTAAAATGTTTAATTTCAAAGCCTAAAGAAGCCCTCTTAGATTATCTTAGAACAATGCTTTTAACTGAAGAGGACTATCTGAAGGACATTAGAGTTTTGAAAAAAAAAAAATCATGAGCAAGCAAGAGATAATTTACAACTTGTTTGTCTAAATCAGAATCTCGAAATTTCTTAGAAGAAAACTGACAGTGATTTCAAGGCCTTGAAAACCACGTTCAAAGCCTTGAAAACACAAGTCAAGGAAGTAGTCACTGAGAACTCTCTTTTGAGTGATAGCCTTGTTAATCTGAGACATCAAGTTGATGAATTAGATAAACAAAAGACTACTCTTATTGAGAAACTCCAAGAATCTGAATTAGTCAAAGACAAGCTTGCAGGCTCAGAACACAAGTTGAATTTCATTCTCTGAGAAAGTTCGAAGTCTTTTCACAAAACTGGTATTGGATACAATCCAAATTTTCCAAGAAAGAACAATACGAGATTTGTGAAATATGGAAACAAAACTTCTCCTAAGCGTCATTTTTGCAATAAAATTGGTCATGTAAAGATGACTTGTATTTTCAGAAGAAGAGACCCTCACATAATGAGGAACACATTCCCATTTCAAGTTAAAGGACAATTCAGACAGATTTAGGTTCCTAAAAGGGTCAGACCACCCAACATGGTTGATCCTGAGTATGAGTCCAATGCCAAAGGACAGAAGTGCCAAAGGACAGAAGTGGTTTATGGACAGTGGTTGCTCAAGACACATGAGTGGAAAGAGATCTCTATTCTCAGAATTGAAAGAGCAATCAGAAGGTTCAATTACACTTGGTGAAAAAGGTAAATGTAACATTCTGGTATTGGTAAAGTTGATACATATTCAGAAAATTCAATTTCTGATGTATATCTAGTTGATGGCTTGAAATTTAACCTGCTTAGTGTATCTCAACTTTGTGACAGTGGTAATAAGGTTACCTGAAACGACCCCGGATCTCGGTTCAGGGTTAAAGAGACAATCGACAACCAAAAGTATAAATATACTATTAAGATTACATTTCGCTTAATGTACATAACAAAATTTCGATAATAAGTACAATTTAAAACATAAAATTTGTGATCTACTAAGTGATCTAAGTTAAGCTATACTTCTTCGTCTCGTTCCAGCGTTCCCATCCCCATTGACGACATGCGGTTTTAAAATGGCAAAAGCCGACGCAGTTTTGAAGAAATTGATTATTAAAAACTGAGTAAGCACACACTATGACATGTAAATCAACGAGTGGCGCGGAAGCATGAGTTGAAACAAATCAAAAGATTTAAACAGTAAAACTATCATATTGGAGAATTTGGATCAACTTAAAGTAACCGAGTAACAAAACCCTCTCAATTTAATAACATTGAGAAACCACGTGTAGTTGGTAAAATATCCAGAGTAAACAAGTTCATTTGAACTGATAACGATAGTAGTTCATGAGTAGCCAAGATTTACATTTCATTTCAATCGATTAGGGCATATCAAGAGCCGCAAACAACATTAATAAGTAGTCAATTTTTAATTCGACTTCAATCAACACCTTAATTTAGGTGAGGCGTGTCAAGAGCCACCAGCAGGATCGATGTAAACAGAGGGATCACGAAATAATCACTAAGGGTTCCTTCTAGGGTCTATCA
The DNA here is from genome assembly GCA_023055425.1 of Linanthus parryae. Lineage (NCBI taxonomy): Eukaryota > Viridiplantae > Streptophyta > Magnoliopsida > Ericales > Polemoniaceae > Linanthus > Linanthus parryae. The sequence continues at coordinate 78,925,330 of JALGPY010000002.1, forward strand.
AACCCTTTTTCATCCGAGCGTTAAGGGAGCCCATTCGTCAACCCCGCTCATAAAATTAGCTAAAAGGTCTTAAGTGTCGACACCCCTATACCGTAGTGACCCTTACAATTATAAGTAGCACTCTATAGCTCTATAAAACCCTTGGTCTCAATAACTTGGTACATTTTGGATCATCGGTGGAAGATTTTTGAACATTGACGTTCTATCCAATAATAAGAAGCATTGCTTCAATGGTCTTAGCCATAAGAAAATGGAGGATCATTTGAAGCCTCCCATTAATAACAGTACTCTGTACATCGTCCTAAGTCTATTAGAGGTATTTTATTTCTTCTCTTTCACATAACCAAAATCACAATATCAACATTTTACAAGTAATTTCCGAAAGTTCTCAAAGGAGATGAATAAAATAGTTTAACACATTCGAGAGGAAAACATGCATTTTCATATTTTTTTCATATAACAAGCATTCATTTAAAGCATCACACACATGCGCACATTTGATATGAAAAGGTCGTACATATGTACTTACCACTGAGTCAAAGAACAATGACAAGCAATGCTAGAACTCCAACACGGACACTGGTCTCATACGATGCTGGGTCTCACAGTCAATGCAGCGACACGAACACGTACGTCTATTTGGCACAGTCCTCAACATCGGCTGGATATAAGCAATTAAAGTATACAGCCTATTAGCATATACCCTCTATATGAGGTTTTATGCAAGAATACAACGAAATGCAGGTCATACAAGCTAACTTGACCAAAACGCCCCCTGATACTCCAAAATTGTCCAGTACAGTCCCTGACTGTGCCTGGACACCAAATTATATTCATACTGGCTCAACAACATGCAAGAATGACTCTTAAATCTCCCATATGAACTTAGCATCGAAATCTACAACTTTCAGTAAATTACACTTAGGCCCCTAAAGTTTGCTAAAATTATAGAAAGACCCCTACCATTGACTTGATAACTCCCGAGTCACATACTTCCTTCTTGAGACTTCAAATATCCTTCTAATTCAGGCTGTTTGTCTCAAAACATTAACCTAGTCTCAAGTAGTTCAAGTGTGAAGTTTTATTTGAATTCACATAGGCCCCCGAAGTTTAGTAAAACTGCAAAAAGACCCCAACATTTGACTTGGTCAACACTAGCCCAGAATTACATACGAGTACTCCAAATACGCATACAATACATGCTTACAAACTCCAAGTTACTTAACTAATCTCAATTCAAAGGTTAAGTGAAATTACTATTATGCCCCTCATATACAGTTCAGTCAAACTAGGGTTTACAGAAAGTCAAACTTGGTTAGGGTTGATATTTAGGGTCAGAATAACATTACGAACAACTTCCGTGAAGGATGCTAAGGTTGAAGATGTCGTTTACGACATCGAATTTGAAAGTCAAGATTGAGAGAAATCGACTCAACTAGTCACCTTTGTGGCCAATTTATGATCATTTGAGAATGATATTTGGAAATCCGAAAGCAGGTACTTGAATATGGTAATTCAAGGATTCCAGAACATATTTGAACTCCCAAAAACTCCAAATACGCAAGAAGCTATGCTTGGTCAAAGTTGGGTCAAATAATGATTCAACACTTAGAAAAATTTCAAGTGTTTATTATAAGTTCGAAGTAGCAAGTTTAGGCTCGATTTGTGAGCAATCTGTTATAAATTTGAACATGACCCAAAGACGATGAAATGAAGTATTATACACCAGCTTTACACAGGAGAAAACAGATCTAAATTTCATTAAGATTTGAAGAAGATACAAGGGCTAGAAAATAGGTGTTTCACCACGGCACTCTATACTTAGAAAATTTTGAATTCTTTGCTAACGAAGAACATTAGCATTGCAGCAACTTTGGAGCCAAATCAGAGGGTTTAGAGATCAAATTGGACCAAGAAATCAACATGAAACTTGTAGCCAATTCTCCAAGGATTCCAGAAAGCTAAGGATCATTCAAAACGGACCAAAAACGAGGGAGATACAAGCGTCTGAACAGGGGTATTTTTTGTACCAAAAACACATGAACACCAAGAACTCATCAACTACTTCGCTAACTAGCGATGTTCAAGCCCAATTTCAGGGGTTTAGAGATCGAATTGAACCAAGAAATTAAAAAAAAAAACTTGTAGCCAACATACCCAGGATTACAAAGGAAGAAACCGTGCATGATTAGGACAAGAATTGAGGGAGTTAAAAGCATTTGTACAGGAGAAGTTTATGAACCGAAAACCATGAACTTCAAGAATAAAACTATGATGATTTGTTGTAACAGTCAATTTTGGATGATCTAAACGTGTTCTAGACATTATTAGGAGCATGCTCATGCTTTCAATCGATCAAAACAAGCAAGAAAACGGACTGTATCAAGCTCTGCACTTACCGGCGGCCATGGAGGAAACCGGCGACCAGATGCTCGGTTTCCGGCAATTCAACGGGGTTCTCTGGTGCTTCTGGGTTCTCCTTAGTTTCCCACGACGCTCAGAGACCTCGGAGCAGCCGTTGGAAGGGAAGGAATGGCCAAAACCGAAGGAAATCACCAACGCCGTCGCCCGCCGCCGTCCCCGTCGGGTTTCAAGCCCAGAATCCGGCGAACCTCCTTTCCAGCGATTCAGCGACCTTCAAGCTGCGTCCTAGACTCGCCTTGGCACAAGGATTAAGAATACACCGTTGGTTTTCATCGAATCGAATCTAGAGAAGAGAATTTTGATAATTACCGAAATAGGGTTCTAGCGAAACTCACCCAATTCCAGATCGATCTCTTGAGAGTTCCTCAAATTGACTTGTGCCTTTGGTTCCCCCTTCCATCCCGAACGTCGAGTTACAGCAGTTTCCTCAGGGGTGAAGTATGGGTGATGCTATGGTGGTTATGGTGGTGGAGTTGGTGGTAGTTCTTGAAGCAAGAAGAAGAAGACGATGATTAATGGAAGGAGAAGAAAAAAAAAGAAAATTCTTCCTCAGCTTCTTGCAGGTGCTAAAGAGGGGGAGTTGAGATGCCACCAACCCCAATGAGGTGGTTAAAATGCACAAAGTGAGTAGCCAAGTGGCTAACATGCATAGGGGGGGGGTGAAAGTGTAGTTTTACAAACTTTTGGGTAGAACTAGAATTGGATAACTACTAAGTTTCAGATATTTGCACAACCACCCCAAATATTTCTAGTGCTTCAAAATCATTCTAACAACTTCCAAATATTGCTAAAACTCCAAAATTCCAGCTTTAAAGCCGTGACAAACTATTTACAAAATTGCCCCCAAATTCTTGATATAGCACTAAGAATTCTCTCAGAAATGAGGGGTGTTACAATCTACCCACCTTAAAAGAATCTTCGTCCCCGAAGATCTCATCTACACTTACCCACATACTTAAAATGCATATGAAATGAAAAACAGTGACTCACTCTATTTGACTTAGCCAGACAAGTATCTAAACCACTCTCGTCGAATGTTCTGCTCCCAAAAGATGGCTTCCTTAGATGGTCAGCTTCAAACACCTTAACTGGAAGAAATTTCTAATTCTTACTCTCCGCACGACGGGGTCTATTATGAGTCTATATTACTATCCAGACTAGACTCACATCACAATATGGTTTCGTATATAATTAGTACAAGTAAAAGTTCGAAACAAGATTTTGGAAGTTACAAGTTCTCAATTTTAGAAACGACTCAAAAATTTGCTAGAATTTATACAAATCTCGAAACTTTTAGACAAATACTTTTATCAAGACTAATATGTCGTTTTGCTTGAATCATCCGCGTTAAAAATGTTGTTTTACTTGTAGAGGATTAGGTAAACCAATCACCTCAAGTGTTCCACGCATAAGAGAGAGAAAAGAACACTATGTGTCGTCACACAACGTGTCTTTCCATCACAACTCGAATGTGTTTCAAATGTTCTAAATTAGTCTACACAGCGGGTACAACTCATAGTACCGTCGCACTAAGAGTCACGCCAGCGGAATGGTAAACAAAGTGGTCCATATCACTTAGCATTTGGTAGCTTGAAACGCCAATAATTTTCAGAAACCATTTTTTTTTGTAATAAATACTTTATTTTCAAAAGTTTCTAATTTTGGAAAGAACCATGTCAAACTAACTCAAGTTACAGCTGTTCCTCAAATTGACTTGTGCCTTTTGTTCCCCCTTCCATCCCGAACCTCGAGTTACAGCAGTTTCCTCAGGGGTGAAGTATGGGTGATGCTATGGTGGTTATGGTGGTGGAGTTGGTGGTAGTTCTTGAAGCAAGAAGAAGAAGATGATGATTAATGGAAGGAGAAGAAAAAAAAAGAAAATTCGTCCTCAGTTGCTTGCAGGTGCTGAAGAGGGAGAGTGGAGATGCCACCAACCCCAATGATGTGGTTAACATGCACAAAGTCAGTAGCCAAGTGGCTAACATGCATAGGGGGGTGAAAGTGTAGTTTTACAAACTTTTGGGTAGAACTAGAATTGGATAACTACTAAGTTTCAGATATTTGCACAACCACCCCAAATATTTCTAGTGCTTCAAAATCATTCTAACAACTTATAAATATTGCTAAAACTCCAAAATTCCAGCTTTAAAGCCGTGACAAACTATTTACAAAATTGCCCCCAAAGTCTTGATATAGCACTAAGAATTCTCTCGGAAATGAGGGGTGTCACATTACCTTTGATCAAGAGAAGTTTGTGGTGCAAAATGAGAAATCAGGAAATTGCATTCTCACAGCCTCTAGATCAAACAATGTTTATACTTTTCAGACTAACAAAGTTGCAGGTAAAAGCTTGAAGTGCCTCAAGCCCTTGAAAGATGATTCAAAGATTTGACACAGAAAGTTTGGTCACATTAGCTTGCATATCTTGAAAAAGTTGATCTCCAAAGATCTGGTAAGAGGATTACCATCTATCAAGTTGAAAGATGAAGTATGCAAAGCCTGTGCTCAGGTTAAGCAGACCAGAAGCTCATTCCAGCCAAAGAAGTTTGTAAGTACTACTAGACCTATTGAATTACTTCATATGGATCTATGTGGTCCTATGAGGACTCCAAATATTGTAGATGACAATTCTACATTTACTTGGGTTATGTTTATGAAAGAAAAATTTGAAGCCCTCTCTGAATTTTCAAAGCTTTGCAGAGAACTTCAAACCTTGAAAAACCTACCTATTGCTTCAATCAGAAGTGATCATGGTAGAGAGTTTGATCAATTAGAATTTGACTTGTTCTGTGTTAAGCATGGTATCTCTCACAATTTCTCAGCTCCTAGAACTCCTCAACAGAATGGAGTTGTTGAAAGAAAGAACAGGACTCCGGAAGATATGTCAAGAACAATGCTTTTAGAAAACAAGCTGCCAAAACACTATTGGGCAGAAGCTGTGAATACAACAAATTACATTTTGAACAGGTGCTTGATCAGGCCTATCTTGAAGAAGACGTCCTATGAACTTTTCAAAGGGAGAAAGCCAAACATTTCAAACTTCAAACCCTTTGGTTGCAGTCCACAATAATGGAAAGGACAACTTGGGTAAGTTTGATGCAAGAAGTGATGAAGTTTTGCAGACTTGAATCTGAAAAAGCATGAATCAGAAGGAGAAGCTGAAAACTCACTTGGTTTCAAGAAAGGTTCAGAAGGAAACAGAAGCCATTTTCAAGACCTTGACATTAGGGCTCAAGGCCTTGAATATAGGGATCAAAGCCTTGACAAAGATTATCCAAAATATATGAGTGATCAGGACACTACTTCAAGACCATAGAAGCAATATGGAGAACCTGAACCCTAGTCTCCAAGAAAGAGATTCAAATATCTCTCATCCCATCCAGTTAACAACATCATCTATGATCCAACCACTGGTACACAAACAAGATCACAGTTGAAGAATCTTTGTGCTTTTAATGCTTTTATTTCTCTTGTAGAACTGAAAACTGAGAAGGAAGCATTACAAGAAGCAGACTGGAATATAGCTATGCAAAGTGAACTCAATGAGTTTGAAAGAAACAAGGTGTGGAACCTAGTTCCCCCACCAACAAACCAGTCTGTCATTGGTACCAGACGGGTGTTCTGAAACAAACTGGATGAAATGGCAAAGTGATCAGGAAAAAAATAAGGTTAGTTGTTCAAGGTTAAAACCAAGAAGAATTTAATGATTATGAGGAAACTTTTGATCCAGTTGTCAGTTTAGAAGCAATTAGAATTTTACTTGCTTTTGCATCTCACAAGAACATGAAACTTTTTCAAATGGACGTGAAGTGTGCATTTTTTGAATGGTTACTTGCTAGACGAAGTTTATCTTGCAGAACCACCTGGTTTTGAAAATGACAAGTTTCCAGATCATGTTTACAAAGTTGACAAAGCTCTTTATGGTTTGAAACAAGCTCCAAGAGCTTGGTATGAAAGATTGTCAAAGTTTTGCTTGAAAATGATTTCAAAAGAGGATTAGCAGACAAGACCCTTTTCATAAAGAGTCATGAGAAAGATTTACTTTTAGTTCATATTTATGTTGATGATATTTTATTTGGAGCTACTAATGACCTATTATGCAAAGAATTCTCAATTTTTATGAGTAGGAAATTTGAAATGAGCATGATGGGAGAGTTTAACTTCTTCCTTGGACTTCAAATACATCAGTTGAAGAAGGGCATATTTCTACATCAAAGCAAGTACACTAGGGATTTGTGGAACAAGTACAGTTGTCTCAATCCAAAGAAATCAAGACCCCTATAAGTTCTACACTTTCCTTAGATAAGGATGAATCTTGTAAGAATGTCAATGTGAAAGAGTATATAGGTATGACTAGATCATTACTATACCTTACTGCTAGTAGACCAGATATCATGTTCAGTGTATGTATGGGTGCAAGATTACAAGTTGATCCAAAGGAATCACACTTAAGTGCTGTGAAGAGAATGTTAAGATATCTCAATGGTACCAAAGACATTCTAATTTCTCTTTGCATGGATTTTCAGATGCTGACTTTGCATGTTGTAATGTTGATAGGAAAAACACTTCAGGAACTTGCCAATTCATTGGATCCTCCTTGATCAGTTGGCACTCAAAGAAACAAAACTCAGTTGCTTTATCAACAACTAAAGCTAAATATATAGCTGCTGGAGCATGTTGCTCACAAGTATTATGGATTGCTCAACAGTTGAGAGATCTTGGATTTGACTTCAGAAGTATACCTATCAAATGTGACAACACTAGTGCAATATCAATTACAAAGAATCCAGTTCAGCATTCAAGAACCAATCAATTAATGTCAGACACCATTTAATCAGAGATCATGCTGAGAAAGTTGATATTGTTCTTGAATTTGTTTCTACTAACATGCAACTTGCAGATATCTTCACTAAACCATTTCCAGGTGATAGATTTTCAGCTCTAAGGCTGGAATTAAGCATGCTAAATAAAGATGCATTGGTTTAGGGGGAGCATCAGGTAAGGAATGTAAGTTATTATGTGTTTCAAAGGTTTGAACTGATTTTCAAAGTCTTGAAAATCTTTTCAAGGCTTTGATTTTATTTGCTTCACTATAGCAGCGTTTCAAGACCTTGAAATTATTTTCAAAGCCTTGAAAATGAGTCTGATAACTGGTAAGTCAATAACTCTTGGATCATTCAGTAATGGGTTCTATCTTTGTAGATGTTTGCTCAATATTACCCCTACCATTTTCAAAATATTTTTTTCAGCCAAGTATAGTATTAAAATATTATTTCCAATGGCTTCAAAGATTTGAATCTTCTCTGATCATTACAAATCTTTTGAGATTAGAAAGATATTGCAGTTTCCTTTTTAAACTCAAGCTCTTATAGTATTTATCCTCTTCTATTCTCCTTCTCTCCGTATCACTCTTGCCTCTATCAATTCTTCTCAAAACCCTAACGAGCACAAGAAGAGCCTCTGACAGAATCAAGATGGCTGGTGGTTCAAAGCCTAGCGTAGAGAAGAAAAGAAAGACCCCTGTACAAGAGATTCAAGATATTAGTGAAGACTCAGATCAAAGGGCTCTACTGATGAAGAGCTGGAGTCTTTACCACCCAAAAAGATGGTGAAGAAGGACCAATTTCTAGTGACAAGCAAGAAGAAAAAGACCACGGGGACTACACAAGAGAAGCAGAAGGGAATTCATATTGGAAGCCATAAGAAGGACAGTAAAAAGGAGACACAGAGATCAAGGGAAAAGGAAAATAAATCCTCATTCCTGATTTGGATTCAGATACTACTTCAGGCTCCTATGGAGTGTATTCTGTATCCAAAAAGGGAAGACATGAGAAAGATCTTCCAGAAGCTGAGCCTGTATAAAAAAACTGGAAGGAAAGATCATCACAAAATTTCCTCTGCACAACAGAAGAAGGTGTATGTGAAGAAGAAACTAAAGCATGGAAGAAAAGATTTAGAAGGACTCACCTTCTTGTTCAACAGTGTTATTGAGAAAATTAGTTCTATCATTGAGGAAATTGATGTGGTATAACAACAAGAACATGCTAATGATGAAGACAGTGAGGAAGACGAAGGAGATTATGATGGAGATGAAGACCCAACCCCATAAACTCTTGCCTACTCTTTCTTTCCCACTTCTTTAAAGTTTATTTTCAGAATTTTCCAAAGACTCTGATCCAATAATTTCTCATTCTTTTTTGATGAAAGTCAAAAAGGGGGAGAAATCTTAGGTTGTTTCTATATTTTTGTGACCTATCTTTTGTTCAGTAGGAAATATCTGAGACCTATGTGTTTTCTTCTTAAGTTTGTTATTGAATAAGTTTGATCTTTTTGGAACTTATGTGTTACTACTATTTCTGATGTGTGCTAATCAGTATTTTTTGTTATTGAATAAGGCTAAAAAAGATTGAGGTTTTGTATTTCATCAAGGGGGAGATTGTAAGGTCACAGGTTTCACTGGCATGAAATAAAGAGCTATTTCTAGGCCTTGAACTAGTTCTCAAAGCCTTGAATCACAGGTTTCATAGGCTTGAAATAGCATAGCTATTTCAAGGCCTTGAAAGAATGTTCAAAGACTTGAAACTGTCTGACCTGTATGCATATTCTAAGGGGAAGTTTCTCTGAATACTTCTCATCTTATTCTAACTCTCTCACCCCTATATGTGATATGTTACTACTTGATGATGAAAAACAAAAGCTTATGATTCATATAAACCTCACCTGTTTAACATGTTTGACTTAGTTTTGCAGGAAAGTTGTATTTCCTATTTTGCAGGATTGGTTTCCTAACCTGGATTTTGGAGGACAGGAAACATTGAGAGAATGTGATTCTTTGATCAATCAGACACTCTTTAGAGATTCTGAATCTGTTTAAAGACAAGATATGAATAATATCTCTGAATATTATTATCAAGTATCTGTTGGAGAAGGCTGTTAAAAAGAGTCAAAGCTATTGCCTACAAAACAAGAAGTTTCTTGCTCAAAATCAGGGAAGATTTGCAGAGCATCTGAGTTGTATAAATAGAGCTCATATTGAAGCAACAAATACAAAACTCAATGAGCGAAAAGAGAGACACATTTATGGATTGACAAGCATCAAATAAGCACATCATTCTCCCAATGCAACTCACAGAAGATCACTGCATTATTCACTTTAGTTTTACACTTCCAGTGTTCTTCTGACTTGTACTCAATTTTTATATCATTCTCATACTACTTCTATCTCTCACTCTCAAGGATTGTTAAAAGTGAACAATATAGAATTCTTAATTAATCAGTTAGCTAGAGTAGGTACTAGATAGGTTAGAGAGAACCACGAACTGTAACAGAGTAAGGCATATCTCTTTGCTTGAGATCTAAGGCTTAGCTTTTGATTAATAAGAATTGGGTTTAGGTAGAGACGTAGGTCAAAGTGGACCGAACTCTATAAATCCTGTGTCTCTTGCATTTACATTTTCATTCTCACACTTAGTTTTTACAGCATTCAAACTAGTCTTTATTCAAGGGTTTGAAACTCTTTTCTTGACCTTGAAAAAGACTTGTCTGCATTTCATTCAAACTGTATTTCATTCCAAAGGTTTTAAACTGTTTTCAAGGCCTTGAACTTCATTGCTCTTCACAGAAACTCTTTTCTTTGCAATTTTTACAAAAAAGTTGTCATACTCTATTCAACCCCCCCCCTGTAGAGTATATGTGCTGCATTTCTACCTGCTTACTCCCCTTTCACATAACAATAGTCATATAAGTTGGAGCAGTAGTGTTAGTCCGGATAAGAGCAGCAACAGTTTGTGAATCAAATTCAATATCAATTAAATTTATATTATGAGTGTGAGCGAGGAAAAGACCGTGACGTAAAGTCTGTAAATCTGAGAGAAGAACAGAACTCTGAAGGAGTCTACCGCAGTATTCAAGTATATACTGACCAGTGGAGTTTCTAATATAACGGCCAATCGCCAAAGTCATATATACAAGTATCGGGATGAAAAGGGCTATCAATGTTAGGTTTAAAACAGGGAGCAGTCGGTTTGGACCAGTGGACGAAGACACTGATTCTAGTGATAGTGAGGTAATGGGGGAACTTAATAAAACCAGAGCTATTGTTTTATGGTAAATGTTATTAATAACAGTATGTGTATGAAACATTTGGTTTTGGAAAATAAACGCATTTCTCGCAAGCCAAATTTCCCATAAAGCAAAGCAAAAGAGTTGAGACCAGTAAAGAAAAGGTGGGAATAAGTGGTATTTTTAGTACACCGATCCTGCTGCATGATTTGTGGGATGTGAAAAAATTGTCAATAATAATTGGGCATAATGTATGCCAATTTGTCGGTATAAACTGAGCATAAAGTATTCAATTTTGCGTTGAATATCATGTTTGAATAAACTTCAAGACTTCAAGACTATTTTACAAAATAAAAGCTTTGCACATGAATATTTGAGACATTTCAACAAATAATGAGGGATTTTTATAACTTTGAGGCAGGCCTATATTAGAATTTCTTGAAAGTAATGATAAAATAGTAATACAGGATACAAACTCATGGGTCCTTTGCCCACCTTGGTTAGACATAAATATTCCCCTGGTCAGGAGGAAGGCATAGAGGAAGAATTTGTCGGGAAGATGACGCTTCAGTATGAGGCCGGAGTCAAGAATGACCGCTCAAGTACGAAACGTGGTTCGGTTACATCAGGTTGGAGGGGGGTCTGGGTGATGGAGACCGCATTCGCGACTTGTATGAGCGATCGATCGCGAGAGTTCCACCAGCGGAGGAGAAGAGGTACTAGCAACGGTATATTTACATCTGGATTAACTATGCTTAATGAGAAGAGCTCAAGGCGAAATATGTAGAACGAACAAGAGCATAGGGAATGTTAACCTTAGCCTTTAATTGTCGCATAGGCAACGCCGGGTCATCTAGGCATAGTCCAGTGGCCCAATTCTTCCGGGAGATCGCCTAATTCAACTTCAATTTCATCATTTTATTGCAATGTATCGTATTAATATGCTGGTCAAGCATAAAACGTGGGCAATGGTCAAGTTTTATATTCTAGGAGGGAAAATTTAAGTATAGTGAGTAAGTTCAATGTAGGATCAAGACATGAAGTAGCTTGTCTATTTCAAGGCCTTGAAACAGCTTTCAAAGCCTTGTAACTGACTGAGCTTCATATGTGTGAACTTAGGGGGAGTTTCTGATTTTAATCCAACTCCTAAACCCCGATGCATGATTAGTTGATACTTGATGATGAAAGACAAAGTATTTTAACACTGCTTGCAGGATCTAACATCATCTGTTTGATTGAGTTTTACAGGGAATTTTGTTTCCTATTTTATAGGAACCTGTTTCCTAACTTATGTTTTGCAGATATGGTAACTGCTTGATGATTGATTATGTGATCAATCTGATGTGATTAAAAGCTTCCCAACATACTTCCAACAAGATCAAATCAGTATCCTTAAAGATAATGAGCTACTAGCCGTTGGAAGAAGCTATTAGAAGAGTCAAGATTTGAAGCAAATTTTCACGAAAGTTTGCTGAGAAGATTCTGAAGATCTTCCATTCAAACTGGGTGCTTTAAAGGAGAATTGCTGAAGGATATAGAAGACACAAAAACAACATAGAACGATTCAAAAAGAAACTAAAAAACATTCAAGGATTGATATGAACTAAGAAGCAGATTCATCTCTCAATCCAAGCATCAGAAGAACACTGCATACTCACTGCAGTTTCATTTCCCGTGTTCTTCTTTTCTGAACTTCATTTGTATATCATTTTGATAATACTTGTAGTTCTCATTCTCAAGGATTTTTCAAGGTGAACAATATAGAATTCTTAGTTAATCAGATAGCTAGAGCAGGCACTATTTTTGTTAGTGAGAACCACAAGATGTAACAGAGTAAGGCATCCTTCTGTGCTTGAGATCTAGGGCTTAGATGTGGATTAATAAGAATTGTGTTGAAAATCCTACAAGGAGAAGATACCTGAGGTAGAGAGGTAGTTCCAAGTGGACTGAACTATATATATCTCGTGTCTCTCGCATTTACTTTTCAGTTGCATAATTAGAACTTTTGCAGCATTCAAAACAGTTTCATTTCAATGGTTTGAAACTCATTTCAAGGCCTTGAAATAGACTTTTTCTATTTCTTACTCTAACTGTTTTCACTCCAAGGGCTTGAAACTCATTTCAAGGCCTTTAATCGCTTTACGAATCTTTTGAAACCACTATGCTTGCAAAGTTTAGCAAAAGTCTGCATACTCTATTCAACCCCCTTCTAGAGTATTGATCCTATATTTCTACCTACTGTACACCCTTCAATTGGTATCAGAGCTTGTATCACTGCATAGATTTAACCATCTTGTGATAATGAGTACTGTAGGTGATGGTGATTTCTCTCAGGGAAGATCTGCTAACAGACCTCCTCTCTTTTGTGGAGACAATTTTGTCCACTGGAAAGCCTTGATGAAAATGTTCTTCATTGATCAAGATATGGAACTCTGGACTATCATTCAGAATGGTCCTCATACTTTCTACACAAAGAAAGATGGGATTAGAACTCCCAAATATGAAGACTCTCTTTCATCATCTGATTTAGAATAATTTTCCAAAAATTATAAAGCTATGAATCTCTTATATTGTGCTTTGAGTGAAGATGATTTTAATAGGATCTCAGGTTGCAAGACAGCCTAGGAGATATGGGATAAGCTCGTGGTAACTTTTGAAGGAACCAGCCAAGTCAAGCAAACCAAGATCAACATATATCTCAGGCAATATGAGCTGTTCAAGATGAATGGAGATGAGTCCATCAGAGATATGTTCAAAAGATTCACTGACATTTTCAACAACCTTGATTCATTGGGAATGCACTTTTCCAATGAGTAAAAGTTTATAAAGATTATAAGAAGTCTTCCAAAGGCAAAATGGGAACCAAATACTACTGCTATTGAAGAAGCTTAAGATCTCTCATCACTTCAACTTGATGACCTACAAGGGAAGCTCCTTACACATGAAATATACATGAATGAAGTTGATGGAGAACTACCAGAAGGTGTCAAGAACCTGGCTCTCGAGGCAAAGGAGAATGAGCCATTTCAAAGCCTTGAGACTGAAGATGATGATGAAGATCCAATTGCTTTGATTTCCAAAGCCTTGACTAGAATTCTTAAAATGAAGAAAAACTTTGGAAACAAGGACTTCATCAGAGATAGATACAGATCCTCCAGTAGCAAATACTACAAAGGTAAATCTTCTTCACATGGTAATAAGCCTAAAGTCATGAATTTCTTTGAGTGTGGTGATGCAGGATACTCGATCAGAGACTGTACACACAAGAAGAGCAATAACTTTCAAAAAAAAGATCATGATAGAAGAAAGAAAGATACGATAGCTTCATGGAGTGATTCAGAAACATCAAGTGAGTCTGAATATGAAGAAGAACATGCCAACCTATGCTTTATGGCCAAGCATGATGAAAATTTTGAAAAGAACATTGAGGTAATGGTAAACTGCTTGATTTCAAAACCATCAGAAGCCCTCTCTGGTTATCTTAGAAAAATGCTATTAAATTAAGAGGGCTATCTGAAAGAGATTAGAGTTTTGAAAAAGAGAACTTACATCTTGTTTGCCTGAATCAGAATCTTGAAATCTCTCAGAAGAAAACCGACAGTGATTTCAAGGCCTTGAAAACCAATTTCAAAGCCTTGAAAACACAAGTCAAGGAAGTAGTCACTGAGAACTCTCTCTTGAGTGACAACATTGTTAATCTAAGACATCACGTTGATGAAATGGATAAACAAAAGACTGCTCTGACTGAGAAACTTCAAGAATCTGAATTGGTTAAAACAAAAATTTTAGGTTAAACTGGTATTGGATACAACTTGAACTTGATTCTTGGAGGTAGCCTAAAGTCTGTTCACAAAACTTGTATTGGATACAATCCAAATTTTCCAAAGGAGAACAATACCAGATTTGTGAAAGACGGTAACAAAACATCTCCTAAGTTCCATTACTGTAGTAAGATTGGTCATGTTAAGATGACTTGTCCTTTTAGAAGAAGAGATCCTCACATAATGAGGAACACTTTTCCCTTCCAACTCAAAGGACAAGTTAGACAGATTTTGGTTCCTAAAGGGGTTAGACCACCTAACATGGTTGACCCTCAATATGAATCTAAATTCAGCACTTGGTCTAATAGCTGGGTAAGGCAGTGAATGGTGTTTGCAGGTTGTCACCAGCAAAAATAGTTTATGGACAGTGGTTGCTCAAGACACATGAGTGGAAAAAGATCTCTATTCTCAGAACTAAAAGAGCAATCTGAACGATCAATTACACTTGGTGACAAATGAAAATGCAGCATTCTTGATATTGGTAAAGTTAGTATAGATTCTAAAAACTCTATTTCTGATGTATATCTTGTTGATCGTTTGAAATTTAACTTGCTTAGTATATCTCACCTTTGTGATAATGGCAACAAGGTTATCTTTGATAAAGAGAAATGTGTGGTGAAAAATGAGAATCTGGCAGTTGCATCCTCATAGCCTCTAGATCAAAAAATGTTTATACCTTTCAAACTAACAAAGTTTCAGGAGAAAATTTGAAGTGTCTCAAGACCCTGAAAGAAGATTCAAATATTTGGCACAGAAAGTTGGGACACATTAGCTTGCATACCTTGAACATTTTAGTTTCCAAGAACTTAGTAAGAGGTCTACCCTCTATCAAGTTCAGAGATGAAGAAGTATGCAAGGCATGTGCACAAGGCAAGCAAACTAGAAGCTATTTCAATCCAAAGAACTTTGTAAGTACTACTAAACCCATTGACCTATTGCATATGGATCTCTGTGATCCTATGAGAACTCCAAATCCAAATGGTAAGAAGTACATGCTTTTTATTTTAGATGATTTCTCTAGATATACTTGGGTTATGTTTCTTTGAGAAAAATCTGAAGCTCTCACTGAATTTTCAAAGCTTTGTAGAGAACTTCAAACCGTGAAAAACCTACCTATTGCTTCAATCAAAAGTGATCATGGTAGAAGTTTGATCAACTCGAGTTTAATGTATTTTGTTCTGAGCATGGCATCTCTCACAACTTTTCTGCTCCTAGAACTCCTCAACAAAATGGAGTTGTTGAAAGAAAGAACAGGACTCTTGAAGACATGTCAAGAACAATGCTTCTGGAAAATAAGTTGCCAAAGTATTATTGGCCAGAAGCTGTGAATACAGCAAGAATTGTGTTGAAAATCCTACAGGGAGAATATCCCTGAGGTAGAGATGTAAGCAGTTTCATTTCAAGGGTTTGAAACTCATTTGAGGCCTTGAAATAGACATTTTCTTTTCTTACTCTAACTATTTTCATTCCAAGGGCTTGAAACTCATTTCAAGGCCTTGAATCTCGTTACAAATTTTTTGAAACCACTATTCTTGCAAAGTTTAGCAAAAGTCTACATACTCTATTCAACCCACCCCCTTTCTAGAGTATTGATCTTGTATTTATACCTATTGTAAACCCTTTATAGTGTTTAAACTTTATTATATATAAAATCTAAGAGGTGAGTAAATAATCACTCTTCCATATGCCATTTGTCATCCACACACTCTCCATATGACATTTGTCATCCACTCACGGCATACATGCCACATTTACAAATAGTAGATTAGTACTTTGAGAGATTACATTTCATTTAGTGTATACAACAATCTTGTAAAAATAAGTTTACAAAAAAATAAAATAAAAAGTGCGTGATATTCTTAAGTGATCTAACTTGATCCCGCGACTTTGTCTCGATTCGCTTTCCCATTCCCCACCTTGATTGATAACATGCGGTTTTAAAATGGCAAAAGCCGATGCAGTTTTGAAGAAAATGATCAGTAAAAACTAAGTAAATACACACTACGACATGTGAAGCAACGAGTGGCACAGATGTATGAGTTGAAACAAAACAGAATATTTAAAACAATAAAAGTAACAGGTTGGGGATTTTGGAACAACTGAAATTAACCAAGTAACAAGAACCTCTCAATTTAAGAACATTGAGAAAGCACGAGTATTTGGTAATATCCAGAGTAAACCAGTCCATTTAAGTTGATAACGATATTAGTTCATGAGTATCCAAATATTTTCAAATCATTTCAATCGACTAGGGCATATCAAGAGCCACAAACAATATCAATAGAGTAGTCAATTTGCTTTCAATTTCAATTAACTGTTAAGTTTAGCTGATGCATGTCCAGAGCCACCAGCGGATCAATGTAAACAGAGGGATCACGAAGTAATTACAAAGGGTTCCTTATAGGGTCTATCAAACCCTATTTCACCCGAGCGTTAAGGGATCCCATACGTCAATCCCCGCTCACAACAACAGCTAAAAGGCCTTAAGTGTCGACACCCCTATACCTTAGTGACCCTTACAAGTATAAGTAGCACTCTATAGCTCTACAAACCCCTTGGCCGCAATACCTTGGTACGTTTTGGCTCATCGGGGGTGGATTTATGAACGTTCAAGTTCTATCCAGTAATATGAAGTATTTCTTCGATGGTCGTAACGATAAGTAACGGGAGGATCTCTTCGCGCCTCCGGCCGGAGCCATAATTAAACATAACTCTGTACATCGTCCTAAATTTATTAGAGGTATCTTATTACCTTTATTTATCATAACCAAACTTGGTATACAATCTTCACAAGTCATTTCCAAGAGTTCTCAGTATAAATCAGTAATCCGAATTTTTCAGTAAAAATCATGCTTTTCATAGTCTTCCAAATAAGAAGATATTCATTTAAAACGTCAAACACATGGACACAATATGATAATCAAAGTTCGCACATATGTAATCTTTACCATAGACAAAATCAGATTATCAACTTATCACAAGTAAAGTTCCAAGACTTAAAAAGAGGATTTAATTTATATCCAAACAATTTTGAGTATTAAATCATGCTTTGCATATTTTTTTCAATTAACAAAATATTCATTCGAGTCATCACACAAACATTCAAATTTTGATAAATAAGAGTCTCACATATGTACTTACCATTGAGATGAAGCACAACCAAAACTAAGAACCTAATCCTAGAACTCGAACGACAACCTCTCTCTGCTACAAGGTCGATGTCTACAATCACACGTATAACGTATTCGTTACAACCAATTTATACATCGCTAATTAAAATGCAACCCTACATGAAACATAGTCCTATATGTCATAAACTAACATATAATGATGTTCACATGTCCAAATAAATCCAACATAACACTTAGAACTTTAAAAACTCAAGTTTTCTAAAAAATATGAACCTACAATTCTGTCCAGAATTGTAGCTCTGACTTTGGAGGCATATTTACCATATCAAAACATCTCTTAAAATCATGAAATTAATTTATGATCAACCTACATGTTTCTAATTTCAATAACATGAAAAAAATCATGCATAGCTATTATAAAACTCATTTTACAAAAATAAAAAATATTACTAGGCAGAGAAGAGTTTGGTTGAAAGTTTCAACTTTGAAGAATAATTTCTACTACTTGGATAATAGGAAAAATGCCCATCTTCTCCAGAATGAAATCCCTGTGTGTCTAATTTCATCACAAGAAGGATTGCGTGCCATAAGTTTCTGAGAATGGGAGTTTTAATAAAAAGTGCAAGATTGGTTCAGAAACAGAGATTCAGAAAACATGTAATTTAAAATGAGCATATCTCCCTAACCAAAGTGGATATGGAGTTGATTTGTTTCTCAAAATGATCATATCTGAGTCTGGTTTCAAAATATGCAAGAGTTAAAAATTTCAGAGAGACAACATTTGGAGATAATCCATCTTTTTCACAAACTGGTCAGATTGTATCAACATGCATTTTTTTCCAAAAATCAACAAGAATTGTTCTAATGAGACATGCAACCAATGTGGACTTGATTTTCACCCAAATAGCACCATTTCAATCATGAAAATAAAATTTTTACATGATCTTGACACAAAATATCAAAAATCTCTTGAGTAACAAATGCAAAGAAGATGACATTCACAACATGCATGTGGGTTCCAGTGTGGGTTTCATGAAATAGTCAAAATTTTGGAGTTAAACACTTGATCAACCCATGAAAATGAAGAATCAAGGATAGAAATGAAGAAATCTAAGATCTAATGCCATTAATCAAAGGTAAAGTTAGACATGCAAGCACGGATTTAAGTCTAGTAAGAACTTTACCCCAAGATTCAAGATGGGAGGAAAAGAGTGAAATTGGCCTTCCATCCTTGAGAAGAATGATGAAATAACTCCCCTCCATGAACATAATATGCTTGGAATCAAGCTTTTCATGCTTGGGAGACTAGAAAATGAAGTTTTTTTGAATTTTTGTGGAGGTCAAACTCCAAAAACGGGAATGAAGTTTGTGTGGGAGAAAGTAGAGCTATTGAATGTTCTTTAATGGAAGAATTGAGTGGAGAATAAGACGAAGATTGTGATGCATTGAGAGTGAGAGGTAGTGTGGGACTTGTGGAGTGATGGGGTGTGATGGTGAAGTGAATAATCCAAGAAGAGGATGTACATACAAAAATGATATGTAGTATTGTTTAATTTGATAGTTGACTTGCATGTGGGAGGATAGGGATGGCAATATGGTCCGATCCGATCTGAGATCCGGGCGTTCCGATCCAAATAGATCAGATCCGAATCCGATCCAATTGAAAATGGATTGGATTTGGATCCGGAAATCCGAACCGGTTGAATTTGGATCTGTATTTGGATCTGAGGGCAGATCCATCGGGTTCTGACCCGATCGATCCGACGTACATGTGTGCTTTACGAATATACATCTATTACCTCTCCCCTTACACTTACAAGAAGAATACTACACTAACTCCAACGTACAAAGCTATTTCTTTTGTTTTTTACGCTTCATAACTTACGAACATGCCTTAGCGTATGAAATAGTGTTTATTTTTTATGTGATATTTTCTATTTCACTGCAAACACGAGCCGGATCTGATCTGAGTCCGATCCGGCCACGTACTATATGGATCTACGGATCGGATTTGGCTCGCCGAACGAACACCCGATCCGATCTGATCCGAATCCGGTGAAGATCCGAACGGATCTGGAACGGATCGGGATCCCATTTCACCTGGTCGGATCTGGATCAAGAGGGCTTGATCCGATCCGGATCTGACCCGCTGCCATCCCTATGGGAGGAGGAGGGGCTTGAGTAGAATAAAAGTCTTTAGTTGGGGTAGATATATAAAATGCCAAAAATGGAGGGGTGAAAATATAATTACCAATTAATAGGTAACACATAAAAGATAACTTTCATTAATTATAAAATCTTCAAATAATTTCAAATAAAACACTTTTTAGAAATCACTTTCAAAAAACTACAAGTACCTCCCAAGTATACAAAATAAGTTTCATATAGTATTTTCCAAGTTAAGAAAAAAAACTATAAAATAATCCCAAAATATATATCATCATAAATGCCAAATGACACACTTATATTTTAAAACTAAGAAGAAGTCAAGAACAAGTTTGAAATATAAATTTCTTGAGATTCTCAATTTTTTTTTTTCGAAATTACCAAATAACCACAACTAAAATACGGGTATTACATGTTAGCCAATTAAAATGCTCAATGTAATTCTATATAAATAAGTAGGATGTGTAATACAAAATAAAGTATTAACTTACATTAATTATCAAAAGGTAACTTATTGCATTGAAGTGTCAACATTCAAAGATAAATTGTAACTTATTTACCTCAATTATCAAAATTTACATACTTTTGTTATTTATTTGATTATGTATAAAAAAACAACATTCAAAGAAAATTAAATTAGAACGGGGAAGAGTTATTTTAAAATGCATATTTTTTCCTATTTTTAAAAAACAAAATGCTTCTTTTTTTCTACTTTCACACGTTTAATGAATGCATTTATTTATAAATCAAAATACATTCATTATTCCTTTAGCACGATAAGGAACAAATGACTATTTTTAATCTATATTTATAAATAAAAGCTAGGAGCTAAGTAAATAATCACTCTCATATGCCATTTGTCATCCATGTCACTCTCCATATGATATTTGTCATCCACATCACGGCATACATGTCACGTGTTAGCCAATTAAAATGCTACACACAATTCTATATAAATAAGTAGGATGTGTAATGCAAAATAAAGTATTAATTTACATTAATTATCAAAATTGTAACTTATTGCATTGAAGTGTCAACATTCAAAGATAAAATTGTAACTTATTTACATTAATTATCAAAATTTACACAGTTATGTTATTTATTTTATTATTTATAAAAAACAACATTCAAAGAAAATAAAATTAGAGTGGGGGAGAGTTATTTTAAAATTCTCATTTTTTCCCTATTTTTTGAGAAATAAAATGCTTCTTTTTTTCTACTTACACAAGTCTAATGAATGCATTTATTTATAATCAAAACATATTCATTATTCCTTTAGAACGATAAGGAACAAATGACTATTTTTTTTAATGAGTATGGCTTAACCGAAATAAAATAGTCTTTTGAAATTAATCAATAAAAAATAAAATCACTAAATTAGCATATAATATATATATATCCATAATCTTTTTGAAATGTAAGAAGAGATAAATCGATCTTATTTGAATATTTAAATTGTACACTTGACAAGAAATGCATTGATTAAATGAAAAATGTGTCCCAAGTTAAAATAAGTTCTACCAGACATGCATCGAGAACAACTAAGATGTTACAAAATAGTGATTTTCCTATGACATGACTATTAAAATAACATTAGAAATATAAAATATACGTTTCCATCACACCGGGACATTACTTCTCGCAAATTGGTTACTCAAAGCACTTACATTTATTTGTTTGATATATGTTTGTCCAATTCTAACAATTATAGAATTTCTCAATTAATTGTAGCTTAACAATGACTACTGCTTTTTATAACATAGCTATGTTATTTACGGTATTACTTTTAAAAAAAATATTCAATTTGAATTAAATTAGAAGGCGGTCGGAGAGAAGTTGAAACAACAACTTCTTTCTACTAGGAGAATATATTTCCTTTCAACAAAACATATGCATTTTACTTAATCGTAAAATAGAAAATAAAATATCAAAAAGTTCACAATGAGTATTGCCTCCAAAAATTATTATAGTGAAATTTTATGAATAACAAATCAAAATTTACAAACCGCTTATTCTTTGAAAATATTACGAGAGGTAAGTAGTGGTTCTATGTGATTTCACAAATTACTTAGCATGACCGTTTGATTTGAACAAAATTTCTATTTGCCTTCAATCCGAAACTAACTTTTACAAAATTAAGGATGAAAACTATAAAATATGCCGTAACTACACCATACCATTGCTGAAACGCAACCCACGACTCACTCAACACTTCCAAAATTAAATTTTCCTGATGTGTTTATTCAATTTAATTTATTAAAATTGGTAATATGTTTTTATAAATAATAAAATGACTACTTAAAAGACCTTCTTAAAGAGTTTGACACTGGTTACTATTTTTTATACAAATAGCTATGCCATTTATTGCATTATTTATAATGGAAGAGATCGTTTTAAAATAAGTTATCTTTTCTATAATGTATTCGTTCTTTTGAAAAAAATGTATGTATTTTATTTATTTTTTACGAAAGTAAGGAATAAATAGTTCTACATATAGAGTGAGAATATGAAAACTGTTGTTTTATAGGTACTGGAAAACAAATAAAATCTTCTTAACTACTATATTTAAAATATCCACAATTCTGAAAGTAACTCAAACATTTGAAAGATGCAATAGCGGATAAATAGTTGTGCCAATTGACTGTCTTATTACATCCCAACAAATAATACAAAATATATTCTATATTAAAAATAATATTCTAACCAGATATTTACTGAGAATAACTATCGTGTTACAAAAAAATTACTTATGTTAAATATGTTTTTTTCTAAAGTTAACTATGAAGAATAAATAACTATTTCAATAGAAAATCACTTATTTTTTAATACACATCTTACTCATAATATCAATTTTTTTTTTATGTTTTTCAATTTTAATGATTTAAATTAATTTCATTATTCTTTTTATATGTAATTAATGGGCGATTTAAAAATAAAAAGTAGTAAAGCCTTTGAAATTGGCTACTATCTTTCTAAAAGAAGATATCTTAAAGGAATACTCTTGAGCAACTTACTTCTTACAAATAAAGGAATATTGTTTTCATCAGCTAACAAAAAAATTGTATATATATTTTCTTTTACAATCACTTAAATCTAGAAGGGTTCTGTCATGTTCCTTATACACTATCATATCTGAATAAAGTAGCGGTACTAATTTACAACTGAACAAAAAATTATTTTGTATTATTTTCAATGTGGCAACACGATCACTACTCATGTTTACTTTCAACCACCATGATTCGAAATAGTATGTGCATGAGAACCCGTGTATAGCGCGTGTTTAATTAAGATAAAAAAGTTCTTAGCGTCCATTTGCCTCCTAGTATAATTAATGTGCAATAATATCAATTTTTTGCGTGAATTTTATAACAATGTGTTAAGAAAACTACAAATTAACGAGGAAAACATGTAGTATACAAACAATTAAATTGGAAATCTTGTACTGTCTTTTTCAATCATTTATTAACATGAATGTGGGTAAGAATTTAATGTATAATTGTTATTTTTAAAATGTCTTTCAAAATGCTCATAATTGTTGCTTATGTCAACTATGTGCAACTTTTGGTAAATTATTATTATTATTATTATTATTATTATTATTATTATTATTATTATTATTATTATTATTATTACCAGGCAGTTGGGTGACTCCGTCGCCTCAAGTCGCCTGGGCGTATTGACAACAATGGAGTGGAGACCTGAGAACTGCTACTACGCGTGGTGCAAGTATGCCGAATTACAGAAATCTCTTAGTGAACTTGAGAGGGCTTAGTATATTTACGAGCTCGCCATTTCATGACCCGCTTTGGATATAACAGAGTAGGTATGGAAGGCCTACATTGACTTGGAGATTTCACAACACGAATACCACAGGACTAGAGAGCTTTACGAGAGGCTTCTGGAGAGGACACAAAACTTGAAGGTATGGATCACTGATGCCACATTCGAGTCATATGCTACATGTAGATGGACGAGGTTCAGAATTTCAGAAGAAGCAATGCATTGTTTGCACAAGAGCAGTGATTGAAAGAGCAGCCAACTATTTCAAAACATCTGCACCCTAATTGGAGGAAAGAGCAGTGCTTCTGGATAAATGGAGTAGCATAGAGAGTAGCTTTGGGGATTTGGAGAATGTGAACTTGTTTCACGCAAAGCTGCAAAAAAACTGAAGCGAAGGCGGGCAGTCTGAGTATGATGAATACGTAGACTATGTATTTCCTGAGGATGCTCAAGATTTTGGAAGCAGCTATAGGTGGAAGAAACCAGAAGGTTGTTGTAGATGAGGAATAGCTCATTGCGGGATTTGAAATTACTTTCCTGCATAGACAATGATGCACATAACATGTCCATGACTGTTATAGATGTCAGACGACTAGTCTAAAATGATTCAATTAAGGGAGATCAGTCCGCAACTTGTACATATTATTCATCATGGTTAGAATTCCACCAATATGGTTTGAACACAACATAAACAAAGCCTAAAACAGTTTCAGAATCATGGAAGATTAAACAGCAATTTGCACACAAACTTAATTAGATAATTCACTGCACAAGACAATTTTGATTGAATCATGTGGTTTATGAAGATTTACTGATACTGGCAGTGGCACATTGAACAAATCAATATTCAGAAATATTAGATATCTAGTACTCGCAACAACAGTAAAGGTAAGATCAAGACACAATTTGTGTACATGGTTTAAAAGATCACATTGAGCACAACTTCACAAGACACGTTTACAAAAGTCTACTCACACCAGTGCTTGAAATAAATCGGTTTGGGGAATGCTAACTGTTAGCGATTGGTGCGCCCATGTGGCGTGCCCAATGCAATTACATAAATTTATGGGGTTAGTTGCACTAAGACAAAAATCTAGAGGGGTTAGTAGCAAAGGCTCAAACCCTAGTGGTTTATGAGTAAACCTAGGAGAAGTTTTGCCTATATAAAGAGGTAGTCTCCTACATATTATATGGCTATTCTACAAAACAAAGTTACTCTGTCTAGATTCATTCTCAAGTTGTAGATAATCCTAGTTTCTCTCCAACTATATCCATATGAGGTGGAACGTGGGGTGGAACATAGTGTTCTTCCTCGAGATTCGCACTAGATTGGTGGGAGCAAGAAGTTGAAGGAAGCACGTGAAAGCAAGCAACCAAAAAGATCACAATCCGCTGCGCTAGGAGCTAAGGAAAAAAGGTACACATGAATATTCCTCTTTATTTCATGTTGTATATCTATGTATGTTTAGATCAGCTCTGCCCTACATTGGTATCAGAGCCCTATGCTTGTTTTTCGTGCCTCGTAGTCTGAACCCGTAGGTACAGTAGAAAATTGTTTTTTTCAATTTTAATAATCGGTAGCTGAGTCTTATATAGTTGGATAGTGTTCTTTACGAGGATTCCAGAAATATAAAATTTGTATTTTTTGGATAAACGAAGTTATGCCCCTTTAAGTTTTGAAACTGTATTAATCTGGACTGCTTATATTTGATTATTAAAACGTGTTTTTGAAAAGTTGTTAAAACTGGTTTTGGAACACATAATCGGGATCAGGACGAAAAGACGTTCCCAGAAATATAAAATTCATCGGGAACGGAGCACGGGAAGGCGGTGCGTGGGCTTCACGCGCCACCGACGCCACCACCACGCGCGGCCACGCGCCGCACGCGCCCAAGGGCTGGCGGCGGTCTGCTGACGTGGCTAGGGATGACGTGGCAGATGACGTGGCGGTGCCACGTCAGCACAAAGGCTCAAACCCTAGGGGTTTATGATTAAACCTATGAGAAGTTTTGCCTATATAAAGAGGTAGCCTCCTACATATTATATGGTTATTCTACAAAGTAATGTTACTCTGTTTAGTTTCATTATCAAGTTGTAGAGAATCCTAGTCTCTCTCCAACTACATCCATAGGAGGTGGAATGTGGGGTGGAACATAGTGTTCGTCCTCAAGATTCGCACTAGATTGGTGGGAGAAAGACGTTAAAGGAAGCACGTGAATGCAAGCAACCAAAAAGATCACAATCCGCTGCGCTAGGAGCTAAGGAAAAAAAGGTACACATGAATATTCCGCTTTAGTTCTTGTTGTAGATCAATGTACGTTAAGACGAACCCTACCCTACACTAACAAAAATCGATGATATTTTCACTATTACCAGACTTGAAACCACACCTAATCTTCGAAGAATAAGATTATATTAGCTCGAAGCAAGATTTTTTTACTAGCAAGAACCAGTAGAAGATACACCATACATGCACTGATAATACACAAGAACTATAGAAACATCTTTTCTCCATGTAAGTTTAACAAAGACTCATTTTCCGCTCACAAGAAACACACATCAAGACACTTGTAGGGATTGCTTACAACACATAGTCCAACTTTAAACGTCAGATACTTGTAGGGAATAGCACATTGAAGGTTCAGAGATTACTTCCCTCCATAGACAGTGATGCATAGAACATGATGATGACTGTTATCTATGTAAGACGACTAGTCCAAAATGATTCAATTGAGTGAGATCACGTAAGACGTCTAGTCCAAAATGATTCAATTGAATGAGATCAGTTCATTCAATTCATCATTGTTAGAATTCACATGACTTTCATTACATCATTCTTCACGACTGCATAAGACAATTCTGATTGACTCATGAATATTAACACTGGCACTTCGAACACATCGGCCGAAAAAATATTAGGTATCTAGTACTAGCAAATTGGATCAAATCAACCCGCATATGATAAAATGCATTTAGGAAACACGGAGTCTGCAAATTTATTCCAAATATAGAGAATTGGCCTAGGGAAGTTTCACAATAAATGCAAGATTGGGACACAACTTGTGCACATGTTTGATTAGATCATTCATCACAACTTCACAAGACATATTTACTTTTTGTCTACTCACACCAGTGCTTCGAATACATCAGTTCAGAGAATAATACGGATTAAAATTCTACTAGCAGCAATCAATGACATTTTCACAATTACCACAACTAAACTTTGCGAGAAATGGAGGGGAAACGTAGGGATAGAACTTGAAGCAAGAGTGCAAGACTTTTTTTACTAACAAAAACCAGTAAAAGATACATGCGTTAATAACACACCAGAACTATAAATCATCTTCACCTTGTAAGTTTAACAAAAGACTAGTCTCCACTAACAAGAAACCCACACGAAGAGAAATGTAGTGAACACTTACCACACAGACTCCACCTTTTAAACGCTATAGGCACGGACATTCTCGGCTTGTAATTCCTTGACAACTTCAGCAGGAAATTCATAGAGTGTCTCAACCTTTTTGTGCATAATATTGTAGGAAACAAGTTTGTCATGCGTCTTTATCACAAGTACTAAATCCTCTTCCCTAATTCCTTCAACAACACAAAGCACCGAAGACGGAGCAACTAGAGGGAAAGCGGATACATTAACCTTATACTTCATGATCCAAGTTGAGAAGTCTCTGCTCATTTCAAGGATAAGAATATCTTCATCGGCATTATCCGTAGCCACCAAGTGAAAATTAGATCCAAATTCTCCCACATATCTATAGCCCCTCCCACGATAACCCTTGGTTTGATTCATCTCCTCTGAGGATACATCAAAACAGAGAGAGTACTCCTTGCCTACCCAGTGAATTGTTCCATCTGAAAACGCCCCACGCCCTAAATCAATTTTCCATGGCAGTTAAACCCATATGAAATAGACGTCCAAGATTCAGACCCAGAAGAGTTTATATCAATTTCACAAGTCTGATTCCCACCCACGAAAACCCGCCTTATGAATACAACTTTATAGTCAAATGAAACAAGAGGGTCAAAAGCTAGAGTGGCACCAGAGGGTTTTTGCAGATTGGTGGTTTCTCTAGGTGGTGGAAGCAATTTGTAGTGGTGTGTTGTGGGATTGCAGACACAGCAGCAACTCAGGGCTTCGCTTTGATTCAATCACAAAGTATTATCCAGATCGACCTAAACGGTGATGTTAGTTCTTGAAATTATACCATGATATTCTTAGAGTTTTTCAAACCAGCCCCACAAAACTACACCATAGTGGCCACAAAGTAGATTACTTTCACAAAAACCACAAGGACCTTTGGTGAGTTTGTATAATTTCCCGACCTCCTTGCTTTGGATATGTATATATAGACTTAATTATTCCACTTGCTGTAAAAATTTAGCCCCCATTAACTCGGTTTTTGGATCTGCCTCTGTCCATGCCTACATAAAACACATTCCTTCATCACATTTATAGTAATAATCCTACTATATTAGTTTTCTAGGATCAGTCATTAAAAGAAACTGCTATGTAAAGAAAAATAAACCAAGAACTACACTAGAACGATAAAGCGGAATAAAATTTATGGACAAATATGAATATATGATCAAGTTAACAACCTATAAAGAGGTACGCCCAACAAGCAGAAGAGCTAACTCTAAAACCCGAAATCCGGTTACCATATCTACATAAGTTTGTAATGGCTAGAGTTTTTTTTTTTTCTTTTTTCTTTTTCTTTTTTTTTTGTTTTTTGAGAAACATAATGGCTAGAGATTGAGGAAACCCTAACTCCTGTATCACATAAAACACGAATATATCGCTCTCCGTCATAAAAAAAAAAAAACTTTGTGTGCACAATAGGGATGGCAATACAGTTCGATCCGATCCGAAATCCGAGTGATTCGATCCGAATGGATCAAATCCGAATTAAAATGGATCGGATATGGATATTAAAAATCAATATCCGATCCGTATCCAAATTCGATCCGAATATATTAGGATATCTGATGGATATCCGACCCGAAAGGATCCGAACACATAGTTTTACGAGAATACCCTTGGAGTTACAAAAAATATATTTTTACCTACATATATATAAACACATTACACAATCACTACACGTTATTTTCTAGGTCTGAGAAAATCCTTCACTATGGTTATGGAAAATTTTATTGTTGTTTTGATTGAATTTGTAGACAATTTTTAGACATTATTGGTGCCTTCAACTTTTGAATGCTTTGCTTATATTTCTTGGTAGTTTGCGTTTGTCATATTGATAAAATATTTTTAATATGTTTTTATTTTTTTATGCTTATTTTTTTGGTATTGTGACTCTCTATGTATTTTTCTAAATTTGTTATGTATTTTGTAAGTAAAAAGAAATGCTTAGGATCCGAATCTGGATCCGAATCAGATCCGTTTCTGGAGATTTGGATTGTCGGATCCAATACGGATATTGCAAATTAAATCCGGTCCAGATTCGATCCGAATCCGTTTAGGATCTGGTCGGATTTTGATCGAATATGGATCCACTTATTTTGATCGGATCCGGATATGGATACAGGTAAATCCGATCTGAATCCGATCCATTGCAATCCCTAGTGCACATTAATCGCTCCCTGTCATTGAAACCGAAAAATAAATGTTACAAACAATAATCACCCGTTCTAGCAACCCTAAAATCTTCCAAATCGAGAAGCGTATGGATCAGCTCAACATCTATGCTCAAGCTTGTCAGCTTCAACTTTAGGATTAGTCTTGGCAAGAGCTTCACGACCCAACCATTTGTAAGCATACACTACAAGAAATATAGCCTTTTGTGAGGGCACGATACGATAGCAAATACGAGAAACCCTCGCAAAAGATCATTTGTGACGGTAAGATACCCTCGCACAGCGTCACAATAGGTGTGATGTCAAAAACTTATTTTGAGACTAGCCGTCGAAAATAGCCTTTTTTGAGATGGTACTATATCGTCGCTAAATATAAAATAACCTTCGCAAAACATCTATTTACAAGTGTTATATTTGCTCACAAAAGATATTTGTTGTCACAAATGGTTTACTTGCGATAGGTTTGACATATCACAAAAATGTTTTATCGTCTCAAGAAGACCCTTTATGGATACTTTCAAATCGTTGGAAAAAAATAGTACTGTCACAAATTTTGTATTTGCGACGACTCTTTTTTTGTTGCAAATGAAGTTATTCGTTGTAAAAACACATATTATTAAAGAAAAAAAAGGGTCCCAAAAAAATTGCCTCGTCACAATTTCTCTACTTACGATGAATATTTTTACTCGCTATTGAACTTTGTTTGTTGCAAAAAAAAAACAACTTGCAAGGGCTAACTATTTTTTAGAAATGAGAAAAGTCGTCACAAGCAATTATTGTTGCGATCATTTTAGTTATTTGAAAATCGTAACAAATGTTCAATATATATGAATCCGTGATGTCACAAAATACGCAATCAAAATCTAAAAATGAACATCCCAAAATAAAATATTCTAAAATTATTTCCAAAGCTCGAAGTCTCCAACAAAAAAATCTGAGATTCAACTACAGATTTATTTCGAGTAGAGAAAATAGAAAAAAAATAAACTACTACCTCACCCAAACTCTGCAAATGCCTAACAGTAATGAGAGTATGTCATAAATGAAAAGCAATTTCCTTCTTCTATTAAACTCTAGGCATCTTCTATATCAAATTCTTCGCCACCATCACGTTCCTCTGATCTATTAGAATGATCACCAACCTGTAGTAGTAATTTAATTAAAAATTAATAGACAAGAACTCAAACAAGATAACATTACTCTAAATTACAGTATAAAACACTACTTACGAAGGATGGTGATTGTGTTGTAGAGCTTTGCAAACCACCTTGAGATGAAATGAGTGACTGAACCATTTCGTGTACCATTTGAGGTATGAAATCTCTCAGTTTTGTCACATCTCCTTGTAGATCGTTAATATGTGTTAACATATGCTCTTTCTCTTGTTCATGCTCTTCTCTTTCTTTCACGCGATCCACCATACACCGCTTGCTACAACCATTATTGAATGAACTACTACCATATATATCATTTCCACTCAATCCAGACCCTACACCAAGGACGCGGCCATGTCTTGGCTCTCCCACCACATCCTTATACACCTTCCAGTCGTTGATTGAAGAACCCTGAGAAGCAACTTCTGACATTCTCGTCTCCATTTGCTCCTGTAAAAAGTTAACATATAAATATATATTTTATAAACCATTCCA
This sequence comes from Linanthus parryae, assembly GCA_023055425.1. Lineage (NCBI taxonomy): Eukaryota > Viridiplantae > Streptophyta > Magnoliopsida > Ericales > Polemoniaceae > Linanthus > Linanthus parryae. The sequence goes on from JALGPY010000002.1 coordinate 78,955,969, forward strand.
ACAAAAAAAGTAAAAATAACAATCGTTCAAAGTTTCATACATGCATATCCTTTGCCTTTCCAGTACTCCATGTCTTCCCATCCTGTTTTTTTGTATGGAACATTTTGAAACTATCAATCACACCGAGCTCTTTACCGTGCTTTTCAAACTACATAATAGAGTTTACATAATTAGAAAATTTATGAGTATGTAAAAGCAAAGAAAAAAAAGTATAAAATCTAATTTCATTAATATTGTACCCGGTCTTTTTTGTGCTTCGTAATGCAAACTCTGCCGGTTGTCGGAATGATTTCTGACTGAGAACGGTTAACCTGATTTTGCATACTTTTCTCCTGAATATGGTAATATATATTTGAAAAGATATATTAACGTGAAAGTTGAAATGTATAGTAACACATGTAAAATCAACGAAAGCGTGCCTGCCAATTTTCTTTCCACCACTTGTCTACCATACCTTTCCACACATCAAAGCTCATCTTAATGCCTTTGGGAGGGTGCCTATAGACTTCTTCCTTACTTTTGTACTTACTGAAGATGGGTTTCCTTAAACGGTACATCCAATTCGAATATCCCAATTTAACAGTTTTTTCAAATGCTTGTTTGACTTCTTCTTCTGGATAATTATGAATGAAGCCAATCCTCTTATAGCGACTGAAAAGTAGCGCCAACTCAGTCTTGGGGTACTCCTTGAAGGTAATCCAAGGTCCTTTAATTTCTTGGAGAAATAAAACACCAATTTCACTAACAGCTTGGGGAGTTAGAATCCTGAAGTCCAATTACAGTTTCGTCAGAATATATATCTTATATTTTATACTCGTAATCACATCCACCAGCTATGTACGATCAACTAAAATAAAAAAATAAATCACTTACATACATATTCACAACAAATATAATGATCTAAAATAAATCATCAGAGGTAGTGAGACCATATTCTTAAATACAATTTTTAGCAATATGTATAAACGTGGTGTTTTAGTGTTTTCATATTTTTAAGGGTAACCTTTGTTTGTTAAAAAAGTTTGAGTTTCTGGGCTTGATAACTCTTGCTTGTCTGCATACTCTTGCCAAAGCCAGACCCAACCTTCAACCAATTCTCCTAATCAATACTAATACCATTATACTCCCTAAATACCAAAATCATCTGCAACCTACCACCACAATCACCAAAATCTCCACAGACTAGCACCTAATCAACCATCCTTTACCATAGCAATAGGCAACTCCCTATACCTTACCATTTACACCATCCCAGCTGCATCATTCATACCCAATAAACCTAACCACCTGAAAATCACAAGAGTAGCGCAGAGACTTCCTTCACTAGTACCATTGGAATTTTGTTACCTCCACATTATGTATGTCATATATTGGTTTTAAATTTCCCATTCTGGATGCAGAACATTGAAATATGTCATCCATATACAAATAATTAACCTAATACATCTCCAGATTCAAGATACTTCATTTTTTTCAAATAGAAAAAAAGGAGGTACATAGTGGAATTGTTTTGAAACAAGGGGCTTAATACCAATATAGCATAATAAAAAAAGCAAAATGCATTCACCAATCTATAATGCAGTACTAACCTTCCATCAGAAATGTCAACTTCAATTACATTTTTTGAGACAATGCCTTTCGCCTTCCCTCTCTTTCTCTTTTCACTTGGTGCATCACCTGTTAAGGAAAATATTTGCTTATATCTTGTGGAGAAGGAATTAGAATACCATAGTTCTATTTCTTCATATTTGACAAACTGAGGATCACCTGGTTGAGCTAAGCTATCTGACTCTGTGGTAGGATTAGATTCCACAATCTGTTCTTGTGTAAGTAGATGTTCACCTTGGGGAGTTGATGATATCGGATCTCCAGGTATTGCTCTTCTCTTCGAAGCCATACCTAAAGAATAGTCTTAAAGAAAACAGTCATATACATACCGTTAAGAGGTCTTGCGATAGAAAAACTAAAAAAGCATCCAAATGTACGTATTACGTAGTAATACTTCGACCTGTTTCTCAATCATGGACAATAAATATGAGATACCAGAAAGTATGTATAAATGACCATTGAACTATTTAAGACCACAATTTAAGGATAATTAATAACAATAAAAGTTTACCCCCATAAAATGAAGTATTCAAGTTACTGGAACAATATCAAACAGCTAAATATAATAATGACACAAAGCAATTCATAAATAATGCAAGCAGAACGTAATCATTCCATATTAACATCCTCTTCTTCATCTCCACCTCCGATTCTGGTTAGTTCGACCTCTTCATTTTCATCATCCACTAAAGAAGTATAATGATTTGGATGTATGATATCTTCTTGGTACCCCTCTTGATCATCTTAAGGAGTTTCGTACAAATTTCTTGGTTTAGTCTCAATCACAAAACGCCAATTACGGTCCTTAAATCCATCCACGTAGTACACTTGTGTCGTCTGGCTTGCCAACACGAATGGGTCATCGGTTTTCAGCTTCCTAGATGTATTAATTGTAGTTATTCCATAACGATCAACCTTATAACCCACACCCTCTCGAGCTAAATCGTACCAATCACAAGATTTATTAATTGTACTTTTTCTCTCTATTTGTATGTGATCTCATATCAGATCACAAGATTTCGCAAGTAAATAAAAATAGTTATCCCACGATTGAAGCTTGATTTGTCTCTAATGACTATTTCGTTGGTTTCACTATGTACTATGATCTGATGGAACACTCAGTTACCTGATTGTTAGTTCAAGGGTAGACTGTTACATACTGAAGTCGTTATGATTGCCCATGTCATTTCACAAAGAATTATGAGATTGACATCTCACGTCTTTCCCCTTAACATTGTATAATTACTCTTATTTGCCACACTAATCGTCTCCCAAGGATTAGAAGCTATAAATCTCCACTTCAAAATAATAGACACAATTACTGTAGGACTCTAGCTTAACCACCTTATAATCCCTCATATGAGGGAAAAACACAAACCTAAAAGCTATTTCCCCACATAATATATTGAATTTCTTGTTCCATAGCTAAATGCCCCTTTCTTAATTGGGAAGACGTAATAATAATCAACTACAAATAATGAAAAAGAATGGACAACCAAAGGCAGAATGTACTCAATATAGGATACAAGAAAATCTTTTCAGCTGAATATAAGAAAACATCATATCTCTTGCCCAAACAAATTCCAAAATCTTGACCCTACTATTAATAGATACCAACATATTGATCAAATTTGAGCAAACTTGCAAACAGGGATATGATGGTAGATGGACCTGGACTTACCCCCTACCAAAAAGTCCCCTTCCCCACCAGTTCCAGTTTACAAATCCCCACCACCTCCTACGTAAACTAGTATTCAATTCCCCTCTACCACGCACAGCTGTATACAAGTCCCCTATGTCTAGATATTATTTTTTCAGTGTTTTCCAGTTTTGTTTTCTTAAACCCCCTAAAGAAATGACGGAAACATGATGAGTTTTTTTTCACAACTACTGACGATATAAAAACTACCAAACAATCTCAAGAAAACTGAACAGTACAAATTCTAACCACTATGTAGGCCACCAAACATCACATACACAGCAAGATACAATGCAATCGAATATTCAAAGCATATGAGTTGCGAAATTGTAGAAAAAAATCTGAACCATTCAACTACCAACAACTCAACACGCCGCCGATCGTCAAAAAGGGAATACATCCATAACAAGAACAACAACAATGAACCCAGATCCCTACTGTGTACAAGAGAATCCGGCAGAGAGAACTCTGTGTACACCAAAGGCAGGGAATAGAAGATGGCACAGGAAATGTGGGGTTGTGTGTAGGGTGAGAGTTAGGCAGTAGTACTGAGAGAGAGAGAGACAGGATTCTGGCAGAGCTTTCGCGTGTCTCGGGTCGTTCTTTCCTTGTTTGGAAGGGTTAACGATCCTATATATAACGGAGAATGTGACCGTTGTAGTGTGGTTAATGCGACCATCAATGGCGGCTTAATTAGCTTAACCACAACGGCACGTTCGTCCGCGTATATAGGGACCGTTACAGCACGTTATCCGCGTATACCGGAACCGTTATGGGGTCGACCGGGTTTGACCGGATTGACCGGGTTTATGGAGCTCGTGCCATAAATCTCTCAAAAGCCTCCAGACCACTAAGTCCCTACAAGTCCCGTGCGGTGGTATGCGAGGGCCCTGTCTCGCAGCCCCCACGTGGATCAGCGCGGCTGGTGATCCAGTGTGTGTGGAGCACAATATGGTGTGCTAGATGATTGCCACGTGGCTAAGATCTTCTTGTCCAGAAAGAACTATCTACATTAGCCCCCTTTCTGCGCGTGAAGACTCATAGCCCGATAGGCTTCCATGCGCAGGAACCAACGTACGTGTCGCCGCCACGCACCAATTCAAATACACGCAAGTTCAGCCCCCGTGCGTGCCATTATGACCTAAACCCCTAGAGTCGTGCCGTCTGGTCTTTTAGGGTTTTAGGCGTGACGTCAGCTTGCCCTGTGATTGCGCGATTCGACTACTGAAAGGACGCAACCCTTCATTGTTTTTGGATAAATACTCTGTACTCTCCATTGTTGCAAAGCATCACTTCTTTCTCTTTAAAGTGAATGATACCCGAAAGCCTTCAAGAGCAGATTCAGATAATCAATCACCAGTTCTCTCTTGTCAATCGTCTTCTTCAACAGTGCACATCCAAGCAAGCTTTACCAAAACAAGGTTGGCATTGTTAAATTTTTTTTAATATACCGATGTATGCTTTGAACTGTGTTGGATCTGCAAACCCACGATTCTCTGAAACATATTATCCACTGAAAACGTATGAAGGAGTATTTGCTCTTTGAATCCAGCTTTGATTAATCCCCAAATTGCAAGGATTTTGAATGTAGGGTTTCTGAAATTCCCAATAATGCAAACGATTCTGAACTTCAAACTCCAAAATTGACACTGGACTATTCATCTTTCTTCCAATAAATCCTCGTATGCCTTGAACTGAAATTCAAACTAAAGTATGTGTATTTCTCCCCCATTTTTTCTTGATTTTCCGCAGAAATGGCAAAGAAAAAAGGAACCAAACCCATTAAGGAGGTCGAAGAAATACCTGATCTCCCCCAGGCCTTATGGCGAAAAGCCCCCTATCTGGGTGGCAAAGACTTTAACCATGCTAGGGTTAAAGTGAAGAACCTGCCGATTCCAGTCTCTTCTGAGGAATTGCAAACGCTGACCCCTCCGGTTAACGCGACTATGCTCGAATGGATTGATTCCAAGGACGTGGTTCGATTGGGGGTCGAAAATGGGTTTTTCCCGTACACTGCGATTTCCACTCAAGCGTTTGTTTAGAAATTGGACTTCATGGATGAATGGATTGACCATCTACTGACCAATCATGCCATTACTTTAAACGATGCTGGCATTTATTTCGCAGTCCGTGCTATGAAGGGTTCTGCCGTGAAGCTGGACCAGTCCATGCTTCTAAACCTTCTTTCGCGTTACTCGCCTGCGACTCACACATTTCACTTTGCTGAGTTCGAGGCTGCCCCCACTCTTGAAGACGTGCACATGCTGTACGATCTGTCCCCTGTGGGTGAGGTGAATCCTTTGAGTCCCCTGAGAACTGATGCAGAGATTGCCTTGTACAAGCAGATGGAGGAGTGCTTGTCAGAGGTGAAGAAAATTTCCACCCGGTGGACTCCTACAAAACTTCTTCCTGACTGGCAGTTGGTTGACACATCTGCGAAGAACACTTGGAACAAGTGGGTGCAATATTTCTTTCGCGATTATGCGAACAGCAGTATCACCAAGAAGCTTTTGAGCCAAAACCCGAAGGCTAAAAATTATGTAAATGGCAAGGGTTATCACTTGACCCTATGCGCTTTCCTCTGCGCCTGGCTGTCGAGGTATCTGATCGATGGCCATCCGCATGATAGGGTCTTCTATCATGTTCTTCCTCTTGCTGTAAAACTTGCCCTTGGTCAGAAAGTCGCACTTGGGCCCTTGGTCTTGGGCACGCTGTACCACAGGTTGGATCAGCTGGTCGTAGCAATGAAGGAATCGCGTGGTCGCCTCGACGTGCTGACCTATGTCAACATTGCCTTCCTGACTATGTGGGTCTTCGAGCGGTGGCCTTCTTATGCCCCCAATCCTTCTAGGCCCAGCAAATGGTGTCCCCCAGGTGCGGAGGAAGAGCGTAATAGCGGCAGGGCTGCGAGGTGGTTTGGCACTAACTTTCCCAAGTGCGTTTGGAGCTTGGTATGCGACAATCGGGAAGAGTTCATAGCGAGACCTTACGCCACGCGCATTGAGAATGTGCGATGGTTCCCAAAACTGTATCCCTCCAAGGCTGTTGCTTTCTCAGAAGAGCTCCTTTTCGAGGGTGGGGAGCATTTCCACGAGCGCTATCGCGAATTCTTCTGCTGGTTTCTAAGGGGCTCTCTTCCTGCTCTTGCGTTGTATGTGCGTGAGCTCACCCCTAGGTACGAGAGGAACACCGTGGATGTTGACCCCACTCGCGTTTCTCCTCAGTTTGGATTTGATGCGGTGGCACCAACAATCTGGCCGCAGTACATCATAAGAGGCTGCTATAAGCGATTACTGTCTGGGGAGTGTAAAACAATCTTAAGGAGCAATCTTCCCTTCGAGCAACCTCCAGGTAACCGCGAAGGTGGCTACTCCAGAAACTGGGTCGCTTATTGGAATACGCAGCAGACCAGGTTTGAGACGCCGTCGTCCCCTCGGCCAAACAGAGCTCCCGTGATCAAAAGGAATTCTTTCCCTTTCCGTCCCAATTGTAGCCTGGACGAGTCTGAATATGGCTGCTATTCATTGCTGGATCGCGAGAATCACCTGTGTCCCTCCACCATTCTTGACGAAAAGATAGCCGCAGTTAAGAAAGGTGATTCGCATGTCATCAGATACAGCGAAACTTTCGCCAAGGTAAACAATCTCTCTTGCATGTGCTAAGTTTCCTTATTCCAACACATTGAAACTTTATGCTTCATTTTCTGCCGCAGTGCTATGTGAGGAGGTTCGCATCTGGTGAACGTTCCAAATCGCTGGTCACCACCATTGTTACTGCAAGAAGACGGGAAGAACCAGTTCGGCTAGCCCTGAAAATGGATCCCGCAGTTGAGACCAAGATTCACGAGATCATGGATGCTTTCGCTGATTCGCTGATAGAGAACACTCCAGCCTTGTCTCCACCCAGGAACGATCCGTCTCCCCCGGCAGCTGCTGCCCCGAGAGCGAAGAGGCCCAGACAAAGAGGAATTACAATCTCTTCCCCTAGGAGCGCTCCAACTTCTCCTCCTGCGAGATCCCTTACTTCCAAGGATAAAGGTAAAGGTCGCATGCCAAGTAAAGCGCAGAAAGAGCTCGCAGTGGAGACCTTTGTTCCGTTTGACCAGGAGGAAGAGGAGGAGGAGAGAAGGGAGGCGATAGGACATGAAGAAGAGGAAAGAATAGAAGATGTCAGAAACAGAGAGAGAGATGAGATACAAGAGGAAGCGTCAGGAGGTATCTCTATCGTACTTCTCTTCTCATTATCTTAACTTTCCGCAATCTTAATTGAGCAAGTTGTTCCTTTGCAGATGATGATGATGAGACCATCAGTGGCCTTTTGGCCAAGAGGCAGAGGAGGGGTTCTCATTCTGGCGTTTCCAACGAACCCATAAGCGAGGTCATCCTTGCCGAGTCCAGGAGAACAGCTGCGGAGGCTGCTGAAAGAAGAAGAAAGCGAGAAGAAGAGGAGCTTGAACGCGTAAAGCAAAGGAGCCTAGAAGAGCAACACGTCGACGACTTAGTGCGTCCAACCCATGAGGGAAGTGCGGTTCCAGAAGAGGAAGCCCCTGAAATTGACGAGGAGGATGCGGCTCCAGAAGAAGATGCAGCAGCTCTAGAGCAAGTCCAAGCGGACTTCGAAGAAATCGCAGGTGGTAACGAAGGTGAGATTTTTAATCTCGCGGTAACTTACCGAGATGTGATTGTTGGTGCATTAAAGCATGGTTTGTCAAAAGCTGACATTCGCCGCTGGCTAGTAAGCAAATGCGGTGAACCTTCAGGTAATCATTTGAACAACAGTTGTGAACTAGGCTTGGTAACCCAAACATGATCGTGACTGGTTTCTTCGCACCCCAGGTCATGCTCATCTTAAAGACATGCTTAATGCAGATACATTAATAGGCCATGGTTCCGCGTATTTAGCCTACGATGCAGATGCTGCAATCCCACCCTCGCGTGGAGGTGCCAACTCTTGGCTTATTGATACGATAATAAAATATTATGCAATACAAGTTACCTCACATCATCGTATCTTGTATCGCAGGCAATGCTGATGAAGCGATGTTGGAACAAAGGAGTCAACCTTCTGCATCTTATGTCCCGGTGCCGAGTTCTCACACTGAGAAGCCCGTCGCAGCTGCTGAGTATGCGGGAGAGCCCTTCGAGGACATCATCGAGGTTTCTGACGATGCCAAAGCTAACACCGTGTTGATGGAGGAAGATACCCATGCTACTGTTGAGGAAGCAAATGCTGCTGATGCTATCGCACCTGAAGGCATCCCTGATCAAGCTGCAACTTCTACTACGGCTATGCCTCCGGCGATCACTAATCCTGCAGTGACTCTTCCTGCGTGGAACTTTTGGAGTTCGCAGGTTGGGGCTGCAGTCGCACCTGGTACAGCTTATGCTCTTTCTACCAACTATGAGGAGTTAGAGCTCGCAGCTGACAGGAGGGCAATGGAGAAGAGACAATCTTCAGCTGCCCCAGCAATGCGCATCCCTTCTTTGCGCGAGATCCTTGAAGGAACCGGTATGTGGTGATTGTTGTTCACATCTCGCATTCTTCATTTACTAGCTCGATAATCAAACTTGGTTTAAATTGCTTAGGGTTGAAGCAAGCTGATGTGGACTGGCTAGTTCGGATGCGTCTCTCCTATCCTCAATCATTTGTGAGGTCTCTAGAGATAGGTCCCTTCGACAGAAGGCTATTTTTGACCGAAGCCATCTGGATTTTTGAGCAGCTATCTGCGGCCACACCTGCGATCATCTCTCCTCAGAGCGCGGAGCTGCTTTTCGGCATGTGTCAAAACCTTCACGCCAAAGTTCAAGGCAAGCTGGGTTTTGGGTATATTATCAAAAGATTCACACAGATTCGCGCGGCCGTGAATTTGAAGCGCGGCTTCCATAACCTCTCAGCTGAGGAACAGAAGGTGGAGCAGCAAAAGCAGAAGGCTGAAGAGGCTGTGAAGCTCTTCCATGAAATGAACGCGAAGTGGAGCAAGAAGTGGAGCAAGTGGAAAACTTGTCTGCTCAGTTTACTCCTGATGACTCCCTGGTCAAAGGCTTGTTTTAAACAATAACAAAAATGCTAAAACATTACTGTAATGTTGCTAGGGTTTCCCCCCCCCCCCTTTTTTTCAGAAAAAGAATTTGAATGCCTGTTTTGCCCTTCCCGGGATTTGCTCGAATATCTCTGTGCATATCAATTTATGACGTTAGCTATTGATTTTCCGCCTTGATTTTCGCGCTAATTGCTCATTAGATAAGCACGCTTTCCTTGGGAAGTGCATCCGTATCATGACCATCCGTCATTAATTAGGATACGCAACCAAATCGTCGTAGCCTTTAGTTGGGCAATTGATTGTTACCTCTTTCCAAGGCGTAAGTGATTTATTCTTACCCCTTTTCCAAGTTTTGCTGACTCATCTAAGCAACTGAAGAGTCTCAACAGGGTCTATATAAACCCTGCTTTCTGCTGCTTGGGTTCTTCATCCCACAATGTGGCTTTCCGTGAGTCCCAACGACTGCTGGCTTCAACGCTTATCTTTCGTTGATTCATGGCAGCTTCAAATTGTGAAACCTGAGTTTGTGCTTTGTGCCATAGAAATAGCTTCCAAGATCTGCTTTATAAGGCTTATTGATCTTTATAACTATCATAAAGAAGATGCAGATAATACCTCATGCTTGCTCGAAGAATTTTCTTCGTCTATTATGCTTGCAGGTCATGTTTGCGGCCGCCTCCCGGCGTGGTGCAGCGCCGTACCGACCTTGCTACCAATTCGTAATGAACGGCGGATTTCTCCTCTAGCTTTCCCGGAGGTTGATCATTCGCCACCACGTTCTTGAACTCGGGGTGGCGAGGCATTGTGCTCGTCTCCGTGGACAAGGAGCCTCTTGCCCTAGGAGTTGCTGCCTGCCTGTCCTTCGCTGGAACAGGTGGTTCCTCAGGAACATATCTTGATCAGACAGAGGCCTTGTCAGATCCTGGGATCTTGAACATAGCGTCGCATAGGTCTTGTAGACATGGCGGGTTGTTCACTGTATAAGAATACCCTACTTGCTACAGATCTTTGGTCGCAGATCATTGCATCGCATGGTTTCTGTTAGAACCAGTAGGTCGACCCTCTTTTAGTGAGGATTCCCCTGATGTGTAACTTCCGCTTGTAGGCTGCTATTTAGATGCATTGTAAGCCATGTTGGCTGCGTAACTAGCTTGATCTGAGCTTTTCGCTTGTAAGCTGTTATATAGGCAGATAAATTGTAAGTCATTTTTGACTCATAATGATAAATCGCTTTGTATGATTTGCTGTTTTTGTTACAACAAATTACAATTTCACGTGCGCGTTGGCAAATTTCGCCTTTTGTAGTGTTGTATTCACACTTTGCATTGTTGCAATGATTCTCTATCCATCAGATAGATTCGCAGATGTATATCAGATCATTTGAGATCGCATTCGCATAGCTTTGCTATTTTGGCAGATAGGCCTGAGAATCGCTTAAGATGGGATTCTACTGCGGCTGCTATCTTGGCTGATAGGCTTTGGAGATCACTTAAGATCATACTTGCATAACGTTGCTACCATAGCAGACAGGCTTAAAAGATCACTTAAGATCATATTCGCATAGGCTGCTATCATGGCAGATAGGCTTAAAAGATCACTTAAGATCATATTAGCATAGGCTGCTATCGTTGCAGATAGGCTTAAAGATCACTTAAGATCGTATTCGCATAGGCTGCTATCGTTGCAGATAGGCTTAAAAGATCACTTAAGATCGTATTCGCATAGGCTGCTATCGTGGCAGATAAGCTTAAAAGATCACAAGATCGTATTCGCATAGGCTGCTATCGTGGCAGATAGGCTTAAAGGATCACTTAAGATCGTATTCGCATAGGCTGCTATCGTGGCAGATAGGCTTAAAAGATCACAAGATCGTATTCGCATAGGCTGCTATCGTGGCAGATAGGCTTAAAGATCACTTAAGATCGTATTCGCATAGGCTGCTATCGTGGCAGATAGGCTTAAAGGATCACTTAATATCATATTCGCATAGGCTGCTATCACGGAGGATAGGCTTTCGCTACTAAGAAATAATGAAATAAACAAAATAATAAAGAGCTGAAATTATAAAGTTCTTGCCATTTGGGAGAAGTCTTTTTATTATAAAGATACTCTCATATGGGAGAGATGAGATTATAATTCCCTCATATGGGAGAGAAGATGCACGAGTTATAGCAATACAGAGCATAAAGCAGACGTTGTAATCTAACACATATAATTAGAGGAGTTAAGGATAATACTTCTTAATCCAGCGCATGTTGACTGAGCTTGGGGTTGAGGCCGTCCCATGTAGCCTTTGTATATTGCAGTAGCCACTATCAAAGTCTTATGTGACTTCGAAGGGTCCTTCCCAGTTGGCTGCGAATTTTGGATGAGCTGGTTCTCGCATACAGTGGTCCGACGCGCACAAGACCAAATTTCCAACTGCGAAATCTCGACGTTGGACTGTTTTGTTGTACGCACGGGCGGTTCTTTCTTGGTATCGTTTGTTAGTTCTTTTGGCTTGCTCCCGTTCCTCTTCTAACAGGACCAGGTCATGGTCGCGTTGATTTTCGTATAATGCATGAAAAGCCAGCCTCGCGGAGTTGACTTTCACCTCTGCAGGTACTACAGCTTCAGCCCCATAACATAAAAGGAATGGTGAGACTCCTGTGGGCGTTCTTGGAGATGTCCGATAGGCCCATAAGGCTATGTTTAAAGAATCATCCCATTTCTTGTGGTCATCCGCCACCATCTTGCTCAAGATCCTTAATAACGTCTTGTTGGTTGCCTCTGCTTGCCCATTCCCCTTCGGTTAGTATGGGGTAGAGCATATCTGCCTTATGTTGTACTCTGCTAGCTTTGCAGCCACCTGGCGATTAACAAAAGGGGTGCCATTATCCGTGAGAATGGTGTTTGGAATTCCGAACCTGCATATGATGCTCTCTTGGATGAAATGGACCACGGCTAGCGCATTTGCTGTCTTTAGTGGTATCGCTTCTACCCACTTAGTGAACAGCTCGGTCGCGGTGAGAATGAAATGATTCCCGTGCGAGGTTGGTCGAATGGGACCAACAAAATCCAGAGCCCATGTATGGAACGGCCACGGTGTTCCCAACGCATGTAAATCCACAGCAGGAGCGTGCACTAGATTTCCTTTGAATTGGCACTCCTGGCACCGTCTTACTTTAGTGCGGCAATCTGCTTCCATGGTGGGCCAAAAGTAACCGATCGAGAGGAGCTGTCTGCATAACTTCGCACCTCCCTGGTGTTCCACCTGATGAGAGAGGTCCATCACTTCTTGTACCTCTTTACTGTCTAGACATCGCAGCAAGTTACCCTCATGGCCCCTGCGCCAGAGCATATTTTCTTGCACCACATATCGTGCTGCTTTTCTCTTTAGTTTCTCAGCTTCTTTTCTCGACTCAGGCACAATACCCTACTTGAGAAAGTCAAAGAGTGGCTTCCTCCAATCCACATCATCGTCTATCAGAGCAATTGCTAAAGAGTCTTTGATCAATGCGCAATTCTCGCAATTTCCTTGAATCAATGCTGCGGCCGTTGACATGTCCGGCCAGTGAATCCCATACCTCTGGGCTTTCCGATAGATTGACACCTCGCTTTCCCCGCAAGCATGTTGGTGAATCTTTTCTAACAGCGCTTGTCCCTCCTGCTCCGAGACGCATCGCATCAGTATTCCTACAGGTCCGTTGTAGTAGAGGGTGTTGTCATGTATGCAATACCCCTTCGTAGATGCCCATTTCTCGTTGCTCGTGCCTTCTGCGATGGCCCGTAAGATTGACTTTCTCCAGTCTGCATCATCCATGCATTCATCATCGCACGCGTTCTCTGTCAACACCGAGGATGTTCGCACTTCAATCGAGATTCTCGCGGGACATTTATCCGCACTAACCTTGGATCCCAAGGTAGCTAAAGCATCAGCATGCCTATTGTCCGCTCTAGGTCTGTGCTCGTACTTGACGTCGCAGAATTGCTGCACCAGTTTCTGTACCAAGTTCCGGTAGGGCAATAAGTTTATTTCCTTCAAACCATACTCGCCCGAGGCTTGTTTGACGACTAGCTTGGAGTCTCCCATAACCGTCAAATTGCTTACTTCTAGGGCCCTTGCCGCGCGAAGTCCTGCAATGAGGGCTTCATACTCTGCTTCGTTGTTGGTGACTGCAAAGTCAAGTTTTGCGGACATCTGTATGACCTCTCCGTCCGGTTTGGTCAAGACTATCCCGATGCCTCCGCCATTCCTTGTTGATGAGCCATCGAAATGGAGCGTCCAATAAGGCAACTCAACTGCGTAGATTTCAGGTCCCTCCAATTCTTCTTCAATCACAGGCTCATGACTGTTATCAGGGAACTGCGCTAACAAATCCGCCACCGCTTGCGATTTGATTTCCCGGGGTCGAACACATGTGATGTCATATTGAGAAATGGTCATATACCATTTCGCCAATCTTCCCCTTGGAGTAGTGTGAGTCAAAAGATACCGTATAGGATCGCTCTTTGTGACCACTACTACTTTGTGCGAAGCAAAATAGTGCCTCAACTTCTCTATTACAAAGAATAAAGCAAGGCAATGACGTTCGATGTCCGTGTACCTTGATTCTGGTGGCTGCACTATGCGAGAGATGTAGTAGATGGGCCTTTCTTGACCCTCATACTCCTGAGCTAGAAGTGATCCTATAGACCTCCTTGTTGACGTTAAATACAACAAGAGTGGTGATCCGAGCTGAGGTGCGATCATTACTTTTGATGATGTCAGCAACTCCTTTAGTTTTCCGAACGCAGCCTCGTGCTCTGTAGTCCAGTTGTATGCAGCATTTTTCTTGAGAAGATCGCTGAAACAGAAGGTGATTTCGGCAATCGCTGGAATGAACCTTCACAGGTAGGATAGCTTTCCCAGGAAGGTTTTCAAGGCACTCTGGTTGTGTGGCGCAGTCATGCTAGTGATCGCCGATACTTTCGCAGGATCAGGCTCTATTCCTTGACGATGTACCACACATCCCAAGAACTTCCCCGATGTTACCCCGAATGAGCACTTCATTGGGTTCATCTTTAATTGAAAGCTTCTGCATCTGTTGAACACTTTCCGCAAATCCCCCAGGTGGTCTGCCTCTTCCTTGGATTTGACAACTAAGTCATCCACGTAAAATTCTACTTCCTTGTGCATCATGTCGTGAAACAGGGCCATCATGGCTCGCTGATAAGTCGCACCTGCGTTCTTGAGGCCAAAGGGCATAACCGTTTAATTGAAGACTCCCACCGGAGTGATGAATGCGGTTTCCTGTGCATCTTCGGGGTCCATCTTGATCTGATTGTACCCACTGAAGCCGTCCATGAAGCTGAACATGCGATGACCCGCGGTCGAATCGATAAGTAAGTCGATGTTGGGGATTGGAAAATCATCCTTGGGGCAGAAGCGATTAAGATCCCGAAAATCCACGCAAATGCGAAGCTGTCCATTCTTCTTTACCACGGGCACAATGTTAGCCAACCATGTGGGATGGTGATTTGGCTCTATGAATTTGGCATTTAGAAGTTTGACAACTTCCTGCTTGATCTTAACGTTAAGTTCCGGTCTAAAGCTTCTCGTGCTCTGCTTTACCGGTTTGGATCCTGGGATTACATCCAACCGATGCATAGTGATGCTCGTGTCCAGGCCGTGCATCTCATCGTACTCCCATGCGAACACGTATTTGTACTCAGTCAGGTGTTGCAGCAATCTTTCCTCCTCCTCACCTGCGAGGTCTGCACTTAGAAAGACTGGCCTCTTCTTTTCTTCGCTCGGGCTCAGGAATACCTCCTTTAGCTCCTGCTTTTGCGGCCTGGGTTTATCCTCCATGCATTCAGGCGCTTCTTTGAGTTTCCCCTCTAGAATGCTTAGCATTGGTTTGTCTGGTTCCAAAACCTGCTCAATCTGATTGATTTGATCAGGGATATCCCCATGCTCGCTTGAGGTCACCCCCGCGCACCTTCATATGCAATAGAATTTCTTTCCGTTGGCGTAGAAACTCTCTATTTCCTTGCCTTCGGGATCATGTTTTGCTATCCTCTTCAGAGTATACACATTCTTTCGCTGGTAGGTAATCCGCGGCACCTCCTCTCGCGTAGGCGGCTTTTCCTTGGCTTCCTCTCTTGTCACCATCACTCCTGCGGGTGACTGATCTTTGATGTCCTCCCAACGGGGCAAAGGAGTGGGGTTGAACGGCCCCAGCATTTGCTTGTCTGCCATCTCAGTGAACCATACCGCCTCACTGAGATGCACTTCATCCATGTTGAAAGGATTTATCGAAGCTGGTATCTCAACTATTCTATCATTCCAGATAGCTTTCATCACTTGGTGAGCTGTTGAAGGGACAACATCAAAGCGATGAATCCAGGTGTAGATACTGCTTTATGACATGGCAGATCTGGGCCACGTGGCGACCATCCAGCACACCATATTGTGCTCCACACACACAGGATCACCAGCCGAGCTGATCCATGTGGGGGCTGCGAGACAGAGCCCTCGCATACCACTGCACGGGACTTGTAGGGACTTTGTGGTTTGGAGGCTAGGGTAAGCCCTGTCGCGTGCGAGCCAAGCCCGCACGCGACCTTTAGTAACTGTTTTGAGAGATCTATGGCACGAGCTCCCTAGACCCGGTCAATCCGGTCAAACCCGGTCAACCTCGTAACGGTTCCGGTACTCGCGCACCACGTGCTCTAACGGTTCCTATATACTCGGACGAACGTGCCGTTATGGTTAAGCTAATTAAGCCGCCATTAATGGGCGCATTAACCACACTACAACGGTCACGTTCTCCAGTATATATACATCGTTACCCTTTCCATACAAAAGAGGGACAACACTGCCATACGCGGAAGCTCTGCCAAACCTCTGTCTCTCCCTCTGACATTACTACTGACTTACTCTCTCCCTACACACACCCCTATTCTTCCTGTGCGATCCCTGATCCACTACGTACGGTGTACACGGAGGTCTCCCTGCCGGAATCTCTTGCACACATTTTGGTGAACCCGACGTGAACTTACCAGCAAAAGCAACCATGTCTCAGGAGGATGATGTCAGCAACCGATCGCCTTCCGCCGAAACTCCCTCGGGAGAAGAAGTCCGCCGTACTCCGACGACTCCCGGCGAGGCACCAACTTTGGAGTCTTTGGACGCCACTGTCCAAAGTCAGGCAAAAGCTCTCAAGTCTCAATCTGCGCAGTTGGAACGGATCTTGGCCGTTCTGGGCACTCTTGCGCCCAATCCTCCACCAGTTACCGCTATCCCTCAGGGAGGAGGTACCCCTACCGCTCCAGGACTGGGAGTGTCAGCCACACCTCCCAACCCTCATCTGCAGACTCCACCGTCAGCCACGCAGCTGCCTTCGGTCCAAGGGTCAACGGCGCAAATGCTACCCCCTGCTGCTCACGCCTCTCAGCCCACGGCTTTGGCGTCTAACCCAACTTTGCAGTACACTCTACCTCCACCAGCGACGATTTGGGGAAACGCGGGCAGTCAATACACTCCCAATCCTCCGGCGGCATATGTGTCACCACCGCCTACGGCAACCCCTCCGGCAGCCACCGAGGGAAGCCTCCCAGAATGCATGACGTCCTTGCAGAAGCGCGTGGACTCCATCCTAGCTCATCAGTCGCTCGCGGATACCATCATCCCGAAGCTAGACAACGATCCACCCATTCCACGAGAGATCTATCTCATGCCTAACCCGGTGGGGTACAAGGCTCCCAAATGGGATAAGTTCGAGGACGTCAACGGGAACGCTCATGAGCATGTCATGCGTTTCATTGACGTCATGGGTCCATACGGAGCTGATCCCAAATTGCTGATGCGAGAGTTCCCAAAGACTCTTGGGAACGTAGCATATAAATGGTACCGGACGTTGGAGGCCGGATCTGTGAAGACTTGGGACGACATGGTCCAGAAGTTCTACGCCAAGTTCTTCCAGATGGAAGAGAAGGTGACGATGATCCATCTCTCGCGGATGTATCAGAAACGCGAAGAGGATGGGATCACTTTCATCAAGAAATTCAGAGCGAAATCCTTGGAATGCAAGGACCCCATGCTCGAAAGCCGGCTCGTAGAGATATGCCTGCAGTGCATGCGAGATGAATACAAGAGCATGCTAATCAATTTGCAAACACCCACGTTCTCAAAGCTCATCGAGTGCACGATGAACATCGAGCCCATCGTCGAGAGACAGAGAAAGAAGAGCGCTCCAGAACGACCTGCGAGCGGCACCACCTACAAGATCGGCAGATTCGGCTACAAGCGAGGACGCGAAGCTGAGGTCAACGCAGTTTCGCCCCAGAAGCAAGCAAAAGTTACAAACTTCGACGCACCGCCTCTGCCATGCTCGGTGGAGGAGGCGAGCGATCTCTGCAAACAGTGGCGCAAGGACGGCATCCTGCCACCGCTCGAGAAAGCACCCTCCAAGGAGATGACGAGGGACCCCAAGTGGTGTGAATACCACGGCAAAGTCATGCACCCCACGGCCGAGTGCAAGAAGCTCAGATTCGCGTTCGATCAGAAGATGAAGAACGGCGAACTCATCGTCAGCGACCACCGGAAGGACGTGCGCAACAACCCGCTGCCTGCCCATACAGATTCGGGCTCAAAGGGCAAAGAGGTCGCCATGATCTCGATAGTGGATTTGGAAGAAGTCGCAGAGGATGGTCTACCGATCATCGCTGAAGTCCATGAAGAGGAAGACTACAGTATGGACACAGAGGATGAGCGTGCCGACCGCATGAAAGGGTCGCACGGCTTCAGCAAATTCTTTGATGAGATGAACTTCTCAGAAAAATGCCGATCGGATATGACAAAAGCAATCTTAAGGATAGCGGAGGACTACGAAGAGGAACTCGTGGTCTCCAACGGGAAAGTCATCAGGGCGTCCCGTTCCACAGAAAAGATTATGACCTTTTCTGCCAGCGACAAGAAGACAGATGCGAGCCACCAGAGGCCCCTGTACGTCACCGCCATTATCAACGGCGTCGAATTCAAGCGAGCATTCGTCGACGGAGGAGCAGCGGTCAATGTTGTTCCACTCCACACACTGAGGCTAGCAGGGATCCCCGAGCACAAGGTGGTCAAGCGTCCATCCCCGCTGGTGGGATTCGGAAGCGACTCCAGAATGACGATCGGATGGATCCGCCTAGGCGTTCAGATTGGAAAGATCAAGTGTTCGGCGAAGTTCTATGTCATAGATGCGAACACCACATATCACATGATCATCGGTCGAGCCTGGATTCATCGCTTCGACGCGATCCCTTCGACGGCTCACCAGGTGATGAAAGCTATCTGGAACGACAGGATTGTCGAGATACCGGCCTCAACTAACCCGTTCAACTTGGATGAAGCACATCTCAGCGAGGCGGTGTGGTTCACCGAGATGGCGGACGAGCAAACACCCGGACCATTCAACCCTACTCCTTTACCTCTCTGGGAGGACATCAAAGACCAGTCACCTGCGGGCGTGATGGTGACAAGAGGAGATGCCAAGGAAAAGCCGCCTACTCACGAAGAGGCGCCGCGCATCGCATATCATCGGAAGAATGTGTACACTCTGAAGAGGATTGCAAAGCATGACCCCGAGGGTAAGGAGATAGAGAGCTTCTACGCCAACGGGAAGAAATGCTATCGCATATGAAGGTGCGCGGGGACGTCCTCACACGGGCATGGGGATGTCCCTGGGCAAATCAATCAAATCGAGCAGGTTGCGCTAACAGAAGAGCCAACACAAATCATTTCAGACGAGAAACTCAAAGAAGCGCCCGAATGCATGGAAGACAGGCCACGACCACAAAAGCAAGAGCTAAAGGAGGTGTTCCTCAGCCCGAACGAGGAAAAGAAAAGGCCAGTCTTCCTGAGTGCGGACCTCACAAGCGAAGAGGAACAAGGGCTGCTGCAGCTCCTAACTGAGTACAAGGATGTATTCGCATGGGAATATGATGAGATGCCAGGTCTGGACACGAGCATCACCATGCACCGTTTAGACATCATCCCAGGGTCTAAACCGGTCAAGCAAAGCACCAGAAGCTTCAGGCCAGAACTCAACGTGAAGATCAAACAGGAGATTGTCAAACTCCTAGACGCCAAGTTCATAGAGCCAAATCACCATCCTACATGGTTAGCCAACATCGTGCCGGTGGTGAAGAAGAACGGACAGCTCCGCATCTGCGTGGACTTCCGCGATCTCAACCGCTTCTGCCCTAAGGACGATTTCCCACTGCCTAACATCGACTTGCTCATCGATTCGACGGCAGGCCATCGCATGTTCAGTTTCATGGACGGCTTCAGCGGATACAACCAAATCAAAATGGATCCCGAAGACGCGAAGAAAACTGCATTCATCACTCCCGTGGGCGTATTCAACTACACGGTAATGCCGTTCGGTCTTAAGAACGCAGGCGCAACCTATCAGCGGGCCATGATGGCTCTATTCCACGACATGATGCACAAAGAGGTGGAATTCTATGTGGATGACCTGGTAGTCAAATCCAAGCACGAAGCAGATCACCTTGCAGACCTGCGAAAGGTGTTCAACAGATGCAGGAGCTTTCAACTGAAAATGAACCCTATGAAATGCGCATTCGGCGTGACCTCGGGGAAGTTTTTGGGGTGCGTGGTCCATCGCCAAGGGATCGAGCCTGACCCTGCGAAAGTGTCAGCCATCGCCAGCATGACGCCACCTCACAACCAAAGTGCCTTGAAAACATTCTTGGGAAAATTATCATATTTGCGGAGATTCATCCCAGCAATCGCCGAAATCACATGCTGTTTCAGCACTCTTCTCAAGAAGGACGCCGCGTACAACTGGGCTCCTGACCACGAAGCCGCATTTGAAAAACTAAAGGAGATACTTACATCCCCAAAGATTATGATCGCGCCTCAACTGGGATCACCACTGCTGCTATATCTTACATCAACAAGGAGATCTATAGGAGCACTTTTGGCTCAGGTGTATGAGGGCCAAGAGAGGCCTATCTATTACATCTCTCGCATCGTGCAGCCTGCTGAATCAAGGTACACAGACATCGAACGTCATTGCCTTGCCTTATTCTTTGTGATAGAGAAGTTGAGACACTATCTTGCATCGCACAAAGTAGTGGTGGTCACCAAAAGCGACCCCATAAGATACCTGCTAACTCACACTACTCCGGGCGGGAGATTGGCGAAATGGTACATGACCATCTCTCAATATGACATCACATGCGTGAAGCCAAGAGCGATCAAGTCGCAGGCGGTAGCGGATCTGTTGGCACAGTTTCCCGACAACAGTCACGAACCCGTGATTGAAGAAGAGCTCGAAGGTCCTGAGATCTACGCGATTGACGTGCCCTATTGGACCCTCCACTTTGACGGTTCGTCAACCAGAAAAGGCGGAGGCATTGGGATAGTCTTGACAAAGCCCGACGGGGAAGTCATACAAATGTCCGCAAAACTCAACTTCGCAGTCACGAACAATGAGGCGGAATACGAGGCTCTTATCGCGGGACTTCGTGCAGCGAAAGCTTTGGAAGTGAGCAACTTAACAGTCATGGGAGATTCCAAGCTGATTGTTAAGCAAGCCTCGGGCGAATATGGTTTGAAGGAAATCAACCTCCTGTCATACCGCACTCTAGTGCAAAATCTGATGCAGCAATTCTGCGACGTGAAATACGAGCACAAGCCCCGAGCGGACAACAGGCATGCAGACGCCTTAGCAACTCTAGGATCTAAGGTCAGCATAGACAAATGCCCCGCAAGGATTTCCATCGAAGTGCGAACATCGTCGGCATTAACAGAAGATGCGTGCGACGACGAACACATAGATGATGCAGACTGGCGAAAAGCAATCCTGCAAGCTATTGCGAAAGGCACCAGCAGCGAAAGCTGGGCACTCACGAAAGGATACTGCATCCACGACAACACCCTTTATTACAAGGGTCCTGGAGGAATACTCATGCGATGTGCCTCCGAGCAAGAGGGACAACAGCTGTTAGAAAAGATTCACCAACACGCTTGCGGAGAAAGCGAGGTGTCAATCTACAGGAAAGCTCAGAGATATGGCATCCATTGGCCAAACATGTCTACAGCCGCAGCCCTGATACAAGGGAAGTGCGAAAGTTGCGCACTAATCAAAGATTCTCTACTTGTCGCTCTAATCGACGACGACGCAGATTGGAGAAAGCCATTGTTTGAATTCCTCACCAAGGGCACTGTACCCGAATCGAGAAAAGAGGCAGACAAATTGAAGAGGAAAGCTTCTCGATATGTGGTTCAAGAAAACCTGCTTTGGCGAAAAGGTCACGAGGGCAACTTGCTGCGATGCCTAGACGATAGGGAAGCACAAGAAGTCATGGATCTCTCTCATCAGGTGGAACACCAGGGAGGTGCGAAATTATGCAGACAGCTCCTCTCAATCGGATACTTCTGGCCCACGATGGAAGTCGATTGCCGCACCAAGGTGCGACGCTGCCAAGAATGTCAATTCAAAGGAAACCTAGTGCACGCTCCTGCTGTGGATCTACATGCATTAGGAACGCCATGGCCATTTCACACATGGGCTTTGGACTTCATCGGCCCCATCCGACCAATGTCACATGGGAACCAGTTCATTCTCACCGCAACTGAGCTGTTCACCAAATGGGTGGAAGCAATACCACTGAAGACGGCAAACGCGCTGGCTGTGGTCAACTTCATCCAGGAAAACATCGTATGCAGGTTCGGAATCCCGAATACTATTCTTTCAGATAACGGTACTCCTTTTGTTAATCGTCAGGTAGCTACGAAGCTTGCGGAGTACAATATCAGGCAGATATGCTCTACCCCCTATTATCCAAAGGGAAACGGACAAGCCGAGGCGACTAACAAAACGCTCCTGAGAATTCTGAGCAAGATGGTCGCAGATGACCACAAGAAGTGGGCCGACTCTCTTAACATAGCTCTGTGGGCCTACAGAACTTCTCCAAGGACACCCACAGGGGCCTCGCCATTTCTATTATGTTATGGAGCCGAAGCTGTGGTACCTACGGAGGTCAGAGTCAATTCGGCAAGGCTGGCCTTCCATGCACTCTATGAAAACCAACGCGATCATGATCTAGTCTTGCTGGAAGAAAAACGAGAACAAGCCAAAAGGACTAACAAGCGGTACCAGGAAAGAATCGCTCGCGCCTACAACAAGACAGTCCAGCGACGGGATTTCGCAGTTGGCGATCTGGTCCTGCGCGCATCTGATCACTGCATGCGAGAAGCAACTCATCCGAAGTTCGCAGCCAATTGGGAAGGACCCTTCGAAGTCACAGAAGTCTTCGATAGTGGCTACTGCAGCATACGAAGGTTGCACGGCACAACCTCAACTCCAAGCTCAGTCAACATGCGTTGGATCAAGAAGTACTATCCCTGACTTCTCTTATTTCATACGTTCTATGATAACGTTGCTTAATATCTCATGTGGCTACGATTGACGCAATCTCCTCTCCCATATGAGAGGATTGTAATCCTATCTCTTCCATATGAAGGCATTATAATAAAAGAATTCTCCCAAATGAGAAGTTCATATTTCTAGCCGCTTATATTGTTCTATTTTATTTGGTATTTCAGTTAACAATGATTTATTCGCTGCAATAGCAATAAACACAAATGCGATCTTAATTGATCATCAAAGCCTATCTCTACGATAGCAGCAAACACAAACGCGATCTTAATTGATCATCAAAGCCTATCTCTACGATAGCAGCAAACACAAATGCGATCTCAATTGATCATCAAAGCCTATCTCTACGATAGCAGCAAACGCAAATGCGATCTTAATTGATCATCAAAGCCTATCTCTACGATAGCAGCAAACACAAACGCAATCTTAATTGATCATCAAAGCCTATCTCTACGATAGCAGCAAACACAAATGCGATCTCAATTGATCATCAAAGCCTATCTCTACGATAGCAGCAAACGCAGATGCGATCTTAATTGATCATTAAAGCCTATCTCTACGATAGCAGCAAACACAAATGTGATCTTAATTGATCATCAAAGCCTATCTCTCATGGTAGCCATCAAATGCAAATGTGATCTTGAGTGATCATGTAAAGCCTATCTCTTACGATAGCAGCCAAAACGCAAATGCGATCTTAATTGATCATCGAAGCCTATCTCTTACGATAGCAGCTAAATGCGAATGCGATCTTAAGTGATCATCTAAAGCCCATCTCCTACGATGGCAGCCAATACAAATATGATCTTAATCGATCATCTAAAGCCTATCTCTTACGATAGCAGCCAAAACGCAAATGCGATCTTAATTGATCATCGAAGCCTATCTCTTACGATAGCAGCTAAATGCGAATGCGATCTTAAGTGATCATCTAAAGCCCATCTCCTACGATGGCAGCCAATACAAATATGATCTTAATCGATCATCTAAAGCCTATCTCTTATGATAGCAGCTAAACGCAAATACGATCTTAAGTGATCATCTAAAGCCCATCTCCTATGATGGCAGCCAATACAAATGTGATCTTAATCGATCATCTAAAGCCTATCTCTTATGATAGCAGCTAAACGCAACTACGATCTTAAGTGATCATCTGAAGCCCATCTCCTATGATGGCAGCCAATACAAATGCGATCTTAAGTGATCATTAAAGCCTATCTCTTACGATAGCACCCAAACGTAAATACGATCTTGCATGATCGTCCAAAGCCTATCTTTTGCGATGACAGCGAAATACAAGACCAATCTCAATCGATCATCTAACGCCTATCTCTTGAGATAACAGGCTATACAGATGCGATCTTATAATGATCTTCCCAAGCCTATCTGTTACGATAGCAATTTATACGCAAAGTAATTTTTGGGTAATCACCCAAACCCATCTGTCATGATGGCAACGCAAGTGCAGAATCATCTTATTAGATCTTCTAAGGATCTATCTGCTGTGACAGCAGTTTATGCGAGAGACGATCTCAAACAATTCTCCAATAAAGCCTATCTTCTATGATAGCAATTCGCAATGTTGTGAACGTGATCTCATGCGATTTACAACGACCAACTACAAGCCCATCCGTAGAGATGGCACAGCTGCGAAATTATGATCTCGAATGATCTAGCGAAATATCTGTGAATCGACATCGCACATGTGAAATCATTACATGTCATTATGCAAGGAAAAACAAGCCGAAACGCATGCGAAATTGTATTTTGTTGCAAAGAACAGATAATACAAAAGCTATTTATCATTACGAGTCAAATGACTTACAATTTATCTATCTAGATAGCAGCTTACAAGCGAAAAGCTCGCATCTAACTACACAGCCAACATGGCTTACAATACATTCGAAAAATGGCTGGTAAGCCGGATATACACCAAGGAAACTCTCGGCTAAGAAAAGAGAGAATCCACCGGTCCTGACACCGGCAGCACAGCGCGCGAATTCGCGGCCAAAGATCTATAGCAAAAGGGATGCTGCCGCAAAGAGATCAACTCGTCATTCGCCACATCCCTAGCAGCAAGGTCAGGGATACGATACGCCGGAGGAGCTTCCTGTTCCGACAGATACGCCGGAATGACTAAGGCCTCTGTCTGATCAAGATAGGCGCCGGAGGAGCTTCCTGTTCCGACAGATACTACTCCGCAAGACAGGCGAAGCAGTCATTCCTCTGGTGATGGACTCCTTGTCATGTTGGACAAGGGCATTGACGAGCACCCCGACCTCACAAATGTGAGGGCGACGGATTCTTCTCTGGAGATGCTGAAGAAGAATCACGCCGTTCATTACGAGACGGTAACACGGTCACTTCGGCGCTGCACCTCGCCACGAGGCGGCCGGAAACATGACCTGCACACATAATACACGAAGAGATTTCTTCGAACACACATGAGGTATTATCTGCATCCTCTTTATGATGGTTATAAACAGCAATAAGCCTCATAAAGTGGATCTTGGAAACTATTTCTATAGCACAAGGCGCAAACTCAGGATTCAAAACTTGAAGTTGCCATGAATCAACGAAAAACAAGCGTTGAAGCCAGCAGTCGTAAGGACTCACGGCAAAGCACATGTTTGGGATGAAGAACCCAAATGGCAAAGACGGGGTTTATATAGGCCCTGTGAAGACTCTTCGGTTGCTTAAGATGAGTCAGCAAATTCAAAAAGAGGGTAAGTTCAATCACTTACGCCTTGAAAAGCGGTAACAATCAATTACCCTACTAAAGGCTACGACGATTCGGTTGCGTATCCTAATAAATGACGGATAGTCATGATTCGGATGGACTTCCCAACGGAAGCGTGCTTATCTGCCGAGAAATTAGCGCGAAAATCAAGCAAAGAATCAATTGCTGATGTCATAATTGGATATGCACAGAAATGTCCAATCAAATCCCGAAAGGGGCAAAACGGGCAAACTCATTGTTTGTTGTTAAAAAAGAAGGGGGAGAAACCCTAGCAACATTACATTAATGTTTCAAAATATTACATTAATGTCTCAACCATTTTCCTGTTTTCTTTTCAAAATTCGAAAAGTCAAAACAAATTTTTGACTAAGGAGTCCTGGGGCTCGAACTGCTCGATCAGCCTCTCCACTTGTTGCACTTCTTGCTTTAGTTGCTCGCACTTGGCATTCATTTCGTGATACAGCTTCAAAGCTTCATCAACCTTTTGCTTCTGCTGCTCCACCTTCTGCATCTCAGCTGCGAGATTCTGGTGCCCGAGATTCAAAGTTACAGCTGCGCGAATCAGTGTAACTCTGTCCTTGAGGAATTTGAAACCGAGTCTGCCTTGGACTTTGAGCACGAGATTTTGGCACATGCCACACAGCAATTCGGCACTCTGGGCCGAAATGGTCGCAGGTGTAGCCGCACACAGCTGCTCTAGTATCCAGATGGCTTCAGTAAGGAATAGCCTCCTGTCGAAAGGACTGATCTCCAGACACCTCACAAACGATCGGGGGTATCTGAGGCGCATTCGAACCACCCAGTCTACGTCGGTTTGCTTCAAACCTGAGACATCAAAAACAAGTCATGATGTCAAAACTCGCAAGTAAATAATGCGACGTGCGAATGGTAAATCTCTGCTTACCAGTGCCTTCCAGAATTTCATGAATAGAGGGAATGCGAGCCACCGGGTTGTTCGAAGACTGCCCTCGCTCCATGGCTCTCCTATCAGCTGCGAGCTCCAAACTCTCATAGTCAGGAGGAAGAGTGTAGGCTGCACCAGCTGCGATTACATTCCCAACCTGCGAGCCCCAAATGCTCCACGCAGGAATAGGTGCTTCTGGCTCAGTCATCGCCGGAGGCGCAGGAACAGCCGAAGTCGCTGGGCAAAAGACATTCTCAGATGCGAAAACAGTAGCATCACTTGTCCCTTCTTCCCTGCCACCAGTACGGACACCTTCGTCCATCGGAACGGCATCAGCTTCGACATCATCGGAGAGTTCAATGACATCCTCGAGATGCTCACTTGCGTGTCCGGCAGCTGCGACGGGCTTCTCGGTATGGGAGCTCGAAATTGGAACATGGGGTGCAGAAGTCTGACTTCTCTGCTCCATCTCAGGTTCCTCAGCATGACCTGCGATATCAAATGCGATAATATGAGGTAACTTGTGTTGTAAGTTATTTCGTTATCTTTGCTAAAGCTAAGAATAAGCACCTCCACGCGAAGGTGGGATTGAGGTATCCTCATCATACACTAGGGACGTGGAACCGTGCCCTATCAGTGTATCCTCATTAAGCAAATCTTTAAGAGAAGCGTGACCTGGGATGCGAGTAAACCAGTCATGACTTTGTCTCAAATGGTTACAGCCTAGTACGTGCATATCACTCAAAATGATTACCTGAGGGTTCCCCGCATTTGCTTACCAACCAACGGCGAATGTCAGGCTTTGACACACCGTGCTTCAACGCACCCACAATTACATCTCTATAAGTAACTGCGAGATTGAAGATCTCACCTTTATCGCCACCTGCGATCTCTGCGAAGTCCGCTTGGACTTGCTCTAGCTCTGCTGCATCCTCTCCGGGAACTTCATCTTCCTCCTCCACATGAGGAGCAACTTCTTCGGGAAGCTCGTCTTCCTCGCCAACTGGACGCACTAAGTCGTCGACATGCTGCTCTTCGAGGCTCCGTTGCTTCACACGCTCGAGTTCCTCTTCCTCTCGCTGCCTTCTCCTTTCAGCAGCCTCCGCGGCTGTCCTCCGGGACTCAGCAAGAACATCCTCGCTTATAGGATCGTCTGAAATGCTAGAATGAGCATCTCTCTTTTGCCTCTTGGCCACAAAGCCACCAACGGCTTCATCATCATCATCTGCGGATACACAATTGGTTCAAAGAAAGGAACTGCATAGAAGTTATGATAAAGGACATGGAAGTGCGATGGAAGTACCTCCTGAATCTTCCTCGCGCACTACAACTGTTCCTTCTTCTTCCTCATCATTTGCCTGGGGCTCATGCCTCTCTTCCTCTTCCTCTTGGTTGAATGGAACGAAAGTCTCAACTGCGAGATCTTTTCGCACTTTGCTGGGCATACGACCCTTGCCTTTGTCCTTGACAGAAAGGGACCTCACTGGGGGCGAAGCTGGAGCACTCCTAGGGGAAGAAATCGTAATTCCCTTTTGCCTGGGTCTTTTCACCCTCGGCGCCACAGTCGCTGGAGGGGACGGGTCATCTCTAGAAGGAGACGGAGCCGGAGGATTATCTATCAGCGAGTCAGCAAAAGTATTCATGACTGCGCGAACCTTTGTTTCGACCTCGGCATCCATCCTCCATGCTAACCGGTACGACTCCCCCTTCCTTCTGGTGGCAACAATGCTGTCCACCAGCGATTTGGAACGGTCACCAGCTGCGAACCTCCGCACATGACACTGAACGATACAGAACGAAAAACATCAGTGCAAGGAAATCAAAATGCTTAGAGCACACAAGGAAATTGCTTACCTCAGCAAACGCCTTGCTATATTTGATGACCTGCGTGTCACCCTTCTTGATTGCATCGACTTGCTCCTTCAAAATGAAATCGGGGCACAAATGGTTCTCACGGTCCAACAACGAGTAGCAACCATAATCAGACTCGCTCAAACTGCAATTGGGGCGAAATGGAAAAGAGTTTCTCTTGATCAAGGGGGCCCTTCCTGGCTGCGCTGCTGCCTCCGTCTCCATCCTCGTTTGCTGGGCAATCCAGTATGCGATCCAGTTCTGGGAACAACCACCCTTGCGAGTTCCCGCAGGCTGCTCAAAGGGAAGATTGCTCATAAGGACCGTCTTGCACTCCTTTGTCAGCAAACGCTTGTAGCACCCTCTGATAATAGACTGAGGCCAGATCGATGGGGCCACCGCATCAAAACCAAACTGAGGAGAGACCCGAGTAGGGTCAACATCCACTGTAAGTCTTTCATACCGTGGCGCGAGCTCACGAATATGCTCTGCAAGGGCAGGAAGAGAACCTCGCAGACACCAACAGAAGAAGTCACGATAGCGTTCGTGGAAATGAGGCCCCTTTTCAAAGAGAAGGTCTTCTGACAAGACCATACCTTTGGAAGGGTATAGCTTTGGAAACCACCGCACATTCTCAACGCGTGTGGCATAGGGCCTGGCAATAAACTCCTTTCGCTTATCGCATATCAAACTCCAAGTGCACTTGGTGTTGCTTGCTCCAAACCATCTCGCAGCCCTCCCGCTGTTGCGCGCTTCCGTCTCGCCTGGGGGACACCACTTCTCAAGTGGGAGGGGAGTTGGAGCATAAGACGGCCAGCGCTCAAAAACCCACATTGTCAAAAAGCTGATATTGACAAAGGTCAGAACATCGAGACGGCCACGCGATTCCCTCATCGCCAGAACCAGCTGATCCAGCCTATAATATAGCGTACCCAAGACCAAGGGTCCAAGTGCGACTCTCTGGCCAAGAGCGAGCCTCACGGCAAGTGGCAGCACATGGTAGAAAACCCCGTCATGGGGGTGACCATCAATCAGATACCTCGACAGCCAAGCACAAAGAAAGGCACAAAGGGTCAGATGATAACCCTTGCCCTCTACGTAATTCTCGGCCTTCGGGTTTCCGCTCAAAAGCTTCTTAGTAATGCTGCTGCTCGCATAGTCTCGGAAGAAATACTGCAACCACTTGTTCCAGGTATTCTTCGCAGACGTATCAACCAGCTGCCAGTTCGGAAGAGGCTTTGTACTGGTCCACCGAGTGGAGATTTTCTTTACCTCTGCTAGGCACTCCTCCATCTGCGCGTACAAGGCCAATTCCGCAGATGTCCTTAGGTGACTCAAGGGGTCCACCTCGCCCATGGGAGAAAGCTCATACAGCATTTGAACGTCCTCGAGAGTGGGGGCAGCCTCGAACTCAGCAAAGTGAAACGTGTGAGTCGCAGGCGAATAGCGGGACAGAAGGTCTAGAAGCATGGACTGATCCAACTTCACGGCAGCACCCTTCATAGCACGAACAGCGAAGAAAATGCCGGCTTCATCGAGAGTTACGGCAAAATTATCCAACACGTGGTCAGTCCACTCATCCATATAGTCCAACTTTTGGACAAACGCCTGAGTAGAAATCGCAGTGTATGGGAAGTGCCCATTCTCGATTCCCAATCGAACCACATCCTCGGAGCCAACTAACTCGAGCAGGGCTGAGTTAACTGGGCGAGTCAGTGTCAACAACCGCTCAACTGGAATAGGATCCGGCATCCTCTTCGTCTTCACCCTTGCGTGGTAAAAATCCTTCCCGCCCAGAAAGGGGGCTTTTCGCCACAAAGCCTGCGGAAGCTCCGGCATCTCTTCGTCTTCCTTGACGAGTCTGGTTACTCTTGTTTTGGCCATTCCTGCGAAAGGGCAAAAAAGGGGGGGGGGAGAAATACCACACTTCAGTTTGAATTTTGAATTCGAGACTTATGCAAAGGAATGCAAACAGTTCCGGTGCCGATTTCAGAAATTGGGTAGTTGCAAGATCCAATATCGTCGAAAGAGTAAAGCGAAGCGGGTTTAAAGATCAAAGCCTCTTCACAGATTTCATGAGTTTACAGATTCAACGCAGTTCAAGACAAACGCCGGTATTTTAAAATCAAAAAAGTAAACGAGGCCAACCTTGTTTCCTTGAAGCCTGCTTGGATATGCACAATTGAAGAATACGATTTGCAGTTCTGAACTGGTGATTGATTATCTGGATCTGCTCTCGAAGATCTCCGGGTACCATTCACTTTAAGAGAAAAAGTGATGCTTTGCAATAATGGGATACAAGGTATTTATCCAAAAGAATGAGGGGTTGCGTCCCTTCGGTAGTCGAATCGCAACCGTCACCGTCGTATCGCGCAATCACAGGACGGGCTGACGTCACGCCTAAAACCCTAAAGGTCAGACGGCACGACTCTAGGGGTTTTAGGTCATAATGACACGCACGGGGGCTGAACTTACCCGTATTTGAATTGGTGCGTGGCGACGACGCGCATGTTGGTTTCCGCGCATGGAAGCCTATACGGCTACGAGCCTTCACGCGCAGAAAGGGGGCTAATGTAGATACTGCTTTATGACATGGCAGATCTGGGCCACGTGGCGACCATCCAGCACACCATATTGTGCTCCACACACACAGGATCACCAGCCGAGCTGATCCATGTGGGGGCTGCGAGACAGAGCCCTCGCATACCACTGCACGGGACTTGTAGGGACTTTATGGTTTGGAGGCTAGGGTAAGCCCTGTCGCGTGCGAGCCAAGCCCGCACGCGACCTTTAGTAACTGTTTTGAGAGATCTATGGCATGAGCTCCCTAGACCCGGTCAATCCGGTCAAACCCGGTCAACCTCGTAACGGTTCCGGTACTCGCGCACCACGTGCTCTAACGGTTCCTATATACTCGGACGAACGTGCCGTTATGGTTAAGCTAATTAAGCCGCCATTAATGGGAGCATTAACCACACTACAACGGTCACGTTCTCCAGTATATATACATCGTTACCCTTTCCATACAAAAGAGGGACAACACTGCCATACGCGGAAGCTCTGCCAAACCTCTGTCTCTCCCTCTGACATTACTACTGACTTACTCTCTCCCTACACACACCCCTATTCTTCCTGTGCGATCCCTGATCCACTACGTACGGTGTACACGGAGGTCTCCCTGCCGGAATCTCTTGCACACACCAGGCCCGACCTATAATCATGTGATATGTGGTGTTCGCATCTATGACATAGAATTTTGCTGAACACTTAATTTTGCTGATCTGAACACCCAGGCGGATCCATCCTGTTGTCATTCTGGAGTCGCTTCCGAATCCCATCTTTGACCTCTTTTCCCTTCGGCTCTTGCTCCGCATGGGCAGGGAGTGGATTGTTTCGCACATCCTGCCTTTGATCGCTGACGATCAGTTCGCCATTCTTCATCTTTTGGCTTACCATGATTCTGAGCTTCTTGCAATCAGCTGTGGGGTGCATGACCTTTCCGTGACATTCGCACCACTTCGGGTCTCTCACCATTTCCCTGGAAGGTGCTTTTTCGAGCGGCGGCAAGATACCGTCCTTACGCCATTGTCTGCACAGGTCGCTCGCCTCCTCTACCGAGCATGGCAGGAGTGGCGCATCGAAGTTTACTACCTTCGGCTGCTTTTGGGGCGAGATTGTATTCACTTCAGCCTCGCGTCCTCTCTTGTAACTGAATCTCCCAATTTTGAAAGTGGTCCCGTCCGAGGATCTCTCAGGGGCGTTCCTCTTTTTCTGCCTCTCTACTATAGGCTCGATATTCTTCGTGCATTCGATTAGCTTCGAAAATGTAGGTGTTTGCAGGTTGATAAGCATACCTTTGTACTCGTCTCGCATGCATTGCAGGCATATCTCCACGAGTCTGCTTTCGAGTATCACATATTTGCACTCCAATGACTTGGCCCTGAACTTCTTGATGAATGTTATTCCATCCTCCTCGCGCTTCTGATACATCCACGAGAGATGAATCATTGTCACCTTTTCTTCCATCTGGAAGAACTTATTGTAAAACTTCTGGACCATGTCGTCCCAAGTCTTCACGGATCCAGCTTCCAACGTCCTGTACCACTTGTAGGCCACGTTCCCCAAGGATTTCGGGAGCTCGCGCATCAGCAGCTTAGAATCATCCCCATACGGCCCCATTACGTCAATGAAGCACATGACATGCTCGTGGGCGTTCCCATTGACATCTTCGAACTTGTCCCATTTAGGAGCCTTGTACCCAGCAGGGTTAGGCATGAGGTAGATCTCTCGTGGAATACGCGGATCGTTGTCAAGCTTCGGGATGATGGTATCCGCGAACGATTGGTGAGCCAGAATGGTGTCTATGCGTCGTTGCAGCGACGTCATACACTCCGGAGCACTTCCCTCGGCAGTGGGAGGAGGGGTTGCCGCAGGCGGAGGCGACACATACGCCGCAGGAGGGCTAGGAACATATTGTGAATTCACGTTACCCCACATTGCCGTTGGAGGAGGCAAGGGATATTGTGAAGCCGGATTAGGCACCAAAGTTGGAGGTTGAGGAGTATGAGTAGCAAGAGGCAACATTTGAGCTGTTGGCCCCTGAATTGAGGGTAGCTGCGTAGTTGCTGCTGGAGTTTGCAGGTTAGGATTGGGTGGTGTGGTTGACACTCCCAATCCTTGAGTGGTCGAGGCTCCTCCTCCCTGAGAGACGGTGATGGCTTGTGTGGGGTTTTGAGCGAGAGTCCCCAGGACAGCCATTATCCGTTCTAGCTGTGCGGATTGAGCTTTGAGAGCCTTCGCCTGATTCTGGATGGTGGCGTCCAAGGGTTCTAGCGTCGGAGCTTCATCGGTGGCTGTAGAAGTACGGCGGGCCTCCTCGCCCGAGGTGGTTTCCGTGGAAGGCGATCTGTTACTAACGTCCTCCTCATGAGACATGGTTGCTTGCAATGGTAAGTTCACGTCAGGTTCACCAAAATGTGTAAAAGAAAATCCGGCAGAGAGAACTCTGTGTACACCAAAGGCAGGAATAGAAGATGGCACAGTAAATGTGGGGTTGTGTGTAGGGAGAGAGTAAGGCAGTAGTACTGAGAGAGAGAGAGACAGGATTCTGGCAGAGCTTTCGCGTGTCTCGGGTCTTTCTTTCCTTGTTTGGAAGGGTTAACGATCCTATATATAACGGAGAATGTGACCGTTGTAGTGTGGTTAAGGCGCCCATCAATGGTGGCTTAATTAGCTTAACCACAACGGCACGTTCGTCCGCGTATATAGGGACCGTTACAGCACGTTATCCGCGTATACCGGAACCGTTATGGGGTCGACCGGGTTTGACCGGATTGACCGGGTTTATGGAGCTCGTGCCATAAATCTCTCAAAAGCAGTTCCTAAGGGTCGCGCGCGAGCCAAGCTCGCGCGCGACCCGTGCGGTGGTATGCGAGGGCCCTGTCTCGCAGCCCCCACGTGGATCAGCGCGGCTGGTGATCCAGTGTGTGTGGAGCACAATATGGTGTGCTAGATGATTGCCACGTGGCTAAGATCTTCTTGTCCAGAAAGCACTATCTACACCTACAATACCACACGAAAAAACCAATCGGAAAGTATAAACCACGAGATCGATTTAGATTGTAACGAACTTCAATAGAACAACATGAGATCGTTTTAGATCCTAGAGACAGAGAGGGACAAATATCCAAACAGACAGAGAGACCAGTAGAAATTGGCTGAAAGAGAAAGAAACAAATTAACGGCAACGGAGTACGATGATTGTTGATTTCAGTTGCAGTAATCTTACCTTGATCAGCAACGAGACACAGGCTTAGAGAATCGCCGAGGCTAAGAAAGCCCTAATGCACGAGAGAGAGTCTCGAACAAAGAAGAAGTCTGAAACACCAAGTAACTTTAGAGTTTCTTTTATGTATTCTTATTTTGTTGTTATTGCAGTAAGGCCCCCAAAGTTCTTTCAAAAAATAATAGTACTTGGCGCTGAGTGTTCCCTCCAAAAAATTCACCGTTCCCTCCAAAAAAAAAATTCTTTTGTGACGATCGGATACTTTTTGGTGAGAGAAACATTCACTCATCGCAAAAGATAAAATCAAATGGCATACCAAATGCGAGGGCTTTTTTTTACCCATCACAAATTTTATTTACTGAGACGAAATTTAGTTACTGTCACAAATTTTCCTCGCAAAAGGCAGTATTTCTTGTAGTGAGACAAGCAACAACAGTCGTGCGTCTCTGGGTACCGATGACTTCCACACAATAATGCACCGCACCGGCACTTAAACCCTATCAATCCAGTTTTCTTGTGGCAGCTCAAACATCTGTATTGCTTCACAGACTCCATGGGCGGTTTCACAATCTTATGGAGGAGTGGTTTAGTTGATCGTTGGAAGAGAAAGGCACGGTTGCCGGACACCATGATTTTTCTACGAAGGCGAATCAGAAAGCGCTCGCACTAGGCACTTAGGCAGACTTTGAAATATGAATAATGGTACGAAGAAGACTTATTGCCCAATTAATAGGACTCTACTAACTTCGCCGCTTCTAAAACCCATACCAAACCGACTTCTTTTACACTACCGACTTTCCTGTGGGTACTTTTGGTAACTCGTCAGGAGTTGTTTCCAAAACGATTATTTTACTTTCACCCTTGAAGGGCACATCGTAGACTTAAGAGTTAATTACTCTCATAATCATTCCAGAATTAGGGTTATTCCTGCTCTATAAATACACCGTCAAACACAGTCACTCCACAATTCATTCATTCATTTAGACGAGAAAGCATTGAGCTTTCTTCTGTTCTCAAGATTTCAGCGACCATGGTGAGACTACCGCGGACCACCAAAGTCAAGAACAAGTCACCTGCTCCGACTCAGATCACTGCGGAACAAATCCTCCGCGAGGCCAGAGACCTCCAGAATTCTGATTTCCGACCACCAAAGCAGAAGATAACTGACCAGGACGAACTCGACGAATATCGCCAACGGAAGAGGAGAGAATTCGAGTTGTTGATCCCGAGGATGCGTACCCACCCAAACGTATGGGTGAAGCACGCAGAATGGGAGGCGTCTCAGAAGGACTTTCGCCGTGCACGCTCGATCTGGGAGCGAGCACTTGAGATCCATCCCAGAAACCACTCAATATGGCTCAAATATATTGAGATGGAGATGAAGAACAAGTGCGTTAACCGCGCTCGGAACCTCTGGGAACGAGCAGTGTATGTGTTGCCGAGAGTAGATCAGTTGTGGTACAAGTACACCCACATGGAGAGAATGCTGGGGAACGTGGCGGAAGCGCGACAAATCTTTGAGAGGTGGATGACTTGGGACCCGGACGAGGAAGGTTGGTTGACGTATATCAGATTCGAAGTGCAGCTCAACGAGATTGAGAGGGCGAGAGCCATCTACGAGAAGTTTGTGAACTCTCAGCCGAAAGCCCGTTCCTGGATTCTGTTTTCGGAGTTTGAGATGGAGAACGGTGAAACCCTCAGAGCCAGAAACTGTTACGAGAGAGGTCTGGAGAAACTGGCCGACGACAGCGAATTGGAGAAGTTGTATGTTGCATTCGCCGAGTTTGAGGAGAAGTGCAAGGAGACAGAGAGGGCGAGGTGTATCTACAAGTTCGCACTCGACCGTACTCCCAAAATTCGTGCTGAAGATCTCTACAAGAAGTTTTTGGCTTTCGAGAAACGGTATGGGCAAAAGGAAAACATAGAGGATGCAATCGTCGAGAAGATGAGGTTTCAGTATGAGGCCGAGGTCAACAATGATCCACTCAACTACGACACATGGTTCAGTTACATCTGGTTAGAGGAGGGTGTGGGTAGTCGAGACCGCATTCGCGAATTATATGAGCGAGCGATCGCTAATGTTCCACCAGCGGAGGAGAAAAGGTACTGGCAGCGGTATATTTACCTCTGGATTAACTACGCTTTGTACGAAGAGCTTGAAGCGAAAGATGTGGAACGAACAAGAGCGGTTTACAGGGAGTGTCTGAGGCTGATTCCGCACAAGAAATTCTCGTTTTCAAAGATTTGGGTGTTGGCAGCGGAGTTCGAGATCCGACAGCTGAATCTGAAAGATGCGCGATTAATCCTTGGCAGCGCAATAGGGAAAGCTCCAAAAGGGAAAATATTTAGCAGGTATATTGAAATGGAGTTGGGGCTTGGCAACGTAGACCGTTGCAGGAAGCTCTACGAGAAGTATGTGGGACTTGCCACGCTAGGTGCAAGTATGCTGAATATTAGAGAAATCTCTTGGTGAAGCGGAAAGGGCTCTGTCTATTTACACGGATCGAACAAAGATCAAAAAATATAAATTCAATTTGATCCGTCAACCGTCTATACTTATTATTATGTTATTTTTATTACTTCCATCAATATGATTTGTTCTAATGTTAACTCTAAACAAGTAATGTGATTACTTATCATTGTTGCGTTGAATAATTGAGTAATTTTAATTTTTGATGATATGAAGAGGAATAATTTTTTTGAGAAGACACAGGAATAAATTTTGTAGATTAACTAATAGTTATACTAAATGATAATTGTATATTTGTTTTCATTGTGTTAGTTAAGCATATTCGAAAATATTTGGAAATACTTGTGATCCCCAGATTAATCCAATCCGCGAAACTGTGGATCCGGTTGGGCCCAATCCGTTTCAATCCATAAATTGTGGATCGAATTTAACTCAACCTCAATCCACAGCGATCCGATTCGTGTACACCTCTATGTACAATGAAAAGAAGGCGAAGCTGACTTGTTGACTACTCAATTCTAAACTAGAAAAAATATCAAATAAACTATTTTTTTAATCGGTACAAAATGATATACCAAATAAACTAAACTAGCTAGGAAGCTTCATAATCCTAATTACATTATTACTAAAATAATGCTAACATACTAGTTAACTAAAAATATTACTGAGCAAATGACCACTAGTTCAGTGGTAGAGCGTTTGAAGCCCCTGCATGAGGTTCCGAGTTTGAATCCGGCTATATGATGTAATTCTAAAAAAAGAAAAAAAAAAACTAAATACTACTGAGATAATGCAGTATATCTAACAAGCACGCTCTGGATATGCCACAGCAGGTATGGCAGGCGTACATTGACTTTGAGATTTCATAGCACAAATATAGAGAACTTTACGTGACGCTTCTGGAGCGAACCCATCACTTGAAAGTATACTATGGATCAATTATGCCACATTCGAGTCATCTACTATGGATCAGTTATGCCACACTCGAGTGGCCGCAGATATTTGCTCACGTTATGTTGGTGGGACAAATCCTCTCTACATCAACACCATCTCTAAGCTTGCTTCCTATCATGCCCGATAACTACCTTTATAAATCCCGTTAAAGGCGCTACGTTTGATAATATCAAAGCATGATATTTCACAACTAGAGTATCTAGTGACTTCAAGTCGAAGGACCAGAATACCATTGTCACTACGAGAAGCACATGTGACTTTACATAACCTGTATACAACCTTCTCATTTTGGGTCAATCCAGTAATCCATTACCCCTAATGCATACCCATGTGATAGACTTGATATCTCCATATCAATCTACCCACATACTAGTCTATAGTTGATCGTCATGTTAATCAATATAATGGGCTAGGGATATTTATGATAAACAACACATTGCAATCTAAGGACTTCGTTATATTAAATATCTCCATAAATAATACAATGATTTTTCTGGACAAAAACAATTTTCATACTAAATAAGATTGCCTCTAGGGAATCTATTCCAACACATATGCGGAGCAATTCCAGATAATGCTGGAAATCGCTCCTTGGAACCGGCTTGGTGAACATATTCGCAGGGTTGTCAGCAGTCCCCACCTTCATGATGAACCTGGTCCTTAGTCAAGAAAATTGCGCTCAAGCTATCACAGTAGACTATCGCCTGATCTTGATGTAGTCCTAGATCATTGAACATTCCCTTAAGCCAAATTGCCTCTTTCGCTGCTTCTACTAGAGCCATATACACCGCCTCCGTGGTGGACAAAGTCATCTTCGGCTGTAGCGTCTCTTCCAACTAACAAAAGATGCTCCCAGAGCAAATACATATCCCATCATTGATCTTCTATTGTCAACATCCCCTGCATAGTTCGAATCTGAGAAATCAGCTGCAAAACTGTTTTCACTTGACCCATAGCATAGGCCAATATCTGAAGTACCCTTAAGGTACCTGAATATCCGATGCACTGCGTTCCAGTGGTCCCTCCCTGGATGATCCATACAATGACTAACCACACTAACAGCAAATGCCATGTCTGTTTGAGTACAAACCATAGCATATATAAGGCTTCCGACTGCGCTAGCATATGGAACATTTGATATGTACTCCTTCTCCTCCTCAGCCTGAACGGTGTACATTCCCAGCTTGCTGTTAGTTTTCATAGGAGTATCTATAGGATTAGCTGATAGCATCCCGGATCTTACCAAGATTTTCTTGATGTACCCCTACTGTGACAAGAAAAGCTTCTTCTACTTCTTCCTGTCTCTATAGATATCAACTCCCAATATTTTCTGAGCAACCACCAGATCCTTCATTTCGAATTACCCGCTAAGGAGATCTTTAGTTCTCTGATGTCCTTGATATCCTGAGTTGTGATCAGAATTTCATCCACATACAGAAGTAGGTAAATACGTGATCCACTTCGCAACTCTATGTGATACACGCAGCAATCATACTCGCACTTGTGGTAACCAATCTTCAACATGAAACAGTTAAACCTCTTGTACCATTGCCTCAACGACCACTTAAGTCCGTAGAGAGATCTCTTCAACTTGCACACGTGGTTCTCTTTTCCAGGAACTTGGAACCCTTCCGGTTGGCTCATGTATATCTCTTGTTCCAACTCTCCATGTAGAAAAGTTGTCTTGACATCCAATTTCTCAAGATCTAAGTCGTGGTGTGAAACTAAAGCTAGTAACATCCGGATAGAAGTATGTCTCACCAGCGGTGAGAATATCTCGTTGTAGTCAACTCCCTCTTTTTGACTGAACCCTCTTGCAACTATCCTTGCCTTATTCTTGATTCCCTCTCCAGATGCAGTTTCTTCCTTTCTTCTGAAAACCCATTTGCAAGTGAATAATTTCCTTCCCGCATGCAATTTAATAAGCTCCCAAGTCGAGTACTTGCTAAGAGACTCCATCTCTTCTCCCATCGCGACAATCCATTATGCTGAATCAGAACTAGATATAACGGCCTTGTAGGAGGATGACTCATCCTCTACCTCTTGCGCTACCTGTAATGCATATCCCACCATGTCATCATCCTTGTATCTCGCCAGAGGCTTTATCACTCTCCTTGGTCTTCCTTTAGTAATACTTTGATGAACTGATTCCTCTACTCTAGACGCATCCTCACTATCAGAGTCTTTTGCTTCTACCTCTTCAGATTTCGGAGGCGGTGTAGGGATTTCGAAACCTTATGATCATGTGTAGGGTTTTGATACGGATTACGCAGCGGAATAAACTATAATTTACTCCGTTCAAGACCCTCAAAGGATCATAGGATAAGGCATCATAACATGGTAAACGAAATATTCACGTGTACCTTGTTTGTCTAAATTGATCCCTTTACGTAGATCTGTACAAGAAGTTTTTGGCTTTCGAGAAACGGTATGGGCAAACGGAAAACATAGAGGATGCAATCGTCGAGAAGACAAGGTTTCAGTATGAGGCCGAGGTCAAAAATGATCCACTCAACTACGAAGCGTGGTTCAGTTACATCTGGTTAGAGGAGGGTGTGGGTAATCGAGACCGCCTTCGCGAAATATATGAGCGAGCAATTGCTAATGTTCCACCTGCTGAGGAGAAGAGGTACTGGCATCGGTATATTTAGCTCTGGATTAACTATGCTTTGTACGAAGAGCTCGAAACAAAAGATGTGGAACGAACAAGAGCGATTTACAGGGAGTGTCTGAGGCTGATTCCGCACAAGAAGTTCTCCTTCGCAAAGATTTGGGTGTTGGCAGCAGAGTTCGAGATCCGACAGCTGAATCTGAAGGATGCGCGACTAATCCTTGGCAGCGCAATAGGGAAAGCACCAAAACAGAAGATCTTTAGCAAGTATATTGAAATAGAGCTGGTGCTTGGCAACGTAGACCGTTGCAGGAATCTCTACGAGAAGTATGTGGGACTTGCCACGCGCGGTGCAAGTATGGTGAATATTAGAGAAATCTCTTGGTGAAGCGGAAAGGGCTCTGTCTATTTACATGGATCGAACTAAGATCAAAAAATATAAATTCAATCTGATCCGTCAATCCTTCAAGCGTGTATACTTATTATTATGTTATTTTTATAATTTCCATCAAAATGATTTGTTCTAATGCTAACTCTAAACAAGTAATGTGATTACTTATCATTGTTGCTTTGAATAATCTTAATTTTTGATGATATAAAGAGCAACAATTTTTTTTAGAAGGCAGAGGAATAAATTTTGTAGAATAACTAACAATTATACTAAATGTTGATTGTATATTTGTTGTTATTGTGTTAGTTAAGCATATTCAAAAATATTTGTAAATATTTGTGATCCCCGCATTCGTCCAATCCGCGAAACCGTGGATCCGATTGGGCACAATCCGTTTCAATCCGTAAACCGTGGATCGAATTTAACTCAACCTCAATCCAGAGCGATCCGATATGTGTAGACCTCTATGTACAATGAAAGGTAGGCGAAACTGACTTGTTGACTACTCAATCCAAAATTATGAAAAGTATCAAATAAACTATTTTTTTGATCGGTTCAAAATAAATAACAAATAAACTAAACTAATTAGGAGACAAAATAACCCTAATTAAATTATCTTTACTACTATAAAAAGTTGAAGAACTCCAAAATGTTTAGCATTTTGGAGTGTATTCTACGTTTTCTACATTTTTTTCTTTGACAAAAATACCCTTCGCTAATTTAATGATGGTTTCAATAGACGAACATTTATAACCCACTATTATATCCTCTCTTCTCCTGTCACTTACTGACTATAGCCGGCTAGCAGCCACCTCTTCAATTCCTACCATTTAACTCTCTCTTCTCCATCAGTTACATGTGTTGCTTCTCTTTAAAGGTGCACTAGGCGTGACACCGCGCTAACGCGCATGGTGAAATGTAAATTTGTATTGTGTTCGACTTCACAACTTGAACGATATAACAAAAGTTTTGTCCATTGTAGAAATTCTCATAGTAAGAATATTAAGATATGCATGACGGTAGCACACCGTGTTATTTTTCTTACACATTAGAATCATCACATCGTGATTAGATTGACAACAAATTCTATTTTTATCCACAATGTAACATATACTATTCCCAACCCTTTGAACAAATTTGATTCATATATTATCATGTCTCTAGACCATATTCAAATATACGACATTTTATAGTGACCAATAACCGTCCATTCGTGGAGTGTTGCACTTGTCTAATTTCAGAGATTCACTTGTTGAAGTTTGTTATAATTATACTATCACAAAATATTAAAATAATCTTTTATTTTTAAAAGCAAATGTGAATAACTTGTTGCCCTTTAAAAAATATTTTTACCCAATTATATAGAAAAAATATAAAATTTTAATGAATGTTTCTTTCATTACATTATTTAAAAAATATTATACCGAATATATACCGAGTGCCGGTTAATTCCAAGTTATATTTACTATTGCTGATGAAATGCTATGTTAATTGATATTTAACCACCTATAAAACATCTTTTTTGTATAATGGAGTTTATGTATATGTATGGACTTATATTGCAAATCTATATTATAAAATAGAACGGTTGACTTTAAAATGTCTTTTAGGCCGTTAGATTGAATTAATCCCAGCCCTTAGATCTCTTCCACTTATAGCTACAACTCCCAAAAGTTTGGAGATAATGGAGAGGATAATGGGTAGTGGTTTATTCAACAATTAACAAAAATCACCCGTCCTCTTCCTCATCTATTTCTCCTACTTTCTCTTTTTTTCTAATGGGTAGTGGTGGCTGGTGATTTTTTTTTTTTTAATTTCTCTCTCTTCCACTACACTTTGTATCTTAACAATATAATTCAATGAATGAGAAATTATCGCTGTAATTTTGATTTTTGCTAAATTCAACTTATATATCTTCTAAATTCAAGAATTAGACGTCAATAAAAAAAATCGCCAAAATATTTCTCAAAATTCTACTCTTATTGTCAGCTATTCGTTCTTACTATTTTTTGGATAGTGCCCTCGGTCACGGGCAATTCCCTAGTTTATATATAGGTATGCAATGTCGAGAATTGGAATTTTATAAACTTAAAATATATACATATATATATATATAATTACATTTATGTATATATATAAATTATATATTTTCTATTTTTACGGTTAACATCGGTATAGTACAGCCAAGTAGGCACTACATATTATTTGTAGGATGAGAGGTTTTCAAATTACAAATGGCATGTTGAATTTTTACCTTAACATGAAAATGAATGTGCCCTAGTATTATCTAAGGAAAGTTGATTCAGCAGATGAAGTGGCCGCCTCATATCAAACCTTTTCAAGGATATTTGATAAGTTTGCTCAATTTTTAATTCAAAGAATGAAAAAAGGAGCATGATTTGTTAAGAAAATAAAACCCAAATGGCCAGTCCGAATTTTGATTCATTATTCTAGTTCATGATATCATTACATTACCAGCATAAGCAGAAGATTCGTAAAACTCTAGCAGGAAGTGAATTAAACTCAACGCAAACACCGCCTGCTATGGGACTTCACTCCGAGAAATAATTTCGGCAAAAATGCGTTAATATAAAAAATAGTGACTGTTAACAACCACTGAGATTAACTCATCAAACAAATTCAGTTGAAACGGGAGCATACACCTCAATAAACTTTCTCTAGACCTTCCCATGAGCGCTCTGTTGTTTTTCGACAGAAAAGCCATTTTCAACTAGCCTACAAAGCTGCAATCAAGCTTGGTTCCAACTGCAAGGACATCCTGCAGAAGAAATAGGAACCAAAACTTAGTCCGAGTGGAAAAAACTAACGAAATACCAATGCCAGTAAAAAAATGTGAACCTATAGTATAGGCAACCACACCTAACATGTACATTCGATGGTGTTTAAGGAATCATATCTATGTAGCTTAACCTCCATAAACTCTTGCGCATCATTGACACCATGATTGTGTAAAAGATTGAACAACTTCAGCCTCACATCAGGTAAAGTGAAGCCTAAAACCACCTTGTAGGGGAATTTATTTAATCGACCATGTATTGTGCACACCCTGGCACTCACCAACGAGGTCCAAGACATAATTAAACAACTAAACTAATCAATCACATTAGCCAAAACCCAGTGGGAGTGAAATTATAATCTTTCTCAAAAGCAAGTTAGCAACTACAATCTCATCCATATAAGTGCTGGTAGAAGTTTCTCTCATAAGGAATATCTACGTGACTTATAAGGATAAAGTGAAACAAATATATTAGAATACCATTGGCAGTGGTAGGTAGTTTCCATCACTGAAAATTAGAGGTGTCAAACGGGCGGGTTGGGCGGGTTCAACCCGTTTATTCATACGAATAAACGGGTTGAACCCGCCCAACCCGTTTAGACATGTGGGTAGTTTTCACCCGTTTATTATTAAAACAGCAATTCTTCAATTTCCTTTACAAAATGTAACAAAACAAAGTTTCTTAATCAATAAAACAATGTCTGACATAAATTGCAAGCTACCAAGTTTGATAACCTCTGTGACAAACATGAACATCAAATCTAAACACAAATTTGATATAAATAAAGCTAAATAAAATAAGCAAGCCATCAAATTTC
This sequence comes from Linanthus parryae, assembly GCA_023055425.1. NCBI lineage: Eukaryota > Viridiplantae > Streptophyta > Magnoliopsida > Ericales > Polemoniaceae > Linanthus > Linanthus parryae. The sequence continues at coordinate 79,000,055 of JALGPY010000002.1, forward strand.
AAAAAAATTAAATACATCAAAACTCAGTTCTAGTTTATAGGGGACTTTGATAAAACAATCAGCCTGATATCATCACTTTCAAGTCCTCATGATCCACTGCTCCAATAGCCATCATCACTCTTTCCCACCAGCCTGATAAAAAAAACAAAATTGTAAATAATTTTAAAAAAATCATCTAAACAAACTACTATAGTAGCTAATTCATAGGATGAACATAGAAGAGACTAGAGACAAAAAATGTCTAGTCTATAGCATTGCTTAGTGCTTTCTATCACTGGAAGTCTGCATTAGATTCCATGGATGTAACGACTACGGAATCCATTATAAAAAGAGCTCCTAAAGTAGCATGAGGTAGAATTCACTGAAAATTGGTATTGCCAAATGAAACGATCCTCCTCATTCATATCTACCATTACTGGGAGTTGATTCGCTATTGTCACAAACAAGTGCCAGAGAAGATCAACCCTATGGTATTAGCATATTCAGGATCTTATAGTTTGATTAGAAAGTAGCAACTTAATAAACTTATAATCTTAGCCACCAGGAAGAACACCATACAGAAACAAAGATAAACCATTCATGTAATGAAAAGAACACTCACAGATTACCCACAACCACAGAGCCTGAGAGCAGTACCCATATGTAGATACATATACACACAAACATGTTACTCATTTTCAGAGTAACATGAAAAATACCCAGAATGAGATTGAATTCACCATGTAGTTGTTTCAAGCAGAAAGATCAATTCTGTTTCTAATTCATTTTCACAGAAGCAATACTACCATTCAAACAGAAGACAATACCTGCAATAGGATATTCAGTGATTCACAGAAGAAACCCAAAAAGCCTTCTTGTATTTGGTACAACCTGAGAGAGGTCCAATCCAATCTGAGAGAGATATTTGAAGCTTTACTTGAAGAACTCCGATCCCAATACCGTTGATTTGTGACGCCGGCGCTATTCACTGTTCGGCGAACTCCGATCCAATCTGAAGTTCGAAGGATGTGCGTGAGAAAGAGAGGGAGAGAGAAAGAGCGGATCTAAAGAGGGAGAGAGATACCACCGATGGTGTGTTTGCTTGCGATTCCTCCTCCACCGACGACGATACCACCATGGATCGGCGGTCGATGCTCGTAGAGGCGCTCAGAGAGCCAGAGACTACCCTTAGTGTTTGGAGGCGACGAGGAAACACGGGTGGAGACGGGTTATATGGTTGACCCGCTTAACCCTTTAACATCACATGGGTTGAGTGGGTTGACCCACAACCACCCGTTTCTTTTTTTAAAGGGGCCCGAACCCCACCAACTTAAGCGGAAACGGGCGGGTTGGCGGGTCCGGGTTTGATTTGCCAAGTCTACTGAAAATATAAGAAAGTTGGAATTCCAACCTTCATAGAAAGACACTTCCTTTGACAATTAAAAGCTTTATTATCAAACACGGAAAAACTGATGTAGATAGTGCTTTCTGAGCTGACAGATCTTGGCCACGTGGCAACCATCCAGCACACCATATTGTGCTCCACACACACTGGATCACCAGCCGAGCTGATCCATGTGGGGGCTGCGAGACAGAGCCCTCGCATACCACTGCACGGGACTTGTAGGGACTTAGTGGTTTGGAGGCTAGAGTAAGCCCTGTCGCGTGCGAGCCAAGCCCGCGCGCGACCTTTAGTAACTGTTTTGAGAGATCTATGGCACGAGCTCCCTAGACCCGGTCAATCCGGTCAAACCCGGTCAACCTCGTAACGGTTCCGGTATTCGCGCACCACGTGCTCTAACGGTTCCTATATACTCGGACGAACGTGCCGTTATGGTTAAGCTAATTAAGCCGCCATTAATGGGCGCATTAACCACACTACAACGGTCATGTTCTCCAGTATATATAGATCGTCAACCTTTCCATACAAAGGAGAACAACACTGGCCATACGCGGAAGCTCTGCCAAACCTCTGTCTCTCTCTCAGACATTGCTACTGACTTACTCTCTCCCTACACACACCCCCACTCTTCCTGTGCGATCCCTGATCCACTACATACGGTGTACACGGAGGTCTCCCCGCCGGAATCTCTTGTGCACATTTTGGTGAACCCGACGTGAACTTACCAGCAAAAGCAACCATGTCTCAGGAGGATGATGTCAGCAACCGATCGCCTTCCACCGAAACTCCCTCGGGAGACGAGACCCGCCGTACTCCGACGACTCCCGGTGAAGCACCGACATTAGAGTCTTTGGACGCCACTGTCCAAAGTCAGGCGAAAGCTCTCAAGTCTCAATCTGCGCAATTAGAACGAATCTTGGCCGTTCTGGGCACCCTTGCGCCAAATCCTCCACCAGCCACCGCTATCCCTCAGGGAGGAGGAACCCCTACCGCTCCAGGATTGGGAGTGTCAGCCACACCTCCCAATCCTCATCTACAGACTCCACCGTCGGCTACGCAGCTGCCTTCAGTTCAGGGGTCAACGGCACAGATGCTGCCTCCTGCTGCTCACGCTTCTCAGCCCTCGGCTTTGGCGTCCAACCCAACTCTGCAGTACACTCTGCCTCCCCCAACGACGATCTGGGGAAATGCGGGTAGTCAGTATGCTCCCAATCCTCCGGCGGCGTACGTGTCGCCACCGCCTACGGCAACCCCTCCGTCAACTACTGAGGGGAGCATTCCAGAATGCAAGACGTCTTTGCAGCTAATTGGGAAGGACCCTTCGAAGTCACAGAAGTCTTCGATAGTGGCTACTGCAGCATACGAAGGTTGCACGGCACAACCTCGACTCCGAGTTCAGTCAACATGCGCTGGATTAAGAAGTACTATCCTTGACTTCTCTCATTTCATACGTTTTATGATAACGTTGCTTAATGTCTCATGTGGCTATGATTTACGCAATCTCCTCTCCCATATGAGAGGATTGTAACCCCATCTCTCCCATATGAGAGCGTTGTAATAAAAGAATTCTCCCAAATGAGAAGTTCACATTTCTAGCTGTTTATGTTGCTCTATTAGGTTTGTTATTACTGTTAACAATGGTTTATTTGCCGCAATAGCAATCCATACAACTGCGATCTTAAGTGATCATCTAAGCCTATCTCTACGATAGCAGCCAATGCAAATGCGATCTTAATTGATCATCTAAGCCTATCTCTCACGATAGCAGCCAATGAAAATACGATCTTAATTGATCATCTAAGCCTATCTCTCACGATAGCAGCCAATGCAAATACGATCTTAATTGATCATCTAAAGCCTATCTCTCACGATAGCAGCTAACGCAAATGCGATCTTAATTGATCATCTAAAGCCTATCTCTCACGATAGCAGCCTATGCAAATGCGATCTTAATTGATCATAAAAGCCTATCTGTTACGATAGCAGCCTATACAAGTGCGATCTTGATTGATCAGCTAGGCCTATCTCTTGCGATAGCAGCCAATGCAAATGCGATCTTGATTGATCATAAAAGCCTATCTGTTACGATAGCAGCCTATACAAATACGATCTTAATTGATCATCTAAAGCCTATCTCTTGCGATAGCAGCCAATGCAAATGCGATCTTAATTGGTCATAAAAGCCTATCTGTTACGATAGCAGCCTATACAAATGCGATCTTGATTGATCAGCTAAGCCTATCTCTTGCAATAGCAGCCAATGCAGATGCGATCTTAATTGATCATCTAAGCCTATCTCTCACGATAGCAGCCTATGCAAATGCGATCTTAATTGATCATAAAGGCCTATCTGTTACGATAGCAGCCTATACAAATGCGATCTTGATTGATCAGCTAAGCCTATCTCTTGCGATAGCAGCCAATGCAAATGCGATCTTAATTGATCATAAAAGCCTATCTGTTATGATAGCAGCCTATACAAGTGCGATCTTAATTGATCACTTAAGCCTATCTACTATGATAGCAACTTATATGCAAAGTGATTTTAGTTGATCACCCAAGCCTATCTGTTACGATGGCAACTTATGCGCAAAACGATCTTACTTGATCTTCTCGAGCCTATCTGTTATGATAGCAATTCATGTGCGCATGATCTCAATTGTTCTTCTGGTAAAGCCTATCTTTTATGATAGCAATTCGCACAACTTAACGATCTTAATTGATCTGCTAAAGACTATCTGCTACGATAGCAATGTTGTGAAAACGATCTTAAATGATCCACAACGGCCAACCTCAAGCCCATCTGCCGGGAGGGCACATCTGCGAAAATATGATCTCGAACGTCTAACGAAACATCCGCGAGTTGATATCGCAGATGCGAAACCATTACATAGCATTATGCAAGGCGAAATAAGCCAAAACGCATGCGAAATTGTATTTTGTTGCAAAGAGACAGCAGATAATAAAAAAGCTATATATCATTATGAGTCAAATGACTTACAATTTATCAGTCCAGATAGCAGCTTACAAGCGAAAAGCTCAAATCTAACTACGCAGCCAACATGGCTTACAATACATTCGAAAAGTGGCTGACAAGCCAGAGACACACTAGGGGAATCCTGACTAAGAAAAGGAGGAACCCACCGGTCCTAACACCGGCAATGCAGCACGCAGATCTGCGGCCAAAGATCTATAGCAAAAGGAATGCTGCCGCGAAGAGATCAGCTTGTCATTTGCTACATCCCTAGCAGCAAGGTCTGGGATGCGACATGTCCAAGACCCCAAGGGATGACAAAAGCCTCTGTCTGATCAAGATAGGCGCCGGAGGAGCTTCCTGTGCCGACAGATGCTACTCTGCAAAACAGGCGAAGCAGTCATTCCTCTGGTGATGGACTCCTTGTCATGTTGGACAAGGGCATTGACGAGCACCCCGAGCTCACAAATGTGAGGGCGACAGATCCTTCTCCAGGGATGCTGAAGAAGAATTCCGCCGTTCATTACGAGACGGTAGCACGGTCACTTCGGCGCTGCACCTCGCCACGAGGCGGCCGGAAACATGACCTGCACACATAATACACGAAGAAATTTCTTCGAACACACATGAGATGTTATCTCCATCTTCTTTATGATGGTTATAAAGAGCAATATTCCTCATAAAGTGGATCTTGGAAACTATTGCTATAGCACAAAGCGCAAACTCAGGATTCAAAACTTGAAGTTGCCATGAATCAACGAAAAACAAGCGTTGAAGCCAGTCGTAAGGACTCACGGCAAAGCACATCTTTGGGATGAAGAACCCAAATAGCAAAGACAGGGTTTATATAGACCCTGTGGAGACTCTTCAGTTGCCAAGGATGAGTCAGCAGAATTCAAAAAGAGGGTAAGTTCAATCACTTACGCCTTGAAAAGCGGTAACAATCAATTACCCTACTAAAGGCTACGACGATTCAGTTGCGTATCCTAATAAATGACGGATGGTCATGATTCGGATGGACTTCCCAACAAAAGCGTGCTTATCTGCCGAGAAATTAGCGCGAAAATCAAGCAAAGTATCAATTGCTGACGTCATGATTGGATATGCACAAAGATATCCTGTCAAATCCCGAAAAGGGCAAAACGGGCAAATTCATTGTTCGTTGTTAAAAAAAAAAGGGAGAAACCCTAGCAACATTACATTAATGTTTCAAAACATTACATTAATGTTTCAGCTATTTCCTTGCTATTTTTCAAGACTCGAAAAGTCAAAGCAAATTCTTGATCAAGGAGTCTTGGGGCTCGAACTGCTCGCTCAGCTTCTCCACCTGTTCCACTTCTTGCTTCAGTAGCTCGCATCTAGCATTCATCTCATGATACAGCTTCAGAGCTTCATCAACCTTCTGCTTCTGCTGCTCCACCTTCTGCTTCTCAGCTGCGAGATTCTGGTGGCTGAGTTTCAAAGTTACGGCTGCGCGAATCAGCGTGACTCTGTCCTTGAGAAATTTGAAACCCAGTCTGCCCTGGACTTTGAGCAGGAGATTTTGGCACGTGCCACACAGCAATTCTGCACTCTGGACAGAAATGGTCGCAGGTGTAGCCGCAGACAGCTGCTCCAATATCCAAATGGCTTCAGTAAGGAATAGCCTCCTGTCAAAAGGCCCGATCTCCAGGGATCTCACAAACGATCGGGGGTAGGTGAGGCGCATCCGAACCACCCAGTCTACATCGGTTTGCTTCAAACCTAAAGTGGTTTCAAAAATAAGTTATGATACCAAAACTCGCAAACAAACAATGCGACGTGCAAACAGTAAAGCTCTACTTACCAGTGCCTTCCAGAATCTCATGAAGAGAAGGGATGCGGGCTGCCGGGTTGTTCGAAGACTGCCCTCGCTCCATGGCTCTCCTATCAGCTGCGAGCTCCAACCTCTCATAGTCAGGAGGAAGAGTGTAGGCCGCACCAGCTGCGACTGCATTCCCAGCCTGCGAGCCCCAAATGCTCCACGCAGGAATAGGTGCCTCTGGCTCAGTCATCGCCGGAGGCGAAGGGACAGCCGCAGTCGCTTTTCGAAGGACACTCTCAGATGCGGAAGCATTAGCAGCACTTGTCCTTATCTCTTCAGCACCAGCACAGACACCTTCATCCATTGGCATAGCATCAGCTTCGGCATCATCGGAAAGTTCGATGACGTCCTCGAGAGGCTCACTTGCGTGTCCAGTAGCTGCGACGGGTTTCTCGGTATGGGAGCTCGGAATCGGAACATAGGACGCAGAAGGCTGACTTCTCTGCTCCAGCGCAGGTTCCTCAGCATGACCTGCGACATTAAATGCGATGATATGAGGTAACTCGTGTTATAAGTTATTTTCGCTATCTTTACTGAAGCTAAGAGTAAGCACCTCCACGCGAAGGTGGGATTGAGGTATCCTCGTCATACACTAAGGACATGGAACCATGCCCTATCAGTGTGTCTTCACTAAGCAGGTCCTTAAGAGAAGCGTGACCTGAGGTGCGAATAAACCAGTCATGATTCTGCCTCAAGTGGCTAAAGCCTAGTACGTGCATATCACTCAAATGATTATCTGAGGGTTCTCCGCATTTGCCTACTAACCAACGGCGAATGTCAGCCTTTGACACACCGTGCTTTAACGCACCCACAATAACATCTCTATAAGTTACTGCGAGATTGAAGATCTCACCTTTATCGCCGCCTGCGATCTCTTCGAAGTCCGCTTGGACTTGCTCTAGTGCTGCTGCATCCTCTCCGGGAACCTCATCTTCCTCCTCCACATGAGGAGCCACTTCTTCGGGAAGCTCGTCTTCCTCGCCAACTGGACGCACTAAGTCGTCAACATGCTGCTCTTCAAGGCTCCGCTGTTTCACACGCTCGAGCTCCTCTTCCTCTCGCCGCCTCCTTCTTTCAGCAGCCTCCGCGGCTGTCTTCCGGGACTCAGCAAGAACGTCCTCGCTTATGGGATCATCTGTAATGCCAGAATGGGCATCTCTCTTTTGTCTCTTGGCCACAAGGCCACCAATGGTTTCATCATCATCATCTGCGAATGCACGATTGGTCTAAAGAAAAGAAGTGCAAAGAAGTTACGATAACGGGAAAGGAAATGCGATGGAGGTACCTCCCAATTCCTCCTCATGTATCACAACTGTTGCTTCTTCTTCATCACTTTCCTGGGGCTCCTGCCTCTCTTCCTCTTCCTCTTGATTGAATGGAACGAAAGTCTCAACTGCGAGCTCTTTCCGCACTTTGCTGGGCATGCGACCTTTGCCTTTGTCCTTGATAGAAAGGGACCTCACCGGAGGAGAAGCTGGAGCACTTCTAGGGGAAGAAATCGTAATTCCCTTTTGCCTAGGTCTCTTCACTCTCGGCGCCGCAGTCGCTGGAGGGGACGGGTCATCTCTAGGAGGAGACGGAGCCGGAGGATTGTCTATCAGCGAGTCGGCAAACGCCTTCATGACTGCGCGAACCTTTGTTTCGACCTCGGCGTCCATCCTCCATGCTAGCCGGAACGACTCCCCTTGCCTTCTGGTGGCAACAATGGTGTTAACCAGCGATTTGGAGCGATCACCAGCTGCGAACCTCCGCACATGACACTAAAATAGTGCAGAATGAAAATATCAGCGTAAGCAAATCAAGAAGCTTAACGCACGCGAAGAAATTGCTTACCTGAGCAAACGCCTTGCTATATCTGACGACATGCGTGTCGCCCTTCTTGACTGCGGCGACTTGCTCCTTCAGAATGAAATCAGGGCACAAATGGTTCTCACGGTCCCACAGTGAGTAGCAACCATACTCAGACTCGCTCAGACTGCAAGTGGGGCGAAACGGAAAAGAGTTTCTTTTGATCAAGGGAGCTCTACCTGGCTGCGCCGCCGCCTCCGTCTCAATCCTCGTTTGCTGGGCAACCCAGTATGCGAGCCAGTTCTGGGAACAACCACCCTCGCGGGTTCCCGCAGGCTGCTCAAAGGGAAGATTGTTCATAAAGACCGTCTTGCACTCCTTTGTCAGCAAGCGCTTGTAGCAGCCTCTGATGATAGACTGGGGCCAGATTGATGGGGCCACCGCATCAAAACCAAACTGAGGAGAAACTCGAGTGGGGTCAACGTCCACGGTAAGCTTTTCATACCTCGGCGCGAGCTCACGAATATGCTCTGCAAGGGCAGGAAGGGAACCTCGCAGACACCAGCAAAAGAACTCACGATAGCGCTCGTGGAAATGCGGTCCCTTTTCAAAGAGAAGTTCTTCTGAGAAGACCATACCTTTGGAGGGGTATAGCTTTGGAAACCATCGCACATTCTCGATACGCGTGGCATAGGGCCTGGCAGTAAACTCCTTCCGTTTGTCGCATATCAAACTCCAAGCGCACTTGGTGTTACTTGCTCCAAACCATCTCGCAACTCTTCCGCTGTTGCGCGCTTCTGTCTCGCCTGGGGGACACCACTTGTCAAGCTTAAGAGCAGTTGGAGCATAAGACGGCCATCGCTCGAAAACCCACATTGTCAAAAAGGAAATATTGACAAAGGTCAGAACGTCGAGGCGGCCACGCGACTCCCTCATATCCAGAACTAGCTGATCGAGCCTATAATACAGCGTGCCCAAGACCAAGGGTCCGAGTGCGACTCTCTGACCAAGAGCAAGCCTCACAGCAAGTGACAGCACATGGTAGAAGACTCCGTCATGGGGGTGACCATCAATCAAGTACCTCGACAGCCAGGCACAGAGAAAAGCACAAAGGGTCAAATGATAACCCTTGCCCTCTACGTAATTCTCGGCCTCCGGGTCCTCACTCAGAAGTTTCTTGGTAATGCTGCTGTTCGCATAGTCTCGGAAGAAGTACTGCAACCATTTGTTCCAGGTATTCTTCGCAGACGTATCAACCAGCTGCCAGTTCGGAAGAGGCTTTGTAGTGGTCCACCGAGTGGAGATTTTCTTTACCTCTGCTAGGCATTCCTCCATCTGCGTGTACAAGGCAATCTCCGCAGATGTCCTCAAAGGACTCAAAGGGTCCACTTCACCCATGGGGGAAAGCTCGTACAGCATTTGCACGTCCTCGAGCGTGGGGGCAGCCTCGAACTCAGCAAAATGGAACGTGTGAGTCGCAGGCGAGTAACGGGACAGAAGGTCTAGAAGCATGGATTGATCCAGCTTCACGGCAGCACCCTTCATAGCACGGATAGCAAAGTATACGCCGGCTTCATCAAGAGTCGCGGCGTGATGATCCAACACGTGGTCGATCCACTCGTCCATATAGTCCAATTTCTGGACGAACGCCTGCGTAGAAATCGCAGTATATGGGAAGTGCCCGTTCTCGATTCCCAATCGAACTACATCCTCGGAACCGGTCAACTCGAGCAAGGCTGAGTTAACTGGGCGAGTCAGTGTCAGCAATCGCTCAGCCGGGACAGGATCAGGCATCCTCTCCGCCTTCACCCTCGCATGATAGAAATCTTTCCCACCCAAAAAGGGGGCTTTTCGCCACAGGGCCTGTGGAAGGTCGGGCATCTCTTCATCTTCTTTGACAGGTCTGGTTCCTTTTGTCTTGGCCATTCCTGCGGAAAAGCAAGAAAAAAAGGGGGGAGAAATACCACACTTCAGTTTGAATTTCAAAATTCAAGATCTATGCAAAGGAAGACGAACAATTTCTGGTATCGATTTCAGAAATCGGGAAGTTGCAAGATCCAATATTGTTGAAGGATTAAAGCAAAAGAGGGTTCAAAGATCAAAGCCTCTTCACAAATCTCATGGGTTTGCAGATTCAACGCAGTTCAAGGCAGACACTGGTATCTTAAATCAAAATTAAACGAGGCCAACCTTGTTTTCTTGAAGCTTGCTTGGATATGCACAATTGAAGAACACGATTTGCAGTCCTGAACTGATGATTGATGATCTGAATCTGCTCTCGAAGATCTCCGGGTACCATTCACTTTATGAGAAAGAGGGGATGCTTTGCAATAATGGGCATACAAGGTATTTATCCAAAAGAATGAAGGGTTGCGTCCTTTCAGTAGTCGAATCGCAACCGTCACCGTCGTATCGCGCAATCACAGGACAAGCTGACGTCACGCCTAAAACCCTAAAAGCCAGACGGCACGACTCTAGGGGTTTTAGGTCATAATGGCACGCACGGGGGCTGAACTTACCCGTATTTGAATTAGTGCGTGGCGGCGACGCGCATGTTGGTTTCCGCGCATGGAAGCCTATGCAGCTATGAGTCTTCACGCGCAGAAAGGGGGCTAATGTAGATAGTGCTTTCTGAGCTGACAGATCTTGGCCACGTGGCAACCATCCAGCACACCATATTGTGCTCCACACACACTGGATCACCAGCCGAGCTGATCCATGTGGGGGCTGCGAGACAGAGCCCTCGCATACCACTGCACGGGACTTGTAGGGACTTAGTGGTTTGGAGGCTAGAGTAAGCCCTGTCGCGTGCGAGCCAAGCCCGCGCGCGACCTTTAGTAACTGTTTTGAGAGATCTATGGCACGAGCTCCCTAGACCCGGTCAATCCGGTCAAACCCGGTCAACCTCGTAACGGTTCCGGTATTCGCGCACCACGTGCTCTAACGGTTCCTATATACTCGGACGAACGTGCCGTTATGGTTAAGCTAATTAAGCCGCCATTAATGGGCGCATTAACCACACTACAACGGTCATGTTCTCCAGTATATATAGATCGTCAACCTTTCCATACAAAGGAGAACAACACTGGCCATACGTGGAAGCTCTGCCAAACCTCTGTCTCTCTCTCAGACATTGCTACTGACTTACTCTCTCCCTACACACACCCCCACTCTTCCTGTGCGATCCCTGATCCACTACATACGGTGTACACGGAGGTCTCCCCGCCGGAATCTCTTGTGCACAACTGATAATAAAACTTTGAGAATACAAATTAAAACCACGCATAATAGTTTATAGTGACAAAATATGCAAGGAATTGAGGAAAATGAACGACCGAGAAGGATGAGTTGAGATCAGTTACATTTCTATGAGTTATCTAGCATCGAGTGGAAGAATGCATGAGAACATATAGAAATGGCCAAGCATGACACTGGTGAGAAAAATAAGAGTATCTACGGACGCATTAACTTGGCTATGGCTCTATTTTATTTAGTTACATAAGGTTAGTTACAAACATTGCTTGGTGAACCCAACAAATTAGTAGTCTATAGTATGCACACATGATAATAAAGATGGCGCATTTGTTGGAGGCTAAACTTGATTTAGCCCGATTTATATTTGAAGCCCATAATATTTATAGGAGTTAAGTCTTGAGGCCCAATAAATATTATATTAGTTAGTGGGGCTCCTAGAAGTATTAGCCTAATAAGCTAGTAAAGTGGTAGAAGGATCTAGGGAAGTGATGTAGTTTGTATATCTAGAATTGTAGGAGTTTAGCCTAGTAAGTCTCTCATATGAAGTCTTCTATTAAGACTTCTATGTAATGTACTAGACAATATTAGTTCTTGTCCTCCACCATTTTACATCAAGCAAATCAATTGAAGTTTCTCTTTATTGTGTTTACATACTTCCCTCTTCCACCAACATAGCCTCCTAATCTTTTCCTCCATCCAACAAACTGGTATCAGAGCTTTCTACATCCAAAAAAGTGGTGTCAGAGCTTCCCACATCCAACAAATTGGTATCAGAGCCAAGTCGAATGATGGCGAATGAATTATTTTATGTACAATGTCCTCTCCTCACCAAGGACTACTATTACACATGGGCATTGCGCATGAAGGCTATCCTAGGTGCAAACGGTGCTTGGGATGTTGTTGAGAACGGCTACGAAGAGCTTGAAGGAGATTTGAGTCCAACTCAAAAAGAAGAATTAGAAGAGGTACGTAAGAAAGATGAAAAAGCTCTTGACCTCATCCATTCTTCCTTAGATGACAACATACTTGAGAATATATTTTTTGCAACCACCTCCAAGAGATCTTGGGAGATTCTTCAAAACTTTCAAATGGGTGGTGAGAGATTCAAGAAGATTCAACTCAAAATCCGTAGAGGTAAAATTGAATCTCTTCACATGAATAATTCGGAAACAATTTCGGATTATTTTTCTCGGGTTTTGGAAATTTTTAATTAAATGAAGAGATATGAGGATGAAAGTTTAAGTGACAAATATATTTTTGAGAAAATATTACGCTATTTGTCTTGTGATTTTGAGCATGTTGTCGTAGCCATTAAAGAAGGTAGAGATGTTAGCAATTTTTCCATTGATGAACTTATGGGCTCGCTAGAAGCTCATGAGGAAAGAATGAAGAGGAGGAAAGAAGAGTCCATGGTGCTACAAAGAAACCTAAGTTGGAGAAGAAACTATATCAATGAGGAATTGCGAGGAGGACGTGGACATGGAGCAAATCAAAAAGGAAGAAGAGATGGGCCAAATTTCCCACTCACCAAGGGAAGGTGGAAGGCAAAGGTATGACGAATCTCACGTGTTATGTTACAAATGTTATGATTTTGGTCATTACGCTTCCGAGTGTAGAAGCAACACTAAATATGTGCACGAGAAAGTGAATTTTGTTGAAAGAAGTCAAGGGGGAGATCATATATTTTTGATGGCTCAGCAAGAGCATGTTGTTGAAGTTGAGGAGATTACACAATCTCCAAATAAAACTGTTGGAATAGATTCCCTAGAGGCAATCTAGTTTAGTATGAACTTGTTTTTGGCTAGAACATTCATTGTATTATTTATTGGATATTTAATATAATGAAGTTGCTTAGATTTACAATTGTGTTGTTTATCTTAAATATCCCTAGTTCATTATAATGATTAATGGGACAATCATCTATAAACTAGTATGGGGTTGGATTGATATGGAGATATCATGATCCAACACATATGTGTTCATTAAGGGTAATGACGCACTGGATTGACGCATCTCCGAGAAGGCTACATACATGTTATGTGAAGTCACAAGCGCTTCTCGTGGTGACAACGGTATTGTCATCCTTAGAATTGAAGTCACTAGATTGCCTAGTTGTGGATTATTGTGATTTTGGTAGCGGCAAACGCTACACCGTGACTGGGTAGCTATAAAGGCGTGTACCGGATACAATAAGAAGCAAGGTTAGAAATCGTAGTAGACGTAGATAGAATTTTTCCCTCCCACTTAACGAGAGAAAATATCCGAGGCCACTCGAGGGATAGTGCTTATGAAATGTCTAGCCAGACTCAAATAAATCAATATAGGAAATTGATGTTATTTGCACGAATAAGGCTATTTCCAAGATCGAGAAACTATGGATTAGATATACGAGTGTGACTTGTATGTCACGTGTCCAATCCGGATATAGAGACAAAAGGGATGTGACAATTACTTGCACAAGGTTTTTCGGATGACCATTCTATTAGTTGGCTAGAATTGATGTCTTGCTAGAGACTGCTCCATATTAGCAAATTGTTGCTACCAACTAGATAGAACCTATGGGGTCACACGCTAGATAGAGTTGAACTAGATTTGAGAATTAATTAATATGATTAATTAATTAGAAGGGTCACTTTGGAACACCTTGCAAACTTAGTAGGACTAATATGCAAGGAAGGGACTAATCCGAATTCATGTTGGATTAGGAAGGGCTTTTAGGTAGTCAACAAGGAGTTGTTGGACTATTTAAAGGATGCTCCTAGCTTCCTTCCCACACTAATGTTCATAACATAAGTGAGTGTGAGAGAACAAAAGGAGAGAGCAAGTCAAGCTAGAGAGGCTGACCGCCCCCTAGCCGACCGCCCCTACCCGTCGGTCACAAGGAAGCCGTCAGATTCCCGTGTTGCCTTGTGTTACGTGATTTCTTCTTACTCTTCCTCCGTTCCAAGCTAGCACAAAGGAGAAGGAAGATCTAGATCTCAACTCTAGGCGTGGATCAACCGTAGAGACGTGACACAATTCACGTTACAAGTCATCACAGGAATAAACCCTAAGGTGTGTAACATGATTCTTCCTTTACCATCGTTATGATTCTCTTCCTGTGATCCTTGGAGGGTATTGAATGGATAATTTATTTTTCCGCTGCGTATCCATGATCAATACCCTACAGTGGTATCAGAGCCACATGTCGTAGAACATATACGTGGTTTATGTGTTACATTTTGATAGTTTTACACTTTAATTTTAATGTTTATCGCGTAAAACAGACAAATCAAGCATATGATGCAATTTGTCAATAATAAAAAAAACAAGACATAGTTTTTGAATTGGATGCATGAATTAGTGAGTTTGAGAAATATTAGGATCTTAAATCTAGGTTTTGGGCACCAATTTGGAAACTGGTTTCAGATTTGGAAACTTTTTGGACTTGAGAACAAGGAAGGAGTTGTTTTGGAAACAACAAGGAGGTTCGGTCCTAGGGACCGCCCCTCTCCCTTCCTTGCCGCCCAAGCCAGGCCTAGGTGGTCGGCCGACCCCACGGGTTGGGCCAACCGGCCTAGGCTCGGCCCGGGGCGGCTCCAAAGGGGTTTGGCCAATATGATGTTGGGCCCCTTGGACCGTTTTGACCCTAAAAATCCTAAAATCAATTAAAAATTGACCAAGCGCATTAAAATTGGATTTTAATTGTTTATGTGCAAATCACATGGTGATTGGATATGTCCTTAGGAAGTGGCTTGATGTGATTGTTTAAATTTGTGGGTTGGTTTACGGCCTGCGAGCTGATCAATTTAATGTAATAATTAATAGGGTTTTATGGCCTTCGAGCCATTTTTTCTCTCAACTTGTGAGATATTTATTTAGGATAGTTGTTATCTAGTGCTAGATAGAATAGATTGTTAGCCAAGATTGAAGAAAAGAAGCCGGAAGCCAAAGGAAGCCACAAAAGATGGAGCATGGAGCATGGAGCATTCCACATGACTATGAAGGATGGACCGAAAGATGAAGACGCATGGAGATGTGTTTTTTGTAGGGTTCATGGATAGTCCCATTGGCTTGGGAATATCTGAGTCTAGAAAAGGCCATATCCACATTACGTTTTATTTTATTTTGTGGTTGTTTATTTTATTGTCTTATTATTTTGTGGTTGGTGTATGGATGATGCATGCAATTAGGATAATAAGATAATTAGACAACCCGGATCTATTATCTAGAGTTGTGCCCAAACTCAAGATAGATAGATTAGTTGATATGGATCAACAAAACAATTAAAATTGAATTTCAAAATCGCTCAAAATTCAAATGTTGTGTTTTTTCCTTCTCGTTATTTAAACACTCATGGTCATTATGATTTATCAAGCTCGTGCATGCCAAAGCAAGGCGACTTGGTTCATAATTATGCAATGCGATGGCACAAGCAAGTAATGTGAAAACGTTTAAATAAGAGGTTGGACACAACTAGGTTATTAATATGATTAAAACCTAGAGACAATCAATTGGGATAGTATATGCGGATGGATAAATAAAGAGTTATTTTCCCAATTGAACCAAGAATTGCATGGGATGCAATTGGGATTGTTCCTACTTAAAGTAGTTAAATTTTGGGTGACTTGTCAAAGCAAGCTCAAAATGAGATGAAACATGGATCTTGGCCCACTAGAAAATATAATGATATTTTCCGCATCAATATCTTGAGGGTTATTAATCCATAGAAAAATAGTTGGAGCTATATTTGATAAACTAGCCATTATTTAATATAGTCCAAAGTTCACAAATACTTAAACTTGCGTATTTTCCTTTTCTAGAATTCCAAATGGCAAACAACTCATCGAGTTCACAACATTCCCTAAGATCTGTCCTTGAGAAGGACAAGATCTCTGGAACCAACTTCCTTGATTGGTACAGAAACTTGAGAACCGTTCTCCAGTAAGAGAAGAAACTGTACGCAATAGAGGAGCAAGTTCCAGCAGCTCCAGAGAAAAATACTCATGTAGCCCTAATGGCGTATCAAAAGCGTGTTGATGACGCTAATGATGCGGCCTACCATATGCTCTGCACCATGTCCTCTGAGCTTCAGAAGCAACACGAGAACATGAATGCAGTCGATATGAACGAACATTTGAAGCAGGTCTCCCAAGAGCAGGCAAGGGTTGAGAGCTATGAAGTTTCTAAGGCATTGTTCAAATGTAATCTGGCTGAAGGGAACCCTGTGGGACCTCATGTACTCCGTATGATCGGGTACTGGAAGAATCTCGCACGACTAGGGTTCCCGTTCGGCCAAGAGTTGTCCACCGATCTCGTGCTGCAATCGTTGCATGAGAGTTATGGACAGTTCATCATGAACTATAATATGAACGAGATCGTAAAACCACTACCAGATTTACTCAGTTTGTTGAGGAAAGCTGAACTAAGCATCAACAAGGGTAAGGGCAAGGACATTATGATGTATAGAATGGAAAGGGCAAAAGGTTTGCCTCATCCTCCAAGGGAAAAGGCAAGTCAGTTGCCAGGTCCAAGGAACCTGTCCTTAAGCCAGTTGGTGGCATTGCCAAAGGTGTGACTAGAGGTGAATGTCACTACTGCAGTCAGCCTGGACACTGGAGGAGGAACTGCCCAAAATATCTGGAGGACAAGAGGCTTGGAATAGTGATTCCATCACCACCAGGTATTTTTGTTGTAGATGTCAATTTAACTATTTCTACATCGTGGGTATTGGATACTGGATGTGGATCTCACTTTTTTTAAAATGTGCAGGATCTAAGAGAAGTAGAAGATTGGCTAAGGGGAGATAGAACTGCGCGTTGGGAATGGAGCAAATGTTGCTGCATTGGTCGTAGGTGTGTATGAGCTATCTCTGCCTTCAGGATTAGTTTTAGAATTAAATAATTGTTGTTTTGTGCCTGCTATGAGCAAAAGCATTATTTCTATTTCTTGTTTGGACAAGGAAGGTTTTATTATTTCAGTAAAGAACAATTGTTGTTCCATTTATTTTAATAATATTCACTATTGTAGTGCACAATTATTTATGGACTATATGTCCTTGATCTAAGCAATCATGTCTACAACATTAATACTCAGAAGATTAAAATAAATGATTTAAATCCTGCTTACTTATGGCACTGTCGTTTAGGTCACATAAACGAGAAACGTGTATCTAGACTCCATAAAGATGGATTTTTAGACTCATTTGATTTTGAATCATATGAGACATGTAAGGCTTGTTTATTGGGAAAAATGACAAAGTCCCCTTTCAATAAGAAAGGTGAGAGGACTAGTGAGCAATTGGCTCTCATACATACTGATGTGTGTGGGCCATTTCCATGCCTGCCATGGGTGGTTACGTCTACCTCATTACATTTAGTGATGATTTCAGTAGATATGGATTTGTATACCTTATGAAGGCCAGATCCGAATCCTTTGAAAGGTTCAAAGAATTCAAAAGTGAAGTAGAGAAGGAACTTGGCAAAAGTATCAAGGCTCTACGATCGGATCGTGGAGGAGAGTACTTGAGCCAAGAGTTTGACGACTATCTTAGAGAGTGTGGGATCGTTTCCCAACTCACTCCACCCGGAATGCCACAATGGAATGGTGTGTCCGAGAGGAGGAATCCAACACTACTGGATATGGTTCGATCTATGATGTGTCAAACCGATCTTCCATTATCATTTTGGGGCTATGCTCTATTAAGTGCAACTTTCACCATTAACCGTGTTCCATCTAAATCGGTCATGAAGACACCACATGAGATGTGGAGTGGGAGGCATCCCACACTGTCGTTCATGAAGTTTTGGGGCTGCGATGTCTATGTAAAGCGTTTACAATCAGACAAGCTAGGGCCAAATTCGGATAAGTGTAAGTTTGTAGGGTACCCTAAGGAAACTAAGGGTTACTACTTCTACAATCCAACTGAGAACAAAGTGTTTGTTGCTCGGTCCGACGTGTTTCTAGAAAGAGAGTTTGTCTCTAAAAAATCAAGTGGGAGGACTGTAGAACTTGAAGAAATTCAAGAACCATAAAACACTGATCCTACTATGGAACATGCACAGGAACCACAAGAAGTTGTGGAACAGCCTGTTCAAGTAACACAAGAGCTTTGTAGATCTAGTAGAGTGTGCCAGGAGCCAGAGAGGTACGGATTTCTCGTGACTGACTCAGGTGACACGATGCTCATAGATGATGAGCCTACTAGTTATGAAGAGGCCATGAAAGGGACAAACTCTCAGAAGTGGCTTGAATCCATGAGATTCGAGATGGAATCCATGTATACCAACAAAGTATGGACTTTGGTGGAACCACCCGAAGGGGCGCGACCCATAGGGTGCAAGTGGGTCTTCAAGAAGAAGATCGACATGGATGGTTGTGATTACCTATAAGGGCCGATTGGTGGCTAAAGGATTCAGACAGATTCATGGTATTGACTATGATGAAACCTTTTCACCAGTCGCTATGACCAAATTCATCCGAATCCTACTTGCCATTGCATCATAATACGACTACGAGATTTGGCAGATGGATGTCAAAACAGCATTCCTCTATGGGAATCTCCTCGAGGACGTGTATATGATACAACTGGAGGGTTTTGAAGATCCAAAGCAAGCCAATAAGGTCTGTAAGCTGCAACGATCCATTTATGGATTAAAGCAAGCTTCTAGGAGTAAGAATCGACGTTTTGATGAAGTAGTCAAAAATTTTGGCTTCATTAGAAACGAAGATGAGTCTTGTGTCTACAAGAAGGTTAGTGGGAGCTCTGTAGCTTTTCTGGTCTTGTATGTGGATGACATACTACTCATTGGAAACGACGTTTCCATGCTGCAATCTGTTAATGATTGGCTAGGAAAGTGCTTCTCAATGAAAGACTTAGGGGAAGCAGCCTATATACTTGGTATAAAGATCTATAGAGATAGATCTAGAAGGCTGCTAGGCCTAAGTCAAAGTACATACAATGACAAGGTGTTGTAACGGTTCAACATGGAAGATTCCAAGAAGGGATTCTTGCCCATGTCACATGGAATTACTCTTTCAAAGAGTAATTGTCCTTCCAATGAGATTGAGAAGGAACGCATGAGTAGGATACCCTATGCCTCGGCCATAGGATCTATCATGTACGCCATGTTATGTACTAGACCAGATGTGTCATATGCCTTGAGTATGAAAAGCACATACCAATCCAATCTGGGTGAGAGTCACTGGATTGCAGTCAAGAACATCCTAAAGTACTTGAGAATAACTAAGGATGCTTTCTTGATATTTGGCGGAGAGGAAGAGTTGCGTGTAAGGGGTTACACGGATGCAAGCTTCCAAACCGACAGAGATGATTTCAGATCACAATGGGGATATGTGTCTTGCCTGAATGGAGAAGCGGTGAGCTAGAAGAGTTCCAAGCAAGAGACGGTGGTTGATTCTACAACAGAGGCTGAGTACATTGCTGCAAATGGCGCAACAAAGGAAGCTGTTTGGATAAGAAAATTTGTTTCTGAACTTGGTGTGGTTCCTAGCATTGCGAATCCAGTAGAGTTGTATTGTGACAACACTGGGGCGATCGCGCAATCAAAGGAGCCCCGGTCAGACCAGAAATCCAAACACGTACTCAGTAAGTTTCATCTTATTCGAGATATTATCGAGAGAGGAGACATTCGGATATGCAAGATTCCTATAGATGAGAATCTGTCAGATTACAAAGCGGCTTGTTCAGTGGAAGCATGAATGGCACACTAGGAGCATTGGCGTACGAGATGCATCCGATTGGCTCTAGTGCAAGTGGGAGACTATTGGAATAAATGCCCAAGAAGCAATCTAGTTTAGTATGAGCTTGTTTTTTGCTAGAACATTCATTGTATTATTTGTTGGATATTTAATATAATGAATTCCTTAGATTTACAATTGTGTTGTTTATCTTAAATATCCCTAGTTCATTATAATGATTAACGGCACAAACATCTATAGACTAGTATGGGGTTGGATTGATATGGAGGTATCATGATCCAACACGTAGGTGTGCATTAAGGGTAGTGGCGCACTGGATTGACCCATCCCCGAGAAGGCTACATACAAGTTATGTGAAGTCACAAGCGCTTCTCGTGGTGACAACGGTATTGTCATCCTTAGACTTGAAGTCACTAGATTGTCTAGTTGTGGATTATTGTGATTTTGGTAGCGTCAAACGCTACACCGTAATTGGGTAGCAATAAAAGCGTGTACCGGATACAATAAGAAGCAAGCTTAGAAATCGTAGTAGACGTAGATAGAATTTTTCCGTCCCACATAACGGGAGCAAATATCCGAGGCCACTCGAGGGATAATGCTCATGGAATGTCTGGCCAGACTCAAATCAATCAGTATAGGATATTGATGTTATTTGCACGAATAGGGCTATTCGAAAGATCGAGAAACTATGGATTGGATATACGAGTGTGACTTGTATGTCTCGTGTCCAATCCGGATATAGAGACAAAGGAATGTGACAATTACTTGCACAAGGTTTGTCGATGACTATTCTATTAGTTGGCTAGAATGGATGTCTTGCTAGCGACCGCTCCATATTAGCAAATTGTTGCTACCAACTAGATAGAACTTATGGGGTCATAGATAGAGAGATTTGAACTAGATTTGGGAATGAATTAATATGATTAAATAATTAGAAGGGTCACTTTGCAACACCTTGCAAACTTAGAAGGAATAATATGCAAGGAAGGGAATAATCCGAATTCATGTTGGATTAGGAAGGGCTTTTAGGTAGTCAAAAAGAAGTTGTTGGACTATATAAAGGATGCTCCTAGCTTCCTTCCCACACTATTGTTCATAACATAAGTGAGTGGGAGAGAAAAACGGAGAGAGCAAGCCAAGCTAGAGAGGCCAACCGCCCCCCTAGCCGACCGCCCCTACTCGTCCGCCACAATGAAGCCGTGAGCTTCCCTTGTTGCCTCGTGTTGCGTGATTTATTCTTCCTCTTCCTCCGATCCAAGCTAGCACAAAGGAGAATGAAGATCTAGATCTCAACTCTAGGCGTGGATCAACCGTAGAGACGTGACACAATTCACGTTACAAGTCATCACAGGAAAAACCATAAGGTGTGTAACATGATTCTTCATTTACCATCTTTATGATTCTCTTCCTGTGACCCTTGGAGGGTTTTGAATGGATAATTTATTTTTCTGCTGCGTATCCATGATCAAAACCCTACAGAAACATGGATGAAACTTGACCCTATTGTTTCAAGTAAAGATACGATCTTTCCCACCAACAACGAAGAGCTTGATGAGATGCACGAAGACCAAGAAGACATTCACGTAGAAGAGATGCAAGATTGCATCGAGAAGGAGGATGCTGAGGCACGTGAAGATCAAGAGAATTGTGTCGTGGAAGACAAAAAGGAAGAGATGACATTAAATACTCAAGATGAATAAGTCCATCAAGACGATGGAGGACACATAGTGAAGGAGGTCCAAGAAGATAGTCGACAAGAGGTAACGTCTACCCAATCTACATGAAGCGACCAAAAAAAGTTACTCATAAGATGTTGATGAGATCGAAATTGCCAGTAAGAGTAGATCAGCATCAACGGGTATCTGTAATCTTAACGCGGGGAGTTATTTGATATTAATGACAGGAGCTCATACATAATGATGAGAATAAATGTCGGAGTGCAATTATAGTTTTATGGTGGAGTAAACTATAATTAATAATTAGTTTAGAATTTAATTCGGGTTGAATTATGAGTTCAAATATATTATTGTGAGCCAATTCATTTATTTTCTCCAGAGGTCCCCGACGTAGTCCAACATAAGAGTGATCATGTGATTCACAAGTGTTTTTGAGTCTCAACTGTGTGGAATGCAAATTGAGATTATGTTTGGTATTTTATAGTTGATGAGTATTACTATAAACCATATGATTAGTACTTAATTGCAAGCTACACTAAAGTTTGTAGGGAGGGACTTGCTCTGTAAAGTTTTCCTACAAGGGACTTGTGTGCAATTATGGGTATTCCTAATATTAGGGTTAGTAATATGTCTCTATAAATTGTCCACCATAGTTCTTAAGTAATTTTTGTATATATATACATCTTTTCCACACAAGATTAAAAAAAAACCCAGCTGTGCATCCATGAGCTTTTCATGTTCAAATCACCATTGAACTTGAATCGGAACTTGGATCATACGTCGGAAGGCTTCCGGACACACCAGATTCGGTTTTTGAGTGCTTAGGCCTAGATAACGATCTTAGATCTTTTTTTTGTTAAACACAAAATTTGTAGATATCGGAAAAATGAAGAGACATATGAGCGCGTCGATCGGAGTTGTAGAACTCCAGATATCGACGGTCAAAGTTTTTGGTCCGAAGTTGATTTTCAACAGGATCTGAATTCGGTCTTCGGAGCATAACTGGAGCTACAGATGTCGGATGAAGACAAGTCATATATGAAAATCGTGTATCTCGACGAGACGGACGCAATGACACATGTTCTGTTGTCAGATTCTGAACAGAGCTTTGTCAGTGGCTGGTTAAAGTCTCGGATTTCGTGTCGTCCCAGTCCGGATGGACTCTGGTAAGTTTATTCCGCAAGCTAACTTACCAATTTTTTTTTTTTTGAATGCCTATGATTAATTCTCTGTATAAATCACGTGGTTCGGGATAAATCTCATTGAATTTTCCCTTCAATATCCTCCTCAAACTAATCATCCTCAAAGTATTTTACCCAATACTCAATGGGTAACACCAAATCTCTATTCTTAGAGATGATATGGTCGAGACTTAATTAAACTTCACGTGGAGAACTTTTTTATCCAATCTCCATCCGCACTTCGTGGTGGATGGCCTTCTCCAACACAACAAGCACATTCTCTTCTTTCTTTTCTGGGACTCTTCTCCGACCACAGCCCACAAGTCACATGCTTTGAAGATTAAAGTTGTTGGAATCTTCCATCTCCATAAATTGGTATATGTCAATTTCGGAGACCAAAAACCATCCATCTTTTCTCCAGGATCTTTGACCGGAGCTCTGATACCACTTTTTGGATCAAGAGGACTACTTAGAAACTCGACTAATTTGTTGGAGTGGAGAAGAAGACTTGTTCTATTGTTTGACTTCTATTTTCCACACTCATACAAACTACAAGTACATAGGTATTCATAGTAGTCATGTATCTAGTACCTTCCATGGCATTTCATCCTCCCACTAACTGCTACATTAATGTGGTGTAATGTCCACCAACCTCATTTACTTGGTTCGAGTCCCACAACCAGATAAGCTATGACACTTTGAAAGTCATATTCTAGAAACTAGTACAACAACACTAGAAAATGTGACATAATAAAAACCAATAGTTGGAAATATAAAATCAAGTTTATATTTTCAACAAGGGCGATATCTGCAATATGGTGATTAATATTTCTTGAAGGGTAAAGCTTCCTGATCTACGTATCTGGGATAAAAAGTGATTTTTTATAAAATACCATCATTTTGTTCTTGCCAAACGAACCCCGTGGTCGGTAGGTCAAGGGGATTCATGTTGTGCCTGTGTCCATATGAACAGACAAAAATCAATATCTTGAGCGCCAGAAATAAAGGATTCATATTCCTATGACTTGGGGTGAAAAGTACGAGGTAGTGGAGACGCTAGTCTGAAATTATTTGGCTGAAAAGGGCCTGATTAATACATGATTAATGTACTTCAGGGTTGCTGCTGAATGCATGCCCTTTTGAGTACTGACGCTGACTATGCTATGTAGCAAGTTAGATTCTGTTATTTTCATTGAAGATGGTTTACGTCTCTGCTCGTTGTTCTCGTCCTGACTTTTTGACTCGTATCTAGGTCACTTTGGCCGGGTGATTAAACGATGCGATTTTTTAATATTTGTCACCGTATTATGAAGAACATTTTACTCCACAACACCATGAAAATTTTATCAAAAAAATGTATTATTTTGCTATCCAAATTATCGAGTCAAAGTGACACAGCGAATGGTAATAAAAGTCAGGATGGGAACAAAGAGCAGAGACGGAGTGATATATTGACTAGGTACAGTACCAATGTTAAATTTTGGTCTGAGTTGTGAGGCTACCTTTAGCTTTTTAATTTATTGGGATGGATTAGACTTGGAGACGAGTTGATGAACTAGATACCACTCCGTCCCAGGTGCTTTGCACCATTTGACTTTTTTCACCCATAACTGGGTTACTTTGACCCGGTGATTTGGATCGCGAAACGATATACTTTTTTGATAACTTTTTTACGGTCTTGTAGAATAAGAGTTACTCTACAACACTACGAAAAAATTATCTAAAAATGATAATGTTTTGCTATCCAAATCACCGGATTAAAATGACCTAGTGAATAGTGGTAAAAGTGCAAATGGTGCAAAAAAGTTGGGACGGAGTGGTACTCTTTATTCGGAAAAGAACTTTGCAGCTGATACTGTATCAGAAAGCGAGAGCCTTGTTTCCTGTGGTCACTACTAGGAATAGGTTTTGGGTACCACAACAATGTCATTTTCTGTTGACGGAGAGACATATTTACTCCATAAAGATAACCCGTGTCAGTTCTGATACAGTGTATCTTCTATTCAGCTGAAAATTAACCAAAACATAGAGAATGTCTTACATAACAAGTCCAAAAGGATTGGTCCTTCCCTGATCTAATTAGCAAGACCACCAAATCGAACATATGCCAGGCTGCTAACAGGATGAAAATAGCCCAGCTGACTTTGAGGAGCCACTTGCTGAAATTAGAAATCATTTTGATCACTGATGATGTTCTACACTGAGTTTACAATATTGTTCGTTGGCTGCATATGTTCGATTCGGTGGTTCTGTACTGGTTATTCTCTTTGTTTTTTTTTGAAATTAATTCATTATTTTTCCTGTCAAAATTGCTTCTTTTGTATGGAACAACTGCGATGCGCTGTACTAAATTGATAAAATCCATCATGGACGATAGCTTGTATGATGAAGTCGGGAACTACATCGGGTCGGAACTTGACTCTGATGGCAAGAGCGATTGGTATGATGATGAAGATAACGGTGAGTGTGAGGATGCCGGAGGCGTTTCCACCACCGATGTCGATATGGTGGACAATCGGATAGTAGTTGATGAGGATAAGAGGTATTATCCAACGGCAGACGAGGTTTTCCTTTTTTTGGGAAGAAATAGAAGCCGTAGTTCTAGTTATGGATGAGGACGACCAATCCCTAGAACAGCCCATAATTGAACCAGTAAAATGTGGAAGAACACAGATTAGGGCTAGAACAGAAAGATAGAGCTAGAGAGAATTGGGGACGTAAGAGAGAGAGAGTAATTGATATTGAATTAATCACAACTAACTATTACAGTTCATTATATAGTAATCATCTAGATATTGCACTTCAGTCCTTCTACTATCAGAGAAATACAAATAGACTTCATCTTATCATATACTCTTAACATCCCCCCTCAAACCAAAGAGGAGTGAAGAAAGGAAACTACTCTGTGGTTTGTGAAGCACTTTCAACAGAAACCAAGCCAAGCTGAGCACATAACTCTTGAAACCTTGCTGGAGGCAGAGGTTTGGTCATAATGTCAGCTAGTTGGAAAGTCGTAGGCACATGATGCAGCAGAATATGACCAAGAAGGACCCTGTCCCTGACAAAATAACAGTCAAGCTCCATATGCTTGACTCTGCTGTGAAGAACTGGGTTTACAGACAGAAAGATTGTCACAAAAAAGAGCATGAGTCTGTAAAAGAAGAACTTTGAGCTCAGTCAAAATAATCTTGATCCAAAGAAGATCAGACGTAGTGTGAGCTAAGGCTCTAAACTCTGCCTCAATAGATGATCTGGACGCAGTAGCTTGCTTTTTAGAACACCAAGCAATCAAATTAGAGCCTAAAATGATACAAGACCCAGTCAAAAATTTCCTGTCTGTAAGATCTCCTGCCCAATCACTGTCCGAATAGGCATTTAGTAAAAGATCTGATTTCTGAAACTGAAGACCAAGATGAAGAGAACCTTTCAGATATCTTAGAATTCTGGTAAGCATCTTGTAATCAGCCACCGTAGGAGCATGAATCCTTTGACACACAGTATTGACAACAGAGGTGAGATCAGGTCTGGTGATAGTAAGGTATTGGAGAGAGCCAACCAAGCTTCTGAATTTAACTGGATTCTCAAAAGGAGTGAGATCAGGAGAGACATCTACCTTAGTAGCCATGGGAGTGGGAACTAGTTTGCATTCTAGAGGACCAGTTTTAAGCAGAATCTCAGTAGCATACTTGACTTGACTCAAGACAAAGCCAGTCGCAGTAGGGGAATACTTCATGCCTAAGAAATAAGAGAGAGGACCCAGGTCCTTGATAGAAAACTGTTGTTGCATAGCTTGAACAAGAAGAGCCATGAAAGCTTTGTCATTACCAGTAAGCACCAAATCATCAACATAAAACAAGGAGAATAGTAGTCCCACTGGGGGAGTGTATGTAGAAGAGGGAAGTGTCTGTTGGAGAGGTCTGAAACCCCAAAGTTGACAGAAATCTGTGTAGTAGTTGATACCAGGCTCTTGGAGCCTGTTTAAGGCCATAGAGAGCTTTCTTTAAGCAGCAAACATGGTTAGGAGAAGAAGCATCTTCAAAAGCAGGTGGTTGAACCATATAGACAGTTTCTGTGAGAGGACCATGGAGGAAGGCATTGTTTACATCAAATTGGCTAATAGGCCAACCAAAGTGATTTGCCACAGTGAAACAATTTTGATGGTTTGTTGTTTCACGACAGGACTGAATGTGTCGGAGTAGTCAATCCCTTCGCAACTAACCGAGCCTTATATCTAGCAATAGAGCCATCAGAATTTTTCTTGAGTTTAAACACCCACTTGCAACCAATGATATTATAATCTGCAGAAGGGGGAACTAGAGACCAAGTTTGTTGATGCTGAAGAGCCTGAAATTCATCACACATAGCTTTGTACCACAAGGGATTAGCCACTGCTTCAGCCACTGTTTTTGGCTCTGTAGGTTCAGAGGAGAGAAGAGCTTTGACAAGATAAGAGGTGATATGTTTGGGCTTTGTAATGCCAGCTTTCAATCTGGTGACCATATGGTGAGTAGGAGCAGCAGGGGTGGGTACACTCTCTGCAACTGAAGATGCAGGATTAGAAGAGGAAGAAAATAGAGATTCAGAAGAAACAAGAGGAGAAGGTTCATCAAAAGAGGCATTAGAAAGAGGAGGTGAAGTAGGAGGTGTATGTGAAGAAGGAACAGTAGAAGGAGATAGGGTGTTATCTGGAAATTGTGTGGTGAGGAATAAGGAGTGGATGTAGGAAAACCACTTTGTGATATAGGACTAGGTGCTGCAGGTGGTAGGGTACCATTAAAAGAAGTGAAGGTGGCTGTTGTAAAGGGAAAGTCTTCTTCATGAAAGACCACATGCCTAATGATGTAGACTTTACCAGTTATAGGGTCAAGACACCTATAACCAACTGGATGGTGATACCCCAAAAACACACAGGGTAAACTCCTCTTCTCAAATTTATTGTGAGTATAGGGTCTAATCCAAGGGTAGCATAAACAACCAAAGACCCGGATATGATCCAAAGAAAGAGCTGCACCATAGAGAAGCTCATGTGGAGACACAAATCCCAAGGCTGGTAAGGGCATTTTGTTAATATAAAACACAGATGTAAGCAAAGCTTCAACCCAAAATAAATGGGGAACTGCGGCATGATGAAGCAGAGTTCTGAGAGTTTCAGTGACATGTCTGTGTTTTCTCTCAACCACCCCATTATGTTGAGGGGTGTGAGGACAGGTAATATAATGTTGGGTACCCTGAGACTTAAGAAACTGAGTCATGGCCTTATTACAGAACTCACCACCACCATCAGTGTGGACTGTTTGAATTCTGGTCTTGAATTGAACCTGAACTTGGGAGACAAATGCAACATAGACTGAATAGACATCTGACTCGAGATGGAGAGGAAAAACCCAGGCAAACCTTGAAAAATCATCCACAATGAGAAGATAATATTTGAAGCCTTGATTAGAGATTGTAGAAGAGGGGCCCCACACATCCATATGTAGAAGTAATAAAATGGTAGTTTCTCTTGGACTAGAAGATTAAAAAGGAAGTTTGTGCCCTTTAGAGACTGCACAAGCTCCACAGTGTGTAGTAGAAGAACAAGTGATATGATATTTCTTGGAAATTGCTGCTGTAATTTCACAGGAAGGGTGGCCAAGCCTAGCATGCCAAGGAGTGGTAGACTTAGCAACAAGGGCTTGTGGTGGTGTAGTCAACATAGATGAAGTGAAGGATGACACCATAGTGTAGAGACCATTAGAAGCATGACCTTGATATAAAATCTTGTTGTAAGCTTGTCCTGAATAATCACAGAAGAGGCATCAAAGATAACATAACAATTGTTGTCTTTTGCAAGTTGTTGGACAGAGACTAAATTGTGATCTAAACAAGGAACATGAAGTAGGTTATTAAGATAGAGTGTACAAGTATGGGTAGGCAAGAGACCATCACCACTATGTGAAGCTGAAATGTGAGAACCATCAGCCATAGAGATTGTAGCATTGCTAGCTTGAGCATGATGTAGATTAGACATATCATGAGTGAGATGTCTGGTAGCACCAGATTCAAGGAGCCAGTTCTGTGGTGGAGAAGATCCATGAGAAGAGGCCAAGAAAGCCCTAGGTTGGTAGTTCTCCTTGAACATGTGCCAACAGGTGAGTGCAGAATGACCTGTTTTGTTGCAAATTTGGCAAGCAACACCAGCATTGCCCTGAGTAGGCTTAGAATTGATAGTGGAATTGTTGTGAAAAGTAGCAGAGGGCTTGGAGAATCTGTTGTTCGAGTTCTGAATCCATTTAACAGGTTGCTTGAAGGACTTATAACCATGAGATTGAGTGGCAGCCAAGGCCACTGGAGACGCAGTAGAAGAAACCACAGATTGATGCTCAAGTTCAACATGTACTGCCTCAAAAATAATTCGAG
This sequence comes from Linanthus parryae, assembly GCA_023055425.1. Lineage (NCBI taxonomy): Eukaryota > Viridiplantae > Streptophyta > Magnoliopsida > Ericales > Polemoniaceae > Linanthus > Linanthus parryae. The sequence goes on from JALGPY010000002.1 coordinate 79,029,252, forward strand.
CATGGACTTCTTCAATATCAAGAGACAGAGGAAGATTCCTGATAACAGGCTTAATAAAATTGAAATCACCAGGCAATCCTTGCAATGAATAGAAAACCAGATCAGCATGAGTGACCGGAGCTCCGGCAAGAGCCAATTGATCACTAATTTCTCGAATACTAGCCAAGAACTCCTTAACAGACTGAGAAGAAGACTTGTGCAAACTATGTAACTTGCAGCGAAGATTGTAGACATCCGTAGAACTGAGACTAGTGAATTTGTGCTCAAGAAATTTCCACAGATCATTAGCAGTTGTAAGATGCTTAACATGAACTAGCACAGATGGAGTCAATGTGGCAAGAAGACAACTGCGAATGTATGAATCTTCGAGACGCCAAGTGAAATACAGTGGATTCGGAGAACGATTACCTTCAGAATCGACGAGATTGGTCTCTGGAACAGCCGAAGAGTGAACATGATCGAGAAGAAGACTCGCAGAGAGTGCTCCTTCACACTGAAGCTTCCAAACACTGTAATTTGACGAATCAAGTCGGACATGAACTAGATGGTGGAAATTAGCAACGAAGAACTGAAGATTCGATGGCAACGACAACGGAAACGCCATGGAAATCAATCAATCCGAGCATCGCCGAGCTCTGATACCATGTGGAAGAACACATATTAGGGCTAGAACAGAAAGATAGAGCTAGAGAATTGGGAACGTAAGAGAGAGAGTAATTGATATTGAATTAATCACAACTAACTATTACAGCTCATTATATAGTAATCATCAAGATATTGCACTTCAGTCCTTCTACTATCAGAGAAATACAATTAGACCTCATCTTATCATATACTCTTAACATAAAAGACACTAACTTTGAGTTGGGATTTGGAAATTCAAATTCTTCCACTTGTGTGTCTACCCAGTTCCTTTTAGGGCTTATGTCAAACCCTTTGTTGGTCTGCAATGTGGCATTAGTCGGTCACTTGCACCATGGCAAAACCCTTTTCATGGATACTAATAAGGAGCACGTGCATTGCACCTGATTGTAAGTTTGAATAAACAAATATGAAATAATTCAAATTGTGTCCTGCATCTGAATGCCCAATATAAGCTCCTAATTGCATATCACCAATACATATTTCAGTTCCTATGAAGATTACAATAAACAACCAATATACTCAGACGGAGTGCAATATGTATCACATAACAAAATTAGTAAACAACTTTTGTTAATCCAAGTAACATTCACCAATAAGCTTTTTTTCCAAACGTAGGCTAAACTTTTTTTTTTAGGGAAAGTCTGAACTTTCTCAGTAATTATCAAAACAATTTGAATTACAATAGTTGGCGAAAGTACAGATCAAAACATAATACTACCTCCACTAAAAAAAACATAATACTACCAAGTAGTTGAACAACGAGGTTTAGAATTAGAGAATGGCATTGATTTTAATCAGTGGTTCCTTTTTGTAAATGTATGTTTTTCCTTACTTGTGCATCTCCTTGGAGTGATAGTAACATTGTACTACCTGTGACAAAGTATGAGTACATAATGTCACAAGATTCTTTGGTTGGATGCCCTGCTTTGATTCTGAAAAACTCAAGTTCGTCACGCCACAGAACCCCAACCTAGACAACTTTCAAAGGGGAGTATTGAAGTCACTGCTTAGCCTGTCAAAATCAGTGATAGTCTCAGCAATATGCCTAATATTTCTGTAGTTAAAGAGGTTGATTACCTCTACGGCATCAGATCTAACAATTACTACTATATTATGAGCACACATATAGCAATTGCCATCTTGATCGCATTTAAGAGATCAGGGGAATCTACAATGAAGGAAATATGTCCCAAAGCACTGCAGCTGAAACATGCAATCGAGTTTCCTTCACAGTCTCTGCTTAGGCCTCCCACCCCTTGTCTATCAAGATTTCAAGCTCCACCATGTTTAACTTCCACCATCCTACAACAGGTTTAGACTACTTCAAGGTTCTGGTGATGGGCCTTGATTTGCAACTGTATATGTCCATGTAGAACCACAAGCTATTAACATCACGTATAATCATGTTAGCTAAAATCATATGTTACCAGATAGAAGGGCAAGAGCCAAAAACCAGCTCATTTCTCCTGTTCCCAATATGCCAGCAAGCAAAGGCAAGAGTTGAAGCAATCACACGCTTTGCAGCTCTCTGCAGTCCTGAGTAAATGGGCTAAGGTTTCTATTTCAACTCCCCACACAAGTAAAGACTAGGGTGAGCAGGAATGTTCGTGCTGAGAGCTTCATTTGGAAGAGGTTTTGGTGGACTAAAAGCTAGAAGATCAAATCCTCACAGATCAAAAGAACAACCAAAATAATTAACGATGCACAAAATACCCAAAAGCATAAAGTTATTAATTCCATAGATATATCATGTCAACATGACATATATAAGTACTAAAAAATTTCGTAGATGACTATAATGTTAGGAAATAACTTAAAAAATCGTGAATGGTACAATTCCAGTTCCACGGAACATCACATAAGGTATATTTTACATTTCTTCACTTCAATCAGCTTCTTTACATTGTTCAGCCCTTCTCGTCTGTCTAAAGGTGCATACAAATTATAGAAATTGCGACCCTACAGCCATTAGAATAACTAGGCGGTACCCCGCGCCTTCGCGTGCGCGACGCTTTGAACATTGTTATGACTATGGCACATCATTCTTGTTAGAGTATTTGAAGAGAAAGTTATTGTAACATAGTTTCACCTGTATTTTACACATAACATAAGATCATGTGTTGTGTTCCTAGGAATGAGCAAACTGCAATATTTCATTACTCACATCGTATGGAGAGGATATAAATATGTTTATATGTGGGTAACTTCTGGCTACATATTGGACCAACTTTGAAAGATCTCACATATGACTCACTTGTGGAATTTGTGCTTTTTTGTGCTCTCTTGAATGATGTTCGAGTAACATCATTCCAGGCTTCCAGGGCTTTTAAACTAATGGTCTGTATTCTTTGGGTGGCTCTCTTCAATGGTTTTTTGGAATTATTCTGATAGTCCAACATGATTGATTTACCTTCTTCCACTATCTGTATATACTATAGAATCAAATATTGAACTCAGCATGTTATTTAATCAAACCTCCTGTCTGACAAATGATTTTTTATATACTGATAGTGTGTACTGACCACGTAGGGAAAGTTCATTTTCTTAACATTAGTATGTTTTCTTGCTGTAAATGTCTTCCTTATCCTTTAGTTGGGCTTCAGGTGGGATGTCAAACGTATCCACATCCTGCATGTAAATATTCCAAATAGTAAGTATTGAATCACACAATCTAAAGTAAGAAATCTCATTTGTATTGATGTGGTTGGGAATACACGTAGATGGTTTCCCTTTTGGTTTTAGGGCATATCATGTATGTAAATTTCATCATGAAATTTGTTTTCTGAGCAAGGTTGCATAAATGTCATTATGAAAATTGAAGTGTAAGTATGCTCACACACTCCGATGTCTCATTTGCGTCCTTGAATGCTACCTTATGATTTGTATATTATATTCGATTGTTCGTTTCTTTCATGGGGTTTGGTCAGTATTTTAGTGAAATTTGTTTCTTCCAAGCTGTTATGAGGCTGTCCGACAAAGCAGTTTCTTCGTCCTGCATGTAAATGCGCCAACAATAATTATTTGAACTGTACAATTTAGCTTTAGTAGTTGGTGGAATCGAAACTAAGGTATACTAACACCTGTAGATTATTCTTTTGCATCACCTGCAGATGCTAATGCCTCTGATCTGAATGTCTCTTTCATTGGTTTGAGAAGATTAATGTTGAGGCTCCGTGACAAAGCAATATGATCGCCGTACATAAATGTTATAAAAGAAAGATTAGTAGTTTGTGCCAACGTGTTTAATCGAACTGTAATTCATCGATTTGTTATTCAAATATACTTACACTATTAGATAAGTTGTCATCTGTAGCTACCGTATTAGCAATTGGAATTAATGTTAATTTATTTTGGATTTCTTTATCCCCAGTGCTATGAAGGTTGTCTGCCAAAGAAGAGTCTGTATCCTGCGTCAAATGTAGCCGAACAAATTAGTCATGGTTCAAAACAGAGTTACTCCAACAATCTTAATATCTTGGTCAAGTGATGATCCTACACATCTCTTCTTTTCTGGATGAAAATATTTCAATCTGAGCAACGTGGGGTATGAACATCAGAGTGCCAAAAATGGAGCTATGCCAAACCTTTCAATTTGAACAATGTAATGGTAGTTATTGGATGGTACTGAAATTGAAAAATAATGACTCTCCAAACTCCAAAAATGTAACGGCATGGGGTTTCGAACGTATTGTTCATTTCATTTACCAACTTCATGTACTTGAAATGGAACTGTATTGGCACAATCAGATACCTGATTCACGTCCTCAGGTTTTCCCTATGCCTTGGGAATATATGTTGGTTTCCTTTGGGTATATTTGGTCGAATCTTCAGGGAGGATCGCCTTCAAGTCAACATCCCTAGCCTGCGTATAAATGTACCCCTAAGTAATCTTTAAAACTCACTAATAAAGGATGATGACTAATGGTAGTAAATCAAATATATTTTAACACAATTATACTACCATGTTTTAAGCGGATGTGTCCTGACACTTTCTGACATCATGTCTGCATCATTTGGTGCTGCCTTTCCCTTTGCACTAAAAGTTTGTTTGCCTCTTTTGCTCCTCAGCATTCTTGTTTCTTGAGCAATATGTGGCTCAGGCGTGTCTTTTTCTTTCTTTATGACGTGAAGCAATCAATGTTTATGACCCTGCAATATGGATGGAAAAACGATATAATTTTTTGGTAAATTTTCCATGGCACTTAAGAGTAACCCTTATTTTACAACACCAGGAAAGAATTGTCAAAAAATTGCTTCGTTTTGCTATTCAAATCACCCGGTCAAAGTGACCCAGTGAATAGTGGTAAAAGTCAAAAGGGGAAAGAAGAGAAGAAACGGAGTGGTATGTAGCAGGCCACACAACTTCATGAAACGAACAATGAAACGGAACATAAACATTGGGGAAAGAGAATAGTTGAGCAATTTAGTCAAAGAATTGGTTACCTTTCTCCCGTGCACACTGGGGCGATAGTGAAGAATAGACAATTCGTGGGCTTGTTCTGTCAACGTGGATTCGGCAATTGATGAAGGCTCTATCGTTTGGAAAGATATTGGAAGTTGCTTGCTTTGATAGGGTAGAGTTTCATACGGATTTGAAGGATCCCATCGGTGGCAAGAAGGAGAGGGACTTTAGGAACAGAGCGATAGAGGACGAAGGGAGTACAGCGGCAACAAGCAACTGATGGAGAGAAACGTAGAAGCGGTTCATATAGGTTTGGGGTGCAACCCACCCCCCCCCCCCCCCCCCCCCCCCCCCCCAAATTACATGGCATTTATTATTGAATAATTGCACTTGCACCCCATTAAATTACGTGGCATTTTAAGGCCACATGGAAAACTTTGATTCGTTTATGGAAGCCAACCGTAACCACAAATTACATATGCAGAGTGAGTTTTGACTCACATTCTACTTTTATTAATAATAATAAATATAGATGAGAATCATATTGTTAAGTAATCTCCATAGAAATCTCACTCAATGAAATGCTCCTAACTTTGAATACACTCTTCAAGTTCTCCGTGCGACGAAGCTAGTCCATTTATCTTACACAATGTTCATGATCTGACTGTTTCATCTACTATAGAAACATGAATCCAATCCCCACTATCTAAGTTTTGAAGGCATTTATTCAAATTTCAAGATGCTTATAGTTTGCCTATAACAAGTATGATACTTGTCAAGAGGAAAACAATAAAACTACCCAGGGAGACATACCCAAATGAGAAATTTAGAAAATATCACAGCAACATAGTAGAAAAAGAAGACCCTTTATCAATAGTGATAAGTGGAAAACTAACCCCATTCACTCACCAATGTTTGCAGGTTTAGGAAGTAGAGCACTTTGCATTGCCAAGACCTTCTTTACAGTATTTCTTCAATAGCTTTCAGCCTAGCGTTTCTTTATTTGCAACAGACCCTGATCGAAAGGACTTTAGAAACCCAGTCTTGAACACACGAAGATGTTTGTAGAATCAGATCTGACAGCAAGAGCGCCATTATTCCATAAATCCATCAAAAAATGATTTATCTACTTAAAAATATTAGATATAATGAATAATAAAAAAATCCCATAAATAAAGAAAGGACGATCGACAAAGGATCAAAATATTAAAAGCCCCTAGAATAGAATAAAAATGATAAAGGGTCTCAATGGTTGATAATTAAAGAATGACAAAAGTCTAGGAGGCAAAATTTGAACAAAAACATTCAGATATTTGATTTAATAAGAGCAAACACAAAAAGGTTCACATACCTAATTTTTAAAGCTCTTATTGATTGCAAACAACGCAGCTTTGCAAGAGATGGATATTCACCAAACAATGGTTGAATCTGACTTAAATGCGGATATGCCAGAGGATTCATCCGAGAATGCAGCTTTGCCATCGTCCAACGGATCACCACGTCGGGACCTAGTCGTACATTCAAACTAATATTTATATATTTATTATTTCAGAATCTTATAATAGCTTAGTGTTGAAATACTTAGAATCTCATACCAAAGATAACAATTTCAAAAAATCAAAAATCACTTATCACTCGTTCACATAAATTGAGAGAATGAAACGCATATCCCTAAAGTTTCTGCACAAATCCTAGCAAGGTCGAACTCAGAGCGTTAATTCCTTTTCTCGAGAGAAACCAGAGCGCGAGAGAGACCGAACAAGACTCAAAAAGTAAAGAACCAAATAGAGAATCGTACCTGGGAGTTCAATGGAAATATCCGTATCTTCTAGTAAAGCGAAACCGTAAGAACAAACGACGGGCCGACGACGATCAACGTGCAAATCACGTTCAAAACTATGAGAACTTAACAGTAAAGCCTCGAATTTTGATTGTGTCGTTCGCTGGAATCATTGGTGATGGAGGGGTGATGTATGTCAACGGAGAAAATTTTAGATACTCCAAGAGCACCACGTAAGCACGAAACTTGGTGCTCTACACCATTCATTAACTGACACGAGTCCCACTAGGGTCAACCACTATAGAAAAAGAAATCGGGTGTCTGTTTGAGGAACTGTTGCATCGTTTAAGGGATTACATCTTTTGGTAATACAATATGGATGACATAATAATCAGAGTGGTCTGTGGTGGGTTTTTAGATAATAATTTTTGTAATGTGGGTATTTTCATAATAAAACATCTTACGAACACCTTTTCAATTATTCATAGAGTAAAGATGTTGGTGGAGCAGACTCACAACACTCCATTTTTTATCGAAATCGAGAGAGGCACATGAGATATACGGATACTCTTGCAGATGAGCAAGAGAAAAAATTATCAATCAAGGCAGTTACCATGTTGCTCGTCCTTGAAGATAGCAGCTCAAAGTCCTAACTTTGCAGCATCATTGAATGCCTCAAGTTAACTTCTCCGACGAGATGACCGCCGCACTCAGAGTGTGCGATGGTGTTGTATTAGTGTTTAATCTATGGAAGGATAATAACTGCTTTAGAAGACAAGAGAACGCTTCCTAAAGCAATGGATAGGGAGATATTGGTTCGTTTAACGATCTTCGCTGGGCACTCGCTTTGGTGCAGCGCGTTGTTATTGTTGGCACCAGCGTAGACGGAATTGTGGATAAATTTTGCCTGGTTGATAGAGTCAGAATTGTGCATGACCTGACTTCGGCATGGTGATCATCTTTTGTTCGCTGCCAAGTTTGCTGCTGTTTATGCACCGTTGAAGTCTGTTGTTCGCTGCCCGGTCTGTTGCTGTTTATGCACTGTTAAATTTGGGTTGGTTGTTCAGCAGTTAGGACGCTACTCTCTTGTCGTTTTGTTAACGAAATGTCGCTTCTCGTGGGTGATTTTTCTGGGCCAGAAATATGGTGGAATGAGCGTAAGTTTGCTGCCAAGGTTCAGCCCAAAAACATGCTGCAAGGCACTGAATTGTTCGCGAGAATTAGCACCAGACATGGCGCGTCTTACGATGGTTGTCACAACATCGTTTTGTCTCATTATATTAGTCAAATGGAGCCACGGTTCGTTTGGATTATTGGCTGCATAATGGGACAATTTTAGAGTCGGTTTGCGGTGGTTTTAGAAAGCTATTTATAAAGAAAACTGAATGTAACCGCCTTGTAAAAGTAGCCATAAAAGCCACCACATTTCATAATTTAGAGAACGGATCAGTGGGAATCATTGTTAAGTCTTAGAGATGAAATCATAGGGTAGGTTTGTGCTAAGTGTTGTAGCCTGAGTTAGGGCTTTGGTTATGTACACAATATTTTCTTTTATAGTTTGATAAAAGTCGGATTGGGTTCCATAAAATGTCGTGTGCACTCGCCTTTGTTCCTCGGCGTGCTAAAGACAACACGATAACATATAAGAGATGGCTGAACCAATTAGGAAAGTTTAAACTTTTGAAATCGCTTTGTCAAAGTTGCTGTTTCACATAAAAACTTTGTCCAATCCAGACTTCTCATAGATGAAAATTAAATTAATTCCACGAGACAAAATTCGATAAAATATGTTTGATATTGAATAGGCCTGGCAATTGGGTACTGATGAGAAGTCTACCAGCATTTAGTCAAGACTTTGAAAGGGGGGTAGTGTTACCCTATATTAAGGCATGAAAATGAGTTATTGTGAGGGTGTTTTTGTGCACTACCTGAATGATATGTTAAATGCCAACATCGCGAAGCAATCGTCGACTAGAATGCATTTCCAAGGATACGTCAATTGCAAATTGACAAAGTTCAACGGTAAGTCTTATTAAAACTAATATAGAGGATTTTACGGATTGGCATCTTAGCGGAATAATATTTCTAGTAAAGTCTTTTACAAAACATGCAATACTTAACTCATAAAATATGAGTTTGTACTTCTATTTGTAAACACTCTGGACCAATCCTTATGAATGTATACTAAAACTTCTCATGGAAACTTATTCACTTTACCATTGATCTTAAAGAGGATCACTACAAACATATCTAACTGGATTACTCACACAAGAAAAGAATAAATTAGATCAAGTGAATCTATATATATGTTCACTCTCGGAGGAGTGGCACTTTGTTGGAAACCTTCAAAGAAAACGTGCATTGCAAGGTCTACTATGGAAGCATAATTCATAGATATTAGACAATGCAAGGGAAGAAATAGAATGACTGCATTGCTTCCTCGAAGATATTACATCATGGCTGAAAGTTGTGCCTCCTATCTGCATTATTACAATAGGGAAAGCAGAATAATGGTAAGTCTAGTCATCTTCGTTAAAGACGTAATACAATTGGTCAACTTCTCTCACAAAGAATAAGATCGATTGAATATGTAGAGTGAAAAGAAAAACGAATACGTTGACTAAATGTTTATCGAGAGAACGAGTTGCAACTTCGTCAAGAGGAATGGGGCTAATTCCAATCTCGCAAGGACTTGCACGATAGCGGAAAATCTAACCTAGGTGAATGGAGATCCCAAGAACTAGATTCAAAAAGGCAAACCTAACTATTTGTGAAAATACCAAAATCACTCACCAAGGAAAATATGTTTCTATCCCATTCCTAGGACGACGAGTGACAGGACCAGGGTAAGTTTGCTTTTAATGAGATCACATGTTAAAAAGAGTATGATAGATACTCTATCCCACCCCACCCTAAGTCCTGATCAAGCCCGAATCCAGGAGCTAACTCAGCTAAAGCCCAGGACCGAACCGAACTCAGCTCATTACTAGAAGGATCAAAGTCTTCACTCAAGGACTAGACAGAACACAATAAACTACTTCAAGGACTGTGTTGTAAATATATGTTCCAGATCTGATTCTCAGCCATTAGATTAGATCCAACGGCGGAAACTAATGCTGACTTTTATTTAATATTATTTTTGTCTTCAATGAGAATCATCGAGACTTCCTTACAACTCTTCATCTCTCCCGACATCTCCGATCATCTTCTCCGATGAGTTCTTCTCTTTACTATTGTTTTCAGTGAACCCGTTCTGTTCTCACATGGTATCAGAGCTTATGGCCCAGTCCACCGGTTCATCATGGAGCAATTCTCTCGTTCCCCCTTCCACTACTACATCTCCGGATCCCTTTTACCTACTATAAAATATTCACAATTTGGTTCCTATCAAATTTTATGGAACGAATTATGTTATATGGAAGTATCAAATTACTTCCCTTATCCGAACTCAGAACATATGCGGTCTTTCGGATGGATCCGATCGCCTCCTGCAGAATTTGTGAAAGGCTCCAGCGAATCTAATGGTTCTGTCGTGCCTAATCCAGAATATCAGGCGTGTATTCAGAGAGATCAAGCTCTCGTCACAAAGCTCAATGCGACTCTGAGTCCACAAGCACCGACTCACATTATTGGTCAATCATCTTCTCGCTCAATTTGGAAAATTCTTGGCATAAGGTATGCCTCTCTCACATGCTCAAATATTATGAAATTGCAGTTTGATCTCCAAACTGCGAAGAAAAATTCTGATACTATTGATGTCTACATGAACAAGCTGAAAGTTATTCGTGATAAGTTAGTGGTTGCCATGTTCAATATTGATGATGAACATATGATGTTATATTCCTTAAATGGACTTTCGCCTGAGTACAATATCTTTGAGTCTTCTATTCGTATCAATTCTGAACCTATATCTTTCGATGATTTACATGTTTTGTTGAAAAGTGAAGATCACACGCTTGAATGACAAAATCAGTCGACTCATAATTCCAATCTGGCCTTTAATGCTACTACTGTTGATACTAACCATGGTGGCTATAAGGGGAGAGGTAGATCTCAAATAAAGACCGTGGTGGAAAATTTAGTAATAATAGTGGGGTTATGGTAGATGTCAATGAAAAAATGATAGAAGCTATAATTCAGATCCTTATGGAAACAATAATCGTGGCCGAGATTATTATCGTGGGGGAAGAACTGACTATGGACGAGGAAATAATCAAGGCCATCATGGTGGCCATAACTCATGCTATAACCAACCTCGCAATTCTGATGCTTGCCAAATATGTGCGCAACAATATCACACTGCCCTTATCTGTGTGCTCAAAATGAATTATTATTATCAAGGGCGCTTGCGCCTTGATTCTCTCACGTCCCTAATGGCATCGACACAACAGCATAATCAGTCCAACTACTGGCTCTCGGACACAAATGCGACAAACCATATGACCCATGATTTCAAAACTTAGAACAGTGTTGATACTTATCTTCGGAATGATCAAGTGGCTGTAGGAAACGACCAAACATAACTTTACTTTGAATAATATTCTTCACGTACCACAACTGAGCACCAACTTATTATACATTAATAAACCGATTATGATAAAAATTGCAGATTTATATTTGACTCTACATCATTTTCCAAACAGGACAAAACTACGGGAGATCTTTTCTACCAGGGTTTGAGGAAATTTGGGTTATACCCAATCGAATCTCTACCTCTCAAGTCTTTATCTCATGCTTATGTTAGTAATAAAGTTGATGTCCGCACTTGGAATGAATGCCAATGACATCCCTCGGACAATGTTTTGCATAAAATTATTCCCTCTTCATTTTTGCTAGTCGCAATAATAATAAAGGTCTTTGTCATTCTTGCTTGGAAGGAAAAATTCACCGTCTTCCATACTTACATTCTAGTTCAAAATCTTGCATTTACTGCATAGTGATGTTTGTGGGTCTTCTAGCTCCAAATTGTACCATGGTTACCGTTACTATGTTTTATTCATTGAGGATTATTCGAAATTCACTTGGATTTTTCCTTTGCATAATAAATCTGAAGTCCCTAATGTTTTCTCTACATTTCAATTGAAAATAGAAAAATTGAAAATAGAAAAATTTTACCACGGTGGTGGCGTATATATGTCTTCTATTTTTTCACAGATTCTCAGCAAAGATGGGATAACCCATCAAAAATCGTGCCCCACACACCGCAACAAAATGGCGTTGCAGAACGAAAACATCATCATATCATGGAAAACGCGGTCACTATGATGAAAAGGGCATCTTTGCCCAACTCCTTATGGTTTAATGCCATTAGCACAACTGTTTTTCTCATCAATTGCATGCCTAGCCGCAACACACACAATAATTCCCCTTTGAACTAATTTTTGGTACTATACCTGACCATTCACAATTAAAAGCTTTTGGTTATGCGTGCTTCCCATATTTACGTCATTATAACTCCTCTAAACTTGATGACAAAACAAAAATGTGCACGTTTATTGGGTATGCCGAGGACTACAAACGTTACTTGTGTTTGGATAAAAGTACCAATATATTCACTAGTTGTGGCGTTGTATTTGATGAAACATGCTTCTCTTATGCTATAAAATCTTCTTATCTTACTACTTTTTTGCCCACTGTTGACTTGTCAATTTCAGGTACCAAGGTACTGGTGGCTAAGATTGCTCCTCATAACTTGGCAGTGGCTAATGATAACTTGACAGAGGATAATATCAACTTGGCTAATATTGCACCAAATACTTCGGTACAACACACTTACACCTCGGTACCACAACCCTTGGGTACCCAACCACAATCTTCCACTACCACTGACCCGTTGCCTAACCCGTCGATAATGAGGCAGCCCAACCCATGTCCGGATGAAACTGCTTCCGTCGACCTGATGCAGCCAGTCAGTGAGACGAACCTGACTGTCTTGGACACTAACTCGAATCCAGAAACTTCTTTGCGCTCCAGCTCAGGCACGACATCGTCGGCAGAAGCTGCGACGTCTCCAGTACCGGCCGCGACTGAGATAGTTCCACCCTTTAACTCCATTCCCACTCATACACATCCGATGCAAACACAAATCATATCGGAAATCAGCAAAAAAAAGTAAGGTTTCTCTGCTATTACCACTTTATGCGATCCTACTTCATATACTGAGGCTAGAAAACATTCTCAGTGGTGCTCCGCCAAGACTGAAGAGTATACTAGCCTCAAACAACAAAATACGTGGACTTTGATGCCTCCTCCACCAAACGACAACGTAATGGGGACACATGGATCTTTCGTACTAAATACAATCCTAACGGCTCTATTTCTCATCACAAAGCACGACTTGTTGCTAAAAGCTTCCTTCAAAATTCGGGTGTTGATTTTGATGAAACCTTCATCCCCGTCGATAAGCACTCTACTTCTCACTATCTTGGCACTTGCGGCAAACTTTAATTGGCCCTTACAACATTTTGATGTAAAAAACGCTTTTCTTCACGGAATTATTCGTGAAACTGTTTATATGAGTCAAACACAAGGTTTTGAAGACCCTCGTTTCCCTTATTACATTTGCAAATTAAACAAGTCCATATACGCTCTCAAACAAGCTCCACGAGCTTGGTGTGAACGGTTCACCTCGTATTTTTTAACAGTAGGAATTACTTCTTCTTTTGCTGCTCGGCAAAATCACCATTCTTCTTTTATATGTTGATGACATCATCTTAACAGGAAGCGACACCATTTTTATTTCTCAATTAATTCAAATTTACACTCTGAATTTTCTATGACTGATTTGGGTTCTCCAACCTACTTCGTGGGCCTTGAAATCAAACGTACCAAGGATGTAATTTATATTCAGCAAGCCAAGTATATTTCTGATTTGTTATCGCGCTTTAATATGTCTACTGTAAACATGCTTCTACCCCTTTGTCTGCAGGCACCAAATATCATGCTCAAGACAGCCACCATCTTCATGATGCAACTCTGTATTGCCAATTACTTGGCGCCCTCCAATATTTTACTTTTAGTCATCTTGATATAGCTTTTTCATTTAATCACTTATGTCAATTTATGCACACACCCACTGAAAATCATCTTATTGGAGCAAAACGTATTTTACGCTATTTGCAAGGATAAAAAAATCACGGTTTATTTCACCAACACGAATACATGCCCATCACTGCATTTAGCGACGCTGATAGGGAAGGTAACCCAACCGACCGCCGCAACACTTATGGATTTGTTATTTTCCTTGTCCCTAATCCAATTCATTGCAGTGCCAAGAAACAACCTACAGTGGCTCGATCATCTCCTGAAGTCGGATATCGAGCTCTTGCCTCCACACCCGCTGTATGAGCAAGACTTAAAATTTTATTTCGTGATTTAAATATCTATATTTATCAAAAATCTATACTTTGGTGCGATAATTTATCCGCTATTTCTATCACTGCTAATCCTATTTTACATGCTCACACAAAAAATATAGGAATATATTATAACTATATCGGGGAAAAAGTTCTAACTAGTGACTTGTCTATTTCATTTGCAAACAATTTGGATCAACTCACCGACATCTTCACTAAGGGCCTCCCAACACATAAATTCAAGGAAATCAAGCACAAACTGATGGTGCATCCCACCCCATTAGTTTGAGGGGGAGTATTCAGCCCAATATCACATTGGGCTGCCAAATCCGGATCAAGCCCAAAGACAGGAGCTAAATCAGCTCAAGCCTAGGACTAAACCAGACTCAGCTCATTACTAGATGGATCAAAGTCTTCACTCAAGGAATAGACATAAGACAATCAACTACTTCAATGACTGTGTTGTAAATATATTTTTCAGATCTTATTCTCATCCATTAGATTAGATCCAACGGCTGAAGCTAATGCTGACTTTGTATTTAATATTATTGGTCTCTTCAATCATCAAGACTTCCTTACATCTCTTCATTTCTCCCGGCATCTCCAATCATCTTCTCATATGAGTTCTTCTCTTTCAGACCATTTTCAGTGAAACCCTTTCCGTTTCTCACATCATCTCATTCTAATGATTCAATCATCTTCTTATTCCCTCAATATCTCTCAAACATAGTTTCGTTCGCCGGTACTTTACACTGGTGCTTTGTCTACAGTACGGGAAGAACTTTTATCCTAGGGAGCAATTCTCCTTTGTAGTATTCTTTAAATCAGACGCACCAACTCTGTGTGTGTGTGGGAGGGGGGTGATACTTCTTTACGGAGTTCGTCGTTTTACGAGAATGTCCTTCAAACTATCTCCGTTCTATTCGGCTTTTAATCTGTACGTTTATGTTGCTGTTTATTTTGTTTCTTTCACTTTTTGTTTCTTCTTATCAGAGCAAAACGGAGTCTACTTTTATAACATTAACAAGACCCAAACTCTTTTAAGTTGTGCTTGTGGGTACGGGTGGGTTAAGAGGTACGGGTTGAGATTGTCATCTCTAATTTCTCTACTGCTGTGAATTTAATATGAATGATAACTTTGTGGTAGATATGAAGGACTACCGAGTTTCTGTGATGTCCCAAACTCAGAGAAGCCGAGCTTGTGTATCCGGAAGCTGATATGTTTTATGTCATATGTGAATTAAATGATGCAACAAATAACATAAATGAGAAATTGATTAAGAGAGAAACATTGTTAGAGGTCGTCGAGTATATCACAACTGCCGATGGGAAGTTCACAGAAACTGCCATGCAAGAAGCTATAAGCATGGTATCTGCAAAAACTTAAAGGGCCTTTACCCTTCAAGTTGCTGGATTTGTTCGACTCTGAAGACCCTAGGGAAAGGCAATACTTAGAAAGTATGCTACACCGTATTTATGGGAAATTCATGGTACATCGCCCATTCATCCAGAAAGCCATCGACAAAATATTTTTACATTTTTTCTTTGAGACTGAAAAACATAATGGTGTAGCTGAACTTCTAGAGATCTTGGGCTGTTGGTGGCTTTTGCTTTGCCGCTGAATGAAGAGCATAAACTTTTCCTCGTTCGGTCTCTCATCCCCTTCCACAAACCAAAAGGCTTAGTTATGTATCATCATCAGTTATCATAATGTATTACACAATTTGTGGAGAAAGGTTGCAATCTTGCCGATACTGTTATCAGGGGTTTATTGAAGTATCGGCCAATCACAAACAGTTCTAAGGAGGTATTGTTTATGAATGAGTTAGAGGAAGTTCTAGAATCTACTTCCAGCGCTGTATGGTGACATGGTTCCAGCAACCTGCTCGTTGCTTGAATAGTCTACATTTTCAGGTATTAACTCTTTTCATTTTATGCGAGGTTGAATATTTTGTGAACATTCCGTGAAAGATGTATGCTATTGATGATTTTGTTGATGATTGAAATCCGAATACGATTTTTAGGTTTGCGGTGATAGGCGATTGTTTTGGTGGAAACCTCGGTGATGAGTCCGGTGGTAAGGGATGGAGTTACTAGACCTCATTATTTTGGCCACAGTTATCAGACCCCCTACTTTCCTTCGCCGATTTAATAAAATTAGCTAAACATTACGTTCATTCTTCCCTAGGTCTTGCCTAGCAGTTCCTATTTTCTTCGTAAACTGATACAGGTACGTGATCTAATTCTTTTTTGGTTTCCCAACCGGTTCCGGGGCTTCGTCCCGTAATCCGGTCCGACCCGGGTTGCATGCCTGGGTATGGCAGGTGAGTCTTCCAGTGGGAATTTTCTGCATACACAGGACTCGAACCAAATACCTGCTTAAACGAAATCAAGTTGCTTACCACTTGGACCGACTCCCATTGGTAGGTACGTGATCTAATTCTTCATTCTACCCAACTATATCCTACTTTTTTTTGAAAATATAGCTAACGCCAACATTTACACGCGTCGACTCATGCATTACATATAATTTAAGATCAAGAAATAAAATCATACACTTGGTTGAACAATACATGTTTAGGCAAACTTGCATGGATCACAAAAAACATTGTTCAAAATTTCAGAATTAATCCCCTAGGCATCCAAATAGGGCCATTGCAAATAAAGAATTAGTTACTCATAATTATTTCAAAATGAATATCAATGTCTAACATCACAATACCACGATTTGAAAGAAAATAAGAAGTAATAAAAAACTAGAAATATCATGCTCTAAATTTTACCACCCGCTCCTTGCATGATGCTCCAAGTTGAGTGTTGTGTCCCAAAGATACTGATGTGACAGGCTCTAGATCGTCATATAGGTTTTGGAGACAAAATAATTTAATTACGGATTAATTGCACAAGTCCCCCGCTAATTCTACAAACGCCCCAGTATGCATACCGCGATAAGCCTCTAGGCTTACAGCGGTCCACACCGGATAAACTTCACTCTACGGGAGGAAAGGAGTCAAGCAACGCTCGAAGCGAAGGTGATTTATGTGTATAACCACAACAGGTTAGTGTAAAACTTCACACATTTTTCACTCTTATTATTGTTGTTTTAATCACTACTTTTAGGGCCGAGTTAGCAGATTTAAGCTTTGTTCTTCCCATAAAAACAAAAAAATTGGAGGATCGTTTGCTAATTGTCTGATATTCTCTAGGAACATCCGGTGTTGCTTGTAGATACCATAGATGATATTAAATTTATTAGAGTCTAAAGTGCAGAATTAGAATACATTTTCTTTAGATTTCACATCACTAGTTTAATCAAGGTAATAACTTTCTATCCTCCCCCTCCCTCTCTCTTGCCCTTCATATCTCCGACATCCTAGGGTCAACATTTATTTATTTTTGCAGGGTTGATATGGTGAGGAGCACAATTACATGACCGATTAAGTATCCCTCAACACATCACATGTTACTGTATGTTTCCTATACTTTAAGCGGTGGAAGACTTGCGAAATCGCAGGCGTAGCTGAGTTAAAGCACATCTTCAGAAGAGACTGCTACGTGACCACGACTGTAGCTGTAGGTCCTGGAGGGCCATGCTCACCCTAGAAGTTGCAGTACAAGCAAAAGTGCGGGAATGGAATGCTCTAATCCCAATACCCGTCCAAGCTGGTGGCGGTTTATATAAGTGTTTTTTGTATTAACTTTCAGGTGAGTGTGGTCATTTGAATTCAATCATGTTCAACGTTTCTTTTGTTGAGTTAATACTACCCACAAGCAATGGGTTCTTGTACAAAAAGCGTTGCAAGGCATATGTTCCTTAATTTGTTGATTGTGTTTGGAATTTAACGTTCTGAAGGTCCTGCAAACGGTTTTGGAACAAGAGTCTTTGTCATTTGCCTCTGCATTTGACCCATTGTTAGAGTCTACTCATGGGTGGAGTAAGTCAATGTATTAGCAATCAATATATATACACACTATTTTACAAGAAGTTTTTAGATTTTTTTTTAGAGAATGCCACATGTACCTCTGGATATATATACTATTATACAAGAAGTTTTTAGGTTTTCGTTTAGAGAGTGTCAGGTGTACTTATATATGCTATTTTCAAGAAGTTTTAAGAGTTTCGTTTAGAGAATGCCATGTGTACTTACACAATAATTAATATCTTATTGAAATCAAAATCGTATTGAAATATGCACAAATGTGCAAAAAGTATAAAAAATAATTTTAGATGGTAATATTTGTAATTAAAATGGCGATGAGTATAATTGGATTGCTGGTATATATAGTTGAAGTCGGTCAAGCTGAAGTCAGTTTTGGTAATAATGGTATAAAGGTATGAATATTAAAATAATCTGAGTCAGTAAAATAGTCTGATTGAAAACTCAAGACAATAAGATTGTTAGAGAGCTTCTAAATTTAAGACGACACTACAATGAAAAGTTAAAAATCAAGATAAACAAAACACTCACTTATTCCAAAAAGAATTGAATTTAAAAAAATAATTGATAAATCAGCATCGAAAGTAAAGGATAACTCCAAAGTTAAGACAATCTTTATAATCTATAGGGTAAAAGACAAAAACCACCCCTCGAGTATGGGGTATATACAAAGACACACTTCGTGTTCGGGGATATACAAAAAGCACCCCTGCAGTGGACGGCAGTTAGACAATCACCACCCCTCTGTTAATGTCAGTCAGTAGAGGGGTGCAATTTGACCTATTTATGGCCATTTTGCCCCTTTTTGTGGTTTAGTGTTTATTTTGTTGATATTCTTGGCCACCACCACCGCCTCTGATCACCACACTAGCAACACCACCGCCACCGCCTCCGATCACCACACCAGCAACACCACCACCACCAATCACCACACCAGCAACACCACCACCGCCGCCAATCACCACACCACTACCACCACCGCCAATCACCACACCAGCAACACCAGCGCAACAACAACAACAAACAAACAAACAAACAAACAAACAAACAATAGCATACTAACATAATAACTAGATGGTGTATTAATTAAGTTCTCATACCTACCTTCCTCTCAAACTCTTAATCCGAACTGAATACCAACTCAAACAAACCCAGTTCTCAAATCTAAAGAGCAATTACAAGATTATTATATCAAAATTCATTGAAAATACACCACAAAATTCAGCAGATACAGCACAAAACAATTTGAACCACCAAATCTTCATATTTGTTCTTTGCTTTAGAGCTTTGCTCTCTCTTTGTACCAAAAAAAAAATTTGAACCACCAAATCCAGCAGATACAACAGAGGGTTCACACTTTGAGAGCTGATGATGATGAATAGAGAGAGTTCAAAAATTATAAAAGAGAGAGGGAGAGAGAATCACCGCAGAACCCACCGCCTCCCTCAGTTCCAGATCCGATGCTAAGCTCGGTGGAGGTCGCCGGTTCCAGTGGAGGTCCTTCTGGGTTTTGCGAGGAAGAAGAAGCAGACGAGATTGGGCGTCGTCGATTGAAGCTACTTCGCACCCTATCGAATTTCAATAGTGAAGGCAACCGAAAGCAAAAAGCCGCCGGAAATGGGTTGCCGATCTTGCCACGAATTCAGCGAGGTCGTTACGCCGCCGTCCCCGACGGCGCCGCCGAGCTTCGACGAGTTCCAGAGGCAGGCATCTCCGACAACTTTTCATCTCTCGAGACCTCTCTAGGTGTTCAACAACCGCGAGGTCAGAATCCATGACTCACTCTCGATCTCCATCAATTGATGAACTGGAAGGAAGGAAGCTGCTCTCAACTGCCTCGGCGAGGATTTTTCCGCCTCCGATTGAAGTCATCGTCACCGTCTCTCACTCTGGCGGCGGCTGGTGAATTGGGTTTAGGTTAAGAGTGATAAGAAATAGAGATAGAGATAGAGAGATAATAGAAGAGATGGTAATGAATGGATAAGGAGAGAAAATAAATATGTAGTAGGGTAATTTTTTTCTTTCGAGGGTAAAATGGGTATTTACTCTGTTCCCTTAGTTGTCGTTAGTCGCCGTTTACTAACAGGGGTGGTTTTTGTATATCCCCGAACACGAAGGGTGTTTTTGTATATACCCCATACTCGAGGGGTGGTTTTTGTATTTTACCCTAATCTATATTATATATAAGGGTAAAATACAAAAACCACCCCTCGAGTATGGGTTATATACAAAAGCAACCCCGGTGTTCGGGGATATACAAAAACCACCCTTGTCGAGACAAAAAACTACCCATGTCAGTGTATGGACGTTAGACGAAAAACACCCTTATGTTACAATCAATAAGTATGGGGTGCAATTTGTCTTTTTATGACTATTTTGCCCTTATTTGTAATTTTCTTTCTTTTTTATGTTCTTGATTTTTTTGACCACTTATCTTGATCTTCTTGACCACCACCGCCGCCGCCGCCACCACAACTGTAACACCCCCAAATTGACCAAACCGGAAATCCGGGGATGTCACTCCGTACCCGAGAGGAGCCCGGATACAAGGAGATTTTATAACATGGTTCGCAAGCACAAAACATCCACAATAATAATTAAATCCAATTGAAAAGATTGCATTATTAAAAATTCAACATCCTGGCCACAAACCGGCATAACAAACTAAAGTGTTTAAACTAATAAGGAATTCAAATTCAAATGAAATACTACTTCTATAATTCCATGTGATGCGCGTCCCCTTCTACGCCAGATAACCATCTTCTAAACCTGTGGTGCGGAATGAAAAAGAAACACCACAGTACAAAATCAGCATGAAATACTGGTAAATAAACATCCAAACATGTAAAACGATGATGAGGTAGTTATAAAACAATGACTCATTTGTAAGTAAGAGTTTTTCGCAAACACAGCTGTAATAAAGTTGACTCTTTTATTAAAACATAAGAGTTCCCAATTCCATAATATTTCCAACCAATTTCCATAATCATTAAGAAAATCCAAAATCCATCGTTAACTTCTTTCCGTTAACAAAAACCAAAAATCAATTATTAATTCGTTGTGACGGGGGAAACCAAACCATCTCGCAAGCATCCAAGACCTTAAGTGTCGACACCCTCCAAAGAATCTAGCGTCCAGAGGAGTGAGTACAGGGAGCTATCCGGGGACTTGCAACCGGATTAAATAAAAATAAATTGAAACGGAAGACCGAGATCAAACCGTCCAATGCCAATGGTAACCATACCACAATAATCATAAATGTCCCCGCACAACTATTCCACTTTACGTATTAATGCATTATCATTATCATGGTGATATTTTCAAGAAAAACATTTATCAAGTAGAAATCACATATTGCATGTCACATCACATAAACACATTTTGAGACGTAAAGAAATACAAGGATTCGTTTTGACACGAAAGAGATAAGCACAACTAGGCTTGGCATATTTACTTACCTTTAATCTCAAGCAAAGCAAATCACTTCCTAGTAATACTCGACGTGTCCTTCCTCAATGAAATTGTCGCCTACAAATTAAATAGTATCCTAATCAACACATTGCACACGAAGTCCTATAGGTAAACGAAATAAATTCCTTACTAACTCTCCCCAACCTTTACTAAGGCGAACAACCTCTTTTATAGAAAAATACACTTTATATAATTAACGTTTATTATTGTAAAACATAGCTATAGTTATAAAAATATAACTTATAAGATTGAATAAAAATATCATTTTTATTATTTAGAGTAGAGAAGCATATTATTTTACCTCAAAAACACTTTTAATTCAAATAGTAGTTTCTCCCAACCAAACAAGCCTTAGTAGAGAATATAAGTTATAAACTAACTAACTTTATTTAAAAGAAATAACAATTTATTTGAGGAAAATAACTTATTCTAATTTGTTACAAACTTATAAAAATAAGTAAGAAAAATATACTTTTTATTTTGGAGTGAAGATGAGAGAAAAAAAATGATTTTAAACTTGTATAAAAATAATTGTCTAATTTTTTTACTACTATAAAGCATTACCCAAGAGTATTATTTTCCTAAAGATTAACCTTTAAACAAGAAAATAAACTTCATAAATAAATAATTCTCAAGTGTTTTAATAAGGCTTTCAAACTCCCAAAACTTCTCTTTTAAATATTGAGTGTAGAGTAGTAAGAAAAATAATTGTCAACTATGAGATTCGAACCCAAGACCAACACTAATACTAGCATATGCTTTAACCACTAGGCCACTGCCTTCCTTGTTGTCTCTTCCCAGATACAATTAATATGATCTAACTTTCAATGATAGTCAAAACTAAAAAGAACAAAACAAAAACAAGAGAGAGAGAGAGTGAGTCAAACGGGTTTGCTCTTCATACCCGAACCAAAAGGAAAAACCATGACGGGAAGGCATGGTGGAGGCCGCCGGTGGCGTCGGGGATAGGGCGGACGACGGCGGCGAGGTCGCCGGTGGCGGCGGCCGGGCAGCGGCGGACGGGAGAGAGAGAGAGAGAGAGAGAGAGAGAGAGAGAGAGAGAGAAATTGAAGGAGAGATTGAGAGCTATGAATTGGCATGAGAATTGCTCTGAGATTGGGGGGTTTATATAGGCTAGAGGGTGAGAAATCCGGCGAGGATTAGGAGACCCACTTCGAAAATTTCGATTTTGAATCGGGACCAAAAATTGGCGAAATTGGGTTGCTTGATGCTAAATTATCGAGCCTTGATGAGTTTAAATCGAATAGGGAGTGATTTGGGACAAACATGAACGAATTTGGTGAAGATTTGGAGTGGTAATGGTGGTGTTTGGGTTGGAGATGGAGTTCTTCCTCCATGGGAGAGTTTGAGGAAGAAGATGACTATTTTTAGGGTTAAAGACACTTTCACCCCCACTGTTTTGGACAAAACTCACTAGCACCCCCCTGAGTTAAATAAAAGACTCTTTATAAAATTGAGAAAATACATAATAACCCCAAATAGTTACTAGTAATAAAAATGAACTTCCTACCAATAAGATTAGCTCCCAACATTTATACTAATGTCATATTGACACCGAATAATATCATAAAATTTAATAATAGCATATTAACACCCAATACTTATAATATTATTATATTAACACTCAATAATTATAGTAATATCATAAATACTCATTTTCACAAAGACGGGGTATCTCATCCTTCCCCCCTTAAAGAGAGCTTCGTCCTCGAAGCTTAAACCAACCTCTCAACAACCACAAAGGTATGGTTCTCTACTTTAGGGTATAATAACTATGCGCCAACACAAGGCTTCAAAAATGACGTTCTTAAAACCAAAGGCTTCAAAACCGAAGGATTACATCCTTCCCCCCTTAAAGGAGTGACGTCCTCGGAACTCAAACTATCTCGTCTAAAATGTGAGGATACTTCTTCCTCATACCATCTCCTGCTTCACATGTTGCCTCCCTTGTGAGGTAATTTGTCCATAAGACCTTTAAAATTCAAACACTCTTGGTACACGTGCCCCTTGTCATGATATCTAGAATCTTAACATGGTCGAAACTTATGGTTCGGGGTCCAATACACGAAATGGTATAGAACACACTTCCTAAGTTGCTACACATGGGACAAGGTATTCCCCGAAATTTTGACATTTCTCTTCAAGTCATAGTCGTACGTGATCATCTGATCAGGTGGTAAGGCTATGGGGTAGGGATCACAACTATCGCCTATTGATCATTTTCTATCTTATCATGCAGCACTACAAAGATGCAATAATATCACATGTATCATACAATTCAACTTGACAAGTTCGATCATCATTGGTCATTTATAACCAATCTTCCAAGGACAATGTTGCTCTTGGGCTTACATTCCCATAGTAGGTCTCACAAAGATACTAGTGTTCTCCATATAGGAGTAACATCGTAATTCAAAATAACAATCACAAAATTTGAGCCAGAGTCAAGATTATTACAAAAATTCATTTGTTCGAGTGTTCCAAGTATATAACAACAATGTCAAAAGAAAGTTCACATGCGGATTTTTCACTTAGTTGTTGGGTCTAACCTTTGAACACGGTCTTTGGTATCATATATAATAGTCTTTATTATAATCCCCCCTCCCAAATGATTACAAGCACACTCTTACAACCCCTCAACAAGGGGTAGAACCTCTAGTAGCCCAATAAAAACATACAAATTTTAGATAAGCTCCTCCGTGGACATCCATCCCATGAATCGAACAATGATTTGAGTGACAAGGCTCCAATAATACACAACCTATGACAAAGTGCCTCAATTACATCAAGATTTAGGTTGTAACGTGACTAGTGAAATCACGTCCACAACATAATCGGTGCCAAAGAAAATATTTTCATTGCTTCAATCGTTTACCCGAGTAACCATTGCTATTGTCTCATAAGCTGTTCTTCACAGAGAGTAAGGTCATAGAATCTCCCAAGTTTGAATTCGTACTCTTAGTGAACCTAAGCATAACCCAAATCAAAGATTCTAGATTACGATTCCCTAAACAATGAAAACGCATCCAAACGAATTTGTATGGCTCTAAAGATGATTCATGAACAAGGAAATATCACGTTCCCTTAACAATATTTAAGTGAACTCCAAAACTGATTCCCAAGGTCAAAACTATATCCGATTGTACAAAACGTCTTATCTAACCAAATAGAGAATCGAAGAGATAGTGCACAAGACTCCAAAGCGACATGGTTCCTCCTATCCCTAGACACTTAACCATAGCATGTGATATGATGTTACCCGGCGGTTCCCTTTACCGTTGTTTTTCTACCGTCATCTGAAAATTCGCCTCAAGCTAAGGAAATAAATAAAAATAAACCATATGTATCCAAAATAATACGATACTGAGGCACATACTCCAAGCAACTTCTTCATATTCAAATAGGTTCAACAATAACGAGACTCGCAAGGTAGTATTCGAGTTCATTTTGGTGATAAATCCTTAAAAACATATCTCTGTTAACAAAGCTCCAAGTACATCGTCCGAGAAGGTTACAACAACTAGGTGGACTTATTTATCCCGGTACACCAACGATTTCTGTAACTCCAAGAAATTCAATATAAGCATGAAACTCGACAAATCTTTTAGAGGTTAATAACCATTCAATTGTCCAAACATTGGTTTAGTGAAAAAGCTCCAATTATATACGCCAAACAACGCTATATGCTAACTACTCCAACGTGAGATTATACCCTAATAAGTTTGAATATACCAAATTTTTGTCTCATTGCTAGCACCAAGGTAGTAGAAAGCTTCCAAAATTTAAATCAATAACTCCAATGATAATCGTTACAACATCATAAACTATTTGTCTCGAGAAACAAGGTCTTCAGATTGTCCAAGGCTGAATATCGGTACTCCCAATCAGATTAAAATAACAAATACATTACGCTTACACAAAATGATGACACAACCCAACGACTAGCGTAACTCCAAGGGCAAACCATGAACAAAGAAATATGTCGTTCTTTAAATAATACCTAAGTAACAAGGCTCCAAATATAAATATCTAACACAAAAGTTAACATTCTAGTGACCTAGAATACCTCACTCAGTATCTCCAATGATCTAAAAGATAACAGACAAAACTTAGCCCTTCACCTCAAAATTGTAGTTTTAAATGAGTGATTCCCTCTTTTCCTTATTCTTTTAAGGTCATCTATAGACGATAATGGAGAGAAACAAGTTAAATATAACGTCCACTAAGTATAGACGAGACTAGATAGGAA
This sequence comes from Linanthus parryae, assembly GCA_023055425.1. NCBI lineage: Eukaryota > Viridiplantae > Streptophyta > Magnoliopsida > Ericales > Polemoniaceae > Linanthus > Linanthus parryae. The sequence continues at coordinate 79,055,113 of JALGPY010000002.1, forward strand.
GAGACACAAACACTAATACAACAACGTGATCCATCAAGACTAGGTAAAAAAATACTCCAACCAAAAAGGGAAACTCCAATATTCTTTGATAGACATCTCAACTAGAATCCCAAGATTACATTTTCCTAACCATTTTAAAGTAGGCTCTAAAATAAATTTGAATATTTGGAGAAATCCAAAGACATGGTTCTCAAAACCCTTTCTAGGCGAGGGTGGGTGGGTAACCTCTATAGTCCATGCTAATTCTTTAGTCTCTCACTTCTCCTAGGTCATCCATAGGTTCCTCCCAAGTCTTGTGAGCTAACAACAATACACACTTTATGAAGTGCGAATTTATCATCCATTGGCCTTGATGTAAATATTTTTACTTGGGAAGGTACCAGCATCCCTCATCAGCTAAATCATTAAACTATCTCTTAATTGAAAATCAAAGAATTTTCATCAAGTAACGACTTCACAATGCAATAACTCTGAACCAGGACGTTGCTGTATACCCATCTTCCAACAAAAGTGGAAACTTGATGCTCACACCTATCCAAGACTTCTCCAATAAATTCTCAAATTGACATGCCCTCCAAGAAAGGTGTTCTTGTCGGGTGGCTGACCTGAAAATTCTCCGTTGTTGGATTCACTAGGTTGACGACCATATCAACCAGAGTTAAAGGATACTCTTATTAGACATCAAACATAAATATTATGCTACCATAGGGGTATTCTAAGGTCGACTTCCAAACAATTATACACTTAGCAGTTGGCAACTAAGGATTTGTCCAAGGAAACTTCTCAACATTTATAAGGGATAGCACAATATTGGAGATCAAACTCTTAATCCATGTATTAAGATCCCAACACTTGTTCAACAATGAAACTCTGAAGCCCAAGTCTACGTCAATCATAAATGATAAAAACGCTCAAAACTATACCCCCGAAAACAAGACTCTAATGAGATGGTTGTGAGAAACTGTCATCAATGAAAGAAAATTAAACTCCTCATGTACATTATCGATAAATAAAGCTCCGAGTATAATGTCAATATTTTAGTATTTCACAACACATTAAAACTCTCAAACAATCTCTATAATAATTTAATATACCAAAATCTCCAAAGTAGTCAACTCAACCGCAATATGGTTCCGTAGAAACACCCAAAAGTCTAAACTTCGACAAACTGGCTAAGAAGTATCTATAACCACCAAATTGAAATCAAGTCTCCAAACATCTCTCAAACACTTTCGTCTTGACATAATATAAATGCATCTTGTTCCTCCAACATTATTATAAAACTCGTAATCAACCCAATGCATATGTACTTCAAAATTCCTCGATACGAGCTCAATTATCCTCTTTTCCCGCTCATACAAACTTTGCTTGAATGGTATTTTATTAACTACCAAAATTATTTTGAATACTCATTCGTCGGGTTCGGAAAGGTAAGAAATTTTAACACTCTTGTGTAAAAGCTATTTCTAGTATTATATGGATGTGGTCTATTGGTAAAATCTCTATATTATAACCTATTGTATCATTCATAAGTATCATGGAGTACAGCTGAAATTAAATACATGTCACGTAATGAGCAATTAAGCAAGTAATATAACACATTGATCATCATAAAATCAATTATACATACAATTTTCACATAGGCTGTACACATCTTAATTATCATGCTTCTTTGGAAACTATAAAAGTGATCAAACGGGTGAGCAAAATTATCAAATTTTGCGTGGATCGACTTCTCCGATTCTAATTTCATAATCAAGAAGAATAACACAAAATCAATTATAGAACTCAAGGTATGCAAGAATAGTACAACTGCTGTCATAGACCACCAGAACATAAACTTCAACTTCACCAAGTCTTATACTGACTTCAACTTCCTCAAAATGGTCTAGGATTTTGCCTAGATATAGCCATATGTGTCTACCAATCACCATAAAAGTTTGAGATCCATCCAAGATCTGTAAGATAGGTAAACTCAAAAATACTACAGACGGTCACTTTGAAATTCTACTCCTCCATAACGGACTTTGGAAATTCGTATCTAAGTCTCCAGAACTTATTTGGGATTGAAATTCTTATGGCATGTTCCTGAACATGTCTATTACCTGGGAAAAATTCCGAGAAAAATAATTTAACATTTAAACACGTCTGCTACACCAAATACCATCTGCTGTACAGATTCCCACTCCACAAACTTAGTGTTCTCGCGTTCTAACACTATGAATGCCTTCTATGCGCTATTCAACGATGACGAAACACAAGACAATCTTAATTCTTCAATTCATACTCCTAATCAATAATACAAAAACTTATTATATTCCAAAATGGATTCTCAAAATATAAGTATTATCCCTCCTCATGAAAGCAATATTTAATCTATGCAAATCACCAATGATTATCTCTAGCCCAAAAGTGGCTTATGCAAAAATATTCTAAGAAACCTTAAAGTATTGTTTGGCTTCATAGTTTTATTCCAAGGTAAAACTCCAAAAGCATTAGAAATCTAAGATATCAAAGAAGCCCAATATATCTACTTTTCACAATTATTCACACTTGATTCCGATTCCATGTCTTTCCTAGGGTTATCCTCAAATTCATCATTCTAACTAGGACCTTCCACAATATCCTCATCTTCACTAGAATCTATTATGATCCTTTGCCATTGACCATGAGTCTTCATCAACATTTACACATAAAGTCGGCATTCACCATCCACTCATTTGATAGAAGTAGTCTTCATAGTTCAACCTATTGAATCTAGTCATAATATTGCTATACTTGGCGATAATCTCCCTAAATATGGGCCCCATAGGTATTGCATTCACCATACAACAAGCTTGGAAAGCGGGATTCCAATATCGAGTAAACTCTAGCGCATTAAACTAATCCTCACAACACTAGCATAACACGCTTCCTTGCGGTTCTCTTAGTCCTAGCCATCTATAAAAAGGAAACGACTCCATATACTCTCTTACTCCACAATTTGTATCATAACCCAAAAATATTTGCTCTTATGGAATAAGTACATACTCCCAAAACTTTAATTTTTGATCACTCGAGACTTTCGAAAACAATTCACAACTTTCGATTACCCAACACCTAACCCAAACTCCCATGAAAAACTTTAAACCCAAATACTTAGTTAATCAGGTAGGCCAAAATTCTTAGCTAGGAGAGGGTGGGTAGGGATACTTGCTTACTAAGCCTATTTTCTAAAGACTTAAACATAATAGTCCTATTCAAGACTACCCAAATTCCCAACGGCTTGTCAAATTTTAAATTCTTTTCCTATGTCCATTTTAAATTCCCCTACAGGTTTTAAATTTTCTTTTTGGATAGCCAGGCTCTGATACCAACTGTAACACCCCCAAATTGACCAAACCGGAAACCCGGGGATGTCACTCCGTACCCGAGAGGAGCCCGGATACAAGGAGATTTTATAACATGGTTCGCAAGCACAAAACATCCACAATAATAATTAAATCCAATTGAAAAGATTGCATTATTAAAAATTCAACATCCTGGCCACAAACCGGCATAACAAACTAAAGTGTTTAAACTAATAAGGAATTCAAATTCAAATGAAATACTACATCTATAATTCCATGTGATGCGCGTCCCCTTCTACGCCAGATAACCATCTTCTAAACCTGTGGTGCGGAATGAAAAAGAAACACCACAGTACAAAATCAGCATGAAATACTGGTAAATAAACATCCAAACATGTAAAACGATGATGAGGTAGTTATAAAACAATGACTCATTTGTAAGTAAGAGTTTTTCGCAAACACAGCTGTAATAAAGTTGACTCTTGTATTAAAACATAAGAGTTCCCAATTCCATAATATTTCCAACCAATTTCCATAATCATTAAGAAAATCCAAAATCCATCGTTAACTTCTTCCCGTTAACAAAAACCAAAAATCAATTATTAATTCGTTGTGACGGGGGAAACCAAACCATCTCGCAAGCATCCAAGACCTTAAGTGTCGACACCCTCCAAAGAATCTAGCGTCCAGAGGAGTGAGTACAGGGAGCTATCCGGGGACTTGCAACCGGATTAAATAAAAATAAATTGAAACGGAAGACCGAGATCAAACCGTCCAATGTCAATGGTAACCATACCACAATAATCATAAATGTCCCCGCACAACTATTCCACTTTACGTATTAATGCATTATCATTATCATGGTGATATTTTCAAGAAAAACATTTATCAAGTAGAAATCACATATTGCATGTCACATCACATAAACACATTTTGAGACGTAAAGAAATACAAGGATTCGTTTTGACACGAAAGAGATAAGCACAACTAGGCTTGGCATATTTACTTACCTTTAATCTCAAGCAAAGCAAATCACTTCCTAGTAATACTCGACGTGTCCTTCCTCAATGAAATTGTCGCCTACAAATTAAATAGTATCCTAATCAACACATTGCACACGAAGTCCTATAGGTAAACGAAATAAATTCCTTACTAACTCTCCCCAACCTTTACTAAGGCGAACAACCTCTTTTATAGAAAAATACACTTTATGTAATTAACGTTTATTATTGTAAAACATAGCTATAGTTATAAAAATATAACTTATAAGATTGAATAAAAATATCATTTTTATTATTTAGAGTAGAGAAGCATATTATTTTACCTCAAAAAAACTTTTAATTCAAATAGTAGTTTCTCCCAACCAAACAAGCCTTAGTAGAGAATATAATTTATAAACTAACTAACTTTATTAAAAAGAAATAACAATTTATTTGAGGAAAATAACTTATTCTAATTTGTTACAAACTTATAAAAATAAGTAAGAAAAATATACTTTTTATTTTGGAGTGAAGATGAGAGAAAAAAAATGATTTTAAACTTGTATAAAAATAATTGTCTAATTTTTTTACTACTATAAAACATTACCCAAGAGTATTATTTTCCTAAAGATTAACCTTTAAACAAGAAAATAAACTTCATAAATAAATAATTCTCAAGTGTTTTAATAAGGCTTTCAAACTCCCAAAACTTCTCTTTTAAATATTGAGTGTAGAGTAGTAAAAAACATAATTGTCAACTATGAGATTCGAACCCAAGACCAACACTAATACTAGCATATGCTTTAACCACTAGGCCACTGCCTTCCTTGTTGTCTCTTCCCAGATACAATTAATATGATCTAACTTTCAATGATAGTCAAAACTAAAAAGAACAAAACAAAAACAAGAGAGAGAGAGTGAGTCAAACGGGTTTGCATTTCATACCCGAACCAAAAGGAAAAACCATGACGGGAAGGCATGGTGGAGGCCGCCGGTGGCGTCGGGGATAGGGCGGACGACGGCGGCGACGTCGCCGGTGGCGGCGGCCGGCAGCGGCGGCAGCGGCGGCGGCCGGGCAGCGGCGGACGGGAGAGAGAGAGAGAGAGAGAGAGAGAGAGAGAGAGAAATTGAAGGAGAGATTGAGAGCTATGAATTGGCATGAGAATTGCTCTGAGATTGGGGGGTTTATATAGGCTAGAGGGTGAGAAATCCGGCGAGGATTAGGAGACCCACTTCGAAAATTTTGATTTTGAATCGGGACCAAAAATTGGCGAAATTGGGTTGCTTGATGCTAAATTATCGAGCCTTGATGAGTTTAAATCGAATAGGGAGTGATTTGGGACAAACATCAACGAATTTGGTGAAGATTTGGAGTGGTAATGGTGGTGTTTGGGTTGGAGATGGAGTTCTTCATCCATGGGAGAGTTTGAGGAAGAAGATGACTATTTTTAGGGTTAAAGACACTTTCACCCCCACTGTTTTGGACAAAAGTCACTAGCACCCCCCTGAGTTAAATAAAAGACTCTTTATAAAATTGAGAAAATACATAATAACCCCAAATAGTTACTAGTAATAAAAATGAACTTCCTACCAATAAGATTAGCTCCCAACATTTATACTAATGTCATATTGACACCAAATAATATCATAAAATTTAATTATAGCATATTAACACCCAATACTTATAATATTATTATATTAACACTCAATAATTATAGTAATATCATAAATACTCATTTTCACAAAGACGGGGTATTTCAACAACAATAACAAAACAAACAAACAAAAAATTTTATCAAGAGGGGTTTCAAACTGTAAACCATAACATTCATCTTTGTTTGAAGAAACCCACAAGTTGAAATACCAATATTGAAATCCACATCAAATGAAAAAAGAGGGGTTTCAGCTAGCTACAAAATCACAAAATATGAGTTCGAGGTTGGCTGGGGTTGTGAGCACAAAAACAAGCACCGCCGCGGTCGACCCGTATAAATACCATCCATCTGACCCACCCATCAAAACACCCACCACTTGAAGATGAAGAAGAAGAGAAGAAGAAGAAGAAGACACAAAACAAATCTCCCCCTTCCTCTTACCATCCATGAAAACCAGAGGAAAAAAACTCCAACCTTTCACTGCTATGTATCTTCTTTTAGCCTCTGATCCAAGTCAAACCCACAAACCCTCCAAGGAAAATCGCCCAAAAGTCGGAGATTTCTCTACAAACCTATGCTGGTGCATAAGATTGAACCCACCAACCCTCCAAGTAAAATCGCCCAATTAAGCTAACCCACATAATCATTCCTCTGACGAAACTGAAAACATAGGTTTGTAGAGATGAAACCAGAACCTAAATCGTTTCCAATTCGGTGATACGAAACCCAGAACCCGAAGAACTCCTCAAGAAGCTTCAAGATTTAGAATCTACTAATACCCATCTCATACATGAAGTGTCGCAGTTGGTTAGCCTCCAACGCAGATAGAGACGACGGCGGCGATTCTATACCTTCTCAGAACCAGAGGAGCGGAGAAGGAGTAGGTAAAATCAGATCTGGTTTATTCAAACCCGATTTCTCTCAAATGGCGACCCAACTCACCAATACCAACCTGAATCGAAGCTTCCAGATCGACAAGGTCGGAGAACGGAGAAGGAGGGGTCAGAGAAAGAAGGGGCGGCGGCTGGGTTAGGGTCGGAGAAGGGGGCGATTGCTGGGCTACTATCTCGCTCTCTGCTCGTACTCTCCTCGTCATCCTCCACCGTCGAACATAAGAGGTGGTGAAGAACATAAGGGGAAGAGGAGGAAGTGGAGGAGTAGAGAGAGAGAAAAGAGAGGTTGTTACCTGTTAGGGTTAGAAATGAGGTGGTGTGAGGAGAAGAAATTGTTATATATCGGTGTAATTATTTTTGAAGGTGGGAATACATATGTCTTTTCACACTTCCGTCAGTTGCCGTTAGTCACCTTTAAGTGATGAGGGTGGTTTTTGTATATCCCCGAACACGAAGGGTGTTTATGTATATACCCCATACTCGAGGGGTGGTTTTTGTGTTTTACCCTATATATAAAAGCTAGGAGGTGAGTAAAAAATCACTCTCCATATGTCATTTGTCATCCACGTCACTCTCCATATGACATTTTTCATCCACATCATGGCATACATGTCACGTGGTAGCCAATTAAAATTTGACACATAATTATATATATATATATATAATAAGTAGGATGTGTAATGCAAAATAAAGTATTAATTTACATTAATTATCAAAATTGTAACTTATTGCATTGAAGTGTCAACATTCAAAGATAAAATTGTAACTTATTTACATTAATTATTAAAATTTACATAATTATGTTATTATTTTATTATTTATAAAAAAACAACATTCAAATAAATTTAAATTATAATGGGGAGAGTAATTTTAAATTGAATATATTTTCCTATTTTCAGAGAAACAACATGTTTTTTTTTCTACTTACACACGTTTAATGAATGCACTTATTTATAAATCAAAACATATTCGTTTTATTAATTTAGCACGATATGGAAAAGATGACTATTTTTTTTAATGAGTATGTTTTAATTGAAATAAAATCATCTTTTGAAATTAAGCAATAACAAATAAATTGCTAGATTATTGTATATAGAATATACACAATATTTTAAAATATAAGAGGAGATAAATTGCTATCTTATTTGAATATTTAAATTTTACATTTAACAAGAAATGCATTGATTAAATATAAAATGTGTTCAAAGTTAAAATAAATTCTACCAAACATGCATCGAGAACAATTATGGTGTTACAAAATACTGATTTCTTTTAGTATTTGTTTAATATTTTATGCCATTTGTCATCCACGTCACTCTCCATATGACATTTGTCATTTTTTCTTTTTGAAAGTGAACCAATTCTCATTACTCAGTGGAATGAACATTTGTCATAATTACATCATAGTTACTAACCCCAGTAGGTAAACACCATATCCAAACCCTTGGGTTATCAAAATCATATCCTAATCTTGCTAAGCTATGGGCCAGTGTATTGGTTTTTCTCGAGCACCAAGTCGAACATGCCAAAGTGAATGACTTTAGAAGCATACGGCAATCTTGAATGATTTAAACCAAAAGAAGAACAAACTGGCCTAACTTCCCCCTGCACATTAAGGTTGTTGCAAATAGCCAGAAGGTCTGTTTCCACTGGAATCCTTCTAAAGCCCATCCGTCTAGCAAGCAAGATACATTCTCTCACAGCAATCACTTCTGCCATCCTTGGCGATTCCACAGCAGGAAGCGAGGCCGCCATTGCAGCGAGAACACGACCACTGCTATCACGCAAAACTAGCCCATAAGCTCCTCCTTCATCGCGATTTTTCCAAGCCCCGTCGGAGTTCAGTTTGATGATTTGGTCCGTGGGAGGCTTCCAAGATTCCCCTGTTTCTTCCCTCGATGAGATGGGTATCGTAGTGCCTACCGTGCTCACCTTCAGGTCCCCTATCCGAGCCTCCGTTAAATATTTATCGATGGCGCAGCATAAATCGTCCAGTGTATTCCGTGAGCCTTCGAACACTACCTGGTTCCGAGCCCACCAAATGACACAGATAGTGATCGAGAAAATAGCTAGCTTTGGTTCTGACAATGTGTCATAAGCCTCCTCCATCCATACCTTAACATCATCATGTTTCGTGTGATTTGAGTCTTTACCAAGCATTCTCTCCCACACTCTCTTGCTATCCTTGCAGCGTATGAGGAGATGAGCGTCCGTTTCATCGTATTTACCACATCGTTGGCATTGCAGTGGGATTTAGGCACGCCACACTGTAAACATTGCTCTCCGAGGGATAGGCAGACTCCACAATTTCATCAAACAATTCCCATTCCAGCAACTTGATTGAGCCACAGAGCCATTATTACTATTTTTTTCGCGCCGCAATTCTTCCGCTACCAAATAACCTGTCTTAACCGAATAGCAGCCCTCCTTATCATAGTACCATGCCCACACATCTATTTGACTGGTAATCGAAAGAGGTATGGTCAGAATCATCCCCACATCAACTTGAAGCAAAAGCTCATTTAGACGTTCCCTATCCCACTGTTTTGAGTGTGGATTTATCAGACTGTTTAAAGCAATGGGCACATTCCCGTGATTTGGAGAGACTACTCTGAAACTCGCCGGTCTTGGGACCCATCGATCCCGGAAGACATCGGTCGTAGCACCATTCCCAATACGATAGTACACCCCTCGTTGTAAGACCTTTCGTCCTTCCAAGATTGCTCTCCACGTTTGTGACGGGTTATGGCCCAATTGTGCCTCAAGAAATTGCATATTCGCAAAATATTTAGCCTTCAACACCCGTGCGAGCAAGGAATTAGGTTGGGATAAGATCCGCCAACCTTGTTTCGCCAACAAAGCCAAATTAAAAGAGAAGAAGTCGCAGAAGCCTAGAACCCCATCGCCTTTAGATCTCTTAATTTTCTCCCACGCGACCCAACATATTTTCTTCTCTTTCCCGTTCCTCTTCCACCAAAAATCACGAATCAAACTTTCTATTTTCTCACAAAGAGAGGCTGGTAACAGAAAACAAAACATCAAGTAGTTCAGCATTGCTTGAATAACTGCTTTAACCAATATCTCCTTACCCGCAGTGGACAAAAACTTCTCGTTCCAGCCGTGAACTTTGGCACTAATCCGTTCCAAAACACCCGAAAAAGGCGTCGTTCTATCCCTTCCAATTTTGGAGGGCATGCCGAGGTATTTTTCAAGGACTGCAACACATGGGACGCCTAACTGTCCACATAGTTGAGAGCGAGTTTCTTCTCCAACATTGCTTGAGAACATGGCGTCTGATTTGTCCAGGTTTATCATCTGACCCGAGGCGATCTCATATTCCTGAAGGATCTTAGCAAGCGCAGTGACCTCCATTGTGGTAGCTCGCGTAAAAAAAATACTATCGTCGGCGAATAGAAGATGTGAGATCGAAGGTCCCCCACGCGAAGCTTTAATCGGAGTGATGGTCTTTTTTAAACCTGCTTCAACAAGAGAGTACGACAAGCCTTCAGTGCAAAGCAAAAAGAGATAAGGTGAAAGTGGGCAACCTTGTCGTAATTCGCGCTGCGGCGTGACATCTCCCACCACCTCTCCATTTCGAACAAAAGAGAACTAACCGTAGAGACGCAACGCATAATAAGATCCACCATATTCTGCCCCATACCCACCTTCCTCATAATAGCTTCCAAATAGTTCCACTCGACCCGATCGTAGGCCTTACTCATATAGGCCTTGAGTGCCATGAAACCCGTTCTCCCTTTCATACGGCTTGTCATCGTATGAATCAACTCGTAGGCCACAATCACGTTACCCGAGATTAATCTGTTAGGCACAAACGCGCTTTGGTACAGCAAAATTAGCTGATCAAGAACAAGTTTTAATCGATTCTCCATCGCTTTCGCGATAATTTTCTAAATTACCGTACACAAGCTAATCGGGCGATAATCCGTCGGCTTTCGCGGTTGTTTGACCTTGGGGATGAGAACAATCAACGTTTTGTTGATGTTACGAACATCGACACCATTGTTGAGAACTCCTAAACAAGCTGCAGTGACACTGCCCCCGACCAGATCACAGTACCGCTGAAAAAACACCTGAGGGAACCCATCGATTCCAGGTGCCTTATATGGGCCCATCTGTTTGAGTGCCTGGAGCACATCTTCCACCGTGTAAGGATCATCCAGCAAACTCCCCTGTGCATCATTCAAAACGGTTGGGACCCTTGAAACCACCCTATGAATTTGATAATCTGTTGGCCTTTGGGAGCTAAAAAGATCTGAAAAATATTGCTGTAATATCTCAGTTACATCATCTGGGTTCTCAGTCCAGAGACCATTCTCCCCCTCCAATCCAAAAATAAAGTTCCTACGACGGCGTGAATTGGCTTTGTTATGAAAATACCTTGTATTGCGGTCCCCCATCCGAATCCAATCGATCGGTGATCTTTGCATCCAGAGTATCTCCTCTGTCTTTAGCAGCTCGTCATACTCATTCCGCAACTACTTGGATTCCTCAACAACCCAGTCGTGTTGCTGGAGGTCCGCCAACTGTCTAAGCCGCTCACGAATATATCGCAACTGTTTGTGGAAACTTCCCTGGGTCGATCGACTACACATCTTCAGTTTTTGCGCCGTGCCTTCCATGCGATCCTTGATGGTGTTTCCCCATTCCCAGCCATCTTTGATCACACCCATCGTGTCCGCACGATCCATCCATTCGGCGACGAACTGGAAACGCCGATTGCGCGATGATAGTCTCTGCAGAAGTTGCGGATTAACGTCCAGTCGAACTGGAAGATGATCTGAACGTGATGTTATTAGATGAGTGACCCGAGACCCAGTAACCAGAAATGCATCGATTAAATATAAAATGTGCTCAAAGTTAAAATAAATTCTACCAAACATGCATCGAGAACAATTAAGATGTTACAAAATACTGATTTCTTTTAATATTATTTTTTTAATACCTTATGCCATTTGCCATCCACGTCACTCTCCATATCACATTTGTCATTCACATCATGGCATACATGTCAAGTGGTAGCCAATTAAAATTCGACACGTAATTATATATATATATATATAATAAGCAGGATGTGTAATGCAAAATAAAGTATTAATTTACATTAATTATAAAAATTGTAACTTATTGCATTGAAGTGTCAACATTCAAAGATAAAATTGTAACTTATTTACATTATTATTAAAATTTACATAATTATGTTATTGATTTTATTATTTATAAAAAACAACATTCAAAGAAATTTAAATTATAATGGGGAGAGTAATTTTAAAATGCATATATTTTCCTATTTACAGAGAAACAAAATGCTTCTTTTTTTTACTACTTACACACGTTTAGTGAATGCACTTATTTACAAATCAAAACATATTCATTTTAATAATTTAGCACGATAAGGAACAAAATACTATATTTTTAATGAGTATGTTTTAATTTTGAAATAAAATAGTCTTTTCAAGTTAATCAATAAAAAACAAATTACTAAATTAGCATATATAGAATATACACAATATTTTTAAAATGTAAGAGGAAATAAATCGCTTTCTTATTTGAATATTTAAATTTTACACTTGAAAATAGATGCGTTCATTAAATATAAAATATGTCCAAAGTTAAAATAAATTCTACCAAACATGCATCGAGCATAATTAAGATGTTACAAAATGCTGATTTCCTTTAATATTATTTTGTTTAATAACATTAGTAATCTAAAATATATGTTGTGATGACACCAGGACATTATTTTTCTCAAATTGGTTACTCAAAGCACATACATTGATTTTGTATGTTATATGTTTGTTTAAATCTAACAATCATAATTTTTTTAACTATTACAAAAATGTTTGGTTTTAAATTAGTAAAGCGCTTGACATTGACTACTGCTTTTTCTAAACATGACTATGTTACTTACGTTATTTGTATAAATAAAAAATATTTAAGTTGGATTAAATTAGAAGGGGGTGAGAGCGAAGTTGAAACAACAATTTTTTTCTGCGGAAAGAATATATTTTCCTTTCAACAAAACATATGCATTTTATTTAATCGTAAAATAGGAAATAGAATATCCAAAAGTTCACAATGAGTATACCCTCCAAGTATTATTATGTTGAAATTTTATGAATAAAAAACCAAGATTTACAAACCACTTAATTTTTTGAAAATATTAAGAGGTAAATAGTGGTTCTATGTGATTGTCCAAATAGTACACTTCAAAACAAGTGCCATAAAAAAATATAAAATATTCTCAATGTTAAAACTTCATTTCATAAATTACTTAGCATGATCGATTGATTTGAACAAAACTTCAATTTGCCTTCAATCTGAAACTAAATTTTACAAATTTAAGAATGAAAACTATAAAATATGTTGTAATTACACCATGCCATTGCTTAAAGGTAACTCACGACTCACTCAACACTACCAATACTTAATTTTTATGATGGGTTTCTTCAATTTTAATTATTAAAATTGATTATATGTTTTATAAATGGGTAAAAGACAAAAACCACCCCTTGAGTATGGGGTATATGCAAAAAAACCCCTCGTGTTCGGGGATATACGAAGACCACCCTCGGAGCTAACGGCAGTTAGACTAAGAGCACCCCTCTGTTAAAGTCATGTTGAATTAAATATTTTTGTGACCATTATACCCCTCAGCCACTGCATTGTCTAAATTGCCCCTTGAAGAAACATGTATTAACAGTTTTAATATGACATTTATGCCCTTCATGAATATATCTAATTTAAACTTAATTATAGTAATATTTACATCACATTTTAACTTGCTTGCCTCAGCATATGGTCAAAATGACCGTTTTACCCCCGGATACTGTTCATCTGGACAGTTACCACCCCTGGATAGTGTTCACCCGGACAATTACCACCCATATTTTTACTGTTCATATGGACACTTTCCACCCTCAAAAAATAATCTGTTTATGTAGACACTTTCCACCCCCCATTGTCTTTGTTCTTCATGGACAATTACCACCCCTTATTAATTGTAGTTATAATCTGTTAGTGTCTTTGTTTGGTGGCAAGTGTAATGATTGAACAAACATTACATCTTCTTTTGTCCAACAACCCATGGCTCCTTATTTCTTCCAACAACTAGCCAACCTCCAACAACTACCCTCCATAATAAAGTCTTCCCTCCAATAACTTCCCTCCAATATTTTCCCTCCAAAAATTTCCCTCCAAAATTTCCACCCCAACAATGACAGTTGCTATTTATTGGCCCTCCCACAACACAATTTTTTCACTCCACTCAAATCTCTTTCTTGCTAAACTCGTGTCTTCCTTCCCCAATTTTCACCTTACACATTAAGGCAAGTTTAATTCTTCTACATACTTGTTTTTCCCTTCCATTATTTAAGTATTTTTTCCTTGTTTTCATAATAATAAGGTGTGTTTGTTGTGTAGGTACAATGTCAAGCTCAAGCAAAACAACAAAACAGATTGAAGAGTTCTTGACGTACGAGAGAAAGTTTTGCTTTTGTGAGGTGCCTCAACGGGCCGGCATACGAGTGACCGAGTCTAATGAGTACGGTAATAGGGGACGACTCTACTACGTTTGTAGGAACTATAGTTGTAGGTTGTGGGGTTGGCGCTACCCTATCGGCCACGGTGCAACGTCCTCACATTCACGTGACATCTCTGGGATGTCTGGCAGAGTTGACATGGCGCTTGCACAATTGCAGGGTTTTAACGAGAGGTTGACACGGTTGGAGTTGAAGGTACAAAACATGGCTGCAACGGACAAGCCTAATCAAGCACCGATTCTGATTTTGTCAATAAGCAATGGTGTTAGCACTTGCTGTTTTGCTAGTGAAGTAGTAACTGCGAAGAAGATGTGTTGTTTTTTTCGTAATTCACAAGTTTATGCCTACTGTTCTGTGTTATTTAAGTACTGCTTAATCAAGTTTTGTTTTTCTTATTCTGTTGCGTCTTTGATGTTAAACATCACAACTCTGTTAAGTGGTTTGCAATGTTTAAAAAGTAGTGCTCTGAAACAATTGAATTGAAATATGTCTACAACAAATAACTTGGCACCAAATATAAGGCTTTAATTGACTGCCAACAAAAGAGTGATTACAACTGAACTGTCTACATATGAAGAAACCTTCCAACACCTTAAGTGTGGAGGACACTATCTTAGCTGTACAAAAACCATCCAACACTTCACAAGTGTGGAGGACACCTACTTTAGCATTCACAAAATACATCTTCACAAAACCAACCAACACTTCAAATACCAGTGTGGTGGAAATCAGCAGCCATAAACTAGTTCAAAACAGTTACAAAATATACCAAAATATACCGACATACACATCCAATATTCTATTTCACTACAAAGACCAGTGGATGTGTATGAAAAGCCCTGTCATCCGTCAATCTACGGCTGGGAAGAACTCTGTGGTGGGACTTCAGATTTCTTGTTCTTGCTCCTAGTTACCTACAAGTAAGTAGTGTATAGAAAAATGTCATAATTGTGATGCTATCACTTATAACCACATAATAAAAAACAACATTTTAGAACTTGTTGATCCCTATAGGCAGCCAATAGCTCATAAGATTTTTTGTGGCTACCCTCCAACTCATCAATTGCCTTCTTCTTGCCCTGTACAACTGCTTCTTAGGTATCTCTTCAAGTTGATAGTTTTCTTTTAGGAAATCAGCTGTAAGAGACAATTGTGTAGATAGATGTTAGTTTGAGGAATAAAATAGGTAGTCTCAAAATAATAAAAAAAAAAATACATATATACAACATGCAGTAGTAAGAGACATGTGTGGATCTCTTCTAAAACTGTCCATCAATTTGTTTGCCATCCATGGTGCACTTGCTTCTATGTTCTTTGTGATTCTACAACATGAATCGACATCATACAAAGTCTTGATCTTGAAGGTCTTGTTGCTTTGAGCCTGCTAGCATGAATCCTCTACTTGCATCCATTATTTGCTTCTTTGCACTTGAATGTTGCCCTAGCAGGTTCATTCCATATTTTGTCTATTGCAAATCCTTGTTCAACAGCATAGTCTCTAAGTGTTTCTCTGAAATGGGCTCCATCCCTGTACACCTGCCGAACCTCCAAAATTACTTCCCCTTTCTCATTCTTTCTTGGTGGCAGACCTTCAACAGCCTTGTACATGTTACTGCAGCCCTCCTCCAAGTCACAATCATCAATTGGAGGAACCACATTATCATCTGAGTTGTAATCTGAGAGTTCATCATTTGCAGCTTCAATGTCCTCGTCCACCATCATCTCTACATCATCTTTATCAAACACTCCAGTAGGGTCCCAACCATCATTATCAGAACCTGCTTCCTCAATGTCTGAATCTGCCTTCCACTCTTCATCTTCACTACTCAGCCCATGAACATCATCAGCATCTTTGAAGTACTCCTGCTCCTCAACTGCTCTTCTTCTCCGAGTCTCGTCATCAATGGGCACAGCAGGTGGTGGTGCAACCCCATCCTCATCACTAGAGTCTGATGGGGAATCTTCCTCATTTGTCTCCTCATCAAGTAGTCTAGTGAATTGTGTCATCTTGGGGATTTCTAATGCTTTTCTTGCAGCAGCTTTAATGTCAGTCCATTTGTTATGCTTGCTCCTGATGTTGGAGGAGGTGGAGGTGTTTCTTCTCTCCCAACTCTAGCAGAAGGTGCAGGGGTGTTTTCTGTCCCAAGCTCAACATGATGTGCAGGGGTGATTTATGTCCCAATCCCAGGAGATGATGTAGTGGATTCTTCTCTCCCAACTCTAGCAGCTGCTGGAGGGGTGTTTTCTGTCCCAATTTCTACAGGAGGTGCAGGGGTGGTTTCTGTCCCAATTCCAGCAGATGGTGTACTTGGTGTTTCTGTCCCTAATCCAGCATCAGGTGTGGGGGTGGTTTCTGTCTCTGCTGCAGATGGTGCAGGGGTGGTTTCTGTCCCAATTACAGCAGATGGTGTAGTTGGGTTTTCTGTCCCTAATCCAGCAACAGGTGTAGGGGTGGTTTCTGTCTCTGCTGCAGAAGGTGTAGGGATGGTTTCTGTCTCAGGTGCAGAAGGTGTGGGGATGGTGTCTGACACAACAGAATCAACAACAAGAGGGATGATATCTGTCCCAATAGAATCTGTACTTATTTTGGGTGGAGGGGTGGTATCTGACCCAAGCACAGTAGGTGTAGGAGTGGGTGTGGTTTCTGTCACCACAGTTTCTGGCTCACATGTGTGCCATGTGAGAAGGAGTGGTGGTTCTGTATCTGGAGGAGAAGGGAGTATAGTCAAGAGAGGTTTGGCTATATCGTAGGTGATATGTATGCAAATAACATAATTCCTCCTGTGTGCCATTAACATATCGAGAAACCCCAAATCATCCTTGATTTCAATGTGAGCCCTCCATGCAAGGGGGTCTGCATACCTCACTTTGAAGCCAATTGGTCTGTTCTTTGGTAACTTGCCATTTGCTGTCTTGTTGATCAAGTCCAACAGATTTTGGAAGGAAGTATCCATATCCACAAACCCCATATGTCCAACATGCCTACCACCACAGTAGAGATGCAAATACCAAACTTGATCTTCATCTAATAACTCCAAGTTTGGGAAAGGATCCATGCCTGCAAATTCCAAATACAAACCAAATACAAACCAAATACAAACCAAATACAAATTACAAACCAAATACAAAACAAATACAAAAGAAATACAACACAAGTACAACAGAAACCGTAAATAACAAAATCTTAGTAAATATTTGAAACCAACAGTTGACATTTTTATTGCAAGTAATTAGAAACAAATACAAACCAAATACCAAATACAAAATAAATACAAAATAAATACAACACAAGTACCAAACAAACTGTAAATAACAAAATCTTGAGTCAATATTTGAAACCAACAGTTGACTAAACAAGGGTTGTTTACAAACAAACAAGGGTTGTTTATACAAACCAAATACAAAACACATTTTAATTGCAAGTAATTACAAACAAGGGTTGTTTATACAAACCAAGTACAAAACAAATACAACACAAGTACTAAAGAAACCAACAGTTGACATTTTAGATGGACTTTTAGTTGAGATAGACTAAACACATTTTGAGATCTAGGGTCAATTATGGTGGAAAAATAATACTAATCACAAACTAAGCATGCACTATTAAATGTGTACAAGTACTAATTTAGTACAAATAAACAAATTGACATTTATAGTAAAAGATGAAAAAACAACCTTTTAGATTGAAACCAATGCCAACTGTGTCCCATGAGGGTATTGAAACCCACTACTCACACATATTGTGAGTACAAACAAACAAATTGAAACCTAACACAGTTGACATTTACAGTAAATGACAAAAACCACCTTTCATATTCAAACCCACTATTCAAATATCCAGTGAGTACAATATTAAACAAGTGAACACAAAACAGATAGATTCAAAACCCACTATTCACAACATGCAACCACAGAGTTCACAGAGGGTCGGAGATTTAGAGATAAACCCAGAAAGATAAAACCTAGAACACAATTCCTAGAACAGACAATCAATTCCACATATTCACACAAAACCAACAGAGTCTTGCAATCGTTTCAGTAAAGGCTAGGCCTTTGAGGGTTCATAGAGGGTTAGAGATGTAGAGATAACCCTAGAAATCTAAACCCTAGAACACACAATCAAACCCTAGAACACAAAACAAACAGATTCTTGCAAAGGTCGAGATGGAACACAAACCCTAGAACAGACAATCAAACCCACAAAACCCATATAGCTTTAGAGTCAGAGAGAGAGAAACAAAATTGTTCTTACCTTCAACGGGCGAACCCAGATCGACCGCTAACTGAGATTAACGGTCGCGATTATCACCGGAGACGGTCGAAGAACACCCAGACTCCGGTCGGTTTTGCTTCACCTCCAACGGTTGCACCCAATCTCTCTCTCTACACTCTTCGACGGTGAACGGTGAATGAATCTGGGCAGGAGTTACCCCATCCGATTTTTTACCACTCATTTATGGTGGTGGTTGGGAGAGGATAAGGGGTAGAATGGTAATTTGAAACTACATACTTTATAATTTAATAAATGAACTCAGAATAATAAAGGGTAAAATGGTCAATTGACACTGTCCGTCAGTCTCCGTTAGCTGCCGTCCACCTCCGAGGGTGGTCTTCGTATATCCCCGAACACGAGGGGTTTTTTTGTATATACCCCATACTCAAGGGGTGGTTTTTGTCTTTTACCTTTTATAAATAAGAAAATGACTACTTAAATACACATACCTAAGCTATTTATTGCATTATTTATAAAATAAAGTACTACTTAAAGAAAATTAACAGAAAGTGGTGAATATCATTTTAAAATAAATTGTTTTTCTATAATGTATTCGTTCTTTTAATAAAAAGTACGCATTTAATCTTTTTTTATACTAAAGTAAGGAATACATGGTTCTACATATATAGTGAAAATAAGAAAATTGTTGTTTTTTTATGTACGAGAGAACAAACAAAATCTTATTAACTACTACATTTAAAATATCCACAATTCTGAAAGTAATTCAAATATCTAAAAAATGCAATAACGGATAAATAGTTGTACTAATTGACTGTCTTATTACACATCTTAAGAAGTGTAAAAATAAATACAAATAAATTCTATATTAAAAATAGAATTCTAACCAGATCTTTACTGAGAACAATTTTCATGTTACAAAAAACGTACTTATGTTAAATATTTTTTTTACAAACTTAACTATGAAGAATAAATAACTATTTTAATAGACAATTACTTATTTGTTAATACACAACTTACTCAAAATAACCATTTTTTATGTTTTTAAATTTTAATGATTAAAATTAATTGCAATATTCTTTTTATATGTAATAAGTAGGCGATTTAAAAACAAAAAACAGTAAAGCCTTAGAAATTGACTATTGTTTTTCTAAAAGAAGATACCTTAAAGAAATATTCTGAAGCAACTTACCTATTACAAATAAAGGAATATTTTTTTCATCAACTAACCACAAAGTTGTATAAATATTTTCTGTTACGATCACTTAAGTCTAAAAGTAAACCTATGCTTAATACAAAATAATATTAGTTGAAGCGTTCTGTCATGTTCCTTAAATTAATTAATTCGCATCTGGAAAATAAATTAATTGTATTATTTTCAATGTGGCAACACGATAATATTCGTGTTTACTTTTAACCACCATGATTTTGTAATAGTAAGTGCATGAGAACCCGCGCATAGCGCGGGTTAACGACTAGTATTATTTGAAGAACATGAAGCGAGACAAACTTTGGCTATTTTTTTAATTTGTTATAAAAATAGTTATTACGAAAATCCATATTCATTTCCTTCTATTTAGTTTCGACCATCTTAGGTACCTTACTCTCTCTCTCACTCTCCTTCAATATTTCCTCTTATAATTTCAATTCCATGAGAATGTCTTCTTTCGCTGTAAAAACTTAAGATTTGCTCTATCACCATAGAGGAAACCATCATCTCCTCGAATTGCTACCAATCGTCCAGTGCCAGATAGGGTTGGAATTCTAACTCTAGGAATAGAGAGAGGGAAACTTGGTGGTGCTAGAACTTGGTATCATGAGATCTCTCACCTAGAGACTAATTTAGGAGATTGTGTGAAGGAGATCAAAATTATAACCAAATAAAGAAGAGCGCAAAGAGAAGTTGTGACGTTTTCGAAGTGGAAGCAATATGGAAAGATGTACTGAGTTATCCCAAACTCATTTTTTCAAACTTATCGTTCAATATACCCGTGGAGAAAAGGAGCACATTTCTTTGCTGTAAAAACATTCAGCATGAATGAAGAAACGACACAAGTAAAAGAACGCATGATTGGACTCGTTTTGTTATAGATAGGGACAAAGTGGGTCTTGGAGCCGAAGTTTATGTCGTTTTGTTATAGATAGGGACAAAGTGGGTCTTGGAGCCGAAGTTTATATTAATGATCGGTTTCTTAAAAAATATCAGCTTAACAAAATCAACTCTGATTCAAATCAAGGTGGAGATTTATTAGAATTTGTGACTTGAATTGAAAAATCAAAGTAGGCAAAATATGGGGCGGTGGATTGTCATTCCATGTAGGCAATTGCTTTGCCTTAAAGGAAAATTATTTTCTTAATAACTTGTGAAATCCACCGCCAGCACATGCCTATAAAAAGTCTATGTTTTTTCGTTTACAACACACACACATCGGGGTTTCATTCATTGGTGATTTGAGAGCTTTTGTGCGTGTGTGTTTGGCCGGGTGGCTGTTCTGATCACGAAAACATTGTAATCGAATTCTCTTTTCAATTAAATATTGGATTCTGGCCGCGGATGTAGCTAACGCGTTTGTTACGAATTTATTAGTGAACCACGTTAAATATTTATCTATTGTTGTTGATTTCGTTTCATCGTTCTTCCTCGAACACTCCGAGGTTATAATAGTAACTTTGCCAATCAAGTCTTAAAAACTGAAACAAAACTGATAATGAAGGAAAACGAGAATACTTACACATCTGGTAATAAATGTTAAAGTGTCTATGTTCAATTTGAGCATTAGAATATGTCGAATATTAAAAAAAAAAATCTTTTCGAGCTTTGAGGAAAACGACTGCAATGGAACCGCGGAAGCATTGGAAACCTAGTTGGGATTACACGGAGAAGGAGCAGATGATAGCAGAAGCGAGCTTTCAGTTCTGTCTGATAGGTTTTTTGCGTCAGAGGAGCATATCAATGGTAGTGGGATTCATAATACCTTCACACGGATATGGAGTTGAGGTGCGGAAGTCAATATAATGGAAGTTAATTTCAATATTTTTTTATTTGTGTTCCCAGATTAGAGTTGTCTAGATAGAGTAGCGTACGGAGGAAATTGGCTTTCAACAGGAAGCTCCTCTTACTCAAACTCTCGAATCAGGGAGATGCAGTAAACTAAGTAACATACGAAAGCTTTTACTTGTGGGTACAAATTAGAAACATCCCAAATTTACCTCCTCAATATTGAAACATGGAGGACTGCGATGGCTACATTGGCTGGGGTTATTACGGCAGATGAAAAGATAGAAAGCGAAGATATGATTAATTATGTGAGGGTCTGTTGAGGAGGTTCCTTGAATTAAAAGTCAAAGGCAACTATAGAAACAAATTTGCTTGAGTTGAAAAGTCTAAAGTAGCAAAAGGTTAAGAATTAATTAGGTAACAATTGAATTAGCAATTGTTAGGAATTGTTTCCATATCAAGATTGGAAACATGGGGCTGGCACATGCACGTGGAGATTTTCTCAGTACTATAAAGTACTACTTGGGCTCCTAGTTTCATATGCAATACAAGTTGTAATTGTTCCTCTTAAGTGAATAAAGAGTGCTTTTCTGCCGTGGAGGTAGTTAGCAAATATTTTGCTAGCAAATCACGTAAAATACTCGTTGTTCTTATTTTATTCGTTCATCGTTCGTGAGGTGGTTTGTCATAACAAACTGGTATCAGAGCCAGGTTCAGCGATCCTAGGGGAGCTTAGGTTGCGGTGTTCCAAGATCAAGGTGGAGCTATAGGGCTAGGGTTTCACAATTCGTGAGATTCATAGCTACGGTTTCACGATCAAGGTGGAGCACGCGTTTGGGGGTTACGTATCTGGAAAAGGAGCTTCAGAGAAGATGACCGGAGGGATGACCAAGATAGACAAGTTCACGGGGAGAAACAACTTCAGTCTTTGGCAGATCAAGGTACGTGCTTTGTTGAAGCAGGAAGGCATCTGGTTGCCATTGGTTGAAGAGGAGGGGGTCGATACAACCATCGCTGAGTTTGAGTCTCAGCAAGAGGGGATGCAGCAGAGGGTTGCATATGGGGGTTCAGACAGTCAGAGTTCCGGCGCGATGATGGCGGCCAAGGGAAGCTACGGTAACGTCTGTTCAAACGTTAGTGAAAAGAGACGCTAGTGGACGAGAGATGAACTCAGGATCTGCAGGTTTGGCTGCAGGTGGAGGGTACTTCGGAGGATGGTCTAGTTCTCTAAGCCCCGTTGGGGGACATGAAATCCATGCTCTTGACGAGGAGGCGGATTTGGCATGGGGAGTCTCTGACGAGGGACACGACGGGCGCGCATGAGTCGTGCAAGGGGGGCGATATTGCAGGAATTCGATAGGAATTGGAGCAATTTTGCAAAACGTTGCAGGAATTCGGTGGGAATTGGAGCAACGTTTTGGGGGGTTTGTTGTAGGGACTCGGTGGGAGTCGGAACAGCAAACAAACTTGTTGTAGGAACTCGGTGGGAGTTGGAACACCAAGAAAGGGGATTCGATTGCAGGAACTCGGCCGTAGTTGGACCATCAATAGGGTTCGATTACAGGAACTAGACGGGAGTTGGAGCATCGCTGGGGGCAATCATTGCAGGAACTTGGCAAAGTTGGAGCAACTTGTGACGTGAGGGTTTCGCATACAGCTGCGAAACGTTTGGGGTTGATTATTGGAGAGAAGGATCGGTTGAGGTTCGGGTTGCTGAGATGATTCAAGTCAAGGTGGATATTTGTTGAATATGACTTGAAGTCTAAGACAAAAGTCAAAGGCGGCTAAGAAATTTAGGAAACAAATTGGGACGGCAAACTATGGCAGTTTATGGCTTGTTTCCTTATTTGTTCATAGTCGTTTAAGAATGTATTGGGCACTAAGTTGGTCATATATGTCTATATAAGGGACCTAGGTTGTGCCAAAACATTGTGGGTTGCCCCTATGGCCTTTTGGCCATAGTGTGGGTTGTATTCGTGGTGTTTCTCTCCAATAAAATCGGATTTTTTCGGGTCGTGGAGGTAGCTAGCTCATCGTTAGTTAACCACGTTATATCGGGTGTGTTCTTGTTGTTGGAATAGATGCCCTAGAGGCAATCGTAGATTTAGTATGAACAATGTTTTGGCTAGAATATTCATTTATTACTTATGGCGATATTGATTAATAGGACAATCAAATATAGACTAGTATGTGGATAGATTGATATGGAGATATCAAGTCTAACACAAGGGTATGCATTAGGAGTAATGGCATACTGGATTGACCCACGACGAAAAGGATACATTAGATTATGTGAAGTCACAATCGCTTTTCGTAGTGCTAATATTATTGCAATCCTTGGACTTGAAGTCACTAATACTCTAGTTGTGAAATATTGCGCTTTGATGTTATCAAACGTTACACCGTAACTGGGTAATCATAAAGGTGGCTATTGGGCGTGATAGGAAGCAAGCTTAGAGATCGTAGTGATGTAGATAGGATTTGTCCCTCCCACATAATGGGGGTAAATATCCACAGCCACTCGAGGGATGAGGCTTATTGAATGTCTGGCCAGACTCAGATAAATTAATATAGAGATATTAATGTTATCTGCAAGTATAAGCATATTCCCATGATCGAGGAACTATGGATTGGATATACGAGTGTGACTATTTATGTCTCGTGTCCAATCCGGATATGGAGACAAAGGGATAATGCAATATGACATATTGGACACAAAGGTTTGTCGGGATCACTGACTATTTCTATTGGTTGGGTGGCATGGATGTGTTGCTAGACACCGCTCCATGTTAGTAATAGTTACTACAAACTATATAGAAACCTATGGGGTCACACATCAAATAGAGTAGAGCTAGATTGGGATTAATTAATATGGATTAATTAATAGAAGGATCATTGTGCAACACCTTGCAAACTTAGTAGGACTAATTTGCAAGGAAGGGAATAGTTCTAGTCCTACTAGAACAAGAAAACTCTAATATGGAAACAACAAGGAGTTGTTGGAGTATATATATAAGAGGCTCTAGCTTCCTTCCCACATGAGTTATTATTAGACATAACACAAAGAGTGGGAGAGAGCAAAAGAGAGAGCAAGACAAAGAGCTAGGGCCGAAACCCTAGCCCCGTCCGCCCCCTCTACCCGACGGCAAAGAGGAGGCCGTCCCCTCCCTTGTGCCTTGTTGCTTTGTTGCTTTGATCTTCATCCCTCTTCCTCCGGGTTCAAGCTAGCACTTGTGGAGAAGGAAGAATCTAGATCTCACCTCTAGACGTGGATCAACCGTAGAGACGAGGACATCATTCTTCGTGTGATCTCACAAATCAAAAGGTACACATCTTCTATGACTCTAATCATGTTATGATGTCTCTTCCTGTGATCCTTGGTGGGATATGAGTAGGATTAATTTTGTTATTCCGCTGCGTTACCTACATCAAAACCCAACAGTGGTATCAGAGCCACAGGTCGTAGAGCATAACATGATATTATGTGTTTACGATTTAAGTTCATACACCGTATTATTGTTTATTACGCGAAAACTGAAAAATTGGAATAGTAGATGCAAGATTGAATTTGATTCAATCAAACAAGACCCAATTTAACATTGGATGTTAGAACTGGTGAGTTTAATCACATAGGATGTGAATAATTGGGTTCTTGAAAAATTAGGGTTCATGGGCACATGATTGAAAAGGGGTTTTCAATTATGGAAACAAAGTTATGGAAATAATTCTATAAGGAAACAACCTTGCTTGGGCAACAAGGAAGGAGAAAGGGGACTAGGGCCGAAACCCTAGCCGCCCGCCCCTCCCTTGCGCGCCAAGCAAGGCCGCGGGCCTCTAGGCGTGCGGCGGTCCTAGGGTTCGGGCCACTTGTTGGCGTGGGCCCTTTGGACCGTTGTAAAACCTTAGTTACCCAATTTCATTAAAATTAAACAAGCGCGTTAAAAATTGGTTTTAACTGTATTATGTGCTTTATTGCATGGTGGATGGATATGGCCTAGGATTGTGGATGTTTATTGTTTTGTGGTTTGGTTTACGGCCTGCGAGCTGATCAAATTAATGTAATAAAGTTTTACGGCCTGCGAGTCGTCTTTTTCTCCTCGACATGTGAGGCTTTTGTTATTTATTTATTCTAGATGTTAGGCTAGAATTAAAAGTATTTAGATGATAGCCAAGAACATGGAGAAGAAGACCGGAGAACCAAAGGAGCCAAAAGACATCCTTAGACGCGCAGCTATGGTGGAGCACATGGAGATGAGCTCGGCACTTTAGGGCAATTAGATATTATCATTGGCTTGATAATATCATTAGTCTAGGTGCCATATCCATGCCACGTTTTTTTTATTTTTGTGGATGTTTATTATTCATGCCTTGTTATTTATTTTGTGTGTATGGCGCTACAAGCAAAACGATAACAAGATAATAATAAACAAGGTTGGTCTTTTATTGTGGATGGCCCAATCCAAATAAGTAGACCATGTTGATAAGATCAACCAAACAACTTAAAAGAAATCCCTCAATTAAATATTGTGTTTTGCCTTCTCTTGTCAAAACACCATTCATGATCATGACCTATTAAAATTTGGGCTTGCCAAAGCAAGGCGATTTTAATTTTTCATGATGTGTTGCGGACGACGCAAGCTAGTAATGCGTGTATGTTGAAAACAAGAGGTTGGACGCAACTAGGCAAGAGTCAATTGGATTGATGAGCTTAGAGGCATGACAATTAGGAGTTATCCAATTGGATAAAGAATAAAAGGAATTTATTCACCTAATTGGACCAAGAGTTGCATGGGATGCAATTGGAATGGTTCCTACCTAAATAACCAATTCTTGGGTGACTTGCCAAAGCAAGCTCAAGAAGAAGTGAAAAAGGGATCTTGGACCCACTAGAAAGTATAAAGATATTTTCCGCTTTAATAGTGAGGGCTATTAATCCGAGAAAAATGGTGGGAGCTATATTTAATGATCTAGCCATTGTTAAATATAGTTAAATTGTTCAAAATACTAAATTGCATATTTCTCGTTTTGTAGAATTCCAAATGGCAAACAACAACGCATCGAGTTCATCCCTACGATCTGTCCTTGAGAAGGATAAATTGTCTGGAACAAATTTCCTTGACTGGTACAGAAACTTGAGGATTGTCCTCAAGCAAGAAAAGAAGCTGTACGTCTTGGACACTCCAATTCCAGACCCACCACAAGATGAGTCTCTACTAGCGGAAGTAAGGGCACGTCAGAAACATATTGATGATTCTAATGACGTGACTTGCCTCATGCTTTGCACCATGACTGGTGAGCTTCATAAGAAACACGAGAACATGGAAGCCTATGATATGATCAGACACTTGAAACAATTGTTTCGAGAACAGGCAAGGCATGAGCGCTATGAGGTGTCTAAAGCGTTGTTCAAAAGCAGTCTTGCAGAAGGGAATCCAGTAGGCCCTCATGTACTCCGAATGATCGGGTACATAGAGAACCTTGAGAGACTGGGGTTCCCACTCGGCTAGGACTTGGCGACTGATCTCATCTTGCAATCGTTTCCTGACAGCTATAATCAGTTCATTATGAACTATAATATGAATGAGATCAACAAGTCTTTGCCAGACCTATTGAACATGCTAAAGACAGCTGAGCAAAGCATCAATAAAGGCAAGGGCAAGGCCATAATGATGGTACACAAGAATAAGGGCAAGTCAGTTGCATCTACTTCAAAAGGAAAATGCAAGAAAGTTGCGAAATCCAAGGATGCCCTAAAGCTTAGTGGAGGCGTGGCTAAAGGTGAATGTCACTACTACAGCCAGCCGGGTCACTGGAGGAGGAATTGCCCTAAATATCTGGAGGATAAGAAGCTTGGAATAGTGATTCCACCACCACCAGGTATTTATGTTATAGACGTCAATCTCTCTATTTCATCATCCTGGGTATTAGATACCGGATGTGGTTCTCACATTTGTCGTAATGTGCAGGATTTGAAAAGAAGTAGAAGATTGCGAAAAGGGGAGATAGACTTGCGCGTCGGGAATGGAGCAAATGTTGCTGCATTAGCTGTAGGCGTTTATGAGCTATCTTTGCCTTTTGGAATTATTTTAGAATTAGACAATTGCTTTTATGTGCCTGCTATGAGCAGAAACAATATTTCCGTTTCTTGTTTGGACGAGAAAGGTTTTTCTATTTCAATAAAGGACAAGTGTTGATCCATTTATTTTGATAGTATGCACTATTGTAGTGCGCATTTGTCTAATGGATTGTATATCCTTGATCTAAATAATCCAATCTATAACATAAATACTAAAAGGATTAAAACTAATGATTTAAATCCTACGTATCTATGGCACTGTCGTTTAGGCCACATAAATGAGAAACGCATATCTGGACTCCATAAGGATGGACTTCTAGACTCATTTGATTTGGAATCGTATGAGACATGTGAATCTTTTTTATTAGGAAAAATGACAAAGTCCCCTTTCAATAAGAAAGGCGAGCAGACTAGTGAGTTATTGGCACTCATACATACTGATGTATGCGGACCATTCCCCACGCCTGCCAGAGGTGGTTATACCTACTTCATTACATTTACTGATGATTTCAGTAGATATGGATTTGTATACCTTATGAAGGCCAAATCTGAATCCTTTGAATTGTTCAAGGAATTCAAGATGAAGAGTATTAAAGCTCTACGATCGGATCGTGGAGGAGAATACTTAAGCCAAGAGTTTGATGAGTATCTTAGAGAGTGTGGGATAGTATCCCAGCTCACTCCACCCGGAACACCACAATGGAATGGTGTATCTGAGAGGAGGAATCGCACTCTATTAGATATGGTGCGATCTATGATGTCTCAAAAGATCTTCCCATATCCTTTTGGGGACATGCTCTAATGACGGCAGCTTTTACCATTAACCGTGTTCCATCCAAATCAGTCATGAAGACGCCATATGAGATATGGACTGGGAGGCGTCCCATAGTGTCGTTTATGAAGATTTTGGGCTGCGACGTCTATGTAAAGCGTTTACAGACAGACAAGCTCGGGCCTAAGGCGGATAAGTTTAAGTTTGTGGGATATCCGAAAGAGACTAAAGGATATTATTTCTATAACCCTACCGAGAACAAAGTGTTTGTTGCTCGGACCGGCGTGTTTCTAGAAAGAGAACTAGTCTCTAAAGAAGCAAGTGGGAGGGTTGTAGAACTTGAAGAAATTCATGAACCACGAACCACTGAACCAATAATGGAACATGAAAAGGAACCACAAGAAGTTGTGGAAGAGCCTGTTCAGGTAACACAGGAACTCCGTAGATCAGGAAGAGTGTGTCATGAGCCAGAGAGGTATGGACTTCTCGTGCCTGAGCCCGATGACGTACCACTCATGGATGATAAGCCTGCAAACTATGGAGAAGCCATGAATGGCCCAGAATCTAAGAAGTGGCTAGAAGCCATGAGATCCAAAATGGATTCCATGTACACCAACAAAGTATGGACTTTGGTGGAACCACCGGAAGGGGCTCGACCCATAGGGTGCAAGTGGGTCTTCAAGAAGAAGACCGACATGGATGGCAAGGTAGTTGCCTATAAGGGCCGGTTGGTGGCCAAAGGTTATAGACAAATTCATGGTATTGACTATGATGAGACCTTTTCACCAGTCGCCATGACTAAATTCATTCGAATCTTACTTGCTATTGCAGCATACTACGACTATGAGATTTGGCAAATGGATGTCAAAACAGCGTTCCTTTATGGGAACCTCCTTGAGGATGTGTACATGACACAACCAGAGGGTTTTGAGGATCCAGAGAATGCCAATAAAGTATGTAAGCTGCAAAGGTTCATTTATGGATTAAAGCAAGCTTCTAGGAGCTAGAATCGACGTTTTGATGACGCAGTCAAAGAGTTTGGCTTCATCAAGAACGAAGATGAGCCTTGTGTTTACAAGAAGGTTAGTGGGAGCTCTATAGTATTTCTGGTCTTTTATGTGGATGACATACTAATCATTGGCAATGATATTCCTACTCTGCAATCTGTTAAAGATTGGCTAGGAAAGTGCTTTGCGATGAAAGACTTAGGAGACGCGGCCTCTATACTTGGTATAAAGATCTATAGAGATAGATCTAAAAGGTTGCTTGGCCTAAGTCAGAGTACATATATTGACAAGGTGTTGAAGAGGTTCAACATGCAAGATTCCAAGAAGGGATTCTTGCCCATGTCACATGGAGTCACTCTTTCCAATAATGACTGTCCCTCCAACGAGATGGAGAAGGACCGCATGAGCAGGATACCCTATGCTTCGGCCATAGGATCCATCATGTACGCCATGCTATGTACTAGACCAGACGTATCATACGCGTTGAGTATGGTGAGCAGATATCAGTCCAATCCGGGTGAGAGTCACTGAATTGCTGTCAAGAACATCCTAAAGTACTTGAGAAGAACTAAGGATGTATTCTTGATATTTGGAGGAATGGAAGAGCTAAGTGTAAAGGGTTACACTGACGCAAGCTTCCAAACCGACAAGGATGATTACAGATCGCAGTCTGGATACGTGTTTTGCCTGAATGGAGGAGCTGTAAGCTGGAAGAGTTCCAAGCAAGGCACAGTTGCTGATTCTACAACAGAAGCTGAGTACATTGCTGCTGCGGAAGCGGCGAAAGAGGCAGTATGGATAAAGAAGTTTATCGCTGAGCTCGGTGTGGTCCCTAGCGTAGTGGATCCCATAGAGTTGTACTGTGACAACTCTGGGGCAATCGCACAGGCGAAGGAACCAAGATCGCACCAAACGTCAAAGCATGTACTTAGGAGATTCCATCTTATTCGTGATATGATCGATCGAGGAGATGTGAAGATGTGCAATATTACGACGGATGACAACGTGTCAGATCCGCTCACGAAACCTCTTGCGCAGCGAAAGCATGAAGGGCACGCCAGATCTATAGGCATACGAGATGCGCCAGATTGGCTCTAGTGCAAGTGGGAGACTGTTGGAATAGATTCCCTAGAGGCAATCGTAGATTTAGTATGAACAATGTTTTGGCTAGAATATTCATTTATTACTTATGGCGATATTTAATATAATGAAGTCCTTAGATAAATTGTGTTATTTATCTTAAATATCCCTAGTCCATTATATTGATTAATAGGACAATCAAATATAGACTAGTATGTGGATAGATTGATATGGAGATATCAAGTCTAACACATGGGTATGCATTAGGAGTAATGGCATACTGGATTGACCCACGACGAAAAGGATACATTAGATTATGTGAAGTCACAATCGCTTTTCGTAGTGCTAATATTATTGCAATCCTTGGACTTGAAGTCACTAGATACTCTAGTTGTGAAATATTGCGCTTTGATGTTATCAAACGTTACACCGTAACTGGGTAATCATAAAGGTGGCTATCGGGCGTGATAGGAAGCAAGCTTAGAGATCGTAGTGATGTAGATAGGATTTGTCCCTCCCACATAATGGGGGTAAATATCCACAGCCACTCGAGGGATGAGGCTTATTGAATGTCTGGCCAGACTCAGATAAATTAATATAGAGATATTAATGTTATCTGCAAGTATAAGCATATTCCCAGGATCGAGGAACTATGGATTGGATATACGAGTGTGACTATTTATGTCTCGTGTCCAATCCGGATATGGAGACAAAGGGATAATGCAATATGACATATTGGGCACAAAGGTTTGTCGGGATCACTGACTATTTCTATTGGTTGGGTGGCATGGATGTGTTGCTAGACACCGCTCCATATTAGTAATAGTTACTACCAATTATATAGAAACCTATGGGGTCACACGTCAAATAGAGTAGAGCTAGATTTGGGATTAATTAATATGGATTAATTAATAGAAAGATCATTGTGCAACACCTTGCAAATTTAGTAGGACTAATTTGCAAGGAAGGGAATAGTTCTAGTCCTACTAGAACAAGAAAACTCTAATATGGAAACAACAAAGAGTTGTTGGAGTATATATATAAGAGGCTATAGCTTCCTTCCCACATGAGTTATTATTAGACATAACACAAAGAGTGGGAGAGAGCAAAAGAGAGAGCAAGACAAAGAGCTAGGGCCGAAACCCTAGCCCCGTCCTCCCCCTCTACCCGACGGCAAAGAGGAGGCCGCCCCCTCCCTTATGCCTTGTTGCTTTGTTGCTTTGATCTTCATCCCTCTTCCTCCGGGTTCAAGCTAGCACTTGTGGAGAAGGAAGAATCTAGATCTCACCTCTAGACGTGGATCAACCGTAGAGACGAGGACATCATTCTTCGTGTGATCTCACAAATCAAAAGGTACACATCTTCTATGACTCTAATCATGTTATGATGTCTCTTCATGTGATCCTTGGTGGGCTTTGAGTAGGATTAATTTTGTTATTCCGCTGCGTTACCTACATCAAAACCCAACACTTGTGTTATTTTTTCATCTATTATCTGTTGGAATTGTGCCCTAGAGGCAATCAATTAATTGTGACAAATATATGGATTTACGATTCATTATGTTATCAATATGGAGATATGCTAACATGAATGAAGTCCTTAGAATATAAGGTGTTATATTCTTAAATATCCCTAGTCAATTATAATGATTAATGGGACAATCATCTATAGACTAGTATGGGGTTGGATTGATATGGAGATATCACGATCCAACACATGGGTATGCATTAGGAGTAATGGCATACTGGATTGACCCACGACGAAAAGGATACATTAGATTATGTGAAGTCACAATCGCTTTTCGTAGTGCTTATATTATTGCAATCCTTGGACTTGAAGTCACTAGATACTCTAGTTGTGAAATATTTCGCTTTGATGTTATCAAACGTTACACCGTAACTGGGTAATCATAAAGGTGGCTATCGGGCGTGATAGGAAGCAAGCTTAGAGATCGTAGTGATGTAGATAGGATTTGTCCCTCCCACATAATGGGGGTAAATATCCACGGCCACTCGAGGGATGAGGCTTATTGAATGTCTGGCAAGACTCAGATAAATTCATATAGAGATATTAATGTTATCTGCAAGTATAAGCATATTCCCAGGATCGAGGAACTATGGATTGGATATACGAGTGTGACTATTTATGTCTCGTGTCCAATCCGGATATAGAGACAAAGGGATAATGCAATATGACATATTGGGCACAAAGGTTTGTCGGGATCACTGACTATTTCTATTGGTTGGGTGGCATAGATGTGTTGCTAGACACCGCTCCATGTTAGTAACAGTTACTACCAACTATATAGAAACCTATGGGGTCACACGTCAAATAGAGTAGAGCTAGATTTGGGATTAATTAATATAGATTAATTAATAGAAGGATCATTGTGCAACACCTTGCAAACTTAGTAGGACTAACTTGCAAGGAAGGGAATAATTCTGGTTCATCTAGAATTAGGAAACTCTTTTATGGAAACAACAAGGAGTTGTTGGAGTATATAAAGGAGGCTCTAGCTTCCTTCCCAATACATGAGTTATTATTAGTCATAACACAAAAGTGGGAGAGAGCAAAAGAGAGAGCAAGAAAAAGAGCTAGGGCCGAAACCCTAGCCCCCGTCCGCCCCTCTACCCGACGGCAAAGAGGAGGCCGCCCCCTCCCTTGTGCCTTGTTGCTTTGTTGCTTTGATCTTCAACCCTCTTCCTCCAAGGTTCAAGCTAGCACTTGATTGAAGGAAGAATCTAGATCTCACCTCTAGACGTGGATCAACCGTAGAGACGAGGACATCATTCTTCGTGTGATCTCACAAATCAAAAAGGTACACATCTCCTATGTCCTTGATCATGTTATGATGTCTCTTCCTGTGATCCTTGGTGGGCTTTGAGTAGGATTAATTTTTGTTATTCCGCTGCGTTACCTACGTCAAAACCCAACAGTGGTATCAGAGCCACAGGTCGTAGAGTATAACATGATATTATGTGTTTACGATTTCAGTTCATACACCGTATTATTGTTTATTACGCGAAAACTGAAAAATTGGCATAGTAGATGCAATATTGAATTTGATTCAAACAAACAAGACCCAATTTAACATTGGATGTTAGAATTGGTGAGTTTAATCACATAGGATGTGAATAATTGGGTTCTTGAAAAATTAGGGTTCATGGGGACATGCTTTGAAAATGGGTTTTCCAAGTATGGAATTAATTAAACTTGGGCAACAAGGAAGAAGTTGTTTTGGAAACAACTAAACTTGGGAAACAAGTAAGAAGTTGTTATGGAAACAACTAAACTTGGGAACCAAGGAAAGAATTATTTTGGAAACAATACCATAAGGGTGTTTTGGAAACAACCCAACAAGGAAGGAATTGTTTATGGAAACAATTCCATATATTGTTTATGGAAATAATTCCATGAATTGTTTATGGAAACAATTCCATGAGGAGGTGTGGCCCATGTAGGGACCGCCCCTCTCTCTCCTTGCCTCCCAAGTAACACATGGCACAAGAGGGGCCGGCACACCCTAGCACACGGCCTAGCCGTGTGGGCTAGGGGCCGGCCGGCCCGGGCCTAGTGTGGCGGTTCCTTGGTTGGTTTCGGCCATTCTTTGGTAAATCCTTTGGACCGTTGTGAAACCCTAGTTACCCAATTTCATTAAAATTAAAAAAGCGCGTTAAAAATTGATTTTAACTGTATTATGTGCTTTATTGCATGGTGGATGGATATGGCCTAGGATTGTGGATGTTTATTGTTTTGTGGTTTGGTTTACGGCCTGCGAGCTGATCAAATTAATGTAATAATTAATTAGGTTTTACGGCCTGCGAGTCGTCTCTTTTCTCCTCGACATGTGAGGCTTTTTGTTATTTATTTATTCTAGATGTTAGGCTAGAATTAGAAATATTTAGTTGATAGCCAAGAACATGGAGAAGAAGACCGGAGAACCAAAGGAGCCAAAAGACATCCCTAGACGCGCAGCTATGGTGGAGCACATGGAGATGAGCTCGGCACTTTAGGGCAATTAGATATTATCATTGGCTTGATAATATCATTAGTCTAGGGGCCATATCCATGCCACGTTATTTTCTTTTGTGGATGTTTATTATTTATGTCTTGTTATTTATTTTTGTGTGTATGGCGATACTAGCAAAACGTTAACAAGATAATAATAAACAAGGTTGGTCTTTTATTATGGATGGCCCAATTCAAATAAGTAGACCATGTTGATAAGATCAACCAAACAACTTAAAAGAAATCCCTCAAATAAATATTGCGTTTTGCCTTCTCTTGCCAAAAACACCCTTCATGATCATGGCCTATTAAAATTCGGGCTTGCCAAAGCAAGGCGATTTTAATTTTCCATGGTGTGTTGCGGACGACGCAAGCTAGTAATGCGTGTATGTTGAAAACAAGAGGTTGGACGCAACTAGGCAAGAGTCAATTGGATTGATGAGCTTAGAGGCATGACAATTAGGTGTCATCTAAAGGATAAAGAATAAAAGGGATTTATTCGCCTAATTGGACCAAGAGTTGCATGGGATGCAATTGGAATGGTTCCTACCTAAATAACCAATTCTTGGGTGACTTTCCAAAGCAAGCTCAAGAAGAAGTAAAAAAGGGATCTTGGACCCACTAGAAAATATATAAAATATTTTCCGCATTAATGGTGAGGGCTATTAATCCGAGAAAAATAGTGGGAGCTATATTTAATAATTTAAATCCTTGTTGAATATAGTTATACGTCACAATGCTTTGCATAATCCTATAAGTGTTGAATACCCATCGCATTAAACAAACAAACGCGACTTTATGTCCATGAGATGGACAAGATGTCTGGAATCTATTTTCTAGATTGGTATAAAATCGAGAATTGTTCTCAAGTAAAGGAAATATGTTGTACATTGTAGAGCATAAATTTCTCTTCCCACCAACTACCAAAACGCACTAAAGCCTTATGGAAGGAACATCAAAGAATGGTTCTTTGGATGTAACTTGTCTCATGTCAAGCTCCCATGGACTCTGAGCTTTGGAAGCAAGATGAGAAATATGGAGGCATGTGATATGATCATACGAGCTTG
The DNA here is from genome assembly GCA_023055425.1 of Linanthus parryae. Lineage (NCBI taxonomy): Eukaryota > Viridiplantae > Streptophyta > Magnoliopsida > Ericales > Polemoniaceae > Linanthus > Linanthus parryae. The sequence goes on from JALGPY010000002.1 coordinate 79,090,768, forward strand.
TCATGAAAGGCTTGAGGTGTTGCTCCACTTTGCAATCTCTTGCTTAGCACTCGTCATGGTCAAGATGGAATAAGTTCGGGTTTGCCAATGCAAGGCGACTTAGTTCATCGAGATATGACGCGACGACACAAGTCAGTAATGTGTGGCTGCTGAAGCAAGAGGTGAAGCGCAAACTAAACTAACTCAATAGGATTGAAAGCTTAGATATTGGGAGTTATCTATAAGATAGATAAAGAATATATAGTTATTCTCCCAAGTGGACCAAGAATTGCATTGGATGCAATTACAGTTTTGTTTTAAAGTTGATTTACTCAATATGATTGAAAAATCACTAAACAAAACACTCATAATGGGCATGGGCAAAAACTGTTAATAGTTAACAGCATGGGTAAGGGCAAATGGTTTGCGCCGAACCCATGAGTATAAAGCAAGCCTGTTGCTAAAACCAAGTTGCCTCGAAGTCCCATAGGTGGTGTAGAGGAAGAGAGACTACCCAAAGTACATGGAAGTAAATAATAAAGGAATTATGAATTCCGACTTGGGTATTTTATTATAAAATTCAATGTGTCTATCTCATCATCAAGAGTATATGATACTAGATGAGGATCTCACATTTATAGAAATGTGTAGGATCTCAACAGACGAAGACAATTGGATAAGGAAGAAATTATCCTACACGTGGGGCTATGAAGCAAAGGGTTGCTGAAAAGCCGTAGGGAATTATTTCTACCTTTCAGAAATTTTTCATGAATTAGACAAAAGGGATAATGTCTCTGCTATGAGTAGGACCATTATCATAGTTTCTTGTTTGGACAAGAAAGCTCCTTATCATAATGAAAGGACAAATGTTGTTCCATTTATTATGGTATGCATTATTGTAATGCAATTTTGTCTAAGTGGATTCTATATCCATGATCATGATAATTTCATCTATAACATTAATACCTAGAGGTTTGCATATAATGATATATACTTCACTTATTTAGCATTATCGTTTAGGCTCATAAATAAGAAATACATATCTAGAACTCCATTAGGATGGATTTCTGGAACTCATTTGATTATTGAATCATATGAGACATGTAAGACTTATTAGGCAAGGATATGATCTTTTGGGAATCATACATATTGATGTATGAAGGCCGCTAAGCACAAATACTAAAGATGGTTTTAGTACTTCATCATATTTACTGATAGGATCAGAGAAATATGAATTTGTGTATCTTATGAAGAAACAAATCAGAATCCCTTGAATTGTTCAAAGTATTTAGGAATGAAGTAGAGAACCAACTTGGCAAAAGTATTTAGACTCTATGATTGGATCATAGAAGAAAATACTTGAGCCAAGAGTTTGACAAGAATCTATGGGAGTATTGGATATGATCCAAAACTCGCTCCACCTAGCACGCCACATGGGTTTTGGCGTGTCTAAAAGGAGAGTTCGAACCTTGTAGGACACGGTTCGGGCCATGATGAGTCAAACAGAACTTCCAGTTTACTTTTAGGGGCTATGTTCTAATTACAGCAAATTTCACCCTTAACCTTATTCCATCAAAAACGGATTATGAAAAACACCATATGAGATATGGACTAGGAAGTGTCCTAGTATGTCATTCATAAATATTTGGGGTTATGATGTTTATGTAAAAGAGTTTACAAATAAACTTGGACCCAAGTCGGATAAATGTTTTGTGGGATATCCTGAAAAGGATATTATTTCTACAACCTAATCGAGAACAAACTGTTTGTTTCTCGAACCACCGTGTTTCTAAGAAGAGATTGTCTCTAAAAAGAAACAGTGGGAGGACAGTAGAACTTGAAAAGTTCAAGAACCACAATAGAACATTAATCCGTTTGATGGAACATGAGCAGGATCACAAGGTGTTGTTGAGCAACCTACTCAGATAACACAAGAACCTCGTAGGACAGGTAGGATATGTCAAGGGACTAGAGAAATAAGGATTTCTCATAACCCGTGATATATTGCTCATCGAGATGAGCCTACAACCTATGAGAAGGCCACGTGTGGGCCATACTCTCATAAATGGCTTGGAGCCATAGGATACGATATGGAATCCATGTATACCAACAAAGTATGGACTTTGGTGGAACCACCTGAATGGGTAGGACCCATAGGGTGCAAGTAGGTTATGAGGAAACCGACATGGATGGTAATATGATTACTTTTAAGGGACAACTGGTTTGAAAGGGTTTCATGAGAATCCATAGTATAGACTATGACGAAATATTTCCCCAGTTGTGATGCTTAAATCCATTCGCATCTTGCTTGTAGCAATCTGTTTATAGATTGAGTCAAGACTCTTGGAGATTGGATTCTTCGAACTTATGATGCAATCAAAGGAGTTTGGTTCCATCAAAAATTGAAGATGATACTTGTGTCTACAAGAAGGTTAGTGGGAGCATAGTTAAATTTCTGGTCTTGTATGTAGAGACATATTAATCACTGGGAATAATGTCTCTAATCTGCAATCTATTAAAGATTGGCTAGAGAAATTGATTTCCAGTAATTGAATTAGGCGAGACAATCTATAAAATCTATGGAGATAGATTAAAGTAATTGTTCAGCCTGAGTCATGGTACATATATTGACAAGGTGTTGAAATGGTTCAACGTGAAAAGAATATTGATTCTTACCCATGTCACATGGAACTAGTCTTTGGAAGGCTAATTGTCTTACCAATTAGATTGGGAATGGACCGTATGAATTAGATTCACGAGATACGCCATGAGATGTACTAGGCCAGACGTGTCATAAAGCATGACACAAAGATACCAATCCAAGTGAGGTGTCACTTGATAATTATCAAGATTATCCTTAAGTACTTGAGAAGGAATAAATGATGAACTCTTGATTAATGGAGGATGGGAAAATGTTTACTGTAAGGGGTTACAGTGATGAGAACTTCCATCTGACAAAGAAGATTTCAGATTATAGTCGAGTTTTATGTTTTATGCTAGAGGGAGTGACTGTGAGCTGGAAAGGTTCCAGGCAAGATTCAGTCACTGATTCTAACATAGAGGACTGAGTAAATTAATGCATAAGATGCATTTATTCAGAATATTCAATCTCAATCAAATTGTTGATGGAGGAGATGTGAATATTTGCAAGGTGTCACGATATGTCTCGCCCCTACGCAGTGTAAGCGTGGAGGACCGGGCTAGATCAATAGGCATATGATGCAGGAGATTGACTCTAGTGCAAGTGGGAGACTGTTGGAATTGTGCCCTAGAGGCAATCAATTAATTGTGACAAATATATGGATTTACGATTCATTATGTTATCAATATGGAGATATGCTAACATGAATGAAGTCCTTAGAATATAAGGTGTTATATTCTTAAATATCCCTAGTCAATTATAATGATTAATGGGACAATCATCTATAGACTAGTATGGGGTTGGATTGATATGGAGATATCACGATCCAACACATTGGTATGCATTAGGAGTAATGGCATACTGGATTGACCCACGACGAAAAGGATACATTAGATTATGTGAAGTCACAATCGCTTTTCGTAGAGTTAATATTATTGCAATCCTTGGACTTGAAGTCACTAGATACTCTAGTTGTGAAATATTGCGCTTTGATGTTATCAAACGTTACACCGTAACTGGGTAATCATAAAGGTGGCTATCGGGCGTGATAGGATGCAAGCTTAGAGATCGTAGTGATGTAGATAGGATTTGTCCCTCCCACATAATAAGGGTAAATATCCACGGCCACTCGAGGGATGAGGCTTATTGAATGTCTGGCCAGACTCAGATAAATTAATATAGAGATATTAATGTTATCTGCAAGTATAAGCATATTCCCAGGATCGAGGAACTATGGATTGGATATACGAGTGTGACTATTTATGTCTCATGTCCAATCCGGATATGGAGACAAAGGGATAATGCAATATGACATATTGGGCACAAAGGTTTGTCGGGATCACTGACTATTTCTATTGGTTGGGTGGCATAGATGTGTTGCTAGACACCACTCCATGTTAGTAACAGTTACTACCAACTATATAGAAACCTATGGGGTCACACGTCAAATAGAGTAGAGCTAGATTTGAGATTGATTAATATATATTAATTAATAGAAGGATCATTGTGCAACACCTTGCAAACTTAGTAGGACTAATTTGCAAGGAAGGGAATAATTCTGGTTCATCTAGAATTAGGAAACTCTTTTATGGAAACAACAAGGAGTTGTTGGAGTATATAAAGGAGGCTCTAGCTTCCTTCCCAATACATGAGTTATTATTAGTCATAACACAAAATTGGGAGAGAGAAAAAGAGAGAGCAAGACAAAGATCTAGGGCCGAAACCCTAGCCCCCGTTCGCCCCTCTACCCGACGGCAAAGAGGAGGCTGCCCCCTCCCTTGTGCCTTGTTGCTTTGTTGCTTTGATCTTCATCCCTCTTCCTCCAAGGTTCAAGCTAGCACTTGATTGAAGGAAGAATCTAGATCTCACCTCTAGACGTGGATCAACCGTAGAGACGAGGACATCATTCTTCGTGTGATCTCGCAAATCAAAAAGGTACACATCTTCTATGTCCTTGATCATGTTATGATGTCTCTTCCTGTGATCCTTGGTGGACTTTGAGTAGGATTAATTTTTGTTATTCCGCTGCGTTACCTACGTCAAAACCCAACATTATCATCGTTCTAAGCTAGGTCCAGATCTTAACAAACTGGTATCAGAGCTCTGAAACAGGAGTTTTGTTACAAAAAACTAGTATCTCCCTATCAGGCCGCTATATCTAGTTCTGAGTCAGCACAATGGATTGCCGCAATGTGAGAAGAGATGGAGTCTCTTAGAAAGAACTCAACTTGGGAGCTTGTTAAATTGCCAGCGGGAAGGAAGATAGTCAGTTGCAGGTGGGTTTTCAGAAGAAAGGAAGGAACTGCATTTGGAGAGGGCATCAAGTATAAGGCAAGGCTAGTTACAAGAGGGTTCAGTCAGAAAGAGGGAGTTGACTACAACGAGATCTTCTCACCGGTGGTCAGACAAACCTCTATCCGGGTGTTACTAGCTTTAGTGGCACACCACGACCTAGAGCTTGAGCAATTGGATGTCAAGACAGCTTTCCTGCACGGAGAGTTGGAGGTGGAGATATACATGAGCCAATCGGAAGGGTTCCAAGTTCCCGGAAGAGAGAACCACGTGTGCAAGCTGAAGAGATCTCTCTACGGACTTAAGCAGTCACCGAGGCAATGGTACAAGAGGTTTGACAGCTTCATGTTGAAGATTGGTTACCACAAGTGCGAGTATGATTGCTGCGTGTATCACAAAGAGTTGCATGGTGGATCACGTATTTACCTAGTTCTATATGTGGATGATATTCTGATTGCAACTCGGGATATCAAGGACATCATAGAACTGAAGAAGTCCCTTAGCGCGGAATTTGAGATGAAGGATTTGGGAGCTGATCGGAAAATATTGGGAGTTGAGATCTATAGAGATAGGAAGAAGAAGAAGCTTTTCTTATCACAGAAGGGATACATCAAGAAGGTCTTAGCAAGATTTGGAATGTTATCAGCTAAAGCTATAGATACTCCTATGGCAACTAACAGCAAGCTAGGAATGTACACCGTTCAGACCGAGGAGGAGAAGGAGTACATGTCCAAGGTTCCATATGCTAGCGCAATTGGAAGTCTCATGTATGCTATGGTCTGTACTCGACCGGACATAGCATTCGCTGTCAGTATGGTTAGTCGCTTTATGGCTCATCCGGGTAGGGACCATTGGCAGGCGGTGAAGCGGATATTCAGGTACCTTAAGGGTACGTCAGACATTGGCCTATGTTATGGGGCTAGTGAAGACATCGTGGTAGCTGGTTTCTCGGATGCGGACTATGCAGGGGATATTGATAGTAGAAGATCAATGACATGCTATGTATTTGCTCTGGGAGCATCTGTTGTGAGTTGGAAGGCGACGCTACAGCCGACGGTGATTTTGTCCACCACGGAGGCGGAGTACATGGCTCTAACGGAAGCAGCAAATGAGGCAACTTGGCTAAAGGGAATGATCAATGATCTAGGGCTACATCAAGATCAGGCGATAGTCTACTGTGATAGCTTGAGTGCGATTTTCTTGACTAAGGACCGGGTTCATCATGAAAGTACCAAGCATATCGACGTCAGATATCATTTTCTGAGAAACGAGAGCAGGATCAAGGTGATGAAGGTGGGGACTGCTGACAACCCCGCGGATATGTTCACCAAGCCGGTTCGGGAGAGCAAGTTCCAGCATTGTCTGGAATCTCAACATCTTGAGCCAGTGAGGCCCTTAGGGGCCATGTCGGACCCGGTGGGGTCCAGTGAGTCTCTGTGACAAGAGACAATCGGGTGCGGAGAAGACCTAGCTTTGTTTGCGAGAAGAGGAGCAGCTGCTGTTGACGAGAGAATTCAAGTCAAGGTGGAGATTTCTTGAGGAGGTTCCTTGAATTAAAAGTCAAAGGAAACTATAGAAACAAATTTGCTTGAGTTGAAAAGTCAAAAGTAACAAAAGGTTAAGAATTAATTAGGTAACAATTGAATTAGCAATTGTTAGGAATTGTTCCTCTTAAGTGAATAAAGAGTGTTTTTCCGCCATGGAGGTAGTTAGCAAATATTTTGCTAGCGAACCACGTAAAATACTTGTTGTTCTTCTTTTATTCGTTCTTCGTTCGTGAGGTGGTTTGTCATAAAAGGGTCATAGGAAGATTCCTCATTGTTGAACCGCTGCGAAGAGAAGTACACCTAAGGGCCAAGAAAGAGACTATGTGGCTGGACTTCATGTAAGAAAAGATCCCAAATATGTGTGAATTGTGCGGGTGTGTCATGCACAACGTGAACCAATGTGAAATAGTGCCAAAAGATATGCAACTGGCTCTTGTGCTACTCAAATCAGAAGAACAAGTCAGGAACGGGCACTCAAGATCAGAACATAGACAGAAGCAACAAAGAACGCATATACAAGGGAAGATGGAATGGAGATGGACAAAGAAACAGCTCGGGAATCACTACCCCCAACAGAGTCTGTCAACAATTAGAGAACCAATCACAACATATTGCAAAAAGGGAGGTAAACAAAAACTTAGGCAATCGTTGAAGTGCCAATTTGGGATCCGGCGGATACTAGGACAACAAAGTGGGGGATCGGATTTGCTACTGTTCTTATCCGTACGGTGATGGTGCAGTTGGGATCGAGCGGCTATGATGCCGCCGCGTGGAAGTTAAGAAAGAACAAAATCACATAGTATCACGTCTCCTATCTGCAGCCACGCGCAGCAAGACCTGTCTCTCTCCTCATTCTCTATCTCGTTGCTGCTTCTTCTCCATTGAAAATTATCGAATTAACCACTGATATTGGTCGCCGGTAATGAATTTTCTCCCTATCGAGTCGCAAGTTTGTTGAAAGCGATCTCAAACGCAATTCAACTACTAAAACATGGTCACATATTTAACTATTGGAAATGGTGAGGTTCGTCGGAATAACCCACTGAACCGAACAACATCACTATAGAACAATCACCAAATCAATTGAGTTACACCTGCAGATCGTTTCTTTTCATTTAACATATCTTTGAACTAAGATTGGATTGTTAAATCTGGTCTTCCGAGTATAAGAATATTGGGTTTGTCTTGTACTTAAGAACTTTCGTTTCAAAAAGAAATTTTGTTCAGAAATCAATGGATTCTTCTGGTCACGGGAAGGAATTGATTTGAGGATTTAGATTTCCAGAACTGGAATGTGGAATTTTCATTCCTAGATCCGAGTTTGGAGAAGGAGGGGAACTAGAGGAGAGAGAAAAGTTAAGACTGTAGAAGAAGATGAAAGCGCGTGAGAAAACTATGAGAGTCTTTATCCGATAAAAGCTGGGTAGTCTTTAACTTCCACGCGGTGGCATCATAGCCGCTCGATCCCAACTGCACCATCACTGTACCGATAACAACAGTAGCAAAGCCAATATATAACGATCAAGCAATTATTAGTAAAATTCTTTACGTGGGACCGAGTGAGATGAGAAACATAGTGAAGGACCCGTTAACGAAGGATACACCCGACAATTTAACCCAACAAGGTGCATTCTCCAAACTCGATCAAAGAAAGGATTCAGCAATTCAATGCTACATACAAAGCTCCTGTTGGTAACCTTAAGGAGCAAGCCTGCATGAAAACGAATGAAAGCAAAACACGAAGGTTCTACTACAGTCCACCCCGAAATCAGACTGTGGACGGGTCGAGCCACAAGAAATGCAAACAACTTTTTTTAGGGCGAACTAGAGATACTCCAATGTTGATTGATGGAAATGAAACGGAAGTTTGGGAATCTTAAAAATCCTCAAATGCGACATTGGCGGTGGCTGCGGAGCACTAATGAACCATCTATAATATGACTGCAACATGGTCAGACTGGTTGGGTTGACATTCCTGTCGTAGCCAAGCTCGAGTTATGCCAAGGATTCCCAAGCCCGAGTTAGGAATGTTACCACCCCGCCCAAGATCGAGGTCATGAATATCATTTCACGCTTGGGCTGAGTTCGGGTTAGCCATTGAACTTCTTGAAGTTGGCTTGATAATCACTTTAAGCTCAAGTAGAATCGTCTCGTTCTTAAAATTGGTTTTGTAATATAATAGAAGAGATTGAAAACATTCAAAATATCTTTCCTCAAAAAAAATGGTATTCATAACAAAGTTAGTTACTTTAGGTTAAAAAACAATGACTATATTAATAGATCAAATTCACAAATTATCAATTTGAAAGTATCCATCTAGTTTATCAAACTACTATTAAACTAACACAGACGTCACCTAGAACCCCAGCCAAGGAACGGCAGCATCTGGAGCAATTCTCAGAGATACCACCGAAGTCTTCATCGCTGGTAAAGCCAAACAAATCCCCTTCGTCATCTCTCCAAAAGCTGCTGAAACCGAAGCAGTGCTTGAAGGAATCAAATTAGCTATGGAGATGAACATGCAGAGGATTTGGATTGAAACGGACTCTCTCTCTCTACCTTCAAAGCTTTGAAAAGTGGAGATGGTAGAGAGAGAGACAAAGACGTTACAGAAATCGGTAGAAGCCTCGAGGAAGGCAAGGAGCTTCTAGAGCAAGTGGAGAGTCAAGTGATCCACATTTCTCGCAAATGGAATGAACTAGCTGACCAGAGAGCTAAAGCCGGGTTGGGCCTTAGAATAAATGGTGAATTGATTTGGGCCGAGCCACCACCGGCTTGGGCCGTTGATTTAATTTTTGCAAATGTATTGGGTCCTTTTACCCCAACAGATTATTAATCCAATGGAGTTTTCTAAAAAAAAAAACATTGAAAAAGAAAACAAATTCATTTCAAGACAAAAGTAATGTAGAAGAACACCACCAATACTTTTTGAGAAATTGTCTTGTAACCCGGGACCTCACTTTTTCAGAAATTGTCTTGTTGTCAACCGGGTTTGAACTCGGGACCTCATGCAGGGGCTTCCAACGCTCGGCCCTGATTACCCTTACTTGAGCTACCACCCTAGCTGCAACACCACCAATACATAAAAGACCAGTAGTAAGTCATTTCAAATATGATATTTAATTATTTGTATGTAGTGTTTATCAAAGTTCGACCATTCATGTTTCTCAGAAAAAAATGGACATTGTCATTCAATATTTACCCTTATTATGATTTACGTTGATAAATTTTATCAAAGTACATTTAAGTTACAAAAGCATGCGCCAAAACCCTATATTGATACGGCTGTGGTTCAGTTTTGTGTGCAGCCCGTCCAAATTGCAACCCTAATTACGATTGGGCCTTTAGAGTTAAAACTTCACGCAGGCTTGCCCAAGAGAAAACCCCTCCATTCATCTGGGTGAAACGGAGAAGAAAGCTCGAACTTCTTTTTTTGCCTCGATCAACAAGCGGTCAGTTCTCAAATACTATCACATAACCGAAGTTCTTTTTAGTCAATTAGCCATTGTTGGACCTCATACTGAATTGTGCTGAAATAGATCGATTAGTAGTAGTAGTAATATTCATGGATACTTCTGCCAATTTAAGCAGCTCTTGGAGAAGAAGAAGAGAAAGATGGTTACCTGAAAACCTCATAATGGACATCCTCATGAGGCTGTTAGTCAAGAGTTTGCTCAGACTCAAGTGCGTCTGTAAAGTCTGGTACAAATTAGTCACATCGCATTATTTCATCACCTCGTACAATACAAACCACACTCTCCAGAAGAAAGTAGTGTCTCTGTACTGTGAATTTAACGCGAGAACCATGTTTGATGCCCAATCATTGGAACTAAATATCCCTACTTATGTAGAGTACTTGAGATTGGTAGGTTGTTCTTATGGATTAGTTTGTTTTTCACTCAATTCAGCACAAAATAGGTTTGTGGTTTGGAACCCTGCCACAAAATCATTTAGGCAAATTAGCAACGCTGGCCTTCGCGTGAACATACCGGCTCCCAGTGGGCGTTCTACGTATTTGTGTTCAGGGTTCTGTTTTGATCCCATTGCCAACTCCTTTAAGTTGGTGCGGATATATTTTACTCCCACTATCAGAAGACACTTAATGCGCAGTGTGGAATTTGATATGTTCAGGTCAAGTTCCAATTCATGGACAAGAAAGAGAGTAGATTTCCCGTGTCAATTCTACACGCGCGGTCAGATCACCGAGGTGGTTACGAGTGCGATGAGGTATATTTATTGGGGCATTCAGTTCGATGATCTTAAAGAAGGTATATATGAGTACTACATTCTATGTTTTGACATAGTTAATGAGTTGTTTACACGGATTGAGTTACCCTCGGATGAGCGCTACAAATATTGTTTCCCGCTTACTGGTTACAGAGAATCTCTTGCCGTATTGGTCGACAAGGGGACTTATCCCAACCACTGCTTTGATGCGTGGGTGATGAATTATTGCGGAGGCATCAATGGATCTTGGTCTAAACTGCTCACTTCTGTACCAAGATTAAATATCGGGTATCCAGTGGGTTTTTTAAGCAAGGGTGAAGTTGATTGGGTGGTTATGGTCGGCACTGATTACCGCTTGTACAATCCGGAGACTGGTGAGACCAAGGCATTTTCTGGGTGTGATTATTGGTTTAATTACTTTCTATACCGTGAAAGTCTTTCTTCAGTTTATTGATCCGCAAAATAAGCTGATTTCGGTTTGTTACCATTGGTACTTCACTTGATCAATCCGCAAATTCTGTCTTATAGCCACTAAAGTTAACCCTTTAAGCTGGAGCTTGCTGCAGACTGCAGAGGGGTACCAGGTAACTTATATATACATAATTTTAGTTAAGAAACGTTGTTATGTTTTCAATCCCCAATGTTTTAGCCATGTTTATGTTTCTGGATCGTATTGTGTTCCTGTACGGTTAGAACCATCGCATCTTCGTAGACCTCATGGGCGAACCCTTGTTTTGCAGTGGGCCAAGAAATTTATGTCCCGGCTCCATTCAGAGTCATGGTCGGTTTGACAACCGAGCTGAAAGTCTCCTCACAATCGATGCAAACCATCTGGGACTTCCCATTAGCTACCAATCGCGCCTTATAGCGCTGCAGACTACCATCAGCGCGAAACTTGTGACGAAAGAGCCACATAGATCGCAGAACATTAGCCCCTGCCGGGCGAGGAACCAGATCCCAAGTGTGGTTCGTAACCATAGCTCCAAACTCATCATCCATGGCCGCTTTTCAGTGAGGATCGGACAAGGCTAGGATGGGGGATTTGGGAAGGGGCGAGATGAGATCGGGTGGCTGGGCCGCTAAAGTGAGACGGGAGACTGGTTTGACAATGCCGTGCATGGATCGGGTGGTCATCTGAGGAGAGGTAGGAAGATGGGAAGTAGCCACTGGGCTTGGGGTGGGTGACTCAGTTGAGTCAGGCAACACAGGCACATATGGTACAGTAGGAGGGCGAGTGGACACAGACCGACGGACGTAGTGCTGAGGAAAGGGTTCTACTAGGGTCCGGGACGGGGTAAGCTGTGTAGGTGCCCTAGGAGGTGTGAGTGGGTATGGGGGTGTCGGAGCAGCTGGTTGACCACCTCATGTCCCCGATCTGCGAAGTCCGTTCCTGCCATTCCCATTGCGTCGCTGTCCGCCGCCATGGTTCCCATTCCCGCCACTGTGGTTGCCGGGCTGAGGAGAAGTGGCATTCGGCTGTCGGTTCGAAGGAGTCGAAACCAACACCTCATGCGGGCTAGGATGGACCGGCTCCTGTCGAGCAAGAAGGCGCTCTTGTAGTCGGAGCATGGAAACAGCTGATAGATACTCCGGAGTGGGACGAGTCTGATGGATGATCATGGCAACCCCGGTATATGCAGGAGAGAGGCCATTGGTGAGCTGTATAACCAACCGCTGGTTCGAGACTGCAGTGCCGACATTCCCAATACGATCCGCCAAGTTCTTCAACTTGGTGCAGTAGTCGTCGAGAGACGAGCAATGGTCCATGCGCAGATTGACAAATTCTAATTCCAATTCTGCTAGTCGAGAGCCCTGATTTTCGTGAAAGAGATTCTCCAACTTCAACCACGCTTCTCTAGCAGTCTGGCCCCGAGTAAGGATAGCGAGTGCCAAGTCATCACTAATCGTTTGGTAAATCCAAGAGAGGATTACCGAATCAATAGAGCTCCAGAGGGGATCACTGTCAGCAGGTGGCGGGTCTTTGTCGAGATGATCCGACACGCAAAACGAGTGCGTTTGGATGCGAAAAAATGTAGCCCAGTGATCATATTGGACTTTGTCATTGTCCAGGGTGAAACAAACGCGCTTCTCAATGTTGTTAACAAGGAAGACGGGGTGGAGGGGCTCCTTGGTGTTACCGGAAGAGGCCGTGTCGGTGGTGGAAGACATGGTGCAGGTTAGTAGCTAACTGGTGCTGCGGAAGCTAAGTGCTACTGCTGGAGCCGAGCCAAAACACACACAAGCCGAGCCAGAAAGCAACAGAAGCCGAATAAAGCAACAGGAGCCATGTAGAGGAGCCGAGCCGGAAGGAGGGCGTCGATTTGAGCCAAGCTGGACGCGGAAGCCAAGCCGGACGCGTCGATTTGAGCCGATCGCGGGGAAGGAAGCCGACGGGTAAGAAAAATGGCTTCGGAAGCCGATAAGGTGAGCCGGACGCGTTGGCAAACGGCTTCGGAAGCCGAGTAAATGAGAGCCGGCGCGTGGACCGTCTGACGCGGGGAGCGGGAACAACGAAGGCGCGTGCGGGAGCGTGTGACTTCCGTTCGCAGAGGAGTCGATCGGGAGGAGGTCGCCGTCACGGTGGGAGTCGATTTGAAGTACAAGATCTCTGTCTTCACAACCGGATAGGAACCACGGTGACTTGCAGAGAATCGACGGGGAAGCAGATGGAGCGGAAGCACGGTGACCTGCAGAGACAACCTTACGTGAGCGGACGCAGATGATAGCGGTCGTCCGAGAGGGAGGACGACGACCACCTGTGTTGGCGTGAGGCCGGCGACGGGAGGGTGAATACAGAGACTAGGGCTCTGATACCATGAAAGGTGAAGAAATCTTCCGTGCCTTCTTTATTGATTAGTCGCCTTTAAATATGTGATTTACAACACTAATTACAAATTTGCACTAAACTAATTACAAATTAGTCCTACAACTATTAATGTCATGGAGACATTCATTATTATTCTGGCAAAGCTATTAATTTGCTGTACCCATACTCTTGTTCTTCATTGTGTTGATCGGCAGTAGTACATTAGTACACAACTGTTGAGGCAAACTATGTTTTAATTTCATTAAGTGCAGCGATTAGAAGTATTCTCCTTCGTACTTGTCTGCATGCAAAACAGAATTATGCGTGACATACAGTTTTTGACATTTCCTTTATGTTCTTTATTGTCTTAACTCTCTCCATAAATGTTGATATGGGAATGTCTTTAGCAAATGCCAAGCCTTTCCAGGAAGTTTTTATCTGTAGTGGTTCAATCCCTATTTGCAAGAGCAGTAAGAACAACTTATCTGGTTTTCCTTTTAAACTACCATCAGTGTTCCCATGAACACCTGTGACATGGGTGGGCTCAAAACAGACTCACTGAGGTTGAAAGAACGAGTAGTGTGATGCGAGAGAGCAAATTCGAGGTCTGTAAGAAAAGAGGGTGAGCCTAAGATATAATATTTGAACAGAAACCAAGTCGTTAGTTAAAATCACCCCACAACTATGCCTTTTGATCTCAAAACTCACAACCGCACCAACTCAGCCTGGATTACCTTTTTAAGCATCATTAGTGTTTAATTTGCAGATGATGGTGGGAAGGAAGAGGCGTGGAAGTAAAACAAAGCTATTTGATGTATTCTCTTAAAGGAATCCACCTAAGAGATACCTAGTAAAAGAAATACCACTCTGAACGCAAGGGATTTTACAGGAACTTATAGTTCCGGACGCACAAAAAATATAAAACACATTTTAACAATACGTAAACTAAGGAGACTAACAAAATATTGCAAATCATAATTAAAAATATATGGGGCATTAGGAGAGGTGTTTTCCTTTGGAAATAAGCGTTATGACAGCGAATTTCTGAGCTGGACTTGCTGCAAGCAGCATAGATACATTTTAACAACGTGGTCATGTAAATCTGATTGTGCTCTAACCACCGGTTAGAGAATTGAAAGCCATGCCCGCTTATCTTTGTGACGGTGTAAGGCTTCATAGCTAGTCCCCAACCAATTGATATATTGTTGGAGATAAAGATGCCCAAAAATATAATCCTTCGAAATCCGGCATCCCCATTTTTATACCTAATTCTGCTGCAGCCCCGAAATAAAGAATGAGTACGATGATTCCATAATTTTAGAGGCTGTAGTTAATTTTTTGGTCCTGCATCAGTGGAGGAGGAGTAAAGGCTATGAACATACGGTGAACAGTTTCACGCCCTCGTTGACAGTACGACTGCAACTCGGGTGGGCTGGACGGATTGGTACTCCTGTCCAAGCCCCAGCCCGAGTTCTGTCGTGGCTGCCCAAGCCCAGCCCAGCCCGAGTTAAGAGCGTCGTCAGCCATAGTGTTGAACCCTTTTGGCGACAAAATTAAAGATAAACTGCATTTTGCATGAATAATGTACTTCCCTTTTTTCTATTTGACTGGTGAAATTTTGGCTTATTGGCATAGAAGTTGATGCTATCTTGATTACATAAGTTACCAGAAAGATGAATCCATGCCCCTTTCATATGCAAACACTTCTTCTCCTTCTATATAGATATTTGATTATGGTTCTTCGTTCATCTGAAAGTACATTGAAATATGTGTTATCTTGGATTATTTAGACATTTGCACGTGCCTCACCTGTGATTGCTGTACCAGCCCACCCCAGCGAACCACTACTCAACCGTCCTCTGCCTTTAGATAGTTAAGACCTCCTTGTATCAATGTGATACAGCCTCTTTCATATGAAGGCCATCATAGGTCAACTCAAATAATCCAAGATAAAAATAAGTAATGGATAAATCATATTCGAATGAATGAATTTTACAGTGAATAATGTTACAATTGTTATGGTAACAGCGTAACTAAGCATGCTGCACATGAAAGAATCGTATGATTCTGTGAAGAACTATGAAGAAGATGAAGAACAGTTGAGAGAAAATGAAACGATGGTGTGCTGTGTATTTACAGAAATGATGAATGAATCCTAACAGCTGAAGGTGGAGCTTATATACACACAATCCAACGGCTGGATTGTAACGGTAGGATCGTACGGCTGTAGAGCTAGGGTTTGCTAGAGTTGGGAAAAGACTAAAGTGCCCTTATAAGAATGGGCTAATTACATTGAATATAGTTGGGCTAAACATAAGGCAAGGCTTTGATCTTCTTGGGCTTTTGGGCCTTCATCTGGGGAGAAGGCCTGCTGTGAAGGCCTGTTGAATTCTTCTCGCTAATACGCCCCTTTAAACTGAAGGGGAAGAATGGACCAGAAGTTTAAGCTTGTGATCATCAAATTGCTGTGTAGGAAGGGACTTGGTAAAGATGTCGGCTACTTGATCTGCACTAGACAAAAAGGAAATAGTAAGTTCTTTGCGGAGAGCCTTTTCACGAACATAGTGATAATCGAGCTCGATATGCTTAGTACGAGCGTGAAATAAGGGGTTTGCAGTGAGTGCAATAGCAGAGTAATTATCTGTCCATAATATAGGAGGTTCGGGAATGCGAAATTTCAAATCATGGAATAACTGTTTAAACCAAGAAATATCAGCAGCAGCCGTGGCAAGGGCCCGGTATTCAGCCTCGGTGGATGACCGGGCCACGGTGGGCTGTTTTTTGGAAGCCCAATGGATTGGGTTGGGCCCAAGGAACACAACAAGCCCAGTTGTGCTTCGTCGGTCCGTGGGGTTCCCAGCCCAATCGGCATCAGCGAAAACTTGAAAGGGTAAATGTCCAGGTTTGTAAAAAATGCCATGAGTTTGAGTGCCTTTCAAGTAACGTAAAATACGTTTTGCACCACTTAAATGTAAAGTAGCTGGTTGATGCATAAACTGACATAAGTGGTTAACGGCAAACGCGATATCGGGACGACTAAAAGTCAAGTACTGCAAACCACCCAATAGTTGCCTAAAAACAGTAGGTTCGGTAAGAGGAGAACCATCTAAAATGTGGTATTTAACACCACCAGCCAAAGGTGTAGGGGCTGGTTTGCAATTGTGCATGTTGAAACGATCTAAAAGATCAGAAATATACTTCTCTTGAGTAATAAGAATACCAGCAGAGGACCTTTTAATTTGAAGGCCAAGAAAATATGTGAGAGGACCCAAGTTTGTCATCTCAAACTCTTTGCCTAGAGTGGTCACAAGAGTTTGAATGTAAGCCAAATCGTTACCGGTAACAATAATATCGTCAACGTATAAGAGTAGAATAGTAATACGATTATGAGAATGTCGAATAAACAGAGATGAATCAGCAAAGGACGCAACAAAACCCAGTGATAACAAATATGTAGTGAATCGTTCAAACCAGGCCCGTGGGGCCTATTTCAAACCGTTTATGGATTTATTTAAGCGACAAACATGATGTGGGTATTTCGGATGTTTAAAACAAGTAGGTTGATGCATAAATACAGTTTCACGTAGATACCCATGTAGAAAGGCGTTTTTCACGTCTAACTGCTGTAAAGGCCAAGAAAATGACGTAGCAAGAGCTAAAATACAGCGAACAGTAGCGTGTTTCGCAACGGGACTAAAGGTTTCTGAAAAATCAATACCAGGTGTCTGGTGGAACCCCTTATCTACAAGGCGAGAAACAGAACCATTGGGGTGATACTTGGTTTTAAAAACCCACTTATTCCCAATAACATTAGTGTTAGGGGGAAGTGGAACTAAATCCCAAGTCTGCTGATGTAGGAGGCTTCTAAATTCATCAGCCATAGCACTGCGCCAATGTGAATGCTTAGAAGCCTCCGTAAAACTGGTAGGATCACTAGAAATATCAGTAGAAGCAGTAAAGCCAGCATAAGGAGTTATTACAGATTTGTAAAGTAACTTCTTTTTAGAAATACCCGATTTGCTGCGGGTTTGCATTGGATGCCCAGAAACAGGGATAGAGGGAGAGGGGGGTGGGGGGGAATCATCACTGGGTCCTCTGTTGGAGCCAAGCCAGTCCTAGGAGATGTCATGTTCGAATCCAGTATCTGTTCTTGCAATATCTGTTCTTGTAATATCTGTTCATGAGGAGAAGGAGGCTCCTCAGATGGAGTGGAAGCATAATCACCTCCTAAGGGCTGCTCCAAATCAGAGAAACCCTCAGATAAGGGGTTATGCACTATAGGAGAGTGCATAGGGCCAGAGAGGCCAGAGGGACAACCTGAAACAGATTCAACAGAGTTATGTGAGTCACAAGAAGAGATAATAGATGCAAATGGAAAATTAAATTCATCAAAGATAACATCGCGACTGATAAAGAATCGATTAATGCTTCTATCAAAGCACAAGTAACCACGATAACCATCTGCATAGCCAAGAAACACACAAACTCTAGTTTTAGGATCAAGTTTGGATTTAATGTAAGGTGTGAGACGAGGATAGCATGCACATCCAAAAACACGTAGCATAGTATAATCAGGTTTGGTTGAAAATAGCAATTCATAAGGTGATTTATTTGCAGTATTCTTACTAGGTAAACGATTGATCAAATAGGTGGCAGTAGCAACTGCATGATACCAGAAATATTTGGGTAGAAATGCAGTCTGCAATAATGTAACAGCAGTTTCAATAATATGGCGGTGTTTGCGTTCAGCAACACCATTTTGCTGAGGGGTATGTGGATAGCTCTTTTGGTGAGCTATCCCATTATCAGATAAATTTTTTTGAAAGGTGTAGGCAGTGTACTCACCACCACCATCAGAACGTAGGATTTTAATAGAATGATTAAGTAATTTTTCAATAAAGACTTTAAATTTAACAAACACAGCAGTAGTATCAGATTTAAGTTTCAAGGGAAAAAGCCAAGTGAATCGAGAGTAATCATCAATAAAAAGTATGTAATACTTAAAACCATTG
Organism: Linanthus parryae; assembly: GCA_023055425.1. Lineage (NCBI taxonomy): Eukaryota > Viridiplantae > Streptophyta > Magnoliopsida > Ericales > Polemoniaceae > Linanthus > Linanthus parryae. Next base: position 79,109,272 of record JALGPY010000002.1, read on the forward strand.
AAAGATTGAATTGTAGCAGGTCCCCATACATCGCTGTGAAGCAGATGTAGAGGATTGGGACTTACAGAAGTAGAAGAAGTATACGGTAAGCGTGACATTTTACCAGCTAAGCAAGGTGCACACAAAGTATCAGCAGTTTTAACAGAGTTTGGAATTTTGCATTTAACACATTGAAATAAAATTGAGTCAGAAGGGTGACCAAGCCGAGAATGCCAGAGGTGAGACTTGACTGTTTGTCCCAACAGAGCTTGGGGACCAGATTGAAGAGAAAGAGAGGATATAGGATATAGTCCATTTTAGAAAGACCCTGAAAAAGTATTCTGCCCGTAGTCTTGTCCTGAATGCAGAATGAGTGTTGATCAAAAATAAATCGTGTATTATGCTCAGAACAAAATTTATGAACAGATAATAGGTTTGTAGATAAGGAGGGAACATGTAAAGTATTTGATAATTGAAAAGAATTATTTGCAGTAGATAAAAAGGCATTACCAGAGCTGTGTATAGGAAGAGATGTGCCATTACCGACTGTAACATGATCCGTGCCAGTGTATGGTTCAGAGAGGGAGAGATTGCGTAGTTCAGCTGTCATATGGTTTGAGGCTCTTGTGTCAGTGAGCCATACATCAGGTGGAGCAGAGGAAGGATGAGAAGAGGCAGCCATGGCAGAGAGCTGTTGAGGAGGAAGACGACCCTGGTAGGCGTAATCCATCCTATGATAACAGTCCAAGGCAGAGTGGTAATCATTGCCGCATATCTGGCAATTTATCGGACCATTGCCTCTGTAAGAACCATAACCAGACCCGGATCTTCCTCTGGATCCACCTCGGCGACCGGAAGAGGATCGACCCGAACCATATTGCTGAAACCCGGAACCCGATCCTGACCCGTAACCAGATCCGTACCCGGATGAGTGACCCGAACCGTAACCAGACCCGGGTCCACCACCTGACCCGGATCCATACCCAGAGCCACCGTATGAACCGGATCCGAACCGTCCGCCTCGGTTAGAGTCGGAACGGCCACCACCACCTCTTGGACCGGATCGGCCTCCGCCGCGTGAACCACCGCTATTGTGGCGGCCGCCACCTCCGCCACGGTTAGAATAGGTGTTTGGTGTGTAAAACGCGGCGGGAGTGTGGAGATCTGGGTTTGGAGACTGGGATTCAAACATCTGTTCTTCGGATCGAAGCAGAACATGAAGGTCTTCGAAGGTCAAGGGTTCAAATCTGGTTCGGAGAGAGGAGCGAAATGAATTAAACTCAGGGGGTAGGCCGTTTAAGGCGTAAAGAAACATGTCCTCATCATCGATGAGCACCGAAGAGACGGCTAACTGGTTTCGAATCATCTTAAGCTTCTGCATGTAGGAATCAATAGATCCAGAACCCTTCTTGATGGTTTGAAGGTCGTTCTTCAATTGCAAGATGTTGGATCGAGTAAAGGAGGCATAGCGCCTACTCAGAGAGAGCCACGCATATCTGGAATCGGAACAGCCGATAACCAGAGTAAGAGCTTCTGTAGAGAGGGTAGAGTTCAATACTGTAAGCACCGCCTGGTCTTGAAGGATCCAAGAGGTGTAAGCAGGGTTAACAGTGGGTTCACCACCATCAACAATTGGTAAAAACTGATCTGGACAAGTAGTGGTTCCATCTAAGTGACCAAAAAGGCTGTGTGTGCGAAATATAGAGGAGATTTGATGTTTCCAGAGGACAAAATTGGATCCATCTAATTTGAAAGGGAGTAAGTTGTGTATGTTTGATAGGAGATGTAAGGGTGTAGTTGGTGGTGGATTTGTGCTTGTAGCAAGAGCCATAGCTCTGATACCATGAAAGAATCGTATGATTATGTGAAGAACTATGAAGAAGATGAAGAACAGTTGAGAGAAAATGAAACGATGGTGTGCTGTGTATTTACAGAAATGATGAATGAATCCTAACAGCTGAAGGTGGAGCTTATATACACACAATCCAACGGCTGGATTGTAACGATAGGATCGTACGGCTGTAGAGCTAGGGTTTGCTAGAGTTGGGAAAAGACTAAAGTGCCCTTATAAGAATGGGCTAATTACATTGAATATAGTTGGGCTAAACATAAGGCAAGGCTTTGATCTTCTTGGGCTTTTGGGCCTTCATCTGGGGAGAAGGCCTGCTGTGAAGGCCTGTTTAATTCTTCTCGCTAATAGCACAGACTTGTATGAATTGTGACAGTCTCTAATGTGTTTATGGCTCATCACCAGTTCACCATCATGTCCACTGCTGGACCCATATCAAGATCCAAAACCACTGCCTGAACCTTTCCCAGAACCACCGCCTCCGCTACCGTGACCACCCCCACATTCACACCCAGACCAGTATCCATTAACTTTGTGTCATTTTCGGGGCAATTAACCGAGGGCAGGCGGTCGCCCTTACAAATCCTTGCGGCATGAATAAATGCACTTGCAAATACCCCATCTTGGTCGGGACCATAAAACATGTAGAGCCAAAGGCACAAGATTAAGAAGCCGAAGAGGGTGTACTCAAGCCCTGAACCGTCCAACAAAAAGCTTCGCTCATGCTCCCTCAACTCTTCATGGAATATTTGGAGGCATAGCCGCGGAAGACATGCAAGATCCAGCTTAAACATGTGTATTTAGTGTTGCCCGACTGAAGGGGTACGTGTGTCCGCATATGTGACGTGCAAGATCCGCATAAAACGAGTGAACGTGTCATATATTTTATCCACGTTAAACGATATGTCTATGTCGTTGAGGAATGCCTGAAGTGCTCTTCCAGAATCTTGAAATTATCTTGGGTCCCGATGATGAGAACCTCCCAGCCTGTAAGCAGGGACGGATAGGGGTGTTCATAAACCGACCGCGCCGGCAAAACCGGACCGCACCAAACCGCACCGTACCTAAACCGATGGTTCAACAATTTGTTTTCTTGAAGAACGGTTATATTATTTTGAAAACCGAACCGGGCACCAACCGAACCGAGACCGAACCGTCAAAACCGAAAAAAAACGCACCGCATCGAGAGAAAAGTTTTTATAAATTTTAGTATTTTGCTTACTCCCTCCCATGTTTTGACTCACTCCCCAGAGTTTGAGTTTAACACTTTAGGTCGTACAACCATACCATAGTCCTATTTTACTAAACAAAAAATTATTTTATCTCAAAGAGAAGTAGGGAATCACTATTTTTTTTAAAATGTTGTGTTTATCTTAGTCTTTTTAGATGTCTTCGGTAAGTAACAAAGATATAAGTAAACAATTTTTTTGTTATAATTTTTTTTTTGAAATAGTCTTTTGTTATAGTTAGTTTACTTTGTGTCGAAGTTAGGAATTAATACATAATATCATGGCTACCAAACCGAATGGTTTAACCGGACCGAACCGAAATTTCCGGTGCGGTTTTTTAATTTCTAAGTTTAAAACTGAAAGTATTTCGGTTTCGAAAATATTAAAACCGAACATTTCGGTTTAGGTGTCTGATATCCTCTAAAATCGACCGCACCGGACTGTGAACACCCCTAGGGACGGACCAAGAAACTTTTTGTAAGGGGGCCGTGTTAAATACTAAAAGTAAAAAGATTGAGTTGACTATGTTATTTAAAAAACATAAGGGTGGCCGCTAACACATAATGATGTAAATATGTAAAAGTACGAGGGTAAGTTTTGCTGTTGGAACAAGCATAAGTCCGTCCCTGCGTGCAAGATTGAATGTGTGGGTCGCGGGACTCGAACGACAAACATAACATGAGTGTCAAGAATGACGGAGTCACGTTTCAGATGGAGGCCCCAAGTCACCTACCACTTTGATTCTTCTCCTACCCATTATCTTTACTTTTACCAATATTTATTGGGTCTCCTTGACCCAGTAATTTAGATAATTAATGATGCATTCTTTTTGAGTAAAAGTTTTTCTATAATATGGTGAACGTTGTTAGAAAATCGTATCTTTTTGCGATCCAAATTACCCGGTCAAAATGACAAAAAAAACGAATCAAAAAATTAAGTGTAGAGAAGGAGATGAATCAGAACGGTAGATAGCATTGTATGCCCTAATTTCTCAAGGTGGGTCCGAAGACAGCCATAATATAGCTAGTCCCATTTGTACATGTGATCCGGCGGGTACATGTGGATTCATAGTCGTGAAATCCATTCCGGTCACCGTTCCATTTTACTCTAGGGAACGGAACGATCCCGGATCCGGACGGAACGGCGATCCTTTCCGGATATACCGCACTTTTATTACATTATATATATAATTTACATAACGTGTATTTTAATCCAAATATATTAAAGATTTAATTAAATTAGAACATAAAGTCTAAATGTGACTAATTTATTAATAAAATAACCCATTAATAACTTCACATACGTTATAAAAACAAATGATTACTAAATTTAGTGATTGAATTATTGTAAGAATATAGAACGATATGATTATATTTGAAAAGAGAATAAATTATTGGTGCTTAATTTGTTAATTTAAACTTCAAGTATTGAAATCACTAAATCTTGTACATTTTAAATTATAAGTGAATATAAAATTATAAATAATTGTGTTCAATAAAAAGAAAAAAAAGTTATATAATCAAAATATATACAGTCAAATATTAGGATATATACATTAATATTTGAAATAGAAACAAGTAGTGATTGTGTCCCAGCGGTAATTTGAGGCAGATCTTATGTGGAGGTTAAGAGTTCGACTTCTCCCAGTAGTAGATTATTTTGATAATTCATAGTGGAACCGGAACGGAACCAGTCGGATCATGCCGGAATGCCCGAATTTTGTTGGACTGGTCTGAAACCGAACGGAATTTAGTCCGGTACGAATCAATTCATGTTCCGTACTGTTTGACTTACGAAACAGACCGTTCCGGTCCGAAAAAGTACGAAATTCTCAACTATGTGTGGATTCATAGTGAACCATAATGTGGGGGGTATAGTCTATTCTCTAAATCGTGGGGGGTATAGTCTATTCTCTAAATCTCTGAGTGTTGGATCTCACGGGGCTCAACAATCCATGGCCCCCCAACGAGGGCAGAAGTGATGCGAAGGTGAGGCTTGCCAGAGGATAAGAATTTTGTTGGAATAGATGCCCTAGAGACAATCTAGTTTAGTATGAATTTATTTGTGGCTAGAAATTCATTTATTATTTATTGGATATTTAATATAATGAAGTCCTTAGATTTACAATTGTGTTGTTTATCTTAAATATCCCTAGTATAATATAATGATTAATGGGACGATCATATATAGACTAGTATGGGGTTGGATTGATATGGAGATATCACGATCCAACACATAGGTGTGCATTAGGGAATGTTGCACTGGATTGACCCATCACCGAGAAGGCTACATACACGTTATGTTGAGTCACAAGCGCTTCTCGCGGTACAATGGTATTGTCATCCTTAGACTTGAAGTCACTAGATATTCTAGTTGTAGATTATTGTGATTTTGAGAGCGTTAAACGCTACACCATAACTGGGTAGTTATAAAGGCGTGTACTGGATACAATAAGAAGCAAGCTTAGAGATCGTAGTGGACGTAGATATAATTTGTCCCTCCCTCATAACGGGAGCAAATATCCTAGGCCACTCGAGGGATAGTGCTTATAGAATGTCTGGCCAGACTCAAATAAATCAATATGGGATATTGATGTTAGTTGCACGAATAAGGCTATTCCCATGGATCGAGAAACTATGGATTGGATATACGAGTGAGACTTGTATGTCTCGTGTCCAATCCGGATATAGAGACAAAGGGATGAGACAATTACTTGTACAAATGTTGTCAAGATGACTATTCTATTAGTTGGCTAGAATGGATGTTTTGCTAGAAACCGCTCCATATTAGCAAATAGTTGCTACCAACTAGATATAACCTATGGGGTCACACGCTACATAGAGTTGAACTAGATTTGAGAATTAATTAATTGGATTAATCAATTAGAAGGATCACTTTGCAAAACCTTGCAAACTTAGTAGGGACTAATTTGCAAGGAAGGGACTAAATTGAATTCTAGTACGACTAGAATAAGTCCTTTAGGTAGTTGGCAAGGAATTGTTGGACTATATGAAGGACCCTCCTTCCTTCCTTCCCATGTAACTTATGCTCATTATTGGACATAACAAAGAGTGGGAGAGAACAAAAGGAGAGAGAGAGCAACAAGAAAAGGAGCCGACCGCCCCTTTGCCCGCCGCCCGTTCCGTAAGCCACAAGGAGGCCGAGACCCTCCTTTTGGGTCTCGTTTTGCGTGATTCTTCTTCCTCTTCCTCTTCCGGGCTAGCATTAAGGACTTGGGAGATTCTAGGATCAACTCTAGGCGTGGATCAACCATAGAGAACGTGACACAATTCGCGTTTGAAGTCATCAAAGGAGAACCCTAAGGTGTGTTATTGATTTCTTCCTTTACCATCGTTATGTCTCTTGACTTGTGATCCTTGGAGGGTTTTGCATGGTTTTATGATTGTTTGTGTTTCCGTTGCGCATCCATGAATCAAAACCTACAGTGGTATCAGAGCCATAGGTCGTAGAGCATAAACGTGGTTTATGTGTTACGTTTTAGTTTTTTTACACCTTAATTTGATTGTTTATCGCGTAAAACAAGACAAATCAAGCATGTGATGCAATTTGTCAATAACCCATCATAACAAGATCTAATTATTGCATTGGATGCATGAATTGGTGAGTTTGAGAAATTTTAAGATCTTAGATCCAGGGTTTGGGCATCCTTGGGGAAGATGGAGTTTTCCCAAAACAAGGAAACAACCAAACTTGGGCCGGCCCCTCTTGCTTGCCGCCCAAGCTTGGCCGCCCTAGGGGCCGGGCGGCCCTAACCCGCGGCCTAGGCTTGTGGGTTTTGGGTCGGGCCGGCCCTAGGGCCTTATGGTTCACCTAATTGGGCCCGGGCAATTTGATTGTTGGGCCCATGGACCGTTTTAACCCTGAAAATTCTAAAATCAATTAAAATTGACCAAGCACGTTAAAATTGGATTTAAACTGTTTATGTGCAAATCGCATGGTGATTGGATATGGCCTTAGGATGTGGTTTGATGTGGATGTTTAATTTTGTGGTTTGGTTTTACGGCCTGCGAGCTGATCAATTAATTGTAATAATTAATTAGGGTTTTATGGCCTGCGTGCCAATTTTTTTTCTCAACTTGTGAGATTTATTTTATTTAGTATAGAAGTTAGCTAGTGCTAGATAAAGTAGATTGTTAGCCATTATTGAAGAAAAGAAGCCCAAAGCCAAAGAAGCCACAAAAGATGGAGCATGGAGCATGGAGCATTCCACATGACTATGAAGGATGGACCAAAAGATCAAGACGCATGGAGATGTGTTTGTTTTAGGGTTCATAGATAATTCCATTGGCTTGGAATTATCCTAGTCTAGAAAAAGGCCATATCCATATCACGTTTAATTTATGTTTTGTGGTTGTTTATTTTATTGTCTTATTATTGTGTGGTTGGTGTATGGATGATGCATGCAATTAGGATAATAAGATAATTAAACAACCCGGATCTATTATTTGGAGTTGTGCCCAAACTCAAATAGATAGATTAGTTGATTTTGATCAACAAAATAATTAAAATTGAATTTAAAATCCCTCAAAATTCAAATATTGTGTTCTTGCCTTCTCGTTATTTAAACACTCATTATCATCATTATTTATCAAGTTCGTGCATGCCAAAGCATGGCTACTTGGTTCATAATGATGGAATGTGATGGCACGTAACAATGTGCAATTGTTTAGATAAGAGGTTGAACACAACTGGGCTATTAATATGATTAAGAAAACTAGAGGCAATCAATTGGGATTATCCATATGGATGGATAAATAAGGAGTTATTTTCCCAATTGAACCAAGAGTTGCATATGGGATGCAATTGGAATTGTTCCTACCTAAAGTAGTCGAATTATGGGTGACTTGCCAAAGCAAGCTCATAAGGAGATGAAACATGGATCGTGGCCCACTAGAAAATATAAGGATATTTTCCGCATTAATATCTTGAGGGTTATTAATCCGTAGAAAAATAGTGGGAGCTATATTTGATAAACTAGCCATTATTAAATATAGTCTAAAAATTCACAAATACTAAAACTTGCGTATTTTCCTTTTGTAGGATTCCAAATGGCAAACAACTCATCGAGTTCACAACATTCCCTACGATCTGTCCTTGAGAAGGACAAGCTCTCTGGAACCAACTTTCTTGATTGGTACAGAAACTTGAGAATTGTTCTCAAGCAAGAGAAGAAATTGTACGCAATAGAGGAGCATGTTCCAGAAGGTCCGGAGAACCAAACACCGGCTGACCTAAAGGCGTATCAAAAAAAGCGTGTTGATGACGCTAATGATGCGGCCTGCCTTATGCTATGCACCATGACTTTTGAGCTTCAGAAGCAACACGAAAACATGAATGTTGTCGATATGATCGAGCATCTGAAGCAGCTCTTCCAAGAGCAGGCAAGGGTCGAGAGGTATGAGGTCTCTAAGGCACTGTTCAAGTGTCATCTGGAAGAAGGGAACCCGGTGGGACCCCATGTACTCCGTATGATCGGTTACTTGGAGAATCTCGCCTGACTAGGGTTCCAGGTCGGCCAAGAGTTGGAAACCGATCTCGTGTTGCAATCGTTGCCCGAGAGTTATGGACAGTTCATCATGAACTATAACATGTACAAGATCGTGAAACCACTGCCAGATTTACTCAATATGTTGAAGACAGCTGAACAGAGCATCAACAAGGGTAAGGGCAAGGCCATTATGATGGTGCAGAAAGGAAAGGGCAAAAGGTTTGCCTCATCCTCCAAGGGCAAAGGCAAGTCAGTTGCCAAGTCCAAGGAACCTGCCCTTAAGCCTGTTTGTGGCATTGCCAAAGGTGTGACTAAAGGTGAGTGTCACTACTGCAGTCAGCCTGGACACTGGAGGAGGAACTGCCCAAAATATCTGGAGGACAAGAGGTTTGGAATAGTGATTCCACCACCACCAGGTATTTTTGTTGTAGATGTCAATTTAACTGTCTCTACATCATGGGTATTAGATACTGGATGTGGATCTCATATTTTTCGAAATATGCAGGATCTAAAGAGAAGTAGAAGATTGGCTAAAGGAGAGGTAGACATGCGCGTTGGGAATGGAGCAAAGGTTGCTGCGTTGGCCATAGGCGTGTGCGAGCTATCTCTGCCTTCAGGATTCGTTTTAAATTAAATAATTGCTATTTTGTGCCTGCTATGAGCAGAAACATTATTTCTATTTCTTGTTTGGACAAGGATGGTTTTATTATTTCAATAAAGAACAATTGTTGTTCCTTTTATTTTAATAATATTACTATTTTAGTGCGCAATTATTTAATGGACTTTATGTCCTTGATCTGAGCAATCCTGTCTACAACATTAATACCAAGCGGATTAAAATAAATGATTTAAATCCTGCTTATTTATGGCACTGTCTTTTAGGCCACATAAATGAGAAACGTGTATCTAGACTCCATAAGGATGGATTACTAGACTCATTTGATTTTGAATCATATGAGACATGTGAAGCTTGTTTATTAGGAAAAATGACAAAGTCCCCTTTCAATAAGAAAGGTGAGAGGACTAGTGAGCAATTGGCGCTCATACATACCGATGTGTGCGGGCCATTTGCCACGCCTGCCAGGGGTGGTTATGTCTACTTCATTACATTTACTGATGATTACAGTAGATATGGATTTGTGTACCTTATGAGGGCAAAATCTGAATCCTTTGAAGTGTTCAAAGAATTCAAGAATGAAGTAGAGAAGCAACTTGGCAAAAGTATCAAGGCTCTACGATCGGATCGTGGAGGAGAATACTTAAGCCAAGAGTTTGACGAATATCTTAGAGAGTGTGGGATCGTGTCCCAACTCACTCCACCCGGAACGCCACAATGGAATGGCGTGTCCGAGAGAAGGAATCGAACCCTATTGGATATGGTTCGATCTATGATGTGTCAAACTGATCTTCCATTATCATTTTGGGGCTACGCTCTATTAAGTGCAGCTTTCACCATTAACCGTGTTCCATCTAAATCAGTCATGAAGACACCATATGAGATGTGGAGTGGGAGGCGTCCCACACTGTCGTTCATGAGGATTTGGGGCTGCGATGTCTATGTAAAACGTTTACAATCAGACAAGCTGGGGCCTAAATAGGATAAGTGTAAATTTGTAAGGGTTAACTAAGGGTTACTACTTCTACAATCCAACCGAGAACAAAGTGTTTGTTGCTCGGACCGGCGTGTTTCTAGAAAGAGAGTTTGTCTCTAAAGAAGCAAGTGGGAGTAATGTAGAACTTGAAGAGGTTCAAGAACCACAAATCACTGAACCGATTATGGAACATGAACAGGAACCACAAGCAGTTGTGGAGCAACCTGTTCAGGTAACACAAGAGCTTCGTAGATCTAGTAGAGTGCGCTAGGAACCCGAGAGGTATGGACTTCTCGTGACCGATTCCGGTGACACGATGCTCATAGATGATGAGCCTACTACCTCTGAGGAGGCCATGAATGGCCCAGACTCTCAGAACTGGCTAGAAGCCATGAGATCCGAGATGGAATCCATGTATACCAACAAAGTATGGACTTTGGTGGAACCACCCGATGGGGCGCGACCTATAGGGTGCAAGTGGGTCTTCAAGAAGAATATCGACATGGATGGTAATGTGATTACCTATAAGGGCCGATTGGTGGCTAAAGGATTCAGACAGATTCATGGTATTGACTATGATGAAACCTTTTCACCAGTCGCTATGACCAAATCCATCCGAATCCTACTTGCAATTGCAGCATACCACGACTATGAGATTTGGCAGATGGATGTCAAAACAGCATTCCCTTATGGGAATCTCCTCGAGGAAGTATATATGATACAGCCGGAGGGTTTTGAGGATCCAAAGCAAGCCAACAAAGTCTGTAAGCTGCAGCAATCCATTTATGGATTGAAGCAAGCTTCCTGGACTTGGAATCGACGTTTTGATGAAGTGGTCAAAGAGTTTGGCTTCATCTGAAACGAACATGAGTCTTGTGTCTACAAGAAGGTTAGTGGGAGCTCTGTGGCTTTTCTGGTCCTGTATGTGGATGACATACTACTCATTGGAAACGACGTTCCCATGCTTCAATCTGTTAAAGATTGGCTCGGGAAGTGTTTCTCAATGAAGGACTTAGGGGAAGCAGCCTATATACTCGGTATAAAGATCCTTAGAGATAGATCTAAGAGGTTGCTAGGCCTAAGTCAAAGTACATATATTGACAAGGTGTTGAAACGGTTCAACATGCAAGATTCCAAGAAGGGATTCTTTCCCATGTCACATGGAGTCACTCTTTCGAAGAGTGGTTGTCCTTCCAATGAGATTAAGAAGGAACGCATGAGTAGAATTCCCTATGCCTCGGCCATAGGATCTATCATGTACGCCATGTTATGTACTAGACCAGATGTGTCATATGCCTTGAGTATGACAAGCAGATACCAATCCAATCTGGGTGAGAGTCATTGGATTGCAGTCAAGAACATCCTAAAGTACTTGAGAAGGACTAAGGATTCCTTCTTGATATATGGCGGTGAGGAGGAGTTGCATGTAAGGGGTTACACTGATGCAAGCTTCCAAACCGACAGAGATGACTTTAGATCACAGTCGGGATATGTGTTTTGCCTGAATGGAGCAGCGGTGAGCTGGAAGAGTTCCAAGCAAGAGACGGTAGCTGATTCTACAACAGAGGCTGAGTACATTGCTGCAAATGGCGCAACAAAGGAAGCTGTTTGGATCAGAAAGTTTGTTTCTGAACTTGGTGTGATTCCTAGCATTGCGGATCCAGTCGAGTTGTTCTGTGACAACACTGGGGCGATCGCGCAATCAAAGGAACCAAGATCGCATCAGAAGTCCAAGCACATGCTCAGGAAGTTTCATCTGATTCGAGATATTATCGATAGAGGAGACGTTCGGATATGCAAGATTCCTATAGATGATAATCTGTCAGACCCGCTTACAAAGCCACTCACGCAGTGGAAGCATGAAGGGCACAATAGGAGTATGGGCATACGAGATGTGCCAGATTGGCTCTAGTGCAAGTGGGAGACTGTTGGAATAGATGCCCTAGAGGCAATCTAGTTTAGTATGAATTTATTTGTGGCTAGAAATTCATTTATTATTTATTGGATATTTAATATAATGAAGTCCTTAGACTTACAATTGTGTTCTTTATCTTAAATATCCCTAGTCCAATATAATGATTAATGGGACGATCATCTATAGACTAGTATGGGGTTGGATTGATATGGAGATATCACGATTCAACACATAGGTGTGCATTAGGGAATGTTGCACAGGATTGACCCATCACCGAGAAGGCTACATACACGTTATGTTGAGTCACAAGCGCTTCTCGCGGTACAATGGTATTGTCATCCTTAGACTTGAAGTCACTAGATATTCTAGTTGTAGATTATTGTGATTTTGGTAGCGTTAAACGCTAAACCGTAACTGGGTAGTTATAAAGGCGTGTACTGGATACAATAAGAAGCAAGCTTAGAGATCGTAGTGGACGTAGATAGAATTTGTGCAACGACCCCCTTATCCGACTCGGACGAATCGGGGAGGCCGAAGCTAAAAGTAACGGCGGAAAAATCGAAAGCACAACATCCAAGCCGTTATATTACATATTATTAAACACTACATTACTTCTGACATTATTCAAGCCTTATTCAAACTATCTTACATGATTCAAACTATCTTACAATACGTGACGTGATCTCCTCAGTGAGTCTCGTACCCATCCATACCATAGCCTTCTTCCTCTAATCCTGCGGTGGGAAAGAAAATGGAACCGCAGTTTCTAAAGTCAGCTGGGAAATGCTGATTAAATAAATACCCTAGCTCGTAAACAGATGACGAGACATAATTTATTTTCAAAAACAGTAATAAGAGAAAGTAAATCTTTAAAAGAGTAAACAAGGCACACATCAAGCTTTCAACTTCTCAACCTTTCAATTTCTTCCTTCTTAATCTTGAAACGGGGAGTAATATCCCAATCTTGCCTTCCTTTATATTCATAGACATTCTTGTTCTTGAAGAAAACCACTTTTTAACTTTGTTGATACTGGGAAGATCTACTATCACTACGCATCCAAGACCTTAAGTGTCGGCACCCCTCTAAGACTACTCGCAGCCAGAGAGGTGAGTACATGGAGCGATCCGGCAGGTTGCGACCGGATTAAAATAAACGGGTCGGGTGAACGTAGTCAGCCACGACCAATCTTATAAACGGGTCGGGTAAACGTAGTCAGCCACGACCAATTTTATAGAAAAGCGAATATAACGATCCCCGCACAACTCTTTCCACTTTACGTTATTAGTGGATTAATATTATTCATGTGACAATTCGCAGTAAATCAACTTCTTTAACTTGCCAAGAGATTTCAAACAAAACATGTAACTCAAAAATACAATTTTGAGACAAGTATTAAAAGCATACTCTGACACGAACAGGAGCTAGCACGCTAGGCTAGGCATATTTCCTTACCTGGATTCCGTAGCGTCAAACGTCCTACTCGAAGTCGTTGCTTACGAATCCGTTACCTACAAATCGGAGCTTATAAATCGTCACAACTCTGTATAATCCTACGAGTCTTATTAATAACCCTAGCTATCAATTCTTAAAAATTAGCCCGAACTCGCATACTAATTTATTAACGGTTCTTTATTTCGTTATATTTTCTTATTAGCAAAAATTATTAAACAACGACTGTTTAATTGAAGAGTTATTAAATTTTATGTTATAGAAGTATCATTTATTTATAGGAACTATTTTTATAAAATACTAGTAAAAATTAATAGTAGTTTGTATTTTTACATAAAGTAAATATCAATATTAACAACTAAACGATATTGGATTTTTATGATAAATCACTTCTAAATAATTGAAATGACGCAACGATATTTACAAGCTCGAAAAAGTCATTTTTATAAATATCTAAACAACCAATTTTAAAGTTAAACAATTAAATGCAACGTTCGTTTAGTTTTTAATAAAAACATTACTCGTTTAATTTTTAACGAGCGATCCGTATATTATTTCGACGCCCGAATCACATTTTTGTAACCGAGACGAAATCTATTATTTTTAGAAAATATTTTTAATCCAAAAATATTATTTTTATTTTTTGCGAATAATATAAAGTTTATATAAACTACACTTATAACCCCGCAAGTTATGTCAAAAGACAGCAGGAACCCCCATCCTACTCACATGCAGTTTATTTTACATGCAATACTACCCACTACATTCTCACAATTACAAACAGTTACCCCCTTAATATAGTTGTCATGCTATAAACAGTTTGGGGAAAAGACACTTTGACCCCCTTTTACATAATCATCAAATTTAACAAGCTAAACATGGAATCAAGCATACGAGATACGATTTTGATTGTTTAAATGGAATCACGGCGAGGTTTAGAGCATACCTAGGCCAAGAATGGCCAGAATCGGTCAAGAAACGAAGCTTTCCGGGTTTGCCGACGGTGAGTCGCGGCGGTGCTCTTCGTCGCCGGTGATGGAGGACCTCCTAGCTTTGGTTAGGACCTGGGTTCGTCTCCTGGGAGCTCAAGGAGTCGTTTGGAAGTGATTTGGACGGATGGGAGTTGTCGGGTTGCTTGGGCCAAGCTCCCCGTCGGCAACAATGGTGGCCGACGGTGGTGGTTTTGCTGCTCTGTTTTTGCAGCGAAGTTTGCTTCTGTTTTCAGTCCACTTATCTTGCTTTGAGGTTGAAACAGAGGGGAATCAAAGAAGGGATGGAGAATTGAAGAGACGCCTCCGAGTGGTTGCTCCCGTCGGGAACAGAGGCGGTGGTGGTGGCGGCTTTTGCCGCTACTGCTGTCGTGCTCTGTTTTTTTTTTTTTTTTTTTTTTTTTTTTTTTTTTTTTTTTTACAGAACAGAGAGTGTGAGAGAGAGATAGAACATAATGCTATAGAAATGGAGTGCAGGAGGTGGGGTCTTCGGTGGTCTGTCGGGTTTCTCGCCGGAAATTGGAGCGGCGGTGGTGGTGGTTCCAACCACTGCTGCTGCTGTGTTCGAGTCTCTGTTCGAGACAGAGAGCAAGAAAGAGAGAGAGAGAGAGAGAGAGAGAGAGAGAGAGAGAGAGAGAGAGAGAGAGAGAGAGAGAGAGAGAGAGAGAGAGAGAGAAACATGGGATTGAGAAGAAGGGGGTGGGTGGTGTTGGTGGTGGCGACGGGAAGAAGATGAAGAAGAAGATGAAGGTGAAGAGATGAAGGTGATGATTGAGGTGAATAATTGACTTGATGACTCATTTTATAGGGAGGCAAAAGGAGGGAGAATGATGATGATGGAGACTTGATTGTTGTGGCGGTGGAAATTATCTCCGAAGGAGATAAGTTTGAGAGGTAGAAGACAACTAAAAGTTGTATGGTGTGGGTGGCACACCAAGTTTTAGGGTGATTGGGTGTGTTTCACACAGTAATTTCGCGGTGGTCGTACACGCGTGAAAAATAATAAAGATAAATAACATCGCGTATTCACCTATGAATACTAACTTAATAAAATATTACACGAGTATTTTCTTGTCAGTAAAATACTATAATTTAAGCGACTTTATTTTCCGCAATTAAATTATATATTCATCTCTTTAAATTACTATTTTGCCCTTGTCAATTTTACGGGGTATTACATTCTCTCCCCCTTAAGCAAAGCTTCGTCCTCGAAGCTTAAACAATCCAAATATTCCTGATATTAAAACTTCTTCCTCGAAGCTAATTCAGTCTAATGCTCTTGATGCTAAAACTTTTATCTCGAAGCTAAAATCAACTCAATACTTCTGATGCTGAAGCTTTCTAATAAGGAACTAACGATCACAGTCGCGATCACCTAGCAGGCATGAAATTTCACATAGCAAGTGATAGCAAGCAATTATCGTCTAATGCATGCAATGCAGCAAATATTTTATCACGTAAAGACCGTATTCACGTTTATCTTACGTATGTGATTATAGTTCCATTTGGTTACTAAAGGTCAGGGTTAATTATGTCATAAGGGTACTAACGTGTAATGGGTATTAACGTGTAGTGGTACTAAATGGGGGGCCGCGTCCTCTCCCCCTTATAGAGTGACGTCCCCGGAACTCCTTCTGAGTCTATCGTCTAACTTTACCTTGACTATCCAACCTCAGATCGACTTACATGAATACAAAGTAGGATATGAATTTCACTAGTCTCTTATCTCACAATCCACAGAATATGTCGAAGAATACGTGAAACCTCTTAAAGTAGGGTGGTTCTATAAAATTTTACAACCTCTAAATCAATTGATAAGAGAATCAGCATCTCATGGCCCCAAATATCTGATCCAGTTTGCACGGTCCCACTGATGAATCATACCAACTATCTGAATTTACATTCTAAACGATAATCCTGTAGATAAATCCTAAAGACCTCCAAGTAATAAAATTATCGTGGTAAAATATTCCGAAGTCCTGATAAACAACCAAAACCACCTTTATTGCTTACCTTATATTAATGGTAACCCCAGACATAAATTAACAAATGAACTATAATATATCCCCATCATACAAAGCACATAATTATATGGGTTCCCTGACTCCAAAGGTAAATCAATACCAATATTTATGCTCATTTAGTAATAGTTAAGCAACAAAACTCCAAGTAATATAGCCCCAAACAACTATTAACCATTTAACCACACGAAGCACTTTATTCATCACAACGGAGGATCAACGAAAAGAGATAACAAAATCTCATGATACAATGGATTGTAACTACCGATCCAATAACTGAGTTGTCACTCCAAAATTCCTGAGATTTCGTAATAATTTAAGAACTATAATTTCAATGACCAGACTCCCGAACAATTTAACATTCGATCTCAGAGAACCAAACATGAACTAAGTTTTAGTGAGAAAACCTCGAAATGGAAGAAGGACTTCAAACAGAACTTATTTGAAGAATGTATACTGCAATAATGCATTAACATGACTTCAATTAAAAATTTATGTGGAAAGAATATGGGCCATCCGGAAATGAAACTTAGATCACCGAGACACATTATTATGTAACATAACTCCAAAAAGAAACTCCTGATAATATCAATAACTAAATTCTTATGGTAGTTGATCTAATGACAATATAACTCCAAATGGAAACTTCAAACTGTAGCAACACCTCAAACCGGTCTTGTCGAAAGCATCTAGGATCTAGTGGGTGAATCCTATGACCCTTGGTTAAATTCCAATGTCTCCCCAATTTATCCTTGTTACAAAATTATCTTATCATTACTGTTGATTGTCTGATATCCAAATCTCACTCATATGTGGTTGATTCTTCCTAAATTGAACGTCTTTTTATTGGTCAGTAACGAACTATCTAATACTTTATCCTTAGATCCCATTGTTCTAAGTATGTTCTTGGAGAGAGTAGATCTTTAGTTCTTACTTCTCACTTCACATAAGGATTATCTCGAAGTACATTTGTTATCCTCGTCCAATGTATATCTCTGGCGACTATGATCGACTCAGTGATTTATTAGATAGCTATTTTGATCGTGTATGATATTGCGATGGTGGATCTATCGATTCCACTATTTCGAGATACATTCGGGCTTCTTCCCTTAACCTAGTATGCAGTGTATGTAAAGGGAACATACATAAAAAGCAAAGTGCATATAGGCATGCAATATAACACAGGGTGCATAATCACCACCATTGTCAAAATATAGTCAGCTATGAAATTTTCCATGTAAGTTGTTCTTCTATGCTTTCTTTCTCTTGAAAACTAACTTTGGCCCAATCGGGAAACCAGATTCCTTATTCTATCATAGTTTTATGCCATATCCTCATATCAATTCCTTCAATCAAGTCCTGGTATACTTTCACAATATCATGATCTCGATGATAAACCAATAACACCAAATTATACATTTGATGCCATGATATAGACATCTAGGATTAGCACATATTGCGAACATGCTATAAAAAGTCAAATATTCGAGCTGAAAGAAGTCTTTAACTTTGCAACTGCTCACTTTCGCAGATCTGTTACTGAATCGGCTACTCTTTGAAGCTTTTAACTACTTCTTATATTCATGTCTGGAGTCGAATTCCTTACGATAGGTTCTTCTAGGAGTTCAGTATATAAGGAACCTTAGGGTAGAAATTCAATAACCAATTGTTGCAACAAGCGAAACTTATTGTCTTTTTGTTTCACCCACGTGACCACGCCCATACGTTTCTACCATGTATTCCAATCAAATCCCAAGTAACGACTTAAATATGTACTCTTTGCAATCCTAATTTTTCACTCCTGTGATCGACAAAATAACTTGGAATACTGCTTGGCCGTTTATCTATACTTAAACAAGTCTCTAATTGCAAGCTAGAATACGCCTCCGATTCCCAACGTTTAACACGGCTCCAAACTCTTCTCAACATTTGTCTCGTATCATTATTATTTCCATAAAGTTCCTACCGCAAACCATAAGTTAGACATGACATTGCGGCATTTATAACGCTTCGTTAGAACCTCCAAGCAGCATACGAGAAAACACTTACGTACAACTCATATATGAACATATATCCCAACTGTTAGCAAAGACTTTGTAACATTACTCCAAGTATTCTCCCAGTAGCTAAGTTAGAGAACCAATATAAGAAGCTACCAATATTTTCATAGCAGAATTATAACTCCAAAATAAACGTCATGCAATAACACCGAATACAAACTTGACAGACTCCAAATATAATTCCTGAAATCTGAGTTAAAACTCCTAAGTGATCTCAAAGTGACCGCCAAGCTGAATCCAATAACTTCACGAGGTACACCTAACAGAATAGACATCCTGATCCTCAAGCAATATTAGGGTATTTAGATTCCAAGTAACGCCTCAAATAATTAAATATCACCAGTACCCTTAAATTATTTACGACAAATCAACATAACATAGCCCTCTGAATACAAATCATGAACAAGTGGACGTCAATCAATCATCGGCACCTCGAAATCATTCAATAACTAAGGCTGTAAAATTATAGTTGAAACAAGTCGAAAACCGAATAGGTTGACTACATAGTTTCTCAGGTGAGGGTGGGTGGGACCTTCCTCGGCTGCTTCTAAAATAAATCTCCTTGATCGCCAGAAAAGACTCTCAAAATGAGTTTTATTCTTGACCCCTAACTCCAGATTATCATCCCCAACCTGACCTTATTTATGTTATGTGCTCCTCACCCGAATCTTTACAATCTGGTTCAGTAATAAGGAGTTCACTATTTCAAGCACGGAACTATTCCCATTACGTTTCTCAAAATCAAAATGAACAATGGCCAAAACTTGATACTTTCCCCCAGAGTTATCATAAGAGTAACATACCCTATCATCATTACTATCGAACGACGATTTTCCCCATGTGATTATTGCTCTAAGCCGTCCGTTTATGTCGAATCCCCCTAGTGTAATATCATATTGGTCTGTTAACCACCTACTATCATATCCTCGATCATGTTGTCATGGTCTCAGGAGTCCAAATAAACAATCTCTCACAATTATCATATGAAGCATTCTAACATGCATTACCTAACAACTTTATATTAAAGCACCTATAACTCATGTCTACAAATTATAGTTCATCTCTGCAATTTAAGATAGTACATCAAGTACGAATCAAATTATGTTCCCATCCTTCTTTTCATTGGGAAAGTAATAACCAATAAATAGCATCTCAAGCAAAATTGGGTAAGCCAGGTAAAACGCCCTATCAGGTAGCACTTCTCGAAACAGGATGAGGGTGGGCGGGAGTAAGAAAGACTTATACTTAGGCTACCCTTAACCCAAGCGGCTTCTTCCAATTTTAATTATCTTGCCCTATGTTCATTTTAAGTTCCCCTACAGGTTTTAATCCCTTATTGGATTGCCGGCTCTGATACCACCTGCAACGACCCCCTTATTCGGCTCGGACGAATCGGGGAGGCCAAAGCTAAAGTAACGGCGGAAAAATCGAAAGCACAACATCCAAGCACTTATATTACATATTATTAAACACTACATTACTTCTCAAGTCCTTCATATGTTATTATTACACATTATTCAAGCCTTATTCAAACTATCTTACATGATTCAAACTAGCTTACAATACGTGACGTGATCTCCTCAGTGAGTCTCGTACCCATCCATACCATAGCCTTCTTCCTCTAATCCTGCGGTGGGAAAGAAAATGGAACCGCAGTTTCTAAAGTCAGCTGGGAAATTCTGAGTAAATAAATACCCTAGCTCGTAAACAGATGACGAGACATAATTTATTTTCAAAAACAGAAATAAGAGGAAGTAAATCCTTAAAAGAGTAAACAAGGCACACATCAAGCTTTAAACTTCTCAACCTTTCTATTTCTTCCTTCTTAATCTTGAAACGGGGAGTAATATCCCAATCTTGCCTTCATTTACATTCATAGACATTCTTGTTCTTGAAGAAAACCACTTTTTAACTTTGTTGATACGGGGAAGATCTACTATCACTACGCATCCAAGACCTTAAGTGCCGGCACCCCTCTAAGACTACTCGCGGCCAGAGAGGTGAGTACATGGAGCGATCCGGCAGGTTGCGACCGGATTAAAATAAACGGGTCGGGTGAACGTAGTCAGCCACGACCAATCTTATAAACGGGTCGGGTGAACGTAGTCAGCCACGACCAATCTTATAGAAAAGCGAATATTACGATCCCCGCACAACTCTTTCCACTTTACGTTATTAGTGGATTAATATTATTCATGTGACAATTCGCAGTAAATCAACTTCTTTAACTTGCCAAGAGATTTCAAACAAAACATGTAAGTCAAAAATAAAATTTTGAGACAAGTATTAAAAGCATACTCTGACACGAACAAGAGCTAGCACGCTAGGCTAGGCATATTTACTTACCTGGATTCTGTAGCGTCAAACGTCCTACTCGAAGTCGTTGCTTACGAATCCGTTACCTACAAATCGGAGCTTATAAATCGTCACAACTCTGTATAATCCTACGAGTCTTATTAATAACCCTAGCTATCAATTCTTAAAAATTAGCCCGAACTCGCATACTAATTTATTAACGTTTCTTTATTTCGTTATATTTTCTTATTAGCAAAAATTATTAAACAACGAGTGTTTAATTGAAGAGTTATTAAATTTTATGTTATAGAAGTCTCATTTATTTATAGGAACTATTTTTATAAAATACTTGTAAAAATTAATAGTAGTTTGTATTTTTACATAAAGTAAATATCAATATTAACAACTAAACGATATTGGATTTTTACGATAAATCACTTCTAAATAATTGAAATGACGCAACGATATTTACAAGCTCGAAAAAGTCATTTTTATAAATATTTAAACAACCAATTTTAAAGTTAAACAATTAAACGCAACGTTCGTTTAGTTTTTAACGAGCGATCCGTATATTATTTCGACGCCCGAATCACATTTTTGTAACCGAGACGAAATCTATTATTTTTAGAAAATATTTTTAATCCAAAAATATTATTTTTATTTTTCGCGAATAATATAAAGTTTATATAAACTACACTTATAACCCCGCAAGTTATGTCAAAAGACAGCAGGAACCCCCATCCTACTCACATGGCAGTTTATTTTACATGCAATACTACCCACTACGTTCTCACAATTACAAACAGTTACCCCCTTAATATAGTTGTCATGCTATAAACAGTTTGGGGAAAAGACGCTTTAACCCCCTTTTACATAATCATCAAATTTAACAAGCTAAACATGGAATCAAGCATACGAGATACAATTTTGATTGTTTAAATGGAATCACGGCGAGGTTTAGAGCATACCTAGGCCAAGAATGGCCGGAATCGGTCAAGAAACGAAGCTTTCCGGGTTTGCCGACAGTGAGTCGCGGCAGTGCTCTTCGTCGCCGGTGATGGAGGACCTCCTAGCTTTGGTTAGGACCTGGGTTCGTCTCCTGGGAGCTCCAGGAGTCGTTTGGAAGTGATTTGGACGGATGGGAGTTGTCGGGTTGCTGGGGCCAAGCTCCCCGTCGGCAACAATGGTGGCCGACGGTGGTGGTTTTGCTGCTCTGTTTTTGCAGCGATGTTTGCTTCTGTTTTCAGTCCACTTATCTTGCTTTGAGGTTGAAACAGAGGGGAATCAAAGAAGGGATGGAGAATTGAAGAGACGCCTCCGAGTGGTTGCTCCCGTCGGGAACAGAGGCGGTGGTGGTGGCGGCTTTTGCCGCTACTGCTGTCGTGCTTTTTTTTTTTTTTTTTTTTTTTTTTACAGAACAGAGAGTGTGAGAGAGAGATAGAACATAATGCTATAGAAATGGAGTGCAGGAGGTGGGGTCTTCGGTGGTCTGTCGGGTTTCTCGCCGGAAATTGCAGCGGCGGTGGTGGTGGTTCCAACCACTGCTGCTGCTGTGTTCGAGTCTCTGTTCGAGACAGAGAGCAAGAAAGAGAGAGAGAGAGAGAGAGAGAGAGAGAGAGAGAGAGAGAGAGAGAGAGAGAGAGAGAAACATGGGATTGAGAAGAAGGGGGTGGGTGGTGTTGGTGGTGACGATGGGAAGAAGATGAAGAAGAAGATGAAGGTGAAGAGATGAAGGTGATGATTGAGGTGAATAATTGACTTGATGACTCATTTTATAGGGACGCAAAAGGAGGGAGAATGATGATGATGGAGGCTTGATTGTTGTGGCGGTGGAAATTATCTCCGAAGGAGATAAGTTTGAGAGGTAGAAGACAACTAAAAGTTGTATGGTGTGGGTGGCACACCAAGTTTTAGGGTGATTGGGTGTGTTTCACACAGTAATTTCGCGGTGGTCGTACACGCGTGAAAAATAATAAAGATAAATAACATCGCGTATTCACCTACGAATACTAACTTAATAAAATATTACACGAGTATTTTCTTGTCAGTAAAATACTATAATTTAAGCGACTTTATTTTCCGCAATTAAATTATATATTCATCTCTTTAAATTACTATTTTGCCCTTGTCAATTTTACGGGGTATTACAATTTTTCCCTCCCTCATAACGGGAGCAAATATCCTAGGCCACTCCAGGGATAGTGCTTATAGAATGTCTGGCCAGACTCAAATAAATCAATATGGGATATTGATGTTATTTGCACGAATAAAGCTATTCCCATGGATCGAGAAACTATGGATTGGATATACGAGTGTGACTTGTATGTCTCGTGTCCAATCCGGATATAGAGACAAAGGGATGAGACAATTACTTGTACAAAGGTTGTCAAGATGACTATTCTATTAGTTGGCTAGAATGGATGTTTTGCTAGAAACCGCTCCATATTAGCAAATAGTTGCTACCAACTAGATAGAACCTATGGGGTCACACGCTACATAGAGTTGAACTAGATTTGGGAATTAATTAATTGGATTAATTAATTAGAAGGATCACTTTGCAAAACCTTGCAAACTTAGTAGGGACTAATTTGCAAGGAAGGGACTAAATTGAATTCTAGTACGACTAGAATAAGTCCTTTAGGTAGTTGGCAAGGAATTGTTGGACTATATAAAGGACCCTCCTTCCTTCATTCCCATGTAACTTATGCTCATTATTGGACATAACAAAGAGTGGGAGAGAAAAAAAAGGAGAGAGAGAGAAACAAGCAAAGGAGCCGACCGCCCCTTTTCCCGCCGCCCGTCCCGTCGGCCACAAGGAGGCCGAGACCCTCCTTTTGGGTCTCGTTTTGCGTGATTCTTCTTCCTATTCCTCTTCCGGGCTAGCACCAAGGAATTGGAAGATTCTAGGATCAACTCTAGGCGTGGATCAACCATAGAGAACTGTTGGAATAGATGCCCTAGAGGCAATCGTAGATTTAGTATGAACAATATTTTGGCTAGAATATTCATTTATTATTTATGGCGATATTTAATATAATGAAGTCCTTAGATAAATTGTGTTATTTATCTTAAATATCCCTAGTCAATTATATTGATTAATAGGACAATCAAATATAGACTAGTATGTGGGTAGATTGATATGGAGATATCAAGTCTAACACATGGGTATGCATTAGGAGTAATGGCATACTGGATTGACCCACGACGAAAAGGATACATTAGATTATGTGAAGTCACAATCGCTTTTCGTAGTGCTAATATTATTGCAATCCTTAGACTTGAAGTCACTAGATACTCTAGTTGTGAAATATTGCGCTTTGATGTTATCAAACGTTACACCGTAACTGGGTAATCATAAAGGTGGCTATCGGGCGTGATAGGAAGCAAGCTTAGAGATCGTAGTGATGTAGATAGGATTTGTCCCTCCCACATAATGGGGGTAAATATCCAAGGCCACTCGAGGGATGAGGCTTATTGAATGTCTGGCCAGACTCAGATAAATTAATATAGAGATATTAATGTTATCTGCAAGCATAAGCATATTCCCAGGATCGAGGAACTATGGATTGGATATACGAGTGTGACTATTTATGTCTCGTGTCCAATCCGGATATGGAGACAAAGGGATAATGCAATATGACATATTGGGCACAAAGGTTTGTCGGGATCACTGACTATTTCTATTGGTTGGGTTGCATGGATGTGTTGCTAGACACCGCTCCATGTTAGTAATAGTTACTACCAACTATATAAAAACCTACGGGGTCACACGTCAAATAGAGTAGAGCTAGATTTTGGATTAATTAATATGGATTAATTAATAGAAGGATCATTGTGCAACACCTTGCAAACTTAGTGGGACTAATTTGCAAGGAAGGGAATAGTTCTAGTCCTACTAGAACAAGAAAATTCTTTTATGGAAACAACAAGGAGTTGTTGGAGTATATAAAGGAGGCTCTAGCTTCCTTCCCACATATAAGTTATTAGTCATAACACACAAAGAGTGGGAGAGAGGAAAAGAGAGCAAGACAAGGTGCTAGGGCCGAAACCCTAGCCACCCGTCCGCCCCCCTACCCGACGGCAAGGAGAGGGCCGCCCCCTCCCTTGTGCCTTGGTGGTTTGTTGCTTTGATCTTCATCCCTCTTCCTCCAAGGTTCAAGCTAGCACTTGTTTGAAGGAAGAATCTAGATCTCACCTCTAGACGTGGATCAACCGTAGAGACGAGGACATCATTCTTCGTGTGATCTCACAAATCAAAAGGTACACATCTTCTATGTCCTTAATCATGTTATGATGTCTCTTCCTGTGATCCTTGGTGGGCTTTGAGTAGGATTAATTTTTTTATTCCGCTGCGTTACCTACGTCAAAACCCAACAGTGGTATCAGAGCCACAGGTCGTAGAGCATAACATGATATTATGTAGTTACGATTTCAGTTCATACACCGTATTATTGTTTATTACGCGAAAACTGAATAATTGGCATAGTAGATGCAATATTGAATTTGATTCAATAAAACAAGACCCAATTTAACATTGGATGTTAGAATTGGTGAGTTTAATCACATAGGATGTGAATAATTGGGTTCTTGAAAAATTAGGATTCATGGGCACATGATTGAAAAGGGGTTTTCAATTATGGAAACAAAATTATGGAATTAAATCCATATGGAAACAACCTTGCTTGGGCAACAAGGAAGGAGGAAGGGGACTAGGGCCGAAACCCTAGCCGCCCGCCCCTCCCTTGCGCGCCAAGCAAGGCCGCGGCCCCCTAGGCATGCGGCGGTCCTAGGGTTCGGGCCACTTGTTGGCTTGGACCCTTTGGACCGTTGTGAAACCCTAGTTACCCAATTTCATTAAAATTAAACAAGCGCGTTAAAAATTGGTTTTAACTGTATTATGTGCTTTATTGCATGGTGGATGGATATGGCCTAGGATTGTGGATGTTTATTGTTTTGTGGTTTGGTTTACGGCCTGCGAGCTGATCAAATTAATGTAATAATTAATTAAGTTTTACGGCCTGCGAGTCGTTCTTTTTCTCCTCGACATGTGAGGCTTTTGTTATTTATTTATTCTAGATGTTAGGCTAGAATTAGAAATATTTAGATGATAGCCAAGAGCATGGAGAAGAAGACTGGAGAACCAAAGGAGACAAAAGACATCCCTAGACGCGCAGCTATGGTGAAGCACATGGAGATGAGCTTGGCACTTTAGGGCAATTAGATATTATCATTGGCTCGATAATATCATTAGTCTAGAGGCCATATCCATGCCACGTTTTTATTTTTTTTGTGGATGTTTATTATTCATGCCTTGTTATTTATTTTGTGTGTATGGCGCTACAAGCAAAAACGATAACAAGATAATAATAAACAAGGTTGGTCTTTTATTGTGGATGGCCCAATCCAAATAAGTAGACCATGTTGATAAAGATCAACCAAACAAATTAAAAGAAATCCCTCAATTAAATATTGCGTTTTGCCTTCTCTTGCCAAAACACCCTTCATGATCATGGCCTATTAAAATTCGGGCTTGCCAAAGCAAGGCGATTTTAATTTTTCATGATGTGTTGCGGACGATGCAAGCTAGTAATGCGTGTATGTTGAAAGCAAGAGGTTGGACGCAACTAGGCAAGATTCAATTGGATTGATGAGCTTAGAGGCATGACAATTAGGAGTTATCCAATTGGATAAAGAATAAAAGGAATTTATTCACCTAATTGGACCAAGAGTTGCATGGGATGCAATTGGAATGGTTCCTACCTAAATAACCAATTCTTGGGTGACTTGCCAAAGCAAGCTCAAGGAGAAGTGAAATAAGGATCTTGGACCCACTAGAAAATATAAAGATATTTTCCGCTTTAATAGTGAGGGCTATTAATCCGAGAAAAATAGTGGGAGCTATATTTAATGATCTAGCCATTATTAAATATAGTTAAATTGTTCAAAATACTAAATTGCATATTTCTCGTTTTGTAGAATTCCAAATGGCAAACAACAACGCATCGATTTCATCCCTACGATCTATCCTTGAGAAGGATAAATTGTCTGGAACAAATTTCCTTGACTGGTACAGAAACTTGAGGATTGTCCTCAAGCAAGAAAAGAAGCTGTACGTCTTGGACACTCCAATTCCAGACCCACCACAAGATGAGTCTCTACTAGCGGCAGTAAGGGCACGTCAGAAACATGTTGATGATTCTAATGACGTGACTTGCCTCATGCTTTGTACCATGACTAGTGAGCTTCAGAAGCAACACGAGAACATGGAAGCCTATGATATGATCATACACTTGAAACAATTGTTTCAGGAACAGGCAAGGCATGAGCGCTATGAGGTGTCTAAAGCATTGTTCAAAAGTAGTCTTGCAGAGGGGAATCCAGTAGGCCCTCATGTACTCCGAATGATCGGGTACATAGAGAACCTTGAGAGACTGGGGTTCCCACTCGGCCAGGACTTGGCGACTGATCTCGTCTTGCAATCGTTGCCTGACAGTTATAATCAGTTCATTATGAACTATAATATGAACGAGATCAACAAGTCTTTGCCAGACTTATTGAACATGCTAAAGAAAGCTGAGCAAAGCATCAATAAAGGCAAGGGCAAGGCCATAATGATGGTCCACAAGAAGAAGGGCAAGTCAGTTGCATCTACTTCAAAAGGAAAACGCAAGAAAGTTGCGAAATCCAAGGAAGCCCTAAAGCCTAGTGGAGGCGTTGCTAAAGGTGAGTGTCACTACTGCAGCCAGCCGGGTCACTGGAGGAGAAATTGCCCTAAATATCTGGAGGATGAGAAGCTTGGAATAGTGATTCCACCACCACCAGGTATTTATGTTATAGACGTCAATCTTTCTATTTCATCATCCTGGGTATTAGATACCGGATGTGGTTCTCACATTTGTCGTAATGTGCAGGATTTGAAAAGAAGTAGAAGATTGCGAAAAGGGGAGATAGACTTGCGCGTCGGGAATGGAGCAAGGGTTGCTGCATTAGCTGTAGGCGTTTATGAGCTATCTTTGCCTTCTGGACTTATTTTAGAATTAGACAATTGCTTTTATGTGCCTGCTATGAGCAGAAACATTATTTCCGTTTCTTGTTTGGACGAGAAAGGTTTTTCTATTTCAATAAAGGACAAGTGTTGCTCCATTTATTTTGATAGTATGCACTATTGTAGTGCGCATTTGTCTAATGGATTGTATATCCTTGATCTAAATAATCCAATCTATAACATAAATACTAAAAGGATTAAAACTAATGATTTAAATCCTACATATCTATGGCACTGTCGTTTAGGCCATATAAATGAGAAACGCATATCTAGACTCCATAAGGATGGACTTCTAGACTCATTTGATTTGGAATCATATGAGACATGTGAATCTTGTTTATTAGGAAAAATGACAACGTCCCCTTTCAATAAGAAAGGGGAGCGGACTAGTGAGTTATTGGCACTCATACATACTGATGTATGCGGACCATTCCCCACGCCTGCCAGAGGTGGTTATACCTACTTCATCACATTTACTGATGATTTCAGTAGATATGGATTTGTATACCTTATGAAGGCCAAATCCGAATCCTTTGAATTGTTCAAAGAATTCAAGAGTGAAGTAGAGAAGCAACTTGGAAAGAGTATTAAAGCTCTACGATCGGATCGTGGAGGAGAATACTTAAGCCAAGAGTTTGATGAGTATCTTAGAGAGTGTGGGATAGTATCCCAGCTCACTCCACCCGGAACACCACAATGGAATGGTGTATCTGAGAGGAGGAATCGCACTCTATTAGATTAGGTGCGATCTATGATGTCTCAAGCAGATCTTCCGATATCCTTTTGGGGACATGCTCTAATGACTGCAGCTTTTACCATTAACCGTGTTCCATCCAAATCAGTCATGAAGACGCCATATGAGATATGGACTGGGAAGCGTCCCATAGTGTCGTTTATGAAGATTTGGGGCTGCGACGTCTATGTAAAGCGTTTACAGACAGACAAGCTCGGGCCTAAAGCGGATAAGTGTAAGTTTGTGGGATATCCTAAGGAGACTAAAGGATATTACTTCTATAACCCTATCGAGAACAAAGTGTTTGTTGCTCGGACCGGCGTGTTTCTAGAAAGAGAACTAGTCTCTAAAGAAGCAAGTGGGAGGGTTGTAGAACTTGAAGAAATTCATGAACCACAAACCACTGAACCAATAATGGAACATGAACAGGAACCACAAGAAGTTGTGGAAGAACCTGTTCAAGTAACACAGGAACTCCGTAGATCAGGAAGAGTGCGTCATGAGCCAGAGAGGTATGGACTTCTCGTGACTGAGCCCGATGACGTACCACTCATGGATGATGAGCCTGCAAACTATGGAGAAGCCATGAGTGGCCCAGACTCTAAGAAGTGGCTAGAAGCCATGAGATCCGAAATGGATTCCATGTACACCAACAAAGTATGGACTTTGGTGGAACCACCCGAAGGGGCTCGACCCATAGGGTGCAAGTGGGTCTTCAAGAAGACGACCGACATGGATGGCAAGGTAGTTGCCTATAAGGGGCGATTGGTGGCCAAAGGTTATAGACAGATTCATGGTATTGACTATGATGAGACCTTTTCACCAGTCGCCATGACTAAATCCATTCGAATCTTACTTGCTATTGCAGCATACTACGACTATGAGATTTGGCAAATGGATGTCAGAACAGCGTTCCTTTATGGGAACCTCCTTGAGGATGTGTACATGACACAACCAGAGGGTTTTGAGGATCCAGAGAATGCCAATAAAGTCTGTAAGCTGCAAAGATCCATTTATGGATTAAAGCAAGCTTCTAGGAGCTGGAATCGACGTTTTGATGACGCGGTCAAAGAGTTTGGCTTCATCAAGAACGAAGATGAGCCTTGTGTTTACAAGAAGGTTAGTGGGAGCTCTATAGTGTTTCTGGTCTTGTATGTGGATGACATACTAATCATTGGCAATGATGTTCCTACTCTGCAATCTGTTAAAGATTGGCTAGGAAAGTGCTTTGCGATGAAAGACTTAGGAGACGCAGCCTATATACTGGGTATAAAGATCTATAGGGATAGATCTAAAAGGTTGCTTGGCCTAAGTCAGAGTACGTATATTGACAAGGTGTTGAAGAGGTTCAACATGCAAGATTCCAAGAAGGGATTCTTGCCCATGTCACATGGAGTCACTCTTTCCAAGAATGACTGTCCCTCCAATGAGATGGAGAAGGACCGCATGAGCAGGATACCCTATGCTTCGGCCATAGGATCCATCATGTACGCCATGCTATGTACTAGACCAGACGTATCATACGCGTTGAGTATGGTGAGCAGATACCAGTCCAATCCGGGTGAGAGTCACTGGATTGCTGTCAAGAACATCCTAAAGTACTTGAGAAGAACCAAGGATGTATTCTTGATATTTGGAGGAATGGAAGAGCTAAGTGTAAAGGGTTACACTGACGCAAGCTTCCAAACCGACAAGGATGATTACAGATCGCAGTCTGGATACGTGTTTTGCCTGAATGGAGGAGCTGTGAGCTGGAAGAGTTCCAAGCAAGGCACAGTTGCTGATTCTACAGCAGAAGCTGAGTACATTGCTGCTGCGGAAGCAGCAAAAGAGGCAGTGTGGATAAAGAAGTTTATCACTGAGCTCGGTGTGGTCCCTAGCATAGTGGATCCCGTAGAGTTGTACTGTGACAACTCTCGGATCTCATGGCTTCTAGCCACTTCTGAGAGTCCCGTGTATGTTTTTTTAACAAGTGTAAGGCTTCATAGCTAGTCCCCAACCAAATTGATATAGTGTTGGAGATAATTATGCCCCAAATCTGATCCTCTGAAATTCGGCATCCCCTGTTTTACACCTAATTCTGTTGCACCCACGCAATAAAGAATGAGTACCGTTATTCCATTGTTTTAGAGGCTTTTACTTACTGTTTTGTTCCTGCATCGACGTAGATAACAATGACACATTGGAGAAGATGAATGGGTGATATTAGCTTCAATATTGCCCTAACAAATGTAAAGCTTTGTGATAGATTACCATCATCGTGCTTACCAAATGAACCATGGGAAAAGGGGAGGGGTAATACCTGTGTGTGTGTAAATCAACTCGAGGAAATTGGTGTCTTGAGGGATTGTGAGTGCACCAAAAAGTTTGAACACTGAATCGCTATATAAAACAATGGATTATGGATGTTAAAGCTCTCTGGGTATTTATAGTTTGGGTTTTCTGAATCGAAGCATGTTGGTAAAAAATACCTTCGCAAACCATCCGACTAAAACCATTGATACCTTTTAACATTATGGTCGTGTAAATCTGAATGATGCACCGCTTAGAGCATTGAAACTTCCCATTTTTCTTTGTGACGGTGTAAGGCTTCATAGCTAGTCCCCAACCAAATTAATAGTGTTGGAGATAAAGATGCCCCCAAAATCTGATCCTTTGAAATTCGGCATCCCCATTTTTACACATTATTCTGTTGCACCATCGAAATAAAGGATGAGTGCCATTATTCCATTATTGTAGAGGCTGTATTTATTTCTTGCGGAGGAGTGAACACAACGTAGACAACAAGGGTGAGTATATCGATGACACATTGAAGAAGATGGATGGGCAGTATATCTTCAATATACTGATTGTTGAAGTATAAAGCTTTCCGATAGATTACCATCATTCTGTGCTTACCAAATGAACCATGTGAAAAAGGGGAGGGGTATTGCCTGTGTGTGTCTAAACCAACACGAGGAAATTGGTGTCTCAAGGGATTGTGAGGACACTGTATTATGGATGTTTCAGCTATCTGGGTTGCAGCGACACAAAGGATATATCTAGGTTCGGCGGGGTTTTTTTTCCTGCATCGAAGCATGTTGGTAAAAATACCTTTGCAAACTACCCAAATAAAAACTGAACTTTGGGATGGAGATGGTGTTGCCGAATGATATGCCATGGGAGATGAGGGTATTTTGGTGTTTGAGATTGTTGACGAACATGGTTCTAAAATCGGCTGATACAGTTATGTAGCAGCGTCCAATTAAAGTTTACCAATTAGCCTGATACCGTCACGCCACAACCGCGACCATTACTTTTAGTCTTTAGTTGTTTACCGCTATTTAGAACCATGAGGAGAACTCCACTGACGAGTATCTTTGACAGAGAAGTCTCTGTTGGAAAACTCGGTTTTTCGACACGAGTTTGGACGTCAGTTTTGATGAACCGGTTTGACCAGTTACAAAACCGAAAGTTAGTACGGATTCCTTGGACCAAGGTGAACATCATACAACTTTACTTTATCCAAAATCGTTATTGGGTGAATTACAAATTAGATGGTGAAAATAGGTGTTTCAATGTGGAAATACTAGTTGTCCCACATCAGCATTTGGAGTAGAGTTGGCTAATTTAATTAGTCCAAGTTGTCACCAAAAAAGCAAGACCTTTGGCGTGGTAATTATAGTGTGGGCAGAGCCCGCCGTGCTTCTCATTATCCAATTCGAGGCAATTATCCTGAGAGGCAACTCGCTCTCGCTCAAAATCGAAATCTCGTCGCTGTTCCAGACTGTATACATGTTTACTTAACTGTTTCTTCTTCTTCTTTCAAAAAAAAAAAAAAAAAAACTGTTTCTTCTTCTACTTCTCAGATGACCCGGTCCAGTCCCTTTAATCTCTAACAGTGTCCACCTTTGCTTGTCTCCCAAAGGATTTTCCTTTTTTCTCCAGAACTTCATTAAAGTAAAGATAGATAGTAGACAGAAGTGTCCATCTTTACCAGTCTCCCAAAAAAGAAGCACTAGAAGTAGGAACGTTAGAAAGTTAAAATGTACTACCTCATATCCAAAGACAAAAGGGTGTAATAGTCCAGATCATGCACAAGGACCCAAAGGAGCTCCTGACAAGGGTTTTGTAGCAAGTCGGTGGCTCAGTGACATCAGTACAGGGTACCTTTCGGATGGAACAAAAATAAATTTTGGTTTCCTCCTTGTATATATGTGCGGATACGGGCTCGTCTCATGTCTCTCTAATGGAAAAGAGCAGCCAGTATTTGTAAATATATGCGTATAATGTTTGTAAATATATGTGTATAATGAAAATTATTAACGGGAATAATGCCACTATGCCAGTGAAACCCGATTTGAGGGTTATGAAAATTGGTTCAAGGCCTTGAAATACCTAATTATTTTAAGTCCATGAAACCTGTGACCTTACATAATGCATGGAGAATGTCAAGTCTAAAGGCATCTGAATTGTTGAAGTGGCTGTCGAATTAGTGGAAGGGACGGGTGAAGCTGTCAAATACAGAATGGAGGATTTGGGAGGCAAAGGAAAATGAACCAGAAGATTAAGCTATATGCTGCATATCTTTGTTATGCGTTTTGGTTATAATCTATTATATATGTAATTGCGTCTTGCCTGTAACTATTCCTGAAACATATTTTGTAACATATGTAACTATTCCTGAAATACTACCATTTGAAGAATGTCATGACATGTTATGTCTAGCTGTGTGACTGGTGATCCTAGAGTGTTTAAATTTGAAAGTATTTCATATAGTTATAACTTATAAGTGTGTGATATACAAATGAGTATGTTAATTAGGTGATATTATATCAGTCTAACTACTAATTTTGGTAATATCTAATTACCAAAATTTCAAATGTTACATTACTGTCGTTGTGAAATTTCTGATTGGACACCCCAAGGTTCCCGGGTGCCTAAAGCGAGTAAGAAATTTGAGGGGCCTATTTAATGAAAAAAATCACCAAAATAGTTAATTTTTTTCAAGTAAAAAATATAATGTAATTTTTCTGTTAAGAAATTTGTAAAAAAAAATTGGAACTACCACCAAAACAATATATATACAATTATTGATGAAATTGCATCAAAATATGTAATTAGAATTACTATATTGAGCTATCTATACAAAAACTTACTGTTAATAGAAACGGGGCCTCGCGGGGCCGGGGGCTTGAAGCGGCCACCTTGGCTGCCTAGCTATAGGGGCGGGCCTCTTTGCGAATTATCGTTCAAAAAGGTGATTGTAATAAGGTCAAACCTGAGCGGAAAAGTCACATCTACTGTGAAAGCTGGTTCAGAAGGTTCGGTTACTCTATATGAAGTGAACGATCAACTTTTCGGGCTCCACTTGGTCAACCATATAGGTTTGGACGAATGAAGTCAACAGTAAAGGAAAAGGTCAATTGTACAGTCAAAGGTGAGCTCATAAGTCAACTAGTCAATATGCGTGATTGTAAATCCTAATCCCTAAACCCTAAACCCCAAACCTGATTTTTGAGGTTACTAAGTCAACTGTGTAGTGAACGGTCAAGTTTTTGGTCTCCACTTAATCATACCAATAAGTTCAGATGAAGAAAGTCAACGGTAAAAGAAAAGGTCTGCTCTACAGTCAAAGTTGAGCTCACAAGCTAGTCAACTGTATAGTCAATGCATGGTATACGTATTATATATGTGCTAGACCCTAAACCCATAAACCCCTCTTATTGAGGTAAGAAGCCAACTATGAAGTGATCCATGGCCAACTTCTCGATTTCCATTTAGTCAAACATATAGTTTCGGACAAAGAAGTCAACGTATTGTGAAAGAAAAGGTCAACTCTACACAGTTAAATGCGAGCTCACAAGTCAACTCTACCGTATAATATATAGTATTATGAATTGTTACCTTAATTATTTAGAACCGACGTTTCTATATATTATCTTATAATCTGCATATTCCACGAAAAATGTACTTGTCAGTTTGCAAAGAAAAATGAAATTTATTTGAAACTCCGGAAAAAAATCCAATGAAGAAAACACATTTGCAGGCAAGGGAAATTCCATTACAATGAAACTTTGGGAGGAAAGTATAATTAACGAAAATATTCGTGGGGGAGGGGAACACAACTACATCCAAATATTGGGAGGAAAATACATTGAATTAAAATAATTTTGGAGGGTAATCAATTAAACAAAATGACACATTGACTCGTTTCTCCACTCATTCTCCACCCATTATCCACAACCGCGAGCTCTCTTTGGAACGACTGAATGTCACTCAGCTCACCGGCCGATGGAAGCACTGAACTTCGGCTTAGCCTCAAGGACAGTCGATTTGGACTAACTTCTCTCAAACACTTGTACATTAGTAGCTGTTGTTGAGTTCTCTTCTTAATTCGTGGTTTATCGGGTCGATTCGTTCTCTAGATCGGCAAGTCCGTATGTGAATTTATTTGTGCTAACTAGTGATGTTGTATTTAGTGCTCCGTTTGGTATGCAATTGGATTAGGGATATCGTATTTGGGGATTTTGTATGTGTTTAGACTAGGGATGTTTTTTCTATAGTTGTGGCCTTACTCTTCATCTAGGGTTGGTCCGAAAAAAGCTGGTGCATTTATTCTTCTTTGTTGGTCTCAGTGTTTGTTCTTCATGGTGATGGTGTCTAACTTTTTATTTTGGGGCATTCATGTATTTGTTTGCTAAATTCATTTGTGAAAACCCCATTTGAAAACTTGGTGCTAAGATTGTGACTAGCAGCTGCTCGTCTGACACATAAAATGTTGGAATTCAATAAAAAGGAAATAATATGCCATTCTAATTAAACATATATTGTTAAAAAAATTACAATACCATTAACTCAAAATCCTAACACTTGTTCTATTTTTCTTCAGGAATCCATGGCTCAAATGTGCTGATATCACGTTCCCAGTCATCTCTGGTACGCTTTTTGGGTTGAACTGGTGGCTTATCTGGATCAGGCATCTTTTTTTCTGGCAGTTTTTCTTCGGGTTCTTCTTCACCCCAGTCTTCTTCTTCGGTTTCTTCATCGGTCTCTTCTTCGGTGTCTTCTTTGGTTTCTTCATCAGTTTCGGTTTCTTCATTCTCGTCTGGCAGTTCTTCCTTTTCTTCTTTCTCCGGATTTGTATCTTCTGGTTCTTGCTTGGATGGGATCTTTTTTTCCATTCTTGATTGTGATAATTTTGGTAGTAATTAGGTAAAGTGCTTTCATGGAGGGGGAGGCATAATTGTAGGCTACTGTAGGGCTTCAATTTTCAATTGCAGACTACTATTAGGGCTTCGATTTCCTATGGGACTTGGAATTATGTTACAAAACTTCATCATTATTTTTTTTTCTATAAAATTCGATTATCTTTTTATTCCTAAATTGATAAATAATTGATAATTGCAATCTATTATACAGTTAATCTCTGAAGGAGTATGATTCCTAATAGGAAAATAGAATATTCACATATTTTTATATGGAATAACAACTTTAAATTGTATATGGAGATTAGTTATGGAGACAGGAGAGTGGGAGCTCACACACTATAGATAACTAGGAATATTTTAGGAATAACACAGTAAGTAAAATACGCAATATAAACCACTATTAATACAGGGGGAGGCACCACCCCTTACAACCTGAACCACACCCCCTCCTCAAACCATGGAGGGAGGTTCAAAAGCTATTGTTCAAAATTTAATTTAAAAACAAGATTCTAAAACGGATTCAACACAGAAAATGGAAGCGATGGCAGAGGAGCTTTGTTGGCAGACCTGTGCCCATTCTCCAGCTTCACCTGCAACTTGATTAGTTCCTAGCAGCTTGCACTCATGGAAACACACATGCATTCATATCTAGTGATTAGGAGTTACACAAAACGAAAAACATATAGAATAATCTACATATATACGTGCTAAGGCATGTGATTGAAAATATTATAGAACTATTAGCTTTGGAGGACATCAAAACTGGACTAATGCATGGATCTCGCGGTGAGAAACAACAATGACATCCACCTGGACCTCACTTGGATCCCACAAAATCCAAAAGCCGCCACCAAATCCAAATACATCAGCAACAAAGAATCTCTCAAAGCGAAGAGAGTCACAAATGCGTCTGGCCCTGTCCCCAAAAACTCTAGTTTCAGTTATGCAGACAATATTTGGCCTTTGCCTGCCAACCATAGCCGTGAATTTGCTTATAAAATCACCATTTCCAGCATCCTTAAAAATTCCAGAGAAGAAACCTCATGGGAAAGTTCGACACCCTTACTCCGTCTTGAAGCCCCTCTGGTGCCCTGCTTCTTTGGTCTTCCACCTTTGCTCTAATCTCCTCCTCTTCTATCACATCCATCAAATTGATGCCTTCCGCCAAGAACCCCCCCCCCCCTTCTCTAGGACCATATGAAGGTATTCCCCTGAGTGTGGCTCCATGTTTCCCGAATACTCTAGTATCCAGGTTGCCTTGTAGTCCTCCATCATTACATGACTTGCTTCTCCAACCTAGGCTGGAAACTAAACGATGTACCAGAGTTTTGAGCTCAGCCTCACATCTGCTGTCACAATCTGGTGGTCTGGAACGTCGCCTGCCACCCTTGTTTCCTCCTCACTGATCATGTAATTGATTTCATGAGATGTCCAAGTGAATTGTTCTAGGAGGCTGTTGAGGCTCCCTTTCTCTACGATCCATGCTGTTGGGGCCTTCAGGTGAGTCATGATAGTGGTCATGTTTGTTCTGGGAGATGGTATGAGTGGGAGAGGAATGCACCAGTTATTGGAGATCACAAATTGCTCCACTTTCTCTTTAAAGGACTAATCTGACCTCCTTTTTCCTAGAGAATCCTCCAGATTGACATGAGGTACTGTGTTGTCTCCTGACATTGACAAGCTTGGCAGAATCTTAACTTTATCTTGGGATGAAAGGTGTTGTCAATGGAAAAAGGCTGTAGGCTTTTGTTTGATAGTGACTATATATAGGTTCAGATTGGGAGATAATGGGGGAGGTAGGGGTTACAAGAAGATGGAGAGTTAGAAGATGGAGATGTGGGGGTTTGTGGAGATTCGTACTGGCCTAATGGAGATCTAAATATAACTCGTAGTCTACAGTTAATTAGTGGAGGTTAATTACTTTGCTTCAGATAATTAAAAGAAATTACTTTATTCGTAATTTAGAAGATGGATAGGTGGAGTAGTTAGTGGAGGTTAATTACTACATGTTTTAAGATGCTGCTACAAAAGTAATTGGTACTGCTGTTCAATAAATAAATGCTATTTCTTTTGGATGAAATAATACTTAATATTAGTGCTTGTTTGTCACAAATAACATGTATGTTGTTCTCCTTCCTTTTTATTTAATTTTATTCAATTTTTAAATATAGTAATATTTTTATTAATAAAATACAGCAGGATAGAGACAGAAATGCCTATCATGTTAGCTTGCACTACTGGAATTGGTAATAAAACTTGTTGATATGCAATGCAATATGGTGATTTTATGTATAATTTTCCAAAGGTTCCATGTAGTTCTCAAGGTTTTACTATTCGGTGCTTTTGTGATAACCTGCAGAAAGCATATTCTGATACCCCTCTTTATTTCCTTTATGTCGAGTCAGTCTCTTCTCGATGTTGAAACTCCCTTTTGAAGGGAAACCTTGTCTTATGTTGCAACAGTACTCTATAGCTTCTAATTTCTCCAGTGGATGCATTAGTTGTGACCTTTGAGAAAATTTAGAGATACTCAAAAGAAAAACATGTGAAGCAATAGCACTAAGATCAACTCCAACAGAGGGAGCAAACCCTCTTTTGGACCAAAATATGCTCCACATCAGGCAAAATACAGCTCCAGCAGAAGAAGCATCTACCG
The DNA here is from genome assembly GCA_023055425.1 of Linanthus parryae. NCBI lineage: Eukaryota > Viridiplantae > Streptophyta > Magnoliopsida > Ericales > Polemoniaceae > Linanthus > Linanthus parryae. Next base: position 79,147,784 of record JALGPY010000002.1, read on the forward strand.
GAGCAAAACCATGGACAGTGAATTCGAGGACCAAACCTGGGACACACTGTTCAGAGGAGCAAAAAATAAAAAATTACTTTTTAATCAAAAAAATGATTCATCTCTCTCATTTCAAACAATGTAACGGGTATATTTATAGAAATCTAATCATATACAGTATAATTTGATATATGTATTGGAATATTACCGTTGAAAAATAACCGATGGAAATAGTGATTAGAAAACTAAATATATTTTTTTAGAATAAATCAAGTTTTTTTTAAGTAAATGATTACAACATTATATTACTATTAATTACATACTATTTGTTTAAATGAACATTATTTAATTAATTTATACTTATTAATATAGAAGTGTAATTAATTAATAATAATAACAAAAAGTATTAAAATACAATTCTTTTTTTCTAAGGACAAATTTTTCTCCTCACTTTTGGAGCTCAAGCAACTAAGTGAGTAAATTTGGTTCAAGTACAATTTTTTTCCTCCATCTCTTAGAGATGCTCTAAAATCCAGCAACTTGTTTGTGTGCATCACAAGATAGCTGGGTTGGAAGTCCAAAACATATGGGATTGCAGCTCTCGATGGTGGATGAACCATATGATGCAGCGACCTATTTCGTTGTTGCATACTATGGTATATGAACCATCGAGCGCATCATCCAATAGATTTTAAGACTGCCAACCCATCTTTATTTGTGATGATTATCTGTATGGATGAAAGGTGGAGTGAAATGGACATGGTTGTAGGCTATGCTTTTATACAAAGTTTTGAATATGGGGGGTTATGAGAAGATGTAGAGTTATAAGACGGAGAGGTTGGGGGTTAGTGGTGGATAATAAATAATGGTTTAAAGATGTGATTTCAGAGGAATAAGTGCTGCATGGTTTCCAGATTAGTTCAGCGTACTAGGTATAGGTTCATGAACCACCTTATTGATTAAGGATGGCAATGTTATCTCTGCAACATGTTTAATTTGAATGATGAATCAAATTAATGAATCAACTGCTTAGAAAGTTATCAATGATGCATATGGTAAATATTTTGACACTGTGAGGCCGTGATGATATTGATCTATCGAATCACTCATTCAAATTGTTAGAGTGTATTATGCATGGTGAAGCAAATTATTTTTGTAGCCTGCTGTGATTTTCTCTTATTTGGTTTTAATGAGTACAGATCGCAGCCTATTAATGATGATTTCGATCTACTGAATTCACTCTTTGTAGCCGATAGAGTGTCAAGATATGCATGGCAAGGCAAAATCCTTCTGCAGCATGTGATCATTGATCTCTTATTTGGTATTCATGACTACAGATCTGAGCCTCTTTCCGAATTAAATATATGTGTGTGCCCCCCATCAATAACAAAATTAGTATTGTGGTCTAGTGGTTAAGAGTTTGATTTGTGAAACATAGGTCTAGCGTTTGATTCTTGGTAGTAGCTTGTTTTGGACAAAAATAACACCACCTTTTTTTAAGGTGAACCACATTTTGAATATACAAAATTACCAATAAAATTTATTTCATTAATAAGACTAAATATTGCAAAATAAAATTATCCATTAATAAAGACAACCGGCCATACATATATAGAAAACAAAATGTCAGCAATAATAAGAGAAAGATAAGAGAAAAATTCCAGAAAATAGAAGTCTAGTCTGCATTGTCCTCTTTGAGTTGTTCATTTGCCGGGGCCTTTGCTGATTCATGCTTGTGTGAAACCTTTCGCCTGGTAGCCCCCTTGTATATCTTTTTGATTGGGAAAACAGATTCACCGGTTCCTTCATAGAATTCGACAGGCACAATCAACCAATAATTTTCAATCTTAATCTACTCATATTAATGGATTCTTCATTCAGTCTCTTTTATTTTCCGTCGGCTTTCCTCCAATGCAGTTTGCCTCTTCTTATACAACATCACTAAAGGGGAGTCCTCGCTCCTTGAGTCTTCATCCGGATGAATCAGAGATAAAAATTGGAGCATCCTTATTGGACCATGTAGCTCTGTGAAAGGACTGGTGACCTCCTCCTCTTCACGAAGGCATTTGCAAATGGATTTCATGGAATTTTGGGGACTGGACTTTGATGGGGTCTTGGAGAAGTGATTAAATTTGTTGTGACAATTTTGGAATGGATGTATGAGATTAAATAGAGTTAATCAGCTGTCAGCTTCTCTTTTTTTTACTTCTCATTGAACGTGCAATTAACTGATTAATTAACTGTCTGTACAATAATGTTGTTGAAAGAGGCAGTTTGGGGAATTCGAACAGTTACTTCACAAATTGTTTGTGCATGGTCATGATGACTAGTGGTTTAAAGGGTTTATTATGATGTCCTTTGTGCTCGATGCTTGTTTCCATGTAGTACTGAACTAGGCCTCTTCATGAAACTTATAATCTACTTCAAGCTAACTATTTGCACTCTAATGATCCCCAATTAATCATTACTATTTACTCTGTGCATTTCACTATTGAATTATCGTGTCTTATCAATGTCGTGGTCCAAATTACTTCATTTTCACTCTCACTCTCATTTTCGATAATGGATGTGCACTGTGTGGAATTTTGGCAGAGGTAAACATTGTTTCTTTTATCTTGTTGATCCATAATTTTCACATTAGCGTAAAATGAATAGAGAAAACTAAATACTGTATTTCCTATCACCTGTTGCAGGTAACATTTCCAGGTTACAGAACATTAATCGATAGTATGAGTGGGCAAAGTTTGGACTTTTGCTAGAGGTAAAAATCTTTTGGTGCCCCCTTTCATTTCCTTTAAGTCTATGATATTCCCGTTTGGAGGGAAACCTTTCCTTTTGATCGCGCAACATAGCTTCTAAAGTAACTACTGTCTGGATGCATTAGTTGTGATATGTGAGAAAATTTTGAGCGAATAGAAAGAAAAACATGTGAAGTAATTAATAGCACTAAAATCCAGCAGCTTCTTTGCGGTTATTCCATGCATGACATGAAAGCTGGGTTGGAAGTCCAAAACCTATGGGGTTACTCCATAGTATGGTCCATCGACCATCGAATACAACAACGTATTGGGTTGGGGCGTACTATGGTAGATGAACCATAGACGCAGCAACCCAATAAATTTTAGACCGCCATGCCAGCTTCATCTCTGATGATTTTTCATGCTCGGGTGGTGGTAGACGAGATTCTGGATATCTTATTGTGTTGCTAGAAACAATCATAAAAAAGCTAGCTACCACCTCGAACAGCTTCTTTATGATTGTTCCAGCATCACAATGCTGCCAAACAGAATTGTCGTCGACATGCTTGCCCAAAATCTAAACTTTATCTATTTGGATGAAAGGTGGAGTGAAATAGACATGGCTGTAGGCTCTGCTTTTATACACAGTTTGGAATCTGGGGGTTCGGAGAAGATGGTGAGTTATAAGATGGATAGGTGGGTGGGGGGTTAATGGAGTTTAATAAATGCTAGTTTGAAGATGTGGTTTCATATCATAATTACTGCTGGTTTAAAGAGTAGTGCAGGTCCCTAGGTATAGGTTAAAGATGAACCTCGTTGATTAGGGGTGGCATTGTTCTATAAATAGTTTTAACATTGTTTCTTTTATCTCGTTGATCCATAATTTTCACATCAACTCAAAATTTATAAAGAAAACTAAATAATGTATTCCTATCACCTGTTTCAGGTAACATTTCCAGGTACAGAACATTAATCGATATTATGAGTACATATACGTACTATAGTGGGAACTGTTTGGACTTTCGCCAGAGGTAAACAACTTTTAGTTTCCCTTTTCATTTCCTCCAGTCTATTCTTGATGTTGATATTCCCTTTTGGAGGGAAACCTTGTGTAATTCCCTTATGAATATCTCAATGTGATGCATGGAACATGCACAACGAAGTTGCCAGCTCTAGCAGCTAGCTTCTTTGTGATCATTACATGCATCACAATGCTGCAGCAAGGGGACAAGAACATAATGGACTTTTGTAATCGAATAAACATTTTCTAAACGAAGACAACCCCTGGTTCCCATAGCACAATCGTTCATCCCTGATGAGCAGTTGTGCTATGAGAAACAGAGTTAGGCATCGATTTAGCACTCATCTCAGATCAATGAGCCGTTTTTCTATATATGACAAACAAAGGTTGGCATCCTCATGTTCTGACCACCTGAAGCAGCATTTTTATGATCATTCCATGCATCACAATGCTGCATCAAGACAACCAGAACATAACAAAATCAACATCGAAGGAGATTGTTGACATTGACACGCTTTCCCACAATCAAAACTTTGTCTTGGAGGATGAAAGGTGTAGTGAAATGTACAAGGTTGTAGGCTCCGATTTCATACACAGTGGGGAACCTGGGGGTTAGGAGAAGATGGAGAGTATGCAGAAGATGGGGGTTAATCATTTTTAAATTCAAACTGATAATGCACACAATTCCACGACCACTTTGGAGGAACAATATGTGGTAATCATCAAATGAATCAGTTATAGGAACATTGTAACAAACAAATGAGTGAACAGTTATATTATGGGAGGTTTAATTATATATGTTGAATATTGTACTCTTTTGTCCGGGTTGTGCCCCGCACTGTTTTTTTGTATATATACGTTGTGTAACATGTTCTGGGTTTTACCCAAATTATATGTATGAACCACTATTTTTGTTGTGTATTATATTGGAATTGGTCATAGAAATTGCACAAGTTCAACAGGGTATTTGAGCAGAGAATTGTAAAATTTGTAATACAGGCGCCTATGAATATAGTCGCCTATGAAGAATTCCAAAATATAGACACGACGAGTATGTTTGTCAGCAAAAAATATTAACGACGACCATAATTGTGGTCTAAAAAATAGTTGTCGACTAAAATAAGAAAAAAAAGACGACTAAACATTTGTCGGCTTAAGTTTTAAAAGATCAAGAACGACAGTAGTTAGTTGATACATTTTTCATCAAAAATTTTGTCCAAGAAATATAGTGGTCAAGAAGTTGTCGGCAAAAGAACAACGAAGAATCAATTTTGTCGGGATAAGTTGTCGGTAAATAGTTTTCACTGACCAGTGGATTTTTTCCCCCTAATGACAGAGCTATTCTGACGGCACAGCGACAACAGAAACTCGTCGTTCTTTCATTCTAACGACGATTTTTTGGATTTTTACGACCAGGTTGCTCGTCGTAAAAACCCGATTTTTTTCTAGTGCCATCAACAACCGGCAAGTGGAGATGTATACGCGAGAGAAAGGCGTGACGCCGAACTGGCTGAACGAGAGAATCGGTGCAATGCTGATTAGGAGAGAGAGAGTGGAAGAGTGACAGCGAACGAGCGAAGATCCGCGATGCTGTGCGGCAGCTCCTGAACCACGAGTCTGGCGTGTCTTCAACCTAGTCAACAGCGACTACGGCTCCAGCTCTGATGCCAACAAGCAGCTCCCATCTCTCTGCTTGGCAGCCACCGCCCTCGCGAACGAACCCAGGGACCACAATCGACCAGAACCCCCGTATGCGAGTCGACTCGCCTCACTTCAATGGGGATGACCCGATCAGGTGGATCTTCCGCATTCAAAAATATTTGACTATTACCGCGCCACCGATCCGAATCTCTTACAACTCGTGGGTATACTAATTGATAATCTAGCCTCGGATTTGTTTCGTTACTACCAGTCCAACAACACCAACGCGACATGGATGGACTTTCTTGTTGCCGTTAAACTTCGTTTTGATCGGGGCCACTACCAGGACTATTTGGGGGTGTTATCCAAGCTTCAGCAGACATCCACTGTTATGGCTAATTAGACCGAACTTAATAAGGTATTGCCTAAGGTATCAGGCGTGAAGAAGGGGTGGTCGTGTATATTTTCCGTGTCGGTTTACGGCAGCCCCTTAAGCGGGAATTGACATTACGTAATCCTCGGACACTACCTGAAGCTTTTTCTCTAGCTCGAGAACTTTTTGTCGGCCAAGAGGAGTTATTCCTGGCCTATCTACCCAAGCTCTCATGGAAGTCATCGACTAAACGAGGACCATCCACGGCTTGGCAGCCTTCTGCCTTTACCGTCGTCGTCCCCCCGGCAGCCCCTTCTGCTAATCCTAACATTCGAAAGATTATGCCCACCGAGCAAGCTGAACGACACCGACAAGGTCTCTATTTTAATTGCGATGAAAAGTATACACGGGGGCACAAGTGCAAACCACAGTTTCTGTTACTTTGTTCGGAAGATGACGACGAGACGGATCAACCTATTCCTCATGAAGAGGATGACCGTGGGATCATCGCGGAAAATTTTTCCCACTTACACACACTAGCAGGTACGACACCCCATCATTCGCTCAAATTGAATGGTACTGTTTGCGGTGTTTGTGTGCAGGTGCTAATTGATGGGGGTAGCACCCATAATTTTATCCATCCAACGATGGCTGAGCATCTGTCACTCTAACTTCATCCCGTCTCTCCGTTTCGAGTGTACTTTGGGAATGAAGAATCTTTGCATTGTACTTACGACTGTCCAAAGACACCAATCACCATTCAGCGCATATTATTTTAGTTGGACTTATATGTTTTGGTCGTCCACGGCATCGACGCGGTTTTGGGGGTACAGTGGTTGGAGACTTTAGGGGAAATCAAGCATGATTACGGTAAAATGACAATGAAGTTCACGTGGCAAGGCCAACAGCTGATTTTGAATGGGGTTGATCGCGTGACACGTCCTATCTCTTATAATTCGCTAGCTCCAGAGTCTTCAGCGGGATCCATTGTTGATTTGTATGAGCTTATGGGTGTTCCAGCGGAGACCGACCAGGAGTCCGCCGCGAACGAATTTCCAGAGCATGTCCCGACTGACATTCTTTAGGTTCTCCGCCAACATCGAGCTGTTTTTTCGCTTTCGGAAGGGTTGCCTCCTTCACGTCAATGGGCTCATCGTATCTATTTGTCTCCAGGTGCAAAGCCATTGAATGTCTGTCCTTATCTCGATCCCTACTTTTAGAGATTGAGATCAAGCACAAGGTTCAGGATATGCTACATCAGGGTATTATTCAGCCTAGCCATAGTGCATTCTCTTCACCAGTACTATTGGTACGTAATATGGATGGCACGTTTCGTTTCTGTGTCGATTACCGGGCACTGAATGTCGTCACGGTTCCTGAACATTTCCTCATCCCCACCACTTATGAGTTATTTGATGACTTGGGTGCCGCCCGTTACTTCACTAAACTTGATCTCCGATCCGGGTACCATCAGATCTACATGCATAACCCATATATTGAGAATACTGCCTTCCGCACGCACGATGGCCACTATGAGTTTCTTATCAATCCCTTTGGCTTGACTAATGCTCCGTCCACGTTCCAAGTTTTCATGAACAGGATCTTTCGTCCATTTTAGCGTTATTTTGTCATCGTTTTCTTTAACGACATTCTCATCTACAGAACCACCTTGGCATTGCATGTGCAGCACTTGGACTAGGTTCTTCGTTTATTATCTGAAAATTCTTTTTAAATCAAGTTATCCTAATGCTCTTTTATTCGGACTAGTGTTGATTATTTGGGGCACATAATCACTGACGGCCAGGTCAAAGCCGATTCTCAGAAAATAGAGGCAATGTTAGCTTGGCCACAGCCTACTACGGTCAAACGGTTGCGGGGTTTAATCGATTTTCCTGGGTACTACCGCCGATTTATTCGCGATAATGAAACAATCGCATCTTTGACTGATCTTCTCCGCAAGGAGGCGTTTTTGTGAACGCCGGTCGCCGACCTTAACTTTGTCGCATTGAAGGGAGCCATGACTTCAGCCTCAGTCCTCCGTTTACCATATTTTTCCTTGCCATTTGTGTTGGAGACCGACGCCTCGGACAAAGGAGTTGGTGTGGTTCTAATGCAGCAGGTACCCTTTGGCCTTCTTCAGAAAGAAACTGGGTCCTCGTTTACAAGCTGTCTCTACCTATCATGAGGAATTATATGTTGTAGTCGAGGACGTGCAGAAGGGAACCAATATTTTCTAGGTGCAGAGTTTAATATCTGTAGTGATCACCGCAGTTTGCAAGAAGATTTATCTCAGGTTATTCAGATGCAGGATCAGCAGATTTATATTCGCAAGCTCATGGGTTTTCATTTTCGGATTGAGTACAAGACAGGGACTTCTAATCGCGTGGCTGATGCGCTATCTCGTCGGGATCCGAAGGATGATCCGGCCTCACTTTTCCTTTCGGCCATACAGCCTCTGCCTGTCGTGATGGACGTCATTCGATGTGAGACTCAGATGCTGTATGATTTGTAGACCCTAGTGGCGGCTGTGCAGTCCGACGCCAAGCCGCCTCATTTCACCTTCGTTGACGGTATTTTATACTACCGCACACCCATTTGTTTTAGTCAAGAATCCTCGATTTGTTCTTTACTTTTACATGAGTTCCATAGTTCTCCTATGGCGGGTCACCCTGGCATTGACCGAGCTTATCGTTGACTTTCTGCGGTATTCTATTGGCCTGATTGTTGGAATAGGTACCCTAGAGGAAATCTATATTTAGTATGAAATTTTTTTGGCTAGAACATTCATTTATATTTATTTTGATATTTAATATAATGAAGTCCTTAGATACAATGTGTTGTTTATCTTAAATATCCCTAGTCCATTATATTGGTTAATAGGACGATCAAATATAGACTAGTATGTGTGTAGATTGATATGGAGATATCAAGTCTAACACATTGGTATGCATTAGGAGTAATGGCATATTGGATTGACCCACGACGAGAAGGATGCATTAGATTATGTCAAAGTCACAATCGCTTCTCGTAGTGCAAATAATATTGTTGAAAGGTCAGGTTGTGCAAGACTTGAAATAGCTCCTTGAACCAGCTTTCAAAGCCTTGAATCACTCTCATAGGCTTGAAAATAGTCTATTTTCAAGGCCTTCAAACTGGATTCAAAGCCTTGAAACTGCTTAACATGAATGCACCTCTCAGGTGGAGTTTCTGCAAACTCTCTGAGTTGATTTCCTCTCTCTCTCTCTTTCATATGCTTGATTATTTGTTATTACATGATGAAAGAAAAATTGTTCTAACATATTTTGATCATTAGATATCATCTGTTTGACCATGATAATGCAGGAAATTTTGTTTCTAAGTTTTGCAGGATTGTTTCCTAAACTGAATTGCTGCAGATTTGGAAATAGTTGGACACTTTGATCCTGTGATCAATCAGACGTGTATGACAGCTTCTCATGGTGTTTTAATGAAATATTACAACAAAATCTCTGAAGATTTGTGATCATCCAACCGTTGGAGAAGATTTAAAAGTAGTCAAACTCTGTTTCCTACAAAATAGGAAGTTTGTTGCTGAAAATCTGGGGAGATTTGCAGAGCTGTGTGAAATTTAAATAGAGCTCAAATTCGAAGCAACAAGATACAACACTCAACGGGCAAAACAGAGAAAGAGTTCTGGATTGACAAACATCAAAGAAGTTCATCATTCTTCCAATCCATTCACAGAAGTTCACTGCAGTTTTCTACTCTAAGTGTACTTTTGTATTAAGCTGTATTGGTAGATCATTTCTATTTTATCTCTACATTCATTCTCAAGGATTGTTCAAAGTGAACAATAGAGAATTCTTAGTTAATCAGTTAGCTAGAGCATGTGCTAGACAGGTTAGGGAAAACCACAAGTTGTAACAAAGTAAGGGAACTCTCTGGGCTTGAGTTCTAGGGCTTAGCTTTTGATTAATAAGAATTGAGTTGAAAATCTTACAAGGATCTAATCCCTGATGTAGAGACGTAGGTCCAAGTGGACTGAACTCTATAAATCACTTGTCTTCTACATTTACAGTTCATTCTTTTTTATAGTTTTTACAACACACTAAACTGTTTATTTTTCAAGGGTTTGAACCTGTTTTCAAGGCCTTGAAAAAGGCATACTTGCTTTATACTGTCGGCATCTTCTTCAAGAGCTTGAACTAGTTTTCAAGGCCTTGAACTTCACTGTTTGCACTAGCTTTCATCACCCTAGCAATTTTTGCAAAAAATTAGCATACTATATTCAACCCCCCCCCCTTCTAGAGTATCTTAGCTACATATACATCTGCATACTCACATTTTCAATTGGTATCAGAGCTTGTATCACTGTATATGATTTAACCATCTGGTGATCATGAGTATTGCAGGTGATGGTGGTTTCTCACACGGAAGATCTGCTAACAGACCTCCTCTATTCTGTGGAGAAAATTTTGCTCACTGGAATGCTCTTATGAAAATATTCATTATTGATCAAGATCTACAGCTTTGGACCATTATCTAAAATGGACCTCATACTTTCTACACAGAGAAAGATGGGATCAGAACTCCCAAAACAGAATACTCACTCTACTCTTCTGAGTTACAGCAATTTTCTAAGAACTACAAGGCTATTAACATTTCGTATTGTGCTTTGAGTACAGATGAATTCAACAGGATCTCTGGATGCACAACTGCAAAGGAAATCTGGGATAAGCTTGTGCTTACCTTTGAAGGAACTAGTCAAGTCAAGAAAACCAAGATCAATATTTATCTCAGGCAATATGAGCTGTTTACGATGAATGTAGATGAGTCCATCAGAGACATGTTCAAGAGGTTCACTGATACTGTCAACAACCTTTATTCACTGGGAAAACATTTTTCCAATGAAGAAAAGGTGAGGAAGATTCTCAGAAGTGTTCCAAAGGCAAAATGGGAACCAAATACCACAGCTATTGAAGAAGCGCAGAATCTCTCAACTTTACAACTTGATGACCTACAAGGGAAGCTCCTGACACATGAGATATCTATGAATGAAATTGATGGAGAACTCCCAGATGTGTCAAGAACTTAGCTCTCAAAGCCAAAGAGAATGAGAGAACACAAAGCCTTGAAACTGAGGCTGGTGATGATGAAGATCCAATTGCCTTAATTTCAAAAGCCTTGACAAGGATTCTAAAAATGAAGAAAAACTTAGGAAATAAAGATTTCAATAGAGAAAGGCATAGATCATCCAGCAGCAAGGACTACAAAGGTAAGTCCTCTTCACAAAACAAATCAAAAGTTATGAACTGCTTTGAATGTGGTGATGCAGGACACTTGATAAGAGATTTTCTACACAAGAAAAGCAAGAGCTTTTAAAAAAAAGATCCTGAAAGAAGAAAGAAAGTGTTGATAGCTTCATGGAGTGATTCAGATAGCTCTAGTGAATCTGAATCTGAGGAAGAACATGCCAACATATCCTTCATGGCCAAGCATGATGAATGTTCTGAGAAGAACATTGAGGTAATGGTAAATTGTCTAATTTCAAAACCTAAAGAAGCTCTTTCAGAATATCTCAGAACAATGATTTTGAATGAGGAAGATTACCAGAAAGAGATCATACTTTTGAAAGAAAAATTTCATGAGAAAGCAAAATAAAACTTACAACTTGTTTGCCTAAATCAGAATCTTGAAATCTCTTAGAAGACAGCTGATAGTGATTTCAAGGCCTTGAAAACCAGTTTCAAAAACTTGAAAACACAAGTTAAGGAAGTAGTCACTGAGAACTCCTCAGTGAGTGATAGCCTTGTTAATCTAAGACATCAGGTTGATGAATTAGAAAAACAAAATACTACTCTCACTGAGAAACTTCAAGAATCTGAATTGGTCAAAATCAAGCTTGCTGGGTCAGAACACAAGTTTAACTTGATTCTTGGAGGAAGTTCACAGTCTGTTCACAAAGCTGGTATTGGATTCAATCCAAACTTTCCAAGAAGGAACAATACCAGATTTGTGAAAGCAGGAAACAAAACTTCTCTTACTTGTCATTATTGCTGCAAAACTGGTCATGTTAAGATGACTTGTCCTTTTAGAAGAAGAGACTCTCACATAATGAGGAACACTTTTCCTTTTCAACTAAAAGGACAATTTAAGCAGATTTGGATTCTTAAAGGGTTTAGGCCACCTAATATGGTTGATCCTGAATATGAATCCAAATTCCACACTTGGTCTAACAGCTAAGTAAGGCAGTGATTGGTGTTTGCAGTTTGTCACCAATATCAAAGAACAGAAGTGGTTCATGGACAGTGGTTGCTCAAGACATATGAGTGGAAAGAGATCTCTATTCTCAGAATTAAAGGAGCAATCAGAAGGTTCAATAATACTTGGTGACAAAGGCAAATGCAACATTCTTGGCATTGAAAAATTTGGTAAAAATTATGAAAATTCTATTTCTGATGTGTATCTAGTTGAAGGTTTGAAATTTAATTTGCTTAGTGTTTCTGAACTTTGTGATAATGGCAACAAAGTTATCTTTGATAAAGAGAAGTGTGTGGTGCAAAATGAAAAATCAGGAGATTGCATTATCACAGCCTCTAGATCAAACAATGTTTATACTTTTCAGACTAACAAAGCTTCAGGTGAAAGTTTGAAGTGTCTCAAGGCCTTGAAAGAAGATTCAAAGCTTTGGCACAGGAAACTTGGTCATATCAGTTTGCATACTTTGAACAAGTTTATTTCCAAAGAATTGGTAAGAGGATTGCCATCCAACAAGTTCAAGGAAGATGAAATGTGCAAAGTCTGTGCTCAAGGCAAGCAGACCAGAAGTTCCTTCAAGCCAAAGAAGTTTGTAAGTACAACTAGACCTATTGAATTACTTCATATGGATCTCTGTGGTCCTATGAGGACTCCTACTCCAAAAGGTAAAAGATATATGCTGGTTGTTGTAGATGATTTTTTTAGATATACTTGGGTTATGTTTCTCAAAGAAAAATCTAAAGCACTCTCAGAATTTTCAAAGCTTTGCAGAGAACTTCAAAACTTGAAAAACCTACATGTAGCTTCAATCAGAAGTGACCATGGTAGAAAATTCGATCAATTAGAATTTGGTTTATTCTGTGATAAGCATGGTATTTCTCACAACTTTTTTGCTCCAAGAACTCCTCAACGGAATGGTGTTGTTGAAAGAGAGAACAGGACTCTTGAAGATATGTCAAGAACAAGGCTTCTTGAGAACAAGTAGCCAAAACGTTATTGGGCAGAAGCTGTGAATACAACTAACTATATCTTGAACAAGTGCTTGATCAGACCTATTCTGAAGAAGATCCCCTATGAACTAGTCAAAGTGAGGAAGCCAAACATTTCATATTTCAGACCCATTGGATGTACTTGTTTTATCCACAAAAATGGAAAAGACAATCTTGGTAAGTTTGATGCAAGAAGTAATGAATGTATATTTCTTGGTTACTCTCTGAATAGCAAAGCTTATAGAGTTTACAATAAATGAACCAAACTGGTTGAAGAGAGCATTCATGTTATTTTTGATGAAAGCTATGATGGTTCATTGAGTGAAAGTTTTGCAGACTTGAATTTGAACAAGCATGAATCAGAGGAAGAGACTGAGAATCCATTAGGATTCAACCCCTCCCTATTCTGCATCGTGTCTGGGCAGCTGCATTCATGGACTTTATTACCGGTCTTCCTACATCTCAAGGGCATACCGCAGTCATGGTGGTTGTGAACCAACTTACTAAGTACGTCCACTTTGGCCCCCTTCCCACTGACTTTGATGCACCTCAGGATGAGCGCTTGTTTGTTGAGGTGGTCGTTAAGCACCATGGGTTCCCCAAATCCATTTTTTCAGATCGCGATTCTATTTTCATGAGCACATTTTGGAAAGAGTTGATGAGGCTCGGTGGTACTACCTTGAAATTCAGCACCGCTTACCATACGCAGACTGATGGGAAAACTGAGGTTATGAATAGGTGATTGAAGCAGTATTTGCAGGCGTTCACTTCTGAGAAACTTAAATGGTGTGTCTCTTTTATTCCTTCGGCCGATTTTTCCATGAACTGCATTCACCACGAGGGCATTCAGATGTCCCCATTTCGGGCCTTGTATGGTCGCAACCCACCCACTATGTTTCCATCCCTGGCCGTGGACAGCACGTCCCCATCCGCGGCGGAGTTGGTTTCTGAGAATCATGAAGTGCTGACAGATTTGAAGAGGCATTTGGCTACGATGCAACAGCGCATGAGAGAGAAGGCTAACAAGCACATGAGCAACGTTTCTTTTCAGGTGGGTGATCGGGTTTTGCTCCATTTGAGGCCATACCGTCAGCATTCCTTAGCTCGTCCCATGTCAGCAAAGTTGGCTCGTTGCTATTATTGGCCCTTTCCTATTATTGAGAATGTTGGTGCAGTGGCTTGTCGTTTGCAACTCCCTGATGGTTTTGGCTTGCATAATGTCTTCCATGTTTCCTTGCTCCGGCTATTTGTACTTGACAGCTCGACAATTTGTCGAGTCGTTCTGCCTAATCAGATTTTCAGGGCTAGGCCGATTGCTCCTACAGTTGCCGCTACGTAGGAACATACAGTTTTGGTTGGGGTGTCCCTCAGCGTCAGTGGTTAGTTTCTTGGTTGGATGAAGCTCAACTGACGTGTGAGCCTGTTGAGGGTCTTCAGTCTTTGTTCCCAGAGGTACAAATTGGGGACAAGCTGCATTCCGAGACCAGTGGAGTTGATACGAATTCTGTTACGCCACCACGTGGGGAGGATCCGATTGAGGAGATTTCGCTGGTGCAACCGAGTGCTCGGGCCAAACGCACCGTAGTGCCGCCTTCTTATCTGAAGGACTACGTTCAGCCCAAGCTGAAACGCTAGTCTTTAATTTCTCACTTAGTATTTCTATTTCTATTTTAGCATTATTGTTTTGGGATTAAAAAACGTTAAAGCGTAGTCGTGATGTTTTTTTTACTAAATCTGAGTTTTCTATACGGTTCTTTACTCGGATTAGTATTATGTCGAACCGTCAAGGTTAGAGGTATAACAGGGTGTAAAATTTTCAGAGAGGAATAAGAAATTTTTTAGCCCTATTTTTTTTTCTTTCTGTAGTTCTCCTTGTTGCGCATTCGGCAGTACCAGAGCTCCCAAATGGTAATAAATTACTTGTTGGCATAGTCGTTGAAGACGTTCTGGATCTAGTGTATCCATGTGTTTTCAGTGTTGCTCGATTGAAGGGGTATGCGTCTCCGCATACGCGACCCCTGAACACAACGAACCATGTCTTTTGTCTGCGCTAAACAAATTGTCTATGTCATTGTGGAATGCCTGAAGGTCATTGTCTATAGTAGTTCGTGCGGCCTACTATAGCAGGTTGTGCGACCTACTTCGGGGCTAGCAGCTTCCTAATTGTTTCCTAATTAGTTTTGACAATGTTTTGACATTGCTTTGGGAACAAGTCAGGCGCCTTAGGTCTACATAAGTGTATAGAACGTGGGTAGACTTAGTGTGGTGTATAGGGGTGACCTACATGGTCGTTGTGGCCACGATGTGCATTGTAATTGGTTTCTCTCTCAATGAAACATCGGTTTTCCATGCTGTGGATGTAGCTAGTTTCACAACTAGTGAACCACCTTAAATCTATCTGTCTCTCGTCCTTTATTTTGTTTCATTGTCCTTGCTCGAATACCCCAGGTTATAACAAACTAGTATCAGAGCCTGGTTCAATGATCTAGGTGGAGCAAAGAGCTAGGGATTCACGTTTTGGTGGAACTCAAAGCTAGGATTTTGCTATTCGGGTGGAGGAGGCTATACGAAGTAGGGTTCGAGATGCTTCCAAGGAAAATGCTTTGTATAACGATCAAGATTGATCTGTTCATGAGGATAAGCGGTTTCCGTTCATTGGCCATTGAAACAGGGGGCGCAGGTAACCTACCATCTGAAGCCCCATGGATAGGCTACCGGGGCTCCTGTTGGAGCAATCTAGCGCGCATCTGATTAGGTGCCACAGGATCTGGAAAATGCAACACACATTCAGTTGCGGCGCGAATTTGGTGGTTCACAAGCATCCGTCATTCTGGAAATTGACGTTTAAGGGCTATCCTGCTCCCGGCGTGGAGAATATGGCCAATGAATTGAATATGGGTCTAGCTCCATGCGCTATAGGAACTCGTTTGAGGTGGAGCAACAACATGAAGCATGTGTCACGTGAGACTTCTAACACGTGATTGGTTTGGCGCACATTATGCACGAGTTTGTTTTGACGTGCATCTATTTTGTTTTTTTTTTGGGTGTTTCATGACACGCAGCTGGCTCGCATCTCGCGCGACCTGTTTTTGACGAGCAATTAGGCACATCAGGAATGAAAACATTTGGAGCACTCATCATTAAGTGCAACGGGTTGAAGAGATAGCTGGGCATTTTGTCATGGTGAAACTGTCTCGCGCAACCGAGCGCATCGGGAATGTATTCGGTCATGCCTCAGTGAATACTTTCGAGTCTGGTTTTGGGTGGAGTACTTGTCTCTAATTCCGGAAGTGCATTCAAATCGGGAGCGTTTGTTGCAGGGACAACATGGAAGTCGGAGTAACAATTTGGCGATTCGGATTTCACATACAGCTGCGGAACAGCTTTTCGGGGATGCGTGCTCATATATGTTTTGGCGAGACGCATGGGTTAAAGTTTAAAAAAAGAAACATAAGGTTCTGTTTTTGGGTGGTCGAGAGATTCAACACATTGTGGAGCTGTCTCGAATCGAAGCAGCCAAGAGTCGACGAGGATTCAGGTTGCTAGGACGTTTGAATTAAGGTGGAGATTTGTTGGAATGATTCAAAGTATAACAAATCAGACATCAGAAGAACCAGGAGAAGATTGCAGCATTCAGGTTAAGGAGTAGGTCGTGCGATCTGCAGTAGCAGGTCGTGCGGCCTACTTCGGGGCTGTCAGCTTCTGAATTGTCTCTTAATCGGTTTTGGCAACGTATAATAAACCTATAGCAATGCCAATTTTTTTAGATGAAAAACATTAAATTATGATAAACTTATTTGAACTTGAGCGCTCATGAACCAGTTTACCCTTACCATTGCATTGAGCTAATTGTTGGGTCTGGCCTTGTATAGCTAATCTAAACTTAGGCTGGGCCCAACTTTCACCCTCTCCTTCTAGTTGCGTAAGAAAGAAAAAAACCCCTCCATATATTATCGGGGTAGCCTTGAATCTTCGGCGACAAACGGAGACGAAATTCTCCGGTGGTCACCAGAATCTCCTATTCACTCCGCCGGAGCTGATATGAATGATCGCAGCTTTTTTTTGCCTCAATCAACAAACGGTCAGTTCCCAGTTACTACTATCACACAAACTGATCAATTAGGTAGGTCTCTGAATCTTCTTTTATTCTATCTCTGATTAATTGATTTGTAGTAATACTTATTGTGCTGACATTAATTGATTAGTAGTAGTAATATTCATGGATACTACTACCAATTCTAGTAGCTCTGGGAGCACAAGGGAAACATGGTTACCTGAAAACCTCATAATGGACATCCTCACGAGGCTGCCAGTCAAAAGTCTTTTGAGACTTAAGTGCGTCTGCAAAGTCTGGTGCAAATTAGTCACATCGTGTTATTTCATCACCTCGTACAACACAAACCATACTCTCCAGAAGAAAGTAGTATCTTTGTACTGTGAATCTTGCAGGAGAAGCACTTTCCACTGTGAATCTTGCAGGAGTACCACCATCTCTTTCCGTTTGTTTGATGCTCCATTGGTCCTAAGCATTCGTTCTCCTATAGAGTACTTGAGCTTGGTAGGTTGCTCTTATGGATTAGTTTGTTTTTCGCTCAATTCAGAACATAATGAGCTTGTGGTTTGGAACCCAGCCACAAAGTTATACAGGCAAATTAGAAACAGCGGCCTTGGCATGTATGTGCGGGTTCCGAGGGAGCAGTCTGATTATTTGTGTTCAGGGTTCTGCTTTGATCCCATTGCCAACTCCTTTAAGTTGGCGCGGATATATTTTACTCCACCTATCAGGAGACACTTCATGAGTGGGGTGGAAGTTGATATTTTCAGGTCAAGTTCGAATTCCTGGACAAGAAAGAGGAGAGTAGATTTCCCTTGTCAGTTCTACACACGCGGTCACATCACTGGGGTGGTAACGAGTGTGATGAGGTATACTTATTGGGGCATTCAATTCTCTGATCGTAAACAAGGTATATACGAGTACTACATTCTATGTTTTGACATAGTTGATGAGTTGTTTACACGGATTGAGTTACCATCCGAGGATTGGTACAAATATAATAACCATCTTACTCGTTACAGAGAATCTCTTGCCGTATTGGTTGCAAAGGGGTCTTATCCCGACCAGTACTTTGATGTGTGGGTGATGAATTATTGCAGTGGCATCAATGGATCTTGGTCTAAACTGCTCACTTCTCTTCCGTTGAGAGCAAATCTTGAGTATCCAGTGGGTTTTTTGAGCAAGGATGAAGTTGATTGGGTGGTTATGAGGGATTTCCTTGATTGCTTCTTGTACAATCTGGATACTGGTGAGACCAAGGCGTTTTCTGGGTGTCATAATGAGGATAGATTGTTTCTTTACTGTGAAAGTCTTGCTTCAGTTTACTGATCCGGAAAATAAGCTGCTTTTTGTCTATTACCATTCAGTCTCATGGCCACTAAAGATAAGCTGGAGCATGGTGCAGACAGCGAGGGGTGCCAGGTGTATTTTCAATCCCATCTCCGTAGACCTCATGGGTCAAGCCTTCTTTTGGAGGGTAGAGGCCAGAGTTTTCTACGCTGACTCCATCTGAAGTCAAGGACTTAAGTGCGAAAATTCCATGAAGACATTCATTATTCTGGTAAAGCTATCATTTTGCTGTACCCATACTCTCGTTCTTCATTGTGTTGACGGGTAGTAGTTCGTTACTACCTGTGTTTTGAGACAAACTAAGTATTTTGACATTTCATTTATGTTCATTATCGTCTCAACTCTCTACGCTTCAACTTTCTATGAGGATCACTCTCAGAATAAAATTTGATATCAGAATGTCTTTAGCATATGCTAAGTGTGTCCCTTTTTGCAAGAGCAGTAAGAATGAGTACCAATATTCCATTAATTTAGAGGCTTTTACTTTTTTTTGTTCCTCCATGAACGTAGATAACAATGACACTTCGGAGAAGATGGATGGGCAGTATAGGTTCAGTATACTGATTGTTGAAGTGTAAAGGTTTCTGATAGATTATCATCATTCCATGCTTACGAAATGAACCATGGGAAAAGGGAAGTTTGAACAAATGGATGTTACAGCTCTCTGGGTATTTCTAGGTTGGGCTGGGTTTTGTCTGCATTGAAGCATGTTGGTAAAATACCTTGGCAAACCATCCATATAAAAACTGAATTTTAGAATGGAGTAGAAGTTGCGAAATGAAGTCTTTAACTTGAACCATGAGAAATCCAGTGATAAGTATCTTTGACAGAGAAGTGTCCATTTGTGCTAGTCCCCCAAACCCAAAGGATGATGATGATGATGATGATGATGATGATGATGATGATTATTATTATTATTATTATTATTATTATTATTATTATTATTATTATTATTATTATTATTATTATTATTCAGAACTTCATTAAAGTAAAGATAGATAGCAAAGAGAAGAGCATAAAATACAAGGCGACAACCAAACTAAAAGCTAACCCATGATAAAGAAACACTAGAAGTAGAGACGCTAGAAAGTTAATATATACACATCACATTCAGAGACAAAAGGATATGACAATCCAGATTATGCACAAGGACCCGAAGGCGCTCCTAGCAAGGCTTCTTTAGCAAGTAGGTGGGTCATATACAGAGGCTGATGGATATAACGGTCCGGATTATGCACAAGGACCCAAAGGCGCTATAGCAAGTCGGTGGCTCATAGTGACATCAGCACGGGGTACCTTCAGGATGAAAGAAAAAGGAAAATTTGGCTGCCTCCTTCTATATATGTGCAGCTACGGACTCGTCTCTGAGTGCGAAGCTGTCACGTCTCTGTAATTGGGAAAGAGCAGTCAGTATTTGTAAATATATGCGTGTAATGTTAAGTATTAGAGAGAGTAGATCTCCTTCTGTTGTAGCATGTCATTGTGCATCGTCTGAACCGTAGAAGGACTCTGGTTGGGAAAAAAGTAGATTGTGACAGTGCTGGTGATGGAAGGAGTTTATAAGCAGAGCATTCCACGGCTGATGTTGAAAGACTACCATGTTCCGGACACGCCAACAGACCAGAGAAAAGCTACTATGTGCCGTACTTTCTCTTTTTGATGTAAGCCATGAAGGATTCAGGTTATACGAGTTCAGGGAGAGGGGCCGATGCGTGCCTCCAAGCTGTTGTTACTAGGGGGCAGGCTATGAACAGATGGGGAACAGTTTCACGCCCTCATTGGCAGATAGGCCAAGAGTGGCTAACGATGGGAATAAGGGAGGCCCACCTATCATTGGCAGACAAACCATTATGAGGACTTTCAAACTTATGGGAGATAGATAAGCTCCATAGGGGTACCCCGTACAGGATCCTTGAGATCGCTGCTATTAACAAAGAATAAAACAGGGGTCGCTATACTCTATAAATATTTGTACCGGATCTGGCAGTGTAATCACCAGTCTTAGTAAAGGGGCAAATCCATTTATCTCTGTGTCCGGCCGGGAACAACTGGATAGAAGATTTCTTTTGTACCATAAAAGTGGGCAAAACGCTACTGAGCTTCCGTATATCCCAGTCTTGAGTCCCGAGTCCTGGCATTCACCTGCTGTGATAATGAGATCTCCGGTTGTCCAAGAAAAGTTGACAGTGGCGTGACTAGGGCCGTAAATCTAAGCCCACCCAACCCGCCCGTTTGACAGGCCTAGGCGTGACCATAGAAGGGACACCATAGCAGGGACCCAGAAGTGAGTCCCAAAATTGATGGAGCACTCACCCGGCGATTTTGGGACTAGCAAAATCGTTTATTGATGACAAGGTTATCAATGTGTGTGATAACAAGGTTTTCACACACATTGTTTGACAACCAATGTGTGAGATACTCCAGAATGAAGTAATTAGGCTGACAAGCGCCTGCCCGACGATCAAACCAGCTCGATAAATTGCATTTAAGCCATAGTGTTGAGCCATGTTGGCGACAAAATAAAAGATAAACTGCATGTTGCATTCCTCATTTTTGCTATTTGACCGGTGACATGTTGACTTATTCGCATAGACTTGTGTTTGCTGCATCTAGAAAGCACATTATATTCCTCTGCCTTTAGATAGTTAAGACCTCCGTTGTCATCTGGTTTTTACTGCATCTAGAAAGCACCTTGTATTAATGTGATACAGTTCTAGAAATTACCAATTACAGTGTGTAGAATGAAATGCAGTGAGTGGTGATAACCTTGTTAAGTCCACATGCATCATTAGTAAAGATGCGCAGAACATACTTGGTGCTTGCCCATCAAAGATTTTACTTTCAACCACGAAAGGCCATAATGGTTCAACTCAAATAATCTCAGATAAAAGTAAGTAATGGATAAATCATATCATTTGAAGTTCGAATGAATTTTACAGCGGATAATGTTACAATTATTATGGTGAGTGTAAATATGCATGCAACCATACTACATACGGTGTCACCTTTATATTTGACGAAGTACATAAATAGAAATGATAAATGTCTTGGAAATTGAATGGAAATAGACGTGACTAAACTGTGACAGTCTGTAATATATTTATGGCTCATCACCAGTTCACCTCCATGCCCATCACTGGACCCATATCCAGATCCAAAACCAGAACCACTTCCACCACCACCACCGCCTCCGCCTCCGCTAAGATGACCACCCCCACGTCCACACCAATTAACCAAGCCCGTATCCAGAACCACAACCAGACCCTTAACATCAACAATTGCCACCACCTCCACCACCTCCTTTGCCTTCACATGGAGGCACTTCCATACCCGGGGCCCGAACCACCATTTGAACCACCATCGCCTACTCCTCCCTCAACCAGCAGCACTGCCTTTTCTACCAATGGTGGCCTTTACAACAACAGAAATCCTAGTTGAAGTCGCAATTTTTCCGCCACCACCACCAACATTCTCCATCAACCAATCATGAAAATCCAGGTCCTGGGTTTTCATGAGTTTCCAAATTAGTTTTTGTGGGTCTGGTCCACGCCCACCTTAATCTCCACCTGTGCAAAGATGGAGAAGATGGTGGCATGGCTGTTGAAGTCGATCAACATGGTGCCGTTGCAGGAATTGGGTTGAAAGGGTTTTGTTCTGTATAGAGCCAGCAGACTAGGGTGATATACGAGGTGGAATGTGAGGTGTGGATGGTGGAAATGGGTGGTGGGCAGCAGAAGCATGTACTGATCCTTGGTGACTCATACCTGGAATGGGTGAGAGGTTTGAAGCCGAAAGGGTGATAACTGGAATGGGCGAGGGGGTACATAATATTTACATGCATCGTGAAATTCCACGATATGTGCATTGCTAGATTAGGTGTTGAAAATATATGTGTTCTTTGGCGTAGCAACTTTTGAGTGCAGTATCTCAATAAACTCAGTATTGACAAGTGGTACCTTTACCATTATCAGCAAATTGCCAAGGTTCTCACAAACATGTTTATTGATTGATTGACGATTATTCATCAATATGATACACATTCCCAGTGTTGAGTGCGGATATGAGAGTTTTAGCTTTGATGAATTCCTGATGCGGATAATGACTGAAATTATCCCGAGTTATCTAGGATTTTATTATATTTTGTTTAATCTTGATTAGGATTTTAATTGTTATCAGAATAAGTTAGTGAGCAAATCTTTGAGGATACGCTAGATTTAAACGATGACACTTCATGTAATATAATAGCCCATCACGACAATTCCATGGTCATATACTCGAGCATGGGTATTGTTGCTAAAAGTCATATCTCCTCTTCGAATGCTCGTTCTCTACCTAAGCATATTGTAACCGTTCAGAGATGGAGTATGGTTTCTATCCAAGTAAGAAATTACGTTATGTTGCGGCCTACAAAATATTTCAAAGGTACCCAATTCTATCTGGAGGATTGTTCACTTAGCCCCTTGGTAATGTACCACATTGAGTCTCATGTGGGTACTCACAGGATAGTTGAGGAGTTTTGTGTTGGCCTATGTCTCAATTTTAATTCTTTTGAGACTTCGCATCCTAAAGAGGCGCCTCCTACAGCTGTAGAGTTCATTGACGGTTCCGATAAGTATGATCAAATAAACTTGTGCAAAGGTGATGCGACTCATATATCGTACTTATTTTCTTAAGTAGTTCAACAACTTAATGAGTCATGTGCAAGCATCGAGTCCAAACATTCTCCTCCATCTCGAGATTTGGTTTGGAAGTATCTCTTGTACTGGAAGGATCACCCATTCTTTTCTTCACAACATCGGATTTTGCACCATATTCTTCACTGTGCGAATTGTCCGAACTCTTATATTTGTGGGGATTCGCTACACTACTTGGTCATATGGAAAGGATATCTAAATTTTGCATCACACGAGCTTACAATTTGGAAATTTCTTACTTGTTGGAAGAATCGACCGAATTCATTTCCCGAAAGTGATTTTTCACGATATTTGGTTAAGTGAAAAAATCGCCCAAAAAGTTCAGTTCAGAGTGATTCCTGGAGGTACTTGTTTCAATGGACCAATCGTCCAAATTGGATGCTTCATGGAGGCGTATGGAAGTACTTGATGTTCTGGAAAGGTCGTCCGCGCGCATTATTCTTTCTCTAACTCTCCGGGGTAGAGTTTTCTCATGGAGAAGAATGATGCAGAAAATGACTGTATTATCCTGAGTTATCTAGGATTTTATTATATTTTGTTTTATCTTGATTAGGATTTTTATTGTTATCAGAATCAGTTAGTAGCTTATCTTTTAGGACTTTATCTTGTTTAGAGTTTTAGTTTAGTTAGGAGTCTGCTGTTGTTGCCTATTTATAGGAGAACCGTCTTCATTTGTTTTTCAGTTTTTATGATTGAATAAGTATTATTTTCCTCCTCAAGTTTGAGTTGAGTATTCATTGAA
The DNA here is from genome assembly GCA_023055425.1 of Linanthus parryae. NCBI lineage: Eukaryota > Viridiplantae > Streptophyta > Magnoliopsida > Ericales > Polemoniaceae > Linanthus > Linanthus parryae. Next base: position 79,171,602 of record JALGPY010000002.1, read on the forward strand.
TGTGTGATTTGTTATGACAAACCACCTCACGAACGAAGAACGAATAAAAGAAGAACACAAATATTTTATGTGGTTCGCTAGCAAAATATTTGCTAACTACCTCCACGTCGGAAAAGCACTCTTTATTCACTTAAGAGGAACAATTACAATGTTTTTGCATACCTAGTAGAGAGACTACTAGCTTCTTTATATAGTACCCTAGAGGAAACCCACAGGCCAAAGGTTTCCAAAACCAAATTGGAAACAAACTTGCTGCCCATAAGTTTCCATCTTTGATATGGAAACAATTCTTAACAATTGCTACCTCATTATTCCACCGCCTTTGACTAATTCAACACATTCAAGGCACCTCCTCAACAAATCTCCACCTTGACTTGAATTCTCTTGTCAACAACAGCTGCTCCTCTTCTCGTAAACAAAGGTACGTCTTCTCCGCTCCCAATTGTCTCTCGTCACAGAGACTCACTGGACCCCCACCGGGTCCGACATGGACCCTAAGGGCCTCACTGGCTCAAGATGTTGAGCAATTCCAGACAATGCTGGAACTTGCTCTCCGGAACCGGCTTGGTGAACATATCTGCGGGGTTGTCAGCAGTCCCAACCTTCATCACCTTGAACCTGCTCTCGTTTCTCAGAAAATGATACCTGGCGTCGATATGCTTGGTCCTTTCATGATGAACCTGGTCCTTAGTCAAGCAAATCGCACTCAAGCTATCCCAGTAGACTATCGCCTGATCTTGAAGTAGCCCTAGATCATTGACCATTCCCTTAAGCCAAATTGCCTCCTTTGCTGCTTCCGTTCGAGCCATATACTCCGCCTCCGTGGTGGACAATGTCACCATCGGCTGTAGCGTAGCCTTCCAACTCACAAAAGATGCTCCCAGAGCAAATACATAGCCTGTCATTGATCTTCTACTTTCAATATCCCCTGCATAGTCCGCATCCGAGAAACCAGCTACCAAGATGTCTTCAATAGCCCCATAACATAGGCCAATGTCTGACGTACCCTTAAGGTGCCTGAATATTTGCTTCACCGCCTGCCAATGGTCCCTACCCGGATGAGCCATAAAACGACTAACCACACTAGCAGCGAATGCTATGTCCGGTCGAGTGCAGACCATAGCATACATGAGACTTCCAACTGCGCTAGCATATGGAACCTTGGACATGTACTCCTTCTCCTCCTCAGTCTGAACGGTGTACATTCCTAGCTTGCTGTTAGTTGCCATAGGAGTATCTATAGCTTTAGCTGATAACATCCCGAATCGCGCCAAGATCTTCTTGATGTATCCCTGCTGTGATAAGAAAAGCTTCTTCTTCTCCCTATCTCTATAGATCTCAACTCCCAATATCTTCCGAGCAGCTCCCAGATCCTTCATCTCGAATTCCGCACTAAGGGATCTCTTCAGTTCTCTAATGTCCTTGATATTTCGAGTTGCAATCAAAATATCATCCCCATATAGAACTAGGTAAATACGTGATCCACAATGCAACTCTTTGTGATACACGCAGCAATCATACTCGCACTTGTGGTAACCAATCTTCAACATGAAGCTGTCAAACCTCTTGTACCATTGCCTCGGCGACTGCTTAAGTCCGTAGAGAGATCTCTTCAGCTTGCACACGTGGTTCTCTCTTCCGGGAACTTGGAACCCCTCTGGTTGGCTCATGTATATTTCCTCCTCTAACTCTCCGTGAAGGAAAGCTGTCTTGACATCCAATTGCTCAAGCTCTAGGTCGTGGTGTGCCACTAAAGCTAGTAACACCCGGATAGAAGTATGTCTGACCACCGGTGAGAAGATCTCGTTGTAGTCAACTCCCTCTTTCTGACTGAACCCTCTTGCAACTAGCCTTGCCTTATACTTGACGCCCTCTCCAGATGTAGTTCCTTCCTTTCTTCTGAAAACCCACTTGCAGCTGACTATCTTCCTTCCCGCTGGAAATTTAACAAGCTCCCAAGTCGAGTTCTTGCTAAGAGACTCCATCTCTTCTCCCATCGCGACAATCCACTATGCTGACTCAGAACTAGATATAGCGGCCTTGTAGGAGGATGGCTCGTCCTCTACCTCTTCCGATACCTGTAATGCATATCCCACCATACCGTCATCTCTGTATCTCGCTGGAGGCTTTATGACTCTCCTTGATCTTCCTTCAGCAATACTTTGATGAACCAGTTCCTCTGGTGTAGACGCATCCTCACTATCAGACTCTTCTGCTTCTTCCTCTTCGGCTTCCAGCGACGGTGTAAGGATTTCGGAATCCTTAGGATCAATAGGATCCGACTCTCCCTCCACCTTCTTCTTTGCATCCCCAAGCTCCATCTCCACGGAGTTTTTCAACATATGAGACTCATCAAATACTACACTTCTGCTAAGTATAATCTTGTTGTCTGCCCATATCTTGTATCCCTTCACACCTGTTCCGAAACCCATGAATACTCCCTTCTTAGCTCTTGGTTCTAGTTTGCCATCATCAAAGTGATAATAGGCAACACAACCAAAAACTCTCAAATCCGAGTAATCCACTGCATTACCGGTCCAGACTTCCATAGGAATCTTGCATCTTATACATGTGTGCGGGCTCCGATTTATGAGATAGCATGCAATGGAAACTGCCTCTCCGCAGAAACCTCTAGAAAGATCTGCATTCGAATGCATGCACCTTGCTTTAGCTAAAAGTGTCTGATTCATTCTCTAGGCTACACCGTTCTGCTGCGGTGTGTTCCGAACGGTGCGATGGCGTGCTATTCCCTGATCCTTGCAGAATCCATCGAACTCTGATGAACAGAACTCTAAGCCGTTGTCCGTGTGCAGCCTCTTCACCTTCTTTCCCACCTGATTCTCTACTAGTGTCTTCCACTCCTTGAATCTTGCGAAGGCTTCACTCTTGTGCTTCATCACGAATATCCAAGTCATCCTGGAGTAATCGTCTATGATGCTTAGGAAATACCTGTATCCTCCAATCGCCTCGACTCGAGATGGACCCCAGCAATCCGAATGGATATAATCAAGAGTACCTTTCGTTCTATGAACCGCCTTAGGGAACTTGCTACGCTGTAGCTTCCCATACACGCAGTGCTAACAAAACCCTAGGCTCTTGGGCGCATGCCCGGTGAGATACCCCTTCTAATGAAGTGCCTGCATTCCACGTTCACTCATATGACCGAGCCTCATATGCCACAGCTTGGTTAGATCAGCTTCCTTAATCTCGGCTGAGACAACTCAAGCAGAACCTGTGATCGTCGAACCTTGCAACATGTACAAAGTCCCATTCTTGACTCCCCTGAGAATCACCTTAGAACCCTTGTGATAACTCTATATTAGAGTTATATTTCTTCTACGTTTGTGTATCGTTTTGTCTAATTTTCGGGTTGAATATATTAGAAATTCACTATGAACTTGAGGAAATTGGATAAGTGTAGCTTTGAGTGATAAATTGTTAATCTGGGCATTTTTCACATTATTTACATTTATTTTGTCACTTTTGATCGCACGGGGTGTTTTCGTGTTGTGTTTGACAGGAAACGGAGCTCATGGATCAAGAGGAGGAGAAAAACGAACTTCGGAACATATGCGGAAGCTTGGGAGAGGAAGAAATTGGAAGAAAAGAGGACAAAGATGGAAAAAGGGGGTCAAAGTGTCATTTTAGAAAGTTTGGATAATGACACTTAACACCCCCAATCAAGTGTAGAAGAGAAGACTTAGAAAAACTGAGTTGAAGAAAAAAGAAGAAAACCCACTGAAGTGTAGGATCAAAAGTTGATCCTAGGAACAGAAGCAGATCGCAGGATCACAATATGTGATCGCACGATCAAGTGGGCGAAGGTTGTAGAGAAAAAAAAGAAAACTCACTGACTTGTAGGATCACAAGTTGATCCTACGATCAACAGCAGATCGCAGGATCAGATTTGGTGATCCCACGATCAGACAGAAGAATAGAAGCTCGATTAACAGCAGATCGCACGATCAGGATAAGGTGATCGTAAGATCATAAGGCAGGACCAGCGTACTCACAACAAGTAGGAGGGGGAATTAGGGTTATTAATTAATATTGTGAGATGATTATTTAATACACCCTAAGGTTAAGAGAAAGAGAGATGTGAGGAAGAAAAAGCCATCAACGTAGAATCAAGAAGGAGACACGTACAAGAGGAGGATTCCTCCTCCATTGAAGATCTAGGGTTTCATCTTCTTCTTCTTCCTCTCTCAATATTTGTATGGAGAAACTTGTAAGTTTTGTTTGGTTGATTATTCTTAGCTAAATACTTTGCTAGGCATCTCTACGAGAGCCTAAGGTTTATGTAGACGGTTATTTTCCGGATTTCATACTTTGTTTCATGCGTTTGGATTTGATTCTTCAATTGAATGTTAGTTTCTTGAACTTGTTGTTGATCCTAGTCTATTGACAAGATTAGGATATGATTTGATATTCAACGAAACTAGGGTTTATTTTGTGAATCAGTTCATTGCTTAAAGTTAATATTCGTTCTAGTTACACGTTCTTGTTCTATGCTTAATCTTTAGTATGAATGGAGTAGTTACCCGGACGTGCTAGCTAATTAGATGAGTGCACGACATTGACTCAACCTAATTGTGTAGAGAATTTGAACACAATCCCGAATCACCGAGACCTAAAAGGAGAAGTGTTAGGATTGGCCTAGTGTGGGTAGATTCGGTAGGATTATTTAGTTGTTCCGTGAAACGGTGGGCCGACATGACCCGTTATCGTACCAGTAGATGACCTGCTAGAACGGACCGGTAGACAACATGAGACCGAGAGGAGATTGTAGTTAACCGAGACGTAAAATGACATGAGACCGATAGGATATTGTCAGTGCAATTACCCGGCTGAACTAGAATAGAATTTACGTGTTACATAGTTGAACCGGAATTCGTCTACAACCCTAGGTGATCTAGAGATTGCCTAATTTCTCCATATCGTTTATTAAATATAAAATAAAAATACAAAAATATTAGCTTAGTTGTTATTTCAATTCTAAAAATCAATCAAATCTTTCCTCCTGCACCGTACTCTAAATTAAATAACTAATTAAATAATCTCAAGCATGTCCCTGTGGGATCGATAACTCGGGGTTGAAATAACACCCCTATATTACTTGAACGTGCACTTGCGCATACGCGTTAAGAATTCGCGTCACCTTGTAGACTTGTAGATCTCCACCTTCACCTTTGAAACTGTATCCCTTGTTGTCGAGTAGACTCAAGGAGATCAGATTCTTCTTAATATGTGGTACATGCCTGACTTGCTCTAAAGTACATAACTTCCCTTCATTCGTCTTCAATCTAGCTGAGCCGCTCCCAATCACCTTCCAGACGGCTCCGTTTGCCATGTAGACAGACCCTCCATCTGTTTGGTTGTACGTCGAGAATAGCTCCCTGTTAGAGCAAATATGATAGGAAGCTCCGGAATAAAGGACCCACGCATCCTGAGAGTGCGTGACAACATCCGCCATTAGAACGTAATCATCCTCAGACGAGTTACCTTGTTCAGCTACGGCTGCGGATCCATTCTGCCCCTGTTGACCTCGTTTCGGGCAATCTCTCTTCCAGTGCCCCTTTTCCTTGCAAAAGGTACAGACATCCTTGGGTAACTTAGAACCTGAGAACTGCTTCTTCTTGTTATTCTTACCCTTCTTGCTTCCCCCCGTTGCCATCAGTCCGGAAGCATGGTCCTCTATACCTGTGCCTGCACCCTTATGGCGCAGTTCCCTAGCATAGAGTGCCGATCTCACCTCCTCTAGGGATAAGTCGTCCTTGTTCACAATGAACGACTGCACGAAGTTCTCATATGATGGAGGTAACGAGATCAATAACAAACGTGCAGCATCCTCATCCTCCACCTTCTCGCCAATATTAGGCAAATCTAACAGAATTGTGTTCAATTGATCAAGATGGTCCTTGAGAGCCATACCTTCGAGCATCCGCAGGGTGAAGAGCCTTTGCTTTAGCATCAAATTGCTAGTGAGACTCTTCGTCATGTAGAGACTATCCAACTTGAGCCAGAGCTTCGCTGCTTCCTTCTGATCTGCGATCTCGATGATTACGTCATCCGATAAGCACAGCATAATCGTTGCGTGTGCCTTCTCCTCCATCGCCTTGAACTCCGCTGATGCAACATTCATGCCTCCCTTGTCCGCGGTCAAATGTGCCCACAAGCCTTGCGATTTGCGCAAAGCCTCCATCTTTATCTTCCACAGACTGAAGTTGTTCCCTCTTGTGAACCTGTCGATCTTCAACATCGATCCGGACATCATTCTTGGTGGATCTTGAACTCTAGTCGCGTGCTCCACCTACATCGCAAAACCATAGCTTTGATTTCACCAAGGTGTGAAACCCTAGCTTTGCTCCGCCTTGATCTTGATCTTGAAACACCGTCAACCAGGCTCTGATACCAGTTTGTTATGACAAACCACCTCACGAACGAAGAACGAATAAAAGAAGAACACAAATATTTTACGTGGTTCGCTAGAAAAATATTTGATAACTACCTCCACGGCGGAAAAGCACTCTTTATTCACTTAAGAGGAACAATTACAATGTTTTTGCATACCTAGTAGAGAGACTACTAGCTTCTTTATATAGTACCCTAGAGGAAACCCACATGCCAAAGGTTTCAAAAACTAAATTGGAAACAAACTTGCTGCCCATAAGTTTCCATCTTTGATATGGAAACAATTCTTAACAATTGCTACCTCATTATTCCACCGCCTTTGACTAATTCAACACATTCAAGGCACCTCCTCAACAAATATCCACCTTGACTTGAATTCTCTTGTCAACAACAGCTGCTCCTCTTCTCGTAAACAAAGGTACGTCTTCTCCGCTCCCAATTGTCTCTCGTCACAGAGACTCACTGGACCCCACCGGGTCCGACATGGACCCTAAGGGCCTCACTGGCTCAAGATGTTGAGCAATTCCAGACAATGCTGGAACTTGCTCTCCGGAACCGGCTTGGTGAACATATCTGCGGGGTTGTCAGCAGTCCCCACCTTCATCACCTTGAACCTGCTCTCGTTTCTCAGAAAATGATACCTGGCGTCGATATGCTTGGTCCTTTCATGATGAACCTGGTCCTTAGTCAAGCAAATCGCACTCAAGCTATCACAGTAGACTATCGCCTGATCTTGAAATAGCCCTAGATCATTGACCATTCCCTTAAGCCAAATTGCCTCCTTTGCTGCTTCCGTTAGAGCCATATACTCCGCCTCCGTGGTAGACAATGTCACCATCGGCTGTAGCGTAGCCTTCCAACTCACAAAAGATGCTCCCAGAGCAAATACATAGCCTGTCATTGATCTTCTACTGTCAATATCCCCTGCATAGTCCGCATCCGAGAAACCAGCTACCAAGATGTCTTCAATAGCCCCATAACATAGGCCAATGTCTGACATACCCTTAAGGTACCTGAATATTTGCTTCACCGCCTGCCAATGGTCCCTACCCGGATGAGCCATAAAACGACTAACCACACTAACAGCGAATGCTATGTCCGGTCGAGTGCAGACCATAGCATACATGAGACTTCCAACTGCGCTAGCATATGGAACCTTGGACATGTACTCCTTCTCCTCCTCAGTCTGAACGGTGTACATTCCTAGCTTGCTGTTAGTTGCCATAGGAGTATCTATAGCTTTAGCTGATAACATCCCGAATCTCGCCAAGATCTTCTTGATGTATCCCTGATGTGATAAGAAAAGCTTCTTCTTCTCCCTATCTCTATAGATCTCAACTCCCAATATCTTCCGAGCAGCTCCCAGATCCTTCATCTCGAATTCCGCAATGCAACTCTTTGTGATATTTCGAGTTGCAATCAAAATATCATCCCCATATAGAACTAGGTAAATACGTGATCCACAATGCAACTCTTTGTGATACACGCAGCAATCATACTCGCACTTGTGGTAACCAATCTTCAACACGAAGCTGTCAAACCTCTTGTACCGTTGCCTCGGCGACTGCTTAAGTCCGTAGAGAGATCTCTTCAGCTTGCACACGTGGTTCTCTCTTCCGGGAACTTGGAACCCCTCTGGTTGGCTCATGTATATTTCCTCCTCTAACTCTCCGTGCAGGAAAGCTGTCTTGACATCCAATTGCTCAAGCTCTAGGTCGTGGTGTGCCACTAAAGCTAGTAACACCCGGATAGAAGTATGTCTGACCACCGGTGAGAAGATCTCGTTTTAGTCAACTCCCTCTTTCTGACTGAACCCTCTTGCAACTAGCCTTGCCTTATACTTGACGCCCTCTCCAGATGTAGTTCCTTCCTTTCTTCTGAAAACCCACTTGCAGCTGACTATCTTCCTTCCCGCTGGAAATTTAACAAGCTCCCAAGTCGAGTTCTTGCTAAGAGACTCCATCTCTTCTCCCATCGCGACAATCCACTATGCTGACTCAGAACTAGATATAGCGGCCTTGTAGGAGGATGGCTCGTCCTCTACCTCTTCCGATACCTGTAATGCATATCCCACCATACCGTCATCTCTGTATCTCGCTGGAGGCTTTATGACTCTCCTTGATCTTCCTTCAGCAATACTTTGATGAACCGATTCCTCTGGTGTAGACGCATCCTCACTATCAGACTCTTCTGCTTCTTCCTCTTCGGCTTCCGGCGACGGTGTAAGGATTTCGGAATCCTTAGGATCAATAGGATCCGACTCTCCCTCCACCTTCTTCTTTGCATCCCCAAGCTCCATCTCCACGGAGTTTTTCAACATATGAGACTCATCAAATACTACACTTCTGCTAAGTATAATCTTGTTGTCTGCCCATATCTTGTATCCCTTCACACCTGTTCCGAAACCCATGAATACTCCCTTCTTAGCTCTTGGTTCTAGTTTGCCATCATCAACGTGATAATAGGCAACACAACCAAAAACTCTCAAATCCGAGTAATCCACTGCATTACCGGTCCAGACTTCCATAGGAATCTTGCATCTTATACATGTGTGCGGGCTCCGATTTATGAGATAGCATGCAATGGAAACTGCCTCTCCGCAGAAACCTCTAGAAAGATCTGCATTCGAATGCATGCACCTTGCTTTAGCTAAAAGTGTCTGATTCATTCTCTAGGCTACACCGTTCTGCTGCGGTGTGTTCCGAACGGTGCGATGGTGTGCTATTCCCTGATCCTTGCAGAATCCATCGAACTCTGATGAACAGAACTCTAAGCCGTTGTCCGTGTGCAGCCTCTTCACCTTCTTTCCCACCTGATTCTCTACTAGTGTCTTCCACTCCTTGAATCTTGCGGAGGCTTCACTCTTGTGCTTCATCACGAATATCCAAGTCATCCTGGAGTAATCGTCTATGATGCTTAGGAAATACCTGTATCCTCCAATCGCCTCGACTCGAGATGGACCCCAGCAATCCGAATGGATATAATCAAGAGTTCCTTTTGTTCTATGAACCGCCTTAGGGAACTTGCTACGCTGTAGCTTCCCATACACGCAGTGCTAACAAAACCCTAGGCTCTTGGGCGCATGCCCGGTGAGATACCCCTTCTTGTGAAGTTCCTGCATTCCACGTTCACTCATATGACCGAGCCTCATATGCCACAGCTTGGTTAGATCAGCTTCCTTAATCTCGGCTGAGACAACTCCAGCAGAACCTGTGATCGTCGAACCTTGCAACATGTACAAAGTCCCATTCTTGACTCCCCTGAGAATCACCTTAGAACCCTTGTGATAACTCTATATTAGAGTTATATTTCTTCTACGTTTGTGTACCGTTTTGTCTAATTTTTGGGTTGAATATATTAGAAATTCACTATGAACTTGAGGAAATTGGATAAGTGTAGCTTTGAGTGATAAATTGTTAATCTGGGCGTTTTTCACATTATTTACATTTATTTTGTCACTTTTGATCGCACGGGGTGTTTTCGTGTTGTGTTTGACAGGAAACGGAGCTCATGGATCAAGACGAGGAGAAAAACGAACTTCGGAACATATGCGGAAGCTTGGGAGAGGAAGAAATTGGAAGAAAAGAGGACAAAGATGGAAAAAGGGGGTCAAAGTGTCATTTCAGAAAGTTTGGATAATGACACTTAACACCCCCAATCAAGTGTAGAAGAGGAGACTTAGAAAAACTGAGTGGAAGAAAAAAGAAGAAAACCCACTGAAGTGTAGGATCAAAAGTTGATCCTAGGAACAGAAGCAGATCGCAGGATCACAATATGTGATCGCACGATCAAGTGGGCGAAGGTTGTAGAGAAAAAAAAAAGAAAACTCACTGACTTGTAGGATCACAAGTTGATCCTACGATCAACAGCAGATCGCAGGATCAGATTTGGTGATCCCACAATCAGACAGAAGAATAGAAGCTCGATTAACAGCAGATCGCACGATCAGGATAAGGTGATCGTAAGATCTGAAGGCAGGACCAGCGTACTCACAACAAGTAGGAGGGGGCATTAGGGTTATTAATTAATATTGTGAGATGATTATTTAATACACCCTAAGGTTAAGAGAAAGAGAGATGTGAGGAAGAAAAAGCCATCAACGTAGAATCAAGAAGGAGACACGTACAAGAGGAGGATTCCTCCTCCATTGAAGATCTAGGGTTTCATCTTCTTCTTCTTCCTCTCTCAATCTTTGTATGGAGAAACTTGTAAGTTTTGTTTGGTTGATTATTCTTAGCTAAATACTTTGCTAGGCATCTCTACGAGAGCCTAGGGTTTATGTAGACGGTTATTTTCCGGATTTCATACTTTGTTTCATGCGTTTGGATTTGATTCTTCAATTGAATGTTAGTTTCTTGAACTTGTTGTTGATCTTAGTCTATTGACAAGATTAGGATATAATTTGATATTCAACGAAACTAGGGTTTATTTTGTGAATCAATTCATTGCTTAAAGTTAATATTCGTTCTAGTTACACGTTCTTGTTCTATGCTTAATCTTTAGTATGAATGGAGTAGTTACCCGGACGTGCTAGCTAATTAGATGATTGCACGACAGTGACTCAACCTAATTGTGTAGAGAATTTGAACACAATCCCGAATCACCGAGACCTAAAAGGAGAAGTGTTAGGATTGGCCTAGTCTGGGTAGATTCGGTAGGATTATTTAGTTGTTCCGTGTAACGGTGGGCCGACAGGACCCGTTATCGTACCAGTAGATGACCTGCTAGAAAGGACCGGTAGACAACATGAGACCGAGAGGAGATTGTAGTTAACCGAGACGTAAAATGACATGAGACCGATAGGATATTGTCAGTGCAATTACCCGGCTGAACTAGAATAGAATTTACGTGTTACATAGTTGAACCGGAATTCGTCTACAACCCTAGGTGATCTAGAGATTGCCTAATTTCTCCATATCTTTTATTAAATATAAAATAAAAATACAAAAATATTAGCTTAGTTGTTATTTCAATTCTAAAAATCAATCAACTCTTTCCTCCTGCACCGTACTCTAAATTAAATAACTAATTAAATAATCTCAAGCATGTCCTCGTGGGATCGATAACTCGGGGTTGAAATACCACCCCTATATTACTTGACCGTGCACTTGCGCATACGCGTTAAGAATTCGCGTCACCTTGTAGACTTGTATATCTCCACCTTCACCTTTGAAACTGTATCCCTTGTTGTCGAGTAGACTCAAGGAGATCAGATTCTTCTTAATATGTGGTCCATGCCTGACTTGCTCTAAAGTACATAACTTCCCTTCATTCCTCTTCAATCTAGCTGAGCCGCTCCCAATCACCTTACAGACGGCTCCGTTTGCCATGTAGACAGACCCTCCATATGTTTGGTTGTACGTCGAGAATAGCTCCCTGTTAGAGCAAATATGATAGGAAGCTCCGGAATCAAGGACCCACGCATCCTGAGAGTGCGTGACAACATCCGCCATTAGAACGTAATCATCCTCAGACGAGTTACCTTGTTCAGCTACGGCTGCGGATCCATTCTGCCCCTGTTGACCTCGTTTCGGGCAATCTCTCTTCCAGTGCCCTTTTCCTTGCAAAAGGTACAGACATCCTTGGGTAACTTAGAACTTGAGAACTGCTTGTTCTTGTTCTTCTTTCCCTTCTTGCTTCCCCCCGTTGCCATCAGTCCGGAAGCATGGTCCTCTATACCTGTGCCTGCACCCTTATGGCGCAGTTCCCTAGCATAGAGTGCCGATCTCACCTCCTCTAGGGATAAGTCGTCCTTGTTCACAATGAACGACTGCACGAAGTTCTCATATGATGGAGGTAACGAGATCAATAACAAAAGTGCAGCATCCTCATCCTCCACCTTCTCGCCAATATTAGGCAAATCTAACAGAATTGTGTTCAATTGATCAAGATGGTCCTTGAGAGCCATACCTTCGAGCATCCGCAGGGTGAAGAGCCTTTGCTTTAGCATCAACTTGCTAGTGAGACTCTTCGTCATGTAGAGACTCTCCAACTTGAGCCAGAGCTTCGCTGCTTCCTTCTGATCTGCGATCTCGATGATTACGTCATCCGATAAGCACAGCATAATCGTTGCGTGTGCCTTCTCCTCCATCGCCTTGAACTCCGCTGATGCAACATTCATGCCTCCCTTGTCCACGGTCAAATGTGCCCACAAGCCTTGCGATTTGCGCAAAGCCTCCATCTTTATCTTCCACAGACTGAAGTTGTTCCCTCTTGTGAACCTGTCGATCTTCAACATCGATCCGGACATCGTTCTTGGTGGATCTTGAACTCTAGTCGCGTGCTCCACCTAGATCGCAAAACCATAGCTTTGATTTCACCAAGGTGTGAAACCCTAGCTTTGCTCCGCCTTAATCTTGATCTTGAAACACCGTCAACCAGGCTCTGATACCAGTTTGTTATGACAACCCACCTCACGAACGAAGAACGAATAAAAGAAGAACACAAATATTTTACGTGGTTCGCTAGCAAAATATTTGCTAACTACCTCCACGGCGGAAAAACACTCTTTATTCACTTAAGAGGAACAATTACAATGTTTCTGCATACCTATTAGAGAGACTACTAGCTTCTTTATATAGTACCCTAGAGGAAACCCACAGGCCAAAGGTTTCCAAAACCAAATTGGAAACAAACTTGCTGCTCATAAGTTTCCATCTTTGATATGGAAACAATTCCTAACAATTGCTACCTCATTATTCCACCGCCTTTGACTAATTCAACACATTCAAGGCACCTCCTCAACATGATTCAATTGTGTTTGGTGCATCCTGCATCAATTCCCCTCGCCCATTTTGATTTCTACTTTCATGAAGGCATATAATGCAACTTCACAGAAACTTAATTTTACACTACTTGGACTCAGTTACCTGTGTGGGAACAAGGTATATTCTCTCCTGGATAAAAAAGGGTATAATATGGGAATTAACCCTGTCAGGACTACGAGGCGTATTGAAAAAAGAAACACATTCAAATCCTTACAAATCCTTGCGACCTGGATACGTGTACTTGTAAATATCCCATTTGGCTGGGACTGTAAAACACGTAGAGAGAAAACCAGAAGACTAAAAAGCCTAACAGGGTGTACTCAAGCCTCGACTTGTCCACCAAACAACGCTTTTGCTCCCTCAACTCCTAATGGAATGACTTGTTGGCATAGTCGTGGAAGACTTGCTAGATCTAGCGTACCCATGTCGTTTTCAGTGTTGCTCAATTGAAGGGGTACGCGTGTCCGCATACTCGACCCCTGACCACAACGAGTCATGTCTTTTGTCCGCACTCAACGAATTGTCTATGTTCTCGAGAAATGCCTGAAAGTTCTCGTCCAGAATCTTGAAAGTATCTTGGGTCTCGATGACGAGAATCTTTAAATGCTGACATCTTCAGGAAGATGTGAAACCTCCCCGCCTGCAAGATAGAATGTGTTTGTCACGGGACTACCAAGACACAAGAGTGCCAAGCATGACGGGGTTGCATTTGAGATGGAGGCCCCAAGTCACCTAGATAGCATCGTATACCCGAGCTTTCTCAAGGTGTGCTTAAAGACAGCCATAACATAGTTGGGCTCATTCGTCCATGTGATCTGGTGGGTACATCTTGGATTCATAGTAAACCTTAATGTGGGGGTATAGTTGGCTCTCTAAACCCAAGCGATCGATCTCAGTGGGCTCAGAAATCTGTGGGCCCCAACGAGGGCAGACGTCAAGTGAAGGTGAGGTTTGTCCAGGGGATCAGAATTTTGCCATGTCAAATGTGCACGAGTTGCTCTTCTATACAGATCGATTAACATACTTGGCCTGTCAACCACTTGTGTTCACGTCAATTGCAATGGCGGATTGTTCAATTTGGTTAACCCATAAGAACATGCTCTTAGAAATGCTACCTATTTTCTACTGATAAGATTTACTAGTGTTGTATGTTACAATGAGGCAACATTGCACTGAAATATGGTGAACATGTTGAATAGGAGATAAAGCTATCAACTATGTAGCTCAACCTTTTTCAAGATAACGACTCTAAATATATCAAATGCATTAATTGGTCGAGATTGTTTCTATAATGAATCTTTTTGACTCTTATGTCCTTCGAGCACAATCTGTGAGCTTCTGTTTAAGTGACCAATTTGTGAATGATTCATTTCTTTTGGAAGAGCTTTGAAGTTACCAGTGAAAGGAATCAAATGATTCCAGTAATGAAAAATCAAACGAAACAAGAGAAAGGAAATAATTTCATTAAGTTTTTTGAAGAGATTTTGGCAGAGCTTCGCTACATGATTTCTGAAAGAGGAAGAAGAAAAGAATGATGAACCCTAGCGACAGAAAGGGGATAAATACTCTAGTACACCAACGGTCTTATTTTAGACCGTTGGATCTTACAACCTGATCTCTGCCGTTCACAACTTAAGGCTATTTCTACTGAGGCCCAGAAAGATTGGCCAACCTTTTAATTAGACACAAAAGGCATAAAAAACCCAACCTATTTCTAAAAAGGCACAAAAGATTTGAAAAAGGCAAAAGATGACCAGGGATGAGAACTAGAAAAGAGAAAAACTTTGAGAAAAGGCATAAGAAACCCTTTTTGACTTTATATTGCAAGATTTTCTCCTTTGACTTGTCTTGAAACCCTTTTCGACTTTATCTTTGCAAAAATTTCTTTTTTCACTTGTCTTGATCTGCTAATACCCTCCCTCAAGCTAATGGTGTTGTGGAGACCATTAGCTTGGACTTCAAATAATGAAAAGCAGCTGCAGCCAAACCTTTAGTGAACAAGTCTCCAAGCTGATTTGCAGAGTAAACAAATTCAACAAGTAATTATTTTCTCAAAACTTTTTCTCTTATGAAATGATAGTCCAATTCAATATGTTTAGTTTTGGAACGCATAATGGGATTTGCAGTCATGTGAATGGCAGATTCATTTTCACGAAAGAGAATAGGAGTTTGATCTAGAAAAATATGCAAGTCTTGAAATAAATACTGAAACCAAGTAAGTTATGCTGCAGTTGTAGCCAATGCTCTATATTCTGCCTCAGGAGAGGATCTAGGAACAGATGGTTGTTTCTTTGCAGCCCAGTGAATAGGGTTGTTGCTCAGAAGGGTTACCACCCCAATCTACATCAGAGTATGCACAAAAGTTTAAGTTACTGGGCTTGTAGGAGAGCCCATCATTGGTGGTGCCTCTCAAATATCTGAGAATTGTTTTAGCACCTAACATATGTTGTATGGTGGGACAATGCATGAATTGGCACAAATAGTTCACAGCAAAGCATATATCAGGTCTAGTAAAAACTAAGTATTGAAGAGCACCAAGCAATTGTCTAAAAGGAGTAGGATCAGACAACAATTCACTGTCATTAATAGTGTATTTAATGCCTGATATGGTAGGAGTATGACAAGGAGTACAATTATGCATGTTGAATCTGGTAAGCAAGTCATTGACATATTTTGATTGATGAATGAATATACCTTTGTCATTTATGTCAATTTGCAAACCTCGAAAATATGTTAAGGGACCTAAGTCATTCGTATTGAATTCAGTTTTCAATTTAGAGGTAAGATGAGAAATATAAGTAGGATTATTGCCAGTCAAGATAATATCATCCACATATAAGAGCAAAACAGTAATTGTTGAAGGATTTGAGTTGTGTCTTACAAACATGGAAGTATCAGCCTGAGATTGATTAAAACCAAGAGATAAGATGAATTCAGTAAATCTCTCAAACCATGCTCAGGGAGCTTGTTTGAGGCCATAAATGGCTTTGTTAAGTCCACAAACATGATCAAGAAAGTTAGGATTTTTAAATCCATGTGGTTGTTGCATATAGACAGTTTCTTTGAGATAGCCATGACGAAATGCATTTTTTACATCAAGTTGTTGAAGGGGCCAATTAAAACATGCAGCTAGAGCTAAAATAGTTCTGACAGTAGCATGTTTAACAACAGGACTGAATGTTTCTTCAAAGTCAATGCCAAGAGTTTGACTAAAACCTTTAGCCACTAATCTGGCTTTGTGTCTAGAAATGGATTGAGTCCAAGTGTTTTGCTGTGTGAGACTAGAGAACTCTTCAGTCATAGCTTGCAGCCACTGAGAGTGTTTTCTAGCCTCTATGAAACAAGTTGGGTCAGTTAAGAAAGAATAAATATCAGAGTTACCAGATATAGCAGTGAACCCAAAATTCTTTTTCTTAAAGATTTCAGACTTGCTTCTTGTCTGCATGGGGTGACTCCCAGCTGAATGATTCCTATCTTCATCAGTAGCTGCCATTGCAATACTACTTGTGGAGTGATCATGAAATGTGATCATCATGTGAAGAAGTTGGCTGTTGGGACTGAGAGATAGGTACATCCCGAGTCTGAGAGTCTCCAGCAGATGTGTGTGATATGTTCTCATCAGTGGTGTTTGGAAAGACCAAGATAGTATCATGTTCAGTGTGATGGCATTGATCTGATGTAGTATTGTTCTCATCAATAGTACCTGAGACAGGAGAATGAACAATGTCAGGTTGTGATGTTGAAGTAGAATCACGAAACAAGTAATAAGGTGGTAAAGAAAAAAGAATATCACCAATATTAAACACATCAGTGGATGAGTTTTGATGATTAGAATATGAATTAGAGCATTCTTTATCACAGGGAAAAGTATTTTCATCAAATATCACATCTCTATTAATGAAGAATTTTTGAGATTCTTTGTCAAATCAAATATATCCTTTGTAATTATGAGCATATCCAAGAAACACACACTGTCTAGTTTTTGGATCCAGCTTAGAGGCATTATAGTGTCTTAAATAGGGATAGCAAGCACATCCAAAGACTTTAGTTTACTATAATCAGGTTTAGTCTTCTAAATTAGTTCCCATGGAGACTTATTTTGTGTGTTCTTGCTTGGCATGTAATTTATCAGATAGACAGCAGTACTGAAAGCATGGTACCAAAAATATTTAGGTAATTTTGCATGAGCAAGAAGAGTAACTGCAGTCTCCACTTTATGTCTATGTTTCCTTTCATCTACACCATTCTGTTGAGGAGTGTAGGGACAAGACTTTTGATGAACAATTCCTTGTGAGTTTAAAAAGGTTTGAAAAGTCTAAGACATATATTCACCACCACCATCATATCTCAATATTTTGATGGAAGTGTTCAACTGTTTTTCAATTTCAAGTTTGAATTTTGGAAAGACTAAAGCTACTTCAGACTTATGATGCAAGGAAAAAATCCAAGTAAACTTAGAGTAATCATTAACAAATAGCACATAAAATCTACACCCATGATAGGATTTCACATTTGCTGGCCCCCAAACATCACTATGAAGGAGATTTATGGGTGCTTTAGAGTGAGTAGTAGAGGACTTATATGGCAGTTTAGTCATTTTACCCAACAAGAAATGTTCACAAACTGAATTAGAAGAGATATTAGAAACTTTAAGGCTTTATACATATGAGAAGAAGAAATAAATATAAGTCTCAAAGTTTCTTCAAAAGGGTGTCCCAGTCTGGCATGCCAGAGGGGAGACTTGACTTGTTTTCCTAGGTGAGCATGTTTAGTGACTTTATCTTGATGATCTGCAGTGAATGGTTGAGTGTATAGGGTATAGACCATGTTCACTCAATCCTTGGTAGATAATTGTGCCCTGAAGTTTGTCCCGAATATAAAACATATCAGCATCAAAGTAGAAAGAGCAATTGTGTTGTTTACAAAGTTGATAAACAGATATAAGATTTGCTGCAAGATTTGGAACATGTAAAGTGTTGTGCAAAGTAAATGAATGTGAAGGGGTGTTAAGAATGGCAGTACCAGAATGATATATGGGAAGAGTGTTTCCATTTCCAATTTCAACCTTTTCATTACCATGGTAAGGAGAGCCCAGAGTGAGATTACCAAAATCAGTAGTCATGTGGTTGTTGGCACATGAATCAGTCAACCAATAGTTTGGACTGATACTAGGTGAAGGACCAAAGAGACCAATATTGAAGGCACTGAGTTGTGGTTGATAACCAGTGGTTGGGACAGACACATTGTTCTTAGAGTGTTGGTCTTGATTGACAGTCATGGTTGGAGCAGCAACATTGTTCATGGCAGTTAACTGGGGTGGAGGTTTCTTACCTTGATAAGCAATGTCCATCCTATGCCAACAGTCAATAGCTGAGTGGTAGTCCATACCACAAATTTGACAGTTGATAGGGTTACCATTATTATCAAAACTAGGTCCTTTGTTCTTAGATTGACCACTCCCTCTATTGTAACCCCTACCACCTCTAGAAGAGTCTTGAAGTCTTCTACCATTAGAGTTACCTCTTCCAGAAGAGTAATTAGGGTTATAATTTTGACCTTGATAATTAGAGTTTTGACTTGGACTTTGACCTTAATAGCCAGAGACTTGATTGAACTTAAAATTTTGATCATTATACCCAGTTCCTTGACCTCTACCATAACCATTTCCTTGATTTTTACCATTATCATACCCATTTTCTTTTCCTATTCCACCATTAAACACATTAGAGACATAAGCAGCAGACCCAGTCAACTCATTACCCATAACAGATTGTGACTCAATCATCTGTTCTTCAGCCTTTAACAAAACGTGTAATTCTTCAAAATTAATCTTATCAGGAGAAACAGACATAGTAATACGCAAAACAGATATAAAAGAGTTATACTCAGGGGGAAGGCCATGCAAGGCATAAAGTATCATATCTTGATCATCAGTGTTCACCATAGCAAAGGATAATTTGTCTCTTAGAGTTTTTAACTTTTTCATGTAGACATCAACAGAATCAGATTTCTTTCTAATTGTTTGCAGCTCAGATCTTAGTTGCATAATATTCGATTTAGTGAGAGAGGAATACATGTTCTCCAAGGAAACCCAAACGTCTCGAGATAAAGGCTTACCAACTACCTGAACCAAGGCTTCTTGTGAAAGAGTCGCTGTGAGGAGAGAGATGACAATCTAATCTTGAGTAACCCATGCGTCATATTCTGGGTAGCGATTTGCAGTAACAGCTCCATCACCATCGATCAGGAATTCAGACAGACATACACGAGAACCATCAACATAACCGAAAAGAGACTGTGTTTTGAGGAGAGTAGAGATCTGATAACGCCAGATAACATAGTTTGTGTTATCTAGCTTGAAAGGAACGAAATTATGAACTTGAGAAGGGATTTGATCTCCCTTGAGACTGATTTGTTGAAAGAGCCATAGCTCTGATACCATGAAGGAATCAAACTATTCCAGTAATGAAAATCAAACAGAACAAGAGAAACCAAACAATTTCATTAAGTTTTCTGAAGAGATTTTGGCATAGCTTCGCTACATGATTTCTGGAAGAGGAAGAAGAAAATAATGATGAACCGTAGCAACAAAAAGGGGATATATACTCCAGTACACCAACGGTCTTATTTTAGACCGTTGGGTCTTACAGCCTGATCTCAGCCGTTCACAACTTAAGGCTATTTCTACTAAGGCCCAGAAAGATTGGTCAGCCTTTTAATTAACTCTAACAAATGCTAAAAAGGCACAAAAGATTTGTAAAAGGCAAAATAAGACCAGGGATGAGAACTGGAAAAGAGAAAAACTTTGAGAAAAGGCATAAAACCCCCTTTTTGACTTTATCTTGCAAGAATTTCTCCTTTGACTTGTCTTGGAACCCTTTTTGACTTTATCTTTGCAAGAATTTCTTCTTTGACTTGTCTTGATCTGCTAATTACCTGTTCAGGAAGGGTTAGTTTCTTTTGGAAGGGCATTATAATGATCCTAATTTAATAATGGGTATGGTTTTTTAAGCATGAGAATGTCAAGGTTCTCGTGAACATGTTTCTTGATTGATTGACGATTATGAATATGATTCACGTTACTAGTGTTGAGTGAACTCCTCCCCTCCCATTTTGATTTTTACTTTAAGGTAGGGTTATACGTTCCTAAAGTTGGGCAATGAATGTTATGTCAACGGTTAACCAAAGATAGATCCTCGATCCACTATCTGTCCATTGCGTCCTTCACTTCAAGTCCCCTTCTAAGATTAGTTTTTGATGCCCACAAGAAATTGTGATGCCCATGCCAAATGTTGTTGCTTTTGTTTCTGCTTCACTGCCGATTGGCATCCTTACAGTTTCTTTGAGGCGACGATGACGAAGTGACCATTTTCGTCTTGAATAACACAACTGACCTAATCTTCTCCGGTGGCCGAACCCAAGAGCCGACGTAGTTGGTTTGAGCCAACCGGAAGGGGGTTTCTCCCATTTAGTTTTCTGCTTCTTCTTCCTGGACCAGATAAGCTCTCCTTTTCCTTTAATTTCTTCAAGCACCTCATCGTGAAATAACATTTTTTAGAATCTCTTCGTTCAACCGTATTTGTGACACGCTTTCTAACGTGTTACCGCAAGTGAACCGTTCAAGTAATATAGGGTAGTATTTCAACCCCGAGTTATCGATCCCACGAGGAAAAGCTTGAGATTATTTAATTAGTTATTAACTTAGAGTACTGTAACAGGAGGAAGAATTGTGATTTTAAGAGTTGTCACCCTTAAACAGGTGACTGAAATAAAATAAACAACTAAACTAATATTTTTGGATTTTTATTTTATTAAAAAATTTATGGAGAAACTAGGCAATCACTAGATCACCTAGGGCTGTAGACGATTTCTGGATTAGTTATGTAACACGTTAATCCTATTCTAGTTAATCCGGGTAATAGTACTGACAATCTCCTCTCGGTCTCATGTCGTTCTACGTCACGGTCTACTTGGTGTCCTGTCAGTCCACCTACATCTACCGGTCCGTTCTAGTAGGCTAACGACAGTGCACGGAATGATGTCCTCTCAGACCACCACCACACGAACACCTCACTATCTCCTACCGAATCTACCCACTAAGGACATCCTACACACTTCTCTTCTCAGTCTCTGTGATTAAGGATTGTTGTTCATATCTCATCACAACTAGGTCTAAGTCGCTCTCACGCACCCGCTAGCTAATTAAAAAGTACGGTTAATTACTCCATTCTTGCCAAGGATTAAGCATAGCATATGAAAAATAACTAAAACATATATTAACTTTAAGCACGATTACAATCTATGAAGAACACGAAGATTCATGAGTTATCAATTACTACCCTAGCCGTGTCAATAGACTAAGATCTTCAACAAAATCATGAAATCAAACGTCATCCAATAGATCAAATCTAAAAGCATGAAACAAAATCTTAAATCCGGAAAACATAATCGTCTACATAAACCCTAGGCCCCGAATTATTCCGTTTAATACCCGTACGTACGTAAAATTGAAAAATACTCCCGTATTTCGTACTGAAGTCGGACCTAATTAAAAATACTCGAATTTTTGATTAAAACCTTTTATTACTCGTATTTAACATCTTAACATATAAAACTTCCGAATAAAACTTCTCGCATTCACCATTACATCACATAATGTATCATTAAAAATATTATCTCTTAGTTATTGGTTATGATTCAGTATATCATAAACTATTTTCTTATACTAAATATTATTATTATTAACATCCACAAATATTATAATAAAAAATTACAAATATCAAGTTAATTATTAATAAACATACATATTATTTTGTACGTATACACACTGCGCGCACACTCACACACAACACACACCCATATTTGTTGTATCTTGAGTGCTACGCATTTGTAAACATAAGGGTACTATTTGTACTAAGAATAACTCATACTTGAATTTAGTGCAAGTGCGATACTTTTTATAAAGAATATAACTAAGTAAGTAAAATTCAATGAGTCAATAGAGAGAGTTACCATAATCAAAATTTATCGAGTACATATTTTACAAATAAAGCAAAAAAGATAGCAGTATGGGACATTGCAAACTTACTATATGTGTTATTTTGAAGAAAAACTTATTATATGTGTTAGAATACTAAGAAATATGCCCGTATTTTTAATCCCGAATGAATAATTAGTCTACGAATTATACACGTACGTTTTAAAAACTCGAATTATTTATATCTCGTATTTTTAACCCAAATTTTTAGTAACGTACTTTTAATAAAAAATTGTATAGTACCCATACGTACCGTACCACGTTTTATTTCCGTACCGTATTTTACTAACTATGCTTGAAATCGTAGCAACACAACAAAGTTTCTCCATAAAATTGATGAAAACAGAAGAGAAAGAAATCAAACGGTGAAATCTCCGGGTTGGGGATGATCCCAATCGATCTCCTCAGATCCCTTGCCTCTCTTCCTTCCTCCGTATGCGTGAATGATCTCTTTTTTCGTCCCTAGGTCGTTATTTAGTCACAACCCGTCACAAGTCTTCAGTAATTGCACAATAGCCCCCTGAAGTCTGCTCCTGACTTCGCCGGGCCATAATTTCTTCGTCCGAACTCGGATTAAGCTCCGTGACCTATCGTCGGAAAGCTCTCTGAATCTACTTTCATTTGGCACTGGTCTCACTCCAAAATTATTTGTATAACTTAAGATAGGATCAAAATAGTGCAAACTGGTCATCCAAGCTCCTCCAATTCGGCTTCTCTTTACTCCACTTGAGCTCCCGTTGTTTCCGAAGTTTGTTCCATGCCTCCTATCAACCGAATTAGCTTCCGTTCCTTCCAAATCAACATGAACAAACATACCAAGCAATTATATTTGAAAAATAACAATGAAATATGCATAGAAAACGCCCGGACTAACAATATAGCACATGGTGAGCAACAAGTGACAAAACGACTCATATTCTCTACAATTAAGCTCAAATCACTCGTGATAATATGGTAAAATGAAGGTAATAGATAGCTACTAAAAGGTGCTATCAAATTCCCCCACACTACCTTCTTGCTCGTCCCGAGCAACACTTGCTTCCGAGATTCACATATATCTTTACTTTGCCTTAGACACAATGACCCAAACACCGGACTGTGCAATCTACATAACTTTAAATAATGCAACTCGAGTATGTACAATGCAAGTATTTAAAGAACATATTTTTTTCTTTTTAGTTAGAGATTGGGCAATCTCGCCATCACTAACCATAATCATCAAGCTCTCACAAGTCTCTTTCGAAATTTCACGACCGATAGCAAGAAATTGAGAAAAACGATCTTACGCACAAGCTCACTAAGGGGTCCCCAAACATCCACCATAAACAATCCAAGACTCGAGCACATCCTTTCGCTCAAAAGGGTCTAGGCATCCTCAATCCTATAGTAGTCTTTCGTCGCCAAGTCATTTGAGGTTTTCAGACCCTCTTAGCCGTTATTGCATTTGAATGCAAATTATCTCATTGATGGGAGACACAACTCCGTATAATATAGCTTGACTTTAATTTTCCTTAGACGCCCTAATTGGATTGAATCCAAATTCCCCGCGTGAACGGAGGCACATTGGGTTGTTCAGCGTATCTAGTCCAAGAGAAGATTTTAATTTATTTTGTTTTTCATTCTCTTTTATTTTTTTTAACCGTGCATTTAGAGCAACTAAGTGCGGGCTTTTTCGGTTAGCTCTTGCAACCGCCTTAAGGGATGGTGGTGTACACTCCCTAAATTCACTTAGGCTAGAGCAATGTACCACATGGAACCGACTCAACACGAAGGTCCACCCCAGATTTGCAAGAGACCACAAGTTTCCACTTGAAAACAGACTACTCAACTCCTCAGGACTAAATCCTCCTAGCACAATAAAGGAACTAAAGGTATGCCCTCATCTACTTTCCACATTTTCCTGAATACCCGGGACATCCTTTCGTGAAACCAATGCGCAAGATACTAAGAATTAAATTCATTCCTACTACGGCGCTTCCTATTCTCAGAGACTCTTTCACTGAACTCTCTTCCGTATCTAGCTTCATCAACTGCCCTTATTCTCAAAAAAAATTAAATTTTTAGGATTTTTTAATTTTTCTCTTTGATTTTGGTTGAGTTTTTCTAACACTATATGCTTGGGCCAACTCGATTAACAACACATAGGGTAGTTTGACTCAATAAGTAAAAGTGCAAACAATATATACAATGCAATAATTAAAAGTGCACATGCAATCCTAACTCTGACACCTACGTGCAAACTGACTCACTAATCTAAATTTAACAAGGCTATGCAAGTTAAGGCAAGCAAAGATATATGTAAACCCCCCCCCCCCCCCACACACACACTCGAGATAATCATTGTCCTCAATGAATTTAGAGTGTCCCCCCCAAAGGATATGATCTCAAAGTGTAAGGATTAAATAGCACAAATTACAATTGTTGCAGGGCACTTCGCATAGAGTGACTAGACAAGAATTTTAAAGCGAGAGAAAGAATATGGTACCTACGGCCCCTAGGTACCGTTCTTACGGGACCGGTTTCGCGAAAAATTGGTCAAGAAAGGACCGAATTGGTCGACCAAATTTTCTGAAAACTCGAGCAAGTCGAAGCAAGACTACATAATTATACTCCTCGGTGTCCCCGTTTCAAGTCATTGGAGCTTTGGCCGAATACCCCTCCAAAGCGATGAATTGGTCAATTTGAGTTCTTGGAGTCTTCCTCTTTGAATTCCCCCACACTCAATCCGCTCACTATCTCAAAAGATCAAGAGTTAAACTCGTAGTTGGGTTTGCAAGGAGCAAAACCCACCAAAAAAATTTCAATTTGGTTGAGTTTTGGATGTTGGGTGTATGGGTGTTCTTGAAGGTTTGGAGAGGACGAAGATGAATTTGGGAGGTGTTTGATCCGAATTTGTGGTGTTAGGAGGCTTGTTGATCGGTTTTAGGCCTTTAAAGAACCCCCAAAGTACCAAAAATACCCCCCATAAGTGAGCAGCCCGGGTGATTTCGGCCCCCATTTCGGCCCGAAATGGGGCCCAAAATCACTGGGCAAAATCAAAGCAGACCGCGTATTTTAATTCCGGCCGAAATGGCTTGATTTCGGCCCCCATTTCGGCCCGAAATGGGTGCCGAAATCACTGAATCTTGCCCATTTTGTTTTTGCTCTATCTTCTTCATCCGGTATCCGATTCGCGCGATTCTTGAACCGTTGGACTCACACTAGACGAGGAATCCATTTTTGACTAAAAAATTCCCAAATCCGGGGAATTTTCCGTTTCTTCCCAAACTTTCTCTCCTTGTGCAAGAATCTCGCCTCCAAAAGCTCTTTAACTTTTTCCCCTCCAGATTCCGATGCTTGCAACCCCGATACTCTAACTTGCTACCGTGTTTCTCATGACTAATTAACTACTCCTCGACCTCGAGTAGCTTCTTTATCAAGCTCAATTCTCCCGGTTAGCTCGTTGTTCCTCGTTTTGCATGCGAAATGGTGCACATGCATCAAGAATGGGAATCCGGGGGGTCTTTGGTACTTATGTCCTGCACACTCATAGAAAATATTAAACCACTCTCTCACCCCTCAAAATCAAGTATGGAGAACTAAATTCAAAAATAAAATAACAAATATCCTACTCTACATTGGGTCTCCCAAGAAGCGCTAGTAATTTAAGGTCGACGGCCCGACCCGGTTACCTTAACCGTCTAGGATAGTGGATGTTGCTTTAACTCTCCACTTCTTCTTCTTCTACCATCTTTTCTCAATAAGCTTTTTCTCACGAAGTTCACCCATGTGCAAAGAAGATGGTGAACAATCGTAGAAGCCGACTTTTTTCATCTTACACTTTTTCTTCTTAATCAGCTTCCACGAAGTACTAATGGGCTCAAGTGAATCTCTAGCCATGAAATCATCCCAATAGTACTCATTTGGTGCTTGATGCTCTTCAGTCAATGCATGCATTTCATTCATACCCCCACACTATGTAGCAAGTTAGATTCTGCTTTTGTCGATGAAGATGGTTTATGACATATTGACTAGGTACAGTAACATAATCTCACGAAGTACGTGTCGCTGTGTTAGTGGTGCGGATCACCACATGACCAATATCACGTGTTGGTCCTGGAGCAGTAGTGAAAGTATATCTATTCTCCAGGATGATAACCTAGAAAATCTTCTGATCGTAAATCTAAATTGTTGTATAGATTGTTTCACCTCAACCTATAAGAACTCGCCTTAACATGCTTGAGTTCTAAGGCTACCTTTATAAGCTTTTGGATTTATTGGGGGTGGATTAGACTTAGACACGAGTTGATGCTAAAACTAGATACTCTTAATTTGGAAAAGTTAGCACTTTGCAGCTGATACTGTATCTAGAAAGCTAGAGCCTTGTTTTCTATGTCATTCAACTGTGGTCATTACTAGGAATAGATTTTGGGTCATTTTCTGTTGACGGAGAGACATATTTACTCCATAAAGATAACCGTGTCAATTCTGATACAGTTTACCTTCTATTCAGCTGATAAAATTAACCATGCATAGAGAATGTCTTACAAAACAAGACCTAAAGGATAGGTCATTTCCTAATCTATAACTAGCGAGAGCAGTATTCCCCAAAACATCATCAGTGATTTTAGCAGGAGGCTCCTCAACGTCATATGGGCTATTTCTATCCCATAAGCAGCCTGGTTAGCATCTTTGGGAATCGAATGCAATTCACAGTTACCTACAATTAGGTTTCATTGTAGTTTTTGATTCATCGGAATGCTGCCTTCCACCATTCTTTGTGCATCTCTGAAGTCAGTCTCAAAACAACACCATCCTAGCTAGTGAATGAATGATTAACAGCCCTTTCAACATTCCCCATAATTCAGCTTGAAGCACTTCAGCACTTCCAATGTTAAGTCATCCTACCTTGGTTCTTGTCGGTCAAACCATGAATTTTTCATTGTATATCAATTCTGATAACTACAAATCAAGGTAGTAGTAGTCGCAGATAAATCACATATAAATTCCAAATAAATTTTAGATTGGGTAATATTGCAAATGTTATGGTAACGATGAAAGAAGAATGTAACCCATATGCGTTTGGCAAAATGGTTTCTTTTGATTTCTGGTGGAAAAAACAAAATGTTTTGATTTTTTGTTTGTTTGTAATGGTTTTTCCACCAGATTTTAATCTGTTTTTTATTTTCACTTTAGGCATGAAGAAAAAAACCACAATTTGGTAGTTTATTTTCAGATTGTTTCTGAGTTTTTCACATGACTTAAATACCCTCACACTCTTTCAATAATAAATAATTATCATTAGGTCATCTCTATACTCGCTGAAATTTCATTAAATTATCGAACTTTTTGTTGAAATCAAGTACCACTCCGTCCCACCTATAATGCACCATTGGAGGTGGGACTAAAGACAAAAAATGATGGAATTTTACTGGTTTGTCCTTACAAGGAGGAAACAATTACACGTCATTATCAAAAGATCACATCACATGTGTGGTATTAGTGAGGGTATTGTTGTCATTTAATCAGTTTAAGGTCACCAAAAAAGGAAACTTTTAAAAGTGAGTGGAGATCTAAATAAGGAAATGGTGCATTAGAGGTGGGACGGAGTGGTATGTTTATTAGGATGCTGCTTGTACTTTGTTGTTGAATGTGTTCTTGTTTTGTTTACTCACTCAACATCTAAAATAAGGCTACTTACTTTTTTTTTTAGCCAGGTCATATTGGTGAGTTTGGTAGAATGGTTTTTGGTGGAAAAACTGGTGTTTAGATTGTGGTGCATTTCTTTTTTTTTTTAGAGATTCTGTTTAAACCAGTGTGTTTTGTGATGGTTTTTAAAGTAGATAAAAATCTAGAGAAATGTGTTTGGTAGTAGTTTTTAAACTAGATGCAGTAGATAAAATAACATGTATACCCTCCACGTGTATTTTCTTTTACAGATTCACGAACAACAAATGTGAGGCAAAAAAGTTAACGATTTCATGACTTTCAATAGTTTCGTGAAAGTTAACAAATTGATAACAAATTAACGATATTTTTGACATCCAAAAAATCATATTTTCAAACTTGAATTGAACAAAAAAGTTAATGAAAAAATCAAACTTTCATGCCCAACCAAAAAAACAGCAACAGTTCTTCGAATTGCGAGTTCCAAATGAACACAAGTTATGACACATCGTAACGCTTCCATTCCAAAAACAAACACAATGAACATAAAAACAAAGAGATGACATAAGGACAGATTTTGTAATATAAATAATATAGGAGGGTAATATGGGGTTAGCAAAAAGTGAAAAAAAAAAAAAAAAAAAAAAAAAAAAAAAAAACCCAAAAGGATGGTTTTTTTACATGCCCAAATCTCAAAAAAAAAATTGGTTTAAAAACCAGATTTTAAACCACCCAAAACAAACAAAAATAGACACCATTTGGTTTTTCTACCAAAAACCAAAAAAAATGTCCAAACGCACCCTTAGGCCTCATTTGACCGTTACTGATTGAGCTTGTGTTCATTAGAAAGTATGTTGGGTTGTTGTGATAGTTGAATCTTACTTATGTTCTTCATTATAGTGTAGTTGTAGTTTTGGTTTTTAGATGTTTGTGTTTTGGACTTTTAATCTAATTAAGATCTCATAAGGGAAAAAAGAAAATGAAATGGACGGTAAATTTTTCATTTAACATACATCATCTAGTTTAAAAATCACTACCAAACACATTTTTTAGTTTTTAAACTGGTTTAAAAACCATCACCAAACACACTGGTTTAAACGAAATCTCTGGAAAAAAAAACCAAAAGTTTTCCACCACAATCTAAAAATCAGTTTTTTCACCAGAAACCATTCTACCAAACCCACCATATATATCACCACCATGGTTCTAAAAAGTGATATCGATCAACGTATCGGTTGCTGTTGCGTGTAATAGAACTTGCCTGCATCAGGAGGACTTCAACAGGAATCAATGACGAATCCGTGAATCTTTAAAAAGTGTTAAAAATGTACAAAATGCTTTCAAAACATTATTTTTGTATATCAATCATATTTATAGAATTTTTACTACTTGTATAGATCATGCTTAACGAATATTTAGACTATATGCACTTAATTATTCAACACTTTGATATTGCATAGTTAAATAAGAAATATAATTGATAATCTCGTGTAAAGCTCAGCAAACCAAACATGTCCTAACTCTCAAGATTTAGACTTTTTATTTATCGTTACATACTATTACGGGCAAATCATAATACACAACTATAAATACTTGTAATCTCACTCTTTACGAAAACATTAAATAGGGTAAAAGACAAAAACCACCCTGCATTTATGGAGAAAATACATTTTGCCCCCTGATTTATGGGGAAAATACTTTTTGCCCCACATCAGTGGATGGAGGGGAACGGATGACTAACGGATGGTGAAAAGATAGAAATACCCCTGAAATATTGAGAAATTACTCCGCTATAAATACCTTTCCTCCTACTTTCCCAACCCACACAACCTTATCTCTTTCTCTCTCTTCCTCCTCTATTCTCTCTCGATGGATCTGCTATCTCTCCCTCTTCTTCTCGACCAGAAGGATCGAATAACACCCAAACACCCTCCCCCCATCCTCTCGATCTGCTCCCTCTCTCTCTCCCTCTCCTCTTCCAACCATATCCTCTTCCTCCTATACCTTCAGAATCGTTTGTCTTGGATCGGAGACTAGTGGCGGCAGAGCCTTGCTTGAAGGCTTCCATGGCGTACTCGACCCGGAAGAGGCGTCCCTGAGGATTCCAGGTGGTGGCGCCGGTGTATGATTGAGGGATTCCGTACCTTATTCTCAAGGGTGAGAATCAATGGGCTGGATATTAAATTGATAGAGAAGTTGAGTTGATGGAGTGAAGACGACCATGATAGCGAAGTAAGTTTTTGATGCTGGTGTCGAGTTCTCGGAACTGGTTTCGGCTGTAAAAATCCAAGTGAGGAACGTCTGGAGAGTCGATTTGAACTCTGCGGTCAATTTTTTTTTTCTTTTCTTTTCTTTTTTTTTTGTGTGTAGGATTTCTCGGGTTGGAATTGGGGCTTACACTATGTTTGGGAATCATGTGAGAAAAGAAATGATGAGAAACTTTAATTTATGTGAGAAAAGAAATGATAAGAATTGATTTAGTTTTCTCACGTATTTGTTTGGATTACTTAGCTGAGAAATGATAAGAAAATGTTATACTTTCTCACCTCACTTGTTTGGTTAGCATATTAATGGAAAGGGAAAGAAACTATTTTAAAGACATTACCAAAATAACCTTCATTAATATTATGATAAGTCAATATTTTTTTTATGGCTAATTCTGTCACAACGAAAATATTGACACTCTTATAGTTTCTTTTTCACCAAATCTCACCACTTTTGGTGAGAAAGAAAAATTGTATTATGTGAGATTTCTTTTCTCATGCTTTCTCACGAATTCTCATGGATTCTCACTTAAAAAGTAATCCAAACACAAATGAGAAAACCTTCTCTCACCAATTCTTTTCCTTTCTCACCAAATCATGTAATCCAAACATAGTGTTAGGGCTTTCAGCTGTTCATTTTTGGCACATACAAACAGGTATACACTAAATCATCAGGTTTTTTGGTTCATTTAAACATTGATATACTTTCGAATTCATAGGGCTAGAGAAATTCAGGAGTTGCTAAGTTTACATGACTGGACTTATTATTGTTGCAGAGAGTAGGAGAGATGGACGAGGAGATAGAAAAAGCCGTGATGGCTTATCTGAAGAAGAAAGGCTTGAAGCAGACTGCTGGCTTTCCAAGAAGAGCATCAACAGACTACGAATTCATCTTCTAATGCATCAGCCAAGTAAACCCACCTGCGAAACGAAGTGAACTAATTCTCGGATCAGGTTTCGACTGTAAAAATCCAATCTTGAATTAGTTGGAGGTGATGGTGTTGGCTATGGCGTCTGAGTTGGCTTGAACGTAGCTTGGCTTCCAGATTTGTGAATGTCAAATGAGAATTTGTTTGTTTGACTGGATTTAAGTCCTCTTCTTTCTCGTTGTTCTTCTTTCTCTTCTTCTACTTGACCGAGAGAGGCCAATTTTGGATTCGAATTTCTGGTTTTGGTTTCATTTTTGGCTTCTACTCGGCTGTAAAAATCCAATTTATGGTTTTGAATTTCTTGTTCTGGCTGGTTTTAAAATGTTTTTATGAAATTTTGATGTCTCCTCCCTCCTCTTGTTGTTGTTGATGTTGTTGGCGGTGGCGGTGTTGATTTGGTTGTAATAGAGGTGGTGCTCAAGAACACCAAGAACATCAAAAACATGATGAATTCAATAGTAAAAAGATTGTGTTTTTTGTCCACAATTTGTAAGGGTAAACTGGTCGCAAAAAGTCAGTTTGCACCCCTCCACTAACGGATTGTAACAGAAGGATGGTATCTGTCCACCCTCCATCCGTTAAGAGGGGTGCAAAAAGTATTTTCCCCATAAATCAGGGGGCAAAATTTATTTTCTCCATAAATAGAGGGTGGTTATTGTCTTTTACCCTATTAAATAAACATAGGAGGAGGAGGGGGGGTTTCCTCGATAGTCGGGTGAACAACATAGTGCTATCACAATTTCAAAATTTGCAAATCTGAGTGAAGAAATTGGAGAGATGGAGTTTACCCTCTCTCTATTGAATGCTACGGTCGAGACTGTTTTTGAGGACTTCTCAGATTTGAATATGGCTTTTGTACTTCGAAAATTCCCGTCTCTACCTGTGCATTGATGAAACGGAGTGTATTGACCGTTCTTACTGATAAAAGTGAGTATCGGCTAGAAGTAAAAGGTTTGGCGATTTCTGCTGACTGTTCTTCCAATCGTGGATCTGCTACGGCAGAAATGTCCGGGCTGGGACCAAGTATTCCCACTATTACCTTTACAAAATATTCGAGATATAGGCTCCGTTTGGTTGGTGTTAAAACATTTTCCTGTAAAATGCATGTTTTCCCTTGTTTTGGTGCTGTTTGGTTGGAGGAGAAATATTTTCCTATAAAATGTTTTCCCTCAAATGATGTGAAATGATCTAGACATTTTAAATCCGCAAGCCACTTCCAGGAGAGTGCATGAACACAACAACTCATACTAACACCTCCACCACGGATAACCACCACTAACACCTATCACCACGACCCCATCAGTGCCACCCATCACTGCCACTCCCGTCACGGCGCACTGTTTTGGCAAGTGTCAACCAAACACGAGAAAATTATTGCAGCGAAAACTTTATCGCACAATATTTTACGCATAGAAATCCCTTGTAAAACATTTTACTGCGAA
This sequence comes from Linanthus parryae, assembly GCA_023055425.1. NCBI lineage: Eukaryota > Viridiplantae > Streptophyta > Magnoliopsida > Ericales > Polemoniaceae > Linanthus > Linanthus parryae. The sequence continues at coordinate 79,204,098 of JALGPY010000002.1, forward strand.
TCCAACAGTGCCAAAAATGGTATTTTTGTAATTTTAATAGTGTCCCGATTGGTTTGATTTTCTAGCTCCACCACAAGGTAGAAGTGATCCAGTTTCCTCGTTACACCGCAACAATCCCGTGTCAATGCTTTTGTTCATGCAAATGCGCCATTTATCAACAGTACTTCCCATTACAGAATGACACATGTTTTCCTTTTTTGACCTTCTGTTATGAAAAGTCAATGCCATAACGAAAAGAATTCAGGGTAAAAAGAAAACAAACAATAGACAATAAGAAACTTACATGGGAACAACAAAACTAGGCATAAACTACATAGGATGATTATCTAACAGCTTTCTTAGCAGCATGTAAGTTTGATGATACGGTATCCGTATCATTATTTCGTATCTATTTATTTACGTTAGTATTTGATTGTGTTATTTAATAATTAGTCGATTGGGTTTCGCCCGTAGGAGTCTAGGGTTAGGATTAGGGTCAGTTTATTTATCTATTTAAGTGATGTACTCCTCCCCATTATTAATCAGTCAATGAAATAATCAGTCTCTCTCTTCAACTCTCGTCTCTCTCTCTCTTTCGTCTATCTCTCTAAATTTCTTCAACTAGTCTATCAATTTCTTTATCTCGATACGCATAACGTATCATTGGTGCTTTCATTGAGAGTGTCGGTCGGACTTTTGTTCGCGGCACTCGCCCCCGGACTCATGGATCTCACTTACGCTCTTGTGAATGTCGCAAGGGTGTCCAATTGGTGCTTTCATTGAGAGCGTCGGTCAGACTTTTTGTTCGCGGCGCTCGCCCCCGGACTCATGGATCTCCCTTACGCTGTAGTCAATCTCAGTCACAAGGGTGTTCAACTGATGCTTTCGATGAAATCGATGAGCTCTCCCGACAAGGTGAAGCGATTTATTGTCTCACCCTGGCAGATTTGGAAACCCTCCACGCAAGGGGGTATCTCACCAAAGCGGATCTGGAATGCCTCAAATCAAGTCGGAAAGAATTCCGATTGATTTCGACTGACGAATTCTGCCGCCTCCAGCACATTATCAGAGCCGACGAACTGCTGCCAATCGAAGACGAGGAGCAGCAGCAGCCGCTGCCTCAACCGCTGCCACTGTCGTACGAAGAACAACAGCAGCAGCAGCAAGAAAAAAACCAACAACCGCCAACAAGTCCGCGGCCAACGCAGATTCCGGCGAACCAGCCGCCGGGAAACAACCAACCCGACTCCCACATCCCAGTCGCTGCAACTCCCGAAGTCACGGCCAATCATTCGGACCCCGAAGCTCCTCACACCAGAATCACCCCTACCACCATCAGAGCCGAACCAGGAGCTTATGCTCCGGTCGTCTTCCCCGTCACCGCACCCACCCGAACCCGCCAAACCACCAAATCTGAAACCACCCATGTTCCAATCGAAGTCAACCGACCTCCACGGCGTTCCACCGGAGTTGGAACGACCTCCACAGCACCCAGCCACCTTCGCCGTCAACGCCACTGCCCTCCCTGGCCGCCTCAATCATTTCCGATCGGGAGAGGGAGATTTCGAGCCACAACCGCCCGATCCAAAACCGCATGACCGCGTAGACGACCTCCGACCGAGTTCCCCTCCACCAGCACCGCCATCTCCGACGCCACGGCAAGGAGAACCACCGCCGCCTCCCACCTGGTCCGACGAATCCAAGCCGCCATGGCCACCCCCTTCAGCCGCTAGGGTTGAAGAAGACATTGGGGAGAAATTTCTCATTTGGGGCTCTAATTCTACTTTGGGCATAAGTTTTACTTTTGGGCTTAAACTCATAACTGGACCGACCAATTTTGTTGAGCCTAATTGTCATTTGGCTTTAGTGTTTCTTCTTGGACAGCCACAAGTTTCCTATTGGCCCAATGCCTAACTAGTGGTGATTTGGGACTGCAATATAATGTTCTAAACATCGTTCGACGCCAATTTGATCCGGACAAAATTAGTGGTAAGTTGAGACTACGAAGTGGCATTTTGAAGACCGTCCGACGGCAATTCGATCCGGGCAAGAATAGAAGCAATTTTTCAACGTGTGCCTTGAAGGCAAGGCGATTTTCAAGTGTGGGGGAGTTGATACGGTATCCGTATCATTATTTCGTATTTATTTATTTACGTTAGTATTTGATTGTGTTATTTAATAATCAGTCGATTGGGCTTGGCCCGTAGGAGTCTAGGGTTAGGATTAGGGTCAGTTTATTTATCTATTTAAGTGATGTACTCCTTCCCATTATTAATCAGTCAATGAAATAATCAGTCTCTCTCTTCAACTCTCATCTCTCTCTTTCGTCTATCTCTCTAAATTTCTTCAACTAGTCTATCAATTTCTTTATCTCGATACGCATAACGTATCATTTGAGTTCTCACCTAGAAGCGGAACTTATCAAGTTTACTGTGTCGTAACTCGTACGTACACGTTCAGCCAAGAAAGCCTGTGTGATTGGTATTCACCTGACTACCAAGTGCGGGCCATATTTTTTTAGACAGTGAAAGTTTTGACTTATTACCTTTTCACGTTCATTCTGGTTATATCGACGAAATTGTTGTATTGCGTTAACTAGATCATGTAATGAACCACACAGTTGACGTAGTGGTAAGAGCGTTCATCTGCTTGAGTTCGACCGTCCCATTACCCTTTACGATAGATTTTGCATGTAACTAAAGCTAACTACATATGGTAACATATGCTATTATCTCACATAACACAGATATTATGGTAATAATGTAAATAAACCATGCTAAGGTACCTCTACATCACCACTGCATGTGACAAAAAAGTACATTATTTTCTTAGAAATAAAATTGAGAATAGTCTCCAATGGAATGTGGCGACAGTCTCTATTATGTGTTTATGGCTCATCACCACCGTATCCGCCACCGTATCCTGACCCGGATCCATAACCAGAACCACTTCCCGACCCATTCCCAGAACCACCTCCGCCGCCGCCGCCACTTCCACCTCCTCCACCGCCGCCATGACCTCCTCCTCCACTCCCATACCCGGACCCGCTACCACTTCCATACCCAGACCCAGACCCGGATCCTGAACCTCCACCTCCTCCTCCACCACCGCCGCCGCCGCCACCACCACCTCCGCCACTTCCTTTGCCTCCACCTGACCCATATCCGGAGCCACTCCCGTACCCAGAGCCAGAGCCTCCATGTGAACCACCACCACCGCCTCCTCCTCGGCCCCCTCCTCCACCTCCACCACCAGCTTTTCTACCAATTATGTCTGTGGAGGACCTAGCGGCAAAGGAGATGTCGACGAAGATCAAGAGAAGAATAAACATTGCAAAAACAGAAACCCGAGTTGAAGTCGCCATCTCTCTCTTTCTCACACACACACACGCACAAGTCTTGTATGGTGTTTGAAGTCGCTGTGATGATGATAACTGGAATGGGCGAGAGTTACGTATTTATAGGCATAGTTAAAGGCCATGACAGTGCATGTGCATTGCTACATATTCTAGTAGCTTCTTCTTTGTTGATAAAAAAAGGTCAGGTGTTGATAAGGTTAGTGGCCTTTCGTGTAATGAGTGGATGAGGGGTTTGGTGATGGTGGTGGTACCCTGAATATGACTCATTTTAGAGGTTATGGGGTGATCACATGTCATAGTCCCCCACTTTCGTATTACTACTAAACACCACCACCTTTTTTCACCATTAATTTGACTTTTACCACTATTTGCTGGGTCACTTTGACTCGGTAATTTGGATAGCTAAATGATGCAACTTCTTAATAACTTTTTTGCGGTGTTGTAGCGTAAAAGTTATTTTATAACCCGGTGAAAAATTATCAAAAAATTGTGTCGTTTCGCGATCCAAATAGCCCGGTCAAAGTGACCCAGATACAAGTCATAAAAGTCAAATAATGAGAAAGAGAAGAATCAGAGTGGTAGTTGTATAGAATCGGTTCGTTCGCAAATGGTGGTCTGCTCAAGTGCTAAGAGTCTTGTGAGAGCATGCACCAGGTACACTGTTCGGACTTGAGCAGTGGCGGAGTTAGAAAATTGAATTAGTTGTAGAAAGTATTGGTGTACACAACTGCTATAATATGAAGGGCACCATGTGAATATTCAAGACTCGCAATTGTCACCCCTTATCCTAATGTTCCTCAGTCCCTAGACTGAACTAACATCTGTAAAATTCATACGATGAGATCTGGAATGCCTAGGATTGAGGTTTGTCTTTTTTTTTGAGAATTGCATCATATAGGTGGTCTCGAGCTCAAGATCTTATGCAGGAGTTTCAAACGCTCTAGAACTGAGCTAGTATCCATTTACATAAATTTATCTTTCATATTCCTGTGTTGTTTGTTATATTACTTTTATTGTACTTTTGTGGAAATCCAATTTTCTTTAACACGTACAAAGAGGCTCAACAACGCTTCAATATCTTAAAAATGAAAAAGCAATTGTTTTTGCGTTCGTCAATGAATACTATAGTAGTATGAATAAGCTAGGTGTCACTCAAAGGCCAATAAATACCAACCACAACAACTGAGAAGCACGAAACAACGTTTTTGTTCATGCGAATGCAACCTTTTTCAACCGTTTCCATTACGGGAATGACATATGTTTTCCCACTTTTGACTATGGATGTTTCACCAATTTGATTACGTTCTGTCAACATATGTACTAGGTTTAGGTTAAGTTGTTTCCTCCACTAAGCATATCACGACTCTAAAAGGCACTTTCCTTGACAACTTTAATATTTTCCACATTTTGTTCTTGAGCGTATTTATAGCAAAAAGGAACCCATCAAACTAACAAGAAAATATAAAGTACTACATACGTTTTTTCATCAAGTTCACAGTTTGACTATTTAACTCGTGATTGAGTCATTTTGACTGGGTAATTTGGATGGCAAAACAACATAATTTTGTCGGGTTTTTTTCATGGTGGTGTAGAGTAAAAGTTAATGTACAATATCATGAAAAACTTATCAAACACTTGTATCGTTTTGCTATCCAAATAACCGAATCAGAATGACCCAGTGAATATAATTGTAAAAATCAACACGTGAACCTAGAGAAAGACAAGGCAGTATATATTTTTTAGTACATAAATAATGAGAAAATATTGTTTGTTTATGTGAACCACAAGAGTCTCTTTGACATGATGGGTTTCAGCTCTATACAAATTAATTTCATGGTACGCAGTACGTCCTACGAAAGAATACAGTAATTTACATAAATGTGTTAATGCGTCTATTTTCAAATATCACAGTGCGCTGATGTGAAGAATTAGCTGCAAATCCGAGTCCGGAGCAAGCTCTTCATGTATGGCTACAAATCCAAGACCGGCTGAAGGGCTCTTCATGTATGGCTCTGCTAACAATGACCTAACCAAAATCAACAAAACAGATTCAGTTCAGTTCATGGGGAATAATATTCCATTTGCGTGTTGTAATACATTTTTTAATATATATATATATATATATATATATATATATATATATATATATAATTACCAAATAAACTCACTCTAGAGCTAATAGGATGAGCTCCCTCTTATTGCAGCTAGACTCTTTTCAATTAGGGGTGTAAACGAGTCGACTAGAACATATATGTGTTTGGGCTCGGCTTGTTTAGTAAAGCAAGCCTAGAAGTAAGTTCATGCTTGACACATTTACAAACCGTGCAAAGCCTTTCACGAGCCCCGCTTTTGGCACTAGGCTCAAGCTCGGCTCTTGAAGGTTCTTAAGCTTTTTTTACTTACATAAAAGAATATATTACTAATAAAAATAAATGTTCGTCACTATATAATGACATATCACATATCACAAACCATTACAAGTAATTGATAGATTAACACAAATTAAATCATAAATACCATATAATACAGTAATAATAATTGTAATAATAATAATAATAATAATAATAATAATATAATTATATATTATATTAAATTAAATGAGTCCGTTCTATGTCGAACTCTATCGCGTCCTAGTTTGCTATTTTGCTTAGCTAGCCCAAAAGTAGGCTCTGGCTTGGCTTGTTGAGCCTACGAGTCGGGCTTTGAATGAGCTCAACTAGCATTAGAGTCGAGCTATTGAATCAGCTCCAGAACTACTCTTGAGCGCTCGGCTCATTCACTACCGGGAGCATAACACACAAAGTTGGGTTTGTCACTCCTAAAACCCCGGGGACAAGGTAGCTACCGACCCACTAATGTACCTAACTCCAATTGTTTCCTTGCCAATCGAGTCTCTATGTAGTGGGATTTGGTTATTTCCTTCATGCGTACTACTCTCGAATGACAAATCCCACTTTGCTTTTATCCCATTTTTATTATTGCCCTACTCACACACATTCTCATGGCTTTGTGCCAACCCTAACTAGCTTGAGCCTTGCTATCTCAATCATGGCACTACAGCTAAGAGTTTTGTAATGCCATCTATCAAAATGCACTCATGTCTTCCATCTATTTCTTGGACTTGCGTTTTGTTTCAAACTAATTGATTTGCCTCATGGTTATCCGTTCAGCTGAAATGAACTTACAGTGCAATCAAGCTTATCTTTTGGCCAAGTTGGAAAACTTTGTCCCGGAAGAACAATCAGGACAAGGAGACGCATCAGAAGCAAAGTTTTTGATGAAACAGTTTGACGAGTCACAAAACCGAAAATTGTTGCGGTTTCTTTGGACCGAGGTTAACATCTTATAACTTGATTCAAAAACGTTATCTCGTGAATGAAAAATTCGTTGGTGAAAGGTGCTTCACTGTGGAAATAATAATTGTCCCACATTGACATTTGGAGTAGACCTTGGTCAACTTAATTTCCTATATGATGTGGTTTTCAGGCTATTTCACTAGAGGGGGGTTACCTAGAGCGCACCCAAATGGAAGCGGCTGGATTCCCACGTCATATAAAAAACAAGCAAGTGAAATGAAACATCCAACTACGGATTCATTATGATATGAGTTAACAATATTCTTGAGTGGTTCCAAGCTGGACACTAAACCTAGCAAAAGATATTTTACAACAAAAGTTGGGTCTTCAATTAATTGAATAAGTTCTACTGTTTGCATGAGAGAGTGGTCGTGGTTCCAGCGTGTCATCCCGAGGAACCACTCATATACCTGTGGTGGAGATTAAAAATGAACACAGACACCGCAGTGATAGTATCAGTAAAAACGGAGTGCATAAAGAACTTAGCATGTAAAATAGAGTGGCAAAGAGAGATTATGTAGTTTGTGTTTGAAACAGTTTGAACAGTAACATAGTAAAGTATAAACATCAGAGTTCGCCAAACTTCTTAAACAACTATGTTATCAATAAATGATTGTTTCTAGTACGAGAGGTGATTTTACAAGTAACCACTTCGTTTACCAAGATACTATTAAAATTCTCAACGTTGAATGTTATAATAAAGATCTTTCACAGGTAGCATGTCCATCTGAACACGGCTAACAAAAAATTGTTTCCGAACTTAGGAAAAAAACAGTCACATTATTAATTCGCAATAACCATCGCGGGCCATGGAAAATTAAAACAGTTCCCGGTTCAGAGATCCAGATCGAGGATTGGGAAAATATTTACCGTAGAAAACATGTCCTAGAGTAGGACGACAATGAGAGGGACACATTTCCGATCATGTCAGACCTTATTGAAATACTAAGTCAAACTAGACCTTAAGTGTCGACACCCTCTTAAGATCATAAGTCAAAATAGTAGTACTTGATTGGACTCAAGCCAAGAATGTGAAGAACCGAGCCAACTAAGGGCAAACCAAGTAATGCAACCAACTGGTTCCAGTACATGCGATCTTTCACTTTACGTTAGTAATGAATTATGATTTAGTGACATTTGAACAACAAGTTTTTCCGATTTTGAAGACGAGTAGTAAAGTGAGGATTTAAATCAAGTAAACCAAGCAAATACATAATAAACTACAACAGTTATTTTTAGATAAACAAGTAGTTCACCTTAAAGAAACTGGCACGCAAAAGCTAAGCACATACCTCATAAGAAAAAAAAAAAGAATGAGAAATATTAGGCTAAGCATGTACGCTCACCGTGAAAGCCGGAGATACGCTAGCAAATCATTACTCGTACACTACTCCTGGTTATTCGAAGTGATCACCCTGTACACACAACACATATAATCCTAATTGCAAGCAAGTTTGATTACAATCGTCTGGCGATGCACGTGTCCTATGTGATATGCAAGCGATTGCCCTAGTCTAGATTTTCCCAAATAAGTGTTATAGCTCCTAATCATTCTATGCACATAAACTCTTAATTGATACTAAGTCAACCCCCCCCCCCCCCCCCCTCCACAAGTCGATTTATAAATTAAAGAAAGAATTTTAAGAAGACTAAATTAATTAAATAAAGCTTCAACCCATTAATTAAAAAAATAAAATACAATTATTTATTAAAAAAGATATATAATAATTTAAAGAAATTAATTGAATACTAAATAGTGAACACAACACTTTAAAATATGTATTTAAGTAAACAAATACAATTTGGTACTACTGAATACTTTAATTACAACTACGATATAAAAATTGGAATTCTCATTAAATAGTGTAAAAGATAATTCTTAATTATCAACGTAAAAGAGATATTTTAGTTAAAGAAACTATCTTTCAATATTTTTATAATTACAATTAATTTCGAACTAGTTTATTTTATAATTACACGAATTTATTTATTGGCAAAAATAATATTATCAATGTTTATAATTAATTTAAAATTTTACTATTTAATTAACTAAAATTGGTTGAAATTTAATTAACAACTAAGACGATATTACAAAAATATGTTTATCTATATATATATATATACACACACACACATACACAACATGTTTCTTAACTTCTTTTCCAAGAAAAAATTGCAAATATTTAATTATAACTAATTTTTCATTTATAGAAATATTCAATTTTAATTTGCATTATAACATTATTTATTTTCATTAATTTATTTAGAACATAAATTAGCAATTTTAAATATAGTGTAAATAATTAAACAATAGCTGGCATTTTTCTAGAGAGAGAATTTCCTCTTTGCGGTTCATCCCCAAGTTTGGTGCTCATCTTTTTCTTTTTTCCTTTTTTGCTCCGACTAATCTTCTTCAAAACATTACTCAATCTTTAGTCTTATCAAGACAAAATCTTCTCATCACACACACAAAAGCCAAACTCTTCCCTTCCTCTTTCACCATATATATAATGATTATCCTTTTTCATCTCTATCTTTTATGACAAATCCATCAAATCTTCCAAACATTTTCTATTGATGAAATTTTATCTTTCCTTATTTTCACAAATCCTAGAACTTTGGCTTACACCCCACCGCTCCTCCACCCAGCGGCTGCAAGCCACCTTCACACTTCTTCTCATTCCTTCAATAATCTGCGCTCATCCACCCTCCTAATATCAATCTTTTGTCTCTGGTTTTCCTCTACTCCATCAGCCTACATCCCTCTTGTCTTGATCTCTGCACCCCCATCATAGAAATAATTGATTGCTTCTCCCACTTAGCCCTTTATAGCCTCCTTGCCTTCTCCCGTGGACATCACTCCTGCAAAGGAAACCACGAACAAGAATTTCTACCGCCCCCTCACCGCCATGGTGGTCCTCCCCACCCACACCCCACACCTCCTCTCCGTCGCAGTAACCAACCACCACCTCACCCCCCAGGTTTCTATCACCATTGCGGTCGTGGTTTCTCCAGTGGCCATGGCCATAATTTTAGCAACCACCTTACTCCACAGAACCTCCAAGCCCAACGCCATAACCAGCACTTCCCCCCCCCCCCCCCCAAGGCCACCAAATCGTCTCTTCCCTTTAAACAGGTTCTTTCAACCGGTTGAAGCGAAGGAGGACCGGCTTCGTCGAAGCTTCAAAACATTCATCTCTACCTCCGTTGAGCACAACCACACCCCTAGCGATCATCAATGCTTCATGGTCCTTTTTAAGAACGATCATCTCTTCGAAGCACCTCTGCTCCTAAACCTTCTTTGTTGGTTGTGGTGAACTACGGCACCGGTTCAGGTCGTGAACCACTTCAACAATCTCTTTGTCTTACACTTCTCAAATTATAATGAGTTCCTGACTGTTGAGTACGGCGGCCCTTACTCGGTTCGCGGGGCACCGGTGGTTGTTGATCATTGGGACCCTGATGTTCCCATTGAAATGGTAGAAACTCCTTTTCCTTCTGTACGACGTCCCTCTCCTTTGCTTCTCCCTGAAAATCATGGAGTTCCTCGGTCCTCTTCTTGGCCAGGTAGCTCGTACGGACACAATCTTCTCACCGTTTTCGAGTGCATGGGTATCTCCGAATTCGGGTGTGGATTGACCCAAAGGAGCCCTTACTTGCTGGATTTTATCGTACTGACGACGGCGACCAAATTATTTGGATTTCTTCTATTTTGGAAAAATTCATCACTTATTCCGGGCGTGCGGCTGTATTGGTCATCTCATGCATCAGTGTTCTACTCCTCCGTTCCAAGCTCGGCTTGCTACGGACCAAAAAGTTCAATGACTGGAAGGAGCTCTTGATGCACCTATTCTCGCTCAACAAGAGTTAAGTTTATATGGTCAACTATGGCGGCGTCCCTATTTTGCCAGCCCCACTTCGCCGCAAGCACCGAATGTTTGTATGCGTGCCCATCTGCATCCTTTCCAACATACAGTCCCTCTTCATCCAGTTTCCAGGATATGGAAGATCAAATCGTCAATGGGATGGAATCTGACTCGGTTATCAAACCCAAGGACTACGATGACTTCATCGCGGCTTATGAAACAGACTGGGATGCTCCCGACAACGAACCCCACAATCTTTTCTTTATCCAGGAAAAGCCACCAAACTAGCTTCAGATTGATGAAAATTAAAATATTTTCTTTCCCCCTCCAACTCCTATACCTCATCCACCGACACAACCTGCCCCTCCGCAGCTCCCGCCACCTCCTCCAGCTCAATATAAACAACCCCATATCCCCTTCACAGTGGAACTGACTGTCGTACTCCTAGAGGATGATTTTACTCCAACTGAAGATGAATGGGCGGTAATATCTACTACTTGGAATCAATTTATCAATCAAATTTCACTAACTCGGGTGGACGTCTGCTTCGACAACACGGATTCTGCCTTCGAATCCTCTACTGCATCACTTGAAGTTGGCATCGACAGAGTCACTCCGCTGCATGAAATTTTTGCACCCCGTCCACAATTTTGGCACACCCAATCGCCATTAGTTATCCGTGAAGGCTATCAACCGGTGCTTCGAGTTTTCTGCATCAAGACAAAGGTAAAGCCATGCCCACTAAAGCTCCTCCATCCGACTCCTTGGACGAAGATGACTACCCTCCGCGCCCTCACTGATCACGCCCTTGGCATTACCCGCATGATTTTAGGTCAGCAAGAAACACCCAACACCCACTGCTCCAGAAACAGCTTTCCCCTGTTGGTGAGCCGAGCTCCCCAATTCCTCCAATCACTGGATGGAAGCGTAACTCGCCAACTGCCGAACATGAACAGGGTAGAAAAATATTTACGACCAGAGGATGCTCTAACTGACTTATCATCCATTATCCCTCAAATGCACATCTTCTCTATGACTGATTTTTCTAATGGGCTCAAAGCTTCTGGACTGCTCAATTTGACCAGTTGATGGCGTCTATTGACTACGACAATGCTTTAATTAGTATTACCTCAATGGCGATTTTGAAAACGACAGAAAAACGATGGAAATTGCGTGTCAGGCTCCACCATCTGCTAAGTTGGAATTGTTGGGGGATTGGACAAGACCCTACAGTTAAAACGCTAAAAGAACTTTGTTCAACAAACAAGCCTTGTATCATGTACTTAATGGAAACTAAGAAAAAATTGGCTTTTATTTTGTTTCTAGCTAACTATTTAGGATATGATAGTTTTTGTGGTAGTGACCTAGAAATTATTAAAGGTGACTTGTATGTAGCATGGAACTCTGGTTTTAATATTGTAGCTCTTTTTTTTTTGTTCGCGGTTTGTTATACTGCAACTACTAGATCCCACTAATGTGCCATGGAATCTAGTATTACTATATGTCCACCGTTTGGCGCGAAAGCGCAAACATATTTTTTTGCTTTTGCAGACTCAAATTAACTTACTTACGTATCCATACATCTTCATCGAAGATTTCAATCAAATTAGCGGCATACACGAAAAGAAAAGTTGCTCCAAATACAAACCGCAAGGAATAGATATTCTGAATGATTTTATACATAAAACAACCTTATAGAGCTTCCTCGCACAGTGTTAATTTTACCCGGACATGTGGTCGTGAAGGGAACCGCACAACCTTTGAAAAACTGGATAAAGCATATATGCAACAAACATTGCAAGACATCTTCCCGCATGCAACTCTCACCAATCTGCCGATTCAGACCTCGGACCACTGTCCAATTATCCTTGACACAAATAAACTTCAACAACGTCCTTGACGGCCATACATGTAATACCCCTCGTTCCCAAGCTTTTCGTTCCGGACTGGAGAGCCTAGGAGGGTGCTACTTAAAATGAAGCGGCGGAAATCAAGAACAACACATATGATACTTATATATTACAAACTCTTTATTATCTCAACATAATATAATGTTACACGAGATGAAGTGATACTAAGAGTTCGGCTTGTTCAAGTACTAAAAAATACTAGATGAGTGTCGAATCTCGCTACCCCAAACCAGCTCTTAAGACCTGCGGGGGAAAGAAACAAAGACCGCAATTTTCTAAAGTCAGCAATGAAATACCGAGTAAGTAAACACCCATGCTTGTAAAAAGATTATGAAGCATACTTTTCATTCGAAAATAATCATAGAGGAATGAATCGTAACTAAACATATTCTCGAAAAGAAATGAACACTGATATCACATATGAAATTTCTTTCTTTTTACCTTGCATTTCAATCTCCTTCTTTTTCTCAAACGGGGAATATTATTCCTAATCTATCTCTTCTTTCTTTTCACAAATCTATTTCTCAAATAAACTCTTATTATTAACTTTTTGATGCGGGAAAGATCTATCATTTTACTAGCTACCATGACCATAAGTGCCGGCACCCCCATAAGACTGCTCACGGCCAGAGAGGTAAGTACATGGAGACACCCTCCAGGTCGCGACCGGGTTTAAAATACACAGGCCGAGTGGACGAAGCCAACATCGACAATAATAATCACAAGCCGAGTGGACGAAGCCAACATGACAATAATAATAAGTTTCCCCCGGACAACTCTTTCCACTTTACGTTATTACGCGTTATTATTTTCAAGTGTCAGTTTCAAAGAAAATATTTCAGATGTCACTAAAATCTCAAGTAAAGCATGTGAGGTACGAAACACATTTTGAGAAAAATTCTAAAATCATATTTTGACATGAAAGAAGCTTGGCACGCTAGACTTGGCATGTTTACTCACCTCAAAACGCAGCAAATAGCAGGTAAGGCAGATGTAACCTTCGTCTAGGAACTCGTCACCTACAAATTTATAATTTCTAACCAACTTCAAAATCAATTCTAACTAGCTCGTATAATGCAAGTGGGCAATGGGACATGCTATAAACTCTAGCGTCGTCGTAAGATAGTCTAATTTAATTCAATACAAACTCTAAATCTGTCCCTGTTGCTAGTCTATAATAATTATATCCTCGAATTATAATTTCTAATATTACCACTCAATTTCATAATTAAAACTCGTGTACTTTAAATGGTGAGAAAATAAGTTTAGATTTAGAAATTTTAAATTATATCCTCTTCCAATTGAAAATACTATTTTATACTTTATTATAAAGTAACACATTTCATTCTTGATATTCTACACAATTATATTGAACTTTCTAGGATGAATTATCCGTAGCGAATCGACTGTTTAATTGACAAAATTAATTATTGGGGACATACTTTCAAGTAATAGAAGAACTAGATACTAAATTATTTAAGTGATAAAATATTTGGTAGAAAACAAGTATTACTTATTATCTACTTGAAATTAGAAAAGGATGAAGTCATTAATTAAGAAACTCTTCATAAATATTTCTCAAGTTACTTTCTAACTTGTTTTATTTCAAAAACCACACAACTAATTTATTTAAAATATCAACTTACCGTCCTTTGAGATTAACAAAATCGGTATTGATTATTGAACATCGTATATTTCTAAGAAAAAACTACTTTTATATACTCAACTCGATGTAACGAGGTTTATAAACTAGCAAATATCACTTTTACAAGTATTCAAACAAATCGGATTGAGTATTAATTGATCAAACACAAGATTCGTTTAGTTTTAAGAAAATATTTCTAGTTTAATTTTTAAAAAGACATTCCGTACACTATTTCAATACCCGAATTACATTTCCAGAACAAGGAAGAAAACTTGTATTTTTAGACAAAAATTTGAATCCAACATCTTCATTTTTATTTTTAGGTAAAAAGTATCGTTTATGTAAACAACAAACAACTCCCCAAAGTAATATTAAAAGACAATCAATACCCCCTCCTACTCACAAGACATGTTTATTAAAAGACACTTTAACCCCCTAAAGTTTCTGAAACAACACTTTTACCCTTACACCTAGTTTGTGGAAAAGACACTTTCACCCCCTTACATGAACTATCAAATTTGTTCGGTCTAAACGTGGATTTAAGCCTAAAGTTACAATTTTAATTAACTAAAACGTAAAATTAGGTGACTTAGAGCATACCCACGCCGAATTTCGCGAGAAACGGTCAAGAATCATGGCGGGTCGAAGCGCCGAAATAGTCGCCGGAAGTGTAACTCGACGTGAGATTCTCCGGTTGTTCTTGTCCTCGGTTGAGGCCTCCTCAAGCTTCTTCGGACCTCTAGGACGTGATTGGGCCAGATTTCAGAGGATGGGTGGCCTTGGTTGATCTCCGGCGAACTTCTCGCCGGAATCCATGGTGGTGACGGCATCGGGGTGGCTCTGGGTCTTCTCTGCAGCTAGTTGTTGATGTTGTTCCTTCTCCTTGAGTTGAAACAGAGAGAGGGGAAGAGATCTCAGGTCCAAATGAGAGGGAGAGAGATTTGTAGGTGGTTGGTGGCGGTGATTTTCCGGCGGTGGGTCTCCTGACGGTGGCAGCGACGGTGATGGCTTGGCCGCTGCCAACTGCTGCTTTTGTTATGCTCTGGCATAGAGAAAGAGAGAGGAGACAGAGAGAGGCAGAGAGGAGGAGGAGGTGGTGATGGTGTTAGGTGCGGTGGTCGGTATTCCCGAAGAGAAGAAGAGAAGAAATAGCGAGAGGGAGAGAGACGTACGGGGAGAGAGAGAGAGAGAGAGCAACGTTGGGAAAAAAAAATGTTTCCCTAAGCCAGCTTCTATAAAATACACTTACACCCCTCCCTAGTTCTCATAAATTCACAAATAACCCCCAGCCATAACTATTTAATATCAACTAAATTACAACTACCTCCCCACTAGTAATGTATAAAATAAACATTTAAACTTAATGAAAAAGAGGTCAATTTTACGTAGAAAAAGACGGGGTGTTACATCTTTCCCCCCTTAAAGAGAGTTCCGTCTTCGAAGCTAAAATCGAACAAATACTCGTGGTACTGATACCTTACGGAAACATGTGATCTCTCATTAGCAAGAGACCTCTATTTTATGCACATAGTGTAGTATGAAATACACGCGTAACATCAAGTGATGCTATAACTCATTTTAATTACTAAATGTTAATGCTAGGTGTGTCATAATGATACTGAGGTTCTAATCACGTGGCGATCTCGAGAGGAAGTTCTTAACGGAGGGCGACATCTTCTCCCCCTTAGAGGAGTGACGTCCTCGGAACTCAATATAAGTTGTCACAAGGGATGGTTATACTTGGCAATACAAGACGTGGATACTCTGCTTTATTCGTAACATATGAACACTATCACTCTTGTTCTAGACTGAAATTATTACTATCTTCCAAAATGGGTAGAGCCGGAAATTAGTATCCTCTAAGATCCTACGATTTTAAATGATTTTTAGAAGTCGCTTGCCTATTCTATTTCTTAATGATAGTCAGTAACCTCCCCCCCCCCCCCTTAATGAAATATAGGTTGTCATACAGTTAACATCTGGTTTGAATTTCAATCTTCCTGAATACAAGGTAAGACATTGCCTCCCCTGGCTCTTTCAGATAACACATTTTACAAGGGCTGCTAAAGAACATTTATATATGTTGCTTCAAATAATACTTAGAGTAATCCTGATAAAATATATAAACCCCGAAAAATAATTGATAAGAGAATGAGCATCCATTGGCCCCGAAAATAATTATTCAGTGACAAGACTTCAAATAAAGAATTTATGAAAAGTATATATACCATAAGGAAAGAAACTTAAGCTATCCAAGCATAACGTCGAGTTACGTAACGACCAAACAACTCGTATAGGTTTACCGGTCTACACAATACTGAGAATCCTCGATCATATCAATATCTAAAACTTAGCGGGTTAATCATGTCATATTTGGTCTATATTCCAACGTCTCTTTAAATTTTCTTCTCGATTCTTAGTTAGAAGATCCTCTCATTCTGTCATTTGTTTGCCTGATATTTAGGTTTATCTTACCTAGGTTAGCGGGTATTAAAATGTCTAGATCGCTTGCTTTAGGTTCCTTCGTTTGTGGTACCACATGAGTCTGATCATCGTGTCGATGTTGCCATAGAGATAATCTCCTTTAGATCGTATTTCTAGTCCCCCCTATAAGTCACCTTATGGTAAGCTGGTTCTGATTTGGGTTATCTTTTTATCTCATCTGTATTACTAGAAACTTTGACTATCTCTATGATTTCTATCATTGATAAGAATGTTTGATTCGTGAATCTTTGTGGTGTTGTAAATGTGCGATCTATCAGTCTTGCTTTCTACACCATAATCTATTCCATCCCCTAATATATCACACAGTATAAAACATAACATATCATGTGCATATAAGCATGTAATGTGGTACGTGGAACATAATCATTGCTATGCTAATGTACAACCAAAATTTTCACGTAAGTTCTGTACTATACATCTTTCCTCTTCTTTGAAAAAATAAAGGCCCAAATCGGGCAATCAGATATGTGATTCTACTATGTTGTCATGTCAAATTCTTATATCAGTTTCTCTGAGCAAGCCTACCTGGCTATCACAATATCATGCTCTCAATAATATGTCAACATACTTCTTATCATATCCTATACTTTCATCAAATGTTTATACTAGCACATAATCATACACATTCAATATCATATATTGCCAATTCATGTGTAAACGTCTTGTGGAAAGTCGAATATTCAAGATAATAGAGATTTTTAACTTTGTGGCTGATCATTTGTGCAAATTTGTTACTAAAATGTCTACTCTTGAAGTCCATAACTATGTTTTAAGACCATATTTGGGGCATAATTTCTCATGATATGTTCTTTTATAAATCTAGTACTAGGGTATACCCGGGATAACACTTCAGTAACCAATTGTTGCTGATAGAGAAAATTAAACACTTTCTATTCCATCCACGTGATCATAACCATTACGCTTTAATCGGGTATTTTAATCAAATCTTAAATGATGATTTTAATCTATGACTCTTCATAATCCGAATTTATCATGTGATTTGTAATTCGTGGATTCACAAGACTTTAATCAAATAGCTTGGAAACACCGACTGACATCATGCCTATGTCCAAACAAATCTCCAAACGTAAAGCTATAATATGTCTCCACTTCTTCATGAGCTAAACAACGCGAGATTGAATAACGTACAATATTTCCTCCTAGCTTAACAAAACATTAGAACCTCGAAGTGGCATACGTTTAGCATATAATTTTTTTTTTAAATAATCCACACATCTGATTGTAAGCAAAATATTGTAACAATACTTCAAGTATTTTTGAGATAGTTAAGCAATATAAAAAGCTTCCGAAATTTACCATAATAGAAAATAAATCCCGAGTCCCCACTTATGAAATAACAAATTTCAAATATGGACTTCTAAAATATGAGTCAAAACCTTGAAATAATCTTCAAACCAAAACTTTAACAATAAGATAACATTAAATGTGAAACTTTAGAATAAATCTATCTAGGTCCGTCATTGGGAACATCCAAGTACTGTAGACGCTCATCAGTGAGCCTACAATATTTACTTTTCATTTTAGATATTATTATTTCCAAGTGAGTCCCATAACTCTAAAATCCTGATCCTCAAGCAATATTAAGGTGCCTAGACTCCAGTTAATGCCTAACACAGCTAGATATCTTCTGAGCCCCCAAATCATTTATGACGAATTAGTCTAGATTTGTCTTCGGAGCACAACTCATAGACAACTATAATCAAATTAACCATTAAAACTATCTAATAACTAAGACTGTCAGATTCTAGTTAAAACGCGTCGAACCATTGACAAGTGGAGTTCCTAGTTACTTGTCTTAGGTGTGGGTGGGTGGGAACTTCCTTGACCATTTCTAAGATAACTCAATTTGATCATCAGAAATACCTCATTCTTGATCTCTAACTCCAAATTACCATCCAACCAGTGCCTTGATTACGTCACCAAATATATATTTTTTTCACGAATCTAACCAATTAAAATATGGTCAACACGTTAAATATCCCAGCATTCCAGTTACATATTTTAAGCCCAAAGTTTTCTATGGTCGA
This sequence comes from Linanthus parryae, assembly GCA_023055425.1. Classification (NCBI taxonomy): domain Eukaryota; kingdom Viridiplantae; phylum Streptophyta; class Magnoliopsida; order Ericales; family Polemoniaceae; genus Linanthus; species Linanthus parryae. Next base: position 79,222,765 of record JALGPY010000002.1, read on the forward strand.
AATTTGACACTTCCGTTAGAATTCTAATAATAGTCCCATAGCCTAGCATCATTACTAGCGAACTAAGATTTTCCCCATGGGGTTGTTGTTCTGAGCCGTCTGTTCATGTCAAATATTTCCTAGTGTAGTACTTTAGTGGTCCATTAATCACATTGTTGGGTAATTACCTATGTTATCATGCACTATTATTAGTTTGAGCATTACATACAAAGTGACATCTATCACACATAGATTAAAGCACACATCATATAAAATTCCTCATTTATACACATAAAACTCATATTCTCAAATTAATCGGTATATCAGCCCAATTTTTATTCTCCATTTTAGGAGCAACACTTGTCGTAGCTACTCATATAACTCGTCTCCTCAAATAGGACAGCACAAAAATCATAATACAAAAATTAAATAACGTAATCCATACTTCTCATTGTCTGTCACAGTAATATCGTTTGTAAATTAATCTATCACGAATGAATCACTCACATAATATTATCAAAGGATGACGGTGGGTGGGACCTAGTATACTAACACTGAAGCTACCCATAACCCGGTCGACTTTTCCAATTTATTATGCCATATGTCCATATTAAATCACCCTACAGGTTTCAAATCGCTTTATGGATTGCCTGCTCTGATACCACCTGTAACACCCCTCGTTCCCAAGCTTTCCTTTCCGGACCGGAGAGCCTAGGAGGGTGCTACTTAAAATGAAGCGGCAGAAATCAAGAACAACACATATGATACTTGTATATTACAAACTCTTGATTATCTCAACATAATATACTGTTACACGAGATGAAGTGATACTAAGAGTTCGGTTTGTTCAAGTACTAACAAATACTAGATGAGTGTCGAATACCGCTACCCCAAATCAGCTCTTAAGACCTGCGGGGGAAAGAAACAAAGACCGCAATTTCTTAAAGTCAGCAATGAAATACTGAGTAAGTAAACACCCGAGCTTGTAAACAGATTATGAAGCATACTTTTCATTCAAAAACAATCATAGAGGAATTAATCGTAACTAAACATATTCTCGAAAAGAAATGAACAATGATATCACGTATGAAATTTCTTTCTTTTTACCTTGCATTTCAATCTCCTTCTTTTTCTCAAGCGGGGAATATTATTCCCAATCTATCTCTTCTTTATTTGAAAAATCTCTTTCTCAAAGAAACTCTTATTATTAACTTGTTGATGCGGGGAAGATCTATCATTTCACCAGATACCATGACCATAAGTGTCGGCACCCCCCTAAGACTGCTCGCGGCCAAAGAGGTAAGTACATGGAGACAGCTGACAGGTCGCGACCGGGTTTATATTACAGAGGCCGAGTGGACGAAGCCAGCATCGACAATAATAATAACAGGCCGAGTGGACGAAGCCAACACGACAATAATAATAAGTTTCCCCCGCACAACTCTTTCCACTTTACGTTATTATGCGTTATTATTTTCAAGTGTCAGTTTCAAAGCAAATATTTCAGACGTCACAAAAATCTTAAGTAAGCATGTGAGGTACAAAACACAATTTGATACAAACTATAAAATCATATTTCGACACGAAAGAAGCTTGACACGCTAGACTTGGCATGTTTACTCACCTCCAAACGCAGCAAATAGCACGTAAGGCAGACGTAACCTTCGTGTAGGAACTCGTCACCTACAAATTTATAATTTCTAATAAACTTCAATTTCAATTCCAACTAGCTCGTATAATGCAAGTGGGCGATGGGACATGCTGTGAACTCTAGCGTTGTCGTAAGAGAGTCTAATTTAATTCAATACAAACTCTAAATCTCTCTCTGTTGCTAGTCTATAATAATTATATCCTTGAATTATAATTTTATAATATCACCACTCAATTTCATAATCAATACTCGTGTACTTTAAATGGTGAGAAAATAATTTTAGATTTAGAACTTCTAAATTATAGCCTCTTCCAATAGAAAATACTAGTTTAGACTTTATTATAGAGCAACACATTTTATTCTTGATATTCTACACAATTATATTGAACTTTCTAGGATGAATTATCCGTAGCGAATCGACTGTTTAATTGACAAAACTAATTATTGGAGACATACTTTCAAGTAATAAAAGAACGAGATCCTAAATTATTTAAGTGATAAAAATATCTGGTAGAAAAACAATTGTAATTTATTATCTACTTGAAATTAGAAAAAGATAAAAACATTAATTAAAAAACTCTTCATAAATATTTCTCAAGTTACTTTCTAACTTGTTTTATTTCAAAAACCAGACAACTAATTTATTTAAAATATCAGCTTACCCTCATTTTAGATTAACAAAACCGGTATTGATTATTGAACATATTATATTTCTATGAAAAACTACTTTTGAATACTCAACCTGATGTAATGAGGCTTATAAACTAGCATATAACACTTTTACAAGTATTCAAACAAACCGGATTGAGGATTAATTGATCAAACACAAGATTCGTTTAGTTTTAAGAAAATATTTATAGTTTGATTTTTAAATAGACATTCCGTACACTATTTCAATACCCGAGTTACACTTCCAGAATGAGAACGAAAACTAGTATTTTTAGAAAATATTTTGAATCCAACATCTTCATTTTTATTTTTACGTAAAAAGTATCATTTATGTAAACAACAAACAGCTCCCCCTAAGTTATATTAAAATACAGTCAGTACCCCCCTCCTACTCATAAGACATGTTTATTAAGAGACACTTTAACCCCCTAAAGTTTCTGAAACAACATTTTACCCTTACACCTAGTTTGTGGAAAAGACACTTTCACCCCCTTACATGAACTATCAAATTTGTTCGATCTAAACGTGGATTCAAGCCTCAAGTTACGATTTTGATTAAAGAAAACGTAAATTAGGTGAATTAGAGCATACCCACGTCGAATTTCACGAGAAACGGTCAAGAATCAAGGCGGGTCGAAGCGCCGAATAGTCGCCGGAAGTGTGACTCGACGTGAGCTTCTCCGGATGTTCTTGGCCTCGGTTGAGGCCTCCTAAAGCTTGATCAGACCTCCACGAGGTGATTGGGACAGATTTCAGAGGATGGGGGGGCCTTGGTTGGGCGCCGGCAAACTTCTCGCCGGAATCCATGGTGGCGGCGGCATCGGAGTGGCTCTGGGTCTTCTTTTAGCTAGTTGTTGATGTTGTTCCTTCTCCTTGAGGTTAAACAGAGAGAGGGGAAGAGATCTCAGGTCCAAATGAGAGGGAGAGAGAGAGAGAGTTGTAGGTGGTTGGTGGCGGTGATTTTCCGGCGGTGGGTCTCCCGACGGTGGCAGCGGCGGTGATGGCTTGGCTGCCGCCAACTGCTGCTGTTGCTGTGCTCTGGCAGGGAGAAAGAGAGAGGAGACAGAGAGAGGCAGGGAGGAGTAGGAGGTGGTGATGGTGTTGGGTGCGATGGTGGTTGTTCCCGAAGAGAAGAAGAGAAGAAATAGGGAGAGGGAGAGAGACGTATGGAGAGAGAGAGAGAGAGAGAAACGTTGGGAACAAAAAAAAATTGTTTCCCTAAGCCAATTTCTAGCAAAATACACTTACACTCCTCCCTAGTTCTCATAAATTCACAACCCCCAGCCATAACTATTTAATATCAACTAAATTACAACTACCTCCCCACTAGCAATATATTTTGAAAATAAACATTTAAACTTAATGAAAAAGACGTCAATTTTACTTAGAAAAAGACGGGGTGTTACAATACAGGTTTGAACGATCATGGCTGTTCCACCATGCAACCACTCAAATCATAAATAAGGTCTAGGGTTTGCCTCTCTCAAGCTCGACTTCCTTTTTCCTCTACAGCAAGCAAAAGCTTCTTCTAACACATCTTTGTAACTGGGAGCGTTTAACCCTACGCCGTCTACCGCAACGTATCCACGATGCAGAGAAAGACCTCATCCATCTTCAGAACTCCATTGACACTCTTGACATCTCCTCAGATCTTTACTACCGGAAAATCCGTGAAGAGTCAATGCACGAATACATCTTGAGAAACGTATGCTTGAACATGAAGTATATTGGAAACAACGAGCGAAAGAATAGTGGCTTCAATATGGCGATAACAACACCATGTATTTTCACCGTTCAGCAACTATTCGGAGCAGCAAATCGCTTATATTAGGTATTTTTTACGAGCAGTGTGGATTCCTTCAAGAGCCCGACAACATTTAGGGATGCTTGCTTCGGCACTTTAAAAATCTTCTTCGACCTCCACAACAAATTTCCACGAAAACAATATCGTCAACGATCGACTGCGCAGGATGTATCACCAGAAAACTCTCGGCTACTCAACGTCAACAATTGGACTCCATCCACTCAGCATTTGAATTTAAGTCTGCCTCTTCCAACTCGGAAAGAACAAAACACCTAGCCCGGATGGCTACGTTGCGAAAATATTTCAGAAAATATGGGAAACGGTGGTCCCCTCAGTAACTGAGGTTATCCTACAATCTTGAAACAGTTAACATCCATCGGCAACTCAATCACACTCTTATGGTGCTCCTACCCAAATGTAATCATCCAACGGCTACAGCCGACTTCCGTCCTACTAGCTTTGCAACACGATCTACAAAATCTTAGAAGAGGCATTACCAACAGACTGCAAACAGTCCTCTCCACCGTCACTGCGGATCACCAAACAGCTTTTCAGCATGGAAAACTTATAACAGAAAACATTCTGATTGCTCATGAACTTTTGAACATTATCAGACACAAAAAGAAAGGCAATACCTCATAATGGCCCTAAAACTTGACATGAGTAAGGGCTTCGACCAGGTATCGTGGGATTTCACTGCGACATGTCTTCACCGGATGCGCTTTGGACCCTTATTCATCCGGAATATTGTGATGTGCATTTCTTTGATATCTACTTCAGTACTAGTGAATGGACAACCATCTCGGGTTTTTTCACCTTCCCAGGTAATTCGCCAAGGTGACCCATCTCTCAGTTTCTCTTCCTCATTTTATCAGAGGCTTCTCAGCAGCTTTGATAAAGTTTGAGAGTGAGCATGCAATCTCGAGGATTCACATTTCTCCCACCTCACCACCATTTTCACACTCGCTATTTGTTGAAGACACCTTTCTATTTCAAAATTACTCGACAGTTGCGGCAGTTAGATTGCTCGAATTTCTTGACAGCTATTGCAGCCAATCTGGCCAACAAATTAACTTTTCTAAATACGAAATGTTCACCAGTCCGAATATGGCAGAACATGATATCGAGTTGCTGTTCTCACTCTTCCACATTAAATTGGTATCTTCCTATGTGATATATCTCGGCAGCCCGATGGACTTCACCAAATTAAAGAAATAAGTTTTCAGAGGTATCACTCATAAAAATAAGGAAAAAGAATCTTTGTGGAATCAGCATTGTCTCTCTTTTGCAGGGCGAGTAACGGTGATTAACGCTTCTCTTCTCTCCACCCACACCTACTTGAAATCGGTATTCAAAGAGCCAAATGGTTTCCTAGATGACATGCATCGTATTATAGTGAATTTCCTTTGGTCAAACGGCTCAAAGAAAGGTATGCATTGGAAAAAATGGGATTTCCTCTGTGAGAGTAAAACAATTGTGGGTCTGGGACTCCATGACATCGAGGCACACAACAAAGCTCTCCTTGCAAAGACGGGTTACCGACTGCAAACATTGATTGGAGGTCTACTTTATCAGGTTCTCAAGGGCCTCTAATTTCCACATTCAAACTTCCTTGAGGCAAGATGTATGGAAAGCTCTTCTTCGGAGAGGAAAAGTAGTTATTGGGGCGGACAGCTAGTGGCATCAAGCATCCAGTGGGAAGTTGGCAACAGTGCATCTATACATCCACTCACTCATAACTGGATTCCGGTCGAGAGTGGTCCCCCCAACTCGGCAGAGATTTTATTCTCACACTATCCATCCTTACAATTGGCTCATTTCTGGGATCCTTCAACAAACGGTTGGCGGGGAGGGCTTCTGCGTTCGTTCTTCACAAATGAACACATTTGCAGGATTCGGACAATCCAGCTCCCTCTTTCATCGCATGAAGATATTTTACTATGGGGGGCAGACCACTCCAGACAATTCACCGTCAACTCTACATACCAGGTGGCGCTTTCTTTTAACAAATCAGGCATCGACCCATCCACTTACTGTCAAAGTTCAGGTCTTAAGTGAATTTCGACGCCTAAGGTTCAACCAAAACTCTTCTTCTTCATCTTGAAATGCATCAATCACGCCCTACCTGTCAAATTCATTCTTCAACGGTGCAAGGTACAACTTGCAAATGTCATATGTGACCTCTGTCATCACGACGAAGGAACTCTCTACCATTGTATCTTCGGCTGCGCACACTCCAATGTGATTTGGTTTGGGTCCTACCTCGGTTATTGACCTCCGTATGGCATACCAAATTCTATACCGCACCACATTCTTCACATATCCGAGCAAAGCTCCCCCCACAAATGAACAAATTACAATAGTTGTAATTCTGTGACACATATGGCTCTCAAGGAACATGGTGACGGTTAATCAATCGTTTATCTCGACGTGTCAATCCTTAGTAACCATCAGTCTCATGGAGAAAGGTCACCATAACCGACTTCACCTTCTTTACCAAGACAGCGGGCCTTCTACAGACGAAACGACCCAACAACTGATATCTTCAGCGAAGACATCGCGATTTACAAGATACGAAAGACAGCACCAGCAAGAAAGCAACCATCACGTTAAGACCTTCTTGGTCGATGCCACCTGGTCTTCTGGAAAAGCATCAGCGACAACTTGGGTTTGCAAAAAAAACATGAACTTCAGATTCCATTCAACTTTTTATTCGTCCTCTCCTCTTCAAGCGAAGGCACGAGGTGTCTTTGATACACTGAAATGGATTTTATCACATGTATATACGGAAATCGAACTTCTATGACAGTCAAGTACTTGTCAATCTTCTTCACAAACGGACAACGCATGTCGATATCTATACGACTGTTCGAGACATTTTTTTAATTTTTTTTTTCTTTTTATACTTGTTGTATCTACTTTGTCAAGACACACGCAGTTTCCCTTGCTCACCACATAGCGAAGGAAATAACCGGTCTTTGTAACACTTCCTCATCCGTTTAATATATTTGTGATCTTTCTGTAAAAAAAAAATAAACAAAATTAATAATATTAAATAAATGTAGATTATATAAATTACAGCAAGCCCCCTAGGTTTAGCAACAAGTACACTAGTTACCCCCACTAGTTAATACCCTTATTGTTCCAAATTGTACACAACAGCCCCTAGTCAAAAACATTACACCCATTCTTGTACCTCCAATACACACTCACAATCATGGCTACATGCCTACACCCACAATCAGACACTTATACCACTCCGTTCTTTCTCTTTCTCCCCCTTTCTATTTTGGTACGTTCCCTATCTTTCACCCCCTTTACTCTTTTGGCAAGTTTAATGATGATCAATTACCCATTTATCCTCACAAGTATTAACTGACATTTTTATTAAACTCATTATAATCAAATTAGGCCACCAATCAACCCAGGTTAGTGGCCCATTATACTAAACATACCCAACCCTCCTAATTTAACCCAACCCAAAAACACCAACCCAGATTAACTAACCCTAACTCTCAAAGACTCAAACCATTCCTCTCATTTCTCTAAATACACAAAACCATATAGAGAGAGATGGAGCACGCCGACAAACCAACAACGAAGAGGCGACAGAGGTCTTCGACGAGGATGACGAAGGTCGTTGAGGAGGACAAAGGAGGCCGGTAGAGCAAGGACAGTTGCGGTGACCAAGTATGCAATTTGTTCCCCCTTACTTTCTTCTTCTTCTTCTTCTTCTTCTTTGACATCAACCATGTAAATCTGCAATTTTGACTCAAGATCTGCTTTTTCGCAGATCTTAGCGCCGACTGTCTTGCCGGCGTGGTGGTGGTGAAAGTTTTTGGCGGTGGCAGTGTTGTTGGCGGTAATTTTTGACTCAATATGTGTAGTTTTTGACTCACAATAAAAGAAATCGGAGATCTTGGTGGCGTGGTGGTTGTGAAAGATCAGCTTGCTCTTCTTCTTTTTCTTCTCTTCTTCTTCCTCTGATTTTTTTCTTCAATTTGTAACTTTTTTTATCGGACCTGTAATTTTAATGTTTGGATCTATTAGATCTGTAAGTTTATTTTGTTGTTGGTAGTGGTGGTTGACTGGTGGAGGACTGATGGCGGAGGACCGGTGGTGGTGGTAGTAGTGTTTTTGTTGTTCTACACAAAATCATAGTTAAGCTAGAGAGAGAATGAGGACATAAGAGGGAATAAAGAAAAAGAAAGGGGCACTATAGTAAAAGACAGTTTCTTCTTAAGTTATGTGCCCTCTCCAAGGGGGAGAAAGAGAGGGAACGAACTGGTACATGATTGACAGCAATTATAACTAAGAAATTGACAAGCCAAGATTTCGATTTTTCCCCAAAATAGAGGGGGAGATGGATCAGGTGGCAAACGGTGGTGGTGGTGTACGACTGGTTGCTGGGTAATGCAGCGGGTAAAATGCAATTTACCCTATATTATATATCCCCTAACAACAGTGGGTATTAATCTATAATAAAACCACAGTGGGTACATAAAAAAAGACCTGTGAGAAAGAAACATAGAGAAACAACAGGAGGTAGCCCTCTGACCAAACCCAGACGGAGTTTCGACCCAACTCCGACGAACCCAATCTTCTCATCTCATCAAGTCAAAGACCCTCTTTTCCCGATCTTCACCTTGCTCAAAGGAGGGAAGTGATTCGAAGAGGGAAGAGACCCATTCATGACTTCCTGGTAGATGACGAAGCTCCGACTACCTCGATCTCAAGCACCGGAACCACCAAAAGGACGGCGATGGGCCGATCTACAATCTGAGAATAGAGACCAGCACAGGTTTCTGCTGGGAACACGGAGAGAGACGATTTCTGCCATAACTCCATCCAAACGGATTTCAATCTCCGACGAATTTCAATCCTCACATCCCTCACCATAAAGCACTCTTGCAACCAGATCTTTACTTTTCTGAAAGAAGGGAGGAAATTAGACAAGGGAAGCAACTCATAGAATTCTTCTCGATTGATTGGGAGGCTTCGGGGAGCTCGAAACCATATCTTAGTACAACAAGGTCGGAGAACAGACGATCCACAACTTATGAGCAAAGCCTGAAGCAGTCTCCGATGAAGAAGAACCTTAAAACCTGCTTTCCGGTGAAGCCCAGCGAAAACCAGGAGAAGTTGAAACCAAAATTAAACCACACCAAAAGTTATGCAATTGGCCGATCTACATATTCTCCTCAAAGGCCTAGCAGATTCAACGAGAAAAGAACAGACAATCCTTCAAATCCGGTTGACAATGGTCTCAACCACCAGGTGACAGACTTGGGTCCTTTTCACAACTGTCAAAATTCATTGATTGAGATCGTTGAACAAGCTAGGCGAGAAGCCTGATAACTCCTTAATAAGAGTCATCCTATATACACTTTTATATTTTTGTTTGTGTGCGTTTCGGTGCAAAGTGACTAATTTCGGGCTTATTTGAGAAGAAAATGAGTTTTATGATGTCTTAGAGCTTAAGCGTACAATCCGGGCGTTTCTTGAATAATTTTACTTATGATTTGTATGATTTTGTCACATTTGATCTTCGCGGTAGTGTTCGTGTTGTGATTTACAGGAACATTGCATGAGGAGAGCAATTGGAGAGAAGAAACGAGCTTCGGAAGTCAAAGAGTACGCAAGAGAAGCAAAGTTAGAGGAGCAAAAGTGACCATCCTTCACTATTTTGATGATATCTTGAGTTCTACAAAACTTTCTATAGTGAGACCGGTGCCAAATGAAATTAGACTCAAATATCTTTCCAACGGTAGGTAACGTAGCTCAATCAAAGTTCGGACGAGAAAGATATGGTCTGGCGAAGTTGACACAAAAACGAAGAAAAGCTGGTAAAGTTTCACTGGACCAGTGTGCACTCTTCTGGATGTGTCTGGAGTTACGTATACAATTTTGGATCAAGGCCTATGCCATTGGAAAGTAGACATTCATGGATTTCCAACGTTATAAGATGGGCCCAAACCGCAGTCCGGATGAGGTAGAAAAGGCCCGCGCAAAGTCAGCTTATGAATTCTGGCCGAGAATTGCAAACTCGAGGGGCCGAATTGCAAATTCGGCCAAAATACATTAAAAATCGTGCCCAGCCCTATACATGACGATTTTTAGGACCAAAAGGCAGAGTAGGCTGCTGGAGACAAAGAAGAACACATTGGAGGAAGGCTTGGAGCTTGGAGTTCGTCGTGAGAGCGAGGATTCCATCGTTTGATCACTCTTCTCTATCTTTTTCATTGTTTTTGATCATGAACAACATAAACTTCATCTTGTTACTCATGAATCTCAGTAGCTAAGTTCATTATCGGGATTTCTCCATGGTAGCTAGGGTTTGAAGCCGTTTTGGCGGATTATGAATTTGATTCACGTTTTGCTTAAACTTAATTGATGATGTTCTTGTTTGCTATGTTTAATTCATGCTCTTAATCTATCTTGCTATCGTGAGACGTTGCAGTAGGAAGATCATAGGTAATTGGTTAGTGAAAGCAACAAATTACCTGAATAATTGAATTAAGCACGTGGTCATAGGTTAGAGAAATCAACCACCGACTATGAACGTTGAGTAGAATTAGATGCTCGTCATTATATGTTTTAGGGATAATTAGAACTTCGTAACTCGGTTGTAATTTGACCTGGGCATAGAAAGCTAGCTTGGTAACTCGGTTAGAATTATTTCTCGTTTGGTAAATTAAATTATCATTTGTGTTTCAGAACGTAATTCGTTAACGCTGGAAACTTAGTGAACCTAGAGAAAATCCTGTTATTTGTCTCATCACTTTACTCTCTTTATAAATAATTGCGTTTTTATTTATTTTTCTTAGTTATTAGAAAACTGAAATTGTTTGCCCACAAGAAGTTAATCATCCTAATTGATTCACAACAAGTCCTTTGGGATTCGACAACCCTATCTTCCACATTTATTACTAGAGCGATAACTGTACACTTGCAGAGATCGTATCAAGTTTTTGGCGCCGTTGCCGGGGACTTTGGTTGAATTGATTAGGATTATTAACTTTAGGGATTTTATCTTTCTATCTTTATTTATTTATTTGTTAATCTCACCGGCTCCATAGAAAATTATTTTACAGATAACTTGGTGATCATGTGGGGGCAAAATTATCATGGGCAATATTCAGGCTATTCACCGTACTACTCCTATGGAGATTTTTACACTCCTCCTCCTTGCAATCAAGAAGATGATCATATGACAGAAATATTGAATCTCATGCTAGTAAAAAGGGACAGAATGGAGGAAGGGCTGGAGAGGATGGAGGAAATTGTCATGCGTCATGGACAACAACTCTCAGAACTTTCTTGTGCATATGCAAACAATGACAATGGGCCAATCAACATCATTCCTGACTTAGTTGAGGAGTGCGAAGAGGAAGACGAGGAACTCCCAGAGATCTATGTTTATAATACTGTCCATCATGAAGTAATAGATCCTCTGGTCGCTTCAGACTCAGATTCGGACTCAGATTGGGATGATATTGTGAAGCCTATACAACTTGTGCCTCGCATAATTCCGGATCCATGGCATGAATGGGAGAGTGTGGACATCGCAAGCTTATGGCCCACTAAATATATTTTATTTGAGGAAGAAAGTCGTGAAGCTAAGGAATTACTGCATGGAGATGTTTGCAAGGACATGTATCAAGAAGTTCCTCCTCCTAGTCCATATCTCTTGGATATCATAAAATTGGGCGAATCGCACGAGGAAGAGAAAAGACCCCAATTTTACGCAATACATGACTTGCCACCCGTGATTCTGAGACAATATCTAGGGAAGGAAGCAGGAAATTCAGAACTTATTGTTGAAGCCGTTCCACTTGAGATGCTATATTCCAATGGCCAATCCTCGACGACTGTAATTTTGAAGAAGAAGAAGAAGAAGAAGAAGAAGAAGAAGAAGAAGAAGAAGAAGAAGAAGAAGAAGAAGAAGAAGAAGAAGAGGAAAGGTAGAGTGAGGCATGTGGCGGCTAACAACTTATATTTCTTTGCACCATATGCATCTCATGAATGCTTACTTGAGAAGAGACAAAGGGAAAAGCGATGGTGGAAGAAGAAAAAGTGGAGAGAAAAGTCTCATGTCTGAGGTAACTGGGTCGGGTCGTCGACCTTAATTACAAGGCGCTTGTTGGGAGGCAACCCAACCTACTTATTTGCATTAGATTAGGGATTTTGTTTTAAATTCAATTATTTTATTATGTTAGTTGGAGAGATGAGAGAGAGAGAGGGACTAATGATGTTTCCTAGTGACATATTTGAGCAGGATATGGGAGAATCTACCCCGGTGTGCCATGGCACACATGACCTTCACAGGGGCTTGCATTAGTGAGTTGGGGATTCTTCAGACATGGATTTTAGCAGAGGAGGCAGTTGACCCCGGTGTGCGAGAACACACTGACTTTAGAGGGGCATGGTGGTGCCACTACTGTGCTTGGGGACTGCTTGGCGCGATTTTGTCCCCACCCTTGAGGTGCTTGTGAATATCTTTTTCTTTTGCTGGATTTTGTGTCACTTTTAATGTATATGTCGTGCTCCATCTCATCTACTGGACTTTCACATTAATTGCTGAGTCCTATGTTTAATTTCTAAATTCGTTGAGGACAACGAAGCATTCAGTGTGGGGGTGATTTATCTGTTTACTAGCCATGTGTCTTGCATAGCCAGTTACATGTAGGATGTGTCTAGGTTGTATTGTGAGTCAGTATTGTGGTTTATGTTATGTTTTTCCTCATATTGTCGTATTGTGTAGAGTAGTTTACATACTGTGTGCACTTTTACATAATTGAGTATACCCACCAAAAAGTTGAGTTGTGTTGTGTCAATTTTTTTTTTTTTTCGTGTCAAAGCCTTATAGAGTTAGGCTATTGTGAAAAAAAAAATGAGAAAAGAGAAAATCCATAAAAATGAAAAATTTAAAAATTTGAGAAAAGGCAATTGAGGATCTTGAAACTGAAGAGAGCTTAGTGAGTGAATCCTTTTGAGTAGGAAGTGCCGTAGTAGGAAAATTTTTATTCTTTAAATATTTTGTGTAGAGGTTTCACTAAGGATGTCCCGGGAATTTTTGGAAGTTGTGAAAAAATGACATGTAAAGTATACCTAAGTTTCCTATAGTGTGCTAATTAGATTGAGTTTTGCTTGTAGCTGAATATTCTGTTTTCAAGTGGAAACTTGTGGTCTCTTGTTGATCTGGGGTGGACCTTCATGTAGAGTTGGTTTCATGTGGTACGGTTGCCTCAGCCTAACTTAAGTTGAGGGGCGTACACCACCATCCTTTACGGTGGTCACAAGAGTTAACCGAAAAAGCTCACGCTCTTTATGCTCTACTGCACGGTTGTAAAAAAACAGGGGAGGAAAGAAAAGAAAAATGAGAAAATATGAAAAAAATGTGCCTCAAGGAGAAACAACCTAATGTGCTTCCGGTCACACGGAAAATTTGGATTCCAAGTAGAGCTTAGAGAGGAAAACTAGAGTCAAGCCTCATTTCACAGGAGTTGTGACTCCCTTCACTGGGACAATTTGCATTCAAACGCAATAAATGCTAAGAGGGTCTGAAAACCTCAGATGATTCGGCGAAGAAAGGCTACAGTGAAATTTGAGCTTGATTAGACCCAATGAAGCTTAGGACGTGCTTGTGTCTTGGTTTGAATTGGTGGAGGAAAGTGGACGCCTTAGTGAGCTTTTGCATAGAATCAATTTTATTCCAAATTCTTGCTACGTGTATGAGAATTTCAGAACGGATTAGTGAAAACTTGATGTTCATCAGTTAATGACAGGGAGATTGCCTATTCTTGCAAAAAAAACAAAATTTATTTCGTGTTTAAAAACGTGTTTTAAGATCGAGTCTAGATTTGCATGGCATCATCTTGCTGCATGGTTGTATTGAGAGTCGTGTTTGAGTCGTTTGGGTCTCATTGGCTAGTAAGCAGATAGATGCAGTAGAAGAGACTTTGCTCGGGACGCGCAAATGGCAAGTGTGGGGGTATTTGATAACTCCCTAATAAGAGTCATCCTATATACACTTTATATTGTTATTTGTGTGCGTTTCGGTGCAAAGTGACGAATTTCGGGCTTATTTGAGAAGAAAATGAGTTTTATGATGTTTTAAAGCTTAAACGTACAATCCGGGCGTTTCTTGAATAGTTTTACTTATGATTTGTATGATTTTGTCACATTTGATCTTCGCGGTAGTGTTCGTGTTGTGATTTACAGGAACATTGCATGAGGAGAGCAATTGGAGAGAAGAAACGAGCTTCGGAAGTCAAAGAGTACGCAAGAGAAGCAAAGTTAGAGGAGCAAAAGTGACCATCCTTCACTATTTTGATGATATCTTGAGTTCTACAAAACTTTATATAGTGAGACCGGTGCCAAATGAAATTAGACTCAAATATCTTTCCAACGGTAGGTAACGTAGCTCAATCAAAGTTCGGACGAGAAAGATATGGTCTGGCGAAGTTGACACAAAAACGAAGAAAAGCTGGTAAAGTTTCACTGGACCAGTGTGCACTCTTCTGGATGTGTCTGGAGTTACGTATAAAATTTTAGATCAAGGCCTATTCCATTGGAAAGTAGACATTCATGGATTTCCAACGTTATAATATGGGCCCAAACCGGAGTCCGGATGAGGTAGAAAAGGCCCGCGCAAAGTCAGCTTATGAATTCTGGCCGAGAATTGCAAACTCGAGGGGCCGAATTGCAAATTCGGCCAAAATACATTAAAAATCGTGCCCAGCCCTATACATGACGATTTTTAGGACCAAAAGGCAGAGTAGGCTGCTGGAGACAAAGAAGAACACATTGGAGGAAGGCTTGGAGCTTGGAGTTCGTCGTGAGAGCGAGGATTCCATCGTTTGATCACTCTTCTCTATCTTTTTCATTGTTTTTGATCATGAACAACATAAACGTCATCTTGTTACTCATGAATCTCAGTAGCTAAGTTCATTATCGGGATTTCTCCATGGTAGCTAGGGTTTGAAGCCGTTTTGGCGGATTATGAATTTGATTCACGTTTTGCTTAAACTTAATTGATGATGTTCTTGTTTGCTATGTTTAATTCATGCTCTTAATCTATCTTGCTATCGTGAGACGTTGCAGTAGGAAGATCATAGGTAATTGGTTAGTGAAAGCAACAAATTACCTGAATAATTGAATTAAGCACGTGGTCATAGGTTAGAGAAATCAACCACCGACTGTGAACGTTGAGTAGAATTAGATGCTCGCCATTATATGTTTTAGGGATAATTAGAACTTGGTAACTCGGTTGTAATTTGACCTCGGCATAGAAAGCTAGCTTGGTAACTCGGTTAGAATTATTGCTCGTTTGATAAATTAAATTATCATCTGTGTTTCAGAACGTAATTCGTTAACGCTGGTAACTTAGTGAACCTAGAGAAAATCCTGATATTTGTCTCATCACTTTACTCTCTTTATAAATAATTGCATTTTTATTTATTTTTCTTAGTTATTAGAAAACTGGAATTATTTTCCCACAAGAAGTTAATCATCCTAATTGATTCACAACAAGTCCTTTGGGATTCGACAACCCTATCTTCCACATTTATTACTAGAGCGATAACTGTACACTTGCAGAGATCGTATCAAAGCCCTCCTCATTGTGGCGCGCCTGGTGAAGAAAGCCGACCAAGGGCAGTCACCAATTGACAAAAATTGTTCACGGATAACCACCCACTGTACTCCATTGACGATGTCCAGCCTTTGGAGCAGAAATCGGATACCAACGGGGAAACCCACATCAAAATCATTCCAGCCCCACAAACAAGAAAAGATCCTCTTTGCGACCTTCACAAAAGCATGGAGGTAGAGAAACAACCGGCGAAAACTCTATTGAAGATCGGCAAGTTTCTCTCTATCAAAGATTTATCTGCACAACCTTCACTATCCCTTTCTCTTGCAACCATCTCTGTTGTCGAATAATAAAAAAAACCCAGACCACTCAGAACAGGGAAAAAGAAACTATGCCACCATCATCGCAGGAAGTTCTCCCTGAAAATGGTTTAGGTTCGACTGCGGCAACTCTCCCATCAACTGGAGGTATTGGTTTTTAATTGTGCGTAGCTCAATACTACAACACGGGTGATATTTCTTTCAATAGCATTAAATCGCACAACATATAATAGAAATGATTAATTAGCGATGCGGTTTCATTCACCCCCATCAAAGGAAGTTAAGCGAATCTTGAACTGGATTCAACTCACTCAAGGGACAAACTGGAAAAGCTCCACATCATTGCCATTATTATGTTCCGTACCTTAATCGTCGTACAAATCAAGTGAGGTACTTCAAACGGTCTTCTTTTTTTAATTTTATGCATCAGGACATTTATGATATTGACATAAAAGAGTTTGCTATAATCAATATTTGTTGTGTACAAGGCAGGAAATTTAAGTGTAAAATCCTGGTTGGTGCGGGAAATGATTCAAATTCTTCTCTCAAAGACAAAATCGATCATCCAAATAGAGACATAAGTGTAGCCTCCAAGCTCATGCCTGGAGGGGTTAACTTATACCAATTGAAGCCTTGTTTCGTTGTACCTAAAGTTCATTCAAGAAGAAGAGTAGTTGCACAACCCTATCCTTTGGGCCTCTCTGTGGACACTGAAATGTCAAAACCCCTTTCAACAGTGTCCAATTCAAGATGTGTCTTTACACAATCTGCTATAAGGCCACCATCCTTCTCTCCTATCCCAAATCAATCGTCTCTGGGTCCTCCAGACCTTCTCCGCCCTCCTCCTACAAAGATTCATGAGTTTGCTGCGAGACTACCGTTCCACAAGGAAACGACTCAGAAATTGGTTCCTGCATTAGCAGATTGGTAGCTCTAAAAGACGCTGCTCAAATCTCCGGAAAATTTATCGGAAACCCCACTCCCATTTCTTCGACTCCATGTCTTGCTTCCTAAACCAGGTTCTTCAATGAGTATGCGGAGATTTTTCCTGATAGGAGAACCACAGGCAGTAGAAAGTTCCTCGTCAAGGAAACAAAAGCTTCATCTGGATGAGACGCCTCTTGGAGCTAAGGTAATGAAACATGGTGGGTCAGATCTTGGAATTCGTCTTGATTCTGCTTACCCCAACCCCCTTACAGACCTGGGTCTTTGGATATTGTTCCTTAACAAACTCAACAAGCATCATGTTGACCTTTTGCTGGAAATGACAAGATCGGGACAGTTTTGCACAGTTCAATCAGTTCTTGCGTTGTCCCTTCCCCGTTGTGTTTGTTTTCTTGTTGTCACCGTTGTTGAATTTCTGGTGGTCCGCCAATCGCTCATTCTCAGCCAGTTTGCTACTGCGCCTAGGTGTCTATTAGGTCTGCTGGATGAAGGTTTCTTTTTTCACTTTTTCGTTGTCCTCGTTGCTTGCCATTCTTGTCAGCAGCTCTTTAAGGACAACACCCTCAAACGAAGCTTTTGTATGCTTCCATTTTGCCTTATGGCAATCTTGCCTGAGTCTGAATTTAACTAATCCGGAAGTCTTGTTCATCTAACAAGTTGAATCACAATACGCCACTCCTCGGCCATTTTATGGTCCAAGTACTCTCACCCACTTTCCTTCCCTTGTTTTTGATCCCATCACATTGAACTATTCCAGCACCGACACCCAAATTATGCCCGGTATCATATCTTGCAACAAATCCAGAAGATCAATAGCTATGGACTGCCATTTCTTCAATTGTCACCAACATGATGTTTCTTATGTTATCTCTATTGCTCTTGTTTTTGCCTTGGTCGATAGCTCATGTTGTCTGCTTTGGCCAAGCTATCCCTAGTTTATGTATTATTTGTACTATGCGTTGTCATGTTTGGGGTTTTTTTTAGGAGTCATGTTTCGGTTTAATTAACGGGTATTGCTAATTTTCAACAAAAAAAAAAAAAAAAACACACACACACACAGTGGGTAAAATGCAATTTACCCCTATTATATACCCCCTCTTCTACAAATTGTCTACTACAGTGTCAAACGCTACAAAAGCCCTAAACCCTCGATAGCTCAGTCGCATTCAGCTTGAAGTCGAACAGTGCTTGCTTCATCTTCGTATTCAATGGCGGTAAGCATGCTGATTATTTTCAGTAAATTTCTTGCATAATACTTATCTTCTGTTACTTCGCTGTTCTTGAATTGTTGATGCAAGACTACCTCTCCCCCTGAACTTGCAATTTCGATGTCTGAATGTTTTTTTATATCGAAGATCGTAGCTGCATTCTGCACATTCTCCATGCTATGTTAATTCCGTTGTTTATTTATACTTCGTACAAGTTTTATGCGCTGGATATGTGGGTGCAACTTCTGGGCATAACAAATCTGTGCTTTGCCCAGTTTTAACAATTTTAGGGATTTTCCTTCAGGAGAAGATCATGAATAACCTAATTGCT
The DNA here is from genome assembly GCA_023055425.1 of Linanthus parryae. Classification (NCBI taxonomy): domain Eukaryota; kingdom Viridiplantae; phylum Streptophyta; class Magnoliopsida; order Ericales; family Polemoniaceae; genus Linanthus; species Linanthus parryae. The sequence continues at coordinate 79,241,268 of JALGPY010000002.1, forward strand.
GTTATATATCAAGGTGAAACAATTATTCTTTGATAAGAACGGTATGAAATATTATTACTTCAATGAGAAACGACACCGACAGGTTCATCATATGTTAATGCAAGCTCAAACCTTCCACGCAACGCAAAGAAGCTTAAAATGGACTCCACAAAGCTAAGTACAGTATCAGGCCAAAATACACCCAGAAAAATTATACTATTACATAGCACATACAAACTAGTAGTAGATAAAAAAGGCTGCAAGATAACAAATGAAGCTGCTGCCAGCTTGTGCACAACCTCCACAAGACTTCTAGGGACCTTGTGAATTTCACAGTAACTTATAACGTCGACTTCCTGTCGGATATTTACGATCAGCGGTGCTTCCTCCATACTGCATTGCTCAGTCTCCTGTAATAAACAATAAGCAATTAGACTTATCCATATAAATATGCATGCTATTATTTAAGCGCTGAATTGAAAGATATAGCGTAATTAATAGCTAGCAGCTCCGCTTGAAACGGAAGAAGAAGCGGGGCATCTCCGAGATAGTTGGAAAAGAGTAGAACCTGCAAGTCTGTAACCAGGGGCGGATCCAGTATTTGGCACATTGGGGGCTAAATTAATTTTTTTGGTTTAGATAATGGGGTTTTAATGTATAAACTGTAGTAGTGGGGGCTTATTATGTAATTTTTGTGGGGGCTAAAGTGAATTAGATTCACAAAATACATGGTGAAACTGTAAATTGCAAAGAAAGAGATGCGACGATGTTGCTGGCCTCGAATGGACCAGTAGAAGTATATATCATGTTTAGTGTTGCGAGTGAGTTCTAATATGGCCTGCAGAGTGATATGCAGGGCTTTGAAACAACACAACTATCACAAAAAATGTGAGAAATTATTTATATGTAGCCAGAAATTGCAAAGAACGAGAACCGGATCGGATTGTTGATTGGTAATGAAATGGGTTATGCATGGGTGGGCTAGGTTCTGGGAATATTGATTGCTCCGAGAAAAGGTTTCACGAGTATTAAGAAAGAAATTTCATAGAACAAAATGTGATATTGTTAAATGGAGGTGAAAAGGGTAACACGGGAAGGCCTGATTTGAGTGATCTGGGAGAGTGTTTATGAGTTATAGAGCATGGAACTGATGAAACGATTGATTAGTTGGGAAGAGAACACAAAAAAACAGGCTAGAAGAGACTGAAATAGACAAGGAGCGAAATTTCAAACCTGCTGATTCTGTTGGATAAGATTCTGCAAGTTCTCCTCTGTCTCTCTTGATTTTTGGCGCAAAAAAGCATACCCGTCATTCCATATTTCTCAATAAATAATTGCAAATCTGGAGTGGCCCTCCAAACTATAATTTTAAATGTGTTAACCCGAACCTAAAAATTACATAATCTTCTTTATGACGATTGCAGATCAAAAATCAACATCTCAAACATCCCAATCAAATAATTTCTATAAGGGCAGGCTTGGAATCTTTCCTCACTATCCACATCTCGGACAGTCACCTTGGCATGATTATGGATGGGAAGTGGTCCGATTTAGTATGTTCCTAACCCGGTTTTTCACCCAAAATTCTTGATAGAACCCGCACCATACCCAAACGAGTCACCCGGTAGACCTGCAATTACACTTATGTATAACAAGATCTAACAAAACAGCCGCGAAGCCTGAAAAATCCCAACCTCTCTCTCGTTTCCTGCAAATCAAAAATGTATTGTGGACATCCACTGAGTACTTACGGTGAAAGATCAATATAATTACTCCTAAAGAACCCAGAACATCCCATTTATATCATGGAAAGAAGAAATTTTGTCAGACAGATTAAAGATTAAAAAAATTGACATGTGAGTTGTGACCCATGTAATCCACTGCAGAAAAAGCGATATCAGGTTTGGTCATTGCTGACGTCTTTTGTCTTGTACTGTTTGGATATAATGGGAAATACCAGTGGCCCATGGGATACCCATTTTACCCGTTTGCTTTGGTTGGGGTCATACACTAATATCCAATTAAGATCAGAACTGTCATCCCCGCACGTGAGATTAGGGGTCGAAGGTTTCATACAATTGAAAGAACACTTCTAAAAGCACGTTGCAACGAGACTTGATATGAATTAAGGATTGTGGGCTGTTATAGCACTTGACTAGCTTTTCAATCGACTTACATCCATATCGGCTGCTTTCATGAAAGAGGTTATAGAGATCTTAGACAGTTTCTTTCTGAACATAGTAACTAAATCTCTTAAAGTTCTTCCCCAAGAAAACACTTCGGATACTTACTTCCAGATATTCACCTCTGTTGCTTTGCTTTAGCTTCCGCTTAGATTTGTTTTGGCCTCTAGAGAGAAAGGAGAGGAGGTGAGAGAGAGAGGGAGATAGCTTCTGCTTAGATCTTTTTTGGTCAAGAAGGTATAAAACTGAGGTTTATTACAACTGAGGTTATGAAGCTAAAGATTGTTCAAAAAACTCTGATTCTTTTTTTCAATTAACAAAACTGAGGTCATTAAGCTAGAAATTTTTTCAAAAATCTCTAGCTACCGCTTAGGGTCTGGAATTTCTTACAACTGAAAGAATACTTCTACAAGCGTGCTGCAATGAGATGTTTGTATATGAATTAAAGTATTTGTTGAGGACTGTGGGGTGTTTTGTTGTCACTTGGCTAACTTTTCAATTAACAAAACTGAGGTAGATAGAAAAAATCTCTGGTGGGTCAGTTTTAAAAGATGAGTCAGGGAGGCTGAAAGGATTAATCCACAATCCTCAAAATATTTTTCTTTGATTATGTTCACTGCTTAAATCAAACCCGAGTACTGGTGTGATATCTGGTGAAGGGATATTTGCTGTTTGTATTGAGAAGCAATCGCACTCAAAAGTCGTATGTGGTATGTTATGTTCACGAGTATAATTCATTGATTTGAAGTTGAGCGCAAGATAGTGACGTGATAGTTTCGAACTGTAATATCTTCATAATTATTTTCTTTACTCGAAGATGATCTATAATCAGAAAGTTTTGATATTTTGTCACATGCTTTGTTGTACTTCCTAACATTCTGAAAGCTCAAATGTAATTTTGCAGACTGTACCCGTCAATCCCAAGCCTTTCTTGAACAGTTTGACAGGAAAGAACGTCATTGTCAAACTCAAGTGGGGAATGGAATACAAAGGTACCCACGAAGACATTCACTGTCACACTTCATCTTTCTTTATTCGGTTCCTCCTCTTTACCAGACTGCTTGCTCTTGTTGCGATTGATAGAACTTCAGGATTTGATTCATTTCCTATATTTTATTTGCAGGTTTTCTTGTCTCGGTGGATTCATACATGAACCTCCAGGTACTTCCCTTAGAATATTTATAGCTGAAACTCATATCACATAGTCCACTAATGCATATTGCATGCATGTATATGGAGAATGAGCATTCCTAGCATTTGTACTTCATCTGAAGCTGATTTACAGTTCTCAAGTTCAACTTTATTGAAGTGGCTAAAACTTTGTATGCAGCTGGCTAACACTGAAGAATATATTGAGGGACAGTTCACCGGAAATCTGGGGGAGATTTTAATCAGGTATGATTTTTGTTCAAAGGTGCATTCCCTTTTGAACCATGACATTTTCCCATGCATGCAAGCCTACCGAGTTCATATTCAAAATGTGAAGGTTTTATCTTATCACCAGATGATGCACGAGTTGTGAGAAAATACTGATGAATTCCCTCATTGTTTTCTACCTATGGATTAATAATACCTATAGCAAGATAAGTGACTGTAGGGTAAGCTTTGTTATGTCATGTACCTCTTCTTTTCGAGGGTGAAGAGTACGCAGTTTACTTGCAACTCGTTCCCCCTGATCTAATTGTATTCTATTCTCTTCTCCTCTTTCAACAACTTGCTAGTTTCCCTTGTTATAAATAGTCGATCCCATATGGCCTAACTGATCTCTTCTGTTTCCATCATTCAACCGTAAGTTCCGAAGAGCTCAAGTGAAGAGATTCTAGAAATAATCCCCAGCCTAAAGACACTAATTTAGGAAGGAAGTTATGAAGTCTTTATATTTTCTTAGACAAATTATTATTTTAAATCAAAATTTATGGAAAAAACGAAGAAAATATATTGTGATAGGATAGAGACAATTATCATAAAATAATGTAAGAGATAATGACTTAGAAAGAGAAAGTGAGTACGGGAACTAAGGAGATGAGAAAATTAATAAAGGCGGGTGGGGTCCATAGTTGGGTACTTGGGTGTTTAGGTAGTCTTTTGTGAGTTTTAGAGTAACAAAGATTATCCAAGGGTTGTAAATGACAAATGTGAACTACCAATCAAAAATCCTTACTGTTTGTGAGATGTAATAGATCCCCCTTCCCCCAAATACTTGAGAACATTTTCATTGATCCCCTATCATAAAGAAATCTTAAGGAAAACAATGAAAAAAACAAGTGACAACCATGTATTGGAGTTTTAGTGATGAAGTTAAGAGGTGGTGCCTATCTTATTTCCCGAAAAGCAGGGATACAACACACTATAACCAAACCTCAATTACTTCTGATGTATCAGAAGGGAAAAACATACTTCGAGGATGATTTCTTTTGACAAATACTATTGGTTTGGGTTGTGTGGTAACTATTGAGTTGTTTAGGGACATGTAAAGTTTTTTTTTGCTCAACACTTACCTTCTAGTAAATGAAAAGCCTAATGCAGTCTATCTAGTGTGTAGCCAGCTTGAATAACCATGAACTTCCCAATCAAAACCATCAAAAGATGCGTCTCCATTGTGGAAGGCCTTCTCTTCTTTCTTGGTACTTCTTCTTTTCTAGGAATCGCATATATATTGGATGTGCTCTCTAATTTTGACATTTTCAATCCAACTATTTCATTTCCATTTCTGATGAGGATACTGCCCATGATTATCAATGTTGGTATCAAATGTATCATTATCTTAATATGTGACCAGTTACTTTATTACTTATTAATTATTATTGAAGGTACCAAAAAGAGTAATGTGTATTGTTGTCATCAGTTAATCTGGGAATTATCCAAGGTCTTTTCTGAGAGGCCCACCAATACGTTCAAAAGTTCAACATAAGAAAGATTCAGTAAAGAAAAACCAATTATCCACTGAGATATCATAATAAGTAACATCCCTCTATTACATACTTTATTGGGTTTACAGTAGAAAGTTTAAAATGAGAACGTGACTTGAAGTTTTCAAATTTTCCAAGGTCTCACAAGTACAGTGGACAATAGACAGATTGTGCGACAAGATTCTGGTGGAGGAAATCCTATAGAATTGAACATTAAATGACACTAGTTACAGGGAAGGGTGTTCTTAATACGATGGCTCCAAAGTGCAAACCACTGAAATTGGACGTTATGGTATCTTAGTTGGATGGTGGTAGCAGTGAGAACAGTATTATCTAATGAAATGACTAAAAATGCGAGTGCATTTTAATCACTCTTGTTTGTCATTGACTTATTGTGGAAAGGAGAATCAACCTAATATCAGAAGTGAGCTCACAATTTTTCTGTATCTGGCTGGCTGTCATGATTAAGCAAAAAAGCACGGGAAACAGTACTAAAAAGTTTAAAACCCCTCATTCTTATTACTTTTCAATGTAAAAATGTTCTCTCCCGCTTCACACCCTGAAGTGCACCGTTCTTACAGGGAGAAAATCCTTTTCGCATCTTAACCAAAATAGCTGGGGAGAGTTCCCAATAAAAGAAATCAATCAATTTTTTTTGAAGAAATATCAAGTTTTGTTCAGTAATCAAGTCTGAAAAAAGTTGTAGATTAGAGCTGTAATAGACAACAATGAACTACTCCTAAACAAACTAAGAGGCCTAACAACACATACTCCTCAATAGACAAACTACTAAAGCAATTATCACCTAAAGTCTTTAACAAAATACATTCTTAATAAGAACCACAACTTGTGTATCTTGATCTCCATCATGAAGAGTTAGGTAGTCCATTACACTTGTAGCATCACCAAAGGCAGAAACAGCGGTGGACATAGTTCACGATAGAGAGCGGGGTTTTCTCCCCTTTTTCTTTGTTTGGTAGTTGTACTTCTGAAGACTGTGAATGTGGAGGGTGATCACTAGCAATTCGAAACAGACGTGGCCTATAAAATTATTAGCGAATGGCAATTCGAAACCTGTCCTGCCTTTTGAAGGTTGTAGAGCTGTGATTTCTGATTATAGGGTTAGAGATTTCGGTGGACTTCAGTGGGAGCATGAACTAGCAGTAAGGATAGTAATAGCAAGGTTATTGGATTTCTCTGTGAAGGATTACAGCAAGTTAGATGGTGTTTGTGTTCAGTCGAAGGGCAGCTTACGGTAAATGGTGATGAGAAAACATGGGTGAAGCTATCTATTCTGTATCTAAGTTACCTGGATCGTTCCGGTTCGTGGAACGGGAATGGGATGGCGGAACGCCATACCCTATGGTATTCGGTACACCAAGGTAGGCTTCTTTGGATACCTTTATAGGAGTTTTACCATTTTCCACGAATCATAAAGTATAAAACTGCTCAATATATACAATATTTAAAAGTCAATACTCTAAAATAGATGTAACTTAACATATCTAGATTTAATTTCCCTTCAACATAGACACCTCAGGTGAAAAACTGAAAATAGTAAAAAAAACTGGAATCGCCAAATTAAGTGATTTGGATCGCTGGTGTGCCACGTTTCGGAACGCGCGATCCAATTCGCAGTTCGCGGGGGTACGAGTGAATTGTGGTAACACTGTTTTGTATATCTGGTATAATTTGATTCATTTTCCTTAGGAGTTGGGAACTCAGGCAAGTTATCAATTGAATCCCATGAACATTTATCATTTGGCTTTCTACTAGGCCATTGCGGACGCTTGTTTGAGATAATCATCTAGAAGCTCAAAGTTCTTTGAGAGATGTGAATCAATGATATGTAATATACCACTTCACATTTTTTTCCACGTACATAGAACTTAATTACAAATTCATAGTCTAGCCTACAACTGCAAGGTTCAAACTTGAGACCTCATGCAGAGGCTACAAATGCTCTTCGAATGAAAAGAAATGTATACCACTTCATTAAAGTAACCATGTTTCGGTTGTTTTGATTCAATTGCACTTTATAAGGTGACATAGGAGAACATTGATCAAACTGGCATTGTTTATTATATCAAGACTCGAGAGTAGGAACACATCAATTACCTTGGATTGATCGTTGAAGATCATGAGTCATGACTAATTACTTCGGAAATATAATATGCATTGCTTCTTGACTACTCTCTCTATTCAATTCTGAAGAAGTTATGGTTTCAATATGTTAATCACAAATAACAGCTGTCAAATAGGTACTTTAGTCACTATGTTGACCTCACATTATAGAATTTCCTAAGTCACGGTTCTGCTACCATGTTTAGGATTTTGTTGTATCTTTTCTCCAGAAATGCTATTTTTATATGACGTCTACATCTGCAGATGTAACAATGTTCTGTATCTTCGCGGAGCACCAGAGGATGAAGAATTAAAAGAAGCTGATGAAGACTGATGCAGATTTCAACTGCTGGTTAGTTGTGGCAAGTGACCTTACGAATAGAATCATTTTTTCTATTTGGAATCATTATGACCTCCTTTCACATAGTTGATGTCCTATATGTATCAGATCTTCTATTATGATGTTGCCGCACTGCAGATTTAGCTGCAAAACATATTGCATCTTAGCTAATGACTATTTATGGAGTTGAAGGTTGGTATTTCTAGAGCTGTGTTTCAAGGAATTGAACGTAGAAAGGTCAATAAGCATAATTTAGCAATGAGCTTATCTAAGAGTACTGAATGTCGTAAAGGAATGCATACTTGAAAAGAAACTTAAAGCAATTTACTCCTTAGGGGAAAATTAAACGTCAAGAGAAATCCGAGATAGCAGTTTCTTACGTTTTCATCAGCTTATCTAGAAATATGCAATTTATTAATCTGCTTAAATTTTATGAAATAACAAAGTACTGAAATTGATAATAGAAAAATAGTTCTCTTGATTTTGCAGTATTTCCCTTTGCCTCGTTGTCTTTCATTTCATGTATACTATATTTGTAAATGGAATGTCTTTTCCTTGGAAAGATCTGAGAGTTACGGTAGAATACCAAAGAGACTCAGTCGTTTCTGTGCCCTTATATACTACAAAGAATCTGGGAAGCCTTAAAACTGTTAATATATATTCGTCTTTGAGCTCATTGTTTCCTTGGTAACTAAGCTTTGTTGCCCGGTAGTAGTAATTGTTTTCCTAATTGTTACCATGTTATTTCTTCTTTTCTTTGAGTGCGCGCGCGCGTGCCTGGGTCTGTTTGTGCTGTCTCATTTACTTTTCCATCCCCTCGTAGTTGCATTTGTTATGACGTCAAGATGTCCATAGTATGCGAATTAACTTGTCAAAATACCAATACAATATGTTACATATTATACATGTAGACAAAGAAAAATTATAAGACATATGAAAACAAAAGCTGTTACTACAACTTAGAGATGAACTGCTGTTTGCTTAGGAGGACTAGCTGTTTCCGCAAGATTTTGCCAGCTGCAGACTTTGGTATTGCATCAATGAAGCTTACTTTTCGGACCTTCTTGTAGGGAGCCACCTGATAGTTAAATAATTGTTAGAACTATTCACAGCCGACTTAGAATTTCTCAACATACATATTCTATTTTTTACTTTCATTTAAAATATAACAATTGCTGAAAAGAAATCTACCCGTACCTGTCTGGCAACGAATTGGATGACTTGGTCTTCTGTTAGTTCAGACCCAGTTGCTCTCACCACGTACGCCACTGGTATTTGTCCCGCATCCTCGTCTTCAACACTGCACAATGTTCTCTGCTATTATTTACTTTGATACACGTGCATTTCTATACATGTAGAAATATTATTTTGGTTATATGATATACATACGGTATGACTGCTGCATCGAGAATTTGTGTTTCACTTAGAAGTATGGCTTCCAACTCTGCTGGTGCTACCTGCATTTTTTTCCCTTTCCGGATTATATGAATGCTAATATAAGGAGATAGTTTCATTCATGTTTAGTTGTACTTTCAACATTTAACTACCATGCAGTTTAGGTCGGCTAACACTACGATACATACAGTATGAAAATTGACCTTTAACTCCACATGTTATCGAAAGTGCTGACATCGCACTCTAATGCCGACATCTGATGTCGAAATTTTGGAGTGAATTGATAGTGATGTCAGCACTTTCGATAGTGCACAAAGTTAAATGTCAATTTTTATACTGCATGTATCGGAGTGTCAGCCGGCACAAAGTGCAAGGTAGTTAGACTGATGATGTGATATACCTGATACCCATTATGCTTGATGAGCTCCTTCAATCGATCAACGACGAAAACGAATCCGTTTTCATCGATATATGCTAGATCTCCTGTCCTCAACCACCCTTGTGAGTCAATCGTAGCCGCCGTAGCCGCTTCATTCCCTAAATACCCCTTCATCACCACCGGACTCTTCAACCACAACTCCCCTTCCTTGCAAGGCGGCAAAGAGAGCCCAGTCTCCGCATCCACCACCTTAGCAGTGAAGCTTGGTACTAATCTTCCACATGAACCTAAATGAGCTCTACCATCTTGATCCAAAACTTGGAAAGTTGCTGCGCCGCAACTCTCAGTTAACCCATATCCTTGTCTGAGCTCTACCCAGGGAAACTTCCTTCTGAAACCATCGGAGATCTCTTTGCTCAGTGGAGCGGCGCCTGAGCCAATCCTTCTCAGAGATGATAAATCGTAGCCTGAAGTGTCGTTCTTGACTAGTCCAAGCACCACCAGAGGCACTGCTGCTATGTTATTGACTCGGTGAGTTTGGACAGAGTCGAGCATGGCTTGGAACTCGTACTTCTTCATAACTACTGTAGTTATGCCGGAGCAGAACAATCCGAGAGCGTAAAAGGCTAGGCCGTAGATATGAAACATGGGTATGAAGCATAAGAAGACATCATCTTTGGATGATGATACTTCAACAGACCATTTCAGGAGTGTCATGATTGATATGAAGTTTGTATGGGTTAGCATTACACCTTTTCTTGTACCTGTAGTGCCGGAGGAGTAGAGTATGGCGGCTGTTTCTGACTGAGTCAACTCGATCTCCGGCAACTCGGTCGAGTCGCAGCACTCTATTAGCTCCTCAACGGAGAGTGCGTCGCCGTCGCCGCACCGAGAAGTGAGGAGCACGGGCAAGCCGGTTTTTACCAACTTGTGTGCTTCTTCTGGTGAGGCGATGCATAGTGTGGGGCCCGAGTCGGACACTTGCTTAGCGAGTTCTGATTCGGTGTTTGCAGGATTCGCTGTGGTCAGGATTGCGCCGATGGATAGTATGGCGAGACAGATGGTTGGGTAGAGAAGGGAGTTGGGGGAGAGGAGGAAGACCACGTCGCCTTTTCTTATTCCGAGAGCATGGTGGAGCCCGGTCGCGAGTGAGTTGATTGATCGGCGGAGCTCGGCGTAGGTGATTTTGTGGGCCGTGGTCGAGTCAATGAGCGCGACTTGCGTTTGGGCTTCACTTCCCGATGGAAATTGGGACAAAACAAATTTGGCGGTGTGAAGGTTGGGATCAGTGGGTATTTTCCGACCGCTGTCAAGCTGGTGAAGCGAGTGGTATATTCCGGTGGCTTGATCGAATCCACTTCTCTGGTCATATGACTGCGGCTCTTTTCCGGTGACCGTGCCGTCCACCCACCAGTCATCCATTGGGTTTGATGGAAGAAAATAGTAGCAGCGTAGTAAGGTTATTTATGTGTCATAGGTTCTTATCCTAGTTTTTCTGGGACAATTTTGCGTGGTTTCATAGTTTTATAAACATGGTTAAACAATATTTTCTGTCAGTATCGTTGTTTTCCCGGGACAATTTTGCGTAGGTTTTCATAGTTATAAACATGGTTAAACAATGCTTGCTGTCGATTTCGTTAAATTCACCCAGCCAAACACATTGTTTGTGCAGAATATGCGCTTTGTGTGCTGGAGATTACTAGGCGATTACGATGTGGTCTCTTTCTTTTACAAGTTTCTTATAGACTCCAGGCGATTATGACGTGGTCTCTTTCTTTTACAAGTTTCTTATAATCCTTTTGTTCTGTAATCACAACGACTGCGACTATTCTGCCGGCCAAATGCGCAAGGTACAAGAATCACTACTTTTGCTCGGTTCGGGGACGGTACCCACAATATGCTGTCTTCTATGGTACCAATCACGGGCAGGGTGGATCTACTTTAGGACTACCAGTTGGGACTATAATTTTTTTTTTGTCAAAGTTGGGACTATAATTTTCACTCAACATTTGGACATTGCATTCTTTACTTTTATTTTATTGTGGTAACAAAAATATAAATTTGGATATAGATATACTATAAACCGAGCTTTTGTGTAATCTAGGTATTGTGGCAACAAAGCTTACTATTCAAAAGTGATCCGGTGATTTGATTAGAAAAAATGATGAAATTTTTTGCTAATCTTTTCATAGTGTTGTAGAGAAACTGTACGCTACAACATTATGTAAGAAATACCAAAAACTTAGAATCTTTTTGCTCTCCAAATCACTTGGTCAATATGACATGGATACGGGTAACAAAATTCAACTGGGAAGATCTCAGAGAAACGGAGGTAGTATTTATCTGGCTAGAATATCACACGTTGAAGAATGGAATAGAAATTCAACTCGACTGAGAGTAAATTACAGTGGTTTAAAATTTAGACACTATAAACTACTAATGGTGCTCTTTCTAAAAAAACGGGTTCTCTTCACTTCTCTGAACCTCTTATAGTGGATTACCTCAGTGAGGAGTTCGTTAGAACATTTCAGTTCCAGTTACATTTGGATTAGATTTAAACACGCCAGGTAATCATACGTAATATCCAGGCCAATTACTGATCAAGTACATAGTAATGGTAAAAGTGGGCTCTCAAATTTGTGAAGCGCGGATTATTAGCAGATGTGGACTTAAAGCGCTTGAACGAGCGGGAGAGAAATCACTACGTAACAATGTTATAATGATCTAAATGAGTAAGTTACAAATCTCGCAAACCAAAGTTGTTGAACCACTTAACTTATATTGGAGTCGTTGAAAACTTTCAATGATGAGAGAGCTAAGGGTATCTCCAACATTATTATGTAAAATAAATGTAAATTTTGCATATCTATATATTATCTCACCAGCACCCGTAGATGAGCTAAAAGGTAGGCATATCAGTTATATTAATTAATCTAGTAATATCTCAACAAACTTAAAAAAACATGAGTAAACCTATAAAAACTTTCTCAAAAGAAAAGTAAACCTAGAAAGTATTTAAGAAATATATGTCTCAGCAAGTTTCCTCGCCAAACTTTGAGATGAAGATATTCTATGGGATTGTAATTTTTATCCAAATTATTTATATTATGCATAAAAATAAATTTCGGATTACTTCCTAGAGATCCAGAAAATTAACAGCGATACTGTAAAACACACCAAAAAGGAAACTTTTTCACGTTATGAATCGTTGAACCAAATGGTTTTGTGAAATGTGAACAATGCAAGAATCTGGTAATATTTTCATTGTCTTGTAGAGAAAACTTCGACAACTCATAAAAAGATTCATTCTGTTAAACTATGAAAAGATTACCTTCAGTCTACAACATTATGAAAAGATCACTAAATTCTTGCATAGTTTCGCTAACCAAATATCCGGGTCAAAGTGACAATCAAAAGTAAACTAGGAAGATTGTAATTTTAGGTTTTACGGTTTTAGGTAAGAGACACCACCAGTAATGGGAAGACTTGAATCATCTGATATGGACCTTTGAGGCCAACTACAAGTTGGCAAAGACTATACAAAACAGCAAGGATGTAGAAGAGATAGGACATGCTTGTAGCAATATGAGCCAGAAGAAGGGGCACCAATCAATTGCAATCAAGGATACAAACAAAGGCATGTGAATACTTCCGGCCCTGGACAGCAACCAACACAGGCTCTTCCAGAAAGGTCATCTCAACAACAAATCTTCACATTGCTTTTGGCTGTTTATGTGAACTCAAATCACATTTTAGCTCGAGAGCGGGAAACAGGAGTTCTTGCAGCATGATCCTTATTTTTTGGAATCAAGAAATCTATTGGATAAGGAGCTTGACTTCTAATCTGGTAACTATCGTTGCGTTGAGTACCACTTGGCGTATCACTTCTCTCACAAGCGTCTGTAGTCCAACGGTTAGGATAATTGCCTTCCAAGCAATAGACCCGGGTTCGACTCCCGGCAGACGCAAATCCTCTCCTTTTCTGTCTTGATTCCCAAGATACCCTAGCTTATTTTTCCTACTATCATAGCTTACCATACATATTTATTTTGGGTTTCGATTCAGCACACATATTAGTAGGAAGCTTTAGATCTTTTATCGACTTCTCTAAGGTCTTGCTGACCCATCATTTGCGGGTTGGGAGGCATTTTATTTAATATAACTTGAAAATTATGATGCCCTACTACTGGTTAGTTCCTCAGAATATATCAAAGTGATTGGTCGACTAATAATTCGCATGAAAAATGCTATGTATTTTTATTTTTTATTTTTTGTCGACTAATAATTCGCATGAAAAATGCTATGTATTTTTATTTTTTTATTTTTTTTATGATGATGTTGAAGTTCTCAGATTGTTGGATAGCTTCTCACCAATAAATTGTACTTCTAACAAGTTATTATTATTTACTTAAACAGTGCCCTGGGAGATTATGTGATGTAGTATAGAGAAATAATATGCTCACTCGTTTTCTTTCACCCTTGCTTTCAATGTTCATGTGAAACTTTTGACTTGGTGGTAAGACTTTAAAAAGATATGGAAATTATAATTTTCTTTTTTTAAGTGGAAAGAAATTTATTCTAATAGTGAAAAGAAAGAAACAATAAAATTAAACAATCATATTCTGATACATAGAAAGTGAAATATAAAGATAACAAATAAATGTTACTTATAACAAACTTTCCCAGTCTCCAATAAATAGTTGTCACTTTTACGGACACCCTCATTGGTTCGATTGGGATAGTATAAATCTCACATGTTACTATTGTGGTTTCTTACAACCTTTAATATTTCTACTACTACTACTATTTTCTACCTGTCCAAAATAAATTGCTCTGTGTTTATCCTTGTAAGAACCGAAGACTATCCAAGCAATTAAGTTCATAGAAATTTAGTACACACCTTTACTGCATGATTTTTGAGGGCTCGTTGCCTGCGGCCTCGAGTCCCTTCTCATTGTCTTCATCTGAAAATTTTAATACTAACTTGAACTAAGTTTTAAGCAATATGATTGTCGGCGGTGATTTTCGAACAATGATGCTGAAAGTTTAAGTACATGGACGTAAGTTGAATGGATACATCAATTTAGTAATATGATTTGCCGATTGTTGAAAAAGAAAATAAGAAAAATGAATGAATAACATGATCTATCACATACAGATCTACAACATGAATTACAGCAGAAGATTCATGCGTTTACCTTGTCCTCCTTAGCTCCTAAGCACAACGGATGATCGTAGGATGCTTGCTTTCACGTGTCTACCTTGCTCCCACAGTCTGACTCGAATCACAGGACGAAAGCTCTGATCCACACCAAGTTCCACCAATGGAGGATAGTTAGAGAGAGAGAGAGGCTAGGGTTCCTAGAACTGTATTTTGATCAGCACATGATCTCTACACAGTAGTGTATTATTATGTCTCTCATAATATGTGTATGAGGCTGTCTCATTATATAGACAGACTTATACCTAGTTTGCACATAACTCCCTAGGGTTTGTGCCTTTGCTATTAACCCCACAGGTTTAAGCATAGTTGCAACTAACCCCATAAGATTAAGATAATTGCATTGGACACCCCACATGGGCGCACCAAATGCTAACATCTCGCACTCGCACAGTGGGGTTGCACAATTACAGTTCATCTAGTCTCTCCCAATCTCCAACTATTATTATCTGCCAAAGTGTTTATGTGGCCTTGGTGTGTGACTGTGAGAGAACCTGCAATTCGGGAGTTCCATACTCTAAACTCATACGAGACGAGCTAGCAGCAGGCGCACTCAACCTTAAGAAATAATGTAATACACACACACACACACACACATATATATATATATATATATATATATATATCTCGTATCCCCCAGATTCGATCAATTGTCATCGCATAGACCATGAGCACTTACCTTGTCCCGAAGGTCGTGCTCCAATGAGTCTACATCTCGTTTATTATATTCATATCCTGCATGATTCCATAAGATCTTGTAGGTGGGCCCAATGAAAATAACAAAGAGTGATTCAATGAGAATCTTCTTTTCCATCCATTGTGCCGCTTAGATTCGGATTGGCTGCTTTCCTAGCAATGTCCTGGAAGGCCGAATCATTCATAGCCATAAGGTGTCACGCTAAAGTAGCACCACCGAACCGTTTCTCCACGACACGGATAAAATTACTAAGGGTATACAGTGTCAATCATTCTTATATGATCGACGAGGCTCACACGGCGAGGAATCTCAGGGGCTAGTTCTACTTGCCACCTCATGTCACTCATCAGCACGCGTTATCTCGGTAAGATATGCGCCGTAGTGTTTGGACTCTAATCAGAGCACATGTCCTATCCCATAAAGACCACTATGCAAATGTAAGTCCAATAGCCCTTATGACTATTAACCCGAGTACTGAATGTCACACATATGCGAATCGAAATCAGTTCTCTCATCTGGCTTTCTCTACGCAGACTATACATGGCTTGGGGTATTAACCATGTTCGAATGGTCATAAACCAATCTCACCTTGGAGCTTATTCCAATGCGACAATTAAATCCGTCTGACAGGCGTCTTGCACTAGTGATAGATGTATAGCTCACATCATGGGGTACACTCCTCACATGATAGGCATCTCATATCATATCATAGGCTTCTAGCACTTATCGGGATTCTGTCTCATCTTCTACTCACCTGGACTATCCAAGATATCGTAAAGGCGGTTGCTCGTGTGAGGGAGACAACCTAGTGTCTGCGCAACATGTTCTATGCTAGTATAGGATATGTAAACGCATCATACACGTATCGAAACAACATGCAGCGTAATTAAACAAATCCAATTAAAATCCAATTATCAATGTCTCATATGCTTATATTGCCAGTGATCAACTACCGAGTCCCAATTCCCTAAAGTAATCCACAAAGACGATTCTTATGTGGTTTAGGAATGGGAGGTGCCTACACTTTGGCCCGTAGTCGATCTACTCCAAGATTAATCTCCAGGTAGTCATTTCACCTTTTGTGAAACAATACCCTTTTCTATATGTTTGGCCTTATCAAAGTATTGTATCCATACGCTAGCACTATAGGTTGGTTGATAGCTCATAAGCTTATCAGAAACCTTCTTATCCAAACATGTTTATGCCCAGTGGCAGAACAGGCAATCGTGCTTCGCTTCCATGATCGATGGAGCAGTCTAATACGATTGTGCAACACTTATGATGCAGTTCCATGCGATGTGTATGTCATCTAGCATGGATTTCGGATCCACGTGTATCTAAGTCCCCACCCTAGTCAGCATGCACAATTGTCTAGTCGAATCATCATCTCCGATAGTCATAGCACGTGATCCTTCGTATAGAGTATCTTTTTGGTTGCAATATAGTGTCTTAAACTGGATTTCCTGAAATCCAATCCTCCGATTACATGAGGTTTGTGGGGTCTCAGTATATACCATGGTATATAGCAGACTCACACTGCATCGGGTACTTTGTTCATTTGGCCAATCTTGTATGGTGTCTTGTAGGGCACATATTCAGACTCGTAAAATCTTGCGAGCTATAGGAGTATCACATGGCATTGGGTACATAACATGGAATCGTTCAAAGTATCTTCTTTTTGTCCGCCTTATGCGTCAATATAAGAAGTCCTTTGTAACGAATGAGAATGCATCTCGCCCCACCAATATCCTTACTCACAAATCGAGAGGATAACCACCCAATAGTGGATGTGAAATAGTCCTTAAACTTCCCTGTCCAATAGTGTGTCATCGATAATAAGTGACGTGATCATCCACTCTCTACTACTGAGAGTGATATGCAGCGGTTTTTCATCCATTGATAAAATACTGCTGACTTAGAGGACTAGTTAAGACCATACATTGACTTAATTAGCTTGCACCTATTTGTGCATTTGATCATACATCTCGAAACTCTGTGGTCAAGTCATACAGATCACCTCTCTGATTTCTCTATTGAGAAATTTGTTGATGAATTAAAATTGCATATTTTAGTATGTTAACGAACTCTTCATAACTTGCTAATATGTGTAATTTATCTATTTTATCTCTCTTTCTAGACTTATGCTTGTTTTCGTAGTTTTGTTTGCATTCTCTTATTTTGTAGGTGAAATTTGTGATTTGGAACGCGAGAGACTAGCCTAGGAGGGCCAAACGATGAATTAAAGGGCTTGGAGGAATTAATTTGAAGAATATTTGAAGTTTCTATGGCTAAAGTGCAAGCAAAATGAAGTTTCAAGGGCTTAAATGAAGAGAAAAGGGAAGACATAAGCCAAAAAGTAAAGTTCAAGAAGCCAAGATGCCACATTACAAGGCCAAAGTTGCATCCAAGGGGTTGTTTGAGAAGAAACTAACGGAATGGGGTGCTATGTGGCATTTTCTAAAGTTAAAAAGGGTTGATATGCATGAGTTTTAACGGATTGGGGGTGGAATTGCTATTTTCCAGAACCTTTTAAGAAGGGCTGGGGGCATTTTAAAGCCCCCAGCAAACTATAGGGGGCTGACGACCAGACCCGTCGGGAAGGACGCTCTGTTTTTGGGTCGCTGTTCGTCCTCTCTCTCTCTGATTTCGCCCGAAACATGGGTTGTTCTTAATCAAGAACGAGAAAGAGGAAGAGAGGGAGAGAGGAGCTGCGGTTTTGATCCGATTTGAGGCACTTTTGTGCTATGTTCTTGAGCACTGTATGAGCTCTGCTTCTACTCTGTTTGCTTGCTGCTACTGTTCTGTTCTTCGTTGGTAACTGCAGCAGCAGCAGCTGTAGAGACAGTAGCAGCAGCAACAGCTTGATTTGTTGGGTGACTTGGTAGTCTAGTATTGTAGTTGGAAGTGATTATTGCTAGTTTTGTGTATTTGAATCAAGTGGTAGTTGATGTATTGAGGTTGAATTGGTGAAAACAAGAGTTGGATTCAAGTATGATGAATGAAATGATATTTCTCTTTAGCTCTCTTGAATCTATCATGTCTAGCTAATTCAATTGCTTGGGTGATTTGGGACTATCTAGTGCCCTAATCTCTCTATTGATTCAAGTTGAACTTCAAGGATGAATGGGTTGAATTGGGTTCACTTGAATGCTTAGTGCAATGTTTGGATTTTTCTTGTTGAAGTATTTGATGCATTGAATAGGTAGATGTGCGAATACTTTTGACGTGTTTGATTTGAAGTTGCATTTGAGTGAGAGGAACTCGTCAATCCTAACTTTGAGAAATCGAGTTCTAGTTAGGTGATTTGAGTGAGAATTTACAAATCTCATTTGTTGCTTGATCTTTCATGTGGAAACATCTATGTGTGTTTACATATGGTTGATGCTTGAAACACTTGAAATTTGGAGAATCTCATTTGAATAGCCTCATTAGTGCTTGATTAGCGTGTTGGATTTACACACTTCTCTTGTCGCGAGTTGGATTGTATGAGCAATCACTTCTTGAGATACTTGTCTTGTGGATTGACACATGCGAATTGAGAATCGGGCTTGAATGTAATAGGAGGATTGGTCACTAGAGAAACCGATGATCCCTAGCCCCTCTCTACTTGTCATTTCACTTAGTTTCTTGAATCGTAGCTCTAGTAGTCGTTTACTTTGTTCTTAAACTCAAACCTCAAACTTGCTCCATCAATTGATTTTGGTGGATTTGATAGCTTGGCAAGCTTTAAAGCCATTGAGAGTTTGTGTTCCTTGCTTTAGTTTGTCGTTTTCTAGTTTTGCAAGTCATTATCTAAAACCTCCTCTCCTTGTGGATTCGACCCCGTTCTTACTCGGGTACTACTTAGAACGATATTCCTATACTTGGGAATTATCGCGAACAAGTTTTTGGCGCCGTTGCCGGGGAGAGGCTAGGATTTAGATTTGATTTGCTTTCTTAGTTAGTTTGTTAGTAGTTTGTTCTTGACATTTTCTCTAGTTGCTTGTGGTTAGTTAAGCTTGTGAGATTCAAGAGGGCTTGTGAAATTCATCAAGTACCTTTAATCCACTTGCTTGAAGAAAAAAAAATGTCTCATCAATGTGTTAATTTTGGTGAGAGGCGGCATAACATTCCTTCATATCCTTACTATCATGCATTCACTAGACATGAAAATCATTCTAAGGAATCAATGCGTTCCAAACGTGAACGTGCTATTAAAAATGGTGATTATTTTCCTAAGAATGATTATTCTTGGCATGATAGTAGGACACTAGATTACACATCTCATGCTTCTTGTGCACAATCACCTCCCTCAAATGCTTACATGTTTTTGAACTCTCATGATTCTTACACTTATCAATATAATGATATGATGTGTGAATCAAGAGAAGTTAATCATTTTGATAGGGAATCACTTGTGAATGAGGAACTAGAGAGGCCTATAACTAGTTCTCTTGAGGAAACAATGCAAAAATATTTTCAAGGCACAAAAGAACTAGTAGAAGCATTTTCTCACTTGGCCGATAAAGTGGAATCGTTATATTCAAAATCTCAAGATGATGAGTCTCTTGCATATAGTACTCACTTTCCACAAGACTCGCCATCATATGTGTCTCAAGTTCCTATTCACACACATCACGAGCTTGCTCAAGATCAAATTTTGGATGATGTGTTTGATGATGGAGTTGTTGCCATTAGGATAGGTGATTGTATTCATTTCTCATTTGCACAATCTAAAGAAGCATGTGATAGTGATATCGGTAGTGAGATTGATATTTTTGATGATGACTCTTCAACCCATGACATGAGTGAAGTCATTTTGGATGACTCGCATAGTGACACTTGTGAGGAGGAGTCGCAAAATGAAAATCACTCATGTGATGAGTTAGATGTCAAATTTGATGCTACCACTAGTGAAGGGAATGTAGACTTGTCTTGTGCTCTAGAAGAGCCTAGTACTTACCGGAGTTCTTATGATCTTGATTGTGAAGAAATTGAAATTTTATTGGGAGGTACTCCGGTTAGTATTGATATGTCTAATGAAGATCCGGGGAGCTATGCTCGTATTTGTGAAGAAATTGAATCTTTCTTAAATGCTCCCTCGGATTCTATCATTATGGAAGATGTGCCTAAGGGTTTGGATGAGGCTTCAAGTTCTCAAATTATTTTAACTCCCACTTGTGAAGCCCCATCCCCAAATCCATATGACCTATTTAAAAGTGATGAGATTGAGGATTCACAAGTTGCCGCCATCTCTCAAGTTTTGATTTCAAGTAAAAATTTGGCAACTTGTGAAGACCCATTCTATGATTCAATTCATTTGAGGATTTCAAACCCTTTTCTTAAGATGATGCATGACATAAGCACTTGCTCTAGATTAATTGTTAGATTTTGCTTGCATCTCTTATTCATCATTTGTGTCTTGCCCCTACTTCTCCTTTCTATTCTAATTGATGAATCAAACTTTTTAAGGGAGAAGTACTTTTCTAAGAATGAAGTAGGGGCATGGCATGGAAAGAAATTTCCAAGATTGGGGGTGGGATAGCATTAATTCTTTGTTCCACCTCCCTAGTTGTAAATAAATAAATTAGTTTATCTCTATTTCTTGCATTTTGTTTTCTTTCTATTACCATTTTGTAGGTTGCTCTTGGAGGAGGACTTGTGTTTGGTGGCCAAGAAAGCTACAATGAGGTCTATCTATCCCTTAACTCTTATATGAACTTGTATGCTCTCCCATTGTTCTCACACATTGAGGACAATGTGACGTTTTAGTTGGGGGGTGGGAAGTAGATATATTGCTTGGCTTAAATGGTTACTAGCATGCTTTTTCTTCAATAGTAATTTACATGAAAAATACAAAAAAATGAAAAAAAAAATGAAAAAAATCATAAAAAGTAAAAATTTGAAAATTTTGAAAAAAAAATGTGTGTGAACCTTTCATGAGAAGCATCACTCTTTTCCCGTGTCAAACCTTAGATTTTTTCCTCTTTCTTTGGTAGTTTTATTTATTTTCACCTTTCATCTTGAGTCTAGATTTTATTTTCTTATTTGATAGCTTTATTGAGTCTTAGAGAGTTGTAATTGAGTCACTTATTTTGAAAAAAGAAGAAAAAAAATTGAAAAAATGAAAAATGAAAAAAAAAATGAGAAAAGTGAAAAGGGGGAATTTTAGGAAGCTAGATGTTTTCAAATAATGAAATTTCTTAGTCCATGTTCTTTTTATTTTATTTTAGAAAGGAATTCTTTGCTTATACTCAATACATCTACACCAATATCCCACATTCCGCGACATCATGCGTTCTCACAAAGCGACACACTAAATTTACGTTTCATGTTTAAGTCCTTCAAGCTAAGTTGAACACATAAACTTTGACGTCTTTTACTTTTGATAAAGGGTGCATTTTCTAAAGCTATTTGAACTTCACAAAAAGATTTTTCTCTATTCGTTTTTGCGGTGGAAACTTGTAGCCCATTGGAGTGGTGGTTACCAATGACACCCCATGCGATGTCTAAGAAATAGAGGGGTGTCCGGGGATAATGTTACGTCACCACCTAGATAGCTCCATTGGTTTAGCTTAAAAAGCCCACTCGCATGTATATTCCTCTTTTTGTTGTGGGTCTTGGAGAGCCTTGGATTTGAGGTTAAAAAAAAAAAAAAAAAAAAAAGAGAGAGAGAGAGAGAAGAAAGAAAAAGAAAAAAAAAAATTATGATAAATCGCACCATCTACCAAAAATCCACAAAAGGATCATACAAGCCCACAACCACACCTCCCCTTCTTAAAAAAAATTTTTGTTCAAAGCTTTGGAAGTCCATCCTACATGGGTGCTTTTGAATAAGTATGAGAATGTCTAGTTTCATGAGATCCTTCTTTTTGAAGGCATAATTTCTCGCAAATTCGACTTAATTTAACAAGTTTTGTGGTTCGCATGAGTCACCTTCTACCAAACACCGCCCACATTTGTATGAGTATATGCTTAGACGTCCATAGGCTTCTTTCCCTATCTTCTTGGACTTTGAGAATTTATTTGAGGAGACATTTGTGCATTCTTCTTTTTCCCCCACAAAAAAAAAAAAAAAAAAAAATTGAAACTAGCTAGTAATTCTTAGGATTCTATTTCTTTGGGTTCTCACTTAGGATAGATAATGTGTGTGTGTGTTTGTAAATATTTGAGTCTAGCTTAGAATTGAGTCAAGCCTTGTCTAGTTGAGTGTGTGTCTCTCATGATTGGTTTTTCACTAAATTTCTACTCATATCGCTCTCTTTGCTCGAGGACGAGCAAAAGGCTAGTTGGGGTGTGTGTTGATGAATTAAAATTGCATATTTTAGTATGTTAACGAACTCTTCATAACTTGCTAATATGTGTAATTTATCTATTTTATCTCTCTTTCTAGACTTATGCTTGTTTTCGTAGTTTTGTTTGCATTCTCTTATTTTGTAGGTGAAATTTGTGATTTGGAACGCGAGAGACTAGCCTAGGAGGGCCAAACGATGAATTAAAGGGCTTGGAGGAATTAATTTGAAGAATATTTGAAGTTTCTATGGCTAAAGTGCAAGCAAAATGAAGTTTCAAGGGCTTAAATGAAGAGAAAAGGGAAGACATAAGCCAAAAAGTAAAGTTCAAGAAGCCAAGATGCCACATTACAAGGCCAAAGTTGCATCCAAGGGGTTGTTTGAGAAGAAACTAACGGAATGGGATGCTATGTGGCATTTTCTAAAGTTAAAAAGGGTTGATATGCATGAGTTTTAACGGATTGGGGGTGGAATTGCTATTTTCCAGAACCTTTTAAGAAGGGCTGGGGGCATTTTAAAGCCCCCAGCAAACTATAGGGGGCTGACGACCAGACCCGTCGGGAAGGACGCTCTGTTTTTGGGTCGCTGTTCGTCCTCTCTCTCTCTCTGATTTCGCCCGAAACATGGGTTGTTCTTAATCAAGAACGAGAAAGAGGAAGAGAGGGAGAGAGGAGCTGCGGTTTTGATCCGATTTTAGGCACTTTTGTGCTATGTTCTTGAGCACTGTATGAGCTCTGCTTCTACTCTGTTTGCTTGCTGCTACTGTTCTGTTCTTTGTTGGTAACTGCAGCAGCAGCAGCTGTAGAGACAGTAGCAGCAGCAGCAGCTTGATTTGTTGGGTGACTTGGTAGTCTAGTATTGTAGTTGGAAGTGATTATTGCTAGTTTTGTGTATTTGAATCAAGTGGTAGTTGATGTATTGAGGTTGAATTGGTGAAAACAAGAGTTGGATTCAAGTATGATGAATGAAATGATATTTCTCTTTAGCTCTCTTGAATCTATCATGTCTAGCTAATTCAATTGCTTGGGTGATTTGGGACTATCTAGTGCCCTAATCTCTCTATTGATTCAAGTTGAACTTCAAGGATGAATGGGTTGAATTGGGTTCACTTGAATGCTTAGTGCAATGTTTGGATTTTTCTTGTTGAAGTATTTGATGCATTGAATAGGTAGATGTGCGAATACTTTTTGACGTGTTTGATTTGAAGTTGCATTTGAGTGAGAGGAACTCGTCAATCCTAACTTTGAGAAATCGAGTTCTAGTTAGGTGATTTGAGTGAGAATTTACAAATCTCATTTGTTGCTTGATCTTTCATGTGGAAACATCTATGTGTGTTTACATATGGTTGATGCTTGAAACACTTGAAATTTGGAGAATCTCATTTGAATAGCCTCATTAGTGCTTGATTAGCGTGTTGGATTTACACACTTCTCTTGTCGCGAGTTGGATTGTATGAGCAATCACTTCTTGAGATACTTGTCTTGTGGATTGACACATGCGAATTGAGAATCGGGCTTGAATGTAATAGGAGGATTGGTCACTAGAGAAACCGATGATCCCTAGCCCCTCTCTACTTGTCATTTCACTTAGTTTCTTGAATCGTAGCTCTAGTAGTCGTTTACTTTGTTCTTAAACTCAAACCTCAAACTTGCTCCATCAATTGATTTTGGTGGATTTGATAGCTTGGCAAGCTTTAAAGCCATTGAGAGTTTGTGTTCCTTGCTTTAGTTTGTCGTTTTCTAGTTTTGCAAGTCATTATCTAAAACCTCCTCTCCTTGTGGATTCGACCCCGTTCTTACTCGGGTACTACTTAGAACGATATTCCTATACTTGGGAATTATCGCGAACAAAATTTAGTCGTCACGTTTATCGAGAATGGAGTCTTATTCCCATCTTCACAACTATTACTGAAATCTCTGCAAGCCGTATGCCTTACTATGCTTCCGTCTGTGTCACTCTGACTGACCTTGGAAATCCACTTATTTCCAATAGTCTGATATCCAGTCGGAAAAGTCATCCTAGTCTTAAACTTGGTTGGTCCTTTACAGACTCTAACTTTTCCTGTAAATGTTACGTTTCATTCTTCATAATTAGGGAACGATAAGGCATAGTATTCTATCCTATCGTTTATGCAAGGTGATCCCTAAGATCATCCCTTCGATCTTAAGCAGTCGATGGGGTATGCTCCTAAGAGCAATTCCTTTGCATAGGAGGATCATAATTTGCTCTCACCCCTATGGATGGGCACCTCGCTTAGAAAGTCACTCCCACTGTCCGAAGGATCCTTGAGGGACTAATTCCTCATAATGGACTAAGGAATAGGGTATTTTCTAGCGGTTCTTCCATGCTCACAGAGATCATCATCACTACGAACATTCCCTGCAACAACCCCCTTATCCGGCTCGGACAGAACCGGGAGGGCGATGCTAAAAGTAACGGCGGAAATCAAAAGCATAACATCCCAACTTATTTATTTATTACATAATATTAAACATCACAAAATGTCTCTCTAGATATTACACCAGTGTTTTCAAAACTACAACGTTATTCATGATAACAAAACTAGGTTCTACTGAAGGTGAAATCCAACTAAGTGAGTCTCGTACCCAGCTACACCTTAGTCTTCAGCTCCTAAACCTGCGGTGGGAAGGAACAAGAACCCCAGTCTCAAAATTAGTAATGAAATACTGAGTAAGCAATAATCAGACATGTACAATACTAATGAGATATATCTTGAGTAAAACTGTAAAATATTACTTGGTCAGAGGTAGAGGATAGTGGATTGATTCCTTCCTTGAATTATCCTTTCCAGTTTTCAAACAGAAAGTATTACTCCCAATCTCATTTACCAGTGACAGCAGAAGTACAGACAGCTAGTAACTGAAATATTCTTTTAGGAATCACCAAGAACCAGTGTTCAATTCATATCCAATCCTCATCTAAAAATTCCAATTTAGTTCCAACAATTCAAGTATAAAATTTCTGTTTTACCATAAAAATCCAGTTTATCTTTACAACCATAATCACAGGCCGGGTGAACAAGGTCAACTTCGACAATAATAATCACAGGCCGGGTCAGTGCCGATAATAATAATCACAGGCCGGTCCAATGCCGACAATAACAATCACAGGCCGGTCCAGTGCCGATAATAATAATCACAGGCCGGTCCAGTGCCGACAATAATAATCACAGGTCGGTTCAATCCCGACAATAACAATCACATGCCGGTCCAGTGCTGACAATACTAATCACAGGCCGGTCCAGTGCCGACAATAATAATCACAGGTCGGTTCAGTCCCGACAATAATAATCACAGGCCGGTCCAGTGCCGACAATAACAATCACAGGCCGGTCCAGTGCCGACAATAATAATCATAGGTCGGTTCAATCCCGACAATAACAATCACAGGCCGGTCCAGTGCCGACAATACTAATCACAGGCCGGTTTAGTACCGACAGTAATAATCTTTTCCGCACATTTTTATCCCCTTTACGTTATTATGCGCTAGTATTTTCATGAGGTAGTTTAAGAGGAGGTCTAAGAAGTCCGATTAGAAATCATATAATTTCTCTATACAACACTTATTTATCTCTCAGCTAAGA
The DNA here is from genome assembly GCA_023055425.1 of Linanthus parryae. Taxonomy (NCBI): domain Eukaryota; kingdom Viridiplantae; phylum Streptophyta; class Magnoliopsida; order Ericales; family Polemoniaceae; genus Linanthus; species Linanthus parryae. The sequence goes on from JALGPY010000002.1 coordinate 79,267,370, forward strand.
TTATTATCTTCCCAAGAGTTCATAACTTAGGTCCGTTATATTTTCCTAATGCTAAGTTATTCACTTACATTTTCATTGTTATCAAACCCATAACCCCTTTAAAATAAAGTAATTACAATTTGCCATTTATTAGAAATTTATAAAAGACTACCAAATGTGAGGAACGTTAAACTCAATAATACCAACTAAATAGCCAACTTATGCAAAGCACATATTTTCAGCAAACCGGAAATAATTAATTACGAGATGTACTTCTAACTTGTCATTTTTGATAGACAAGAATATATTTAAGTTTTCCAGTTATAAAATAACCGCGTGTTGGAGAATTTGTAGAATGACTGGGAAATAAATCACTTATTAACAAATAGGAGAAATATTAACTTAAATTCTAAAATGCTAATGAGGTAGCCAACTTATTCCAAAAAATTATTTATTCAAAACAACTATGAAATATTTTTAGCTTATAAATGTTTCAAGAATGCAAGCAATATTTTGCCCACAAATATTAAATTGTAATTTAATTAAAAAGTAGAAATTGTAGAAATTGATTTAAACTCAAAAGTCTCATTTTTACTTTATTTCTAAATGCTCATATTGTTGAATTAGCAAGAGAACCCCTGAAGTTATGCAAAAGAAGCTAAATACCCTTAACTAACTTAAAACAGTTTCATATGATGTACTTTTGACCCTTATTTTTTAGAAACTACAAGAAACAACCCCTAACAAGAACAAAATAATTCTATTCGATCAAAACCCAAATCAGAGCCTATAAACATGAATCTAAGTACTGAAAACATTCTAGGGGAAGGTTTAGAGCGTACCTGGCTGAAGAAGTGCAAGAAACAGTCGGGTATCGCGACGGTCGAGGCCGGCAAATTTGCTGTCGGAATTAATGGCCGATGGGGCTTACCCGACCACTTCTGGGCGCGACTAAGGCCTTCTGTAAGCTGTTCGAGCGTCCTGGAGTCGATCTAAGTTGAGAAATCGGCCTAGGTGGCGTTGGGTCGGTTTGTCCGAAGCTCTAGCCGGAAAGTATGGTGGTTTGGCGTTGGAGGCGGCGTCCTCTGCGACTCCGGCTACTGATGCTCTGACTTTGAATATTTCTGAGTTTGAAATCACAGGGGAAGGAGAGAAATTGATACAGAGAGAAGGGAGGTGAAGGGTGGAACCCCGTGGTTTTCCTCGGTTGTGACCTCCGACGACGGCAATGGCGGCCTTTGGCCGCTGTCCTAAGCTGCTGCTGCTGCTTTGTTTGAAACAGAGAAGAAGGAGAGATGAGGGAGAGAGAGTGAGGGAGAGCAAGCAGGGGGTGATGGTGGTGGGTGGTTCTTTGCCGAGAGTGGCTATGGTGGTGATGACCATGGTGGTGGTGATGGTGGTGGAGTTGTGGGGTGGCTGCTGCCGGGGGGAAAGGCAGCAAGGGTTGGGGCTTATATAGAGAGTTGAGGGCGGCAGAGAGGCTTGGAGGCGGTGATGGTTGGGGCGGCGTCCCGAACTTTGTTGTGAAGACAAAGGCAGAGGGGGGGGGGGGAGAGATGACAGGTGGAGGAAGTATAATAATAATAATAATAATAATAATAATAATAATAACAATAATAATAATAATAATAATAATAATAATAACAACAACAACAACAACAATAATAGTGGATAGGGTATGGTGTGGCGAGTGTACCGTCTAACGTGGTGGTCACGTACGCGATAAAACTAATATACACACGAAAAATTATCGTTTCACATTCTAAAATTCGCGAAAATCTACGATAAATTTCCCAAATAGTTTAAAATTCATATTTCACCTCCAAAATTACCAATTTACCCCTGACCAAATTACGGGGTATTACGTTCCCTCAAATATGGGCATCTCCTAAGAGAAAACATATATCTTGTGAATCCATTTGCGTTACACTACTAACTGGCTGTTGCGTTTCGAATACGCAACCCCCTAGAGTACTCCGAATAGTATGGGAAGATATGTTACTCCATGAAGATACATTTCTTCCATCTAGGGTCTAAATTCCTTCTTTTCAGGTGACGAAATATCCTGGGGCGATATCCTAGGTTCATCTTCTTGCGTGGTGACCATCATGTCTTCCCCTTCGATGTCAAATCATCGACGGGGTACGCTACAAAGAGCGTTCCTACGCATAGAGGGTTCGTCTTCAGCATTATCGTCATATACGGGCTGCTCACTAGGTAAGGCACTCCCACTGTTCTCAAGATCCATATGAATAAATTCCTCTTGAGTAGTGGTGAATTGAGTGTCATCTACTGGTTCCTCTTCTTCGTAGAGAATACCATATCCACGTGCTTCTCCCTGACTAGAAAATTTTAGTTAGCTCATAAGATGCCGATCCCTATGGCCTAAGGTGACCTCATATAGGTTGCCTTTTGATCCACATCTCGTAGGGCGTAGTGGCTACAGACATGGTGGGTATTTGGTTGAGTAGATCGACAGCCGTTTAACAAAGCGTCTCCTCAAGATAGGGAACATGTACTTTGAACGTCCTATCATACATCGAACCACCTTCAGGTAGTATCCTACTCCTCCTATCCGCTACAGCATCCTGCTGCGGAGTGCGGGGAATGCACAGCTGCCTTCCTACTCCTTTCCATCACATAACACTTGCTAAGATAGATCCTCGCAGTGTCATTCTGGCTAAGGAGATATCCTTTCGTCCAGACGGTTTTCTACCTTTTGTAGATACATGTCTGAAGTACTCTAGTGCCTCAGGCTTATGTGGCTCTAGCACACATGTTGGGGACGCGTACAATAATCTACGAATGTGATGGAACAGTAAGCACCATGTCTTTAGCTCTAACATTTTAATGGAACACAACAACAGAATGAATAGTATGTAAAGACTCAATAATCCTTACTACTTTACTAGATAGTTTGTGTTTCGCCTTCTATGTAAGGCGAGAAGCACACACAGGTAAGGGTACCTTAGGCATATTCCAAGAAGGCCTACCTTAGCTAGCTTGAACATCCTTTCCTGACATAGTGTTTCTCAATCTAGCGCGCCACATATCAGAATCTTAAGGCACAACCCTAGAGCTGATATCCAAAGATCCTGAGGCGTTACTCATGCTAGAAATCAAGAGTGCATACCCATACACAACATGACCAATCCCAAAGTAAAACTGTGACCAAAACAACTTTTTGGTGGCTACTCCCTCAAAGATAATCTTATGGATCCTTTAGATGAGAAGTTAATGCCAGGTCTGGCCTTCTAGTCTTAGGAAAACATCCTTTTCCTCCTTTGCATTTGCCAGTCTTGGGCTATTGGTCATGTACCAATATTGCGCCCTCATTCCCTTATCCTTGCCCCCAGCTGTTCCTCACGGTCCTAATACCGGGATAGGGACTAATTCTGCCGATCATACTTCATTCACAGTCTTGTAGCAATCGTATATTGCTTAGACTTCAGAAGTATGCTGGACTAGTATTCTTAGCAATCACTTGGTTGCTTAGATCCTAGGACGGAGTGATGTTTGGTCTTATCCAATCATCTTGACACTCTCAAAGTGTGTCATATGTCATTCTCATGAAACGTGGCAGAGATAGCATCAAATTGCTAATCGGATAACTTAAACCTTTCATCATAAATGGCATGAATCTCGGATGCTATAGTCGAGTGCTAATCTCATATGTTATAGTCGAGTGCACATTTTTATGAAATGAGTCTCTACTCATAGTTTAAGGCGGTATTTATGAGTCACTTCTCACAATTTTAATGTAGGCAAATGGCTAAGGTGGATCCAAGATTCTTCTTTGGTCCATTCCTACAATCTTTGGATTTCAAAGTGGACTAGAACTTGCTAATGAGGTCATTTTCCCACCTTGTCATAGCACACTCTATGACATTATCTTGACTGCCTCCCGCTATTGGTTAGTCCAAAGATAATGTTCATGTGCTGCTGTGACAACTATTCATCACAGGTTCGACCATACTTGTAGGTGGTTTGACAAACTATGTCCAACAATTTGGTTAGATAGTACGATGACTTGTCATATCGTTTATTGTCACTATTTTAGCCTTTACAGTTTTGATTTAGACACGATTGATCTTGAGACATTGCATAGGAAATTAATACTAGCATTTACTTAGCTCCGAAATAACATGATACATGATTAAAATTTTATAGTTCCTCATAAGAACTCCACCAAAACCTAGTAGCAATTCTAGGAATCAAATATCGTCACTTATGATTCCCTATGAGTTTCAATCATGTATAATGTGAGCTCTTTTGTTTTAGTTATTTAGCATGCGAGGTTATACAGTTATATCCAATCACACGCAGTTATAACATAAAACAAGCACAAGCATAAATAAATATGCAATGGATGTGGACCCTAAGGTGCACTCCCACTTTTGAGAGCACGTCTTGAGCAAGTCTTGAACTTCCCGCCTCATGGATCTCGCCTATCTCGAGTACTTCTCTTGAAGCTCCTTGGTTCGTCTATTTGCTCCATGCACCTTGCGCCATACCTTTTGGTTTGGCCACCTCTCTTGAAGCTTCTATTCTTCAATCTTCACTAACTATCTTATTACTAATAAGAAGTAACCCCATAGAGGCGATTGGATGAGAAGAGAAGACACTAGAGTATATAGAGAGGCACGACACGCAGGCCGTATTTTGATTACATATTCAAAACAAAACCGAAACGAAATATAAAACCATTTAAGCCACATTCATGCATCAAACACATCCATTCAACCCACAACAGCATGTATAATGATAAAAGAAACATACGGAAATTTTCCGGAAATTTCCAGAATTAAATACTAATTACTGGAAATTAATAAGCAATATTCTAATCAACTAAAAAGATAGAAAATTGCTCTAAACCTCCTATGGTCTCTCCACCTATGGTAGACAGTAGGGAAAAATGACCTAAGTCTCCAGAAAAAATTTGGGCTCAAAATAATGTGTTTAAGGTCGTCTAATTGCCTCGGGAAGTGTGCTAAACACTAATTAATTAATCTGTAAATTAATAAAAAAAATCTGTTTTTCGAAAAATTATGAAAAATCCCAGAAAATAGGAAATTTAATTCTGATTCTGTAAAAAAAAATTGGCAAAATTTGACGGCGGGAGGAGGCCGCACGAGCCCTCACGCGCCGCCGCGCGTGTGCGTGTCTGCCTCCTTCACGCGCTGGCGTCGGGCCTTGTGCCATGCTAGCAGCCATGTGGCAAGCCACGTCAGCATGTGCTGACGCCACCTGCCACATCAGCAAACACGCGGCTGCCACGTCATCTGCCATGTCAGCCCTAATACTGACACGTCAGCTGGCACGCCAGCCCTAGCCACGTCAGCAGTACGCCGCAGCCCTTTGGCGCGTGCGGCGCGTGGCCGCGACGTCAGTGATGCGTGAAGCCCACGCGCCGCCTTCCCGTCCTCCGTTTCCGATTAAACTTATATCATTGGACTCGTCTCTTCACCCTGGTTCCGATTATGTGTTCAAAACTCAATTTTAACACCTTTTGAAAAAAATACTTTTACAGCTCAGATCTAACAGTCCAGATTATACTGTTACGAATCTTAGAATAATCATAACTGATTCTCTGTTCGTTCAAAAATTACAAAATTTATATTTCTGGAATCCTCGTGAAAGATCCTATCTAATCATATAGGTTTCACCTAAAGATTATGAACTTTCATAAACTCGATTTTTTAAGCAGATTCGGGTTCGCATAACGAGGAACGAAAAACAAGCCTAAGGCTTTGATACCAATGAAGGAATAACATGATCTATCATATACAGATCTACAACATTAATTATAGCGGAAGATTCATGCGTTTACCTTGTCTTCCTTAGCTCCTAAGCACAGCGGATGATCGTAGGATGCTTGCTTTCACGTGCCCACCTTGCTCCCACAATCTGACTCGAATCACTAGGAGGAAAGCTCTGATCCACACCAAGTTCCACCAATGGAGGGTACTTAGAGAGAGAGGCTAGGCTTCCTAGAACTGTATTTTGATCAGCACATGATCTCTACACAGTAGTGTATTATTATGTCTCTCATAATATGTGTAGGAGGCTGTCTCCTTATATAGACAGACTTATACCTAGTTTGCGCATAACACCCTAGGGTTTGTGCCTTTGCTATTAACCCCACAGATTTAAACATTTTTGCAACTAACCCCATAAGATTAAGATAATTGCATTGGGCACCCCACATGGGCGCACTAAATGCTAACAAAAAAGAAAAACATTCTTCTTAATCCCGACTTTTTCGTTCTTGTGCGGTATTTTCCTGCTTATGTGTGGTGCTCTTATGCAAATTTGCGACGTGATTCTTCATATATGCAGTGTTAGTCATAACTTGGTCTTTCAATTCTGCTATGATTTAATTGTGGTGGCCTAAAAGCGGTATCGACAAAGCGCATTACTTCCTTAACCCCCCTATTTCCTCCATATGTTAGAGGTTGATTGACTTTTCATCGTCAATGATCGTGAAGATGGAATGTTCCACTATTTTGAAGTTGCTTGAATCGAGTGACGAAGATACATAATCACCGATATTAGTGTTTATTAGTTTATCTATATAATCTTGTTCAGTTAAATATTTATTTATTGGGTTTGTATCTTGTAATGTGTTCTTCAATGGTTGTAACAGTACTAGTGCCGTTGCACAAGGTTTATCATACTTTGACTTTTGAGGGTCATTTCGACTTGATAATTTTTTAGCAAAACGATGCGAGAATTCGGTAATCTTTTGTGGTGTTGTAGTGTAAAATTTAGTCCACAAGACCAATGGAAAATTAACAAATAATTGTGTTATTTTGTTAACCAAATCACCATGTCATTTTTAATATCATATGACAAATCTGGTGGAACAGAGATAGTACTTGTTATGATGATAAGTGACACAGATTGAATCTAAAGTTGGCCCAAATCCAACATGGCTCTGATAATTGACTTCAGAACCCATGCAGGACATTCAGCTGCTCAATGAACCCACAGTACCAAACCCGATGATTACTTTTGAGTTAACAAACATTTTCACTCCGTTAAGTTTGATACAAAGACATTTTTACCCCTTTCAGATTGGGAAATGATACTTTCACCCTTTTTGTCTGCCAAATTTATTACTTACACTCTCTAATTGTGACATAGTTAGTCTAGGATAACTGTCCGTCATTATAGTAGCTTCGGGGACAACTTTGCTCTCTTTAAAGTTCGATATGACACAGTCCGGAGATGCATGTTTCTAGAAATTTAAAACACAAAAGTCGTGAATGTGGCATTTCTCAAATAAGTTGTAAAAGTGTATTACCAAAGGGATTTGGTACAAGTGCTGAGTAACTTCGTTACGCGTATGCAAGTTTCGGGTTCGAAACCTAATGTATAGAGAAAAGTCTCATTAGGAGACTCACCTGCCTAACTCAGCCATGTGACCAGCGTCGAACTGGATTAGGAGGCGAAGCCCACGAACCTGTTGGGTAACCAAAAAAATTTGTCTTGGCACCAAATCTAAAGAGGGTGAAAGTGTCTTCTACCCATCTTTAAGTGGTCATACTCATCACAATTTCACACACACAGACCTTTGTAAAGGTCGAATTATAAATTTACAATGTAATACTCTTGGTATGTTTCTTCTCTTTCTTCTAATTTTGATTTTTTTATTCGTATTATGTCACTTTAACTCGGTGATTTGGATAGTAAAACGATACAATTTTTTGACATTTTCTTATGCTGTTGTAGAGCGATGTTTACACTACAATATCATGAAAAATTATCGAAAAATTGCATCATATTGCCAATTAAATCATCGGATCAAAGCGACCGGATAAATAGTGATAAAAGCAAAATTGGAAGGAAGAGAAGAAGTAATATTTAATTGGTCTTTTCACTGTAGAATGAGATGATAGTAGTATATGAAACTAGATAAAGGTGACAAGTGTCATCTGTCTGAACCTTATACCCATATTTCCAAGCCAAACCTCAATAATAATCTCATCCAAAAAATAATAATATTCCACCACTCTTCTCTTCACTCTCTTCTTTACCCACTGCTCTCTCCCTCCAATCTCTCTCTCTGTTCTCTGAATTGAATACCATGGCGGTGGCAGAGCTTTCTTCTGCATACACCAAAACCACCCTCCACTCTTCCCAGCTCTCTTCTCTCTCACACACCCATCTCTCCCACCGCCGGCGTCTCTCTCTCCGGCCACTCCCCCAGACCCAGAACGCAAGAGTGGTTTGCTCTGTTGCATCCAAGTGAGTGTATTTTTCTTATCCAATTCTCAAAAATTTAACTACCCAGTTAGTTAATTTCGTTGATTGTGATGACCCAAGTGTTGTTTTCTCTTGTTTTGTTTGTTGTTAGTCAAGTCCAAGCACCGGCAGCTTTGGAGATTGAAGACGATGCCAAGAAGAAGCCGGAATGCTATGGTGTCTTCTGCCTCACTTATGACCTCAAAGCTGTAACTTCCTCAATCCCTTTCTTACGTTGTCATAGTTGTCTTGATTCATGTACATATATAGTGTTATGTCCTTTTTTGTGTTGTTGTAAGATGGGTCCAATTGAATTGCATTGAAGTTGTTTGTTGATTTGTCTAGCTGACATTTTGCATGCACAAAGCACTATCATGGCCAACTAGCTTGGTCATCTTCTCCTCCTCCGAGAAATAAGGAATTCTTGGCTGAAAAGTGATCTTATTATAATGCTAATCCTTGTTGGAATCCACAAGATCAATGCTACAACAATTATATCTAAAATTGTTTTTTACGCGTGGACTTGACTCTGTATAGGATGTTATGGTTCAGGCTCATGCCTTTGTGAAATTTCAGAAGATTTTACGGTTCGTTATTTAGAACTTAACTTTCACATAGCACTTCTCCTGATTACATGATTGGTAAACCTGAACTAACTTCGACCATATCTGCATTTCTACTTGCTTTTATTTTGTTACTTTTTTCCTGTTTTTTCGTTTTCTTAACTTTTGTTGTTTTTCATTGATCATTAATTTATGGTCCGAGGAATTCATATTACTCACAGTTTCATGTTCCATTAAAAAACAAATTCTGCACCCAAGAGTGAAGTATCAGCTTACTTCTAGGTTATGTAAGCTATCTTGTCCTGTCCACACCAAATCATCAGTAGCCTCTTTTTTTTTGAGAAATCATTTGTAGCTAGCCTTCAATTTATCAAATAAAAGAGCAAACAGACGTTTCCGTCCTTTGGCATGTTCTTTAGCTATGACTTTCATGTACCCAGAACGGGATTCTACCATCCTCCTGTTGAGCTTGCAGTTTGAGTATGAATCTAGCTTTGCCGAATGATTTTCAGACGTCGTCAAACCAACTCTATGTTGATATTGCTTTCAAGGCCACGGAAGGATGGAAAAGTGACTAGACACTACCGAGTGTGTGTGATTTTGTGTGTGTCACATATGGTTCCTCTAGTAAATCACTAAAGTAATGCTAATTGTGTTCACAGGAGGAAGAGACGAAATCATGGAAGACCTTGATTAATATTGCAGTATCAGGTGCTGCAGGAATGATCTCTAATCATCTCTTGTTCAAGGTAACGAACTATTCACCAGAACATGACTGTTGACCAAAGCTGTGGTCGTGTAGGAAGAGTTGCCTGTACGATTTTAACTCTTCTTGCTTTTGTGGGTCAGCTTGCATCTGGCGAAGTTTTTGGACCCGATCAACCTATCGCATTAAAACTTTTGGGGTCTGAAAGGTCATTCCAAGCTCTAGAAGGTCAGCTTTCTAACTTAGTTTACTTGTGGGTATCCTGTGGTTGGATCAGAATGCTTGTTATATACTTATATCTACTGGTATAAAGATTCCATTTTATCTTCAAAGCAATGCTTGAGGTTTAGGAGATAATGTGGTCGCTTTGATATTTATATCATATGAATGTCAAAGCTTAAATGATGATATAATAATACGGAGTACAGGAGTAGAGTTGATCATGGGTGAAGGTATTCAATGTCCAGGGGTGGCACTTGCCGCCTCCCCCAAAGTTTTCAGAAACTCCACTCGGACCCCTAATTTTGAGTACTTTTACAGCAGCACCCTTTTATTAATTATAGAAATGCCGCGGATGATTCCAAACCCTTGCACTAGTGCCCCTGTTATTGACTTTACATAGAATTTTCCTCCGAATATTCATAAATCCTGGCTCCGCCACTGTAGTTAATGTTTGCGGTGGCCCAGAAAGAGCAGTAATGATTTCAGTTGACTATTCTGGCTTACGCTGAAAAGGTGGCTAGAAATTTCATGTTCCTGTTCTTAGCTCACATTCCTTTACGTTATGTTTTTTTTAGATCTGCGAACTTAATATGCAATGAAGCAGTAGTTTGCTTGATTATTGAATACACAGAAGCTGTTTTTGAAGATGACCAAAATTACCGAAAGCTTGTACAATCCTTCTAAATATTCGCATTAATGATTTTCGAAGACGCAATGTAACTTTTCATTCACAACATTGAGATCTTGTAAAAGTTCTGTTATATTTATGCTTACATAGGAGTTGCCATGGAACTGGAAGACTCGCTGTTTCCTTTGCTGAGGGAGGTCAGCATCAGCATAGATCCCTATGAAGTGTTTCAAAATGTTGAATGGGCACTTCTCATAGGAGCAAAGCCGCGAGGACCTGGGATGGAAAGAGCTGACTTATTAGACTTAAATGGTCAAATTTTCGCTGAACAGGTATTTGTTAGTTAGATTCTTTGTGTTTCTGTTGTGGGACAGAAGGAAGAAAATATCTCCGGTGCTGATATTGTATGTAACAACTCAGGGAAAAGCTCTTAACGCTGTTGCATCGCCTAATGTCAAAGTTCTAGTGGTGGGCAACCCCTGCAACACAAAGTAATCAATTCTTCTCACAGTTGTATTTTGTTTCATCATTATGCATTTTGCCCTTATTGTACTTATTCCACTTTATGTAGTGCACTAATCTGCATGAAAAATGCACCAAAAATACCAGCAAAGAACTTCCATGCCCTGACCAGACTAGATGAAAATAGAGCAAAATGCCAGGTACGGATACAAAACAGTAAATTTGTGTTATTAACAAAATATTGAGAAACAATCGATTATTGCAGTTCATATCTATTTATTTATTTTAATTTTCTTTGCTATAGCTTGCTCTCAAGGCAGGTGTCTTCTACGATAAAGTTTCCAACATGACTATCTGGGGAAATCACTCAACTACTCAGGTCAGTGATCACATTTTGTTGATTTTCTTGTGCCTGAAAGAATTCTTAATTAGAGTTTTGTATCTTTCTTCAGGTTCCAGACTTTCTGAATGCTAAAATCAATGGCTTACCCGTTACAGAGGTTATAAAGGATTCCAAGTGGTTGGAGGTGGAATTCACGGAGAAGGTCCAGAAGGTAACATTTACCAAATTATAATAGCAGCTGCCTACCTAAACCTGGAAATATTAACTTCAAATAACTGAAGTTTCCCCATAAAATTATGGTTTACAGAGAGGAGGTGCACTTATTCAGAAGTGGGGAAGATCATCAGCTGCATCAACTGCTGTCTCAATTGTTGATGCCATCAAGTCTCTTGTGACTCCCACCCCCGAGGGTGACTGGTTTTCTTCTGGAGTAAGTGCATTTATATAAATGTGTACATATTTCGATAAATATACAGTACTATATATCAATATGAACAAACTCCTCAACTTGATTTGGAGTTCACCGTGAAGCCCGTAAAGGTGAAAACTCGAGGAAAAACATTCATAGTTGTGCGAAAATTAGTTGGTGAAATAGTCCCCTTAGACTTGCAAGTGACCTCAGTTTGATATCCTTTTCACTTATTGGCTGAAATTCTTTCAAGAGCATTGATTCCTTGCTTTTAAGCTTTGGTTTTCCGAATCATCTACCCACCCATAAAAGCCATTACTTTTGCTGAAGAGCACTGTATACCAAACATGGTACTTAAAAGCTTGACATGATCCATTTCTTTTAACAAACTATAAGATGACCAGAACACAAACATGGTACTTAAAGCTTGACATAATCCATTTCTTTTTACAAACTATAAGATGACCAGAACCAACACTTTGAAGGTGTTTAACACGACAACCCTAGACTTGAATATATATAAGCTGAACAGAGATTCCAAATTGAACAAGGCTGCAAAATCCTAATCTGGCGGTTGCAGAATTGTTTTTTCCCCACCGCATTTTATTCCTTGGTGTTGGTCACTAATAATAGGTTGTTTGTGTTTTGTTATGTGTAGGTTTATACCAATGGGAATCCGTACGGTATAGCTGAAGATCTTGTGTTCAGCATGCCATGCAGATCAAATGTAAGCTTCTATTTTGAAAAAGTTTTGATGCAACCGTTGATTCTTATGAAAGTTGTGTTACAATGTCATCTCATTTGCTTACAGGGTGATGGAGACTATGAACTTGTCAAAGACGTGACATTCAACGACTACCTTCGCGCACGGATAGCTAAGGTACTTCTGAGTCTGTTTTGCTTAGTACCGCATGAAGGTACCTGAACTCTGGGTCTCCTCTTAGGAACATTATAGCAACTTTTCAGCAACTGAGCATATGTAGTGATCACTCAGATAACCTACTTGATGAAAAACCAGACTTGAGCTGCCACTCGAATACATTATTTTGATGAATAGAGAACCATTGCTTGTGGCTTGCACAACCCTTAACATCAAAGCCAGTATTCGATTATCACCCAGCACATCAGGAGTTATGAACTAGATACAGTGGAAATCATCAAACCACGCTCACAATTAGGTTCCTCAACAACCCTCACTCTCAAGGGTATAAGTTGACGGTGTACTGTTAGTTGGTATTTTAACTATTGTACTTCCACCATTTGAGCATGTGCGTTGGCTGCGTTGGTATTTTAACTATTTTACTACCACCATTTGAGCAATTTAGCCCTTTTTTTTTTACGCAGAGTGAAGCTGAATTACTTGCTGAGAAGAGATGTGTAGCTCACCTGACAGGAGAGGTAAGAATCTCGCTACAGAACTCGCATCCTTTAAATACAGAGTGTTGTACTAATTATGACTTTTTTTCTTCTTCTTCTTCTCTGTTAGGGTATTGCTGTTTGCGATCTACCAGAAGATACTATGCTTCCTGGAGAAATGTAGAACCCCAAACAGACAACAAATCTCTGGAAAATATACACCACAGGTCATCAAGTTATCACCTGCAGCTCCAGCCGAGCAAATTCCAACCCCAAATCGAAATTGAGTTATTTTAGTTTACATCCATCTATTTATTAAAGCGAAGGGTACGCGTCTGAAATAAAGAGTGATTTATGTAGATTTAAGTTAAAAGTACTCGATAGGAATTTTGTTTATTTGTCTGAAATTGTTGCAGTTTGGAGCTTGAAAGTGTATGATCTGCCAGTTAGATTCTCTTTCAAGTTCAGCTGCTTGTACTATATGTACATGTTATCTGAGAACCTTTTGGATTGTTATCTGAGAGTTGAGTACTACTTTATATGAATTGTAATACTTGTGCCGAAAGAATTAAGAGCATCTCCCAGAGGAGGATTATCTTTTTGTCCTTGGACAAATATAACTTAATTTGGTCTTGGAACAAATTTGATCATCCACAATCCACATTGTTGCTTGAGCTTCCGGAGTAAGGAGCAAATTGTTTTTTTTTTTTTTTTTTTTTTTTTTTTTTCTTTTTTTTTTCTTTTTTTTTTTATGAAAAAGGAGCAAATTAGTTAATCATTATTATTTCATTACTTTTTAGTGAAATGTCGTTGTCAAATTATATATTTTGTATAACTATCATTATTATACATTAATTTATTCTACTCTCTACTACTATAAAAGTGGAGGGGATTCCACTATTTTACTCAGTTTCTTAAATTGCTATTAACAAATTAATATATTTACAAGAGAAATGCTAAGGAAACTCTCTTTATGCACTCTCTGTAGAAACTCTCTACTAGAATGTGTCACGTGGCCCTAATGTTTCTTAACAATATCACTATCATAATTGATAGGAGAGAGGTAGTTTGATGATTCTCACGTTCAAATTATTGTTAATTTCATATTTACAGTTTTTATTTTTTGTTTGAACACATTTTAAAAATTCGTATTTTTTGTTTATTTTTATCCTTCATTGATCTTATCACTTTTTTTTTTCTCGGCCTATCTGAAATTTTTTCCTTAAAACTTTTGCAGAAGATCAATAAAACAGAAGGAAAAATTCATGGAAAATCTGTGTGACCATATCAATACAGCTTGATCATATAGCTTTATTGATTTATATAAACAAAAACAATCTGAACTTTGGGTCAAAACAATACTCTCTTAAAAAAAACATTAATTCGTTAAGGTGCCGGACTAAAATCTTGTTATAAAGTTGCCTAAATTTATCTAGAGTAAAAGACACTTTCACAACCTCTAGTTTCATTGTAGGACACTTACACCCTTCTAATTTGAGAAAGGACACTTTCACCCCTTTAGTGTGACGAACTTCAAAAGATTTACATCCCATATTATTACATTGTTAGGTGGAATTAGGAACTGTCCGTAAAAATAATATTTGGGACAATTTTACCCTCATGTTATTAAAATTGTAGAGATTATCCAATGATATATTAGATTTTCTCCATGATATGGCGGTCAAATTTGTTTCTAAAATTATTTTCAGTAAAATTATTATCACAATAGGGAGTGTAAATAACTTGAAGTTCTGCACACTAAAGGGGTGAAAGAGTCTTCTTCAAAATTAGATAGGGTGAAACTGTCCATCAATGAAACTAAAGGGAGTTAAAGTGTCTTTTACCTTAAATGAAGCCATTTCCTCAATCAGATCTCTGAAAGAGCATAGAAAACCTTTTTATCTTCACAAAAATTGAAAACCAACTTTTTTTTTTTTTTTTTTGCAAACAAGCTTGTCATTATTTAGTAGTAGGCTTTTTCAAAAGCCTCAGTGTTGTACAAGCTTATAGGGCAAATACAAGCCCAAAAAGACATTACAGAATAGTCTAAGCAAGGGTGTTTTTGTCTTTTGAGCACCAAACTACCCTACTATAAAAGAGAAGCTCCAGACACTTCCTCACAGCAGCTAGGGTTCGCTAGAAATCAGACACTCCTTGCGGCGCCTCCCTCGAACTCATCCGAGTAACAACCTGCTGCGAATCCGATTCAACAATCATAGAAGTGAATCCTCTTAATCTCGCATTTTGAATCGCTACCTTCAGCGCAAAAGCTTCAGCCACAGTAGAGTTTTCAGAGAAAGGGATCGGGAACGCCATTCCTAATACAAATTGTCCTTGATTATTTCTGATAACCGCTCCTCCACCAGATCTCTTGTTTTTGACATCGATGGCGGCGTCTACGTTCATCTTCAGAGTACCTTCCGGCGGTGCACACCACTTCGCCTGATGAGGAGTCTCCGAACCACCTGCATGTACCATTCTACAATCAAGATAAGTAGCTTCTTTGAATTCTATGCAAGTAGCAATAGCTTGAGTTAGAACAGTTTATGAATCTCTAATTTCTTTGGAGAAAATCCTTCTATTTCTTTCGATCCTAATATTCCAAATAACATAACCCATCAGATCCCTTTTTTCAGGGTCAAGATGAAAGAAAATTTGGCGAAGCCGAGTTGTAAAAGGCAGTGAATTTTTGGGGATCTGAAGGTCAACTCTGTCAGAATCGAAAAGATGGCGAGACCACGGAAAATCAAGGAACAGATGGGTTGGGTTTTCGTCATCACAGTTGCACAAGCAACAAGTCTGAGGTAAGAAGATCCCTTTTTTCAGCAGATTGTTCTTCGTAGCGAAACAGTTATTAAAGAGCTTCCAGATAATTTTTTTGATTTTATCTTGAATTTTTAATTTTCAAATCAGTTTCCAGAAAGAGTCAATATTTGTTAGAGAAGTAGAAGTCTGATTTTGAAAAATTCCAGGACAAATAACTGAAAGAGCAACAAAATAGGCAGATGTGACAGTATAAATTCCATCTGCAGTTTGAGACCAGACAAAATTGTCTTGATTCTGTGGAGAACTAAGAGGGATTTGAATAATAGCCATTGCCTCTTCCTATGAAAAAATCTTAAAAATGAGCTCTTGATTCCAAGTAAAATCAGGTGTTATAAGGTCTGCAACAACAGAATAAGTGGGAAGAGTAGGTCTGCCATAAGGTTTGCGGCCATAACCGATAGGAATCCAACGGTGATGGTAAATCTGTGTAAGCTGCCCATTCCCAATAACTTGACGAACACCTTTTAAAGTAATATTTCTAGCAGTAAGAAGTCCTTTCCAAATGTAAGAGGCTCCTGATTTTCTTCCACAGAAATGATGTCAGAGTGGTAAAAATACTTACCCTTAAGCACTTTTGCTAAAAGGGTTTCAGGGTTATTCAAGATTCGCCAAACCTGCTTACCTAGGAGTGCCAAATTGAAAGCGTAAATATGACGGAAACCCATACTACCAAAAGATTTTGAGGTACATAAACCATCCCAAGCCTTCCAATGAATTTTGTTTTTTTGAAATCATTTCCCCTCCAAAAGCGAGCAAAAAGTTGCTGAATTTCATTATGAAAGTAATTGGAAGTAAATAAACCGACATAATGTAGGTGGGAATAGATTAGACTACAGATTTAATGAGAATTTCCTTTCCCGCTGGGGAAAGTAATTTCTCTTTGTAACCCGAAAGTTTATTCCAAATTTTGGTCTTAACAGAGTTAAAAATGATTTTTTTTCTTACGACCAATGAGGGTAGGAAGACCTAGATACTTGTCATGGTGAGTTGAGCTTGGGATTTGAAGAATTTGGAAAATGGTAGCTTTAATATTTGAAGGAACCTTGGGACCAAAAAAAATGATAGATTTGTTGTTATTTAAAAGTTGTCCCGAAGCAGCACAATATTGAAACAGAATAGAGCGAATAGAGATAGCATTTTGGATAGTGGCTTTTGAGAAAAATATGCTATCATCCGCAAAGAGAAGATGTGTGACCCCACCCTGGAGGTAATTATTATGGGAAGCATGGTTAATTAAAGCGGATAAACCTTCTCTACAAATAACAAACAAATAGGGAATAAGGGGATCTCCTTGACGAATACCTCTACTAGGTCGAAAATTTGTAGTCTGCTGCCCATTAATAATGATAGAAAAGGAAACTGAATTCACACACGCCATGATTCGACTCGAAAAGTTTTAGGGGAAACCTAAATTGGTTAAAATTTGCTCAATAAAGGTCCAATCAATTATATCATACGCCTTAGCCATGTCTATTTCAAAGAAAATGACCCAACCTTACTGCGTTGTTTCTCTACAGTGTGAAGGGTTTCTAAGGCAATAATAGAATTATCCGAAATTTGTCTTCCCTTAACAAAGGCAGATTGTGAAGGGTCAATGATATGGGGAAGGATCTCCTTAATGCGATTGGCTATGGTTTTTGAAATCAGTTTGTAGGACACATTGCATAAAGATATGGGACGGAAATCGGATACCAACTGAGGATTTTTAATTTTTGGTATTAAAGCAATGCAAGTCTCATTAATTTTTGAAATGTCTCCCCCGTTATTCAGGAAATCAAGGCACATAGCAGTTATATCTTTGCCTATTACATTCCAGTAGGTATGATAGAACAAGGCATGTAGTCCATCCGGGCCTGGGGCCTTTAAAGAACCTATCGAATTTAAAGAATCAAGAATTTCCCTTTCGGTAAAAGGCTCAGAAAGCATGGAAATCATAGCACGTGTAAGTTTGGGATTAACACAATTTAAGGTTTGGTAATGGCAAATTGGCAAAGCAGTGAACAAATCCTTGTAGTAACTGTTGAAACAACTTTTAATGTCATTTATATCTTTGAAAACATTGCCATTAAGGTCTGAAATAGTAGAAATTGTGTTTTTTCGTTTTCTATCTGCAGTGACTTTATGAAAGAAATTAGTGTTACGATCACCTTATCTTAACCAATTTATACGAGATCGTTGTTTCCAGTGAAGTTCTTCATCAGAAAGTAGTTTTTGAAGTTTAACAGTAATTTCTTTTTTTTTGGCAGAGAACATAACTGGTCTATTTACGAGAAGACAACTTGGAAAGCTTACGGAGCAGGAGATTTTTTTCTTTTCTTTTGTTTATATGATTTATTTTTCCCCATCTACGGATGTGGGCAGTCGTGTAATCTATTTTTTTGGCAAAATCATGTATGTAAGTAGACGTAGGATTAGAAGTAGGCCATACCTCTTCCACTAAAGCCGCACAATCTGGATTCCTCGACCATCTGCTGCATAATGGAATCTGCAAGACCGGAGATGGGCCGGCTGGTTCGATGATCCGGAGATAAGTATCGGTAAGTGATCAGAGCCAATCATTTGCAATACCTCCACTGAATTTTCTGGAAAAGCTTGCTCCCACAGCCTGTTTGCGACAGCACGATCTAGCCTCTCTTGTACCGAGAAGGGGTAGGTTCTTCCATTCCACCAGGTAAAAAAATCTCCTATATACCCCAAATCACAAAAATCGCACTCGGATAACGTCTCTGCAAACTGATTAATTTGAGTCCAACTGCGATAGTTCCAACCTTTTTTCTCCGAGTTGGAGAGAATTTCATTAAAATCACCTGCCACCAACCATCTATGATTATTCCCTGGTTTCAGGCGTTTCAATTATTCCCACGATGAATGACGATATAAAGTAACATGGTCGCCATAAAACCCTGTGAAATAAAATCCTTGAACACCATCTTCCGGGGGACGGACAAAGCAATGTATGTGGAAACGATTCTTAGACAAAATCTGCACATCCACATTATTCTCCAAAATAAAAAAAGACCACCCCTTAGTCCTTGGCGGGGTACATGACAAGAACGATTATAACCCAGTTTAAAACAAACTTCTTCTGCCTTGGGGATAAGCAATTTAGTCTCCATAATAAAAGTGATGTCAGGTTGATTTTCCCTAATCAGAGAGTGAAAAATTTGGAACGCGGAGGCACTCCCTAGACCTCTCACGTTCCAACAGAGGGCCCTTATGGTTGTTGGCAGGGCTGGAGCATGCCAGCCTCTGCCAAAGGGGGGAGAGAGATACGTCTCGATCTCCCTTGTGTTTTTTGGCTCCGTCTCCAACTCCACTGTCTAAACCACGTTTCCCACGTAACCCAGAATTATCAGTAGCAACATCTGTCGTGCTACCCTTTGAAAGTAACCCCAAATCCTCCCCAACAAATTCATCATTGCCATCGTTAAGTGAAGAATCCACCCTGGATTCATTAAGAAAGTCAAGGTCAGATTCCTTTTCCATCTGTCTCAACATAAATTGTCCCTCGTCCGAATCAGGATCTATTTCTTCATCGCTATCCTCGGCACTACCACCAGAGTACTCTGTGTTTGCTGCTGGCAAAGGGGAAACTGGCCGAGGGATATTAAACTCGACAGGGATGGCGAAAGGTCCAAACACGGAGGTAGGATCGGAATTATAACCCAAAACATAATCCAACATAGCAGTAGCAGTCATCCATAAACCATAATTATGGGGAGCTTCATCTATGGAAAGATTGAGAGAGGATAAATCTTCACATTCGCGCATCTCATGACCCATGCGACCACAGAAATTACATGTACTTGGTAACTTCTCGTATTTAAGCAAAACTCATTCAGTACGGTCCGCCAATAGGTTAACAGAACATGCCCTCAATAATGGTTCTGCAATTTTCACCAGTACCTTTACACGGATACATTTTCCAACAAGCACCCCTCTAAATGGGACGACAACTTCAGGGTATCGCCCAATCATAGAACTAATGATTTTCCCAGCCTTTTAATTATAACAATCCAGAGAAAGATTCTAGATTTGAACCCAAAGATGTGCTTCATTATACCTGCTTTCACGCATATTTTTCCAGGGGAACCACTTCTCCATAGCGATCATGGGTCCTCAGTAAAACCACGGTTGTGCTTCCATAATAACCTGCACTTGCTCTTCCTTTTCGAAAACAAATTGGTAGATTTGATTACCCAAAGGTATGACACGAAAGCCAATAGGATCATCCCAGACTTTGGACATAACATTCATGAGATTCCCTAAATTGATATTTTTGGTAGTGATTATCTTACCAAAAATACTCTTACGGCATTCGGCTTGTCCGGCGACCAAGGCCTCAACAGGGATATTAACCCCCTGCTTCTCCTTTGCCGTAAGATTCATTGTAGCGAGCATTTTTGTGATGTCCGAAGACAGACATGGATTTTTTGTTTGGTTTGAGAGGCATTTTTGGATATACATAGGAGATTCAGTAGTGATAGTGGTCTTTCAAATTGGTAAACGGTTTTTTTTTATATATATAATGAAGGGTAATCGTTGAATCAATGATGAAATGGTTGCCTTGAAGAAGATTTCACATGGTGTTTTCTTGTTGTTTTAGTTATCTTCCGTCAAAGTGAAGAGATTAATGAAGGGTAAAAATGGCAACCGATTTATTGGATTGAAAAAAGAGAAATTTTAAAATGTGTTAAAAAAAACTGTAAATATGGAATTAACAATAATTTGAACGTGGGAACTATCTCACTACCTCTCTCCTATCAATTAAGATAGTTATACTATTTTAAACAAAAAAAATCAATTAGGATAGTTATTTTGTTGAGAAACATTAGGGCCACGTGGCACATTCTAGAAGAGAGTTTCTAAAGAGAGTGTATAAGGAGAGTTTCCTTAGCATTTCTCCATACATAATTACATCCCTAATTAATATGAGAGAGATTTTTCTAACCAAAACTAATTTCCTAATTAATATGAATGATTCCCACGTCCATTAATGCTCATCTTAAAGTGGATTTTTTTTTTTTCTTTTTTTTCATCGCATTTGTAACTGTAATATTTTTAGAAGATAAATGTAATTTTTGGATAACTCTAAAAAAAATTTATTATATAATTTTTGAATTGTTATATCCATTAAGTTGGGCAGAGAGATTTTTATAACTACCACTTGGCCAAAAATTTGAAAAAAATGAGCAGAATTCCCATGTGAAATTAAATTTCAGCTTGGAGGCAAACACAATAGATTTACACACAAAAATCATTTTTACTTGATACGAGAGAAGGAAAAGATATAACAAGGCAACACCTAAACAAACGGGTAAGAGAAGTGGTAAATTTTTTAGGAGATTTTTTTGACAGTAACACACTAGTTATAAAAAAGTAAGCCCAACTTGATGGATAAAACAATTTAAAAATTAATTTTTTTTAGAGTTGTGCAAAATTATATTTAGAAATGTGGTAGAAAAAGTAATCTTTGAGTATGGGATGATCATTATTTTTTTTCAGAGAAGTATTATTTTTTTTTGAGATTTATCTAAAAATGACATTTTCAGATTTGGTGAAATAGAAAAAAAAATTTGCGGTAGTGGAAAATGGAAATCAATCGCAATCTCTCTCCTATTAGTTAGAGATGTAGTTATGTAGAGAGAAAATGGGAACAAGTGACACATTTTAGAGGAGAGTGTCCAAAGAAAGTGTATAAGGAGAGTTTCCTTAGCATTTCTCGATTATTTAAGTTAGAATTAAAATTTAAAATTACATTAACTGAGTTCAAATCGCAATAATTGTGATTATTAAGATCGTGTAATGGGCATCTTTGGCACTATAAAGGGAGTATTGGGTGTATAAATTTTCATTCAATCTTGTCAGCTCTATCGCTCATTTTCTTCAATATATGTTGTAGAGTATTCGACAAACCTTGAAGACTACACAATATCTTGGCAAAGTTCACAGAGTCTTACGTGGACCACACTATCTAACTTAAGTTGAGAATGAAGCAATTATCACTCTACATAGTTGGCGGCATATGAGCCTTAAAGAAATCTTTTTTATGTCATATTATTTTATGTTCATTTCGTCATCGACTTATTCTTCTCAGAATTAAATGTCGAAAAAAACTATACTCAAGTTTGGAACAGAACAATATAGTTCTATTTTATTTTAAAAAAAATGAATGCTTTAGCTATACTTGTTATCAGTCTTAATTATTGGAAGTTTATTGAGAACATTATTTAATTTTATATCGCGACAAATAAAATAGGCGTATGTACTGTGTATTTTTCAAAATCTCACCCAACTCAGAAGCCACCATCCTTATAAATATCTCTTGAGCGGTGCATGCACAAACTGTTTCATCTTCACAAGATCATGTTGGGTCACGGGGCTGAATCAAACGAACTAGAACGCGAAAACAATGCCAACACAAACAAGTGCGGAAAAGTAGAAGATGCAGTACACAAGATTTTAACGTGGGAAAAAACCCTCTAATCGAGAGGGACAAAACGACCCACTAAACTTCCACTATAACAATTACAATGGGTAGACAAATCCTCCACTAAAACGTGGGTTAAAAAACTAGAAACTAATAAACCGGGTAAAACAAAACTCGCCGCTAAGCGGAAACCGAGCAAACTAATTGCTAAAAAGTTACCCGGAATTAGCTCTTGAAATATCGTCGTCGTCGCGAACGATCACTTCGCGGTAATCAAGTTTCTCGCGTTGTGAATGCGAGAAGTCTTTCTCTCGTCGTCTTGTGTCGCAGCCACGCAAGCGAACCCACACAGTTTTTGTGTTCTCTCGTGGAACACTTCACTGGCACAAGGAAATAGCGATTGAGAGAGTATTCACTTTGAGAGCATACCCACTAAAGCAATGGTCACATGCTTTTATAGGGGGGTATGTGGCGGTGGAAAGTCACGGAGTTGTTTCCTTACCAAAGTAGGAAACTACTCACTGCCAAATAATGACAAACGTCCATCACCGCCTCAAAACCTTTGGGCCATTAATTATGGGATTGGACCCAAAAAATCTCCCCCTCCAAGCCCAACGGGAGGAGGGAATACTACCACGACTCCTTACTCGGAGTCCATCCTGGCCCTGCTTCTGCAGAATTCGAACTTGTCCCTGGTCACCACCTTCTTCAGCATGTCGGACGGATTCTGATCAGTATGAATTTTCTTGAGCTGCATCAATTGCCTCTCTATCACTTCGAATATCCAGTGATACCGAACATCAATGTGCTTCGTGCGGGAATGGTACATGGAATTCTTGCTTAAGTCCAAAGCGCTTTGACTATCACAATTAACAACGTACACGTCTTGCTTCAATCCCAGCTCTTCGAGAAATCGCTTCAACCATAACATCTCTTTGCCAGCTTCTGCTGCAGCAATGTACTCAGCCTCGGTAGTTGATAGAGCAATACATTTTTGCATTCTGGACTGCCATGATACAGCTCCCCCTGCAAAAGTAAACAAGTATCCGGAAGTGCTCTTTCGATTATTGAGGTCGCATGCCATATCGGCGTCTGTAAATCCTTCCAAGACTGGTTTGGAACCACCAAAGCACAAGCACCAATTGGAAGTCCCCTTCAAGTACCTCAGAATCCACTTGACTTCTTCCCAATGTTCTATCCCAAGGTTAGAGAGAAACATGCTCACTACCCCAACGGCATGAGCAATGTCTGACCGGGTGCAAACCATAGCATACATTAAACTTCATACTGCAGAGGAGTAGGGAATAGCTGCCATACCATCTCTAGCTGCATCCCTAGAGGGACACGATCTCTTACTTAACTTGAAGTGACTGGCAAGTGGAGTGCTAGTAGGCTTAGCACCTTTCATGTTGAACTTCTCAATGACGCGTTCAACGTACTTCTCTTGCGACAACCAAAGCTTCCCTGCTTTCCTGTCACGAACAATTTTCATGCCCAATATCTGTTGAGCGGAACCTAAGTCCTTCATGTTGAAAGACTTGAATAACTCCTTCTTCACCTTGCCAATCATCTCCGAACTCTTACCGATAACCAACATGTCATCTACATACAACAATAACAGGATGAAGTTACCATCAGGGAATCTTCTTATGTAAACACACTGGTCTGCCTGTGTTCTCTTGTACCCATGACTCACCATGAGTGAGTCGAACTTCTTGTACCATTGTCTTGGCGCTTGCTTAAGGCCATTAGACTCTTCTTCAGCTTGCAAACCATGTTCTCCTTCCCTTTCACTTCAAATCCTTCAGGCTGCTCCATGTATATCTCTTCCTCCAAGTCACCATGGAGAAAGGCAGTCTTCACATCAAGTTGTTCAAGCTCGAGGTCCATACTAGCTACTAGCCCTAAGGAAACTCGGATTGAGGTCATCTTAACAACTGGCGAAAAGATCTCATCAAAGTCAATACCTTTCTTTTGGCCGAATCCTTTCACCACCAATCGAGCTTTGTGTTTCACTAGCTTCCCATCATTATCCTTCTTGAGCTTGAACACCCACTTGTTCTTCAGTGCTTTTCTTCCTTTCGGTAGCTTTACTAACTCATAAGTATCGTTCTTCTGCAAGGAACTTATCTCTTCTTGCATAGCCTTCATCCAACTGGATTTATCTTTATGAGTTTGCGCCTCCGAGAAACTTTCGGGCTCCCCCTCATCAGTAACTAAAATATACTCTGACGATGGGTACCTGACAGATGGTTGCGGATTCCTAGTTAACCTTCTCAGCTGAGGTCCTTCGTTCTCTGGTGGAGGGGGCTGCTCCCCCTGCTCAGCACCCTCTTCATCGGAATCATCATCGTCATCGTCATCTTCCATCTCTGGAATCTCTATCTCTAGAACATCTCCAGGAATCTCTTCTCCGCCCGTAGCACTAGGGGAGGTATCTGGACTGAGGTCGGGAACAACAACTTCCTTCAACTTTGAAGACATCTCGATATCTTCAATATTCTGGTTCTCATAGAAAACCACATCCCTGCTTCTTATCAGCTTCTTATTAACTGGATCCCATAACCTGTAGCCAAACTCCGCATCTCCATAGCTCACAAAAACACATGAATTGGCTTTGTCATCAAGTTTAAGTCGTTTCTCCTTGGGTATATGCGCGAACGCCTTGCAGCCAAACACCTTCAGATGAGAGTAGGAAACGTTTCTACTGTGCCATACCTTATCTGGAATCTCAAAACCCAAAGGAGCAGATGGAGACCTGTTAATCACATAACAGGCGGTACAAACTGCTTCACCCCAGAATGACTTTTGGCAGCTTTGCCATTCTGAGCATACATAGGACTCTCTCAACAATAGTCCGGTTCATCCTCTCGGCAACGCCGTTATGTTGTGGGGTACCTGGAACCGTCATCTCATGTCGAATACCGTGGGAATCACAATAGGATTCGAACTCCTTTTTGAAGTATATTCACCACCATTGTCTGTACGTAGACGCTACAAAGGATAGCCTGTCTTTCTTTCAACCATGGCATGGAACTTCTTGAAGTAATCAAATACTTCATCTTTAGTCTTCAGGAAATACACCCACACCTTACGTGAAGCATCGTCAATAAAGGTCACAAAATATCTGCGACCACCAATAGACTCCACCTCTATGGGACCACACACATCAAAGTGCACTAACTCCAGTATCTTCGACTTTATTTTAGCAGAGGAACTAAATGTAATCCTGTGATGTTTCCCAAATAAGAAATAATCACAAGGATTCAGTGGTGTACCTTTGGCAAAAGGAATTAGATAATTCCTTGCCAGAATCTTTAACCCTTTCTCACTCATGTGAGCAAGCCTCTTGTGCCACAAGTTTGGTGATGCTGCATCCTCAACTGCATTCAGGATATCACCAAGTACCTTCACATGAGTCTTGTAGAGTGTGCAGCAAGCTTCTCCTCTAGCCAAGACCATTGATCCCTTAGTCAGCTTCCACTTACCACTACCGAAATAGTTATCATATCCTTGGCGATCTAGAGCAATACCAGAGAGTAGGTTCAGTCGCAAATCAGGAATATGGCGTACATCTTTCAACACCATCTTGCACCCAACATTGGTTTGGATGCGTATATCTCCATTCCCTGCGATCTTCGAGGTACTCGTATTACCCATCTTCACAGTGTCGTCTCCAGATTTGTATGTAGTGAAGAAATCTCGTCTCGAAGTTGCATGGTATGAAGCGGCTGTATCAACAACCCACTCAGTTTCCTGGTTCGCTGCAACGTGAAGGCATTCTTCTTCTCCGACTGAGAGTACCACAAGGTCCCGAGAGATTGTGGCAGTTGTATCATCATCCTCACTCTTATCATTCTTCTGGTTCCTTCTATTGTCGCCTAGGTTCTGATCATTCTTCGGGAATCGGCACGATCTTGCCATGTGACCCTGCCTTCCACAATTATAGAACTTGACCTTGGATCTTGGCTGAGAACCTCCATTCCTGAACTTGCTGCGACCTCTGTTCTTTTTCCTTGTTTGGCTTCTCCCTTGATCCTTGTTCTTGTCTTTGTTCTCCGTGACAAGAGCATGCGCGTTGTCAGAGCCCATCTCTTTCCTCCTTGCCTCCTCGTTGAACATCGCGTCCTTGACCATACTCATGGACAGCTTTCCATCAGGGGGAAGAATTTCTCAATGACACGACCAACGTCTCCCACGAGGTTTGTAGGGAGCTAAGCAAAAATAAGGCTTGTGTCTCATCATCCCAATTGAGCTTGACGGTACCTAATTGGTTTATGAGACTCTGAAACTCACTCAAGTGCTCAGCAACTTGTTGAACGTCTCTGTACTTCAAGTTTACGAGCGATCTCATCAGCAACGCTTTGTTCCTGGCAGTCTTCCTCTCATACATGCCCTCCAACTTTATCCATAATTGGTAGGCATCCGTCTCTTGAGCAGCGTGGTGCAACACCGAATTGTCAATCCACTGGCGGATATGACCAATTGTCTTCATATTCATCTTGGTCCACTCATCATCTTTAACTTCGGCTGGCTTGACCCCTTTCGCAAGAATAGGGTCCATCAAATCCTTGCAATAAAGCAAGTACTGCATCCTAGGCTTCCATATCAAATAGTTGCTAGCTGTCAAGTTGATCATGGAACCCGTTGACTACCCCCATTGAACCTGGCTCTGATACCACTTTTGTTGGATCACGGGGACGAATCAAACGAACTAGAACGCAAAAATAATGCCAACACAAACAAGTGCGGAAAAGTAAAGATGTAGTACACAAGATTTTAACGTGGGAAAAAACCCTCTAATCGAGAGGGACAAAACGACCCACTAAACTTCCACTATAACAATTACAATGGGTAGACAAATCCTCCACTAAAACATGGGTAAACAAACTAGAAACTAATAAACCGGGTAAAACAAAACTCGCCGCTAGGCGGAAACCGAGCAAACTAATTGCTAAAAAGTTACCCGGAATTAGCTCTTGAAATATTATCGTCGTCGCGAACGATCACGTCGCGGTAATCAAGTTTCTCGCGTTGTGAATGCGAGAAGTCTTTCTCTCGTCGTCTTGCGCTGCAGCCACGCAAGCGAACCCACACAGTTCTTGTGTTCTCTCGTGGAACACGTCACTGGCACAAGGAAATAGCAATTGGAGAGTATTCACTTTGAGAGCATACCCACTAAAGCAATTCACATGCTTTTATAGGGGGGCATGTGGTGGTGGAAAGTCACAGAGTTGTTTCCTTACCAAAGTAGGAAACTACTCACTGCCAAATAATGACAAACGTCCATCACCGCCTCAAAACCTTTGGGCCATTAATTATGGGCTTGGACCCAACAGATCATCGTACCAAATTATACAACCAATTCCACTGCTTCTGATATCCAAAGTCGTATATACTGTATAATAACAGACCTTCAGGCCAAATTGCTCACACTCCTTGATGTTCATGCTCACATTGTACTAAGAATTCCTCGTATCCGGCAACTTCACATCCTTATACACGTACAGTAGTGTATTGGGCATCAGGCTGGTCTTAAAAATTGCATTGAAACCCCATATTTTCGTGTATTGGGCATCAGGCTGGTCTTAAAACCAGTCGACTGGTCTTAAGACCAGCAGCGGGTGATTTTAAGTGGATTTCGCCCAGAATTCTAAGTATAGACTGGTCTTAGGACCAGTCTTAAGACCAGTCTGGGAAAAATCCTCGTTTTCTTTAACTTTTTTAGTCTTTTCTTCACCCGTCTTCAACTCCATCATGCTCTTGAGCCTTCTCATCCTTCCGAAGTTCATTCCACCTCCCATTCACATTCCTGAGTCTCCGGTTCGTGAAACGCACAACACGAAACAAATATCGGAAGATCAAATGTGACAATAAAAGCTTAAAGTTTACACAAAAAATGTCCTGATTACACATTTATGCTCAAACACTCAAGCATGCTATATTTCTCCCAATTCACAGCATGAAACTAAGATTATCAACTAGGAAAGCACGCAAAATAATGTAAAACGTGCAAGAAATATAACTCTAATAGAGAGTTATCAAATCCCCCACACTACCTTTTTGCGTGTCCCGAGCAAAAACAAATCTCACACTACGTTTTAATCCACCGAATTGTATACAATCTCCACTAGCCATGTGACACAAACAACACACACACACCCAATGAAAACTACATGACTATACAATGAAACTCGATTATAGAACAATGCAATAATTAAACAACACAATTATTGTTTTATTTTTCTTAAGAGATGGGTAATCTCGCTATCACTAACCAAAATCATCAAGTTCTCACAAGTCTCTTTTGTAATTCCCAGAGCTGCAACAAGGAATCGAAAATACAATGATCCTACGCAGAAGCTCACTAAGGGGTCCTCAAACATCCACCAAATTCAATCCAAGATCCGGGCACGTCATTTAGATCATGGGGGTTCTAGGAATCCTTAGTCCTATAGTAGTCTTTCGTCGCCAAGTCATATGAGGTTTTCACACCCTCCTGGCCGTTATTGCATTGAATTCAAATTATCCCAGTGACGGGAGACATAACTCCGTGTAATACAGCTTGAATTTAATTTTCCTTAGGCGGTCTAATTGGTTTGAATCAAAATTCCCAGTGCGAACGGGTGCACGTTAGGCTGTTCACCGTATCTAGTCCAAGAGAAGATTTTTATTTCTTTTTTTTTGTTTTTCATTCTCTTCTTTTTATTTTCAACCGTGCATTTAGAGAAACTAAGGGTGTGCTTTTTCAGTTAGCTCTTGAAACCGCCGGAAGGTACACCCCCTAACTTCACTTAGGCTAAAGCAGTGTACCGGATGGAACTTGTTGATTCAAAGACCCTTGAATGTGTTTTGGATGGTAATTGTTTTGAGTGATGAAAGACAAAGACAAAGACAAAGACATAAGCAGCAAAGCATTTCAGATACTCCAAGGTCTTGAGATACTGACATAGCTTCAAAGCCTTGAGAGTTGTTTTATCCTGCTATATATTTTAACAGTTCTGTGTTGCAGATTGGATATCTTATTATACAGATCAGGGATTTACTGCACATACTTATAGTTTACACTATTTACATATCTAACACAAGTGCAGATGATCAGAACAGGAAGAATCAAATTTTCCTGGGTTTAACTTTGAATATCTGTGAAGCAAGTTCACAGCTCCAAGGCCTTGAGATGTGCCTTGAGTTGCTGAGAGTTTTTACAGAACTAAGTTGATTCTTTCTTGCAGGTTGTGATTCATATTATTGTGATTATTCATTGACTTATAAGAGTCTTAAACTTGTTTTTTCATGATTTATATGTGTCAGAAGTTAAACAGATTACTGTTCTAATCTTTTAACCAGTTTTATCAGAAACTGGAAAACCAAACAGTCATAGCATTGTTATCTTTCTGTATTTTGTTGTTGTTGTTTTTAATTTTGTTGCAGGTTTGTTAAACGTGCAAGAGCTATCTCAACAAACTCCAACGGATATCCACTTAGAGCTGTTTGAATTTCAGTTGAAAAGAGAAGAAGGATTTGTAGGAACTGAGATCCTAAAATCTCTCAATCAGTTGCAGTTGTGGATAAAAGAGACTGGTTTGAATTTTGAAGGAATAGAGGCTTGCAGAATACTTAGAAAGGTGTGACAAATTCGTGGGAGATCATTCATTCAAACACTAAAAAAGATTCAAGCTTCAATCCAGATTTCAGAAGATCGAATCAATCCAGTTTCTAGAAGAACACATCCAGGCTTCAATAGCTTATCTCTTCTACGGTGTTCTTCACTTGTTTCGTAATCTGTGTATCTTTTAATTATCTTAAACCTCACTTAACCTAGTGGTTAGTTGTTCAAGTGAACAACAGGAGGTTCTTGTTATCTCAACACTTAGTAGCTGGAACTAGATAGGTTTGGAACCACAAGCTGTATAGGTGTAAGGGAAATCACTTAGGCTTGAAGATCTAGGGTTGTTTCTGTGTGAGTAATCAGAAGTGTTTGCCCAATCCTGGTGGGATTAGATCCCTCATGCAGAGATTAGGTCCATTGGGACTGAACTCTGTAAATTGCTTTGTGTTCTTTACTTTACAGTTTTATTATTATCTGCTGCACACAACTCGAATCAAACTAGGGTTCATAAGCTGTTTAGAACTGGCAATAGTTCAAGGCCTTGAAGCTTTCTAATTTGCCTTTGAAAGTTTCAGATAGTTTTATAAAATCTCAAGGCCTTGAGATTTGAGTTTCACACAAAGCTAATCTGTTTAGTTTTGAGTTTTGCAAAAAGTTTCAATACTCTATTCAACCCCCCCCCCTATAGAGTATTTAGGTCATGTATTTAGTCCACATTACACACTTTCAATTGGTATCAGAGATTGTGTCACTGATATAGATCTAACAATCTGGTGACTATGAGTAATGTAGGAGATGGTGGATTCTCACAAGGAAGGGCAGCCAACAGACCTCCATTGTTCTGTGTTGATAACTTCAGGCACTGGAAGGCATTGATGAAGATGTTCATCATAGATCAAGACATGGAACTGTGGTCAATAGTTCAGAATGTTCCTCATGAGTACTATACTACAATTGATGGAGTCAGATGTATCAAGTCCGAGGAAAATCTTTCAGTTACTGAATTGGAAAAGGTATCACAAAATTACAAGGCTATGAATCTGTTATACTGTGCTCTTAATGCAGATGAGTTCAACAGAGTGTCAAATTGCAAGAGTGCCAAAGAATTATGGGATAAACTGGTGGTGACATATAAAGGAACTAGCCAGGTTAAGCAGACCAAAATAAACATACTTCTGAGGAAATATGAGTTGTTCAAGATGAATTCAGATGAGACCATCAAGGAGATGTTCAAAAGATTCACTGATGTGGTGAACAATCTGGAGTCATTGGGAAAGAAGTTCTCAAATGAGGAGAAGGTCAGAAAGATTCTGAGAAGCTTGCCAAAAGCCAAGTGGGAGCCAAAGACAACAACCATTGAGGAAGCTCAGGATTTAAGTCTTCTTCAGCTAGATGATCTACAAGGAAAGCTGCTCACTCATGAAATGTCAATGAAGGATGTGGAAGGTGATTTGAGTGAAAACATCAGGAACTTAGCACTTAAGGCAAAAGACAGTGAAAAGTCTCAAAGCCTTGAGACTGAAGATGAGCATGATGATGAAGAGGCTTTAGCATTGATCTCCAAGGCCTTGGCCAGGATTCTCAAGAAGAAAAGAAACTCTGGTAACAGGGATTACAACAGAGAGAGCTCAAGACCTTCAGGCAGCAAGGACTACAAAGGTAAACCTTCATCACAGTCATATAAAACTAAAGTAATGAATTGTTTTTGAGTGTGGTGATGCAGATCATTTAGTAAGGGACTCTCCACAAAAGAATAAGAACAGGAACTTTCAGAAGAAAGACAATGACAACAGAAGGAAGAAAGACATGATGGCTTTCTGGAGTGATTCTGATTCATCAAGTGACTCAGAAACAGAAGAAGATCAAGCAAACTAATGCTTCATGGCAAAGCATGATGAGGAAAAATCATCAGACAGACATATTGAAGATATGGTAAAAAATCTAATTGCTAGTCCTTCTGATGTACTTCCTGAAATTCTCAAAAGTATGTTTTTAAATGAGGAAAGCTATAGAAATGAGATTTCTGCTTTAAAGATTAAGATTCATGAGCAGGTAAAAGAAAACTTGGACCTAGTTTTTACAAACAAAACTGTTGAAGTTTCTAAGATAAACCTTGAAAAGGACTTCAAGGCCTTGGAAAGAAAGTTCAAAGCCTTTAAGGCACAGATAAAAGAGGTTGTTGATCAAAACACTCTTTTGACTTAAAGATATGCTGATCTAAAGACTCATTCTGAGAAAAATGAACAACAAATCTGTTCTTTGACTGAGAAACTTCAAGAGTCCAAGAAGGTCCTAGCTAGTTTTACAGGCTCAGAACATAATCTAAATCTCATTCTTGGAGGAAGTCTAAAATCAATGCATAAAAGTGGGATTGGCTATAATCCAAATTTTCCACAGAAAGGCCAAACTACTTTTGTCAAATCTGGTAGCAGACATTCTCCAAAATGTCATTACTGTGGAAAAATTGGTCATGTCAGATTAACTTGTCCCTTCAGAATATCAGAACCTCACACTATGAGAAATACTTATCCTTATCATCTTAAGGGACAGGTTAGGCAGATTTGGGTTCCAAAAGGAATTAGGCCACCAAACATGGTTGATTCTAAGTATGACTCAAAGTTCTGCACTTGGTCTAACAGCCTGTTGAGGCAATGATTTTTTTTGCAGGATATCACCAAGGCCTTGAAAGATCAGAAATGGATATTAGACTGTGGATGTTCCAGACATATGAGTGGAAAGAAGTCTCTCTTTACTGAACTTACAGAAAAATCTGAAGGAACAATCGGACTTGGTGACAAAGCAAAATGCAATATCATTGGTATAGGTAGTATTGGTAATGGTTCTACTAATTCAATATCTAATGTTTATCCGGTAGATGGACTTAAGTATAATCTGCTTAGTATCTCTCACTTATGTGATAAAAGTTATAAAGCTATATTTGACAAGGAGAAATGTGTGGTGCAAGATGAGAAATCTGGTGATTGCATACTCACTGCTTCTAGATCATATAATCTATATGCTATGAGTACTAACAGTGTTGCAGGTGACAAGCTAAAATGCCTCAAGGCCTTGAAGGAAGATTCAAAGCTTTGGCACAGAAAGCTTGGGCATATTAGTATACATACCTTGAATAAACTCATACCAAAGGATTTGGTAAGAGGTTTACCATCACAGAAATTTTCAGATGATGAGGTTTGCAAGGCATGTGTACAAGGTAAGCAAACCAGAAGCTCATTCAAGCCAAATAACTTTGTAAGTACTTCTAGACCCTTAGAACTGTTGCATATGGATTTGTGTGGTCCTATGAGAATTCAGACTCCAAAAGGTAAGAGGTATATGCTTGTTATAATAGATGATTATTCTAGATTTACTTGGGTTATGTTTATTAGAGACAAAACTGAAGCTTTATCTGAATTTTCTAGATTGTGCAAAGATCTTCAAACTTTGAAAAATTTACCTGTTGCATCTATTAGAAGTGATCATGGTAGGGAGTTTGATCAACTTGACTTTGATTTGTTTTTTGCAAAGCATGGCATATCACACAACTTTTCTGCACCTAGAACTCCACAGCAAAATGGAGTAGTTGAAAGGAAAAATAGGACACTTGAGGATATGTCTAGAACCATGCTTCTTGAAAGTAATTTTCCAAAGTTCTTATGGGCAGAAGCTGTTAACACTGCCAATTATGTGCTGAATAGATGCTTGATTAGACCTATTTTGAAAAAGACCACTTATGAACTGTTTAAAGGTAGAAAGCCTACTATTTCTTATTTTAAACCTTTTGGTTGTATCTGTTTTGTGCATAATAATGGTAGAGACAATCTTGGTAAGTTTGATGCTAGAAGTGATGAAGGTGTATTTCTTCGCTATTCTCAAACTAGCAAAGCTTATAGAGTTTACAATAGAAAAACCAAGATTGTAGAAGAGAGTATTCATGTAATATTTGATGAAATTACTAAGGATTCTCTGAGTTAAAGTTTTTCAGATCTAGATTTGAACAAGCATGAATCAGATGATGATGCTGTGAAAGAAGACAAAGGCAAAACTAATGTGCAGAATCAATCAACATAATCTCAAGGCCTTCAAACCTCCTGCAGAACCAAAATCTCAAAGCCTTGAGACAGAAGCTGAAACTTTCTATGATGCTCCCTCTACTGTTTCCAGAACTCAAAGCCTTGAAGTAGAATATTCCTGGATACCAAGAAAGAAGTTTAAGTACCTTGCAGATCATCCAGCTGATAACATCATATCAGATCCATCAACTGGAACTCAGACAAGAGGACAGTTGAAGAACTTGTGTGCTTTTAGTGCATTTGTATCTTTGATTGAGCCTAAAAATACCAAGGAAGCACTAGAAGATGCAGACTGGATCATTGCAATGCAGAGTGAGCTGAATGAGTTTGAAAGAAATAAGGTATGGAATCTGGTTCCCAGACCTAAAGAGAAATTAGTTATTGGAACCAGATGGGTATTCAGAAACAAGCTTGATGAGAATGGCAAAGTGGTAAGAAATAAAGCCAGACTGGTAGCTCAAGGATATAATCAGGAAGAAGGTATAGATTATGAGGAGACTTTTGCTCCTGTTTCCAGGTTATAAGCTATTAGAATACTTCTTGCATTTGCATCTCACAATCACATAAAGCTTTATCAAATGGATGTTAAATGTGCTTTTCTGAATGGATATTTACAAGAAGATGTTTTTGTAGCACAACCACCTGATTTTGAAGATGAAAACTTTCCTGATCATGTTTATAAACTGGACAAAGCTCTTTATGGGTTAAAACAAGCTCCAAGTGCTTGGTATGACAGGCTTTCAAAATTTATACTTGAAAATAATTTCAAAAGAGGCCTAGTTGATAAAACTCTTTTCATTAAACATCATCAAAGTGATTTGTTAGTAGTTCAGATCTATGTAGATGATATTCTTTTTGGTGCTACTAATGATTCTCTTTCAAAAGAGTTTTCCAGCTTGATGTGCAGGGAGTTTGAGATGAGCTTAATGGGTGAACTGAATTTCTTTCTTGGACTTCATATCTTACAAATAAAGAAAGGAATTTTTGTACATCAAGGAAAGTATACCAAGGACTTATTGAACAAGTACAATATGTCACAGTCCAAGGTGCTTAAGATCCCTATGAGTTCATCACTCTCTTTAGACAAAGAATAAAATGGTAAGAGTGTGAATCAAAAAGAATACAGAGGTATGATTGGATCACTGTTGTATTTAACTGCTAGTAGACCTGATATTATGTTCAGTGTCTGTATGTGTGCTAGATTCCAAGCAGATCCTAAGGAAAGTCATTTAACTGCAGTCAAAAGAATTTTTAGATATTTGAATGGAACCAGAGACTTGGGGCTTTGGTATCCAAGAAGATCTAATTTTATGTTGAGTGGCTATTCAGATGCAGATTTTGCAGGATATAAAGTAGACAGGAAAAGTACTTCTGGATGCTGTCAATTTCTTGGATCTTCATTGATCAGTTGGCATTCTAAAAAGCAAAATTCTGTAGCATTATCAACTGCAGAAGCTGAATA
Source organism: Linanthus parryae (assembly GCA_023055425.1). NCBI lineage: Eukaryota > Viridiplantae > Streptophyta > Magnoliopsida > Ericales > Polemoniaceae > Linanthus > Linanthus parryae. Next base: position 79,302,685 of record JALGPY010000002.1, read on the forward strand.
CATTGCAGCTAGAGCTTGATGTTCACAAGTGTTATGGATTGCTCAGCAACTTAGAGATCTTGGCTACAATTTCAGAAATGTGCCTATTCATTGTGACAACGCAAGTGCTATCTCAATCTCTAAGAATCCAGTCCAGCAATCAAGAACCAAGCACATAGATGTGAGAAATCATTTCCTTAGAGATCATGCAGAACAAGGTGATTTTGTTTTAAAGTTTATTTCTACTTCAATGCAGATTGCTGATAATTTCACTAAACCTTGCCAGATGATAGGTTTTCATCTCTAAGGCTTGAATTGGGGATGTTAAACAAGGATGCATTGGTTTAGGGAAATTATCAGTACTTATATGTGATTATGTGTTGAAATCTCAAAGCCTTGAGATTATACTTTCCAAAGCCTTGAAAGTATAGCTCAAAGCTTTGAAGTTTCTCAAACTGCAGAAAATCTCAAGGCCTTGAGTTTGTTCTCCAGGTCTTGAAAACATCTGTAATTTTTTTTTAAATGGATCATAAAATATTATATCTTATATTTTTAGATAACTGTATAATATATGAATTACTCAGAGAATTTTCTAAAATATCCAAAAATATTTTTTCAAGATTCTATTTTGCATGTTGATTTAGCAGAGTCCTTTTATGACTCATCCTTTTCAACCTACTTAAGCTGAAAGTCAGGGCTTATTCCTCTCATTCTCTCTCAATTCTCTACAACTCTCCTCTCTCTCTCTCTCAATTTCTCTCAATCACATTCTCTTCTCAAAACCCAAACCCCAAAATGGAGCGCAAATCAGCCAGAATTCAGCAACAGGGAAAGCCTTCTGGCAAATCCAAAAAGAGGGCAAATAAGAAGGAGAAGATAGTGATTTCTGATTCAGATTCAGAAAACACTCAAAGATTGCATGATGACACTCCTCCTGCAAAGAAGTCCAGAACAGAGAAGGGAGATGAAGGCTCAAGCATTGATCCACAGCAGGAGACACAGACTCAGGGTGGTGATCAACCTAGGTCAGAGAAGAAGAAAGGGGGAGAAAAGAAAAAGACTGGTGAAGAGGAAAAAGGGAAATCTTCTCAAGAAAGCAAGAAGAAACCATCTGAAGGAGAACAAGAGAAGAGCAAACCCTTAGAGAAAACTAGGGTTAAGCAGGTTGCTGTTGCAACCAAGAAAGGTTATCAAGGTAAGAATGTACTTCCTACAGACTGGTTTGTTAGTTCTGAGGTTAGAACTGTATGGATGCAAGGTTATGCTTCATCTAAGGTAGCTTTCTGTAGTATGGTTTCTGAGGAATTGTTGGATAAATTGGATATTGGTTGCATGAGAAAATTAAGAGAAATTGTTGTTTGGAATGTGTTAAATCCTAGTTCAAAGGCCTAGCCTAGGTTAATTAGGTTGTTTTATCTGAATTTGGTTTCTGAAGGTGATGATAAAATGGTGTTAACTTCAAAAGTGGTTGGGATAGATTTTAGGTTAGATCATAGGACTTTTGCCAAAGTCTTGGGCATTCCTAGGAAATACAATGTTGGAGATTATCCTGATAGGAAGGAGTGTCTGGATAAGGCAAAGGAGATGTTTTTAATTGATGGTGTACCCTCTGGTCCAAAGCAGTTGACACACTCTGTGCTCAACTGTGAAGCCAAAATCTTATTTACAATTCTGATGAGAAGTGTAGTTCCTAGGGAGAACTCAAGGGAGTTGGTGACTGATAAGGTTCTTATTTTGATGTATCTGATATCTCAAGGGTTTGAGATTGACTTGCCAACAGTTGTTTTGGAGCATATGATTTATTGTGAAACCAGAACTAGAAACCATCCTCTTCTATATGCCAACCTGTTATCTCTTTTATTTGAATACTTTGATGTACCTGTGAAAGGAGAAGAAAATATTACTAGAGGTTTTGGGTTGATTGATGAGACTGCACTTCAGAGGGTTGGGGTAGTTCAGACTGGGAAAGGACATTGGAAGTTTTATTCAGATTTGTCAAAGGAGGAACTTGCAGAGAAGGAGTATGTGAAGCCAAAGGGGGCTACATCAGGGAAAGGACAAGCCAATGAGGATTATTCTTTGTTGGTTGAGAAGTTTGAAGATCAGCAGGTTGAGATTGAAGATCTCAGACAAAGGTTATTTGACCTGTCAACTGAATTCAACCAGTTCAAGGGCTTGATGGATGTTATGAATGGAAAGCTGGATGTTGTCATCAAGGGTTTGAACTTGGAGAAGATGCCTTCTACTACTAGTCATGAAACCAGTGTGGATTCATATGAAAGGCTAGGAGATTTTCTGAAGAAGAAAAAGAAGCCAATTCCAGTGGTGCTTACTTCAAAAGATTTGTATGAACAAACTGATGAAGAAGATGCTGGTGAAGACACAGGTGTTGATGCAGCTACAGAGGGGGATTCAGTGCAGGTTAAGAAGAAAGTGGATGAGATAATTCAAGAAGTTGTTGCAGAAGTGGAAGCTCAACAAGAGAGTAATCAGTCTGTTGAAGATGCTGCAAGTGAAGAAGAAGTTGGAGAAGTCTCAGAGAAAGGCCAGACATCAAAGAAGAATTGAAGATCAGAGAATACCAAAGCCTTGACCTTCTATTTCTTTCTTCCTCTTCTTCTTTTTTGTTTCAAGGCCTTGACTTTTTAGCAATAATTTTGTTTTAAGTTTTTTTTTTAAAAGACTCTGAGTAATGATCCAACATTTCTTCATCCTTATTTGATGAAAGTCAAAAATGGGGAGAAATTATGTGTTTCTTGCAGTCTTCCAGTACTTGAATAATGGTAATACTCAGTTGTTTTGGTTTAATCTGTTGTGTTATTATATTACTGTGGTTATATGTAAATTTTGCTGATAATCTGTGGTTTACTGGTTATCTGTAGCATTATTGTCTATTGTATCTGCAATATGTGGATATCTAATTTTTAGAAGGAGTGGCAGGAAAATCTATACAAGACAGTAGGTTTTGTCTTTCATCAAGGGGGAGATTGTTGATTCAAAGACCCTCGAATGTGTTTTGGATGGTAATTGTTTTGAGTGATGAAAGAAAAAGACAAAGACAAAGACATAAGCAACAAAGCATTTCAGATACTCCAAGGCCTTGAGATACTGACAGAGCTTCAAAGCCTTGAGAGTTGTTTTGTCCTGCCATATGTTCTAACAGTTCTGTGTTGCAGATTGGATATCTGATTATACAGATCAGGGATTTACTGCATATACTTATAGTTTACACTATTTACATATCTAACACAATTGCAGATGATCAGAATAGGAAGAATCAAAGTTTTCTGGGTTTAACTTTGAATACCTGTGAAGCAGGTTCAGAGCTCCAAGGCCTTGAGATGTGCCTTGAGCTGCTGACAGTTTTTACAGAACTAAGTTGATTCTTTCTTGCAGGTTGTGATTCTTATTATTGTGATTATTCATTGACTTGTAAGAGTCTTAAACTTGTTTTTTCATGATTTATATGTGTCAGAAGTTAAAAAGATTACTGTTCTAATCTTTTAACCAGTTTTATCGGAAACTGGAAAACATAACAGTCATAGCACTGTTATCTTTCTGGATTTTGTTGTTGCTGTGTTTTAATGTTGTTGCAGGTTTTTTAAACGTGCAAGAGCTATCTCAACAAACTCCAACGGATATCCACTTAGAGCTGTTTTAATTTCAGTTGAAAACAGAAGGTGGATTTGTAGGAACTGAGATCCTAAAATCTCTCAATCAGTTGCAGCTGTGGATAAAAGAGACTGGTTTGAATTTTGAAGGAAGAGAGGCTTGCAGAATACTCTGAAAGGTGTGAAAAATTCGTGGGAGATCATTCATTCAAACACACACAAGGATTCAAGCTTCAATCCAGATTTCAAAAGATCAGATCAATCTAGTTTCCAGAAGAACACATAGAGGCTTCAATAGCTTATCTCTTCTACTGTGTTCTTCACTTGTTTTGTAATCTGTGTATCTTTTAATTATCTTAAACCTCACTTAACCTAGTGGTTAGTTGTTCAAGTGAACAACAAGAGATTCTTTTTAGCTCAACAGTTAGTAGCTGGAACTAGATAGGTTTGTAACCACAAGCTGTATAGGTGTAAGTGAAATCACTTAGGCTTGAAGATATAGGGTTGTTTCTGTGTGAGTAATAAGAAGTGTTTGCCCAATCCTGGTGGGATTAGATCCCTCAGGTAGAGATTAAGTCCATTGGGACTGAACTCTGTAAATTGCTTTGTGTTCTTTACTTTACAGTTTTATTATTATCTGCTGCACACAACTCGAATCAAGCTAGGGTTCATAAGCTGTTTAGAACTGGAAATAATTCAAGGCCTTGAAGCTTTCTAATTTGCCTTTGAAAGTTTCAGACAGTTTTATAAAATCACAAGGCCTTGAGATTTGAGTTTCACACAAAGCTAATCTGTTTAGTTTTGAGTTTTGCAAAAAGTTTCAATACTCTATTCAACCCCCCCCCCTTCTAGAGTATTTAGGTCCTGTATTTAGTCTACTTTACACACTTTCAGAACCAACTCTACACGAAGGTCCAACCCAGGTTTCAAGAGGCCACAAGTTTCCACTCGAAAACAGACTATTCGACCACCTCAAGGCTAAATGCTCCTAGCACATTATAGGAACTAAAGGTATGCCCACAATCTACATTCCACTTTTCCCTGAATACCGGGGACTTCCTTTCGTGAAACAGGTTCGCAAGATACTAAAAATTAAGGCTTTCCTCACTACGAGGCTTCCTATTCATTGAGACTCTTTCACTGGACTCTCTCTAGTTTCAAGCTTCATCAATTTCCCAACTCAAAATTTTCAATTTTTATGGATTTTCACTTTTCTAACTTTTTTTATATTTTTTTCATATTTTCCTAGACTCTATATGTAACTGGCCAACTCGATTATTCACGATGATTGGTAGGAGGACTCAATAAAGTCAACGTGCAAAGAATGCAAAAATTTTAAACTAACACAGTACGACAACATATTGAAACACTCTACACTAACCACAAAGACTCACAATACGACACTTACTATATGTAACAAGGCTATGCACGATACGACATGGCTAGTGAAATTACACACAACCCCCCCCCCCCCCCACACACACACACACTTAAGCGTTTCGTTGTCCTCAACGAATTTAGAGATCAAGTAGGAGGTTTCCTCGCTTAAATGTGTTGGCGGTGGATCTACACAATTATGGCTCAAAACGTAGAACAGAGAGAGTTAGAGATACCTGTGGTGCCCGGACCTACATGGACACCGTTGTCACGAAACTGCAACAAGAAGGGGTCTTGTGGACCGTTGTCAGTTTCCGGAAAAGTCTCAGCTCGTGTCCGGATTCTGATGCGCCTACTCAACTCTCTATCGCGCGCATCAAGAAGGGGAACCCGGAGCGTCTTCTGTACTTGTTTCCCTGCACACTGATTGGAATAATTAACACAACTCTCTCTCACAACCCTCAAAATCATATATGGAGAACTAAGAACAGGAGCAAAACAAATAACAACCTACTCTACATTGGGTTGCCTCCCAAGCAGCGCTTGTAATTTAAGGTCGACGGCCCGACCTGGTTACCTCAAGCGAAAAGGATTGTGGAGGATGCTTTATCCCTCCACTTCTTCTTCTTCCACCATCTCTTCTCGATAACTTCAAGTGCACCCCTGTGCTGCGCAGATGGTGGAGAGTTGTAGAAGGCGACTCTTTTCATCTTGCAATTGATCTTCTTGATAGCTTCCACAAAGTGCCACTAGGCTCAAATGCTTCGCGATCCATATAGTCATCCCAGTAATACCTCTGTGGGGCCAGATGCTCATCAAATGACCCATGCAATTCATCCAAACCCCCACACTTGTTGATTTCCAACTCATTGACCATGACATATGGATGATCAATTGAATCGCCCATAGAACAAGAGATTGGAAGTTGCTCATCACGTTCTTCCCCATAAGAATCTCCATACAGTAATTGTTCTAGCTCGTCGCAGACTTGCGTGACATAGGATATGGAGAATTCATCATTAACCAGAGTTGGGGATTTTACCTTAATATCACTGAGCACAAGTGTTTCACCAGCTTCATCGTCGTCGGCACACCACATGCTTCTAATGTCGGTGTCTTCCCATTCATGCCAAGGATGTGAGGGCGTCTGTAGTCTTGGCTCGCAATACGGCATAACTTCCCATCTTGAGCACACAGGTCTACCCCAGTCTGAATCAGAGTCCGAGTCCTCAGAAATAGAAGAGTCCACCAATGGTTCATGGACACTGTTGCTCGGCTCATGTATCTCTTCTTACACTTGTGGTGGTGATGATGAAGGTTCAATATGAGGCTCAGTGTCATGTGGCAAGGGCTCCTCTTATGTTTCTTGAATACTAGATTCCTATGTTGTTGACAATCTTTCTACTCGTTTCTTTATCCTCTCCATCATCTCCCTCACGTATTACCTACCTGTGGCTGAATCCTCTTGTGGTAATTGTGCATCTATGGACAAAAATTTGGAGCACACTTGGATGTGCTCCATAATACTACGTCGTTCTGCCATACTCGATGTTGAGTCTTCTTGGTGCCGATGAAGCTGGGGTGTATGTGTAACACCCCCAAATGGCCCAAGCCGGAGACCCGGGGATGTCACTCCGTACCCGAGACGAGGCCGGATACAAGGAGATTTTATAACATGGTTCGCAAGCACAAAACATCCACAATAATAATTAAATCCAATTGAAAATATTGCATTATCAAAAATCAACATCCTAGCCACAAACCGGCATAACAACTAAAGTATTTAAATTACTAAAGAATTCAAATCCAAATGAAATACTACTACTATTATTCCATGTGATGATTCGCGTCCCCTTCTACGCCAGATAACCATCTTCTAAACCTGTGGTGCGGAATCAAAAAGAAACACCACAGTACAAAATCAGCATGAAATACTGGTAAATAAACATCCAAACATGTAAAACGATGATGGGATAGTTATAAAACAATGACTCATTTGTAAGTAAGAGTTTTTCGCAAACACAACGGTAATAAAGCTGACTATTGTATTAAAACATAAGAGTTCCCAATTCCATAATATTTCCAAATCCATTTCCATAATCATTAGGAAAATTAAAAATCCATCGTTAACTTCTTTCCGTTAACAAAACCAAAAATCCATTATTAATTCGTTGTGACGGGGGAAACCAAACCATCTCACAAGCATCCAAGACCTTAAGTGTCGACACCCCCCAAAGAATCTAGCGTCCAGAGGAGTGAGTACAGGGAGCTATCCTGGGACTTGCAACCGGATTAAAAAAATAAAAATAAATTGAAACGGAAGACCGAGATCAAACCGTCCAATGCCAATGATAACCATACCACAATAATCATAAACGTCCCCGCACAACTATTCCACTTTACGTATTAATGCATTATCATCATCATGGTGATATTTCCAAGAAAAACATTTATCAAGTAGAAATCACATATTGCATGTCACATCACATAAACACATTTTGAGACGTAAAGAAATACAAGAATTCGTTTTGACACGAAAGAGATAAGCACACTAGGCTTGGCATATTTACTTACCTCAAAGCAAATCCAACTATAGCAACTCAATCACGTACTCTACGTACTCGTCGTCGACGAACTCGTTACCTACACGTAACAATATTCTAATCAAACAATTATTCTAGCAATATACTTGCTATACTAATTACATGCATATGATAGTCAATGTTTTAGGGTTCTAATACTTTCCCAACATCTCACTCAATTCATACTTCAAAATAAGACCCAAAGCTTTGTTTCAAAATCCCCTAACCTAAAGCATACATAACCTATCATAACTCCACCAAATCTATTACTCCAGTTTCCCAAACAGATCATGGTCTAAAAACAGTTCCATTGCATTCAAAACGTTTGAAATAATAAGTTTAGCCTCAAACGGATCTTAATTTCGATTCCTGAATCAAAAGTTACACTAGTTTCAAGTTTCCAACTTCATTCAAAATATCAATACGGGAATTGTCAATCTTCATGAAACTTTTCCCCCAAGCATCTAGTTCATCCTATATTCATACTAAACCTTTATAACATGATTCCCACATTCAAATCAGATTGTTATCCACCTACTATGATCATTCAAACACCCAAATCATTCAATCAAACTTCTCTTCCAACCTAGGATTTCTCCCCAACACCCAAGAACATGATAAACCCTAAAACTTGATTATCAATCCAACAAATCCATGGACAATGATCCTAATAATAACAAACTGAAAATTAAAGATTACATGCAACATACATAAATCATGAACAAGTGATCACAAGAATAAGAGATCAACAAGAGAAAAGAAAAGAAGAAACAAAACTACCTCAAACCCGCCGCCCATGGAGGCGGACGGAGAGAGAGACGGACGGAGAGAGAGAGAGAGAAAGAAAGAAAAAGAGAAAGAAAAGAAAAGAGACAAAGAGAGAGATAAGAAATTACCTCAACGGAAAAAGAGAGGGACAGCCGCGGTGGCGGGTTGCTGCCGTCGGCCACAAGAGAGAGACGAGAGAGAGAGGGACGGGTGAGAGTGAGGGAGACGTGAGAGAGTTAGAGAAAAATAGGGAGAGTGGGGGTTTTATGAGAGTTGGAAATAAAATCAACTTCATAAGTAGGAAACCCTCTTGAATTAGGAAACTTTTACGTAGGAAGAAAAGTTAGGTCAAAAGACACTTAATCCCCCTTAGTTTTGCCAAAAGACAAATACCTCCCCCAAACTCAAGTGAAAGACACTAAAACCTTTGATTAAAGTCACAAAGTTCCCCCCAAACTCTCAAAGCATTATAATTAACTCTCTACAATTAAATTTACTTCCCAACACTTATAATAATATCACAAAATACCCGTAGTCACAAAATGGGGTATTTCATCCTTCCCTCCTTAAAGAGAACTTCGTCCTCGAAGTTTAAACAATAACCTCCCTCCTTAATGAGAATTCGTCCTTGAAGTGTAAACTAAACTCTTAGCCTCAATAAGGTATGAACCTTCCCTCAATGGTACAACTACTAAATGCAACCTAAGGTCATGAATGATATGCAATATACTATAAGTAGTACTGTATTAAAGAAAAACGAAGGATTACATCCTCTCCCCCTTAGAGGAGTGACGTCCTCGTAACTCAAGGTACCTCTTCAAACAAGTGAGGGTACTTCTTCCTCATATCATCCTCCGCTTCCCAAGTTGCCTCTTCAGTTAGGTGGTTTGTCCATAAGACTCTTACAATCTTGACACTCTTGTTACGGGTGTCTCTTGTTTTGGTGTCTAGAATCTTGATAGGATGTTCTTCATAACTCAAAGACGGGTCCAGTTCTACTGGTTCGGGATCTAATACATGAGATGCATCAGGCACATACTTCTTCAGTTGCGATACGTGGAATACGTTGTGAACACGACCCAAATTCGATGGTAAATCCAATCGATAAGCCACTTCTCCGATCTTCTCTATAACATCATATGGTCCAATGAATTTCGGGCTCAACTTCCCTTTCTGATTGAACCTCATGACTCCCTTAGTCGGCGATACTTTAAGAAATGCTTTTTCTCCAACTTGAAATTCCAATGGTCTTCTTTTCTGATCAGCGTAGGATTTCTGTCTATCCTGGGCTGCCTTCATTCGCTGTTGGATAAGTCTCACTTGATCCGTCATCTCTTCGATAATTTGTGGACCAATTACTATCGTCTCACTTATGCCGTTCCAACACAATGGTGTTCTACACTTCCTTCCATACAACGCTTCATGTGGTGCCATTCTAATACTGGCGTGATAACTGTTATTGTAGGAGAATTCCATCAAAGGCAATCTATCAACCCATGAACCTTGAAAATCCATAACACACGATCTTAGCATATCGTCCAACGTTTGAATTGTTCTTTCGGTTTGTCCATCTGTAGCAGGGTGAAATGTCGTGCTAAACTTCAGCTGAGTTCCCAATGCCTCCTGGAGTGCTTTCCAGAAGTGAGAAAGAAAATTGGGATCTCTGTCGGAAACTATAGAGCTTGGTACTCCATGATACCTCACAATGTTCTTCATATACGCGTCAGCTCTTTGTTCCATATTCCAAGTGTCTTTCATCTGAATGAACCTTGCTGTCTTGGTCAATCTGTCAACTACGACCGAAATCTGATTCAGTCCGTTCTTTGATGTCGGTAACGCAGTCACGAGATCCATTTAAATCGAATCCCACTTCCAAACTGGGACGTCCAATGGTTGTACTAAGCCTCCCATTTTTTTATGTTCAAACTTCACCTTTTGACAAGTTAGACATTTTGCCACAAATTCTGCTACTTCTTTCTTCATGTTAGGCCACCAAAACATCTTGTTCATGTCCTTATAGAGTTTGTCACCTCCTGGATGTACTAAGTAAGGTGTGTTGTGCGCTTCTCGCATCAACTTCTCCTTGGTTTCCGTACACTTATGTGGTACACACCATCTTCCTTTGTAACGAACACTTCCGTCTTCATGGATCTTGAAATCCTTTGCTTGACCTTCTACAATCTTCTTCTTTATCCTTTCCAGCTTCACATCTGCTGGCTGGTTACTCCTTATTTCTTCCAAGATATCTGGCACAACTGTCATATTCCCAAGGATATTCTTTACTCCACCTTGTTTCACTAATTCAATTCCAAGTTTTCGGAACTCTCGACATAGCCGATCTGGTAAAACTAACATAGTATCCAAAGTATGGCTCGATTTTCGGCTTAACGCATCAGCTACTACATTTGCCTTCCCTTCATGGTATTGTATACGCAAATCATAATCCTTTATGACTTCTAACCAACTTCTTTGCCTGTTGTTTAGCTCTTTCTGCGTGAAGATGTACTTGAGACTGCTATGATCCGTATACAATCTACACACAGATCCATACAAGTGATGTCTCCATATCTTCAATGCGAATACTATTGCTGCAAGCTCTAAATCATGCGTAGCATAGTTCTCTTCATGAATTTTCAGTTGTCTTGAATCATAGGCAATAACTCTTCTTTCTTGCATAAGTACGCATCCTAAACCCTTCTTCGATGCATCACTGTAAACATCAAACTCGCCAGAATCATTGGGTAAAGCTAACACAGGTGCTGTCGTCAACTTTTCCTTCAATGTCTGGAATGGTTCTTCACAATCTTCGCCCCGCTTATACATTACCGTCTTCTTAGTTAGCGTAGTAAGCGGTCTAGCAATCTTTGAGAAATCTTTCACGAAACGCCTGTAACATCCTGCTAATCCGAGAAAACTTCTTACTTCGGACACATTCTTCGGAGTAGGCCAATCTTTCACTGCTGAAATCTTTCCTGGATCCACGGATATTCCCTCCTTGGAGATTATGTGACCCAAAAATGGAACTTGTTTAAGCCAAAACTCACACTTCGAGAGTTTAGCATATAACTTATCATGTCTCAAAGTTTCTAACACTTCTTTGAGATGTTCTTCGTGTTCTTCCTCGCTCTTTGAATAAACAAGGATGTCGTCAATAAAGACAACCACGAAATGATCTAGAAACGTCCTCATAACACGATTCATGAGATCCATAAATAATGCTGGTGCATTAGTTAGACCAAAAGGCATAACGGTAAACTCGCAGTGTCCATACCTCGTTCTAAAGGCTTTCTTCGGGATGTCCTTCTCGCCTACTCGAAGCTGGTGATACCCTGATCTCAAGTCTATCTTTGAGAAAACGCTCGCCCCTTGTAACTGATCAAACAAGTCGTCAATTCGGGGTAAAGGGTACTTGTTCTTGATCGTTGCGCTATTCAAATCTTTGTAGTCAATGCACAACCTCAAGCTTCCGTCCTTCTTCTTCACAAACAATACCGGTGCACCCCAAGGGGAAACACCGGCCTTATGTAACCCTTTTTAAGTAACTCTTGCAACTGATCCTTTAGTTCTTTCAACTCTATTGGCGCCATTCTGTACGGTGCTTTTGAAATTGGAGTTGTTCCAGGTGCTCAGTCCATAGTGAACTCGATCTCCCTTCTAGGTGGCATTCCTGGAATTTCGTCCGGGAACACATCGGGAAAATCTCTAACTATTGGTATCTCTTCTAGCACATTATCCTTCTTAGACATGTCTTGAACATAACACAAATAAGCACTATTCCCCTTCTTCACTTGGTTGACTATGGTCAAAGCTGACACTAGTCGGATACATGGTTCCTTTGTGATACCGCGGTAAGAAACTTTTTCTCCCTTTGGACCTTTAAGCCTTATCTTCTGATCGTGACAGTCTATTACTGCTCGATATTTACTCAGCCAATCCATTCCCAATATAACATCTATTCCTCCAAGATCAAATTGTATCAGGTTTGCTGGTACGGTACTAGCCGAAATCTTAACTTCTACTCCTTCAAAAATGGCGTCACATACTGTTACATGACCGGTTGGGGTAGCTACGGGGATGGATATTCTAGACGGCTTATTGAGACTCAATTTTTCCCCAAATGATGATGAAATAAACGAATATGATGCTCCGGAATCAAATAGAGTAAAAGCTGGTTGATCATGAACAAGGAATGTACCAGTGACTACTCCGTTTGCTGCTTCCGCTTCAGTCCTGCTCATGACAGCGATCCTTGCAACATTCCCGTTCTGTGTTGCGGTAGTTCCTGCCGTACTAGTCCCATTGTTGTTGACGTTAGCTGGAGCGTTGTTCATATTCCCGTTCTGAGCTCCATTGTTCCTTCCATTACCCTGGTTGTTCACTTGTTGCCTACCATAATTGTTGCCTCCATTATTCTGGTTGTTGTAGTTCCCATAGTTCCGGTTTCTGCCCTGATCGTTGTTGAACTGTCGGTTTCCTTGGTAATTGCCTCCTTGGTTCCCTTGCTGATTTCCATTTGGTTTCAATCGGCACTCAAAAGCACGATGACCCTTCCTGCCGCAGTTGTGGCAGTTCACAAGGTTTCCTTGGCAGTACTTTCCTGGATGGTTTTGTTGACACTTCTTGCAGATATAACGGCGAGGCTGATCATCTCCATTATTCCGCTTGTTACCGCGATACTGTCCTTGGTTACTTCCTCCATGGTTAGGCTTAAACCTGTTGTCCTGAACACTTTGGTTAATCCTACTCTGATTGTTTCCATAGCCCACAGCGTTCTCGACCTTGCGCTTCCCACGCTTCTCATCTTGTGCCTCTTGAATACGCCAAACGGCTGCCGCTCTATCATAAGCTTCCTGAAGAGTATCGTACGTCATGCACATCAAGTCTTTCTGCAGATGAAGTTCGAGACCAGACATGAACTTCCTAACTTTAGTCGCTTCGTCAGGCATCAACTGACCTGCGAATCGGGATAGTTCCATGAATTTCTTGAAGTACTCGGTCACAGAACCGTTCCCTTGTGTCAGATTCACGAAATCTATGTACTTTTGATCCTGGACATGGTCCGGGTAAAAGCGAGTGCGTAATGCAGTTTGAAGAGCTTCCCAATTGAAATTGGGTTGAGCCAAAAAGTTCTGACGTGTGCTCCTCCACCATGTATTAGCTTCGTTCTTCAAGTAGAATGCCGCGCAAACAACCTTGCGGTCTTCGGGGCACTCAACTAGCTCAAGGACCTTATCCATCTCATCGATCAAATTTCGAGCTCAACAGGATCCTCATTGCCTGTAAAGTTCCCTGGCTTCATGTCTGCCACTTTCTTAGCCCAATTTGCGTTATTCTGCTCTCCCTGGTTTGCGTTCTGCGCCATTTGAGCAAATTGCGCAAAGAACTGCTCCATGTTGTTGTTGTTGCTGTTGTTGTTTGGTGCTGCCATTGGTACTTGGCGATGTCTCCTGGTGTAGTATTGATGTGGTCTATCAGTCAAAATCCCTACACTATAGCCTATTGTATTACTTATAAAGTATCAAGAAGTACAAACAATCATGCATATGTGGCATGTAGTGCACAATTAAACAAGTAATGTCACACATTGATCATCATTTACATCAATTACTCATGTATTTCCACATAGGCTGATCGCGTCTCATCTTTTCATCTACTTCCAAAATTGGAAAAAGGATCAATCGATCAAGCAAAAATTGTGAATTTTAGTGTGCAACACCCTCTCTGAGTATAATTTCATAAGCAAGAAGAATCAACTCAAAATCAATTGTAGAACTCAAGATACACAAGAAATACTACAGTTGCTGTCACAGTCCACCAGAACAGAAACTTTGACTTTGAAAAGGCTTAAACTGACTTTAAAATTCTCAAAATGAGCTAGGCTTTCTCCCAAAGTTAGCCAAACGTGTCTAATAGTTTTCATAGAAATTTAAGATCAAAAAAAGATCTGGAAGATAGGTAATAGTCAAAAATTCTACAGCTAGTCACCTTGCAATTCTGCTACTGAACCGTCAACTTTGAAAATTCGTAACTAATACTCCAGAACTCATTTGGCTTTGAAATTTTTATGGGAGATACCAGGGTATGTCTACTTTCAGGGAAAAATTCAGGGGAAAAAAAATCCAAATTTAAATACGTCTGCTACAACAAAAACTCACTGCTGCGCAGATTCAACAACACCGAAGATCAAAGTTTTCGCGTTCTAACTCCATGAACACTTTCTACGCGCTTAATCAATAATAATAAAGCATAACACAACCTTAATTCATCAAATTATACTCCAAAATTCAGAAAGATAAATTCATTAAACTCCCCAAATCGGGTCCTCAAAACGTAAACATTATTCATCCCAAAGCAAACGCTAAAAATTTAACTCTAGCCCAAAAGTGACTATTCAAGAATCGTTCTAAAACTTCAAAGTGTTGCTTGGCTCCATAGCCTTATTCAAACTAATAAATAAAACTTAAAAACATCTAGTCTAGGAAATCTGAGGAACTCCAACAAGCTTAATCGTCGTCCTCATCGCATTCATCCATCTCTTCCTCTTCATTGGAATCATACTCGTGCTCTTCATCTTCACTCGGGTCTTCTTCACTTTCTTCATACTCCATGGGATCTTCTTCAATCTCGGGGTATTCATCGACATCTTCCATTGGATCTTCTTCAACTTCGTCATCGTCACTAGAGTCTATAATAATCACCTCTTTTTTATCACTAGAGCTTATGTAGATCACGTCTTCTTCATCACTGGACTCTATCTCAATAACTGTATAACTTTGCCACTTAAGATAAGTTTCCATCAACAACTTGCATATAAAATCTACACTTACCGTTCATTCACCTTGGCAACGATAATCCCTATCATTCAGACGATTCATCCTGCCCATGATGTTGCTATACTTTGTAATAATTTCCCCAAACATGGGTTTCATAGGTAATGCCTTCACCATACAGTAAGCCTGAAAAGCTGGATTTCTATACCGAGGAAAATCTAAGGCTTTGAATCTATCTTCACAATTTTGAACCACGCGGTCACGAAAATCTGGAAAATCTTCACCTTCGACCCAACGTGTCAAAACAGGGTGCTTCTCTACTGGCAACACACGCTTCCTTGCTGTATGCTTAGTTCTAGCCATCTACAAGAGGAAACAACCAAATAAATCTCCAATTTAAAAGGCATAGATCGTAATCCGAAATAACTACTCTTTGCAACTAATAATCATTCCCAAGACTCCAAATTGATAGCCACAAGACTCTTGAAGAAATTTTCCAACAAAGTTTCTTAAAAGTAGGCTTAAACTTAGAATCCAATTGAAACACTTCAAAAGTTCGATCCCTTAACTTCTTGGATAGACTAAGGCTCTTAGTTAGGAATGGGTGGATGGAAGTACTTGCTTTCTATCCTATTTTCTAAACACTTACACATAATAGTCATATCCATACTACCCAAATTCCCACGGCTTGTCAAATTTTAAGTTATTTCTCCTATATACATTTTAGTTACCCTAACAAGTTTCGATTTCCTTTTTGGAATGCCGGCTCTGATACCACCTGTAACACCCCCCAAATGGCCCAAGCCGGAGACCCGGGGATGTCACTCCGTACCCGAGAGGATCCCGGATACAAGGAGATTTTATAACATGGTTCGCAAGCACAAAACATCCACAATAATAATTAAATCCAATTAAAAATATTGCATTATTAAAAATCAACATCCTAGCCACAAACCGGCATAACAACTAAAGTGTGTAAATTACTAAAGAATTCAAATTCAAATGAAATAATACTACTATTATTCCATGTGATGATTCGCGTCCCCTTCTACGCCAGATAACCATCTTCTAAACCTGTGGTGCGGAATCAAAAAGAAACACCACAGTACAAAATCAGCATGAAATACTGGTAAATAAACATCCAAACATGTAAAACGATGATGGGATAGTTATAAAACAATGACTCATTTGTAAGTAAAAGTTTTTCGCAAACACAGCGGTAATAAAGCAAACTCTTGTATTAAAACATAAGAGTTCCCAATTCCATAATATTTCCAAATCCATTTCCATAATCATTAGGAAAATCCAAAATCCATCGTTAACTTCTTTCCGTTAACAAAACCAAAAATCCATTATTAATTCGTTGTGACGGGGGAAACCAAACTATCTCGCAAGCATCCAAGACCTTAAGTGTCGACACCCCCCAAAGAATCTAGCGTCCAGAGGAGTGAGTACAGGGAGCTATCCGGGGACTTGCAACCGGATTAAAAAAATAAAAATAAATTGAAACGGAAGACCGAGATCAAACCGTCCAATGCCAATGGTAACCATACCACAATAATCATAAACCTCCCCGCACAACTATTCCACTTTAAGTATTAATGCATTATCATCATCATGGTGATATTTCCAAGAAAAACATTTATCAAGTAGAAATCACATATTGCATGTCACATCACATAAACACATTTTGAGACGTAAAGAAATACAAGAATTCGTTTTGACACGAAAGAGATAAGCACACTAGGCCTGGCAGATTTACTTACCTCAAAGCAAATCCAACTATAGCAACTCAATCAACGTACTCTACGTACTCGTCGTCGACGAACTCGTTACCTACACGTAACAATATTCTAATCAAACAATTATTCTAGCAATATACTTGCTATACTAATTACATGAATATGATAGTCAATGGTTTAGGGTTCTAACACTTTTTCAACATCTCACTCAATTCATACTTCAAAATAAGACCCAAAGCTTTGCTTCAAAATCCCCTAACCTAAAGCATACATAACCTATCATAACTCCACCAAATCTATTACTCCAGTTTCCCAAACAGATCATGGTCTAAAACCAGTTCCGTTGAATTCAAAACGTTCGAAATAATAAGTTTAGCCACAAAGGGATCTTAATTTCGATTCCTGAATCAAAAGTTACACTAGTTTCAGGTTTCCGACTTCATTCAAAATATCAGTACGGGAATTGTTAATCTTCATGAAACTTTTCCACCAAGCATCTAGTTCATCCTATATTCATACTAAACCTAATATAACATGATTCCCACATTCAAATCAGATTGTTATCCACCTACTATGATCATTCAAACACCCAAATTATTGAATCAAACTTCTCTTCCAACCTAGGGTTTCTCCCCAACACCCAGGAACATGATAAACCCTAAAACTTGATTATCAATCCAACAAATCCATGGACAATGATCCTAACAATAAAAAACTGAAAATTAAAGATTACATCAACATACATGAATCATTAACAAGTGATCACAATAAGAGATCAACAAGAGAAATGAAAAGAAGAAACAAAACTACCTCAAACCCGCCGCCCATGGAGGCGGACGGAGAGAGAGACGGACGGAGAGAGAGAGAAAGAAAGAAAAAGAGAAAGAAAAGAAAAGAAAATAGAGAGAGAGAGAGAGAAGAAATTACCTCAACGGAAAAAGAGAGGGACGGCGTCGGTGGCGGGTTGCTGCCGTCGGCCACAAGAGAGAGACGAGAGAGAAAGGGACGGGTGAGAGTGAGGGAGACGTGAGAGAGTTAGAGAAAAATAGGGAGAGTGAGGGTTTTATGAGAGTTGGAAATGAAATCAACTTCATAAGTAGGAAACCCTCTTGAATTATGAAACTTTTACGTAGGAAGAAAAGTTAGGTTAAAAGACACTTATTCCCCCTTAGTTTTGCCAAAAGACAAATACCTCCCCCAAAATCAAGTAAAAGACACTAAAACCTTTGATTAAAGTCACAAAGTTCCCCCCAAACTCTCAAAGAATTATAATTAACTCTCTACAATTAAATTAAATTCCCAACACTTATAATAATATCACAAAATACACGTAGTCACAAAATGGGGTATTTCAGTATGGACTCGGCACGATTCTCTATTATCGTGCAAACTGCCGCATCGATAGCACCAAACTATGCATGCTTCATCATCTTCATAGTTACCCTACAGTGGAAACCGTAGGGGGGGGCCCGAATAAGAGTCTTTGTTCCACATGCTTAGTAGAATCTTGTGCTTCCTGTGTTCCTGAGAAAACAAACTCAAAAGAGACTCGTGAGGCACAGAGATAGAGAATCAAACAAAATAAAAGTAAACTAAAAGAAATGTACTATAAACTAATTCCTAAATAAATAATCTACCGATGTCCCCGGCAATGGCGCCAAAAACTTGACGCGATTTCTTAACGTGTATGCGCAAGTGCACGGTCAAGTAATATCGGGGTGTATTTCAACCCCGAGTTATCGATGCCACGAGGACAGACTCGATACTATTTAATTAGTTATTTAATTTAGAGTACGATAACAAGAGGAAGAATTGAGTTATAAATGAGTTCGTCACCCACAAACAAGTGACTGAAAAATGAAATAACAAACTAATCTAATATTTTTGAATTTTTATTTTAATAAAGAAGATATATGGAGAAACTAGGCGATCTCTAGATCACCTAGGGCTGTAGAAGATTTCCGGATTATCTGAGTAACACATTAATTATATCCTAATCAAGTCGGGTAATAGGCTATGACAATCTCCTGTCGGTCTCTTGTCATTTTACGTCTCGGTTGACTATAATCTCCTTTTGGTCTCATGTTGTCTACCGGTCCGTTCTAGCAGGTCATTTAATGGCACGATAACGGGTCATGTCGGTCCAGCGTTTCACGGAACAGTTGAATAATCCTACCGAATCTACCCACACTAGCCAATCCTACTCACTTCTCCTACCGGTCTTGGTGATTCTGGATTGATGCTCATATCTCATCCTAGCTAGTTATAGTCACTATCGCGCACTTCACTAGCCAACTAACGGTTCCGGTTAATTACTCCATCCCCATTAAGAATTAAGCATAGCTTATGAACAATTGATTTAGAACTTAATCAACGTTAAACATGATTCATCCTATGAGCAAACCCTAGTTCATTGATTATCAATTCCTATCTTAGTCGTGTCAATATACTAAGATCATTAACAAGATTCAAGAACTAACATCAATTCAATAGAAGAAATCAATAAGCATGAAACAAAGACTAAAAATCCAAAAAAATCATCGTCAACATAACCCTAGGATCTCATAGAGATGCCTAGCAAATAGTTTAGCTAATAAGAATCAAGAAAACAAATCTAAGTAGTTTCTCCATACAATGATTGAGAAGAGAAGAAGAAAAAGATCAAACCCTAGGTGATTTTAAGTGGATTTCACCCAGAATTCTCCATACAATGATCCCTATTTTCCCCAGCTCCTAGGTCACTTAATACAATATTCCCCTTACTTCTTGCCCAAAAGTTCTTAAAAATTGCATTGAAACCCCATATTTCCGTGTATTGGGAATCGGACTGGTCTTAAGACCAGCAGCGGGTGATTTTAAGTGGATTTCGCCCAGAATTCTAAGCATAGTCTGGTCTTAAGACCAGTAAACTGGTCCTAAGACCAGTCTGGGAAAAATCCTCTTTTTCTATGATTTTTTAGTCTTTTCTTCACCCGTCTTCAACTCCATCATGATCTTGAGCCTTCTCATCCTTCCGAAGTTCATTCCACCTCCCATTCACATTCCTGAGTCTCCGGTTCCTGAAACGCACAACACAAAAAAAATACCGGAAGATCAAATGTGACAATAAAAGCTCAAAGTTTACACAAAAAAATGCCCGAATTACACATTTATGATCAAACACTCAAGCATGCTATATTTATCCCAATTAATAGCATGAAACTAAGATTATCAACTCGGAAAGCACGCAAAATGATGTAAAACGTTCACGAAATATAATTCTAAAAGAGAGTTATCAGTCGGCTCCAACATGGCTCCAAGTGAGCCACTTCCCTGTTTTTAGCTTATTTTCTAGCCGTGATGATACTTTTTTGAGCCGCGGGGTCTACCCTAGGGTTTTTCGACCTCCTCCCCCCCCCCCCCCCCCTCGAGTCCGTTTTCATCCTCAATTTTTACGGATAAGGAATTCAAAGTGGTGTTCTCAAGAATATTCGACGTCAATTTGATCCGGGCAAGAATATTGACGATTTTTCTATCGGGTTTTGATGCAGGTAATGCAGCGGATTAAAAATAAATTAATCCTGCTCATTACCCTCCACAGATCGCATGCAAGCTTTTCATAACATGATAAAATAAAAGAATTGTGTATTAGTTTGTGTGATCACTACGAAGAATTGTGTCTTCGTCTCTACAAGTATTCACACCTTGGATTAGTTGCTAGAATCCTTCTCCACGTGTAGTACTAGAAACGGAGATCACGCAAAAAGGAGAAAGAGTCGCACCATATGGAGTGGCCGACGGGTCTAGGGGAGGACGGGTAGAGGGTTCGGCCCTCTGCTTTGTCTCTCTCCTTGCTTTGTTATGTTCTCACACTAATGAATTGTGTTAGAGAAATGATAACCTAGGATTCCTTTATATAGTTACTAACTCCTTATTAACTACATAATTGCCCAATACTAATCATGTCCATACACGGATTAGTCCACCTTGCAACTTAGTCCTACTAGCTTTGCTTGTGGTTGCCTATAGATCCTCTTAATTAATTAGTCCTACTAATTAATGCTCAGATGAAGTTTAATCCATTCGGTGTGTGACCCCATAGGTTTCTACTTAGTTGGCAGTAACTATTACTAACATAGAGCGCTGTCTAGCAACACTTCTATGTCACCCAACTAATAAAAATAGTCAGTGATCCGACAAACATTGGGCCCAATGTTACCGTATTGTCTTATCCCTTTTTTCCTATATCCGGATTGGACACGAGACATAATTGTCACAATCGTAATTCAAATCCATAGTTTCTCGATTCAGGGAATATGCTTGAGCAGATAACATCAATATCCCATATTGATTTATCTTAGTCTGGCCAGACATTCTACAAGCAACATCCCTCGAGTGGCCTGTAGATATTTGCTCCCATTATGTGGGAGGGACAAATCCTCTCTACATCACTACCATCTCTCAACTTGCTTCCTATCATGCCCGATAACTATCTTTATAGTTACTCGGTTAAGGCGCAACGTTTGATAATATTAAAGCATGATATTTCACAACTAGAGTATCTAGTGACTTCAAGTCTAAGGACAACAATACCATTAGGACTACGAGAAGCACTTGTGATGTTGACATAATATAATGTAGTCTTCTCGTTGTGGGTCAATCCAGTATCCCATTACTCATAATGCATACCCATGTGTTAGACTTGATATCTCTGTATCAATCTACTCACATACTAATCTATAGTGATTGTCCCGTTAATCAATATAATGGACTAGGGATATTGATGTGAAAATTAGCGTGCTAGTCGCAAGTATACAAATCAGGTAGCACCGGGTGTATTTCAACTCGGATTATCGTTCCCACGGGGACTATTGCAGGTTTTTTTAGCAATCAATTTTGACTCACAAAGTGTAAAGCGGGAGGATTATTTGAAGTTTTGATTGCAAACTAAGTACTAAGAGTAATTAACTAAAACGTACATATTTTTGTGAGAATCGTCGGTATAGTCTTGAGTGTTTGTAAATCTAGGGTTTTAAGGTACTAGATTCCAGGATCCCCTAGGGTTTCTTCAGTTTACCATTCTGTTGATTATGAGAACACACATCAGTCACTAATTCGTGCCACATACTATTTGTGCAGTCACAATTCAGTTCCTGCACGTTATCACGATCATGCAGATTTTCGAATCCTACTAAGCTACCTAAATCTGCAGTCTCGTTCTAAGTCTCCTAGGGTTTCTAACCTGTCCTAAAGGCCCGAGTCAGATTCTCCAACAGTTGGTTAAACGCTTAGGCTAGTCCTATCTCCCCTTCTATGTTGGATCCATCAGGGTAAGATGCTAAATTATGTCTTCTCTTCCTAACCCTAACCAGCCGTTTTCACCGACCGGGTCGATTCTGTAGCAATTCTGGTTGATCAAGTCGAGCATGCATAAACAGTAAAATCAAAGACAGAATAACAAATAAAATTTGCTGATATTAAGATCCTAAGATCATGAATCCATAGTCAAAACAGAACTAAAAATCGGGTATGCAACCCTAGGTTCACTGAGAACCTAGGTAAAAAATTTAGCTACTGAACGACATAATTAACATAACAAAGTTCTGAAATAAAGAGAGTGTAAGATCAAACGAGTATCTTTGAATCTGGGTTCGTGCTTCGGTCCTCTCCGAGGATGCTTATATTTTTCCTTGGGTGTATTGTGTCAAAAAACGAGCTATGGAAGTTCCTTTATATAGTGCTGAAAAGCTTCCAGAAACTGCCTGAATTTACGAAACTGCCATTGGCCGAAAACGCCTCACAAAACTGTGTTGTCTGTGTGGCTGCTCCGTGGCTGGCAGAGAGCCACGCAGACAGTGAGTCTGTCAGCTCCAAAATTCTCCCTCTACCCCCTGCCTGCGTGGCTGACAACTAGCCACGCAGAAAGGGTCTCTGGCATCTCAAAATCTCTGTCTTTCTTCCCTGCCTTCGTGGCTGCTGCGTGGCTGGCAGCTAGCCACGCAGACAGCAGCCTACTTCCTCCAGACATAGCCAGATTTGGACCCTGAACTCTCTCCCTGCGTTTAGACCCGAAACTGGTAAAAATTTCCAAAATACCCCTGGGTCAAAACCGCTCCAAATTTCGCCCAATCCTGAATCTGGTCATAGGAAAACTGCTCACTGAATTTGGGTAACAAAATCCCAACTCGAATCTGAAAATATGGGCCTGGTGTCAAAATTACCAAAATACCTATGGCTCAAAACTGCCACGGAAATCGACCTATCAGTGTCTGAACATGAAGTAAATGATCACAACTCCGAAAACTGGGACCCCAAACCCACGCATGGGCGTGGCTAGGATCGGATGGGACCCACGCTTGGGCGTGAGTCAGTTTTATGGTCGGACTTTGTTTCAGCATTATGACATGTATTCGGAAAGCCCCTGACGTCTACTTTCTTCTACCGCTAGTTTCATTTCAATAATCCAAGTAGAACTCGAGATATTGTCAACCGAGTGTATCCCGGTCATCCTCGGTTCTGTCGTTTTCAGCTTTCTTGGTCGGTTTTCACTGCCCATTTCTCCTCCAGTCTTTCCGTTCGCCGTTCCGCTCTCCCTTGTACCAGCCTCAGTCAAATCCTGCCCCGTACATTTTTTGCACGTTTCCCGAGGCGAATCCGCATCCGTCTCGGCACGCATCTTAATGTACTTCCCGAACCTGTACTTTCTCAAATGCACGTCGTGTGCATTACCGAGACTTTTATGTTAAAACCGGCTCAAAACTCAAGAATACTTGGCAGTTTTATCTCAATATAATAAATAGATAGTTCCTTTGAAAGTATGTAATGTAGACTAAATACAGGACCAAAATACTCTAGAAGGGGGGTGAATAGAGTATGGAAACATTTTGCTATAACACAAGATTTAACTAAGTGAAAAAGTGAAAGACTCAAATCTCAAGGCCTTGAGATTTTGCAAGACAAGTCAGAAACTTTCTAAGGCAGACAGAAAGCTTCAAGGCCTTGAACTATCAGCAGTTCTAAACAGTTTATGAACCCTAGTATGAATTGAGTTGCTTGCAGAAGTAAATAGCAAAACTGTAAAGTGAAGAACACAAGACAATTTACAGAGTTCAGTCCCAATGGACCTAATCTCTGCCTGAGGGATCTAATCCCACCAGGATTGGGAAAACACATCTTATTACTCACACAGAAACAGCCCTAGATCTTAAAGCCTAAGTGAACTCCCTTACACCTATATAGCTTGTGGTTCCAAACCTATCTAGTATCAGCTACTAACTGTTGAGCTAACAAGAACCTCTTGTTGTTCACTTGAACAACCAACCACTAGGCTTTGTGAGGTTTGAGATATACAAAAGATAAGCAGATTAAAGTAAAATAGAAGAACACAATAGAAGAATAAGCTTTGGAAGGCCCGGATGTGTTCTTTAGGAAAACTAGAATGATTGATCTTCTGAAAGCAGTGACTGAAGCCTGAAGTTAGGAAGGAATTGATTGTCTGGTCTTCCACGAATGTATCACACCTCTTTCACAGTTCTCTGTAAGCTTCTGTCTCTTTCAAAATTCAAACCAGTCTTTTATCGACTCTCTGCAACTGAATGAGAGATTTTACGATCTCAGTTCCTGCAAATCCTCATCCTTTCTAACTGCAATTCAAAACAGCTTTGAGTAGATATCCGTTGGAGTTTGTTGTGATTACATTGAACGTTTGAAAAACATGCAACAACATTAAACACAGCAACAAACAAAATCCAGAAATATAACAGCACTAAGTCTGTTTGGATTTCCATTTTCTGAATAAAAACAGGATCAGATAAATAAATCAATAACCTGAATAACTTCTAAAACATATTACTCATAAGAAACTAGTTTAAGACTTGTAAAAGTCATTAAACAATCATACTAACAAAGATCAAATCCTGCAAGAGAGAATCAAGTTAATTCTGTAAAACTGTCAGCAGCTTAAGGCACATCTCAAGGCCTTGAAGCTCTGAACATACTTCACAGTCTTTCAATATTAAGACCAGAAAACTTTGATTCACTCTTATTATGAAATTTGCAATTGTTTTAGATATATAAAGAATAGATAGCAAGGATATTTGCAACAAATCTCTTATCTTAAACGTCAGATAGAACACCTGCATCACAAGATTATCAGATCACATTATATAAGAAAACAACTGTCAAAGCTTTGAAGCTCTGATTAGTATCTCAAGGCCTTGGAGCCTTAGAAATACTTTGTCTTTCATCACTCTAAATAGTTACTTCTCAAAACACACTTAGAATTCTTTAGTCAACAATCTCCCCCTTGATGAAAGACAAAACACATAATCTTGTGTAAATATCCCTGCAACTTTTTGTAAGAATTAGATATCATCATTTGCAGAAATAATCAACAGTAACACTGATTAATCCAGATTAACACAGATAACCATGTCACAATTAGATATCACATAAACAACTGATTAACACAAAACTCATAATCTTATTACCTAAACACTGAAAAGTAACACTTAATAAACACAAGTAACTTCTTCCCCCTTTTTACTTTCATCAAATAAATGTGAAGAAATGTTGGATCACTACTCAAATAAAATAAAATAAAAAAAAAAAAATAGCTCATACTGAATGTTAAGGCCTTGAGATCAGAAAGAAAGAAATAAAGAAAGGATCAAGGCTTTGACTTTCTCAAGTCTTCACTTCTTCTTTGATGCTTGGCCTTTCTCTGAGCCTTCTCCAACATCTTCATCACTTTTAGCTTCTTCTGCACACTGATTCTCTTCTTGTTCAGCATCCACCTCAGCAACAACTTCCTCAACGATTTCATCCACTTTCTTGTTCTTGACTTGCACTGAATCACCCTCTGTAGCTGCATCAACACCTGTGTCTTCTCCAGCTTCCTCATCATCAGTTTGCTCATATAGATCCTTTGAAGTGAGCACAACTGGAATAGGCTTCTTCTTCTTCTTCTTCAAGAATTCACCTAGCCTTTCATCTGAGTCAATACTAGTGTCATGACTAGTAGCAGAAGGGATCTTCTCCAAAGGCTTTGAACTGATTAAACTCTGAAGATAAGTCAAACAACCTCTGTCTAAGATCTTCAATCTCAACCTGCTGTTCTTCAAACTTCTCAACCAACTGAGAGTAATCCTCATTGGCTTGTCCCCTTGATGTTGTAGCCCCCTTAGGTTTGATGAAATTTTTCTCCTCAAGCTCAGCTTTGGACAACTCTGAATAGAACTTCCGATGTCCCTTTCCTGTCTGAACCACTCCAATTCTCTGTAAAGCAGTCTCATCAATTAATCCAAATCCACTTGTAATCTTCTCCTCTCCTTTCACATGTACCTCAAAGTGTTCAAAGAAAAGAGGTAATTGGTTGGCATATGGAAGAGGATGGTATCTGGTTCTGGTAGCACAGTAGATCATATGCTCCATGATCACTGTTGGCAAGTCAACCTCAAACCCGTGACATATCAAGTACATCAGGATAAGAACCTTATCAGTAACCAACTCTCTTGTGTTTTCTCTAGGAACAACACTTCTCATCAGAATTGTAAACAGAATTTTACCTTCACAGTTGAGCACAGAGTGTGTCAACTGCTTGGGACCAGTGGGAACATCATCAATAAAGAACATGGCTTTGGATTTTTCTAAACATTCCTTCCTATCAGGATAATCAGCAACATTATACTTCTTAGAAATGCCCAAGACCTTGGAAAAATCCCTATGGTCTAGCCTTAAATTTATCCTAGCCACCTTAGAGGTTAACACCATTTTATCTTCCCCTTCTTGAACCAAATTCAGATAAAACAACCTAGTTAACCTAGGATAAGCTTTAGAACTAGGATTTAAAACCTTCCAAACTGCAGATTCCCTTAACTTCCTCATACATTCAATATCCAATTTATCTAATAACTCTTCAGAAACCAAACTACAGAAGGCAACCGTAGATGATGCATACCCTTGCATCCAAACTGTCCTAACTTCTGAACTAACAAACCAATCAAAAGGAAGTACATTTTTACCTTGATACCCCTTTTTGGTTGCAGCAGTAACCTGCTTAACCCTTGATTTCTTCTCAGCAGGTTTCTCCTTCTCTGGTTCTCCTTCAGCAGACTTCTTCTTGCTTTCCTTAGCAGACTTCCCCTTTTCTTCTTCAACGGGCTTTTTCTTGTCTCCCCCTTTCTTCTTGTCTGACCTAGGTTGATTATCATCATGTACCTC
The DNA here is from genome assembly GCA_023055425.1 of Linanthus parryae. Taxonomy (NCBI): domain Eukaryota; kingdom Viridiplantae; phylum Streptophyta; class Magnoliopsida; order Ericales; family Polemoniaceae; genus Linanthus; species Linanthus parryae. Next base: position 79,329,714 of record JALGPY010000002.1, read on the forward strand.
TGTCTCTTTCTGTGGATCAACACTTGAACCTTCATCCCATTTCTCTGTTCATATCTTCTTTGCAGGAGGAGAGTATTCATGCAAACTCTGTGTATTTTCTGAATATGAATTAGAAATCACAATCTTCTCCTTCTATTTGCCCTCTTCTTAGATCTACCAGAAGGCTTTCCCTGTTGTTGAATCTTGGCTGATTTGCGCTCCATTGTAGGATTAGGGTTTTTTTAGAGGAGAATGAGATTGAGAGGGATAGAGAGAGAGCAGAGACACTAGAGAATTGAGAGAGAATGAAGAAAGAAAAGCCCTGACTTTCAGCTTAAGTAGGTTGAGTGAATGAGTTTAAAGAGGACTCTACTGAAATCAACATGCAAAACATATCTAGAAGATATGTTTGGATATTTTAGAAAATTCTCTGAGTAATTCAAATATTATACAATTATCTAAAAAGATAACATATAATATTTGGTGATCCATTTTTTAAAAAAAAATGAAAAAAGATGTTTCAAGACCTTGGAGAACAATCTCAAGGCCTTGAGATTTTCTGCAGTTTTAGAAATTTCAAAACTTTGAACTATACTTTCAAGGCTTTGGAAAGTATAATCTCAATGTTTTGAGATTTCCTTACATAAACACAAGTAGGTACTAATACTCCCCCTAAACCAGTGCATCCTTGTTTAGCATACCCAATTCAAGCCTTAGGGATGAAAACCTATCATCTGGCAGAGGTTTAGTGAAAATATCAGCAATCTGCATAGAAGTGGAAATAAAAAGATAGAACAACATCACCTTTTTCTGCATGATCTCAAAGAAAATGGTGCCTTACATCTATATGATTGGTTCTTGAGTGCTGTACTGGATTCTTAGAGATTGAAATGGCACTTGTGTTGTTACATTTAATAGGCACATTTCTGAAGTTATAGCCAAGTCTAAGTTGTTGAGCAATCCACAACACTTGTGGATAGCAAGCTCCAGCTGCAATATACTCAGCTTCTGCAGTTGATAATGCTACAGAATTTTGCTTTTTGGAATGCCAACTGATTAGTGAAGAGACAAGAAACTGGCAACATCCAGAAGTACTCTTCCTATCCACTTTATATCCTGCAAAATCTTCATCTGAATAGCCACTCAACATAAAGTTAGATCTCCTTGGATACCAAAGCCCTAAGTCTTTGGTTCCATTCAAATATCTAAAAATTCTCTTGACAGCAGTTAAATGACTATCCTTAGGATCTGCCTGAAATCTTGCACACATGCACACACTAAACATAATAACAGGTCTACTAGCAGTTAAGTACATAAGTGATCCAATCATACCTCTATACTCCTTTTGATTTACACTCTTACCATTTGAATCCTTGTCTAATGAGAGTGATGAGCTCATAGGAGTTTTGAGTAACTTGGACTGTGTCATATTGTACTTGTTCAACAAGTCCTTGGTATACTTTCCTTGATGTACAAATATTCCTTTCTTCAATTGTAAAATATGAAGTCCAAGAAAGAAATTCAGTTCTCCCATTAAGCTCATCTCAAACTCCATGCACATTAGACTAGAGAACTCTTTTGAAAGAGCATCATTAGTAGAACCAAAAAGAATATCATCCACATAGATCTGAACTACTAACAATTCAGTTTCATGATGTTTAATAAAAAGAGTTTTATCTACTGGACCTCTCATGAAATTATTGTCGAGTAAAAACTTTGAGAGTCTATCATACCAAGCCCTTGGAGCTTGTTTTAAACCATAAAGAGCTTTGTCTAATTTGTAAACATGATCAGGGAAGTTTTCATCTTAAAAACCAGGAGGTTGAGCTACAAAAACATCTTCTTGTAAATAACCATTCAAAAAAGCACATTTGACATCCATTTGATAAACCTTTATGTGATTGTGAGATGCAAATGCAAGAAGTATTCTAATAGCTTCTAACCTGGCAACAGGAGAAAATGTCTACTCATATTCTATACCTTCTTCTTGATTGTATCCCTGTGCCAAAAGTCTGGCTTTGTTCCTTACCACTTTGCCATTCTCATCAAGCTTATTTCTGAACACCCATTTGGTTCCTATAACTGATTTTTCTTTTGATATGGGAAACAGATTCCATACCTTGTTTCTTTAAAATTCATCCAGCTCACTTTGCATTGCTATGATCCAGTCTGCATCTTCCAGAGCTTCCTTTGTGTTCTTAGGCTCAATCAATGATACAAAAGCACTAAAAGCACACAAGTTCTTCAACTGCCCTCTTGTATGAGTTCCAGTTGTTGGATCAGATATGATATTTTCAGCTGGATGGTCTGCAAGATACTTAAACTTCTTCCTTGGTGTCCAGGAATATGTTCCTTCAAGGCTTTGAGTTCTTGAAACAGTAGAGGGAGCATCATAGAAAGTTTCAGTTTCAGTCTCAAGGCTTTGAGATTTTGGCTCTGCAGGAGGTTCAAGGCCTTGAGATTCTACTGATTGATTCTGCACTTTAGTTTTGCCTTTTTCCTCTTGCACAGCATCATCATCAGACTCATGCTTGTTCAAATTAAGATCTGCAAAACTTTCACTCAGAGAATCCTTAGTACTTTCATCAAAAATCACATGAATACTCTCTTCCACAATCTTGGTTTTTCTATTATAAATTCTATAAGCTTTGCTAGTTTGAGAATATCCAAGAACTACACCTTCATCACTTCTAGCATCAAACTTACCAAGATTGTCTCTACCATTATTATGCACAAAAAAAATACAACCAAAATGTTTGAAAAGAAACACTAGGCTTCCTGCCTTTAACAGTTCATAAGGAGTCTTTTTCAAAATAGGCATGATCAAACATCTATTCAGCACATAATTGGCAGTATTAACAGCTTCTGCCCACAATAACTTCGGCAAATGACTTTCAAGTAGCATGGTTCTAGACATATCCTCAAGTGTCATATTTTTCCTCTCACTAATCCATTTTTCTGTGGAGTTCTAGGTGCAGAAAAGTTGTGTGAAATGTCATGCTTTGCACAAAATAAATCAAAGTCAAGCGGATCAAATTCCCTACCATGATCACTTCTAATAGATGCAACAGGAAAGTTTTTCATAGTTTGAAGCTCTTTGCACAGTCTAGAAAATTCGGATAAGGCTTCAGTTTTGTCTCTAATAAACATAACCCATGTAAACCTAGAATAATCATCTACTATCACAAGCATATATCTCTTACATTTTGGATTCTGAACTCTCATAGGACCACACAAGTCCATATGCAACAGTTCTAAGGGTCTAGAAGTACTTACAAATTTCTTTGGCTTGAATGAGCTTCTTGTTTGTTTACCTTGTACACATGCCTTGCAGACCTCATCATCTGAAAAATTTTGTGATGGTAATCCTCTTACCAAATCCTTTTAGATGAGTTTATTCAAGGTATGTATGCTAATATGCCCAAGCTTTCTATGCCAAAGCTTTGAATCTTCCTTCAAGGCCTTGAGACATTTCAACTTGTCACCTGCAATACTGTTAGTACTCATAGCATATAAATTTTATGATCTAGGAGCAGTGAGGATGCAATCTCCAGATTTCTCATCTTGCACCACACATTTCTCCTTGTCAAATATAGCTTTATAACCTTTATCACATAACTGAGATATACTAAGCAGATTATATTTAAGTCCATCCACAAGATAAACATCAGAGATACAGTTGGTAGAACCATTACCAATACTACCTATACCAATAATATTGCATTTTGCTTTGTCACCAAGTGGAATTGTTCCTCCAGATTTCTCTGTGAGCTCAGTAAAAAGAGACTTCTTTCCACTCATATGTCTGGAACAACCACTGTCTAATATCCATTTCTGATCTTTCAAGGCCTTGGTGACATCCTGCAAAAGTAAATCATTGCCTCAACAGGCTGTTAGATCAAGTGCAGAACTTTGAGTCATACTCAGAATCAGCCATGTTTGGTGGTCTAATTCCGTTTGGAACCCAAATCTGCCTAACATGTCCCTTGAGCTGATAAGGATAAGTGTTCCTGATAATATGAGGTTATGATCTTCTGAAGGGACAAGTTAATCTAATATGACCAATTTTTCCACAGTAGTGACATTTTGAAGAATGTCTGCTACCAGAATTAACAAAAGTAATTTTGCTTTTCTTTGGAAAATTTGGATTGTAGCCAATCCCACTTTTATGCATTGATTTCAGACTTCCTCCAAGAATGAGATTCAAATTATGTTCTGAGCCTGTAAAACTGGCTAGGACCTTTTTAGACTCTTGAAGTTTCTCAGTCAAAGAACATATTTTTTGTTCTAAATCATCTGAACGAGTCTTTAGATCAACATACCTTTCAGTTAAGAGAGTGTTTTGATGAAAAATCTCTTTTATCTGTGCCTTCAAGGCTTTGAATCTGCTGTCCAAGGCCTTGAAGTCCTTTTCAATTTTTGTCTTAGAAACTTCAACAGTTTTGTTGATAAAAACTAGGTCCAGGTTTTCTTTTACCTGCTCAAGAACCTTAACCTTTAAAGAAGAAATCTCATTTCTATAACTTTCCTCATTTAAAAACATGCTTTTGAGAATTTCAGGAAGTACATCAGAAGGACTAGCAAGAAAATTTTTACCATTTCCTCAATGTGTCTGTCTGAAGATTTTTCTTCTTCATGTTTAGCCATGAAGCATAAATTTTCTTGATCTTCTTCTGTGTCTGAATCACTTGATGAATCAGAATCACTCCAAGATCCCATTATTGCTTTCTTCCTTCTGTTGTCAGTGTCTTTCTTTTGAAAGTTTCTGTTCTTCTTCTTTTGTGGACAATCCCTTACTGAACGATCTTTGTACTCCTTGCTGCTTGAAGGTCTTGATCTCTCTCTGTTGTAGTCTTTGTTTCCAAAGTTTCTCTTCTTCTTGAGAATCCTGGCCAAGGCCTTGGAGATCAATGCTAAAGTCTCTTCATCATCATTCTCATCTTCAGTCTCAAGGCTTTGAGATTTTTCATTGTCTTTTTCCTTGAGTGCTAGGTTCTTGATGTTTTCACTCAGATCACCTTCTACATCCTTCATAGACATTTCATGAGTGAGCAGCTTTCCTTTATATCATCTAGCTGAAGAAGACTTAAATCCTGAGCTTCCTAAATAGTTGTTGTCTTTGGCACCCACTTAGCTTTTGGCAAGCTCCTCAGGATTTTCCTGACCTTTTCCTCATTTGAGAAACTTTTTCCCAATGACTCCAGATTATTCACCACATCAGTGAATCTTTTGAACATCTCCTTGATAGTCTCACCTAAGTTCATCTTGAACAGCTCATATTGCCTCATAAGTATGTTAATCTTGGTCTGTTTGACTTGACTTGTTCCTTCATATGTCACAAAAAGTTTGTCCCATACTTCTTTGGCATTCTTGCAATTTGACACTCTGTTGAACTCATCTGCATTAAGAGCACAGTATAACAGATTCATAGCCTTGTAATTTTTTGATACATTTTCTAGTTCTGTAACTGAGAGATTTTCTTAAGACTTGATGCATCTAACTCCATCTATGGTAGTGAAATACTAATGAGGACCATTCTGAACTATTTACCACAATTCCATGTCTTGATCTATGATGAAAATCTTCATCATTGCCTTCCAGTGCATGAAGTTGTCACCACTAAACAATGGAGGTCTGTTTGCTGCCCTTCCTTGTGAGAAGCCACCATCTTCTACATTACTCATAGTCACAAGATTGTTAGATCTATAGTAGTGACGCAAGCTCTGATACCAACTGAAAGTATGTAATGTAGACTAAATACAGGACCAAAATACTCTAGAAGGGGGGTTGAATAGAGTATGGAAACTTTTTGCTAGAACACAAGATTTAACTAAGTGAACAAGTGAAAGACTCAAATCTCAAGGCCTTGAGGTTTTGCAAGACAATTCAGAAACTTTCTAAGGCAGACAGAAAGCTTCAAGGCCTTGAACTATCACCAGTTCTAAACAGTTATGAACCCTAGTATGAAATGAGTTTCTTGCAGAAGTAAATAGCAAAACTGTAAAGTAAAGTACACAAGGCAATTTACAGAGTTCAGTCCCAATGGACCTAATCTCTGTCTGAGGGATCTAATCCCACCAGGATTGGGCAAACACTTCTTATTACTCACACAGAAACAGCCCTAGATCTTCAAGCCTAAGTGAACTCCCTTACACCTATACAAATTGTGGTTCCAAACCTATATAGTATCAGCTACTAATTGTTGAACTAACAAGAACCTATTGTTGTTCACTTGAACAACCAACCACTAGGTTTTGTGAGGTTTGAGATATACTGAAGATAAGCAGATTAAAGTAAAATAGAAGAACACAGTAAAAGAATAAGCTCTGGAAGGCCTGGATGTGTTCTTCAGGAAAACTGGAATGATTGATCTTCTGAAAGCAGTGATTGAAGCCTGAAGTTGTGAGGGATTGATTGTCTGGTCTTCCACGAGTGTATCACACCTCTTTCTCAGTTCTCTGTAAGCTTTTGTCTCTTTCAAAATTCAAACCAGTCTTTTAACCACTCTCTGCAACTGAATGAGAGATTTTACGATCTCAGTTCCTGCAAATCCTCATCCTTTCTAACTGCAATTCAAAACAAATTTGAGTAGATATCCGTTGGAGTTTGTTGTGATTACATTGCACGTTTGAAAAACCTGCAACAACATTAAACACAGCAACAAACAAAATCCAGAAATATAACCGCACTAAGTCTGTTTGGATTTCCAGTTTCTGAATAAAAACTGGATTAAATAAATAAATCAATAACCTGATTAACTTGTATAACATATTACTCATAATAAACCAGCTTAAGACTTGTAAAAGTCATTAAACAATCATAATAACAAAGATCAAATCTTTCAAGAGAGAAACAAGTTAATTATGTAAAAATGTCAGCAGCTTAAGGCACATCTCAAGGCCTTGAAGCTCTGAACATACTTCATAGTCTTTCAATATTAAGACCAGAAAACTTTGATTCACTCTGATTATGATATCTGCAATTGTGTTAGATATATAAAGAATATACAACAAGGATATTTGCAACAAATATCTGATCTTAAACATCAGATAGAACACCTGCATCACAAGATTATCAGATCACATTACATAAGAAAATAATTGTCAAAGCTTTGAAGCTCTGATTAGTATCTCAAGGCCTTGGAGCCTTAGAAATACTTTGTCTTTAATCACTCTAAATAGTTACTTCTCAAAACACACTTAGAAGTCTTGAGTCAACATCCTTTATTGGAGTTATCAGATATTTAAGATAAACAACACATTGTGATATAAGGACTTCGTTATATTAAATATCTCAATAAATAATAAATGAATATTCTAGCCAAACAATGTTCATACTAAATATAGATTGCCTCTAGAGCACCTATTACAATAGTCTCCCACTTACACTAGAGCCAATCTGGTGCATCTCGTATGCCTAGAGATCTAGTGTGCCCTTCATTCTTTTGCTAAACGAGCGACTTCGTGAGTGGATCTGAAAGATTCTCATCGGTTGGAATCGTGCATATCTTCGCATCTCCTCGATCAACGATTTATTGAATGAGATGGAATCTCCTAAGTACATGCTTAGACTTCTGGTGTGACATGGGTTCCTTAGCTTGTGTGATTGCCCCAGTGTTGTCACAATACAACGCAATGGGATCCACAATGCTAGGAACCACACCAAACTCAGTGATAAACTTCTTTATCTAAACGGTCTCCGTTGTTGCGCCTGCAGCAGCAATGTACTCAGCTTCAGTTGTAGAATCAGCAATTGTCTCTTGCTTGGAAATCTTCCAGCTCACAGCTCCTCCATATAGGCAAAACACATAGCCCGACTACGATCTGTAGTCATCCTTGTCGGTTTGGAAGCTCGCATCAGTGTAACCAATTACACTGAGTTCTTCCTCACCTCCAAATATCAAGAATGGATCTTCAGTTTTTCTGAAGTACTTAGGGATGTTCTTGACAGCAATTATGTGTCTCTCAACCGAATTTTACTGATATCTTCTTGCCATACTCAAAGCATATGACACATCTGGTCTAGTACACAACTTGGCGTACATGATGTATCATGTGGCCGACGCATAGGGAACCCTACTCATGCATCCTTCTCAATCTCATTGGAGGGACAATCAGCCTTCAAAAGTGTGACTCCATGCGACATGGGAAAGAATCCTTTCTTCAATTCTTGCATGTTGTATCGTTCAAGACCTTGTCTATATATGTACTTTGGCTTAGGCCGAGCAGCTTCCTAGATCTATCCCTATAGATCTTTATACCAAGTATATAAGCTGCATCCCCTAAGTCCTTCATTGCGAAACACTTTCCTAGCCAATCTTTAATAGATTGAAAAGTAGGAATGTCATTTTCAATGAGTAGTATGTCATCCACATACAAGACCAGAAACACAACAGAACTCCCACTAAACTTCTTGTAAATACAAGGTTCATCTTCGTTCTTGATGAAGCCAAACTCTTTGACCGCGTCATCAAAACATAAATTCCAACTCCTAGAAGCTTGCTTCAATCCATATACGGATCTTTCCAGCTTACAGACTTTGTTGGCATGCTCTGGATCCTCAAAACCCTCTAGCTATGTCATGTACACATCCTCAAGGAGGTTTCCATACAGAAACGCTATTTTGACATCCATCTGTCAAATCTCATAGTCGTGATAAGTTGCTATAGCAAGTAGGATTTGAATGGATTGGTCATTGCCACTGGGGAAAATGTTTCATCATAGTCAACACCAAGAATCTGTCTATACCCCTTTGCCATCATGTAGGCAACTACATTGCTATCCATGTCGGTGACCCGCTTGCACCCTATGCGTCGAGCCCCTTTGGGTGGTCCCACCAAAGTCCATACTTTGTTGGTATACATGGATTTCATTTCGGATCTCATGGCTTCAAGCCACTTCTTTGAGCCTGGCCCTTTCATGGCCTCTACATAGGTAGTAAGCTCATCATCCATGATTAGTACGTCACCGGGCTCATTTACGAGAGTCCATACCTATCTGGCTCATGACGTACCCTACTCGACCTACGGAGTTGTTGTGTTACTTGAACAGGTTGCTCCACAACAGTTTGTGGTTCCTGCTCATGCTCTATCGGAGGATCAGTGTTTTGTGGTTCTTGAATTTCTTCAATCTCTACAGCCCTCCCACTGGCTTCTTTAGAGACGAACTCTCTTTCTAGAAACAAACCAGCCCGAGCAACAAAAACATTGTTCTCGGTTGGATTGTATAAATAATATCATTTTGCTTCCTTAGGATATCCCACAAACTTACACTTATCCGCCTTGGGCCCGGTCTTGTCTCTTTGTAAACGCTTTACATAGACATCGCAATCCCAAATCTTCATAAACATTGTATGGGACGCCTCCCAGTCCATAACTCATATGGTTTCTTCATGACCGATTTGGATGGAACACGATTAATGGTAAAAGTGCAGTCAATAGAGCATGTCCCCAAAACGATATCGGAATATCTGTTTGACACATCATATACCGCGCCATGTCCAACAGATGCGATTCCTCCTTTCAGACACGCCATTCCACTGTGGCGTTCCGGGTGGAGTGAGTTGGGATACAATCCCACACTCCCTAAGATAGTCGTCAAACTCTTGACTCAAGTATTCTCCTCCACAATCTGATCGTAGAGCCTTGATATTCTTGCCAAGTTTCTTCTCGACTTCATTCTTGAATTCTCGTATTTGGCCTTCATAAGGTACACAAATCCATATCTACTGAAGTCATCACTAAATGTAATGAAGTAAAGGTAACCACTTCTGGAAGGCATGGGAAACGGCTCACACACATCAGTATGTATGAGTGCCAATAACTCACTAGTCCTCTCACATTTCTTATTGAAAGGGGACTTTGTCATTTATCTTAATAAACAAGATTACATGTCTCATATGATTCATAATCAAATGAGTCTAGAAATCCATCCTTATGGAGTTTAGAGATCCGTTTCTCGTTTATATGGCCTAAACGACAGTGCCATAGATAAGTAGGATTTAAATCATTAGTTTTAATCCTCTTGGTATTTTTATAGGCGGAATTATTTTGATCAAGGAATATATAATCCATTAGACAAATGCGCACTACAGTAGTGCATACTATCAAAATAAATGGAGCAACCTCTGTCCTTTATTAAAATAGTAAAACCTTTCTCGTCCAAACAAAAAGTTGAAATAATGTTTGTGCTCATAGCAGGCACATAAGAGCAATTGTCTAATTTTAAACTAAGTCCAGAAGGAAAAGATAACTCATAACGCCTATGGCTAATGCAGCAACTCTTGCTCCATTCACAACACACAAGTCTATATCCCCTTTAGAAAATATTCGACTACTCTTTAGATCCTTCACATTCAGAAAAATGTGAGATCCTCATCCAATATCCAATGCCCAAGATGAAGAGATAGACAAATTGACATCTATAACAGAAAAACCTGGTGGTGGTGGAATCACTATTCCAGGCCTTTTATCCTCCAGATACTTGGGGCAGTTCCTCTTCCAGTGACCAAGCTGACTATAGTAGTGACATTCACCCTTAGTCACGCCTCCAGCAGGCTTTAAGGCTTCCTTATATTTTATAACTTTCTTGCTCTTTCCTTTGGAAGTAGAGACAACTCCCTCTCTCCTTCCTCTTATTGACCATCATTATGGACCTGCATTTTCCTTTTTTTAATGCTCTGTTCAGCGGTCTTGAACATATTGAGCAGGTCTGGCAGAGGTTTGTAAATATCATCCATGTTATCGTTCATTATGAACTGGCTATAACTATACGGCAACGATTGCAGGATGAGATCAGTGGCCAACTCTTGGCCGAATGGGAAGCCCAACCTCTGGAGATTCTCCGTGTACCCGATTATACGGAGTACATGAGGCCCGACTAGGTTCCCCTCTGCGAGACTGCACTTGAACAGTGCCTTAGATACTTCATGTCGCTCATGCCTCGCATGCTCTTGGAAGAGCTGCTTCAAATGTATGATCATATTGCCTCCATGTTCTCATGTTGCTTCTAAAGCTCAGAGTTCATGGTGCAAAGCATGAGACAATTCACATCATTAGAATCATCCACATGTTTCTGTTGTGCTCTTACGGTAGCTAGAACAGCATTATCGGCTGGTGGCACTCGAACACGAGTGTCTAAGACGTACAGTTTCTTTTCTTACTTGAGAACAATTCTCAAGTTTCTGCATCAGTCCAGAAAATTTGTTCCAGATAACTTTTCCTTCTCAAGGCCAGATCGTAGGGATGAAGTCGAAGCTTGTTGATTGTTTGCCATTGGAATTCTACAAAATTGAGAAATATGTAATTTTAGTATTTGAACAATTAACTACATTCAGCAATGGCTAGATTATTAAATATAGCTCCCACTATTTTTCTCGGATTAATAGCCCTCGCCATTAATGCGGAAATATAATATATTGTCTAGTGGTTCCAAGAACGATATTTCACTTCTTCTTGAGCTTGCTTTGGCAAGTCACCCAAGAATTGGTTATTTAGGTAGAATCACCTTCCATTTGCATTCTATGCAATTCTTGTTTCAATTACGTAAACAACCCCTTATTCCTTATCTATCCCATAGGTAACACCTAATTACCTTGCCTCTAAGTTTATCAATCCAATTGAATTCACCTAGTTGCGTCCAACCTCTTACTTCAACAATCACACATTACTTGCTTGTGTCGTCGCATGACATCATGGTGAATTAAAATTGCCTTGCTTTGGCAGACCCGAATTTAATAGACCTTGATCATGAAGGGTGTTTAAGTAAGAGAAGGAAAAACGCAATATATCGTTTGAGGGATTTAATTGTCGTTATAAATTGTTTTGTTGATCCTATCAACATGATATACTTATTTGGATTGGTCGATCCCAAATAAAAGATCGACTTTGTTTATTATTATCTTGTTACGTTTTGCATGCACAAACCATGCACCAAAATAAGTAACAAGACAATAAATAAATAAACAATAAATAAATATGGCAAGGATATGGCCCCTAAGACTAAGATATTTCCAAGCCAATGATAATATCTATAAGCCCTAAAGTGACAAGCTTATCTCCATGTGCCTCCACCATGGTCGCGCGTCTTAGGCGTGCAAGTCTTCAATTGTCTTTGTAGTTCTTGATTCTTTAATATTCTTCTCCATGTATTGGATACCAACTAACTATCTAGTTCTAGCTAGCATCTATACTAAATAGAGAGACCTCACAAGCGTGGGAGAAGACGACACGCAGGCCGTGAAACCAATTAAAAAATTAATTACAATAAAACCAAACCAAACCACAAACCACAAAATATCCATCCATCATGCAATAAAGCACATAATACAGTTAAAATCTATTTTTAACGCACTTGGTCAATTTTAGTTGAATTTAGATTTTTTGGGGTCAAAACTGTCCAAGGGGCCCACCAACCTATTGGTCGAACCCCTAAAGGACCACCCAAGCTGCCTAGGCGGTCGGCCCAAGCCCGCTCGGTCAAACCGACGGCTTAGCCGAGCCACCTAGAGGCCACGACTTGACTTGTAGCGCAAGGAAGGGGGCGGTCAATCCTTTGGTCGCCCCTCTTGAGTTGTTTCAAAAAAAACTTCCTCCTTCCTTGTGTGCCTATTTCCAGTTGAGGAGAAAAAACCATTTTTCCCCAATTGTGCCCTAACCCTAGCTTTTCAAAGCCCAAAACCTCACATCATATATGAATCAAATTCGCCAAATTTTATACGATATGTAAAATTGGCACAATCTCTACTGAATCATATTCATTTTGCATCATATGCTTAACTTAGTTTTTCGTCAAAAAGTGTAAAAATAGTGAAAAAAAATGATAAACGGTAACACATAAAATCATGTTATGCGCTATGACATGTGGCTCTGATACCACTGTAGGGTTTTGATGCAGGTAACGCAGTGGAATAACAATAAATTAATACTGCTCAATGCCAGGAAAGCTTTTCATAACATGATAAAATAAGAGAATTATGTACCTTAGTTTGTGTGATCACTACGAAGAATTGTGTCTTCGTCTCTATGACTATCCACACCTAAGATTAGTTGCTGGAATCCTTCTCCACGTGTAGTGCTTGCAACGGAAGAAGGAGGCAAGAGATCACGCAAAACGGAGCAAGAGTCGCGCCACAAGGAGTGGCCGATGACACTAGGGGCGGACGGGTAGAGGGTTCGGCCCTCTGCTTTGTCTATCTCCTTGCTTTGTTATGTTCTCACACTACTGACTTGTGTTGGAGAGATAATAAGCTAGGATTCCTTTATATAGTTAATAACTCCTTATTAACTACATAATTGCCACAATACTAATCCTGTCCATACACGGATTAGTCCACCTTGAAAATTAGTCCTACTAACTTTGCTTGTGGTTGCGTTTAGATCCTCTTGATTAATTATTCCTACTAATTAATGCTCATATTAAGTTTAATTCATTCGGTGTGTGACCCCATAGGTTTCTACTTAGTTGGCAGTAACTATTACTAACATAGAGCGCTGTCTAGCAACACATCTATGTCACCCAACTAATAAAATAGTCAGTGATCCGACAAACATTGGGCCCAATGTTACCGTATTGTCTTATCCCTTTTTTCCTATATTCGAATTGGACACGAGACATAATTGTCACACTCGTAATTCAAATCCATAGTTCTCGATTCTGGGAATATGCTTGAGCAGATAACATCAATATCCCATATTGATTTATCTTAGTCTGGCCAGACATTCTACAAGCAACATCCCTCGAGTGGCCCGTAGATATTTGCTCCCATTATGTGAGAGGGACAAATCCTCTCTACATCACTACCATCTCTCAGCTTGCTTCCTATCATGCCCGATAACTATCTTTATAGTTATCCGGTTAAGGCGCAACGTCTGATGATATCAAAGCATGATATTTCACAACTAGAGTGTCTTGTGACTTCAAGTCTATGGACTACAATACCATTAGCACTACGAAAAGCACTTGGGACTTTGACATAATCATATGTAGTCATCTCGTTGTGGGTCAATCCAGTATGTCATTACTCCTAATGCATACCCTTGTGTTAGACTTGATATCTCCATATCAATCTAGCTACATTTTAGTATATAGTGATTGTCCCGTTAATCAATATCATGAACTAGGAATATTTAAGATAAACAACACATTGTAATATAAGGACTTCATTATATTAAATGTCTCCATAAATAATAAATGAATATTCTAGCCAAACAATGTTCATACTAAATCTAGATTGCCTCTAGGCACCTATTCCAACATTTTCGACATCCACCTTGAGGGCAAGGTGATTTTTAAGGGTGGGATAGTTGATACGGGTCGCCCGTATCAATATTATCCACTTATTAGTTTGTTATATATTTAATTATAATTGTTCTTTATTATTTAGTTAGCCCGTAGAATAGGCATGTAGGGCTAGGTTAGGGTTAGGAGTTTATCTATTTAAGCAGCGTACTCAGTTTATTATTATCGAGTCAATAAAGAAGTATTTCTTTGAACCCTACTCTCTTATACTCTCTCATATCAATCTCTTGTTCTCGTCTTCTCTAAATTCTCCTTTAAACCTGTCAATTTCTCTATCTTCGATACGAATATTGTATCATTCGCGTCTTGCAGAGGGGACATAATCTAGATAGTTCTATCCCTATTTCGTGTAGTTTCTTCCCTGTGGGGAGAGCATTGTGCCACGGTTTCCACATGGGATAGATGCATTTCCTTGGAAAGGGTATCTTCCATAGGGTTGTTAAACAGTTGGGATGAGAATTATTTGATGTTTTTATGATTCGGCAACAATTCTTTCTGCTAATTTAAAGCCCGATCTTGAAGTGTATATACCGGTTTCTAAAAAGTGTCAAGCTCTACGATCACATCTTGTGTTAATTGGAACAGTAACTTTAAGAACATCACTAGCATTGACTGGATGAATGACTTGTTCAATTCTATGTGTTTCCATTATCGGTCATCTGTTAAGAGATCAGCCACTGTTATTCCATTAAACTGATGTCTCGGTAAAATTGATTTGAAGTGTTAGGGTAAATAAATCCATAAGTCAATGTTTGCCCTGATATTTCTCCAATCACCGACTTTCCACCGTAGTTCTCATTAAATGATTTCCTTACTGTCGAGTATAATTTTCCAAGCATACGAATCATTTGATTGTTCTTCGGCCTCCATGATGTCTTTTTAAGGGTAGTACTTAGCTTTACAAACCCGACTGAACATAGAGTCAGGTTGCAATAAAATTCGGAATTGTATGGCTAAAAGCACTTTGTTTAAAGCGCCTAGGTCTTTGAAGGCCAGCCCTCCGTTTCTCTAGGTTGTTTTATCTTGTTCCATGCTAACCATCGACCTCCACTTTGACCCTCCTTTTTTTTCCACCAGAACCTGCTAAACAAAACTTAAATTTGTTGCATAACTGAGTTGGAATTTAAAATAGTTCATTGTGTAAACTGAAACTGACTGGCCACATCTTTGATTAAAATATCTCTTCGCATTTGAAAGAGTTGATTGTTTCCAATGCTTTTGATTCCCAGTGACTTTTTTAGTAACGTTTGCAAAGCTCACCATTTTAATTTTTTCCAATTGCAGTTGAGAGGCCTAAAGATTTCTTGTGATTGGCCTACTCCGGCATGCCCATCAACTGACAGAGATTGCTTCTTTCTTGCGGTGGCACATTCCTTGAAAAGACAACCGACGATTTAGCTGAGTTTATTCTTTGGTTGGAGGCCAACTAATATCTATGTAAAATGTCCTGTAAAGCTGTAATTTTTCCGTCAATTTTGCTTTTGTAAAGATCATACTGTCATCAAGAGATTGTGGGTGGGTAGGGGGGAGGGGGGTCTAGTTGCTTCAAGACCTGAAATCTGCTTATCCAGACTGCTGCTGACAAACCTCTAGAGAGCGTCTCCTCACAAATCATAAATAAATAAGGGGTTAAGCAGCGGCCTTGCCTTAATCCCCTCTCAGGTAAAATATTTCCTTTAACTTCGCCTTTAAGGGAAATAGTGAAAGATGTAGTGACGCAACTACTAACAAGCTGAACCATTTGTTAACTGGAGCCTATTTTTGACATAGCTACCTCTGGGAATTTGCCCTCAACTCAATCATAGACTATAGCCATATCGAGTTTGATTGCCATAAAATCTGGTTTTCCTTTTTTCTTGTTCTCAGGTGTGTATGATTCCATACGGAGTTTAAATTTTATCAGTGATTAGACGTCTGGGAATGAAGACACTCTGAAACTCTTGGATAACACTAGGTCAAACAATCTTCAAATGATTTGCAAGCACCTTAGTAACTATTTTGTAAATAATCAAACATAAACTTGTAGGCTGGAGTTCGTTAGGTTCTCATACTTGTTTGACCTTGGAAATGAGAGCGAAGAGAGTACAATTAAAACCTGCAATGCTTCTGTTTCCATTGAGAATATCGATACTGGCTAGTCTAATCAGCCAGTCTTCATCATGTCAATCTTCCATCTAATCCTTCATATAAATTATGAAGTATGATATCAATCTTAATTCCTGTCCATGTCCAGTCTTCTTTAATTCATAGTATCAGATATCAGTCCTCAATCATTATCCTTTTATCTTTAGAGTCTCCATTCATGTATTATTTTTAATTTTTTTGAAATGCAATATCAACTTCCTCATTAATCATCAACAGACTGAATTACAATAGCATGAGAAAGCACAAAATGCAAACATAGTACTACAATTAGATAAAGGGTAAAAGATACTATCTACCCCTGACTTTAGGATTAAAGTCACCCGTTATCCTGTGTTTTAGAAAAAGACACTCCGCACCCCTGTAACTGACAGACGCTAACGGTTGTATGATAAATACAATACTACCCTTAACTTTGAAACAAAATTACACCTACATATAATCTCAATTCTTCATTCCCTCATTCTAACCCTAATACCTCTCTCTCTCTTCCCCTCTCTCTCCCAGCCGCCTCCCTCCCTCTGTTCCCACCTCCATCTCCTCTTCTCCTCCTGCGACCAACACCAAACCAACAAAATCACCGCCCCCGTGCTCGAAAGAGAGAGAGACAGATCTGAGCTGATTTCGGAGGTTAGGGAAGAAGAGAACCGGGCCTGAGAAAAAGAGAATCACCGAGTTCAATCTTCCTTCCTTCCACAGGAACAACATCAAGAAGATCTCGCCGACGACACTCATTTCGCATCTTCCCATCCCAATCAATCAATCTAGCCTCCAATTCCAGACCCCAAAAATTATCTGCAATCCTCGTCGGTTTTGGCTTCTGGGTTTCCGGCGTCTCTTTCTCTCTCAGGTATGTCTCTCCGCCTTCTCATTCTATCTTGAAATTCCCTTTCGTGATTAGAGGAAAGTAAAGATGATGGCGAGCCAGAAAAAAAAAATCAGCAGCGATATAAGTAGAGATTGCTGTTGTTGAGAATCTCTCGCATTCAGCTGGAAGCCCTTTTTCTAAGTTATTTTTGATAACCTTGGTGTCTTATTCACATTAATAATGGATAACTAAATGGCCTAAAGGTTCAATAGTTGTTTAAGCTAAAGTGTGCCTTGACATAGATTTGCCATGTTTGATGTTTCCTTGTGCAGGTGCCTGCTTTAGCTATCACAGTGCATACAGAGACAATACTATGTAGATATTGGTACAGGAAAAGGGAAGCATCAGAGAAGTTATGTAGTTCCACAATGGCCACAACATATTTTCATCTGAAATAAATCGTGAAATCCTTTGATCTCCCTCTTGCAATTAATAGGGAAGGATGAGAAGATGAGAGGGGTGGCAGCTGTGGTGGTGTAGGCGATTTTTAGGTTATGAGTTTTAATTTCAATTTCTTGTTGTTGATTTGGACATTTGAGGTGAGTCTGTGAGTTCCTAATTTGTACCCTCTTTATCACAGCTTGGGGTTGTGCAAACAACATATTTTTTTTGATGTTTGAAGTTGCTATCAGTAGAGATTTTGGATGAATTTGGATGTGTCGATTTTGCTGTTGTTGTTATTGGATTCAAATGGAAGATATGATTTTGACATTTTTTGGTGGTGATGTTCTTGGTGTTCTATTTATTATATTCTATGATTGAGTTTGGATCTTGAAATTATGGTCTGATTTGTTGTTGTAGCAAAATCTTTTTAGAAATTATATGTGTGTTCTTGGGCCTCGTTTGGGTAAGGTATAAGGAGGGGGGACAAGGATAAAACTGTACCTCCTGCTCCTTGTCCTGTGTTTGGGTCCAGAATAAGGAGGAGGTACAAATGTGATTTCCTTATCCCTTAGGTACAATTCTCTACTTTTTGGCCTACAACCTAGGGGGTGGTATAAGGTAGGATAAGGGGATGAGGGTATAAGGAGGGTGTTCTGGAATGACAAAATTGCCCCCACATATATGTGTGTGTATATATATATGTATGTATATTTATGTATATTTACATAAATACGTACATATATTATCTCAAGAAAATACATACATATATATCTATATGTATACATATTATATGTGTGTATATATATATATGTATATATGTGTATTATATGAATATACGTATTATATGTATGTATATACATAATATATATGTTTATATATATACACACACACACACATTTACATATGATATCCATACAATATATGTGTTTAATACATAAATATAAATACACATACATGTATATACACATATATACAAATACATACACACACACACACATATATATGCATATATATGTGTATACATATATGCGTGTGTATATAATGTATTATACGCACAAGCACACACACATATATAGATATATATATATATATAGATATATATATTATACATATACCATATATAATATATATACATATACCATATATAATATATTTACATATATCTTCTATATATATACATATAGAACATGTACTGTATACATATCATATGTATATGTATATATACATACATATTATGTATACATATACATCCGTGACAATTAAATTTTTAGGAAGCAACAACACATATGGTGCAAGGACTAATAGACTTACATCACGATATCATGAGCTCAGATTTATAATTATCTCTACTCTAATATTGTCACATTTAACATGTCATAATATGTGTATGATATTAATTTTTGTTTACAGTCTACAATGAAAGACAAAATAATTGTAAAATCATTTTAAACAAGCACGGCAATTTAATCATTTACACACATATCCTACGTCTTATCATGCACTACCCAAACATGTTAATACATATCCCTGCAACTTATCCTATCTCATATCTTGCTCTAACCAATCACTCAGAACGAGTACAATCATATCCTGCCTTATACCAGTACAATCATATCCTACCTCTTATACCAGTACAACTCTTATCCCCATCATTTTTGTACCTTACCCAAACGAGGCCTTGGTGTTCTTGATGTTCTTGGTGTTCTTGATGTTCTTGGTGTTACTGATGAAAAACGATGAGCAATATAGTCCAAAAAATATACGGGGGCAATATTGTCCGAAATAATTCAATTAACCACTTTTCTAACGGAACATAACAGAATGTGCTAATTGTCGACGGAATATTTCGTTAAATGGGTGCGGAGTGTCTTTTTCCAAAACACAGGGTAGTTGAGTGGAATTAGTCCTAAACTCAGGGGTGATTATTGTCTTTTACCCTTAGATAAATCAACAAGATCATGTCCGCCTATCATATAAATATGTAGGACTAACCAATCTTCAACTATCTCTTCAAACGACTTTTCAACTGTGGTACGCCATGTCTTCACCACCAATTGACTACCAAAGAGTCTTTTGACATTCAACAATTGCAATCGGGATGAAGTTGGTAATGTGTCAATCACGATAGCATAACATGGACTCCAAGAAAACTTCGTAGTAAATTCATGTGAGACATGATGTTGAACATCGGTGAGAAATAACCACCCTACGGAAAGAAAAAAAATAGCCGCACTTAAGCAGGAGATAACCACCCAAGGACGGTAGAAGGCAGCTCTTAGGCGGTAGTAGACTGCTCTATGGCGAAGAGAAATAAGAAGTAATTGAAACCAAACAATGACAGAACTTTATCTCTGAGCGCTATCATGATGGCCTCCACAGAACTCAGAAAGCAATTTCATAGCACTCCAAACCATAGAAACCTAACATACTCCTAAGGGGATCGGGGTGAGAGAGCTTGAACGCTCTAGCCTCCATTTACCACTTGGACATCCGCCAAGTTCATACTATATTTATTTAAATGAAAAGTTGAGTGGATTACTTGCTAAAAAAATTATGCTAGTTTTAAATTAAAATAAATAAAAACTAATATTAATTAATTGGGAAAATAAATAACATCTAACTAATTTGCAGGAGAATTCCTTCCCATATGGCTGTGCCAATAGCCTGAGATATACAAATCAACAATTATTTTGCAAAAAGGAAAATAACATCTACTACCTCTGTTTCGCCTGTTTCAGCATACTTCACTTTTTTTCACTATTCACTGGGTTACTTTCATCCGGTGATTTAATTAGCAAAACGATACAATAATTTGGTAATCTTTGCATGGTGTTATAGAGGAAAGTTTATTCTAAAATACCATGAAAAAATTGTTAAAAAATTATATCGTTTTGGTACCCAAATCACCAAGTCAAAGTGACTCAGTTACGGGTTAAAAAGTCAAACGCAGACGAAACGGATGTAGTACTAATTCTTTTGAGAATCACATCATATATAACATCTAATCATTATAGTAGCACCATATCAACCAATTACGGAGTGATTTTATTTTGGTTTTCGTGTCATCTGACTCACATGTGCTCTTCCACTGTAGTGTGCTCCAACATTTTCTTCGGGTTGTAGTCGAGGCCGGGTTAGCATTTTAGGCATTTGCTTTTGAGTTCAAACCTTGAGTTAGTACATACTGTAGGGCAAGCAAATTTAAGGGCCATCTTGTTGACCTTCTGAACTGGGGGCCTGTCAGCTCAAGTTTTCAAGTTTTCTGTGGCTGATTTAACCTCTCGTGTTGGTTGGCTATTGCACTAGAATGAGAATTTACTCGGTGTGCACCCGAAAGATAGGAGTTGCACGTTCCCACGTCATTACAAAATTGCTCCAACATAGCCTCAACTCTTTTATAATGTTTCGGAGCGAATTTTGGACCAAAAGTAGTTTTACTCCTGTTCAGATGCTAACTGGCCAGACAGTCTATCCCAACTAATCATTAACCATCGTCATTCTTCTATATACCAAACCATCGTCATTGCCTTAGCTCTTGACAAAAGAAAATACAGCAAGACACCACACCGATCAGCAGTCACCGTGAGAAAACAATTACAAGCTACATATTCCGAACACAATAAACTGTCGTACAATGAACATCAGACAGCTGCTGGAAAACCTGCTAGTGAGGAAATGAACAATAAATCCCAAAAGAAACCCACTTAGGAGAACCACAAGTAGACACTCATGGCCTCCTACACTGAGACCGCTGAGCAATAGCACTAGCAAGTTTAGAGAACCCTAGAAAACCTTCAAAAACCCAGGAATCCAAAACCACATTGACTTTGACCTACTCTGCTGACATCCAAGATAAATTTGACACACAAACTCCCTTACATATCAAAAACAGTTGGAAGTTTAAATATCACGGGTAACCAAGACTGCAAAGCAGTCTCTTCTTAAATCTAGCACAGTGATAATTAAACATATAACCTATCTTCTGCTAATCAGAGTCTATCAGAGTATATAAGACAGTAACACCATCATAAAAACCATCATCACATAACTGTTTGAATTTCTTGCAGCCAAGCTTTCACATTTAGGCTTTTCCTGTGTACATTAACGTACCGATTTTGCAGCTCATTGAAAGGATCACAAACCATCCAAACAGCATGTAAAAGAATCCCCTTGTTATCGCCGAACTTGCCTTGCTCATCGATCCTGGACTCATAGGGCTTCCAGAGCTGTTATGAGGCATGCCAAAGGAGAGGATGATGTTGATGTCCAGATGCTTGCCAAGTGCCCAGGATGTACCATTTCCGCCCATGGGCATGTTCCTTATCTGGATCATTCCAGCAGTAACACGGACAGGGCTAGGCAAATTGAACCGCAACGCTGCTTCCTTCGATGGAAATTCAGAGGCAAACGCCGGAGGGGCAGGTATGTTGCCCAACATGCGGTTTGCATGCTCCAAAAATGGATAGTGAACATCTGCAGAATCAGGGAAATCCAGAATAAACAATAGGCGGCTTACAAGTAAATAATATAGGAGTAAAAGGAGCATCTCAAAAATGTTACTGATGTATGTAATGTAAAGAACCGAATTTCAACGTAATCCTACGTGCCAATTTAAATTCCTTTCTTACCCGATCCAAAAGTTCCAGACTTTTTCTTTGAAGTTGATGGAGCATCACTGTTGTTTCCTGGAAACAAGGGTTGGCTTCCTCCACTCTCTTCTTGGGCCTCCATGCTAGCACTCTGCAATAGTGTCACATGTCAGATTCAGCTAAAGCCTACACAAATAGCTCATCAACAGAGAGACAATGAGCTTTTACCTTTTCACTGGGGAATTGCTGCTGGTTGGGAAGAAGATCTTCACTTCCCATCATCATCGAAGAGTCAAAACCCAGGTCTTCATCTGCATTAAAGAATGTAAGATACTCATCTAGCATGTCAAAGCAAGAAGGATCTGCTGGAACAGGACGCGAGAGGTCATTAGTCTCCAGGAATGCGCCATCATCAAACAGAATATTATCAGAAGCATCCAAGAAAGGTTCATCCACTAAAAAGTCTTCATCCACTGAAGTCAAAGAATTGCTTGATTCACCAATATATTCATGCTTTACCGGCTTCGTATCAGCATCATATTGAACTGGCAAGTTGAACAGATTGTTGTCATCAGGTTGCTCTAAGGCACAGTAACTTGTGGCCGTATCCCCTAGAACCTTCTGGTCATCATCAACAGTGTTTGTCTCGGGGACATAACCTTCATTTTCGTTATAATAGTAGCCCAAAGGAAGAGGAGCTTCTTCTGATGGTATGCCAGCCTCCAAAATCTGAGGGAGAAAGAAGGAATATCCACAATTGATTAAAACATTGGGAATCAAGAAAGGAAAAGGGTCAAAGAGCGTAAGAATGGAAACAACGCATCAAACACTGTACTCAAATCAAACTGTTGATGCATTTCTACCCGTAAAGCTTGTTTCTAATATGGGTTACACATCTACAAACAAGATGAGAAAACAAGAAAGAGCCCAACGTAATTCTAACATCCTTGTAATAAACATGTTCTAGGATGGTTCATCGGCACACAATTTCTATACAGTAACTTACTTATGAAAGCTTGTAAACATGTCAAGAAAAAGGCCCAGTTTGCCAAATTTCTGCTTCCATATAGATAGAATAAAAATCAAAGACCATGGTGGTGGTTGAGGGACGGTAATAGTTGAGAGGAAATGGACTGCCGTGGATTATGCTGTAGTCAGTAGTGAGCACTTGAGGTTAAAAAAAACGATTCACCGGGTCACTTTGATTCGGTCATTTGATTAGTAAAAATGATGCAAGAATTTGGTAATCTTTGAATGGTATTGTAGAGTGAACTTTACTCTTCAACAACATGAAAAGAATTCATCGTTTTGCTATCCAAATCACCGAGTCAAAGTGCCGATTACAGAAGAAAAGTCAAATGTGGAAGATAGATAGAGAATGGAGGTAGTACAGGTGTAGGTGGCTATGACATTACACAAACATTAAATGCAATTTTAGGTAGCTATGTTTCACAACAAGCTTTGCTCTACATTCACAGAATGCGACAGAAGCACATTCGCATGTGCCTTCCAGGTAAGTGATAGTTCCATCTACCCTATAACTCCATTAATCACAATAGCATCTGCTGAATGTATTACGCATTGAGAGAAACAGATTGTAGAGAAAACAAGGTCGAAAAGGTATTACATTTTTTTTTTTATTTTTTATGAATCCACCTAAATCATCCAACACTGCAAGCACAAAAAGCATGCAACGGAATTGACGTTGAACAATCCAAGCAACAACATTCTCTGTTGAACCAGAAAATCATCTAAAACAGATTATCAAGCATTTTTTTTAGTTCCGTTTTACCTGCGGAAAAATCCAAGCTCGTCATTTTTTTTAGTTTGAAGAAAGCAAATACCAACTCTTTTTAATACACTTCCTCATTCACTAAGCCTCACAAGCTCGAATTAAGAACAGTCAAGTTCGTCATTTATTTACACGATATACAATTGCAAAACAATGGATGGAAAACAATGGAGATGAAAAACTCTGGCATCCTACAATCGGCTTATGCCTGGAAAAGCTTATAAGAAGCAGGAAATAACCAATATGAGAAGGGATAAGAATTGGAGTTGTGTGTTACCAGAAACGGAAAATGCTGCAGTATGTAGGGCGGCGGGAAGGCAATAGGTCTGAGAACGGGGTTACACTAGGGATAGGCTTCTCCAGAACATTGTCCGGGACGAATTACTATGAACGGGAACGAGGAACCTCAATTGGGAACGACTTGACTTCATTTACCTAATTAGTCTCGATATCAATTTAAGCAGTTCCAAACTTGCATTCTCAAATCCAATCAACATTATAACATTACTTTTTGCAATAATGAAAAGTAACAATAAATTGGGATAATGATCCTTTTCAATAGATAAAATAAAATAAAAAATTATACTTGTTCCACTTTTCCTATTAAAGAATATATTTTCTAACCTAGTCTCCAGAGCGGATAGAACGACAAAAGGACAAAGCCACCAAAGAGAACGACGGTTTCCGGAGAAGACTGGTCTGATGGTCAAAAGAAAAATGATAAACAGGACAGTTATGTCTCTCCCTCTGAAACGTACCAGATGCGGGTTAATGCGGTAGGGTCGAAAACAGCGTCTTGTTACGAACGTACCCGTTCGGAAAACGCAGTTAATTTACGTTGCTGGTAACATGGACTTGTACCATACGAATTGCTAATGTGATTGACCAAGTAATTACACGTTGAGTGCCACATATTGTGTTTGTCCATAAACAATATATATTGCTAAGTAGCATGGAGGCATATACGGGTGTCGGATACGATACGGGATCGGACACTGAATACGTCATTTTTCTGAAAAATCTACGATACGACACGGCAAGGAGGCGTCTGCAATTATTGAATTACAATAAAAATATCAAGTTTATCTTCATCAATATTTATCAGTCATAGCCATACTAAACTCATAACCAACTGGACAAGGACAGAAAAAAACCAACTGAACTTAACAGTTCAAAATACCTCTGAGCTAGAGAAGGAGATGGGGAGAGAGATACCCCAGTTCACAAGAGCAGAGAAAGGAGAGGGGGAGAGAGACACTGAAGTACAGAAGAAGGGCAGAGAGAAAGAGTGAGCACCAGTACCGTAGTTGTCAAAGTCCGGTACGTATCGTGTATCGATAGTAGGATTCTGTGTATTGTGTACCGCATCGTGTATCGTATCGATTCGGACACCATTCTTAAAACAACTTAGAAAATATGTACTGATCCTTAGAGCATCTCCAATGGTTAGGTTAAAAAGTTAGTTTAGTTATAATTTACATAATTAGAAGAAATAACAACCTCCAATGGACTAGTTAAATGGCTCAATACTTTACATATTATGTATCCTGCTCTCTACTAGTAGCTAACTAGAAAGTAGGAAGTTAAACTTTTTGTGTCTATCTCTCTCCTACTTTAATTTAATAAATAAATATTTTTATAATTTCATACCTACAAGTTATATAAAATACATGACACCATTGGAGCAAACACTAAATAGTTCACTTAGTTGAAATTTATACTAGTTATAATTTAGCTAATTTGTGGTTTTACCATTGGAGATGCTCTTATACTGAAGAATTTGTTGATTACGTCTGACATTTAATTTCTTATGTGTCTTAAATACATATAGATGTTGATCGAGTAGTCTAGCTAGCATGTATTAACATTTGTTGTATGCAGCTAGATTATTGTGTCCTATTATAACAGATATTACAACTATTATAAGGGGATGTTATATATTTTAGACTCATGTTCAACAATGAGTTACACATTCACGTTACATAAGCATTACTAACAGTAAGTAAAAAAAAAATTGAGTGGGTTGTCAGATGTTGGGTATATCTTTGTGGCGTCGTTTTAGTAGTTCAATGTTCTTGCTTCATGCTTCATGCGAAAGCACCCAATAAAATGGAACATAAAACTGGAATACAAAAGTTAAGGGATCTCTAATCAGTCTCCACCACTACTAGAGTCATGTAAATTTAACAATTTGTGTTCTGTCTGGTGTCCTCTTCTTCGGTCTTTCTCTGTTGAAGGCCAGATCAATTAGCAAGAATTCAAGACATGTGTTTTTCGACTAACGAGGTTGAGGCAAACCTGGAGAAGTAGGGCCATGTAACAAAATCTTCATATAATCCATGTAATACGAAGTTCTCTATCAATCGGGACTAACAAAACATAGCCCAATTTCAGGTCTCAGACGTATCGTGCGATACCCGATATGTATCGGATATGTATGCTCAATACAACGAGCTACTATGTATCGTATCGTATCGTACCATATGTATCGAGTATCAGCCGATACTGACAACAGAACCAGTACGTGGTTGCTGCTTTGTCCCTTCAGATGCAGAGAGTTTGCTGTGTCCCTTCAGTTCCACAGGGTTTGACATTGAATAGGTTTGTGGTTGAAAAGGACTCTGCATCCTTTTTATACAAAATCCACTACTTGCATATAAGACATTAATTAATTAGTTATTTCATCTAATCCTTTAAAGTTTTAAAAGTTTTACAAAACACGCCAACATGATTTTAAAAAATTACAATACTGCCCCGCCCCGCAGTGTCCTGACCCCTTGTCCGACCACGTGTAGCATGTCGGACACGTATTTAGCCGTGTCCAGTCCGTATCCACGTGTCCAGTCCGTATCCGCAGGTTGCGGCTCCATTTTTTAAGTTATCGGCGCTTCCTAGATATATTGTATTCGTAGCAAATGACACTATCAAGACATGCTTACTCAACCCCAGTATAATCATGATACATGAGCACCACGGTAACACGTATAAGGATGCCCCGAAAGTAATTTGACCACCAAAAAGGATTTCTGATCTCCATACAGTTAAAGTTCCCAAAAAGGACAACCTTAGAAGTTTGAGGTACTTTTCTAAGAATACCTTAATATAGACCATACATCCTCAACAATCAGTCCCAGTCTAAAACATAGTTGTCCAAATTTGAACAGTTTACTTATTATTGTAACAATACGGAGACCTTTCTTAAAGCAACCTAAAAGACGCATACTAAGCCGTATAGTAAAGAGTATAGATTGTGACGACAACTTACTTTCTCATGTCTTAATGTTTAATCCCATAGTATAACCAGCGAGTAACAACACGGTATTCAGTTTAATTACCTCTGCTCAAGTTTTTTTATGTATCTATATTTTAAATTTGCAATACAACAATGGATATATATTGAGTACACTGACAACGGCGGTCTACAGATACATAAGTTTCAGTTGACAGGATTAACAAGATGATGATATCACAGATAGGCATTTATCTAAAAGATGTTTAACTGTCTAACCTAATCAGTGGTACACTGTCAAAGTCCTGAACAAAAATATGGAGTGAATATTCTCCAAAGATATACTAGTAGGTAGTAGGTGTGTCACAAACATTAAATATTGTTCGTCAGTTCACTAATTCATTAAAAAGAGAGCAGCTTAGGAGAGAACATAATAATCCCATATCATAATGATGAAAACATGCGGGTCAAAAAAGGCCAAACCTGTTGAAGATCATCTCCGTCGAGATAACCGTCATCAACAGCCACTTCCTCTGAAGCCCCCTGGCCAGGAACCATAACCAACTGATCATCCTCCCACTCCTCCTCAACAAATGGTGCCCCATACTGCTCCCCATTCTTGGGTCCAGTACCACTCTTTTGGAATACTCTACACAGCACAAATGCATCCTTCTCGCCCAAAACAAAAACAAATAAACACAAAAAGTTAATCAGATCTAAATCAACTTGTTTACATCCTCAGTACATAATCAGGACAGTATATGTATTTACTCCCACTTTTCTGTTGACAATCACAATACCAAATTTGACTAGCACACTCAATTCTGTTGACAACAGCTATACCAAATTGACTGGCACACTCAAATGTGCCACTGCAGTTCAAAAAGATGTATAGAGAAACCAAACTCAGTCCTTCCATAACTAGAGAAAATACTATGTAAGATTTCCAGAAACACACTTGTAAGGAAGTCTCACCTGAGCAAAACCAGCTTTTCCCAAATCCTCGTCGACAAGCCTGTACTCATGCATAACCCAGTTGGTCCTCTGACCCTTTGGAGCCCGTCCACTGTGAAAAACCAGTGTCTTCTTCATCCCCACAGTCTTTGACCTGTTGTAGACTGGTCGATCCTTTCCAGTCGTCTTCCAGTACCCTTTTTCAGTAGCCCTATTTGTCTTTGACCCATTTCCATACTTCTTGTCTAGAACACTAAAGAAGTACCATTCAAGGTCCCTGCTCTTCAGCCTCGACTTCCCTAAAAACACAAACAAAAAAACACCCACCAACTTATTCACAAACCCTGACCTCAATTACACAAAACAATCCCAAATTTCCCAATTTATCATGTATGTGCAAACATCAACTAACAAACTGGAAAAATCAAGGATTACTAATAAACCCTAATGGGGAATAACCCAAAAGAGGTAAACTCCTCAATTGTTCACAAATACCTAATCTCAAACATTCAAATCAGACATTAGCTAAGAAACCCTCATCCAAGAATTACTAATAAACCCTAATGGGGAATAACCCAAAAGAGGCAAACTCCTCAATTATTCACAAATACCTAATTTCAACTACTCAAATCAGACATTAGCTAAGAAACCCTCATCCAAAAATTACTAAGAAACCCTCATCCAAGAATTACTAATAAACCCTAATGGGGAATAACCCACAAGAGGCAAACTCCTCAATTCTTCACAAAATCCCTAATCTCAAAAATTCAAATCAGACATTAGCTAAGAAACCCTCATCCAAGAATTACTAATAAACCCTAATGGGGAATAACCCACAAGAGGCAAACCCCTCAATTATTCTTAAAATCCTAACTTCAAAAATTCAAATCAGACATTAGCTAATAAACCCTCATCCAAAAATCACTAAACCCTATATCAGAGCAAGACAATTGTTTTCATAAACAAGGTTATAGAGGGGGATTTGACCTGGGAGGTCCCAAGGCTCGGTCTTGTAGATATCGATTTCAGAAATCGCATCGAACCGAAAGGGTTTGCCGCAAATCTTGCGCTTGAGGTAGTAGCGCACGAGCTCTTCGTCGGTGGGGTGGAACCTAAACCCAGGAGCCAGCGATGCCGCCGTCGCCGCTGCTGCTGGGGTCTCAATCGATGTTGCAAGATCAAATTCCATGAAAGATTCGAAGATCGGTGAAAACTAGGGTTTGCCGGAGGAAGAATAATCGACGTTGTTGAGAGAGATAGAGAGAGTTGAATGAATAGAGAGAGAGAGGGTTGTCAATGGACTTGAACGAACAAGAGTTTGGCCATTGCCGGTTTTGGATCTGAAGAAGAAGAAAAGACGACTGCGTAAAAGGGGTTTTAATTAGTAGTAGTAGGTGAAATAGAAAATATCAGATGAGGACAAGGCAGGTTAAAGTTACGTGGTTGGAGTCGGTCACGTGCAGGTCAGAGTAATCGTCACCTTATAGCACGTGACCATAGTAGAGGCGTGGACGGCACTATCAACATAAACCTTCTTTACTCATCCCTTTTTTGTTTTTGTACTTGTTTTTTACGGAAACATTGGTCATTCTATGAAAAGGAAAATTGTTTGTGTTTTAACCTTGAAAAAGTAAAATTGTTTGTGTTTTTCTACTAGGACTGGTACGGTCGGTCTTCTTTTCCTTCTTGACCAAGGAAAGCTTTAAATCCACGTATTTTTGGAATTCTATTTTGACAAAATTGCACCACCACGACTCCATTCCTTTCTCCACACTTGCCTTTGTAGGACGTTCTCTATCATTCTTTCCATGGGAAAAGATCATCGAGGATCAGTCCAGCCCGTCCAGCCATGAATTCTCAACCCTTGATCAAGTTATGTAAGATTTGGATGTATATCAGAGTTAACAGTTGATGCAAATTAATATTGCATCCTTATCCTCTCTGCTAGCCCCCAAAACAACATCATTTCACAAGGGTAATCAAAATTTCAGCCGCATATTGATGTAATCGATCATGATTGAGAATACTACGCCTGACAGGATTCACATCGATCAAGATTATTAGGATCCATTCCCATTTGTCCTTGTTTTTTACTGAAGCAAAGTCCACTCAGTAGATGATGATCATGTTTCATGCCTATATAGGCTCCTCCGCTGCATATTTGAAGAACACCAGAGGTGCATTAAGACCTATGGTAAGTTTGATGGACAAGAACGAGAAGGAGAGCGCAAGTCTAATTGCAATAGTCGTCACCATTGTTACAGAGAATGAATGGCATGGAATGAGCTGTTGGTGAATAGGCATATAATGGATTGAAGTTGAGTAGTCAAGGAAGTCTTAGGGATTTCCAATATGAGGGTTTTGATCCATTCTTAATACACAACGTCATAGATAGAAGAAAATCATGGAACGAAGAGAATCGTAAGTCACTCCCCTCTATGGAACGTGTTCGGATAGCTTCTTATTCTCAATCATGAATTGCCATGAGTATGCGAGGGAATTCTTTTGATAACCTAAATGAAACGATGTTATTTAGGTGGCTACCGGAGATGATAACTATGCTCTCAAAATTGGTGTCATCTGTTTAACACTGGTATATACTCATATCTTACATTTCTTGATCAACAAGTGGAGATGATGGTTGGACAGGCTGGACGGATCCTCGGCTGTAGAGGATTCGTTCCCTCTTTCCATTATCTCGTTTGGCAAGTTTAATGATGCACAATTATGCAATTACCCTTGCAAAAATACCCCACCCACACACCCCATACCCATTACCATTACCCATTACTCCCCACTACTGAGAGCATATTTCATCTGACCCAATTCATTCTCTATTACCCTCACCTTCATCGGCTTTCTCTCTCTCTCTCTCTCACCATTTATCTTCACAGGCGATGGAGAGGACGATAGAGCTCGACGGCGAGGTGGCATGGTGACCGACAACCCTTCAATGACAATGGCGATGGAGACCGACGACCCTTCGACTCTTCCGATCTACTTTTAGGTGAGGCGGCGGCCGTTCGAACCAGATCGAGGACGATCGGTGGTGATGATTAAATCTCTCCCTCGGACAACGACCAGATCGACGAACACGACTGCCCACATCGAGGAGGCGGCGATATGAATTATCCCCTGCTCTCTCTCTCTCTCTATTATCGAGGAGGCGGCGATATGTATCCCTTTCTCTATTATAGTGGGTAAGTTCTTCGGATCCGGCAGGCGACAGCCTGTTCTTCTTCTGTTCTTGTAAATGCTTGACATGTGATCTGCAAATATTTGTAAATTTGATCCCATAAATGGTTTCTATTCTTGTAAATAGTGATGTTGTTGATGATTATGGGTATGAACCCAGAGCACATGTTTCAATTTTTGTATAAATCTGTTGTTTTTAGTGTAAGTATGCCAATTTTGGAATGTAAACTATTGTTGGTGGCGTTGCTAGTTGTGGTGGCCTTGCTGGCGGTGGTGGACTGATGGTGGAAGTGGTGGTGTTCTGTTGTTGCAGAGAGAAAAGAAAGGGGTGGGACAGATAGGACAATTTTGTGAAAGATAAGGGGCAAAATATGAAAAAATCCCATCTTTCTTAATCCTCGCGACATTTTTCAATGGGGAGAAAGAAAGGGAGATGAGTGGTAGTTCTTTATTTGAGAAACACGCCGCTAGTTCTCATATTATTATACTTTGGACGTTTTACCCTTGTAAGCGAGGGCTTTGTCGGGGCAGTTCCTCCGTGTTCCTGCAAGTAGAAGAACAAAACTAATGACACGTGATTAACCAGTTTGGGGACCGGAGATGAGAGCAGGTTTGGGATAAGAGCAAAACAACATATGTTATCTAGAGGTGAGGCAGTGATGGCTGATCTGAGTGTGGTAGTTGTTGTAGCTTGTCTGTCTGTTGTGTCTTAATCGTTGTGCATGGGACAAAATCTTAATATACAGGCCATTAGACAGACGTGGGTTAGCACGCACGACGGTAATGGAACCTCTCGTGGCCTTAACATTCGCCTAATTGAGCGACTGTGGCCCGCACAGGGCCGGCTCCAACGGTAAGCCGTTGAAGCGGCTGCTTAGGGCCCCAAAATTTTAGGGGGCACCATATTTTCGGAGTAGTAATATTTAGTAATTTCTTTACCTTTAATATTATCAATAAGAGATGTTAATGTAATTAATAGAAACATAGTAATTATCAATCAATCATTCTCCGTTTCCAAATTTTGTAAATCTTATCGTCAAGGTTGTGATCCTTATCTTTCTCCAAAATTTTCTCCGTCATTCTCTTATATATGGTTCTTCTTGTTCTCTTTCTTCTAAATTTCTCCTAAGATCTCTCCGAAATGTATGTTTACTCTTTTTTACCAAAGTTCTTCTAAAATAACTGATAAATATTACCTTCTTTTTTTAGAATCAATATTACATTTTATCTATTACCTACAACTCTAGCAAATACATATTTCGAAATTATTTGTCAATCGGGTGGACATTGGATTGTTTTAACTCTCGATGTTGAAGATAAAACTCGTGTTCACAACGATAGTAAGTTGATTTAATTCAAATAATACATTTTTTTCTCATCTATATTAACCATCATCACATAATATATGTTAATCTCCTCAAAAAAAAATCTATGTTAATAACTTAATCGTTTGATGTGTTATTTCATGTTTTGTCAATAGAAATTGCTATTTCTTTAGCTCACAATTGTGTTAGGAATGATGTTGCTCTCTCTTTTACCTTGTATGGAGAATCCGAACCTCATTCGTAATTTTGGTTATGATAGCCAACTTTCGCCTATCAAATGTGCTTCTCTTTTATGTAATTACAATGTGGACGTTGATAAAATTTTGAGGTAATATCTAAATTTTCTAGTTTACATGTACTTATATAAAGTGCATGAGTTTCGTCGTTCACTTAGGGCACCGAAAATCTTAGAGCCGGCCCTGGGCCCGCATATGTAGGGATTGTGGCCCACGACTTTGGGGGCGTGAGAGTACGTTCGCGGGTCTCTGGATAACATGCGAGGGTCGTATGCGAGAAAGGCATCTCGCACGCGACATACCTTACTCTAGCCTCCAAGCCACTCGCACCCCCAAATATTGTTAGCATAAGGTACATATGCAAAGGACCCTGCCTTGCAGTCCTTCGCATACGCGTAGGCAAAAGACACATTTTGGTGCTACGCGAAGCACAATAGCTGCACACGTGTGCCTTATTCGGAGTCCTACGTGGATTGTCGATGGTATCACGGTTTCGGGTTTCTACAACCCTCAATTTAGTTGCATTATGGGTTTCTGTGACAGTTTACCTACTGCATTATCAATTTATCACAAAACTCCCTGTATTATTATAATTTGTGACAAATAGCCAATTTTTGTCTGTCCCCGTTATGAGACTAACGGTAGCCCATAAAGTGACGTATTTGACCTCCTTTTGAAGGGTATTATGGAATTTTTACCCATCATCTTCAACATTCAAAGCCCGTAATGTCTTATTTAGATTTTATTTTCTTACTTATTTTTTATTTTAAAGCTATAATTTACTTTTTTTAAATGGGAAAAGACACTTTCGCCCCCTTGGATTTAACGAAAAGACACTTACGCACCTTCCACTTTGGGAAATTTTTATTCAACTCTTCAGTTTAGCACATTAAAGGGGTAAAGGTGTATTTTCCCGAACTAGAGGTAGGAACTGTCGTTTTATCAAACCCAAGGGGTGAAAGTTTATTTTACTCATTTTAAAATGTACTTTATAAATTTAAGCAAAAATAATCACTTAGAGAATAAAATATAAATAAGACATCAAGGGTTTTAAACGTTGAAGAAGATGATGGGTACAAGCCAAAAATTGAAGAACAGAAGAAAATGGAGCTTAGATGAGCAGAGACGCATATAAAACACACACAAAATCATCTTGCAATGAAGATTTGACAACGAGAATGCTCGGAAATTCAAGTCGGGGCCAAACAAAGAATGAAAACGAAGAAAAAGAACAAATATGGTCATCTGCATAGTTGAAATATTGAGTACTCACTGTTTGTCAACGGTGGTATGGACCTAACCATATTGCAGTAAGAACAACAGAGAGTCGATAGAATGAGCTTCACGGACCGTACGATAGTAAAGGTACCTTACAGACCTCGGTATTAAAGGCATAGAATCATTATAAGATCTCGAGAAAACATATCGCGGTAGGGAGCACATCATACCGCGAAGTGGAAGCATGTGCCACACAAAGACAACCCTCTGCAGAGTTAACTTCGGTATGCATAGTAGGATGGCGATGAACTTTTGGGTAATTATGGTAATTAATTCTTAGTTATTCTAATTCGCCCCACTCCAAAAAAATATGACCTAGAGCCTCCTAAATCAATATCTTGAGCATTATTGGAGTGTTCTACACATCTTGAAATTGCTTCATCGTTGGAGCATCTTGGATGGGGAGATCAAGGAGGAATCATGAAAGCACTTCAACTTCGCAATATCTTCGTTTGATTTCTTCTTATTCTTTTTCCTTTTACTAAACTCTTGGTATCATTACATATTGAAGTTAGTAAACCATTATGTGTATCTAAGTTTGTATTACTAGGACCGAGTTGGGTGCCTAGATTAGTTTTCTGAATTAATTTATTTTGTGAAATTGTGTCTTATGCTATGTGAACTAGCTTAATATATTTGGGTTTGGTTTATGTTCATTTTATGTTTGGATACGTTTAGTGTGTTATATCTTAGTAAGTTGGTAGCGCATAGCTAATCTAAACGGAAAAATAAGTTGAACACCTAATGAAGTAGTCGCTTGCTAGCACGGGGTTGTGAATCTAGGAACATGGAGTAAAATTTATCGTAAATCTTAACTAGGATTTTAGTTGATCGCTTTCTAACATGGGATTTATTGATTTTATTTAGAGGTGCAATAGCTTGCTAGCGTAGGGCCACAATAGTCGTTTGTTTGAACAAACTCCCCTGTATGTTTCTCATAGTTCATGGGAAATTTTAGAAAACCAATGTGGTGCCCCAATGAGGAGTCTTGGTGCCTTCTCTATGATAATATTTAATCAAAATTTTAAACTTTATTAGTCCATGTTATTTCGCATTAGATGAAACCATACACTGTTCACACTAAGATTTAATAGCTAAAGAGACACTCAGTCCCTTGGGTTTGACATCTAACTGGGATTTCCAGTATTACTATGATATTGCACTTGAGGTTCGCAGTAGGACTTAGGGAACCAACCCCTTAGGGATTTCCAGTATTACTATGATATTGCACTTGAGGTTCGCAGTAGGACTTAGGGAACCAACCCCTTAGGTGGATGAGAAACACCAGGACTCAAAGATCATTTTAAGCCTACTAGCATCACACTTAGTGAGATGGAAACAGAAGTTAGCCTATAAATTAAGGCACTGAATGGTCTGTAAGAGGATGACTTGAACCTCTGCAGTTCGAGCTACCTAGGATCATGGCACTTTTCGCGGGAAACCTATTAAAAACACGAAGTTAAAAATAGAAAATGGGTTCAACAACTATACTATTTTAGGAATGTGGCTTTTTATGGGAAATATGGACGGGTTCAGAAGAGCTTCTTTTGCTCTTGAGAGAGTCAGTTTACTCAAGGTCCTTTGAGTTGGGTGGGGGAGGAGAGAGTGTAAGTCTTCCATGGCTAGGATGGCTCCAAGAGGGAAGGGCCCTTTCCTTTTTGCCCCTGAAATCATCATCAAAATCATTGTGACTTCCCATACATCGAGCACATAAGGGAAAAATTGGTTCGGAAAACAATGAAAAGCACCCCAATAGAGGTTGGAAGAAGACAATTACTTTTGACTGAAGGGTTTGATGATTTGGACCTCATTTTCTTTTTATATTGGTGGGCTTGGTATATCTATTTTTCTACACGTTCTAGTCCAACAAAGCCCATATGAGAATCATGCCCATTATTGGAGCACCGTCTGAGAGAGTATGTCAGCAATTTGGGCTTAAGGATAATAGGTGAGAAGGGGAGGCTCGTGGTTATATGATGGAACTCCAGCAAATGAGTTGGTCTTGAGGTGATGAAAGATACTGGTGGGCTAGAAGAGTTAAAAAGGGTGAGAGTTAACTTAGGAAGACCCGAATTTTAAAAACTATATTAACTTCTTCATGATAGCCTAACATGTTGTATTTAATATGTCTACAAGAAAACGTACAAGACAAAATGGCTATCGTGTTATTACCTGAGAGATACGAAAAATTTATTTCGTTACAAATTTAGTATCATAACTACTAAAATTAATTTTCTGAATTCGATATAGCCCATATGAGAATTCCAAACAAGTGTTTCACACTAGATAGAAAATATCAAGGCACCCTTGAATCAGTATCCTGAAAGAACCGAACATTTGATGTAGAGTACAATAAGGTAAAAGAAAGTGGAGTTTTTAGTGCAATCCAATCTTTTTGGGGGCCAGTTCTTATTTCCATTATCAAGAGTACAATAACTTATGGAACACAGATCACAAACACATGGCCTTCTTCATCCCAGTTTCTTACAAATGCTGAGTTTGTCTCTCTGTTTCTACTTTTTTGTCAAGCTCCCAAAGTTTGTGAGGCTCAATTTTTTTCATAATTTGTGATAAGTTGGCTACACATTATATTTTAGGAATTTAGTGCTTCCGTATCATTTTAAATGATCAAATGGTCCAACAAACACTGCAAGAACCTAAGTAGATCTACAAATAAATAATTACTAGAAGAATGTGTTAAATGATTACACAATTGTCGGAGCAGCTGGGAATTAAATGTTGTTGTATACAGACTTTTTTGTTATATCGCAGGGTCCATAATGAATGTGTTTAGCTAAAGTATGAATTTGACTGATGTACGAGTTAGCAAATATGAAGAAGCAATAAAAGGCTATAGTCCACGAGACATTCGGAAGGTGTTGACTGAAATGCATAAAGGGAGAAATATGGGTGAACCATATTGTTTCACCATCGGCTAATTATGGTATATTATTGGCAAACTGTGAAAGTGCATGCTGATAACACAGTAAAGAAGTGTCATACTTGCCAAAAAAAATCTCAAACAATTAAGACCCCTATAATGGATTTGCTTTCGTGAAGGTACCCTCGCCTTTCAATACGTGGCCCTGAATTTGGTAGGTCATATTACCCCAGCAAACAGAGGGGAGAAATGGATCTCGGTAGGTATTGAGTTATTGTGCAAGTGGGTTGATGCAGTTGCCGTACGTAATGCCACAGTTGAGAAAGTTGAAGGTTTATCAGGAAAACATGCATATTTGTAATCTCCATAGTGACACTCCGCGAAAATATCACCCCATTTGTTAATGATATGGTTGCATATTTGTCAGAGGAGTATGGAAACGCCCACGTGTGGGCACATTGGTTGACCAATCCGACCCGCTGACTATAAGGTTACGAATTCATACCCAACTTAAACCCCGAGCGAATCTGCGACCCGATAGTCCTAGGAATGACGTCAGCATCCACCCCGTTGATGTCAGCAACAACTATAGGCTTGTGGGCTGCACGTAAGGGTGTCATCCGAGTCGCTTGTGCTCCATGCACCGCCACCGGCAGCCCGCTCTCGGCTTGGCCTACATCGTTGGACTCACCTCCTCGTCCCAATCTCAACGTGTATTTTGATTTAGATTTCGACAAATTTTGAAAGTTCAATAAACGTGAATAATACCGACCGAGACCGAAAAACCCCGAAAATTTTGTTTTTAGGTCATAACATGTAAAACATTCGTCCAAAATATCAAATTTATTACTTCAAGAGTTGCGTTGAAAAGATCTACATGATGGTATATAATATGCATAGTGAATATGTAATTTCAAAAAGCACAATTTTTAACTTACTTCCAATATGAAACTACACAAATATGTAAAACTACATGAATATGGGTGGGGCAACATGCAAAAAGAACTCTAATGCCAATTTTAAAAGTCATGTACCGAGTTCACGTGCATAATAAAATCTAAATAAAATGGATCGGGAGAAAATATCTTGCTCTTTGAAGTGTGGCTCAAGTTTGTCCTTGCGCAGCTCTGCTTGCTCAACACGTTCTTCTCTCGTAGCCTTGGACGAGGATCCGTTGACCGATGAATCCAACTTGTGCATATTAGATGAAAACTAATGGTGTTGTATCGAAACCTCTCTTAGAGTCTGTTAGTACATATTGAGAGACTTATTTTTAATGATTACGGTCTGACGCTTAGGAGTATAGTACCGTAGCACACAACCCCCAATGAACATACCAGTGATACCACGCACTAGGGGTGAACAAATCTTACCAAAAATGGCCGCCCCAAACTGGTCCACACCAAACTGGTCTGAATTTAGCACATGTTCATGCTAATTGATTAGTTATGATTATAGAATCGCAATCTCGAACTAATTTTGATTGATTACGATCACATAGTTGACAAAACCGTTTAGAACCGAACCGTTCCGATTCCAATTGCACCTAGAAAAATTATATATTTTGGTTAAGATATATCACGCACAAATTCAATTTTATAATCACTCATAATTGTTTTAGTTGATTTTTCTGAAGTTACTCATCTTTTTTAGTAAACTATGTTAATCTTAATTCTAACATTTATGCATACAAATCTTTAATTTTCAGCTAAATTCATAGTTTTTGAAATACTTTTTTTTTTTTAATTTAACAACTTGTTCAAACCGGTCCGAATCAGAACGAGTCATTAAATTAAGTTTAGTTTAGGTTTCATAAATAATTAATTAGGTTTGAATTGAATATTTCGACCTGTACTTACTGGGTTAGGGTCTTAGGTAGAATTCTTTGGCAAAACCAGCCCAAAACTATCCGCGCTCACTAAACTTATTTGTAAAATTAGCTAACTGAAATTTACATGAAATCGTAACAGAATAACAGATTACTAACTGACCTAAGAGTAGCTGCGACATTCATGACTCATGAGGCATGAGTAATGCATTAGTATGTTGTATTCATGTGAGACCTAAGATCTATTCTTCTAATAAGTTAAAATTCGTCACTAATAGAGTATATAGACAAAGCTTTATGCCTAAATTGCATCAGTGGTACCCATAGTTTGTTTTTTGTGTGAATTTGGTACTCCTAGTTTCAATTGTAACATCCACAATAGTTATACTTTCAATTTGTTGCAACGGTGATACCTTCCGTTAACTTTCCATCCATATGTTAGATGGAAATATGTAAAAGACAACTGTGCCCCTCATTTTCCCTTCAATTTGTTATAACCTTACAACTTTTACCTACAATTTTTTTTGAGGAACCTCTACAAATTAAAAATATTTTTTACCAGTAAAATTTAAAATTTTATTATTTATTTATATATTAAAATAAGCATATGTTTCAAAAAAATAAAGTTGCATTTTTTAGTTAAGTTATCACCATAACTAATTCGTTTGATGATTGATGAAAATAATTTATAGTGACTTTATGACAAGTAATAATTAAATTGAATATAATTAAGATTTTATAAAATTTAGACTTGGAAAATAATTAAAATTTTAGTTGTTAATATTATGACAAGTAATTTTCTTACATACACATTTTACATATATTTGTATAAATAAATCAAATTAATATTCTATAAAAACTATTTACATAATGGTGGAGTAAGAATTAGAGGCACGCTAGTCTTTTTGTTTTTGCATATTTCCATCCAACATGAGGATGAAAGTTAATGATGGGCACCACGGTTGCAACAAGTTGAAAGTATGAATACCGCAGATGCTTACCATTGAAACTATAGGTACCAAGTTCACACTAAAATCAAACTATGTGTACCAAATTCACACTAAAATCAAATTATGGGTACCATAGATGCAATTTAGCCAAGCTTTAACAAAGAATATACAGAGTTTAATATGATGCCCACTAAGATCTCTCAGAAGCTGCTTTTTTAGGGGAATAAACAAATTTGTATAAGCCCGGCTTGTGCTTCTCCACGTGCTGCTTATGCAAAAAGCATGTTTTTAGTTATTTATTTTGATGTGTCTTTTATGTAGTACCATATGCTTTTTCATTAAACTAGTGGCAATCACATTAGATCTTTCAATTAGTTTGTCCACATTCCACATTGTTTTTCCTTTCCTACCTCTACCGCTCTTTTTTTCTTTTATTACTCCTGCATTCTTTGCCCTTTGTTCCCTTTTTGTTCTTTGCCCTTCTTTTTCATAGGATTCGGAAGTACTGTGTTCCACCTGGCTGGGGATTTTTCAATTAACTTCATCATCATCCTTCAAACTTTCATTCTACAAAGCAATCCTCCAATCGTTGTCCTGACGTGGGTTGGTGCAGGGATGGATTCGAAATTAGTCAAGGGGGTGGGCCAAAATAAAAATTAAATGAAACATAATATATTATGAATCTTAGAAAGTTGGGTGGAGATTATAGTGTAAATTTTGTGGAGACTAAACTACAAATACCAAGTAAAATGGGGGAAGGGGGATACATACTTTGAAAAGTTGAGTCAACTTCTCTTAATGTAGCTCCGCCCATGGGTCGGTGACCATAATAAGAGCAGAGTCTATGGGGACAGATTCAGAGATTATCTACAATATGCTTGACACGATTTCTTACGTGTATGAGCAAGTGCACGGTCAAGTAATATAGACGTGGTATTTCAATTCTGAGTTATCGATCCAACGAGGACATACTTGAGATTATCTATTTAGTTATTAGAAATGAGGAAGAAATTGTGATTTAAAGAGTTCGTCACCCACAAACAAGTGACTGAAATTGAAATACAAACTTACTTAATATTTTTGTTTTTTTATTTTATTAAACAAATATGGAGAAACTAGGCAATCTCTAGATCACCTAAGGTTGTAGACGATTTCCGGATTATTTGAGTAACACGTTAATTCTATCATAATCAAGACGGGTAATAGGCTACGACAATCTCTCATCGGTCTTGTGTCATTTTACGTCTCGGTTGACTATAATTTCTTCTCGGTCTCATGTTGTCTAGCGGTATGTTCTAGCAGGTCATCTACTGGCATAATAACGGGTCCTGTCGGTCCACCGTTCCACGAAACATCTGAATAGTCCTACTGAATCTACCCACAC
This sequence comes from Linanthus parryae, assembly GCA_023055425.1. Taxonomy (NCBI): domain Eukaryota; kingdom Viridiplantae; phylum Streptophyta; class Magnoliopsida; order Ericales; family Polemoniaceae; genus Linanthus; species Linanthus parryae. Next base: position 79,371,025 of record JALGPY010000002.1, read on the forward strand.
TAGCCAATCCTACTCACTTCTCCTACCGGTCTCGATGATTCAGGATTGAAGCTCAAATCTCATCCTAGCTAGTTAAAGTCACTATCGCGCACTTCACCAGCTAACTAACGGTTCCGGTTAATTACTCCATCCCCGTTAAGAATTATGCATAGAATATGAACAATTGAATTACGACAAAACTAACATTTAAGTTAATTCATCCTAGAGAGCATAGGGTTGATTCTTTCGGAGATCTCAAGGGGCGACAATATGGCGAACGAGTTTTCAACTCAGACGGAACGACGACTACCTCCACTGACGAAGATCGAAGAAACTATAGAATTTTTGACGATGATTACTGCAATGAAGCGTTGCAACAACTTGCCCCTTGTCTTATTGGGTCCTTCGCGCTTCCAATTCGCTTTAATACGTGGGCGATGAAAAAGATTCTGGCGAAGATCTGGAAGGAAGACGAGGGTTTCTCTGTTGATCATGTTAACCCAAACGTGTTCATATTCCAGTTTACCTCTCAAGTCAATCTGGAACGAGTCCTTCTTGGAGGCCTCTGGTCTTTTGGCGGAAATCTCTTGTTCTTAAAGCCATGGGTACCAGGTTCTCCTACAGAATTTGTGAGATTTGAAGCGTTATCGGTCTGGGTTCAAGTTAAAAATTTTCCAATTCATCTGAGGAAGGAATCTGACGTTAGAAGGGTTGTCAAGAGACTGGGTCCAATACACGAAGTTGACAGCAGACTCTTTGCTAGCGACATGGGGGACTATCTTCGCGCTAAAGTTACTATCAAAGTCACTGATTCTCTTCAGATAGGTATGCATATTAGCACACTCGGTAATAAAGTGTGGCTTGAATTTGTATACGAGCGCATCCCACACGTCTGCGAGTGGTGTAGAAAGATAACTCACTTCAGTGAGGAGTGTAACGCAAAGGCAGACAAAGAAAAGAAGGAGGAAGCAGCGGGTATGGGAACTGGCTTATCTTTCGACCCCCTCCAAAAAAGAAGCCAGCCACTTTTTTCCCCAAAACCCCTACTACTGATCGCATGTCTGATAGTAGCAAGGGTGAGGAACATTCAGATCATGAAGAAGACCCCATGGTGGGATCGAATTGGGAGGGACAAAGTGAAAGCGGGGAGGATAACATGACTAAGGAGGCAGTGAATGGACATGGAAAAGATCACTGTAATTGATAACCTTCTGGGTGTTTCAACCCACAGCTTCTTCAGGTCAGAATACACCAGTTGACAAGGGTAAAAATGCGGTGGTTGATGCTGGTCCAATTACGGGTACTTAAAGGTCGGCTAGTGCAGCGACTTTTACCCCCAACCCGCGTGGAAAGCAAGTTGAGAATGGTGGACCTGGAAGAGGCCGTGGGCGTGGTAATGGTGACAAAGTGAATTCCTCCTCTGGTAATAGAAATTCTATTGGACATGGAAGGAGTCCACACAAAAAAAAAATCTGAATTTGCAACAGTTGATGAAGGGACAATCAAATCGGCAAGGAAATTGAATCTAGCTGGCAACGAATCTGAGGTATCCGATACTCGGATTCCGACTGTGGAAGGGGGAGCCCACAAGGACCCAAAATTTAAAGTGGCTAAGGCTGGTGATCAGCCTAGCCAAGCCCAATGAGTCTCCTAAGTTGGAACGTACGGGGACTTGGCAACCCCCGTAGCGTTCAATCTCTTCGCGATCTTGTGAGGATATATAAGCCGGATATCGTATTTTTAATGGAGACAAAACAGTATGCAACGGAGATGAAGCGTATTCAAAATATGCTATGTCTTCAAAATGGTATTTTCAGAGATTGTTCTGATCATTGGGGTGGTCTTGCTATGATGTGGGATTCGAAGGTCAGCTTTAAGTTAATTAATTGGTTTTATTTTCATATTAATGGTACTTTTACTGTTATTGGTGAAGGTAAATAGGGTATATTAACTGGATATTATTGTGATCCGGTTAGAGAGGAAAGGCACAATTCGTGGTCCTTGCTTGAGAAGTTGTGCCCTCGCAACCAACCATGGTGCGTAGTGGGGGATTTCAACTCGTTTTCTTCGATGTCAAAAAAGGAAGGGGGGGGGGGAGACCTGTACCCTTCAGACATATCGAAGGTTTCGGTAACATTATTGATAAACTCTAGCTACGAGATTTTGGCTATTCAGGCTCTCCCTTTACTTGGACAAATAACCAGGGTGATGAGGCTTCCATCAGAGAAAGGTTAGACAGATGTTTTGCCACAGGCAGTTGGTCTGATCTATTTGGGAGAGCGAAAGTTACAAATCTGGTTGCAAAGAAGTCTGATCATGTTGCATTGGAAGTTTCGTGGAATTTAAGCATCTTGAGAAATTTCCCTATAAAGAAGAGATTTCAGTTTGAAGCCATGTGGCTTCACCATCATGGGTGCGAAGACATTGTCAGAGAGGCTTGGTCTGATCAGGGTGTGACAGTGGATGCAAAACTCAGCTCAACAGCTACGACCTTAAAGCAATGGGATAGAAACGTTTTTGGGAATGTGAAGAAGTAGTTGAAACAGTTTAGATGCAGGTTAAAGAACCTACATGAAGATCCAAAACCAGGTGAAGCCATTGCTGAGATCAAGGAGGTGCGCGGAAACATCCTCCAAATCCTTCTAAAGGAAGAGGAGATTTGGAAGCAACACTCTAGAGATAATTGGCTTCGGAAAGGAGACAAAAATACAAGTTTTTCCACCGCAAAGCTTCCATTCGACGCAACAAGAACAGATTGATTGGGTTAGAAGACGAAACGGGGGTCTGGTTGTCTGAGCCGCAGCAAGTCATTTCAGTTATGGAACACTATTTCGCTCAATCTTTACGTCGACTGTCCTGAGCCGAACCCAGATGGAGTCTATGCTGGGAGGGGTTTCGGGAATGATCTCGGCTGACCAGAAGGCTCACATGGATCAAGTTTTTACTTTAGAGGAAGTACGGTTCTCTTTGAACCAGATGTCTACTGTTAAAGCCCCAGTTCCAGATGGATTCCAGCTTTGTTCTATCAGCGTTTTTGGAAGATTGTGGGTCCTGAAGTTGAAGAAATTTGTGTCAAGCTACTGAACGGTGAGGATGACATCTCTAAGTTCAACCACACTCTTATTTCCCTCATCCCAAAGGTCAAACAAGTTTAAAAAGCTAGTGATTTACGTCCAATCAGTCTCTGTTCTAAAATTTATAAGATCTTTACAAAGACTCTTGCGAACAGGCTCAAAAGTATCCTTGATACTCTAATTTCGGAGATCAAAGTGCTTTTGTGCCTGGCCGTCTTATCACTGATAATATTTTGTCTGCTTTTGAGCTTCTCCATACGATGAAGAACAAGAAGAAGGGTCAGGTTGGATATCTAGCGCTCAAAGCTGACATGAGCAAGGCTTATGATCCAGTAGAGTGGGATTTTCTAAAGGCTATTCTTGAACGCATGGGTTTTGGAGCTAGATGGATTAATGTAGTCATGAATTGTGTTACTACTCCGTCTTACAGTTTGATAGTGAATGGTGAAGTTCATGGCTCTATCATCTCGGAGAGAGGGTTAGGACAAGGGTGTCCACTTTCACCCTACCTCTTTTTGCTTGTCAGTGAAACCTTATCTCGTCGATTAACAACTGAAGTAGAAGCTGGTAATATCACGGGTGCAACAACATCTAGAGGAGTCCCGGTTATATCGCATATCTTCTTTGCATATGACGGTTTACTGTTTTCTAAAGCTACTTTGAGCGAGATAACGGTTTTAAGATCTGTTTTACAGGACTATGAAGCAAGTGGACAAAAATTGAACGTGGAGAAATCATCAGTTCTCTTCTCGGATAACGTCAATAAGTACGATTAGGTCACTATGAGCCATCTTTGTGGAGTGCAACTCGTTCAGGAGCACGATAGCTATCTCGGATTGCCAACAAATTTTGGTAGGTTAAGGTTCCTTAATTTTGGTCATCTTACAGAACAAATCGGAAAGAAAGTCAAGGGGTGGAAGGGCAAACTTTTATCGGTTGCAGGTTAAGAGATCCTAATCAAGGTGGTAGCACAAGCTGTCCCCAACTACGCCATGGGATGTTTCCTACTCCCCAAACAACTTTGTTATGACATGGAAATATTGATTCGTCGTTTTTGGTGGGGTGGTGATGAAGACAAGAAAACATTGCACTGGGTAGCTTGGGGAAACATGAAGCAGTATAAGGAAGATGGTGGCCTCGGATTTCGTGAATTCCAGGACTTTAATGCGGCGTTGCTTGCAAAACAGAGTTGGAGGATACTTCGGTTCACAAACAGTCTCGTAAGTCGGGTTTTCCAAGCTAAGTATTTCAAGCAATCTAATGTTCTTGACTTTACTCCCTCAAATACTTCTCAGGTTTCTTATGCACTGAAAAGTTTGTTGGCGGGAAGGGACTTGTGGAAATCGGGTCTAAGATGGATGATTGCGAATGGGAATAACGTGAAAATATTTGGGGATTACTGGATCCCTCGGCCGACTACTTTCAAGGTTATAACACCATGCCCACAAGGATTGGAGAATTTACGAGTTAATTGGATCATTGATCAAAACTATGGAACATGGAACCTTGACCAAATGCGGCAAGTACTTTGCCCAATTGATGTTGAAGAAATCCGATCAATTCCCATTCTGCATAATGATAATTTTGACTCCTTCTATTGGAATCACACTGTATACGGACTTGAATGTGTGATTGTGCAGGTGTTAATGCAGCTAAGATACTCTAGAAGAGGGGGGGGGGTTGAATAGAGTATGCCAACTTTTTTCAAAACTTTCTAGGAAGATGAAATCTTGAGAAAACTCGTGAAGTTCAAGGCCTTGAAAATAAGTTCAAGCCCTTGGAAGAGATGCAGTTTGTATAAAGCAAGTAAGCCTTTTTCAAGGCCTTGAAAACAAGTTCAAACCCTTGAAAAATAGACAGTTTTGTGTGTTGCAAATACTATAAAAAAGAATGAACTGTAAATGCAAGAGACAAGTGATTTATAGAGTTTCTTTTGGTTTTTAAATCAGACAATTTACCATTACCTCAATGTCCTTCTCTGAACTTTCATCATGCTTGGCCATGAAGCATAAGTTGGCATGTTCTTCTTCAGATTCAGATTCACTAGAGCTATCTGAATCACTCCATGAAGCTATCATAACTTTCTTCCTTCTGTCATGGTCTTTCTTTTGAAAGCTCTTGCTTTTCTTGTGTGGACAATCTCTTATCAAATGTCCTGCATCACCACACTCAAAGTAGTTCATAAATTTTGATTTATTTATGTATAGGACTTACCTTTGTAGTCTTTTCTGCTGGATGGTCTATGCGTTTCTCCGTTGAAGTCTCTGTTTGCAAATTTTTTCTTCATTTTGAGAATCCTTGTCAAGGCTTTGGAGATTAAGGCAACTGGATCTTCATGATCACCATCCTTAGTTTCAAGGCTTTGATTTCTCTCATTTTCCTTGGCTTTGAGAGCTAAGTTCTTGAAAATTTCTGGTAGCTCTCCATCAACTTCATTCATTGATATTTCATGTGTCAGAAGCTTCCCTTGTAGGTCATCAAGTTGTAGAGTTGAGAGATTCCGAGCTTCTTCAATTGTTGTGGTCTTTGGTTCCCACTTTGCCTTTGGAAGACTTCTTAGAATCTTCCTTACCTTTTCTTCATTGGAAAAATGTTTTCGCAGTGAATCAAGGTTGTTGACAATGTCTGTGAACCTCTTGAACATGTCTCTGATGGACTCATATACATTCATCTTAAACAGCTCATATTGCCTGAGATAGATGTTGATCTTGGTTTGCTTCACTTGACTGGTTCCTTCAATGTTAACCACAAGTTTATCCCAGATTTCTTTGGCAGTGGTGCAGCCTGAAATCCTGTTGAATTCATCTGTACTCAAAGCACAATATAAGATGTTAATATCTTTGTAATTCTTAGAGTATTGCTCTAATTCAGAAGAGGAGAGTAAGTCTTCAGATTTGGGAGTTCTAATCCCATCTTTCTCTGTGTAGAAAGTGTGAGGTCCATTATGTATAATGGTCCAAAGCTCCATGTCTTGATCAATGATGAACCTTTTCATCAAAGCTTTCCAGTGAGCAACATTTTCTCCACAGAATAGAGGAGGTCTGTTAGCAGCTCTTCGCTGTGAGAAACCACCATCACCTGCAGTACTCATGATCACCAGATGGTTAAATATATACAGTGATAAGAGCTCTGATACCAATTGAAAGCGTGAGTGTGCAGGTGTTAATGCAGCTAAGATACTCTAGAAGGGGGGGGGTTGAATTGAGTATGCCAACTTTTTGCAAAACTTGCTAGGAAGATGAAATCTTGAGAAAACTAGTGAAGTTAAAGGTCTTAAAAACAAGTTCAAGCCCTTGGAAGAGATGCAGTTTTTAAAAATAAATTAAGCCTTTTTCAAGGCCTCGAAAACAAGTTCAAACCCTTGAAAAATAGACAGTTTTGTGTGCTGCAAATACTCTGAAAAAGAATGAACTGTAAATGCAAGAGACAAGTGACTTATAGATTTCAACCCACTTGGACCTACGTATCTACCTCAGGGATTAGATCCCTGCATGATTTTCAACACAATTCTTATTAATCAAAAGTTAAGCCCTAGAACTCAAGCATATAGAATTCCCTTACCCTGTTACAGCTTGTGGTTTTCCCTGACCTGTCTAGTACTCAATCTAGCTAACTGATTTACTAAGAATTTTCTATTGTTCACTTTGATCAATTCTTGATAATGGACATAGAAATAATACATAAATGATCTACCAATGGAGTACAATACAAAAGTACACTTAGAATAGAAAACTGCAGTGAAGAATGCAGTGAACTTCTGTGGAATGGATTGTGAGATTGATGTTCTTCTTTAATGTTTTGTCAATCCAGAATATGTCTCTCACTTTTGCCCGTTGAGTGTTGTGTGTTGTTGCTTCAAACATATCTGCAAATCTTTCAAGATTTTCAGCAACAAACTTCCTATTTTGTAGGAAACAGATTTTGACTTCTTTGACATCTTCTCTAACGGTTGGATGATCACAATCTTCAGATATTTTGCTGTGATCTTTCGTTTAAACATCTTGAGAAGCTGTCATCCAAGTCTGATTGATCACAGGATCAAAGTGTCCAACTGTTTCCAAATCTGCATAAGTTCAGTTTAGGAAACAATCCTGCAAAACTTGGAAATAAAATTTCCTGCAATATCAAAGTCAAACAGATGATATTCTATGTTCAAATGTGTTTGAATAATTTTTCTTTCATCATCTAATAGCAGTGAATCAAATAAGTGAAAGATAGAGAGAGAATCAACTCAGAGAGTTTGCAGAAAACTCCCCCTGAGAATGTTCACACATGTTAAACAGTTTCAAGGCTTTGAATCAAGTTTCAAGGTCTTGAAACTATTTTCAAGCCTCTGAGAACTGATTCAAGAATTTGAAAGCTGGTTCAAGGCCTTGAAATAGCTAAACTATTCCAAGCCTTGCACAACCTGATCTTACAATCTCCCCCTTGATGAAAGACAAACCCAAATTCTGTTTGATCCTTAGTCTCTGCAAAAAATACTGTTTAGTTCACAATTTAAAATAACACAATAATTCCAAAAGATCCAACTTATTCATATTAGCAACAGAAAGTAAACAGTTCCGCAAATAACAAATAACACTTAAGAAGAAAAACTAATCCTAGAGTTTTTCTCCCCCTTTTTGACTTTCATGAAAAAGATAGAAGATGTTAGATCAATTGTCTGGAAAATTTTGAAAACTTAAAGAAATAAATTTTAAGAAGAGAGAATGGGGAAGAAAGAGTAGGCAAGATTAAGGGGTTGGGTCTTTCATCTCCATCTTGATCTCCTTCCTCTTTCTCACTGTCTTCAGCATCAGTCTTGTCCTACACTTCCTGTTCCTCTTCATTCTCACCAGCAGCAGTTACTTCTTCAGTCTTGTACTTTGTAGAAGCCTTTGGAGATTTCTTCTTTTTCTTCAAGGTAATCAGCAGATCATCTGAGTCAGGACTATTGACTTCATCTCCTTCATGTGAAGCTTGTTCTGCCAACTGCTTTCCTTTATCTGAGACTGGAGCAACTTCTTCCTGGTTTGAATGTTCACTAGGCAAATCTTTGTCAGAGTCTCCTTTCTTTGGACCTTCATCATCCTCAGGAACATAAGGCAAATTCATGCTTCTGAAGATGCTTTCCACCATGTACTTGACTTGCCCCATATCAGATTCAAGTCCATAAACAGTTGCTTTGATGTCCTCCAAATCCAACTCCATACCATCAAGTCTCTGATTGTTTGTACCCTGAGAAGTCTGACTTGAAGTGGGAGTCAAGGTCTTGGGCTTGAGAAACTTCTTTGCACCCAGTTCTTCTTCAGTCAAGTCTGAGTATAACTTCCATGTTTTGGCCTTAGTCTTTACCACTCCAATCTTCTCAAAAGCTTTCTCATTGACCATTCCAAAGCCAGAAGTAACTGATTCCTCTCCACCAGTTGGAATCTCAAAGTGTTCAAAGAACAAAGTGAGCAGATTTGCATAGGGTAGAGGGTGTTTTATTTGACTGGTAAGGCTAAAGAGCATATGTTCAATCACTAGTTTGGGAAGATCAATCTCATAGCCATGCATAACCAGATACATAATGTGCAACATCCTTTCAGTTACTAATTCTCTAGAGTGCTCTCTGGGAAAAATACACCTAACCAGAATGGTGTGAAGGACCTTGGCTTCAACATTTAACACAGAATGTGTCAACTGTTTGGCTGAAGAGGAGATGTTTGGAAGAAAGAACTCATCTTTGACTAGCTTCAGGGTTTTTGTATTTGGTGTATGATTGCTAGTGTCATACCTCTTTGGAAAGCCTAGCACATTGGCAAACTCAGAGTGGTCCAAATCAATTTCTATCCGAGCAACTCTTTGATCACCAAGTGTGCAGATCTCTTAACTTGTGTCAAATTTAGGTAGAAGATTCTGGTGAGTCTAGGGAAGGCTAATTCTTTTGGGTTCAGCATAGACCACAGAGAGCTCTTCTTTAACATAGATATGAACTTAAGTTTCATATGTTCCAACATATTCATATTGATCACGCTACTGAAACCAATAGATCTGGAAGCAAAACCATCTAACCACTGACCTTTTGAGATGTTTGAGACAAACCAAGTCTCATCAGGAGTTGTGTGTTGAGGCCTTTGAATAGATCTGCAAGGCCTTCTCCAAGTGATCTTCTGGCAGTTCTACTGTCACTTTTCCTTTCCCTTTTTCTGCTTGAGTTGCTTTCTTCTTCAGCTTCTTTGAACTAGTGGACTCTGTTTCAGGTTGCTTCACTGTAACAGCTTTCTCTTTCTCCTTCTTCTTCTTTTCTAAGGAGGAAGTTGTAACCTTCTTGAATTTATTCTTGGGTAGAGGAAGATCTGGAACTGCCTCTTCACTAGGAGTTCTAGAGCTAGAGTCTCCACTGACTTCTTGAACTTCATCCACTGATGCTTTTCTTTTCTTCTCTAAAGTAGGTTTCAATCCTCCAGCCATCTTGATTCTGTCTGAGGCTCTCCTTGTGCTCATTAGGGTTTGGGAGAAGAATAGAGAGAGGTGGAATGATACAGAGTGAAGGAGAAGAGAAGAAGATAAATACTTAAAGAGTTTGAGTTTCAAGGAAACTAGTATCTCTCCGATCTTGAAAAGATTTGAAATAATCAGAGAGAAGTCAAATCTTTTAGTCCGTTGGAAAATAAATAATTAACTACTATATTTGGCTAAAAAGAATTTTTGAAAAAGGTAGGGGCTATATTAGGAAAATATCTACAGAGATATCACCCAACACAGAATGATCCAAGATTATTGACTATCAGTGTAGCAGACTCATTTTCAAGGCTTTGAAAAGGTTTTGAAGGTATTGAAAAACTGTAGCACTGCAACAGATAAAGATCAAGGCTTTGAAATGATTTTCAAGGCTTTGAAAATCAGTTCAAAACTTTGAAAACACATACAACTTACCTTGCTTACCTGATGCTCCCCTAAACCAATGCATTTTTATTTAGCATTCCCAATTCCAATCTTAGAGCTGAGAATCTTTCATATGCTAATGGTTTAGTGATGATATCTGCAATTTGCATATTAGTAACAACAAATTCAAGAACAATATCACCTTTCTCAGCATGATCTCTGATGAAATGGTGTCTGACATCAATGTGCTTGGTTATTGAATGTTGCGCTGGATTCTTTGTAACTGAAATTGCACTAGTGTTATCAAACTTAATAGGTATGCTTCTGAAATCAAATCCAAGGTCTCTTAGCTATTGAGCAATCCATAGTACTTGTGAGCAACATGCTCCCGCAGCTATATATTCAGCTTCAGCTGTTGATAGAGCAACTGAATTCTGTTCCTTGGAATGCCAACTGATCAGGGATGATACAATAAATTGGCAAGTTCCTGAAGTACTTTTCCTATCAACTTTGTAACCTGCAAAGTCAGCATCTAAAAATCAAATCAATGAGAAGTTAGAATGTCTTGGATACCAAAGCCCTAAGTCTTTGGTACCATTGAGATATCGGGATATTCTCTTCACAGCAGTTAAGTGTGATTCTTTTGGATCAGCTTGAAATCTAGCACACATACATACACTAAACATAATATCTGGTCTGCTTGCTGTGAGATAGAGTAATGATCCAATCATACCTCTATACTCTTTTACATTGACGCCCTTACCAGATTCATCCTTGTCTAAGGACAGTGTAGAACTCATAGGAATCTTGGTTCCTTACATTGAGCCATGCTATATTTGTTTAGTAAGTCTCTTGTGTACTTGCTTTGATGCAGAAAGATGTCCTTCTTCAATTGATGTATTTGAAGTCCTAGGAAGAAGTTCAACTCTCCCATCATGCTCATTTCAAATTCCCTGCTCATAAGACTTGAGAATTCTCTGAACAATTGATCATTAGTAGCTCCAAACAAGATATCATCAACATAGATCTGAAATACAAGCAAATCTTTCTCCTGAGTCTTTATAAAAAGAGTCTTATCTACTAAACCTATTTTGAAATCATTTTCAAGCAAAAACTTTGACAATCTTTCATACCAAGCTCTTGGAGCTTGTTTTAAACCATAGAGAGCTTTGTCAAGTTTGGAAACATGATCTGGAAAATTGTCATTTTCAAAACCAGGTGGTTGTGCTACATAAACTTTCTGGTAGCTCTCCATCAACTTCATTCATAGATATTTCATGTGTCAGAAGCTTCCCTTGTAGGTCATCAAGTTTAGAGTTGAGAGTTTCCGAGCTTCTTCAATTGCTGCGGTCTTTGGTTCCCACTTTGCCTTTGGAAGACTTCTTAGAATCTTCCTTACATTTTCTTCATTGGAAAAATGTTTTCCCAGTGAATCAAGGTTGTTGACAAAGTCTGTGAACCTCATGAACATGTCTCTGATGGACTCATATGCATTCATCTTAAGCAGCTCATATTGCCTGAGATAGATGTTGATCTTGGTTTGCTTCACTTGACTGGTTCCTTCAAAGGTAACCACAAGTTTATCCCAGATTTCTTTGGCAGTGGTGCAGCCTGAAATCCTGTTGAATTCATATGTACTCAAAAGCACAATATAAGATGTTAATAGCTTTGCAATTCTTAGAGTATTGGTCTAATTCAGAAGAGGAGAGTAAGTATTCAGATTTGGGAGTTCTTATCCCATCTTTCTCTATATAGAAAGTGTGAGGTCCATTATGTATAATAGTCCAAAGCTCCATGTCTTGATCAATGATGAACATTTTCATCAAAGCTTTCCAGTGAGCAAAATTTTCTCCACAGAATAGAAGAGGTCTGTTAGCAGCTCTTCCCTGTGAGAAACCACCATCACCTGCAATACTCATGATCACCAGATGGTTAAATATATACAGTGATACAAGCTCTGATACCAATTGAAAGTGTGAGTGTGCAGGTGTTAATGCAGCTAAGATACTCTAGAAGGGGGGGGGGTTGAATAGAGTATGACAACTTTTTGCAAAACTTGCTAGGAAGATGAAATCTTGAGAAAACTAGTGAAGTTCAAGGCCTTGAAAACAAGTTCAAGCCCTTGCAAGAGATGCAGTTTGTATAAAGCAAGTAAGCCTTTTTCAAGGCCTTGAAAACAAGTTCAAACCCTTGAAAAATAGACAGTTTTGTGTGCTGCAAATACTATGAAAAAGAATAAACTGTAAATGCAAGAGACAAGTGAATTATAGAGTTCAGTCCACTTGGACCTACGTATCTACCTCAGGGATGAGATCCCTGCAGGATTTTCAGCACAACTTATATATCAAAAGCTAAGCCCTAGAACTCAAGCACAGAGAATTCCCTTACTCTATTATAGCTTGTGATTTTCCCTAACCTGTCTAGTACCTGCTCTAGCTAACTGATTAACTAAGAATTCTCTATTATTCACTTTGAGCAATCCTTGAGAATGGATATAGAAATAATACAGAAATGATCTACCAATGTAGTACAATACAGAAGTACACTTAGAATAGAAAACTGCAGTGAAGAATGCAGTGAACTTCTGTGGAATGGATTGTGAGATTGATGTTCTTCTTTGATGTTTTGTCAATCCAGAATATGTCTCTCACTTTTGCCCCTTGAGTGTTGTGTGTTGTTTCTTCAAAGTGAGCTCCTTTTATACTTCAAACAGCTCTGCAAATCTTCCAAGATTTTGAGCAATAAACTTCCTATTTTGTAGGAAACATATTTTGACTTCTTTGACATCTTCTCCAACGGTTGGATGATCACAATCTTCATAGATTTTGTTGTGATCTTTCGTTTAAACATCTTGAGAAGCTTTCATCAAAGTGTCCAACTGTTTCCAAATTTGCATAAGTTCAGTTTAGGAAACAATCCTGCAAAACTTGGAAATAAAATTTTCCTGCAATATCAAATTCAAACAGATGATATTCTATGTTCAAATGTGTTAGAATAATTTGTCTTTCATCATCTAATAACAGTGAATCAAACAAGTGAAATATAGAGAGAGAATCAACTCAGAGAGTTCGCAAAAAACTCCCCCCGAGAATGTTCACACAGGTTAAACAGTTTCAAGGCCTTGAAACTATTTTCAAGCCTCTGAGAACTGATTCAAAGCTTTGAAAGCTGGTTCTAGGCCTTGAAATAGCTAAACTATTCCAAGTCCTGCACAACCTGACCTTACAGGACTATACTATGTCGCTAGTGGCTATGAGGCAGAAAGGAGCCGCACCACACCGATAGCGTCATCTGCGTCGGGTTGTGTCAATCGTCCCTGGTTGAAAAAGCTCTGGCCCCTCCGAACTCCGAAAAAAACATTTTTTACGGTGTGGAGAATTCTACATAACTGCCGATTCTAACTAGTTTAATGCAAAGAGGAATTGCAGTCGACACTACATGCCAGGGCTGCCAAAATTGCCGAGAAAATGATGAAAACCTATTTGCCGAATGCGAGAAGACGAAGAAAGTATGGGGTATTGTCATGGGCTACGGTTTTTTATCTTCCAAAAAGCTTCCACTGCAACAATGGCTTATGGAGGTACTGGAGTTTTCATCAGTGCAATAATGTGAAAGATTTGTAGCCGATTTTTGGGCCATCTGGCGTGGTAGGAACAAGCGGCGATTCGAGGGTGCTAAAGTATCTGCCAAAGATACAGCAAGGATGGGAGTTGACACGCTATTGTGGTTCAAGGAATGTCGTGTCATAGGGCTTTTTGAGAAGAAATTCCCACTACAAAATGTGTCGGATAAAGAATGGAAGCCGCCACTCATGGGCTTCGTAAAGGTCAACACAGATTCAACTTGGCATGACCATGGAGTAGCTATGGGCATCAGAGTGGTTATTCGGAATCATTCAACAGAATTTGTAGGAGGCCGCATGCTTAGACTTCCATTAGCTCGGTCGCCACTTCTTGCAGAGATCACTGCCATGGTGGAAGGATTGAGGTATGCTCGAGAATTAAACGTCCCCAAGATCATTCTTGAAAGGAAATCTCTTGTGGGTGCTGCTTAGGATGGCAATGCGTCCTGCTCCGATCCGAGATCCGAAGTGATCCGACCCTAGGAGCGGTCCGAATCCGATCCATTTGCTTTTGGATCAGATTTGGATCATAAATTTGTGATCCGTTCGGGTTTCGGATCGGATCTGGTCATAGCTGTAATATCCGTTGATCCGATCCTATAGCTATATATTTGTTGATCCGATCCGGTCCGATCCGATTCCATAGCTATATATTTATTATGTAATGTAAAACATATGGATTTATGACCCCATGTTTGAGTGAAATTACAAATATGCCACACCTATATGTAACTAGATTGGATTGGAATGAATCGGATCGGATCCGATAGTGTTGATCCGTGACCCGTTTACACTAACGGATCGGGTTCAGACTATTTTAGTGATCTGTTACATGATCCGATTCGGATCGGATTCGGATCAGGAGGGTAAAATTTCGGATCAGATCGGATTATGCACATATCCGATCCAAATCCGATCCGTTGCCATCCCTAGTGCTGCTATTCTTAATGTGGGAAACTGCGGTCGCATACAAGGTTTGAATGCCCTCTCCGAGCTGAAGGAATTACTCCAAGAAGGTAGAACTTTAATGGCCAAATAAGAAGCAGCATAAGTAAAGTATGTTAGTCGTGAAGGCAACAAATCAACACACTCCTTTGCTAGTAGAGGATTATTAGAAGGAGATACAAGTTTATGGGCCAATGATGTAATCTTTGCAGATTCCTCGGGTTTGACTAACCCTGGTTAATGATATTCTATCTTTTACCTAAAAAAAAAAAAGCTAATTCATCCTAACGAATAAACCCTAGTTCATTGATTATTAATTCCTATATTAGTTGTATCAATATACTAAGATCCTTAACAAGATTCAAGAACTAACATTCATTCAATAGTAGAAATCAATAAGCATGAACAATAATTAAGAATCCGGAAAACTTCATCGTCTACATAACCCTAGGCTCTCTAGATAAGCCTAGCAATGGAGTTTAGCTAATAGTAATAACCAAACGAGTTTAACAAGTTCCTCCATTACAAGATTGAGAGAGGAAGAAGAATAAAAACCTAGATCTTCAATGGGTGAGCCCTCCTCCTGAACCCGTAGCTCCCTCTCTTCTTCCTAAATTGAATCTCCTTTTTTTTGTTTTTGTTTTGTTTTGTTTTGTTTTGTTTTTTTTGTTTTGTTTTTTTGTTTTTTGTTTTGTTTTGTTTTGTTTTGTTTTGTTTTGTTTTGTTTTGTTTTTTTTGTTTTTGTTTTTTTTTGTTTTTGTTTTTGTTTTTTTTTTGTTTTTTTTTGCGTCCGTCCAATAATAAAGTCTCCGTTCTTTTTTTTTTAGTTTTGTGATCTTGTTTCTGGTCTTGTGGCTGATCTTGTGATTACAATTTGTGATCATCTACTTCCGGTAAGTTATTAACGCTTGGCCACCAAATTTTCACTTAGTATGGGGCTCTTCTAGAGGGGGGTTAAAGTGTCTTTACACAAACTTCATTAAATGATACTTTAACCCCTTCTCCATGTCTTTTCACCAATTTTTCATGATTTCTTCATCGTTATAGCTCCCAATTAATCTCCCAAGCTTGTTTCTCCTCTTCGCTACATCTCCAAGCTCCGCCACCTGTCAAAACAACACGAAACAAAACCCGTACGATCAAACGTGACAAAAAATACATAAAATCATATGAGAAACGCTAGGATTCACGAATTCATGCGCAAAGCCAAACTTCTACGTTTTCTCTCTAATCATAGTGTAAAACTAAGATTATCAACCCAGAAATCGCGGAAAACTATATAAAACGTGCAAGAAATATAACTATAATATAGAGTTATCAATTCCCCCACACTACCTTTTTGCGCGTCCCGAGCAAAATCAAGTCTCACACCATATTTAAATCCAGCGAATTGTATACAACTCCACTAGCCATGTGACACAAACAACACAGACACAATGCAATCTACATGACTATACAATGCAACTCGATTATAGAACAATGCAAGAATTGAAACAATGCATTTTTTTTTTCTTTTTCTTAAGAAATGGGGAATCTCGCTATCAGTAACCAAAATCATCAAGTTCTCACAAGTCTCTTTTGCAATGCACACATCCGCAACAAGAAATTGAAAATACGACGACCATACACACTAGTTCACTAAGGGGTCCCCAAACATCCACCAAACTCAATCCTAGATCCGAGCACGTCCTTTAGCTCAGAGGGTCTATGCATTCTTAGTCCTATGTTAGTCTTTCATCGCCAAGTCATATGAGGTTTTCAGACCCTCTTAGCTGTTATTGCATTGAATGCAAATTGTCCCAGTGACTGGAGACACAACTCTGTGTAATACGGCTTGAATTTAATTTTCCTTAGACACTCTAATTGGGTTGAATCCAAATTCCCTGCGGGAACGGGGGGACATTAGGCTGTTCACCGTATCTAGTCCAAGAGAAGATTTTGATTTATTTTGTTTTTCACTCTCTTCTTTTTATTTCAGACGTGCAATTAAAGCAACTAAGTGTGAGATTTTTCAGTTAGCTCTTGAAACCGTTGTAAGGGATGGTATTCTACACTCCCTAACTTCAATTAGGCTAGAGCATCATACCACATAAAACCAACTCTACACGAAGTTCCACCCCAGATTTCAAGAGGCCACAAGTTTCCACTGAAACTACACTATTCAACCACTTGAGGACTAAATTCTCCTAGCACACTATCGGAACTAAAGATATGTCTTTATCTGACTTTCCACATTCCCTGAATACCCGTGACTTCTTTTCTTGAAACCGGTGCGCAGGATACTAAAATTAAGGTTTTCCCTACTGCGATGCTTCCTATTCACAGACTCTTTCACTGAACTCTCTCTGGTTTCAAGCTTCATCAATTGCCCTTGACTTTTTTTTTTTTGTTTTTGTTTTTTTTTGTTTTTTTGTATTTTTTATGGATTTTTGATTTTTCTATTTTTTTTTCATTTTTCTCATATTTTCGTAGACTCTAAATGTAACTGGTCAACTCGACTAATCACACAACTTTGGTAGGGGGACTCAATTAAGTAAAAGTGCTTACAAATGCATAAATTTAAAAACTAGCACAATACAACAATGTGTTAAAGCACTCTACACTAACCACTGATACTACACAATACTAATACAAACTACGTGTGACAAGGCTATGCATAACAAAACATGACTAGCAAAACTATACACAAACCCCCCACACTTAAGTGTTTCGTTGTCCTCAACGAATTTAGAGATATAGTAAGAGGACTCATCGCTTAAATATGTAGGCGGTGGATCTCCACAATTAATGCTCAAAAAGTAGAAGCCAAGAGAGTAGGGGATACCTGGGGTGCCCGGACCTATATGGGCACCGTGTCCGCAAAACTGCAACAGGAAGGGTTCTTGTGGACTGTTGACAGTTTCTTGCTGATGAAGTTCACCTGAGCAATCCCCGAGCTACATTATGTTATAATGAGATCGCCTAAGGTCACGTGTGCCTCGCACACTGGGGTAGATTGCTCCATGTTGCGAGCAGTGCGCACGAAAAATCCCCTACTCTTTCACGAGTCCCCATGTGGGTCAAATGTGCCAAGACACATTGGGGTAGACTTCTCCGCTAAGCATTACCTGCAAACACTAGATAATTCACCAGTCTCTCTCTCACCCCTCAAAACATCATATGGAGACTCAAAACAAAAACAAAATAAATAACATCCTACTCTATCGTTGGGTTGCCTCCCAACCAGGGCTTGTAATTTAAGGTCGACGGCCCGACGCCATTACCTCAACCGACAAGGATAGTGGAGGCGGCTTTATCTCTCCACTTCTTCTTCTTCCACCATCTATTTTTCATAACTCTCTTCTCAAGTGCACCCATGTGCTGTGAAGATGGTGGAGAAGTGTAGAAGTTGACTCTTATCATCTTACAATTTATCTTCTTGATCACATCCATGTAGTACTAATGGGCTCAAAGGCATCTCTGGCAATGAAATCATCCCTGTAGTACCTATTTGCTTCTTGATGCTCTTCAAATAACCCATGCCTTTGATCCACACCCCCACACTTGCTGATTTACAAATCCTTAATAGTAACGGGAACAAGTGCATCATCATCTTCATCAGCAGCACTCCACAAGCTCCCAATGCCGATTTCTTCCCAATCATCCCAAGGATGTGAGATTGCTGGAGGTTTTGGCTTGCAATACGACATATCCTCCCACCTTGGACACACAAGTCCACCTAGTCAGAATCAGAGTCTGAGTCCTCATAAATGGTAGAGTCCACCACTGGTTCATGGACACTGCATTCTTTACTCGGATCATGTAGCTCTTCTTCCACAACTGCAACTTGCAATGCAGGCTCTCGTTCTTGTTCCATCTTGGCCCGAAATATCCTCTGCATCTCTCGCACAGCTGGTAGCCAGTGAGGTTCATCCGAATGTCTTCTTTTGGTGGTGATGATGAAGGTTCAAATTTAGGCTCAATGTCATGTGGCAAGGGCTCCTCTTGTGGCTCTTGAATGCCTGATTCCCCTTCCGCTGACATTTTCTCTACCCGTTTCATTATCCTCTTCAGTATCTCCCTCGCGTATTCCATACATGTGGTTGGATCCTCTTGCGAAAATTGTGTAACCACACACAAATACTTGGCGCACACTTAGATGTCCTTCATAATACTGCGCCGTTCTGACATAATTGTTGATGAGTCCTCTTGGTGGTGATGAAGCTGGGGTGGATCAAATATTCATGCGTCTTCATACTTGTGATCCTTCTTGCATTTATAGCACCAAATCATTGAGCATGTGTCATCAGTGTGCCAAATTTTTAATTTATCACATAAGTAGGGGTACTCATATATCCCCTCATAATCATCGTCGCTCCACGTGCTCATTATGTCTCCTCCTTCCTGCGTGCCTGCGAAAAAAAACTCACAAGATACCCGTGAAGCACAGAGATAGAAACAAAATAAGGAAAAACTAAAAGAAAAGTACTCTAAGCTAACTCCTAACTAAATAATCTACCGCAATCCTCAGAAACGGCACAAAAAACTTGACACGATTTCTTACGTGTATGAGCAAGTGCACGGTCAAGTAATATAGGGGTGGTATTCAAACCCCGAATTATCGATCCCACGAGGACAGACTTGAGATTATTTATTTAGTTCTTAGATTAGAGTACAGTACAAGGAGGAAGAAATTGTGATTTAAAGAGTTCGTCACCCACAAACAAGTGACTGAAATTGAAATACAAACTTACCTAATATTTTTGTATTTTTATTTTATTAAAAAAATATGGAGAATCTAGGCAATCTCTAGATCACCTAAGGCTGTAGAGGATTTCTGGATTATCTGAGTAACACGTTAATTCTATCATAATCAAACCGAGTAATGGGCTACAACAATCTCCGATCGGTCTCGTGTCATTTTACGTCTCGGTTGACTACAATTTCCTCTCGGTCTCATGTTGTCTAGCGGTCTGTTCTAGCAGGTCATCTAATGGCACGATCCTAGCCAATCCTACTGACTTATCCTACCGGTGTCGATGATTCAGGATTGAAGCTCAAATCTCATCCTAGCTAGTTAAAGTCACTGTCGCCCACTTCACCAGCTAACTGACGGTTCCGGTTAATTACGCCATACACGTTAAGAATTATGCATAGAATATGAACAATTGAATTACGACAAAACTAACATTTAATCTAATTCATCCTAACGAATAAACCCTAGTTTATTGAGTATTAATTCCTATCTTAGTCGTATCAATATACTAAGATCCTTAACAATATTCAAGAACTAACATCCATTCAATTGAAGAAATCAGTAAGCATGAAACATATATTAAAAATACGGAAAACTTCATCGTCTACATAACCCTAGGCTCTCTTGAGAAGCCTAGAAATGGAGTTTAGCTGATAGTAATCAACCAAAAGAGATTAAAAAATTTCTCCATAACAAGATTGAGAGAGGAAGAGGAAGAAGAAGAAGAAGAAGAAGAAGAAGAATAAGAACCTAGATCTTCAATGGAGGAGCCCTCCTCTTGAACCCGTAGCCTCCTCTCTTCTTCCCCACGTGATACTCCTTTTTCTATTTTTTCTTTTTCTTTTTCTATTACCTTTTTTTTGAGTCCGTCCAATAATAAAGTCTTTGTTCTTTTATTTTTAAAGTTTTGTGATCTTGTTTCTGTTCTTGTGGTTGATCTTGTGATCACAATTTTTGATCCTCTACTTCCAGTAAGTTACTCACGCTTGGCCACCAAATTTTCACTAAGTACGAGGATCTCTTCTAGAGGGGGTTAAAGTGACTTTGCACAAACTCCATTAAATGAAACTTACACCCCATCTCCATGGCTTTTCACGAATTCTTCATCGTTATAGCTCCCGATTAATGTCCCAAGCTTGTTTCTCATCTTCGCTTCATCTCCAAGCTCCGTCTTCTGTCAAAACAATACGAAACAAAACCCGTGCGATCAAACGTGACAAAAAATACATAAAATCATATGAGAAACGCTAGGATTCACGAATTCATGCGCAAAGCTAAACTTCTACGTTTTCTCTCTAATCATAGTGTAAAACTAAGATTATCAACCCGAAAATCACGCAAAAATATATAATACATGCAAGAAATATAACTCTAATAGAGAGTTGTCAAGGTACACACTAAGTTTGAATAAATAAAGCTCAAGTGTTTTAGACTTCATGAACCGCACTATATAATGTAAGAAACTGTATGGATGATATTTCCTAAAACTACGTGACACAAAATTTACCTAAGAACCCATAATTTGGGGGTAGGGTGTGCATTTTGAAAGTATATGGATAAAGCTATATTGAAAGTCGGATTTTTGAGAAATGCATTTTAGTCTAATCAAGACAACTTTAATCGAGTATAGATCGCTCAGTGATAGTATTAAGGTGACTCCAGAAAAATAGCAAAGCGGGAAAAGCAACAAATCAAGCAGCATTCAGGAGGTTTTAGCAACTCCCACGAGCAGGCCCCTGCTCCCACGAGCCCAGGTCTGGATGTGGCAATTTTGTTTGTTTCCTTGTTGGTTTGGGGCGATTTTATCTTAATTTGACAACAAGTCTAGGTTCCCTTATGTCTATCAAAGGGTCTAGGTCGTGCCTTAGTCAAGTATGATTGTAATCCAATTTTTTCTCTCAACAATAAGAATCAGTTTTCGATCGTGGAGGGAGCTAACGATTTGTTAGTAAATTACGTTAATTCAGTTCTCTATCTTGATTATGTTTATTCTTTCTTGTCTCGATACTCCGATTATAACACACTGGTATCGGAGTTAGGGTTTCACGGTTTAGTTGGAGCACTCATAGCAAGGTTTTATGATTCAGGTGGATCAATCAGAGCAGGTTTTTTGAGCTAGGGTTTTCGAGATTCCCCCAAGAACGATGTATGGTTCATCTATTACTGAAGGGGTGTACAGTAGGTAGAAATGCAGGACCAATACTCTAGAAGGGGGGGATTGAATAGAGTATGCAAAATTTTGCTAAAGTTGCAAGAATAGTGGTCTCAAAAGATTTGTAAAGTGATTCAAGGGCTTGAAATGAGTTTCAAGCCCTTGGAATGAAAACAGTTAGTGTATAAAAGGAATAAGTCTATTTCAAGGCCTTGAAATGAGTTTCAAACCCTTGAAATGAAACTGTTTTGAAAGCTGCAAAAGTTTAAGTATGAAACAGAAAAGTTAATGCAAGAGACACAAGATATATAGAGTTCAGTCCACTTGGACCTACGTATCTACCTCAGGGATCTTCTCCCTGCAGTATTTTCAACAAAATTCTTATTAATCCACAGCTAAGCCCTAGATCTCAAGCACAGAGAGATGCCTTACTCTATTACAACTTGTGGTTCTCACTAACCTATCTAGTACCTGCTCTAGCTATCTGATTAACTAAGATTCTCTATTGTTCACTTTGAAAAATCCGTGAGAATAAGAACTAGAAGTATTATCAAAATGATATACAAATGAAGTTCATAAGAGGAGAACACTAGAATTGAATCTGTAATGTGTATGCAGTGTTCTTCTGATGATTGGATTGAGAGAGATGAATCTGATTCTTTGTTGCTTGTAAATCATTGAGTGTTTTTGAGTGTCTCTGCTAATTGTCCCGTTGAAATGATTCAAATTTTCCTCTTTTTATAGAGTAGTTTGAAATGAAGATCTTCAGGATCTTCTCTTTAACAAACTTACTATTTTGTAGCTTCATCTTTGGCTTCTCTAACAGCTTATCCAACGGATAGTTTGATCAATATCTTCAAGGATACTGATTTGATATTGTGTGAACAACTGTTAGGAAGCTTCTAAACACCGCATGATTGGTCACATAATCAATTCATCATATAATTTCCTTTCCTGCAAAACTCTGGTTAGGAAACAAATCCAGAAAAATAGGAAACAAAAATCCCCGCACAACTGAGTCAAACAGATGATGTTAGATACTGTAAGTTTTGTCAAATATTTTGTCTTTCATCATCAAGTATCAACTAATCAAGCACAGGGGTTTATGAGTTGAATTAAGATCAGAAACTCCCCCTAAGTTCATGCATATAAAGCACAACCAGTTTCAAGGCTTTGAAAGCTGTTTCAAGGCCTTGAAATAGACTAGGTATTTCAAGTTTTGAAACTGGATTGAACTTACGATCTCCCCCTTGATGAAAGACAAAACCAAAATCTTTTTGATACTGTGATTATGCAAAAAAAAAAAAAAATACTCATTAGCATATAGTCAAATATAGCACATGATATCCAAAATAAATTGAACTTATTAATTTGCTGAAAGTACCACATATATCAAAGTTCACATAAGTAACTCTACTGACCAAAAACCCAAATTTGGTCAGATCTCCTAGTAAGAAAATAAAACAAGTAAAAACCTGGATTTCTCTCCCTTTTTTACTTTCATCAAAAAAGAATGAGAAGATGTTGGATCAAAGTTTTTGGAAAGACTTTAAATACTGTTTGAAAAGATGAAATTTTCAAGGATTTGAAAAGGATTTCAAGGCATTGAAAAGGAGAAGAAAGAGGAGGAAAGAGTTAAGGGGTTTGGTCTTCCTCTCCTTGCTGCTCTGCATCTTCTTCCTGACTATTTCCCTCACCATCATCAACTTGTTCTTCTTCTTGTTGAGCCACATAGACAACAACTTCACCTTCTCCCTCAAACAAATCAGCAGCAGTCACAATTTCTGGAACATTTGTCTTATTTGATTTCTTCTTCTTGAAATCTATAAGTAGTGCTCCTGAATCTGGACTGTCCACTTCTTTCTCTTGATCTGCAGCTGGTTTATCAACCACCTTCTTACCTTTATCTTTTACCTGAGTAGCCTCTTCCTGAGTTGAGTGTTCACTGAGCAAATCCTTTGCTGATTCAGCCTTTTTGGTACTCTTTGCAGCTTGAGACACTTCTTGAGGCACATCAAACACTGTCATGCTTCTGAACATGTTTTCAACCATGTACTTCACCTGCCTAAGATGAGTGTCAAACCCATGTTGATTCTCATTTACTTGATCAATGTCCATCTGAAGTTATTTTAGCATCTAAAGAACAAAGGTATTATCTTGAAGATGAGAGGTTTGGCTTGAAGTAGGGTCAAGGTCTTGGGTTTGAGAAATTTCTTGGAGCTCAACTCTTCCTCTGTCAAATCCGAGTATAGCTTCCAAGTCTTAGCACTGGTTTTCACCACTCCAATCTTTTCAAATGCCTTCTCATTAAGCATTCTAAACCCAGTAGTAATAGTCTCTTCCCTTTCAGTTGTAATTTCAAATTGTTGAAAGAAAGAGGTGAGCAAATTAGCATATGGCAATGGGTGTTTTCTCTGATGGGTTTGGCTATACATCATGTGTTCCTTTACAATCTTTGGAAGATTAAATTCATAACCATGCATAACCAAATACATTAAGTGCAACACCCTATAAATGATCAGATCATTTGAGTATTCCCTTGGTATCACACATCTCATCAAGATTGTAAACAAAATTTTGGCTTCAACAGTCAACACAAAGTGTGTTAACTGCTTGGATGAGGTAGGGATATTGGGTAGAAAGAACTCTTCTTTTTCTAGTTTTCAGGGCTTCACGCTTTGGAGGGTAGTTATTGGTATCATACTCTTAGGACAACCTATAACATTGGCAAACTCAGAGTGATCTAGTTCCATATCAATGCCAACAACTTTGGTCTGAATTACTAGATCTACAATTTTCCTGAGTTGTTTCATGTTTAGGTAAAAGAATCTGGTGAGTCTGGGGTTGGATAACTCTGGAGGGTTTAGAACAAACCAAAGAGAGTTTTTCTTCAACATTTTGATGCACTTCACATTCATACCATGTAACATAGGAACAATGATCATACTACAGAATGCAACTGGTCTAGACGCAAATTCATCTAGCCATTGACCTCTAGCAACATGAGTAATGAACCATGTATTATCAAGGGCTGATTTCTTACCAGTGGATTTCTTCTTCTCTGAATAGATCTGTAGTGCCTTCTTAATGTTCTCCTCTGGTTCATCCTCTGGTTCATCCTCTGTCACTTTTTATTTTCCTTTTCCTTTTTTTACTTTAGCATCCTTCTTCTTCACCTTCTTAGCTCTGCCAATCTGAATCCCTTTGTGTTTTTCTTGAGCAGACTCCACTGCCTTTTTCTTCTTGCTGGAAACTAGTGTCTGATATTTCTTTGCCTTCTTCTTGGGAGGAGGAGGTGCCATGTCTTCTGCTGTTGGAGTATTTGAACAGGAATCCCCACTGATGGTCTGAACCTCTTCCACAGTGGCCTTTCTTTTCGTCTCTGTGCCAGCCTTTGAACCACCAACCATCTTGATTCTGTGAGAGGCTCTTCTAATGCTCATTAGGGTTTGGGGAGAAGAATATAGAGGTAGGATAGATACGAAGGAGAGAAAGAAAGAAGAAGATAAATAGAAGAGAGTGTCAGTTTGAAAAGAAAACTAAATATTCTTCCTAATCTTTAAAGATCTGCTGACTCGAAAAGATTCAAATTTTATGTGTGCCGTTGTAAATAAAAGATATAATACTATTTTGGCTGAAAAGGGGTATTTGAAAAATTGAGGGACAACATTGAGCAATTATCTACAAAGATAGCACCCAACATTGAAAGATCAAGTTATAGACTAACTAGCATACAGTCTTATTTTCAAGGCTTTGTAATTGGTTTCAAGGCCTTGAAAAGTTATCTGATTGAAAGCACATATACTCAAAGCTTTGAAAAGAATTTCAAGGCTTTGAAAATCAGTTCAAACCTTTGAAACACATAATACTTACTTGATTCTCCACCTAAACCAATGCTTCTTTATTTAGCATGTCCAATTCCAATCTTAAGGATAAGAATCTTTCATCAGGCAATGGTTTAGTGAAGATATCTGCAAATTGCAAGTTAGTAGAAACAAATTCAAGAACATTATCACCTTTTTTAGCATGATCTCTGATGAAGTGATGTTTGACATCAATATGCTTTGTTCTTGAATGCTGAACTGGATTCTTTGTAATTGAAATTGCACTTGTGTTTTCACACTTGATAGGTATATCTCTAACCTAATTCAAGGTCTCTCATTTGTTGTGCTATCCATAACACCTGTGAACAACAAGCTCCAGCTGCTATGTATTCAACTTCTGCTGTTGATAGTGCCACTGAGTTTTGCTTTCTTTGAATGCTAGCTGATTACAGATGATCCAAGAAATTGGCAGCATCCTGATGTACTCTTTCTATCAACTTTATATCCTGCAAAGTTAGCATCTGAATAGCCACATAAAGAGAAGTTAGATTGTTTAGGATACAAAATCCCTAAGTCTTTGGTACCATTGAGATATCTAAATATTCTCTTAACTACAGTCAAGTGTGATTATTTAGGATCAGCTTGAAATCTAGCACACATGCACACACCGAACATGATATCTGGTCTACTAGCTGTGAGGTAGAGTAATGATCCAATCATACCTCTATAATCTTTCACATTCACACTCTTACCAGATTCATAGAGACAGTATAGACCTCATGGGGGTCTTAATCTCTTTGGACTGAGACATATTATACTTGCTTAGCAGGTCTCTTGTATACTTTCTTTGATGTAGGAATATGCCTTTCTTCATCTGATGAATTTGAAGTCCAAGAAAGAAGTTCAATTCTCCCATCAAGCTCATTTCAAATTCCCTGCTCATAAGACTTGAGAATTCCTTGCGCAGAAGATCATTAGTAGCTCCAAACAAAATATCATAAACATAAATTTGAACTACAAGCATGTCTTTCTCACGACTCTTTATGAGAAGGGTCTTATCTACTAATCCTCTTTCGAAATAATTTTCAAGTAGAAACTTTGACAAACTTTCATACCAAGCTCTTGAAGCTTGTTTCAAACCATAAAGAGTCTTGTCAAGTTTGTAAACATGATCTAAAAACTTGTCATTTTCAAAACATGGAGGTTGAGCAACATAAACTTCTACTTGCAAAAATCCATTTAATAAAGCACACTTCACATCCATTTGAAAAAATTTCATGTTCTTGTGAGATGCAAATGCAAGTAGAATGATATTTGCTTATAACCTAGCAACATGAGAAACTGTTTCATCATAGTCAATACCTTTTTCTTGATTGTAGCCTTGAGCTACCAATCTAGCTTTGTTCATGATTACCTTTCCATTCTCATCTAAATTGTTTCTGAATACCCATATGATGCCAATGACAAAATGATTTCTTGGAGGAGGAACTAGATTCCAAACCTTGTTCCTTTCAAACTTATTGAGTTCACTTTGCTTAGCTATATTCTAGTCTGTTTCTTGTAATGCTTCCTTCACAGTTTTAGGTTCTACAAGAGAGATAAAAGCATTAAAAGAACAAAGATTCTTCAACTGTGATCTGGTTTGTGTATCAGTGGTTGGATAAAAAATAATGTTATCAGCAGGATGAGATGAGAGATATTTAAATTTCTTTCTTGGTGTCCAAGGTTCAGGCTCTCCAATGTGTTTTTCAAGTCTTTGAGAACTTGAAGCAGTAGCTTGTTCCGCTGTCTTCTCTGGAGAATCCGTTTCAAGGCTCTGAACCTTAGTTTCAAGGCCTTGAAAATGCCTGCTCTGTTCGTGTGACATTTCCTTGGATCCTTTTGAGGATTCTTCTTCAGTATCTGAATCATGCTTGTTCAGATTGAGATCTGCAAAACCATCACTCAAAGAACCATCATAGCTTTCATTAAATATAACATGAATGCTTTCTTCAACAAGCTTGATTCTCTTATTATAAACACTATAGGCTTTGCTAGTCTGTGAATAACCAAGAAAAATACCTTCATCACTTCTTGCATCAAACTTACCAATATTTTCCTTATTATTATTGTGGACAGAACAAGTACAACCAAAAGGTTTGAAGTAAGAAATGTTTGACTTTCTTCCTTTGAACAACTCATAGGGGGTCTTCTTCTGAATATGTCTGATCAAGCACCTGTTAAGAATGTAATTTGCTGTATTCACAACTTCTGCCCAATAATGCTTTGGCAATTTTTTTTTTCCAGAAGCATTGTTCTTGAAATGTCTTCAAGGGTCCTGTTCTTTCTTTCAAAAACTCCATTCTGTTGAGGAGTTCTAGGAGCATAAAAGTTGTGAGACATACCATACTTAGAACATAATACATCAAACTCTAATTGATCAAATTATCTACCATGATCACTTCTGATTGAAGCAATATGTATGTTTTTTAAGGTTTGAAGTTCTCTACAAAGATTTGAAAATTTCAGTGAGAGCTTCAAATTTCTCTCTAAGAAACATAACCCAAGTATATCTAGAGAAATCATCTACAATAACTAGCATGTACTTCTTACCATTTGGAGTTGGAGTTCTCATAGGACCACGTAGATCCATATGCAATAATTTAATGAGTCTAGCAGTACTTATAAAATTCTTTGGTTTGAATGAGCTTATAGTTTGCTTGCCTTGTGCACATGCCTTGCAAAATTCTTCATATTTGAACTTAATAGAGGGTAGACCTCTTTAAAGTTCTTGGAAACCAGATTGTTCAAGGTATGAAAGCTAATGCATCCCAACTTTCTGTGCCAAAGCTTTGAATCTTCTTTCAAGGCCTTGAGACACTTCAAGTTTTCTCATGCAACTTTGTTAGTTTGAAAAGTATAAACATTTTTTGATCTAGAGGCAGTGATGATGCAATTGTCATATTTCTCATCTTGCACCACACATTTCTCTTTGTCAAAGATAACCTTGTTGCCATTATCACAAAGCTGAGAAACACTAAGCAAATTAAATTTCAAACAATAGATATACATCAGAAATGGAACTTTTAGAATCTGTACCAACTTTACCAATACCAAGAATGCTGCATTTGCCTTTTTCATTAAGTGTAATTGACACATATTTCTCTTTCAGTTATGAGAATATAGATCTATTTCCACTCACGTGTCTTGAGCAACCATTGTCCAGAAATCATTTCTGTTCTTGATCTTGGTGACAACGTGCAGACACCATTCACTGCCTTACCCAACTGTTAGACTAAGTGCTGAATTTAGATTCATATTCAGGGTCAACCATGTTAGGTGGTCTAACCCCTTTAGGAACCCAAATCCGTCTAACTTGTCCTTTGAGTTGGAATGAAAAAGTATTCCTCATTATGTGAGGGTCTTTTCTTCTAAAAGGACAAGTCATTTTAACATGACCAATCTTACTGAAGTAATGACATTTAGGAGATGTTCTGCTTCCAGCTTTCACAAATCTGGTATTGTTCTTTTTGGGAAAATTTGGATTGTATCCAATACTAGTTTTGTGAACAAACTTTAAGCTACCTCCAAGAATCAAGTTCAATTTGTGTTCTGAGCCTTCAAGTCTTGTTTTGATTGATTCAAATTCTTGAAGTTTTCTCAGTTAGTGTATCCTTTTGTTTATCCAATTCATCAACTTGATGTTTTAGATTAACAATGCTGTCACTCAGTAGAGAGTTTTCAGTGACTACTTCCTTAACCTGTGTTTTCAAGGCTTTGAAACTGGTTTTCAAGGCCTTGAAATCAATGTTAGTTTTCTTCAGAGAGATTTCAAGATTCTCATTCAGGCAAACAAAATGCAAGTTTTCTTTTGCTTGCTTATGAACTTTTTCTTTAAAAACTCTAATCTCTTTCAGATAGTCCTCTTCATTTAAAAGCATTCTTCTACGATAATCAGAGAGGGCTTTTGTTGGTTTTGAAATCAATAAGTTTATCATCACCTCAATGTTCTTTTAAGAACTTTCATCTTTCTTGGCCATAAAACATAAGTTGGCATGTTCTTCTTCAATTCAAAGTCACTTGAGGTTTCTAAATCACTCAAGGAGGCTATCATGGCTTTCTTTCTTCTATCATGGTCTTTCTTCTGAAATTTCTTTCTCTTTTTGTGGACAATCTCTGATCAAGTGTCCTGCATCATCACACTCAAAGAAATTCATGATTTTGGGCTTATTACCATTTGAAGAAGATTTACCTTCGTAATCTTTGTTACTGGAGGATCTGTGAAACAACCTGGATCCTACGGTTCCTTGCTAGTACAACTTATCGATAATCTATAGAGCTTTAGTGTGAAAAGTAAAAGGAGAAACCCTCTTTACATTAATAAATAGGAATGTGAACATTTTCTAAAATTAAATGAAACCACTACTAAAAGATGTTTACTAGATATGGTCCTATTCCTTAGCTCGTGCACGTTTCCACCCTAGCTAGCTTATTCTTGACCTGCGGTTTTAAAATAGCAAAAGCCTTTGAAATAATGCGAGGGTGAAACTGAGTAAGCTCATACTACAATGAGTAAACAAGAGTTTTGTCTAGAACAAACATGATTATAAAAACATATAAAATAACGCGAGGGTAAGAGAACTCTTGATTTAAATCGGATGTAAAGAAGTTCCACCTTAACTTATTAGTTTGGCTGAGACATGAAAACCCAGCGGGTAACGTATGTCCACAGAGAGGTCACGATGCAATATATAAAAAGGTTCCTCTTGGGACATCGCCCGTCCCAATTCACCAAGAGCGTTAGAAGGTATCCTACGCATACCCTGCTCGAACCATACTATAGGACCTTAAGTATCGACACCCCTATACCGCAGTGACCTACGTTAGAATATGTAGTAATCTATAGTTTCACGCCTTATAAAACCCCGCGACCGCATCACCTCAGTGTATGTCGATCAACCACGGGGTTCGGGTATGTAATATCATATGTGTTATCACCCGAAGGATCGCCTATAAGCGTCCTTGGCAGTAGCCTTCACGCACATCCTCTGTACATCGCCCCATATCCATTATTGCTCATTAAATCCAAAATTTCAATTTTTTTCCAAGATAAACATTCTTTCCAAAATTTGTCTTGATAAAAGTCTACTATGATAGGTCGCATAACATTCAAAGAGTAACGCACGATATGTCACGATCCATGATAACTCACACCAAAGCATATATTGAAAGTTGAAGACATTGTACATATGTACTTACCTGAATAAAAGGGAAGTGTGTTCAAGAGGAACTAGTAGTATGGATCTTCTAAGAACTCGTGACGATGAAGGAGGTGGCGGCAATGGGCATAGAGATAGACAACGTCGGGTTGGGTCGGCTTTGTCGGCCTCCTTGGCGGGGGGTGGTGGCTTGTTCATAGTGAGTAGAGAGTGAGAGGGAGAGTTGGGAGAGAGATAATTGTGAGTAAGTGAAAAGAATGATGGGGGATGGGGTTTTTATAGGTGAAGGTGGTGGTGTGAGGATGGAAAACAATAAATTGTTTTCCTTTTTTTTTTTGTTTATTTGATAATAGATGATTGGAGTGAATGAAGAGTGATTGATTGGAAAATCAATCTAATTAATTTGGAAAAGAATGGGGAAGGAAATGTGGTGCCACAAAAAAAATTCCATTGAAGTTGTTTACGGTGTGGTGGGATGCACTATAAAAGGTGATGTGGGATGATATTTTGATGGTGGTTGATTGAGTGTCTGGGTACACAAAAATATGAGATGACTAAGATAAGTTGGGTGTTTTAGGAGCACTCCTGAGTAGGTTGAAAAAAAGATTATAATATACAATAAGAATTAAAGGTTTATGAAAATGAAATAGTTATTTAAAAATGTAAGAAATACTTTTTTATAAAATAAAAATATAATTTTCAATAAAATTGTTATAAGAAACTATAAATGCGCAAGATAAAATTGTTTTATAAGTATCCATAAAACGCATAGAAATGTAATTACCCAAAAAAAAAACTTGGAATAACATACTCGTAAAATAACAACTTAATAAATATAAATGCCCAAAATGTACATGCGCGTTTACTTAATTACAAAAGTATCATTTAATTACCAAAATACCCCTTCGAAAAATATGTGGTATTTAAATGTGTCTGTCTCTGCTGAAGTCCTTGTTACCAAAGTTCTTCTTCTTTTTAAGAATTCTGGTCAAGGTTTTGAAAATTAAAGCAAATGAATTTTTATCATCATCTTCAGTTTCAAGGCTTTGAAGTGGTTCATTCTCCTTTGCCTTGAGAGCTGGGTTCTTGACACCTTCTGGTAGTTCTCCATCAACTTCATTCATGGATATTTCATGTGTAAGGAGCTTTCCTTGTAGGTCATCAATTTGAAGTAATGAGAGATCTTGATCTTCCTCAAAATCAGTAGTCTTTGGTTCCCATTTTTCCTTAGGAAGACTTCTCAGAATTTTTCTAACATTTTCTTTATTGGAAATGTGTTATCCCAATGAGTCAAGATTGCTGACAATGTCAGTGAATCTTTTGAACATGTCTCTGATTGAATCATCTCAATTTATCTTGAATACCTCATATTGCCTGAGATATATGTTGATCTTGGTTTGCATGATTTGGCTGGTTCCTTGAAAGTTCACCACAAGCTTATCCCATATCTCCTTGACAGTCTTGCACATGAAATTCTGTTGAACTCATCTGCACTCAAAGCACAATACAAGATATCCATAGCTTTATAATTTTTGGAAAATTGTTTCAAATCATAAAAGGAGAGAGTGTCTTCAGATTTGTGAGTTCTAATCCCATCTTTTTCTGTGTAGAAAGTGTGAGGAAGATTCTGAATAATAGTCCAGAGATCCATATCCTGATCAATGATGAACATTTTCGTCAAATCTTTCCAGTGGACTAAATTGTCTCCACATAAGAGAGGAGGTCTGTTAGCAGTTCTTCCCTGAGAGAAACCACCATCACCTAAAATACTCATAATCACAAGATGGTTAAATCTATGCAGTGATACGAGCTCTGATACCAATTGAAGGGGTGTACAGTAGGTAGAAATGCATGATGAATACTCTAGAAGGGGGGGGGGTTGAATAGAGTATGCAAAATTTTTCTAAACTTGCAAGAATAGTGGTCTCAAAATATTTGTAAAGTGATTCAAGACCTGGAACTGAGTTTCACGCTCTTGGAATGAAAACAATTAGAGTATAAAAAGAATAAGTCTATTTCAAGGTCTTGGAATGAGTTTCAAACCCTTGAAATGAAACTGTTTTGAAAGCTGCTAAAGTTCTAAGTTTGAAACAGAAAATTAAATGAAAGAGGCAAAATATATATAGAGTTCAGTCCACTTGGACCTACGTATCTACCTCAGGGATCTTCTTCCTACATGATTTTCAACACAATTCTTATTAATCAACAACTAAGCCCTAGATCTCAAGCACAGAGAGATGCCTTACTCTGTTACAGCTTGTGGTTCTCACTAACCTATCTAGTACCTGCTCTAGCTATCTGATTAAATAAGAATTCTCTACTATTCACTTTGAACAATCCTTGAGAATAAGAACTAGAAGTATTATCAAAATGATATACAAATGAAGTTCAGAAGAGAAGAACACTAGAACTGAATCTGCAGTGAGTATGCAGTGTTCTTCTGATGATTGAATTGAGAGAGATGAATTTGCTTCTTTGTTGCTTGTCGATCCTTGAGTGTTTCTGAGTGTCTATGCTAATTTTCCCGTTGCAATGCTTCAGCTTTCCCTCTATCTATAGTGTAGTTTGAAATGAAGATCTTCGGGATCTTCTCTTTAACAAACTTTCTATTTTGTAGCTTCAGCTTTGACTTCTCTAACAGCTTCTCCAACGGATAGTTTGATCAATATCTTCAAGGATACTGATTTGATATTGTATGAAAAGCTGTTAGGCAACTTCTAAACACAGCATGATTTATCACATAATCAATTCATCATATAATTTCCTTTTCCTGCAAAACTCAGGTTAGGAAACAAATCCTGAAAAATAGGAAACAAAAATCCCTGAAAAACCGAGTCAAACAGATGATGTTAGATACTGTAAACTGTGTCAAAATACTTTGTCTTTCATCATCAAGTATCAACTAATCAAGTACAGGGGTTTAGGAGTTGAATTATGTTCAGAAACTTCCCCTAAGTTCATGCATATAAATCACAACCAGTTTCAAGCCTTTGAAAGCTGTTTCAAGGCCTTGAAATAGGCCAAATAGACTAGCTATTTCAAGTCTTGAAACTATTGAACTTACAATTAGGATGTTTATCGCGAAGAACAAATTCTGTATATGGCAGATCAAGATGCGTTATTTGTCAAAAAAACACATCCACCCCCGCATATGAGACGATGGAGGAGATGGAGCTCACAACGATCCTGCTGAGCCTCGCAGAAGAAGTGATCACCAATCAGGAGACGGCGACTGCTTTGTGGAAGTTGGAGAGCCTCTATATGACAAAGTCAATAACCAACAAGTTAATGTTGAAGCAGCGATTGTTCTGTCTGCGAATGTGTGAATGTATGCATATCAGAGATCACCTAGACAATCTAAATACTATTTTTTTTGAGTTGCGTAATAGTGATGAGATTGTGAGTGGTGATGATGCTGCCTGAATTCTGTGTCTATGCCTCCACCGTATGAGGACTTCATACAGTCTTTAATTGCTGGGAAAGTTAATATATCCCTAGAATAGGTTAGGTAAGCTCTTCACACCAAGGAGCTGCTCAATAAGGCCGCATGTACAGGTCGAGACGATCATGCCAAAGGAGGCAACAATAAGGAGTACAGGAGATTTGCTTGCTCCAAGTTAGTGAGGGACGTATGTGCCTACTGTAAGGAGAAAGGCAATTGGAAGAGGGAGTGTCCCAAGAAGAACCCTAGATATGCATTATTTGCTGAAGGTGGAGGTACTTTCGAGGACGGCATAGTACTATGATCCCCTTGGGGGCTATCTAGGCTCCTATTGTGGAGCATCTGGAGCGTGAGTCTGGGTTCAAGCGTTGCATCAGGTTTCTGGCGTCTAAGGATATTCAGGGTGCATCTGGCATGACACATGTTCTGGCAGTGCTTAAGGTGCGTCTGGTCTGGCATAACCCTTGACACTTATCATGGCGCATCTGGTTTTGGCACTGTGGAGTGCATCTGGAGTGTATTCGGTCTTGTCTTAGTGAATAAATTTGTTTTAGTTCTGGGAGGAGCACATGTTTCTGTTTCTGGAGGTGCATCTGTTTATGGGAGGTGTGCTCGTTCTGGGTCTGGGACACGCATCCGCATCAGGTTATGAGGAGAAGCAACAAATTTGGTTCTGGTTGTTAGGAGGATTTGAGTCAAGGTGGAGATGTGTTGAGGTGATCAAATAGAAAATCGGTCAAAGCAACAAATCAAGCAGCATTCGAGAGGTTTCAACAACTCGCACAAGCATGCCCTTGCTTGCACGAGAAGAGAAAAGCTCGCACAAGCACATGAATGGATTGGGCGATTTTGGTTGTTTCCTTGGTTGTTTGGGGGCGGTTTCGACTTACTTTGGCAGCCATTTTAGGTTCCCTTGTCTGTAATAGGGTCTATGTCGTGCCTTAGTCAAGTGTGGTTGTAATCCGGGTTTCTCTCTCAGTAATGAACATCAGTTTTGGGTCGTGGCGGTAGCTAATTATTTGTTAGTGAACCATTGTAATTCTGTTGGTTTCTTAATTCTGTTTATTCGTTCTTGTCTAGATACTCTGGCTATAACAGACAGGACCAAGTAGGAAGAAAATTAGCAACCACCTTTCACCTGAGAAAGGAATTCCTAACCTTACCTATTTCAGGTAAACACGCAAGTAGCCTGCTTCCTTCTCAAAGGCGCCGACAGTCTGAGCAATCCATCCCATGTATTACATATGTTTTAATATGCCACTCTCCTAAATATTATCCCTTTTTGTAATTATGTCGGCGTCCCTCCCAGTAGGCAACTAGTTGTGCAGGCCACTCGTCTGCATGGGCATGTGGATAGCAAAGTGCGTGTATATGATAGCAGGTCACTCGTCTGCATGGGCATGTGGATAGCAAAGCGCGTGTATATGATAACAGGGGAAGATGTAGGATTTCATAACAATGGGGGCTAACTTAGAGAAAAATTTATAAGGCCAGGACAAATTGTAATTTTTGTGATGTTGAGTGGGCGATATAGTGAATTATTGTGGGGCCAAACTAAAAAATTAGACCAAAATAAGGGTTAGATTTTAATTTTAAAAGTAGAGTGGGAGCTAGCCCCGACAAGTCTCCATGTGGATCAGCCAATGTATGATAGCTAATTGCTCTATAGATCGATAGCATTCTTAAAGGCTATGAGCTCGCGTACAGCGGGAACAGTAGTACTCGAGTCCACTTGCTTAGTCAGTATCTCCTGGCTTTACTTTGTTAGTGCCCCCCATATATGTATGGCATTATGGAATTGTGATAACGATGGACCTAACTTCAATATGATGACTTCACTTCCATATGTTGTTATTTTATATTAAGGTATGGTATGGGAGCCACATACCCAGTAGAGGTTCATTTTGCCATATGGATCACTAGTACATTCTTTCATTGTGTCTTGCGATACCATCCGTTCCACTCGCTATGACAACCAATAGAAAATATCATTCTTTTCGAAATGCCAACCAATAGAACATGAGTCCGATAAAAAATGTCAATCGATAGAATGGATCTCCAACCGAAATGCCAATCAATATATCGAGAAGGAAGTTAATTAAAGAGATCGAGAGGGAAAAGAACCAAAGGTATAGAGCCATCACAAGGAAATGTAAAAGAGCCAGGTAAAAAAGATTGATATGGGATGGTTAGCCATAGTAGAATAGAAATGCGTGGATTCTCATAAATGAACAACTTTACAATTCGATTAAATACGAATATCAATTTCAAAATGTTTAGGGCATAACTGAAATAGATAATATATGGAAATGGAAGTGCTTGAGGGAGAGAGTGAAATGTGGAGAATTTTCGGTAGTAATAGGTCTACTTAAATAAAAGTTAAAAGAAGCGGAAAAAATCCTTTGTAGAGTCAAGTCTCTGCGTAGGAATTTGTCGGAGGATTGGAGTCCCATGGAGTCTCCATTACCTCAAGGGGAGGGGAATGGAATGGTGTGGGTTGGAGAAAAATACTAGGTATTTTCCAACCCCCAAAGGCTAGGGGAAGGCACATGAGGAGATCATTATGTTCCTTGATTAACCGTAGGCTCAGACTCCGTGGTTGGCATCCCCTTAGCAGTATGAAATGACCTAAAATCTTACCTCATCTGGATATTGGCTCACACACGCACCTGATGCGCCACCACAATTTCAACCACAAGATCTTCTGGTTGTTGATCCGCATGGTTAGACTTCGGAACACCTAACCTTAATGTTGGAGTATCAAATGTTATACCACTTTGACCTAGAACTTTTACTGACATTAAAGATCGAACCACGATGTCCCATAATACCATTAAATTGCACAAATAAATTGTTTTATGACCATGCATAACGTATGAGAGGTGAATCATCTAACCGAACACGCATAAAACTGTGAAGGGAAATGGGATCCAAACGGGCATGCTTTATGATGGTGTAAGCAATTTTCAAGGTACAAATCTAGTTTCAACACCTCTTGTTCCATCTCCCACCACTATTGCTCTTCTCCCACAAATCTAGTTTATCTACGAAAGGCCGCAAAGCAGATGAAGAAATGAGCGGACAAGAAGAGGCAACCGATAGAGTTTAGGTAGATGACATGGTGTTCGTGAAATTCTTGACGCAACAATTCAAGCATACCCAAACGTTGCATAAATAATTTCTAAGGAAGTATAAGGGAACATTTGGGGTGCTAGCCAAAGTCGACAAAACTTCATACCGGGTGGAGTTGCCTCCGAAGTTCAAGATACATTTGGTCTTCCTTGTGAGCCTATTTAAGCCGTATCACGAAGACCCCAACCATGGGGAGTCGAGGCGCGCACCACCAATGATAGCCACTTCTTTTGACAAGGAAGTGGAGGATATCTTGAAGGAGTGGACCATTAATCGCAAGGGAGTGCTGAAACACAAGGAGTAATTCGTCAAATGGAAAGCACGCCCTGGAGGTAGGAATGTGGGAAAATGAAGGGTCGCTGTGGCAGTTCAGGGACTTGATAGAACAGTTTCGAGCCGATGACGCGATGAGGACGCAACATCATTAGGTGGGGAGAATATCATGGACCGCATATATTTACTTAATATTTTTCTTGGTTAATGCCTTTGGGCTAGACCATGTCACTTCAGCCTACTTGGAGTTGGGCTACTTTGGGCCTAGGATATGTCCTAGCCCACTTAATTCCCCTCTTCTAGAGTGTTATTGTGTTTGTAGGCTTCATGAACGTATAAGAATCCTTATAATATAGTCTTGTAAATATCTTAGACCATTCGGGACTGGAATGATCTAGGTCACTTAATGTTGGCCGTTAGATTAGAAGATATCTAGATCATTCCATAGCTAAAAGCAGTATATAAATAGGGATGGGCTCATTTTCTCCTATTTTTCCAAGAAATTGTAAGCTCTCTTATTTGTAATATAATCTCTCTTCCCTTCAAACTTTCGGTTGTTCATATCGTTGCGCTAATGCTCGTTTGGAGGCTCACTTAGTTCTTGCAGAGGGAATTGAAAGCAACTCAAGAAAGCGGCCCGTGAAAGTAGGCAGTCTGATAGGATAAAAAAACCCATCTACTATTATACTATATATTATGGTGGAAGAGTCATAACCTAGATAGAAAAAAACACGCAAAGATGAAGCAATCCATATATAACCACAATTCGGTATTGTCAAAAAAATGAAGATGTGCTATGGACGCAGATTGCATCTTACCTAAGCAAGGTACAAAAGTGGATGCAAGGAGCAGAGAAGCACCGCTTTCGAATTTTTAATGGAAAATCTCACTTCTAGACACTCCATCCTCTGGTGGCAAAATTTCTCTCCAAGGAAGAGTCTTCCAAATTCAAAGATGAGCGTTCATCGTACCATTTTCCTCCATTTGGTTGTGTTTCATACACGACACCACATAACAACCATTGTTAGCAGCAACAACTGCTTGTTGAATAACATCATGAATTTATGTTCGCTCATCATACACCAAAACCACACGCATATTTCCCGGTCCTCTACAAGCCCAACCCATAGACGTTCCCCAAACACTTCCGAAATCTGCCACAACTGCACATCTTCCATGTGGCAATACAAGTGTATCATCCATAATAAAGTATAAGCACCCACCAGAGAATCTGATGGAGTAAACAGTTCCCACAATCGCGGTGACCTCATCCAGCTCATAACTGCGCCACCCACTTGTGAATTCGTGGAGCATCAGATGCACCACGTCTTGAATCACCCATAGGAGCGGGAGTCTGCCAACATGTATAAATGCTGCAGCAAGTGCCACATCATCCGCAAAAAACGGGACTTGCGTAGCAGGAAGGGGAATAGATACGCATGTCATGATGTTATAGTACCTTAAATCAGGCCCCACTCGAAGCAGGAACCAATCATCATGGTTAGACGCGATTGGCACTTCTCTCATCACAATTATGGTGTGCTGGACCACGTAGGACTGTTGCGTCTCAACACCCATCATTTCAAACATTAAATTCCTCGTGAGATTTTCACAAACAACAAAGAATGTCTTTCTGCTGTCCGATATGCCTTTCATTGCATCTGCCTCGGGGATGCTTGTCCAGAACATTCTCTCCTTGTCCCCCATACTCTCGTCATATCCTAACTGCAAACTTAATCAACTTTTAATAAGTTGGCTGCTATATCTATGCTAACCCAAAAGAGTGAAATATACAGAAACCTGTTGCTCATCCTCATCTTTTAGAATCTATGTCACACGCAAATCATGTACGTATTGAACTATCTGATTTGTGCTATAATCACTACAAGCATGGTGCCTGTGTCTGCCTTTTGAAACTCCTGCAAAACCACTACAAAGCTCTCTATTATTTAGAAGGCTGGAGTGAGGCACCTGATAATGCAAATAAAAGGTAGGTACACAAGTATATATAAGAATTTAATCGCAAGCTATTCCATGCATGTCATCAACAGATGTCATGCTTTTTGCATGTACGAGTCACAAAGATCAACTTGCAATTTCCTTAGTAGACAGAATAACATAACTCGCAGAAACTACATGTACCCTGTGTGAACAATATATAAGAAAACTACAAAAGTTCAAGAAATTTACAGTCAAAGTGACAAATATGGCATTCAAGAGATTAGAAAAAACGATGAAGACAAAGAAAACTGCAACAGTAGGGGAAGTACTATTTCTTAGGCTACTCTGATTCAATTAGATCATCTATTGAACGAATGATGAATCAAACTATTCAGTTCCTGGATCGAGGTTCGGAATAATTTATGCCATTTCATGTTCACTCATTGCTTAATGGGTTTAACAAAACAAATCATACGATTCAGACCATCATGAATGTGCAAAGTTCTGACAACTATGGCAAATAACTAGATAAAATATTTTCTGTGGGGGCATCTGACATGGTGTAAATCGCAACTTTTCTATCCCAATAACTTCCCAAATAGTTCATGTTTATTAAAAGGGGTGCACAACTATTTAGGGAAGACAATTTTTTATTAGAAGTAATTAAAAACGGAGTGCTTCCAATTTTATACAAACGCGGGTTAGTTGGGATACTAAGAGTCCACAATATTGGACTCTCCTTCTCTTTACCTACATTGTTCATAACTCTCTGCCTTTCTCTTATAACTCTTATTGTCCCAATTTTAACCACATCAGCTCTCTCCCAGTTCTCAACATGCAACTAAACTACTACGAGTTTCTCCTTCTGGCCTTTGATAGCTAATGGCTCAATAGATCGATAGAGTTTTGGCATGCTAGAAGGTCCCATACAACGAGAATAGTTGTAGTCAAATCCACTTGCTAAGTCAGTATCTTCTGGCTTTACTTTGTTAATGCTCCCCATCTACGTATGGCATTGTCGAGCTTATGTTAGAAAGGACCAAAACTTTGATAGGATGATTTGATTCACATAATTTGTTATGTTATACTAAGGTATGGTATGGGAGCCAGCAACCCAGTACAGGTCCATTCAACCAGATGGATCATTAGTACATCCTTTCAGGGTGTCCTGTTGAATCATCCGTTCCACTCGCTATGACAACCCATAGAGTCCATTCCGAAATACAGACCAATAGAATATGAGTCCGATAAAGAGTGCCAACCAATGTAATGGATCTCCAATTGAAATGCCAACCAATAGATCGGTAAGGAAGCCAAGTAAAGAGATCTAGAGGGAATTTGACCAAAGAAATATCACCATTACAACGAAATTTATAGAGCACATACAAAACGATCAATCCGGGATCATGAGCCATAATAAAATAGAATTGTGTGGATTCTCGTAAATGAGCACCTTTACAATCTGATTAACTACGGATATCAATTTCAAAATGTTTAGAGCAGAGCTGAAATAGATAGTATATTAAAATGAAAGTGTTGGACGGATATAGTTAAATGTGAAGATTAGGTCTGCTTAAATAAAAGGTAAAAAAAGGAAAATGGATATCCTTTGGGTCTGATTAGGAAATGGACGAAAACTTGAAGTCCCAGGGCATCTCCATTCCATCAAGGGGAGGGGAATGGACTAGCGTGGGGTGGTGAAAAATACGGGTAATGTCCAACCCCAAGGGCTAGGGGAAGGCACATGAGGAGATCAATATGTTCCTCGGCTAACCATAGGCTTGGATTCCGTGACTGGCGAACTACATTCTTACATCAATTGGAGATCGGCTCACACACGCACCTGACACAGCCACCACATTTCCAACCACAAGATCGTCTGGTTGTTGATCGTCATGGTTAGAATTCGGAACATCTAACCTCAATATACCACTTGACCTAGCACTTTGTCTTACATTAAAACTCGAACATGGATGTCCCATAAAACCATTAAGAAACATAAAAAATAAATCGTTGAGTCCCTAAATTGTTTTATGATCATGCAAAAAGTGAGAGAGTGCATCATCTATTCGAACACGCATAAAATTGTGAAGGAACATGGAATCCAAACGGACGCGTTTTATGATGGTGTAAGCAATTCTCAGGGTACTAGTTTCAACACCTCTAGTCCCATCTCCCACCACGATTGCTCTCCTCTTGCGTAGTTCTCTTGTTTTGTGGAGACAACATAATAAACCCATGGGATTGGCCTAGTTGCGGAGGCTTGAGGCCTAAAAAAGTGTCTCCCTTGAGATCACATTCTCAAACTACACAAACATTTGTACCACTTCAGCTACTAGATGTTCACTGGCTGTTAACTTCAGAGTCTCTCAGATTGAGTCGAGATGCACGCAATCTCGCTCAATTAATTTCATAATCCCTGAGTGCCAGCAAGCTGACACTGACACCACAGTTGCATGAATAAACAAAGAAACAAGCATACCAAAAGACACGATTAAAGTCAAAAAAGACGCAACTTATTAGGTCTGATAATTTATTCCCAACTTCATCCCAGGTTCATGGTTATGCTTCAACAGACAATCCAACAAGAGAAGGCACTGTCGATGGACACCTTCAAGATCTAACATTACAACATCCAACACAGAACTAACAAAAACTCTTTTAAGTTACAGACTCCATAATTTTAAACCTAAACGCCTCAACATTAACCGAGCCATCTTCAAGCACCCCACCCTCTATACCCTCCTCCCTTCCTCAGACTAAGGACTTCTGCCAAAAACTAAACATCTCGAACCACTTTCCGCAGATCCCCGTTTTCCCTGTCGAGAAACTCAATGCGAGACTGGAGCATGTTGATCATGGCC
Source organism: Linanthus parryae (assembly GCA_023055425.1). Taxonomy (NCBI): domain Eukaryota; kingdom Viridiplantae; phylum Streptophyta; class Magnoliopsida; order Ericales; family Polemoniaceae; genus Linanthus; species Linanthus parryae. The sequence continues at coordinate 79,413,055 of JALGPY010000002.1, forward strand.
TGAGCCCTCATCAATTCAATCTTCATCGTCTCTTTCTCCATAGAAACATTAATGATCTCGTTCTCCAGATTGCTTATGAACTTCAAATAGCCTGGTGGGACCGACTTCTCCAGATCAGCCGCGTTGAATGTTGGCGCATTGTTGTGATTGTTGTTAGCTTTGGCTTGAGGCGGAGGTTCTAACAATGGGAGCTCCAAAGCTGTGGACGGAACATCAATAGGTTGGTCGGTGGATGCGCAGAGATCATGATGAGTTGTTGTAATCGAATCTTCCGAACCATTTCCTTGGCCGGTGGAGGGGTCGTCGCGCTTCGGCCTCTTATTTTTGGGCTCTGCAACTTCTTCTGTACACGGGCTTTCCTCGGACCTTTCTCTCTTGCAAACATACGGAACAAGAGTGCGAGAACTGCTAGGAATGTCAGAATTCAGAGGTGGTGCCTTGAACATGGTGTAAGTCATATTATCCTGCAAAAAATGACATAACATTTAGAATGTAATGCAGCTATATATAACCCTAGAGTTACCAAAATCATCAACAAACAGAAGCACAGGAAAGGCGGATTCAAAAGCAAAGGAGCAGCAGAAAGTGGAAGTCATTCTCCAGAACATTAGTAAAAAACAGGCGTTCACAGAGTATGCAGGGCGAAGATTAAGAAACTCGGAAACACACAGAATAATTCCTAATGTTTATCACATCCATCAGAATAATTCATACTGGTAATGGAAATTTGTTAAATTACGGTTCATGACTGAGTGTGTTTCCCTATGATACAGACCTGGATACGAACACCTTGTCGCCTCTTTGAAGATTTGGAATTGGGTGAAACATGAAAGACATGAAGCACCCTTGAATTAGGCACTGTGTTTTCAGGGGTGATTTCTGACTTTTACCATTTCGAATGCACCAAGAAGCTAGCATACAAGCTTAATGTGATGCACAGTTTTCAGTATATTCGACCAAACTTGACCACTAAAGCTCGCTCATGATGTAATGGCTCGTCACGTGAAATGTTAAGAAGTTAAGATGCTGATATTGCCTCTTCTACTGAAAAATGATATGCTGCGAAAGTTTCATTGAGGAGTTTCGTGGCCACACTCTTGCCAGTACAAACCTGAAACCACCAAATATCTTTGTGAAACTACTCGTTTCACAGTGCAAAAGTGACTCAATTGTCAAATGGTCATGAAACTACATAACTCGGACTACCGTAAGGACATCACTTGTTTAAACTCTCTCTGCCTCCACACCCTCCTCTCCCAAAACTAAATCCTGTGAATTTTCCATTTTTGTCTCTGAAAAGGGAATACCACAAGCTTTCTTCTCGCCACTGCATGTATGCAACCCTCTCAAGAAGAAACTGTACTCAGTACATGAAACACGAAACATGGACACTAATTCTTTCTGGTGCCGATCTCCATCACTAAACATCTTTAAGAACTAAACCTCTCCCCCCCCCCCTTCCTCTTAAAGAATCATCGTCAGCTTTGTTCGTGCCACTGCACAGCTACTAGAGGGATCTACACAACCTTTTTTTTCCCCGGATCTACACAACCTTGCCATTAACTGTTCAGTTTCACAAGCCAACACATAATAATAGTGACTCCCATCAAAAACCTAGGAAGTTCCAACTTTCAACCCTCTATCCCTTGCTCTCGGTAAAGAAGAAAATAAATGAATCTTATTAGAATGTCTTTCAAAGTATGGAGCATACAGGAGCAAAGATAATGGATGGAATCCTTCTATTTATTTTAGAAAAAAAGCTGAAGTTATAATAATGTATAACAAACAGATTCTGCTTATAGATCAGCAATAAGGCCAACACATCAGAGCTATTGATAGAACAAAGTCAAGAAGGCCAAGTTCATAAATCATAAGTATTCAACCTAAAATGATATAGCTTCACAAAAAAGTGGACCATGGGTCTAAAAGACCAGCCAAGTCTAAGATTTGAACCAGATACCCAAGAAGCTCTAGACTGCAAAGAGAAAAAAAAAAGGAAAAAAAACACTCGTACTTCAATAAATAATCCAAAAACTGCAGTCCTCATAAACAAGATACTAATTTATGTGGGACTTCTGCACAAAACTGTCTTGTCTAATCCGTTTTTCTCTTACTCTCCAATATTATGAACACTTCTCAAACCAAAAATGAAACACCTGATAGTACCGGAAGCTGGATTCAAATATGTAGAGCTGGTCTTATTCACTAAACTTCTTTAGCCTTGTTCCATGACTATCTCTGTTCGCCTCAGTTTGACAATACTATGTGAATCTATCGAAATAACAAATCAACAACCAAATGAGAACATGAGCATAAAATAACAACATGGATTTTTCAGAAGCCCAGAGGTCTGAGAATGTGACAAAAGGTGGGTGCTAGAGAAGAGTTGGTGGTGGGAGGAGGAGCTTCTTACCACAAGTGATACTTTCCACAATTCTTTTACTAGGACCAGTAACATTTCTCCAATCAATGATTTTCATCTTCCATTTGTGCTATTCTTCCGATATTCTACCATTTTCTTATAACTCCTACACTAATAAAACACAAATTTCTTGAGGTGATAGAAGTGGTGGAGGGAGGAAGAATACGAGAGGGAAGCATGGTCTCAGGGTTTCGACTAATTGTTCATGAACCTGCTCATTCCAGAAAGTCCTATTTCTGAGAGCATCTCCAACATCATCATGTGTATTGTAGCTACAATTTTTCTGACATTCTCCATTAAAGACGCGCTTGTTGCATCAACTTAAAGGTATAAAAGTTACTGGAGTTATATTTTGGTTGAAAATTTGGAGAGCAAGACAAACAAAACGAATTCCCAAATTTAACTGAAATTTTCATCTGAAATGGCTTATTGGAGAAGCTCTAAGCTGGCCAACTGAACCATATGCTAAACCTAAATTTGATAATCATTTTACTCTTCCTAACCAACACCATCTTGAAGAGCATGACACACACAACGTACGCCTCTTCCATCTTCTAATCTTAACCACCAACCCACACAACAAGTAATCCACCAGCACCATCCACGCAGAAAAAAATCGAAGCCTGTAATACCCATAGTACTTATCGTCACAGACCAAATCTAAAGATTAAAATAGAGAACTAAAACCCCGGGCTAAGGTGCTTAAGCGCGGAGAGAGAGAGAGAGAGAGAGAGAGAGAGAGAGAGAGAGAGAGAGAGAGAGAGAGAGAGAGCAGGTGTTACTTACACTCATTACATACTACAAAAATAATACTTATCATTAGAAGATTTACTCATGTTTTTCTTTTTATCTTACGCGTCCAATACCACATTTCATTCAACATACTCCATTTTACCAACAAAATGTCCTTCCATGTAAAGCCACCAAACATAACTAACATAGTCATTGAAGGAATACTGTGTAACGAATATTCAAGGGTATGGAAGTTATGGTAGAAGTCCAACTTAACGCAAGATTTTTGGGGTAGGAGTTATAGGATGGGTCAACTTAGAGAAAGAAACATAAGCATGAGTATGAGACTAGCGAAAATTTCTTGTTAGCAGTTAGCCAAACATTAACAACCCCCTTTATGAAGCCGAGATTATCGGACCCACTGAGCATCCAAAGAAAATGCCTAAATTTATGTACCTGAACTCCTGAACGTTTAACCTAAGGGGGTACAAACTGTCACAATAGTACCGTCGAATCACATCACTACGTCAAAGTCAGCCCCTTGGTTGCCTTCTCTATAATGTTGTGAGGAGAACTTTTCCACATCTTTTGTGGGTGCTCTCGTTGCCATGACAGTACGAAAAAGGATATTTTTACTCTAATCTGCGAGTTGGATGTCTATCACATCTCGTATCCTTATTTCTTGAGCTCCAAAAACTTATTTGCTCTGAAATACGAACTTCATTACAAGAGCCTTTTCAGTTCTAAGATATTTCATTTGTTGAGGAAGGGTTATTTGAACGCATAACCTAATGATCTACCCACTGAAACTCGTGTGAGGGCCAACACGAATGACTTGAAGTACACAGATAAAGCAGAAAAAATAATCCTCTGAAGACCTGGCCAATGGAGCCTTAGTCCATCTGTTCCTGGGTACGCAACTGAGAACATATACCTAAAGTTGCACACAAGAGGAACTACTTAAGCAGCCTAATTTACAACCAATAATTTTACTCCAAATCATATGATGGACATCGACATACAACACATACTATTATCTACACCATCAGTTTTTTCCACGAGATCTGTTTCTCTAAAACATACTATGGAGGATTAGTTAAACAAGAAAGAATAACACAGCCGTAGAGGTTCTTTAGGTTCTTTTAGCATTGTATCTAGACACTGAAAACCCCCTATAGTAATTTGGCTACACTTAGCAAAGCGAAAAATAGCGTAAAGAGATATTCGTAGGGTAAATGACAGCTAATACCCCTTAGTTGGTCAAATAACAAAGGGTGCCCTTGTGGTTTGATAAATCACAAGACGTGCCCTTACTTGTGCCAAACTAGTGGACAAAAACTACCCCTGGGCTAACAGAGTAGACAGAAAATGATATCACGTCTATTTGAATACTAAATTTCCATCTTCTCCCTTGAGCACACCCAAACCCACCACCTCCACCACCCATAACATCTCATTTCAAAGTACCGTGAACCGAATAAACAACCCCCCCCCCCCCCCCTCCAAATTCATGGCTTGTCGATTACAACAGGCGGGCTAGAGCAAACATTAACTCAGCAACAAGCACAAGTTCTTCGATTGACTGAAATGGGGGAAGTTCAACTCGATTTCAACGAGCTATGGTGGTTTAGGGTTCAATTTGACAAAAAAAAATTAGAGCTAGGGTTTTATACATGCTCTTAACGAGAAGAGCTACTTACAGAGGGAAAGGCCAAAATTTGACTGTGGGATGAGGAGAAGGCATTACCAGGATGAATTTCCCAGAATCTGAGCCAATGCCAACCTGAATTCACCATTGGATTTCCACCTGTGACAGGCGCAGCCTGTCAAAGCTCAACAGCTGAAGCTATGTGGTTGGGTCTGGTCCGATCTGGGGTTCTATGTCGGTGTGTGGGTTGTATTGTTGGAAGTCGATTGGAAGGGTGGTGCTGGTGGTCGGAGCCGAGAAGGAAGAGCAGAAGAAAGGAAGAATCAGTCAGAAGGAAGAAGGGAAAACTGAAGAGTGAGAGATGTTTTTTTCACAAAGTTGTAAATTTCAGTAATTGGACGAACTCTAGGAGTGAAAGGTAACACTACCAAAACACGGGTACAAGTTATCATTTACCCATAATTTATATACCAATAGTGAATATCCTTAATTTTGGCCCTGGGTAATACACATTGCAGAAAGGAAAGAACCGGCCACAGCATAAAACCCACTGGACTCCAATGGCAGAAGACAAAAGGAATCAAAATATGCTTAGAAATACAAAATATGGCTTGTTTGGTGGCTTGACAAAGATGTGTAGCATACAACAATCCAGAAGAATATGCTTTCCTCTTCAGTTATATTTCTAAAAAAGCCTCTGGCACCCAGTATGGATCCCGAAGTCGGATTTGTCAAGATCTTAAATTATAGTGTACATACGATGGAATAAATATATTTTTACAATTACGTAAAATGTATTGCTGGAATATGCAAGTTAGTTTTAAAGTTCCCTCGAAAAAAAGTTCGGTCGGAGCATTTCATTATACTAGGCCAGTCTGCAGTTAAGTTATATGAAAGGTTCAAATGGAAAAAAATGACCACTCCAAGGATCAAATAATAAGTGAATACTGCAAGCTAATTATACCGAAACCCATTACATATTTGGGCTTATATGTATAGTTCTATTTAAGGCCCATAAGGGTTTCGTCACCCAAAATATACTCTTTTGATTTTTTTAGCCAGTTATTGAAACATCATAGTCCAAAGATACAAGTAGATCTTGTGGGCCAGATTATAAAACGAAACCAACCCTCAAACAGATCCAATGAGTTACAAAGTCGCCGTCTTCTCAGGTCCTGACAAAAACAAACCACCAGAGACGAGTTCCAAGCTTCTGCGGCAGCACCAAGGGTGTTCCTTCAAGAACCCAACCCAGATCCCACACGCACCCGAGTTGAGTCGACACTCGAAACCCATCCAGTGGCCATTGTGGAGACTACTCTGTCCTACAGATTGAAATGTACTCTCAAACACACTTACAAAAGTCACAAGGACTGTTTTTTCTGTACCCCAGAAGCATGCTAAGCTGTGAAAACCCAATATTTTAACTAGTTGACTACCAAGAAGCCCGGATTCCATAGTGCAACACAACACTGTTGAATCATTCTTCTACTCAAACTTATACCTTTGGAATTCTCTGTCACTGCAATAATGAAGGAGAGAAAGCACATACATCGTAACTTAAGAGATACTTCCCACAGATCAGTATAGCTATCAATCATTCTTTATACGTAATGTCTCAGACTGGGAAACATATATGTGTCAATTCCTAGGTTTAGAAATACTAATATATGGCGAAAATGGAAAAGGAATATAGCGTCATCCCTAAATTTTATTCAATTTAATTGTTGACTCCATTTACGAAATCCAAAAGAGCAAAAGAAGATTGTCCCTCCATATCAAAACTGAAATGTATTCACAAAATTGTTTTCAACCTATAAATTGGTAACGCCTCCTTTTGAAAAATGCCTCAAAAGTCAAAAGTGTTCCTTCTATAGTTCCACATAAATCACAGTTTCTTGTCAAATGAAAACCTCTGAAGATTATCACAAGCCAACACTGCTTCCAAAACAACTGCCTCTGACGTCATACCCCATCACTATATCTGATGTCAAATCTCTCCAAAATATTGTTGCTTGTGTTCTCTTAAAGGTAAAATCTTCATCTTAAGGAGAGCTACATCCCATTTACATAGAAGTTTACTGCATATTAAATTATTAACCAAATATGGTATATATTCACCAAAAAGTTACACCGTGCCTAAAGAGGAAAGTGATTCTTCAGCCAATGAATTAGAATCACTAAAGAATGATCAACCAAACATTTAGATCTCATCCCTTCAGGTATGGCAAAGCATGCCGGTCCCGAAAGGCCCTTCCTCAGATTCAAGATTTCTGATAAAAGTCACATTAGGAAGATTCTCAAATGTTTTTCCAGTTTTCTACCGAAATTCAAGCCACAAAGAACTTGGAAAATATATACCCAAGTGAAATGCATTTAATACCAAATAAGTTAAAAACTAAAACTACAGGGTGAAACTATCAGAGCTGACACTCTCTCGTTTCATTTGATATGATCTAAGGCAATTACAATTACCTAAAGATTCATCTTGGGATTACAAGAATTTTTAAACAGGAGGTCGTGATTTGACAACAATACATAAAAGGCATCTGATGGGCATCAATTCTTCATAAATAATGGCACTAGAATAATTTTTTATGTTTGCAGCTCCTATCATTAAATATAGGTGTGCCTTGAATGCTACTAGCTTAACCAATAGAAGTATATCCTACATACCATATCTTTGATATGCGAGACAAGGCGTAAACCTATCGCATCCCTGTAACAGGGACCAATATGCATTTGGGAAAACATGAGACTAGAGGCCGAGGGCAACTGAAAACTGCATAAATGGTGAGTATGTAACTACAAAATTTCTCGAAGAGTGTGATACTCATTCTTCGGCAAGAGTAGATAACAAAAAATAAAACATAAATGAGATTACTAGAAATGGAACATATGATCTTCATTAATGTCAGGCATATCTAGATTTCCACTGGTAGGACCAACACTTAAGATGAGTTATTTTCTTTTTCTAGAAGGAACAACACCGATAATTAGTAATCAACTGAAACATTTCACACCCTATATTGAACAGGGAGGAATATATACTCGAAGCAATGATGCCATAGCTGTCGTTATAATAGGTAATACAATTTTTATTTCTAGAAAACCGCTTACGAAGGAATAAAATTAAAAGAAGAGCAGCTCAACAAGGACTTCAACTGACTACTCTTCACAACATCAGTCAAAGATAATAATCTTTTGGTTCAACTTTGACCGAAACTCCGTTGCCACTTCTGCGCGTTCCACTCTGGAATTTCATTCAACTCCTATAGCCTGAAATAGCTTTCTAGCTTCTCAAACCCGACCATAACGCCCAACAAGTCATCAGGAAATCAGCACTCAGAGGCAGACTAACTAGCGGACTACACCGAACGATATCTGACTGGTTAAAATACAGTATACAGACAAACTCTGACACTTTCCTCCTCTTCTTGCTCCACCAGCCACTTCATTCAATATATCCTCGTCATCTACCTTAACTAAATTCCAAAGAGGACCTGACACTCAACTTCAAAAGCATCACAAACTGCCTTGTTGGAACTGTGCTGGTTAGAATCACAGTCAACATGTTTTTGATGTACTGGAACCCCATTCTGCCTTTCACTAATGCCACTGCGTTTTCTCTATGGCTCTCCTCACTATGAAATACCACTGGGAAACACTTCAAAGCCTCAAAACTGTTACAAACCGAAAGAGTGTCAGGTCCACCATTTGAAGCCGGATTATCCAGCTTAAGCTCCGCTGGCGGCAGGGACGGATGCACATGTAGAGTTGTGGGGGCTATAGCCCCCACTCAACTTCAAAAATTATGATTTGATCCTATATTTTTTTGCATAATATACACTGTAGCCCCCACTGAAATTGTGCAATAGTCTCTTATCACTTAGTTTTTTTCCTTAAAATGTTCACTCCCAAAATTTTAGCCCCCACTGAGATAAAATCCTGGATCTTCCCCTGGCTGGCGGGACACGAGTATGGAAATGATAAACGTTAGCCAATTACGTCTCCAAACACCTCGAGTAGGACAACTTTGCCCACTTGCAATAAGATAAGTCTACAAATTTGTCGGTATGGAAACGGTTGATGCATGAGACCATACACTTACCAACCAATTACACACGTATAGAGCCAATTACACGCGTATGTTAGGGTACATGAGACCATACACTTACCAACCGGTACATACCGATCAACTGTATCTTAAATGACCAATAATTGATCTTATCTTAACATAGGCACAAACCATATAATACAATAAGAATCACGTGCCGGTCCATATATGTAGGCATACTTTATAAAGGTAACATACACGTAACGGATACTAGTACAATACTTTAGATAAAACAGAATAGCCGTTAGGAAAAAGTATTTCCGTACAAGTACAATCCAAATTCACTATTTCATTGGCCCCTACCCCGTGACAAACATCTTTTAAGGGATCACTTTCTCTATTGAATCTTACATTTACTCTTCACTACAATTTGTCTCTAAATAGAAACACAAGACCACGTGTCTTTACATATGTCACCGCGTAAAGACTACGGTCCATGCTTCCAACACATTATGCTGGTTATTCAATAACAGAATTTACAGTTACAAGATCAAAATTTAATTTTCAGTTAAAAGAACTTTGTGCACAGAAATTCATCAAAGATACCCTAGAGAAGAGGACAGCATCTCGAAACCAAATTGCCAATCTATAGGATTTCCCCATACAATGAATTATACATCTCTAAGATGAATCCAAGAGTGCTACTAGCTTCAAAGCATCATTGATAACACCTCTGATATTCTTGAGTTGCTCCTTTGAACTAACACAAGACCAACAAGTTCCCATAATAATGAAGGTGCGACTAAGGAGACAAAGGATAGCCTAACTTCAAATGAATTCCTAATTTAAGGACACCATTGATCCCAAAGAAGAAATTTACCATAGTATCCTTCAAGCTAATCCTACAGTTTCAGAAAAATATATCTCCCGACGCAATAAAGAACAAATCTTCAATGATTCTATCAACATACTCAAAACACTTTCTCAATCTCCGCAAGCAAAGTATAACACAAGACCAACAAGTTCCCATAACAATGATGGTGAGACTAAGGAGACAAAGGATTGCCTTACTTCAAATGATTTCCTAATTTAAGGACACCATTGATCACAAGAAGAAATAACATAGTATGTGCCAACCTTCGAGCTAATCCTACAGTTTTAGAAACCTATATCTCCCACGTAATAAAGAACAAATCTTCAATGATTCAAACAACATACTCAAACACTTTCTCAGTCTCTGCAAGCAAAGTATGACACATGACCAACAAGTTCCCATAACAATGATGGTGCGGCTAAGGAGACAAAGGATTGCCTTACTTAATGCATTCCTAATTTAAGGACACCATTGATCATGAAGAAGAAATATACCATACACATGTGCCAACCTTCGAGCTAATCCTACAATTTCAGAAACATATATCTCCAACGTAATAAAGAACAAACCTTCAATGATCCAATCAACATACTCAAAAACTTTCTCAATCTCTGCAAGCAATGCATACACAAGAAATCTTACTGAAATAATACCCAAATAAAAGATCTAACTTATGTAACCTAAACGTTGCCTCAGCAAGGAAATCCATGGTTATAGAAAATATATAATTTCTATAATGCTCCCTCATGATATGAGATCTTCATATGATACCTTTTACCAAATTGAGAGGACAGCAACTAGTTGGTCCTAACACTCTACGTGGAGATTTACTGGGCCAGACAGGGAGCATCAGTCTTATGCCTCATGGCCATTGCAGAGACATGATGTCTACTAAAGCTGCCTGATCAAACTAAGAATTTTTCATAGGAGAATGACACTAGAAAAGAAATGGTACAAGACTCGAGTACATTTATTGAACCTGTCGCAGAAAGTGCAATGAAAAATAGGCACAATCAGATCGAGGGAGTAGATGATTTCAACGGTCAAAGAGATCCTTGTCTCGACTCGAGAGCATGGACTTACACATTTAGACTCCACATCACTATGAGTAAACGACAGTTCAATGAGTTGTTAGCCTTCAATGCAGGTTATACAAACAAAATATATGGGCCAGACAACTGTAAACAAAAAAATGGTATACACTATGAGTAAACGACAGTTCAATGAGTTGTAGCACAAACCTGATCAAAATCATTCCCCTCAAATTGCGCATCATCGCCATTTACCATTTCATCACCGACCTCTTGTCCTGGAACAACCATTAAGGCGCCGTCATCCCATTCTTCCTCAATAAATGGAGCATACCGGCTAGAAGTTGGGGGCCCCAAACCACTTTTCAGAAAGATTCGACACAGAACAAATGCATTCTATCCCTCGCAAGACAAGTAATAAACCACACGTGAGATCAAACTTATACTTAAAAATAAACCAATATCTAGCTATGACATCACGATTTGGAATCCGGAAAGAAAAGAGAAAAAAACTTTTGCCACCTGTGCCACTCCAGCTCTCTGCAAGTCTTCATCCACCAGTCTATACTCATGCATGACCCAGTTGGTCCGCTGGCCATCTGGAGCTCTTCCACCATGAAAAACTAGTGTTTTTTTCGCCCCTATCGTCTTTCCCTTATGGCTTACAAACCTATCTTTTCCAGTCGCTTTCCAGTACCCGGTGCCAGTAGCGCGGTTCAGTCGAGATCCGTTACAATATTTCCTATCCACGGGGCTAAAGAAGTACCACTCCAAGTCTCTGCTTTGCAACCTCGAATGACCTAAGGAAATGCAGATATGTCAGTAGCGCATCTAGCAAATGTTCAAACTTCAGGTAATATACTTCACATGTTGACTAGTAACACCAAATAGAATATATCACTCCCCAAGTTTGGATCTTCATTTTCCAATATTTGGGAGTAATGTTATAGTTCAAACTTCAGATATAGTTCAAAAAAAGCAGACACACATATGTACACTGTGCAAATATATATGAAGATAGAAGAAGCACTTGTGTGATGACTGATGACATTACAAGAACTTCAAATTTTGACTAGTAAGACCAAATAGAAATAGCAATAGAAAACATCACTACCCAAGTTTGGATCCTCATTTTCCATCACTCCCCAATCATAAAACCCACATGCAAAACACAAAAAATCACCAAAATTGAGAAGTCCAAGACCTCAATGACACCCACAAAAAAACCCAATTTCTCAATTTTGATGACTCAAAACTCAGAGCAAATCAAATAATGAACACATTGATATCACAACAGAAGAGCAGAACCCAAATCAGATGTACAATCGAAACAATTAACACCCTAGAGACATAAAAACAGCAATACCAATGTAGTTCAGTTCACAAACAGAATAGCAGAACCCAAATCAGATGTACAATCAAACAATTAACATCCTAAAGAAACACAAACAGCAACACCAATGTAGTTCAGTTCACAAACAGAAGAGCAGAACCCAAATCAGATGTATAATTTCACAATTAACACCCTAGAGAAACACAAACAGCAACCAATGTACTTCACAAAAAAGAAGTCCATCAGAGAGAGAGAGAGAGAGAGTACGAGCGAGGTCCCAAGGCTCGGATTTGTAGACATCGATCTCCGACACGGCTTCAAACCTGAACGGCTTCTCACACACCTTTCTCTTCAGATAGTACTGCACCAATTCCTCGTCCGTCGGATGGAACCGGAACCCCGGCGCCAGCGCCGTCGGCGGCGGCGGCGGAGGAGGGACGGAGTTGGTGGTGGCAGCCAATTCGTGAGCCATGGCTTTGAAATCAGACGGAAATGAGGGCGACCCAGATGGATTAACACACCAATGAGCCCATCAAAGGCTTAAAATCGGGGTTTCTCTAGGTGATTCGATGTGGGTCTGGGGAGATCAGAGTCAGACAGGTGTTGCAAAGTTGCTGATGGAGATGAGTTTGTTGTTTTGGTTTAGGGTTGGGAGTGATGAAGCAAGATGAATGATGATATTGCCCATCCGTTACGGAAACCTTTCGAAACCTTGCTTGTCACGGAAATCAATTCTTTTGAACCAAACATGGAAAATGAAAATCAAACATTATAATAAAAATTTGGTTCTTTCTTTTCAAGTTTGGTTAAGTAGTTCTACTTCAGAGTGACATGATTCTAAACTGTTGGTGGGTGTGAGTCTTGTTGTACTGTTTGTTTGGTTGGACTTCAAAATCAACAATCATGTGGTTGTGTTTTTATTTTATGTGTGTCTCTTATTAAAGAAACATGCCCCATCAAACATTACAATATTGGGAATATGCTTTGCTACTAGTGTTGGTAGTGTGGATAAAGAATTTTAATCACAGGCCACTATTCTAGAACAATTGAATACTCTATATTTTTGGGAAATTTTATTGATTTTGAAGTCAACGGAATCTACATTCTTTTGAAGACCATGGTTGATGCTAGATTTGTCAAACATGAAAATGACTTGTTCGTTAATTCGGAATCTCTGTTTTTCCTGATTTGGGGATTAATTATCTTGGCAGGTTGAATTAGTCTAATTCACGGTTGCTGATAATGATTACTGAAAACTCAGATTGGTCAATTACGGAATACGAGCTAGGAATGAGCAATTACATGTACAAGGAACAAACGAAATCAATATGAAATAGATAGAGGTATTGGGGCTCACGTAGCTTTGAAGATAAAGATTTATTGTGGGGAGAGATTGATGGTGATATGAGGATGGTGAGAGTCATTTTCCGCAATACTTGCAAAGGAATTGGAGATCGTATAGAGTGAAGGTTCAGAGAGCATATAATCTGACTTGCAACGTTGAAAGAATTGAGCACGCCTGGAATTTCTATTTGCATTATCTACCATCCACATATCTTTTTTTTATCCTTTCATGTTCATTTAAGTATAGAGCACAAGTGGTTATAATTTCAACTTGGGAAAAATCACCATCACGAGTCCATATAGTTACGTGTTAAAGACTCAATGTTGCAAAAAGATCTGGTACAAGAGCAAACTTGCTCGGATTATGGTAAAACAGAGAATAAAAGGCCCTGACACAAGGAAAAATCCTCTCAGACTCGGGCATAATAGATAGGAAAAAGCTCTAATACAAGAGCAAATCTTTTCGAACTCAACCAAAAGAAAGAAAGCAGATGTTCTGTGATTGTGGCAATAAAGGCGTAACTAAAAATGTCTGATCACCCCAACTTAAACAATAAGGTCCTAAAAGTTAATACACACAAAATAAAATGTAAACCCAGTGTACAATCTCGGTATTGAGTATAAGAGACGTTAAAAGAGCAACTTATATGTCTACTAGATTTAGAGTATCTAGTGAATTTAATGTTTGATCTTGTGATCTTAGTGTAACCCCTTCCCCTACCCCCTCTCATCTTATCGTCTGTCTAGTCCTACAGGACCTTAGATCTCCGGAGAATGTCTTCCACAACAAAAGGCCTAACCCCTGAGCTAGATTTCACCACTAACAATTGTAAACAAGTCTCGGAACATGAATCCTAAGACATCACATATCACAGTTAAATATTATATATTCAAGAAATTATATACAAGTGTGATTTCAAAGTAACGCAGAAACATAGTGACAGTTTAGAGATCGACTATGTATGCTTGATTAATCCTCACGCCTAATTTCTTGTTGAAGCTCACCTATGATGGTTTTGTTAACGAGATATCGCAGTTTAAAAATAGTAAGTATTGATGAGTGAATCAATTAATCACGTAAAACGATGAAGCAATAGAGTACTTGAAATGTATTAATTGCGTCTTTAATTAAGATTTTTTCCATTCGTAGCATATTACATTTTGTTTTCTATGTGTCCTTCCAAACCATACTAGTTCAAGCCATACAATATTATCCAGATATATTCTAAATCCAGTAACATCTTAAGACGTTATCCATGACTGTGATGGGGACTTTTATTCTTTGTTATACTAGTGGATTGACCTGCAGTTTAAGCAAATTTTGATCAATCAATTTTAGAATTCACTATACATGGATCATTCAACATATTCTGCCCAAAAGAGAGCATGAACTACAATTCTTTCATCTCTATGTTCTAAGGCTGCTATTCACCCAACGTTACTCCTAGGAGTGTAACACCGAGCTCTACTAGTGTGTATGTGTGTAACTTTGATACCAGAAGAGTTTTCCTCTTGTTTGCTACTCTCAAGTTGCGTTAAAAAGCTATCTAGTGCATCTTACAATCTTATTACTGATTCAACAGAACCTTGTCCTAAGCCAAAAGGAACGGACTTCTCTTAAGAGACTGAACTTTCTCTATTGAAGCTTTTGGAAATACTTATCAATCCTGGAAAAGTTTTATATATATATATATATAATTTTCTTAGTCGTATTCTTTATTAAATTAGTTGTACCATTGATGTTGACGTATGGCAATTTAACATCGCCTACTCCCTTCGTCCTAAAATAAGAGTTGATGGGAGGGGAATCCTAGGACCACATTGATTCGTATGCTTCTATACCGCTTAAATTTTTTGTGTAAAAAAAATAACGATAGCTACCTACTAGACGGAACTACGGTTTTTACCTTACGTCATGCTTGTTGTTCTAGGTCTGAATACCTCCAGATCTTCTTGCGTATATCTCAAGTCTGTCCTAGATGCGAGTGTGGACTTGCTGCTACAAGAATGCATTTGCTGTCTCCAAAAGTCTTTGTTGCCTCTACCTCTCGAAACCCAAGTTTCAGTGTGCATGTTGAAGTGTACGTTTTCTGGAGACCGAGGAGACTTTTATAGGCTATTAGAGGGACCTAAAGGAGAAAATACTAATCATGCTCCTCACTTTATTAGGACTTCTGATTTCACCCGAACCTAGTTCGAATAAAGTAAAAAAAAAAGTTAGAACTACTAAATATATGTTATTGCACTCATGTCCATATTCACAAAATAATATTTTGAGCTTCTGTTATTAAATACTTATTATCTTCCCCATGCTAAGATTACATATATCCATCGATTATATTAGTCACTGTCGAATTCATTTAATCCACAGCCGGTGACAAGAGCGCCGAAAAAGTCGCCGACGAAAACCATCGCCGGCGAACCACCTCGTTTCTCGATCGATTTCCGTGGTTTTTGGCTTGGGTAAGCTCAAAATCACTCCCTAGTTCATATTAGATAATCAAAATCATGTCTTGATGCACGAATCCGGTTTTAGGTTGATCAATTTCATAGTTTGTGTAAAAGGCGGTCAAAGTGTCTTTTCTTACAACTTCGGGGTATAATCTGTCATTTACCAGAACTGTTTATAGTTATGAGAAGGGGATTGCTTTGTACATTCTGAAAAGATGAGGGTATTTATTGTGGCAATAATATTGGTTACATAATTTTGTATGTATATATATATATATATGTATGTATGTATGTATGAAATATTAAAGATAGGAAATTTAAATTTAAATTTAATTTCTAAACTTCTAATTATTATAAATAAAAATAACTTGTATAATGAAATTTTACAATAAATAGTTATTATAAAGTAAAGTAGAGTTGTTTAATACATTAAGCCTATTTATTTAATAATTAATATCAGTTTTACTTAATTAGTTAATCTCAAAATATTGTAAGTTGATATATTAAGTAAATTTATTATCTCAATATCGTTGTTGGGTAAAATAGGTTATGAAGTAATTTGAGAAATATTTATGAATAGTTTCTTTAACTAATATCTTTATCTAAAAATTTAAAATAATTATTTCTCATGCTTATAAGTAGATATTAAATCACACTTGTTTCTTAATAAATATTTTATGATGTCATCTCCTCAAAAAGTTTGTATATAGTCTTTTTATTTCACTATTAAGAATATATCCCCAATAGTTAATTTCATTAATTAAATAATTTCTTTGTGTAACAATATTTGTTCTAAGAAAAGTTAAATATAATTTTTAAAATGTTAAGAAATAAATGTGGTCATTTATAATAAAGTCTAAGCTAATGTTTTCCTATTGTAAGATTTATACTTAGGGAAAATCTAAAAAAATATATATATTATTTTCTCACTATTTAAAATACAAGTGTATTATTTGTAAAATCAAGTACTAATAATATATAATTATGAATGAAAGATAGGATTATTGTAAACTAGCACACTCTTGACAATTATAGTCACAAAGAAAGATTTAGACGCAGTATTGGACTTTCTCACGTTGTCATTTGCATATTACGTGATAGTTAGACTCTCGATTAATTAGAAATTATAAATTTGTAGGTGACAAATTTGTAGACGAGGGTTACGTTTATCTGTAAGAGCTTACGTGCTATTTGTCGTATTATTGAGGTAAGTAAATATGCCAAGTCTAGCGTGCCGAGCTTCTTTCGTGTCGAAACGTGATTTTATAATTTGTCTCAAAATATGTTTTATGACTTACATGCTTTACATGAGATTGATTTTGTTTTGAGATGAATGTTTTGAGAATGTCACACGAGAATAATAATCCATTAATGATGTAAAGTGGAAAGAGTTGTGCGGGGATCGTTATACTATTGCTAGATTGGTCGTGTTGACTTCGTTCACTCGACCCGTATTATTTTAACCCGGTCGCAACCTGCCGGGTCGCTCCATGTACTCACCTCTCTGGCCGTGAGGAGTCTTAGGGGGGTGACGACACTTAAGGTCTTGGTAGCTTAGTGAAACTAGATCTTCCCCGTATCAACAAGTTAATAATATGAAGTTCTTTGAGAAAGAGATTAATTTGAAAGGAAAGAAGATATAGATTGGGAATAATATTCCCCGTTTGAAATACAAGAGAAGGATTGGGATGCAAAGTAAAAAGAAAGAGAATTTTATATGTGTTCCAGTATTAATACTTTATTCTTAAAGCATTTACTCGGTATTGTTCATTCTCATTTACGATTGATTTTGAAAAGATATGCCTCGTAATCTGTTTACAAGCTTGGGTGTTTACTTACTCAGTATTTCATTGCTGACTTTAGAAAAACTGCGGTTCCTGTTTTATTCCCACGCAGGTCTAGACGAAGACGGCTTGGCTTAGATGGGGGAACGCGGTCTCACCTAGTAATTATCAGTATTTGTAGTAACTCGGACTCTTCGACGTCTTGCATCTTTTGTGTAATAATATTTTAAGACAATGTGTAAGACTGATGGCTCATGTAATATGTAACTAAGGCAGTGTTTGTTCTCGATTTCCGCCATTTCATATTTAGTAGCACCCACCCGGGCTCTCCGGTCCGGAACGGAAAGTCTGGGAATCATGGGGTGTTACATAATAAGTATTTAATAACAGAAGCTCAAAATATTATTTTGCGAATATGTCAAGCCCTGCATGTAGATTACTAGGTATCTGGACATGTCAAATAAGTTAAGTGATAAGGTATCCGCATGTAGATTGCTGACATGTCCAGATACCTAGTAATCTACATGCAGGGTTTGACATAGTTAAAAATTATAAGTTTCATCAATCCCATAACTGGAAACGAATTCATTTGATAAATTAATGTACACCATGGAATCAGTAGTGTCACCCAACTCACCGAGGTTATTACATAACGATCTCACTCAATTGACTTTTCAAATCAACAACAACCAGTTACATTTGAACATTGACTATCTAGGGATTAAGAGCATAAGTAATCATAATAACTATGATACACGACTTGTCTTGTTATGTGAGTACAAAGACAATTATCTCAATTCGGCCATGTTCAATATACACCAAGTATACTAGCACATCGAGAAGAAACTATAGAACGAACTATGGATGAGAATGGACCGATTTGGACCGGTTTTGTCAAAAAAATTCACCCGATGCAATAGGTTATAGTTGGAGAATGTTCAACCCAAACCCTACCCAGATTTTTATGAAACCCAAATCAATCATAATTTATCAACTCGGCTTGATTCGAACCGGTTAAAAATGTTTGAAATTCGTAAAATTTTAATTGGAAAATGTATCAGATTATCAGTTTGATTACTTTATTTTTATAATATGTGTACATATAAATTTTGGAGGCGAAAACATAAAGTATTTTTCTATAAGAGGTGAATAACTCGGGGAAAATCAATTAATCATGTACCTAAAGAAAATGTTGTAACTTTTACTTGTAATTTTAGTCGGACCTAGTCCGACTTTAAATGGTTTCTCCAACATCCAAATCATGACTGATCGAATTTGGTATGGGTTGGAGAATATGGAACCGTGAACCAATCAAGTAACATCAGTTTATGATAATTTCAGACGAGTTTGGTGCGAAGCGGATTGGGGTGGCAGGTTGGGATGGGTTTTTACGTTCCCCTTGTATGAATTATAATGTTTCCCAAAGTTAAGACACACCTACTAAAAAATGTGCTACAATATTTCGATGGTTTGTTTACTTCCATCTATATTGTGAACTCATAACAGGAACCGTATGCATGATCATATGTATCTAAGCTATACTCTACTCACCAAATCTTCTAATATATAGATTAACAAACAACAATGCATATATAATAACATAACGCAAATTATTACAAATAAACATTCTCATAAATTTCAAACATTAATATTCCATTACAAAAGGTATGGCTTATAGTATTCTATCCAACAATGGTCTGGGTGGACTTTTAAGAAATTTTAAGAAAATCATTTGAATTTGTAAATCTACTTTACTATCCTTAGTCATGTATGTACATTTTTCCTGAAAGGAAATAATGATGTGGGCAGGTAAAGTGAAAAGGCGGTTAACATTTTTGAAATTTTACAATTTTTTAAGAGCGTCCTTTTATGAAAGCATGCCAATACATATGGGACAGACGGACTATGTAATGAGAAAACAATTAGACACTAAACAAAACACCAGTGTGTGGTCTACCATACAATGCCCTTACAGGAAGCCTATCAACACCGTTGTCTTAAGAGGGCCAAGGTCAAACACTGCTTGTTTGACTTCTACCCCTTTAAAAGGTTTGGTAAGAATATTCATATGCTCATCGAGAGCCTTGGGCTAAAGGATTCCCAACCGTCACAATCCACCACAGTCGGACCGAAGTCATCCAGTACCAGGAGGTCTTTGTAATAACTAATGAAAAGCTCACTTATGTATTCGTTGGTTGTCTCCAGCCTTCAATTTCTGTCTTCAAGACTGTGAATACGCGTTCGACATTACCTCACTTTGCAACGCAACTGGAAGAACCCCGTGCTCCTATCACCTTCAGGTAACCAATTGACTTTGGTTCTTTGAGCCCAAAAAAATGTGAGCAGCTCTTCTAGATGTAGACATATGGACTTTTTACTATGTCTCCAAGTCCGGTGATCAGGAAATGCACGAATCTCATTTTGAATTTTTGCCAACTTGGCTTCTTCTGGACCGCAACCCAAATAGCCAATTCCTAATCTTGTCCGAAGTTTAAGCTTGTATTTCATGATTTTGCACCATGTAACAAAATAATAAGATGGGTATCTAGAGACTAGGCTCTTCCAACAGTCGGCAGTAATCTCGTTGCATTTGTAGTCTTCAAGTAAATAACATTTTGAACTATTTGTTTTTTTCTAAAAATAGATAGCGAAATTAGCATTAGTATGTCAACTAGTAGTTGATTTTCAAAAATTACCCCTCTTCTACCGCAAATTGGAAAAAATTAACCCCTAAATATTTGTTTGATTTTACATGTAACACCAACACCATCATTTCTTCTTACATCATCTCTCCTTACTCACCTAGAACTATCATCACCACACACTAACCCACTAACTCTCCATCGCTCCACTCAAACCCTCTACATAATCCTCACCCTCATCTATCTCTCATCCACTCTCACCCCCACTCCATCTCTCTCCCCGTTTATTCCCATTTTCAAAGCTCAGCTTCACTGGTGAGTTCAAGCTTCAAGCACTCCTCAAGCCTTCTTCAAGATTTCTTTGGCTCTATCTAAGTAGTAATATAATTTTTTTACTCTATTAATCATTTATTGATACGGGTCAACTGTATCTTCATCAACCGTATTATTTATTTACTGAATTAGTATTATTGTTAGTTAGTTTATTTATTTTTAATTAGCTTAAATATGTTATTTATTAAATCAATCCAACCAGGTTTTCTTGTTGGTTCTTTCCCAGACCCGTTAGGTCGAACCGTCTAGGTTAGAGTTGCATAGTTTTTCTTTTTAAACAGTTGTAATTGTAATTTTTTAATCAATCAAGTAGAAAATTAGTGTCATATTTTATTTTTTAGTGTGTGTTTTGTGAGTGTGCCCGAGTGATAGCAATTGTGCTATCAATTATCTCATATATCCATGTTTATGACTAAAACATGCAAGAAACTTGGCAATGTATGCTTGCATTTCTCTTTTTTAACTCGGGTTAGTAACCATTGAACTTGATATTCTTCATTCCTATGAATGAATCTTCATCTCTTTGGTTGGATCAAATTCCAGTCCATGTTTTTGCAGTCCTCCCATGTATTGAAACTAGCACGAGACTCAATTTTGACTTTCATGCATCTTGTATGATTATTTTAGCAACATTTGGTTAAATTCCAGCCTCCATACTTTGTATTTATCTTTTATGCTTAAATTATTAACATCTTTGTTTGATTCAAGCTTTCATATTTACATGCATCAGTATCACTTAGTTTAGGAACACTTGTGTTAGTTCATTTACTTTTCTAATTTTGAAATTTTCACAGTTTCGATTTTGTCGTTTTACTCAAACCTAAGCTCTTCAAAAAATTTAATGTATAATTTCCCTCCAAACTATACTTATGAGCATGTATTCAGATTTGCTGTAGTTGGAATCCGTGCAGTAGCCATGCAGTGCAAAAAAACCCACCACACTCACTGCACACTAGGTTTACAACACTACCCCTCCATTTAATGTTTTAAATTAATTTACTTACCTCTCACCAATCCAATCTCTCTCTCTCTCTCTCTCTCTCTCTCTCTCTCTCTCTCTCTCTCTCACACACACACACACACACACACACACACACACACACACATCTCTAGCTCCGTTCTCTATTTTTTTTGTACCTTCAACCACCACCGCCAGCTCGTCTCCCTGCCCCTCAATTTACTCTAACAAAATCTTTTAAATAATTAAAAATAGAAAATAGTACCAAAAGAATATATTGCTACTATATTCCTGAAATGGTGACGATCATGAACGTTGAAAAGATGCAGCGCCTCTACGGTATCCACACGAATGATCTGCACTGGACTTCCTCTTCGCTGATGCTAGTATGCTCGAGGAAGGATGATGATCGAATCACAAAGTCTGCTAAACTCGGAAGCCTCGAACCTCTCTCAAAAGCATAGTTATTTTATAAAATATACAAATAGTGCTAAAAGCATGAGAACCCTAGCCACGGTGCTAGACTATTTATAGGGATGAGAGAATTTGACTTGCCATTTAATCCTAATAGTTATGATTAGTTTGCACTGAAGTTCGAAATTTATAGTTACTTTTTGCCAAATAATGAGAAATTAATTCCAGTTTCATCAAGTATTTTGTGTGACCATGTGGGTTCCTAATTACATTGGTAGTTACAACCATAAACACTGAGAGGCATCTAGCAATACATCAAAGCCAAGTAATATGAATGCCAGTTATCTAACGAACCTCTATGACTAGTGTTCCCATGTCGTACAATCCCTTTTTTCATAATCCATATTAGACACAAGGCATAGAGTGTCCATATATCCAATCTATAGTTTCTCGATTCCCTGATTAGACTTAGACTAACAAATGACATAACTATTTCATACTGATTCATTTGATTATGGCCATGCCTTTTCTAAATCACACTCATCGAGTGGCCATGGAAATTTGCTCCAGTCATGTAGGAGGGAAAATATTATCTACATCAATCACACCCCTCAGCATGTTTCATAACATATCTAGTTAGCGATTTTATAATACATCGTGATGTTTAGCGATATTAAACATGTCACTCCTCATCTAGGGAATGTAGTGGCTCCGAGTCATAGGATCACAACACCATTTCACTATGAGAAGCACTTGTAACACTCACATGACATCCATGTAGTGTTCTCATGGCAGGTCAATTAACGTAATCCGTACCCATGTTTAAGACTTGATATCTCATATCAATCTACCCACATACTAATCTCGATGCATTATAGTCGTCCTAATTAACAATATACTAGACTAGGGATATTTAAGAATGTAACATGTATTCTTAAGAGTTTATTATGTCAACATATCACCAAATATATAACAAAAATGAATAAAATGCCTATATCATTAAATTGATGTCACAATGATATAGATTTCCTCTAGCGCATACACCAACAACAAGGAGGCGCCCATTGAGGGGACATGAAGCATCTCGGTCGATGTTCTCTGATGGGCCATGCATGATGAACATGCAGATGCGGCAGAGTTGACAACATCACGGAGTTGACTGAGGAATTTATCGTGCACTTTTAGAATTCAAGCCAAGGTGAAATTTGTTGGGTTTGTCTCAAATTTCTCAAGAAGAATCGGTGTGCCTGATGCATCGGAATATTCCTCTGTGGAGGTGATCTATGGGGATGTGATATCTAGGTCTTAGAGGAGTTTTTCAATTTCTCTTATTTTATCTAAGTATGGGTTGCTAGCTATTATTTAGAGACAGTACAACTCACGAGTGAAACACATCATTAGTGTGTAGGATAGTTGAGAAGTTTGTAGAGAGAATTGTGGGCGTACAATTTTTGTACTGGTGAAATACTCAAAATTACCCTCCATTAGGGTGGATAAATAAATATCAATATTATCTCTTCGGAAATGCATGTACAAGCAGGATCATCTCTGTGTTTTTCTGGTATGTAAAGAGGACGAAAATTAGAGAGGTTTACTGGGCAGCTTTAAGAGAATGACATGGTTCTGGATTATCAAAAGAAGCTCCGCCAGCAACACACTCTTATAGATTCCCTGGATTTGATATTTACAACTCTTCACATGTTGGTTAACAGAGGTTTTGCTCATTTCCATTTGCATATTGCTAATCATTTGGTCATTCATGTTTTCACTTAGCTGAAGAAGGACCCGGTGAGCAGCAGAAGGATGATTCCAGTGGAGTGGCAGAGAAGGCTTCTGGACCTGAGGATGCTCCTGCAGTTTATGTGTTGCCATAGAATTTCTAGTGACATGGATGGTTTGCAGTGCAAGTGATGCTTTAGTTTCCATCAGTTTTTGGACTTCTGAGTTTTGTTTTGGGTGGCTCGGGGTTGTGAGCCCTTGTTTCTATGTTCTGGACGTTGTATTCTTAAATTTGTTTTGGTTATCTGATGATCTTCTTTCTTTCCAGAAACAACACACTCAGTTGTATGATTGGATCACCAATTCATAGTCAGTAGTTGTAAGAATGTATCACCAATTCATAGTCAGGAGTTGTAGGAACGTATCACAGATTCGCAGTAGTATCACTACTACATAAGAATTACATTACTATTGATCAACAAGAGGCGCTCGAAACCAAATTTCAGGTCAGTGATCAGGAGACTAGTTCTATTAATTATTTAGCATTACATACGTATCACTACTACATAAGAAACTGGGCAATATTCTTGTAAATGGTCGGTCTGGTCGTAACTCATAAGATGATCTACTATTCATCTCCCTATAATATGAGAATCACAGATTGATCGCAAAAAGAAAAGGGAATAACAAACACATCTATTTCAGATTTCCTCTTCAGTTCTCATGTCCATTATAGTTCATGCAGCAGCAGATAAAGACCAGATAAATTCTGAAGAAAAAAACCAGTTTGAGGTTTTAGCGGGTGGTGTGGGGAGCAGGAGTTATTCCCCATTTGCGTCGAACATCATTCAAATCCTCGTCAAAGTGTTGCTCGTAGTATATACACATGAGGTCAGTACACTGCGTACCAGCGCGGACAGCCCACGGGAAGTACTGCTGATAGAACAGTGCCCTTTGCTTGCTACTGAATCTCACAGAGCCTCCCACAACAGAGAGCATGCACATGGGAAGCAGCATTTGCTCGAACTCAATAACCTTCAGAGCTGATTCGCCAATCATATTGGTTGGGAGGTCGAATAGAGTGTGCCAGAAATCGTGTACTTCGCGAGCACGCATCGCAACGTATGCAAGCTCGTCAGTGTCCATGAAGCGGACTGGTGGTCTATCATCTGGCGAGAAGTTTCTGGATCCCATGAACTTTGCATAGGCGGCACCAAATGTGTTGGCTGGTAGGTCCCACGCACGGCTCACCTCTGAAGATATGACACGTGGGCGGTCTAGCAGAATTGCCTGTGCAATGAGAAGACTGTTACATCATTTCACTGAATCCCAGACCTTTATTTACATATCTCAAACCAGCAAACAAAGTCAAAATAATATTGGGGTAAAAAACGAATTTTTGGAGTCTAGGTAATTATACTACCTGAACTAAAATGCGCCCATTAGCCCAAGGAGCTACAGAACTAGGAAAGAATATTCAATGTTCAATATACTAAACTACACAAAAGAAATAAGTAAGACAGGAAAGGACCCTCAACTACCCTAAGTACTATCATAACCTTTACGAAGACCAAAACCCAAAATGATATTTGGATTGGTCAATGGCCAGTCCAAACAAGACATCCTTATCTGACGTGGCATTCTCAATATCATCTAACCAAGTAACACTTCTTTCTAATGTTCTTTAGATAGCAGTTGATACCTTGATATTACTTGCACCTATGACTGGACCTCTCAAAGGATGTCAAATGAAAATTTCTAACATGCCAGTCTAGATGATTTGCAGAATGCACCTTCAGCACGCCTATCAAAGATAGAACTCTTATTTCTCTGTGAATTATGGGGTGTGTAAAATTTTAAAGGAATCATTGTAATTTACCCCCTCGTGGTTAGGGGTGTCTTGCAAAAGACCTCCCTATAGCCTCGAACGATGTAAAACACATACCCGTCGTCTGGTATATGTGTCGTTCCGTTAGTTTTCAGGGATCCATCAAAACACTACTTGAAATCATATATACTCTTATTATCAAAAAATTCCATGACACTTTTGTCAAGTGAATATTTCCAGAAACCAGTAGAACTAAAATTAACCAAAGGAAAAATAAAAAGGGAAAAAGTATTATATTGTTCCATGTTCGCAACTGAGAAGGAAAAGAAGAAGAATACAGCAGCAGGAGGAGGAGAAGAAGAACAAGGTGAAAAATATGGTGATTCAGATGCGAAGCGGTCGTAACCCAGGTCGGCCCCGTGGTTTCCAGGTCTCTCTCTCCGCCTCCCCCCCCCCTCTCTCTCTCTCTCTCTCTCTCTCTCTCTCTCTCGTCCTCCTCTTCTTCACCCAACAGTACCTTCCACCACCTCCGCCTTCACAAACAAGCACCAAATTATCTAAACCCTGCAAGTCGCCATCGCCAATACCTCAACTTCTATGCTTGAACTCAAATCAGCCACCAATCTGACTTCCACCTGAACCCAATTCAAACCCAAGTGTCCTCAACCTTCACCATCCAACCACCATCACTGTCTGACCCTCTCTGCCTCTCTCTCAACCATGCTGTTTCTCTCTGCCCAACGAACCCAAACCGAAACTAAGAAAAGTAACCAAATTGAAATCTGTATTCGAAAGGCCAGAACTTGAAAACCTAAAATCAAAACCCTAGATGATTCCACTTCAAAAAACAGAAATTGAACTTGATACACTAGCATTGGGGGGGGGGGGGGGGGGGGTCTTGTAGTTTCAATTAATGTTAGGTTGGAGTTTCATTAGATATCAGATTCCAGTGTCTGGCTGTCAGATCGTGTTGAGGGGTTTGAAGATGGCTTCATCTTGTTCATCACTGTTTAGTGACTAACAGAAAGATACCCCCTACGCATGTTTTTTAGACCACAGGGACTGATTAACCACAAAGGGTCTTTTGCAACACAACACCTATCCAACGGGGGATAAAATGCAATTAACCGAATTTAAAGCTGAGTAAATCGTTGGCGATGATGCTAGTTGTACTAATATATAAAAGTAAACTTGCTTTTCAAATTCCCTGTGTTATCACTTCACGCATCTAATCAGTTCCTCTGCTTCCTCGAAGTTTCTATCATCTCTCCAGAATCGTCTCGTTCATGGACTCTGAGCAGTTTCTATCCTACTGGAGTAGGTAGTGGGTACACTCCACCTCTGTGATGTATATCATGATTTACGTTTAAAATTATTTCACTGCCAATAATATCCAGCCCACCAGTACAACATTATCACATTTTATGTGTCAGTCGGATAGATCTTAATGTTTGAGCCAACACGAATCGCACCGAATTTGTTTGTCTGACCATGATTAAAAACATTGGATAATTTTTCTTATGGGGAAGTCTCTGGATCAACTATTATTGTGATGTGTATCATCCTAAAAGTCCTAAGTATCTCTCTTGGATCTGTCTTCAATCTTTTCTTTCCATATTCACACGGGTCTTTGTCGCTGAAGACCTATACATGGGATGAACTTACATTTTCACTTATACTAACCATGAGAATCATAAGATAGTAAAGCTCGGCATAGCTTACTCTAACCTTGTCTGCCATTCTACTGCTTCCCAACATGTGCTCTCTCACTTTCCGTTTACAAATTTAAGCATCTTCCCCAGCAACTTTAAACACCAACCAGTCCAAAACTTTCTACACAATCCAACTTCCGTGTTAATTCTTGAGGTTTCTTTTGGAGAAACACTCCATCTGGTAGTATATATGTCTTGTTCTCGAATACGTTTATTCTTCTTTCTCTGTACATCTTTTGAGTTCCACTCAAGTCACACAACCAAGCTACACCTCAATTGTTTCTCTTAGCCCACGTAATCTGTTGAAGTTCTTCTGTGATCTTCTACAACTTTTTTGCCTCTGATCATGTGTAATTGTAGCATTCTAAGATGCACAATTTGTAGATTTGTTATTAAGCTGCTCATCCAATCTGTTATTTAAGGCTCCCAGTATTCTTCAGTTGAACAAGAAGTTAGGTATGTCCCATAAGTTGTCTTCCTTTCATGTCAACAGTCTTTTACTTAATGAGCATATACAGTTATACACATATGGTATGTGCCCGTGCGCAAACATTTCTTGGAACAAATTGAGCAATTTGGAAGTTTAGGGAATGACACTACTTACTAGTTACTACCAGTAGGCACATAGAAACATTGAAGTATCACAAACCTGGTTCCAAGTGCCATGCAATCAACATGTCAGCACTAAAGAAGAACGACGAAGAAGAAAGCTCTTTTACCAATTTACCACGGACCAAGTCAACCATCCCTTCTCAGTATTTGTTGCACATATTTGTTCTATTAGCCATATATTAAATGTAAATAGTATGATTTGAACTCCAAGTGTAATTAATGATCTTGATGAATGAATGAATGAAATTGCAAGTTTTCAGAACAAACAAAGTCAGCCATCCCTTCTCAGCTCGGCATCCAATCAGCCGGAAGCAGTTTGACAATCCATTTGTAACATGCTACCGAAGGAGGTTTCTCAAGGAGCTTATACTATTTAAGCACCTGGATTCGGTGTAGTCCTAGTGAGACACTTAGCATGGTATCATGTGATGGACTGGACGATGCAGCTAGAGGATCAAGGTACAAGACATATACTTTGCTCTATAGTTGAAGCTCTAACCACATTATCATATAGATAGGCACATCCAGTGTTACCACAATTCACTCATACCCCGCGAATTGCGAATTGGATCACGCGTTCCGAAACGTGGAACAGCAGCAATCCAGATCGCTTAATTTGGCGATCCCTATTTTTTCACTATTTTCACATAAAGCATCTATGTAAAAGGGGGAATTTTGCGAAGTTACATCCATTTTTAGAGTATTGACTTGTAAATATTCCATATATTGAGCAGTTTTACACTTAATGATTTGCGATAAATGGTAAAACAGCTATAAAGGTATCCAAAGAAGCCTACCCCTTCCGTGATCACGAATCGCAACGATCCGTGTTCCAGGTAACATAGGGCACATCAGCCAAATAACGATATAGGAGTACCTAAAGAGGGACTGGTGGGGGCTATAGCCCCCACTAAACTTTTCTTTTCCAATACCTGCATTTTTAGATATATCCGCGCTAATATTACCCTTTCAGGCCAACAGCCTATATTTCACTCATTATACACTTTTTAGCACCTAAATATTTTAAATTTACCAAAAACCTATTTTAAATTGGAATTAACTTTTTAGCCCTCACTAAGGTAAATCACTGGATCCGCACGTGCATACCACCTGTAGTTATGCAATACCTATCATGGCCCACGAAACTCGATATTGGAGGAGCCCAACTCAAAGATTTAAGAAGACTACAAATGAGCCTGACCCAGAGATACGAGACAGATATCATCACTTAAAGTTAGCCTCCGTTAAATATAACTAATATTTAGTGTTAAGGTACAAGAAGTTGAAGTCTATATAGCCATGGGCTTATCAAGAAAGTGGCAGGGCAATATCTGTTACAAACGTAGCTGTCATTCATTGATAGGACCTTTTGGTTACAACTGAAGCACACAGCACCTTGGCTAATAGAGAAGTTACTTCTCTGATCTCCATCAAACAACCCCCCTCCTCCCCACTCCGCGAATATCTATTTGCAAGCAGGCTTGACTTTCTCTCCAACTTCAATGAAGTGGGACATAATTAGAATGATTTTACTATTAACATTCACCTATGAGGCTTTATGGCTAATCTCCTGAGTTCTACGAACATCTTAAGTTTTTGGAGTTGCAAGATAAAGAGAACTGTTGAAACGCAAAAAAGCTATGGAAGCTTTCCTCTAAAAATAATTGGTATCGAAATTCAAACTGAACGCACAAAAGCAACAAAATTACCTAAGATTGCGTAGCTTAAAAAATTATCTGGACAGAAGGGTCCTATTTTATTCCAAGTCAGGTGGCTCAAAACATAATGCTCGTAATTCTGTCCAAATTGTAACTCTCACATGTCCTCAAGAGCTTATATAAGCGAGAAACCCACATATGAATTGAACTTCATAAAACCTAGCACATACCCACGCACTTGAAACCAGACTCTGATTGCACAAGAAACGCAGGATTTTGAGTGTTAAAAATACAGCATTGACTCATTTAGGCAATGAATGTTAGGATGACAAGTAAGCTACTTTCCTAATGACACAGACAGCAAGTAAAACCAATAACAATAAGATAACACACAATGAGAAGAAATGCCTTTTTCACTTCCAACTTCTTTATAAACTGGACCACTTTCAACTTGTAAGAAATCTTTACATTTCAAACCCTTATCACGATATAAGAGAAACAGAGTGGTAGGTTAACTTCAAAGTCAAAAAGTGTACATGCCATAAATTAAAGAATAAGGGCACTGAGAAAGGTGGAATGAACTAGTTGAAGTTTGTCAAATTTGCTCCATCATTGATCATATGGGAACTATGATAATAACGATCTAAATTTTCATTGACAACAAATGGTGCTTACCCTGCCTTCAGGACTTTTCTTCATCCGCTCAAGCACCCTTTCAAAAGCAGGCTTCCCGGTAGTCTCTCCCAAAGCTGCTATGAGATCTGCTCTTCGTGGGTCTAACAATGCCCCCACAGCTGAACCAACTGCCACAGCAGCTTGCTGCCAGCCATTAAGTCGCACGTATGCCCTCTCTAACATCCTAACCTAACTGAAATTTACGGAAACAAACACACGGGGTATCCAATGAGAACTGTCAATACGCATCTCAGTTAGGAGAAGCATAAATATACTAAAAATGCAGAAATCAAATGGCAAAGAAAAAATCATGGATACATATTAAGCCTGTGAGAAATATGTACCCCTCGTTTTATACGAAATTCCAATAATGGAAAATTAGGATACTTATAATACAGAAATTAAGACGTGGATATACAGTAATTGAGCCTAGGAGAGAAATATGGATCCGTCAATCCGTCAATGCAGGGGCGGAGCCAGGTATGGCACTATACTATGTGTTCACATTTTTTTGATCAAACTAAATGTACAGTAAACGAAAAGCTCCATTTGCAACACTTACTAGAAAATGATGATTCATGCTTAATTTTAATGTTGGATGACTGCAGGTCAGACATTAGTATTAGGCAGAATAAGAATATCACATATTTTTTAATACCTATCGGAATTTAGTAGTTTTGCTAGTGTAGAATTTCGGCGGACAAGAAAGTGTTTCTCTTGCTTGGGAGAGAGCAAGGGAATACTCAAGGCAGCAAGTTGAACAAGTTGATAACAATTCTAAGTAGCAAGACCCTCAAAATGTAGAAATCACCAAAATTTCTACATTTTGGTGATGTAAACTGGGGGTCTATATATCCGAATCAAACAACAATACAGTTTCTAGTTTTCAAGTCATGAACCCTACTCCAGATCATCCTCCTGTTTGAAAGATGAAAATCACTAAAAAAAATATATAGACCCCCCAATTTCTGAACTCAAATATCGCATAAAAAAAATCCTAGTTTCCAAACCCAAACTCAATAGAACGCAATAAGCAATTTCATCACCAAAATTTATCATCAAACTACAGTTGAATAAGAGACGGAGAGATTAGGTCATATAATTCATACGATATTAGTTTGTAAAAAGTCGAATTGGATGAACTAACCTGAACAAAACCGTGAGGGTGTGATGAACACGAATCCACCGGCTAATTGCTCAGACGACCGGTGGATAGGAGCCACCGACGACCATTACAAGCGGTACGGATGTGATCTTGGAAACAAATTCACTTCTTTTCTCACGCAATCTGTTCTTCTCTCTCTAGAATTGTAGATCTCTCGACTCTTTTAACAAAGTATTTATATTGAGGAGTTTTTCGTAATAATTAAATGTTGACAAGTCTAAACGTAATTAAAATTTTCAAGCAGTCAATTGTTTACAAGTGTGGGTGGCTCAAATGTTAGAGCGTTAGAAGTTCCGTATGAGGTTCTGGATTCAAACACAGTTGACGACAAAAACGATTTAAAAAAAAAAAAAAAAAAATGTTCACAGGACACGACCATACGACTTTTATAATGTTTTGGGGGACTTGCAATTTTGGGAATGGCACTTTTGCACTTATTCAGGTCTGTATAGGGCTAAAATCCCAATTTTCTAAATTTTTGAGTAAGGCACGTGCCTACCCATGCCCTACGCTGGCTCCGCCCTTGCCGGTCAATGGATATTGAAAATGTTCTCAATTATAATTGAGCAGAAATATGTATTCGTAATTAGAATTCAGGTTCTAAAGAAAACCGATACGCAGAGAAATGATGAAAAATGAACGATAAGCGTATGTAAAGAAAGAAAAAAGCGGGAGAGAAAAGAGATGAATCTATATTTGTATATATGTAAAACTTGAATGAATAGCAGCTTTAGTATACCTGCCTTGTATGTGTTAACAATGAACAGCTGCTAAAAGCCCTAATTTTCCCGAAGCCCGAATTCCAATATGGTGAAATCTCCAAATATTTGTGAACCGCCGACTTCAAAATTGAGGAGATAGAACGAGGGAATCACAAAAGAGCCAACGTTTTCCTATGCCACCAATCGAATTTGCAGCTTCGGAGTTCCGATTGCGCACTCATCGTATTCTCGTCGGTCAAGGTACCAAAATCTCTCTTTCCCTCCTGCTCTGCCTGTTCGTCACTTGCCCAGTTTCTCTTTGTCGTCTCCCTTTGCTTTGCTTCTTCTTTCTTCTTCGTCTCTCTCTCTATTCTCTCTCTCCCCCTCTCTCTCTCTCTCTCTTTGAGATGAGTCTCGCCCTCCTTCTATAGTAGGGTATTTACCAATTTGGTACCCAGTTGTTTCGAAATACCACAGACCACCCATCTATTAATCCAAATTTGTGACACAACCCACCCTTCTATCCAAATCCGTTTGGACACACGGGACTACGCCTGAAAATATTTTTAGGACCATTATACCCTTGAACAGTAGGATTGAGCACTTTATTGACATGTTTACCCTTCAAGTTTTGCATAGTTCAACGAACACTACCCATGCCCACAACCACCGACGCCTCCACACACAACTGCAAAACCAACGCAGTAGCACCATCACCTCCAAAATAACAATTAAAGCAACAACAACAGCTAATAGCAAATCAAGCACCTGTAAAGGTGGTTTGGGTTTCTTACTCTGTACAATTAACCAAGCACCACTTAACTCCACATCTCCACCATAACAAAACCTAAATGAAAATGTAATCCAACCGATTCAAGCTCAACCCACAACAGATGAAGAAGATGGATGTTGTCTTATTTAACATATATACGCAGTTTTGTGAGATGAAGCTTTGTGATAGTATGGAACAAGATGGATTTTTTAACTCTCAGATATGATTCCTATATCACTACAAGCTTAACATTTTCAGTTTCAATTTCAGTTCACCGATTCTTTCCATGGGGGCTAAGATTTTTAATTATTCAAGCCCGATATTGTCAGAACAATCTTTATTCACTCGGAGAAGCCACATCTTTATTCTCTCAAATGACAACCCCAAATTGGGTTTTCAGAAGACAGAATAAGAAAGAAAAAAACATGTTGCGGTGGTCGACCCGGTTAGAAGTCCATGTTGCTGATCTTCGCCATGAATATTCATCGTTCTCTATGGTGGTCGACTCCGGAACTTTCGCCTATCAAATCAACTCACATTCATCTTTGAGCATCTAATGGTAAGAGAGGAGGCTAGTGGATACTCGTGGTGGTGTCGGCTGAGAACGAGGATGGTGGAGGTGGTTGTTGTTGTGGCGGCGGTGGCGAGAGAGCAGAAGATGGTGCAGGGAGCGGAGAAAAAAAATGGAGAATTCAAGAGAGAAATAAGAAGTATTCATGATCCTTGTGGAGGATCACCAGAAGTACACAATAAGGTTTGGATTTGAGTATCGAGATGGTGAGTGAGTTTGTAAGAGGAAAATCCCTGTGAATATGATATCGTGATTAGCAAGGTGGAAGAGAAGTGGTAAAATTGCTTTCACTAATTTGGTAAATGGAAAGGTTAAGTCCAATGTCCACATATATGCTCATTTATTGAGCTTTTGCCATGCTTATGAATTGGTAAGTTCAACTTACCATTTGTGTAACTGGCGTTGCATCTTTTTAAGTGAAAATTACTTGGAACACCATTTAGATGTGATAACATGGTGTATCCTTGATTCGAAAAACTACAATATTTGTTATAATGATTATAATGTTGAAATTGATGTTCTTGGCGTGGTTTTTATACGATTTTAAAATGGACTCGGTGACTGTACGTCATCTGGCTAAGATTACTAATTTGGATACATGCCGGTATGTGACATCTTGATGATCGTCTACTCGTAAATGAAGGGATGATAGTGCACTAGTGTATACCTTTTTGGGTAAAGACAGGAAAAATGTTACTATTAGTGAATGATATATTCGCTTTGGGAAGGGTTTATTCCGAACTGTATCGGATGAGGTTATTTTTGCCTAGTATTGATGATATTTTAGTTGTATTCCTCCAAGTGGGACACCGGTTGACAACACAATAGTTGGCTCCAATCCTTCAGTGTCTTCTTCAAAAATTATTTGGCGGACTCGTGTATCCCCATAGTGTAGTTTCGACGTATTCGAGAGTACCAGAAGAATGAGATAATTTTTTTTCCATTAATCGATAATCTTGAATTTAATTTGAGATATGGTTGTCACAAATGGTATTAGAGAAGAGACTCGACTGGATTTCAGCAGTGTCTTCACCATGAAACAGATATATGGCAAGAATAATGATTTCTGATTTATCTGATGCAACCCGCTGAAGAGCGTGGTACAAGTAAGAAGGGATTTGGAAATGAAGAATATACCTCTTTTTCTATTGAAAACAAGAAAGAGAGAGAGAAGATGCTGAAGATATGTCGAAAAGATGAAGATTTACAGACAATGACACATGGCTCTTTGGAATCTGAGCGAGGGTAATTTGGTAAAGCATTTCATCGACATCACTACCTCATCACACTTCATCGATATGTATAGTTGGAAACAATATGAGTGTTTTCTTATATTACCTAATCGCGTCCTTCGCTTGTAGATTTGACCTGGTTTCGTCTTTGGAGACGGAGGCGCATGTTTTACAATCGGGACTCAGCTTTGCTTATGCCCTCAACATTCCGATTGATTGGGTACATAGTTATTAGCTTTCGGTGGTTCATACAGTGTTGGGGCATAGTTTGTTTCAGTGGCGAATTTGTTCTCTGGTTCAGGATTGTAGGGGTCTCATGTTTGGTGCTCGGATCAAACATTTTCATAGACAGAGAAACATGGTGACTGACGCTTTGGCAGACTTTAGCCATTCTTGCCTCTCTTTTATTTCCTTCACATTCGTGAGTGAACTTCCTTCTCATATTACAAGCAAGATAGACTGAGCCCTTTATTTTATCGCCCTCCATGAGTGTATTTTGTTCTTTGACAATGGGCCCCGATGTTTTTTTAATAAGATGCGGGATTATGCCTCCCTACCGCCGCTAGACTTTATTGAAATAATAATAAATAAATAAACGAAGTAACATGCTTATTATATGGACAGTTTTTGTATGTTGGTACACATATTTTTTGTTCACATGATTATGTGAGACTAGGTCATGTTGTCCGATGACTACCGTTAGTTATTTATTTGTTAAATATGGAGACTGTTGAGTAGTTACAAAAGCAATTTTTTTGAGAAAATGTTTTGTCGTCAACTGGGTTTGAACCCTTTCAACGCTCTACCACTTGAGCTACCACCCTAGCTGTATTACATAAGCAATTTATATATGAAATGATATGTCAAATTTGCTGAGGTACTTTGACTATTGTTTTTGAGAATAGGTACTTTAACTGTTGTTATCTGAACTTTTATGTTATTTTTGAAGGACATGTTTGGTAATGCTATTATTGCGAGCATAGTTAGTAAAATACGGGACGTAAATAAAACGTGGTACGGTACGTACGTGTATTATGCGATTTAATGTTTAAAATACGTGAATAAAAGTTCGGCATAAAAATACGGAATTTGATTAACTCGAGTTTTCTATACGTACGTGTATAATTTGTATACTAGTAATTCATTCGAAATCAAAAATACGGATGCATTTCTTAGTATTTTAGCATAAATAATGAGTTCTTTGTGTCCCATATTGCTTTTTTTATATTTATATCTAATATTTAAAAATTAGTTGTAAAGCATGTAGTGATTTGATTATCATTTCTGATAATTATATTATTTATTCATAAAATCATAACCAACATACTACTTGTGTGTCTCGAAAAAACATATTATTTGTGTAAAATCATATCAAACTACTTAATTTTTTTGAAAACTTATGTAAGAAAAGGTTACTAGCATTCCCTAATCTAAAGCAGTAATTTAAAAATTAAAACAATAGAACACATAAGACTCAATATGCAAGCGTGCACGTCCACATACACACACATATATAATTATAGCTATTTTAGCTTAGTATATTCAATGTTTTATAATAATACTTTTAAATCTTTATAACAAAAAAAATAAAAATAAGGAAGTAGTACGAAAATATTTAATAATAATTAACTACTAGTAGTTATAATATTTTGGATGCTAATATATTCAATAAAATCTTGTATGCAATAAGTTTTATTCGGAAGTATTGTACGTTAAAACGTTAAATACGAGTACTAAACTTTTTTACCCAAAAATTTGAGTATTTTTCATTAGGTCCAGCAATAGTACGAAATACAGAAGTATTTTTCATTTATACGTACGGACGGGTATTAAACGGAAATATTCGGAGTATTTACTAACTAGGATTGCGAGGACAACTATATTTTAGCGGCAAGAACAACTATAGCGTGTTGCTAAAAATAAATATTTTGACTTGCCAAATAGAAATTACTGTTCACCGTAGACTCTTACAGAGTACGGATTCTCTATAGCACTTTTCCTATAGCACTTTAGTAGCACTTTTGTTACGATCGCGACACATCATCACGGAGAAATCCAACGGATTTGAACTCACCGTTGTTTGCAAATCATACAAAAAAAATCATCTATGGTAATGGAGTTGGCCTTGAAACACATGATTTGCAAACCAACGGTGAGTTCAAATCCGTTGGTTTTCTCCGTGATGATGTGTCGCGATCGTAACAAAAATGCTACTAAAGTGCTATAGGAAAAGTGCTATAGAGAATCCATACTCACTCTTACAAGGGGGTAGGGTGTTAACGGTCCTATAATCAATTACATTTTTTGAGGTAAATTAAATGGTTACATTTATTGAATTGATGCATGTAATATGTTTTTGTTCAATTATGTTCTTTTTTTTTTTTTTTTAATTTATCTTCTAGCAGCATGTACAAAGTATATTTTGTTTGAGATGTTACACTTTTTTTTTTTTTTTTTATCAAACATGGAATCCCTGTGTTGTCATCAGTTTTTGATACGGTGTTTTCCCGAGATCGGTGATTGACTACAACGGTATACCTAAAATAAAAATAACTCTTATAGTGCATGATATTAGTTCCAATTACATGGAATCTCTGTGTTGACATCAATTTTTGATACGGTGTTTTCCCGAGATCGGTAATTGACTACAACGGTATTCCTAAAATAAAAATAACTCTTATAGTGTATGATATTAGTTCAATTTTAGAAGCAGAATGTACTGCTTTATGGTACGGACTGGCACTTGCACACCATCTAAACTACACAACTTTACTAATTGAACTAGACTCTTCCACACTTGTTCATATTTTAACTCATGAACCTCCTTATCCCCACTATATTCTTAATCTTTTGTTGGATTGCAGGCAAATCCTTCGGTTGCATGGGGATCGGAAGGTCCGGCGCATCTATCGCAAGACAAATCAGGTGGTAGACTAACTGGCCGCGGAGGGCCACATTCTCACTAAACCTTTTCAGTCACACTGGTCAGCACCACCAGGTCTTTGGCACCTATTGGAATCTGACACCCTTCAACTATCAACTCCACGTCTCATTCCTACAACTGCTGTACCATGATGGATGCTACCACCTTTTGAGATCTGTTCCACTGTCTTTTGAAGCGTTTGAAATCTTATCTTTTCCGAAAGGGGTATATATATACACCCACCCCTCTTTGTAACATACTACTAAGTCTGCTAGTTGCTAGCTTTTGGAAATGGCTGTGTAAAATATTGGGTGGCCATCCTATCATCAGTTTGCTTCTCATGACCTTCATGGTCATAACACTTATGTTGTATCTCGTGTAATATATATAAAATAGCTTTTGTTTCTAATAAAAATAAATAAATAATAGAAAAGCACTCACAGACGCGTGCACACGCACTAAGTAGGAGAAGGAATAAATATATTCAGTAAACACAAAAATCTTTTCCGAACATGATTGATTATGAGTATACACAAATTGAAACAAAAATAAAATCTTTAGCAAAGAAATCAAGCACTCTGGCCTCGATTTCTCTTTTTTCAAGAGGGCCCATAATGTTGTAGTTTTCTCTTAGGCCCTATTTTTATTTTTCAAGGAGCTCATGATGTTGTAATTTTTTCTTTTTAACAGGGCCCTGATGTTGTAATTATCTGGCTGGACATCGACGGTATCTGTTGACTGAGTGAGACTAAGCTGCTAGTATGCCAGAATGGGTTGAAGATCTCACCTATGTTGTCGATTTCCACCACTTTCTTCTTACCCTCCAAATCCACAAGGTATAACCTTCCAGGAAAACAAAGCAACAACTCGTTATTTTCGGCCCTCATCAGTGTCACCTGATCACGAAGAGGATCCACCGGCGACTCGCTTTGCTTCGACGACTTGTTTTGCTTCTTCCACAACCTACGCCAAGATGACGATGACGACGGCGGGGGCGGCGGCGGCGATCCATTGGTTGATATGATGGTCTGACTAAGGTCGATGACTATGTTTTGCCTCTTGGTCCAAGACCATAGGTCAAAATCCTCCAACACCCATATCCTTACTAACTGAGAAGCAGCCGAGCAGAAATATAACTTCCCGT
Source organism: Linanthus parryae (assembly GCA_023055425.1). NCBI lineage: Eukaryota > Viridiplantae > Streptophyta > Magnoliopsida > Ericales > Polemoniaceae > Linanthus > Linanthus parryae. Next base: position 79,451,790 of record JALGPY010000002.1, read on the forward strand.
TGGTTTCATAAATATACATAAGCAAATGTTGGGACGGCGACCGGCATTGGACATTTCCGGGATGAGGCATTGTGCGGAATGTTTCGGCACGTGTGTCAAACATGATAATTGATTCGTAGCATTCAGGAAGAGGGTAATCTAGCAGGTCTGCGGTGCGTGTTGAGGTCATCCATATCAAATTGTTGTTCAGTACAACCGGGTTGACACGGAACTCTGGGCAGTGGTCATAGGGTGCAATTTTTCTCCATAACTTGCGCTTGAAACAATCATCATACATGTAATAATTACGTCGACAAGACTTGTTCATTGGATAAACAAAAAGCATCGTGTATTCATTGGTAAGGGGATGACGGAAAAAAGACACGAGCCGGAAGTGGGAAGTTTCCACGTGTGGCGGTGCATCAATCTTAATTTGTTCCCGAGTGACAACGTTGCATACTATAAATCCCCCTAAACAATAATTCTGCTCGAAAACGAGTAGGCCGTCGCAGCATGCTGTGAGCCAAAGTGTTTTACCGGTCTCTGCCTTGACCAAACAATCACGGAGTCTCTTGACCCTGCCTTTGTCGTCATCTTGTTCTATCATAAACAACTGCGGATTGTCGCTAGTTAACTTGACGTTAACATATAAGTTTTGGATAATTAGCTCCGGGGTGGCCCTTTGAAGATGGAGTTGTGCAAAGTAAGGCGATGAAGTCAGAAGCAACCAACGTTTGCAAACGCTTCGGCACTTAAGGACACACCGTGCCGGAAGTCTGCTCAGAACGTTTTCGATTATATCATCTGGGAGCTGCTCTCTTTTCAAAACTTGTTCGATTATATTATCATCATGGAGCTGCTCTCTTTTCGGAACTTGTACGATTATATCATCATCAGGGAGCTGCTCTCTTTTTGTGCTGGAACGCCGTCGGAGTAGGATACAAGAAGCTTTTTTGATGAGTGCCGCCATTGATATCTGCAAACTAAAGAAGTTGATCGCTATTGAATTGAAGGGAGTAAAAGAAGAGAAACAGGTAGACACGACGATGTTAGGAGGACAGGTTTGATTGATCGAACTGGAGGATAAGTGTGTGTGCGTATATATATGTATATATATGTTGAGGTGCCCTAGGTTAGGCATAGGTTTCCTGCAAGGATTAGGAAAAAAATGAGAGGGCGGTTAGGATTTGGATCAATCGTCAACTCTTTCCACTGACTAGTCCAAAAGCAATGTGCGTTGGACATGTTTTGGACTAAGAAAAACAAAAATATTATAATTTAAACGCAAAATTGCACCGAAGGTACCCACATTTTGTAAAAAATGGCAAGTGGGTACCCAAAGTTAAAAATCGTGCACCACGAGTATCCAAATTTTCAAAATTGTGCACCGGAGGTACCCGACGCTAACTACCGTTAACTTTCCGTTAACTTTCCATCAGAATTGGACGGAAAAGTATAGAAAGACTACTATACCCATTATTTTCACTTCCAACATTTTTTAAAATACAACTGCAACTAACGAATTTAAAAAAATTACAAATAATAAATTTTAATTTAATAATTTGATATATGTAAGATAATGCAATATATTTCATCAAAACTACATATTTTATACATCATTTAAGATATGAAATATGTTTTTATTAACATATATCCGTCAATCATAAAGTCTTTAACTCTTTCTAACAGAATATCAAAATATCTTAATCTCAAAATGGAAAATTTACGGGAGGGTACATGTGAAATTATCAAAGATACTTATATCTTATTGTTTTATTAAAATAATATATGTGAAATTATAAAATTTTTGAGATTTTTTTTATTAACATATATCTGTCAATCTTAAATTCTTTTAACTTTTTTTTAGCAACTTATAATAAAATCTCTAAATTTTATTAATTCACGTATATTTTTTTAATAAATCAATAACATACAAGTATCTTTGGTAATTTCACAAGTATCCTTCCGTGAATTTTCCATTTCGAGATTATGAAATTTTGATATTTTTGTTTAAAAAAGTTAAAGACTTTAAGAAGACGGATATATGTTAATAAAAATCATATTTCATATCTTGAAATGATGTAAAAATATGTAATTTTGATGAAATATATTGCATCATCTTACATATATAAAATTATTAAATTAAAATTTTATTTTATTTTTTTAGATTTTTTAGTTAAAAAAAATTGAATGTGAAAATAAAGGGTACAATAGTATTTTTATACTTTTCCGGCCAATTTGGATGGAAAGTTAATGGAAAGTTAACGGCAGTTAGCGTTGGGTACCTCCGGTGCACGATTTTGAAAATTTAGGTACCTGTGGTGCACATGTTTGAAATTTGGGTACCCAGTTGCCACTTTTTGCAAAATACGGGTACCTCCGGTGTAATTTTGCCTTTTTTTTAAAGCACAATGACATAAATGTAAGTTTCTTTCCATAATTTCAAGTGATTTAGGCATGCAAATGCTAATTTCGTGGTGAGAAAGTACTGAAATATCGGATTACATGCATTTTTCAGTTTTGGTTATCGTAACTTCATTCATTGGGATATGAGTCTCCCTTTGTCGTCTCTTTGCCGAGGAGCACTGCGCTACCAAATTTCCACAAACGCCAGTTATCCTTGAGGCCACTGGGCATTAAAATGACTATCTATATGTAGATATACAACATGACTTTGTGGATTAGTCGAGGTGCGCGCAAGGTGGCCCACACAGCACAAAAAATTCCCTACAAAAATAGTCTTATGATTTTTATGGGTCTCAAATTTCTGACTACCTTGCCAACGTTGGGATGTATCTCTATTCCCTAAAAGGAACGTGGTTGTATGGTGAAGCAATGTGAAACATTAGGTGATTCAAATTGTGGTGATTTTACCATTTTCTATACCGAAAGGCACATGAGACATGCTGCAATCAAATGATGTTGGTAACTTGAAAATTTTGAAAAAAAAAGAAATATTTGGACCATCAACACAAAGGAGTAAGCAGATACTATTTAATTTGCATTTGTTACATTGTTTGACACCCAAATTCCATTTAAGTTCTATGTATTTCATTGTTTAACAATATTTTGCTTGCTTGTGTTATACACGGACTTGATCACAAAAGTTGGCAGTTACACATGCTTGGAATTGCCTATTTTGAGACATCGGTTTCTCAAGGAACACAGGCACTGGTTCTTACTGCTTGGTATTAGTTTCCACTATCGTGGGATTTGATCTCTTTTCTTTTTCTTCATGGACCATCATGATTTCTGGGACACAGTTAGATCATAAACATTCTGGTAATGGAAGATATTATATACTGTACTTTTTGTTATGCTTTGGTACCCCCATTAGTCTGCGTGTTGTCTTCACAATAATAGAGAACGCGGAGAAACCATTTAATGTCTTACGTGATAGAGATGATTTATTTATGTATATGTAGCACACAAAGGAACCATCTAGCACATACCTTAGATAATTTCGGGCATTTTTTGGAGTTGGGAGGTTTACTAAGCTTAAAATGAGCACATGCAGACAAGATGAGACTAGATAGTTCTCATGAGACTTTCTGCATGTGCTGATTAATTTTTAAGCTTAAGATATATGGAATTGGATTCATGTTTGTATAGACAAGATGAGTCTAGATGCTCAATAGATAGACAAGATGACTCTAGATATTCAATAATTTTACAACTGTAGTTTTATATTTATGCTAGATGTGGGAGAACGTCTATCCCTGGACTTTATACACATACATTATATGTGTTGTAACTACTATCTACTAAGAATGATAAATCCTAATAAGGTTCATTCCTAGATTTATAAGTTCATGCATCAATTCACTATCCAAGACCAACTCTCTTTCCTTATCAGAGATCCGAGAGGGTTTAGTCAGCCGTCCATGTTTGGAGAGGCTATTTGAAGTAGTCTATACTCTAGGGCATCCATTGGCGCCGTATGGAACTCATTTTGCAATAAAATTACATGGGTATATTGAAGGGAAGATGGTGTGACTTGTAAATTCGGCACCTCTGACAGAGGAGATGAAGTAAGTCATCTGAGGAAAAAATAATCCCACCCTCTGTGTAGTTGGGTGAAGTGAAATTTGGTATATGAGGAAAAATGAATCCCACCCTCGGTGTGGTTGGTTGAAGTTCGATGAAAAGAAATATGAGGAAAAATGCATCCCACCCTCGGTGTGGTTGGTTGAAGTCAAATTTTTTTCTCATGAGTTTTGAATGACTAATAAGTTGCATCCTAACATTGTTGAAATTCTGGAAACCTAATAATTTAAGAGCAAGTTGGGTTTTACGTGTAAGGGGGATTCTTTTCGTAGTCTTACTTTGCTTGCAATTGATATATTCCATTGGTACACCCGTCTTAATTTGGATCTTGCAGTTACCTATATATGTGGGGAGGTTTTATTTATCACTTGATTTGGGAATGTTTATTTATCACTTGATTCTCTAAGGTGTCTCACTGTAGCTGAGTCGGGGATCCCCTTGGTTACTGAGGCCTGCTTGGTATCATCCAGGTCGATTGCTTGGAATTTTTTACATGCATGGAATGGAGCTATATTTCATATACAACCCATGGTGTCTATTAGTCAATATAGACTTACCATCGAATGTGCTTTCCGGCATCGATCAAACACATCCTACAGAATAGAGAATAAAGAACAAAATAAAAGAGAGAATTCCATTATTTGCATGCATCAATTATTGGAAATATGTAGACCATGAAGCACATTTGCCTTAATGATTGTCTTTTATCTGATCAGATGATGATACAAGACAATTTATCAAAAACCCGACATGCAGTTGAGCTATAAAAAAATGAAGAGCTTTATCACCCTGTTTGGTTCTTGGAAAACAGAATGGAAAAGAAAATGATTCTCCTGATATTTTCCTTTCTATGTTTGGGTGTAAAAATGTAACAAGAAAAGAAAAGAAATGAAAAGAAAAAGAAATTAAGAACCGGGAAAATAAACTTTCCGTCCAAAAGTTGGCGGAAAAGGAAAAGAAAAAAACGTCGCGTCTCTCAGCTCGTACCCTATCTTCTCCGACTCGTCTGTGTGTTCTCTCTCGTTTTCTCTAAGATCTCTCTTCTTCTTCGACGCTCATCTACATCTCTCGCCATGGGCTTCCAAGTGGCAACACGGCTCAAAGCGGTCTCATACGAACCGATCTTCGACGCAGCTCAAGTACAAAGCAATCTCTGAAATTTTATTCAATCTCTGGGTTTTATTCATGTTCTGGTTTTCAATTTTGAGATCTAAAGTTTTGATTCAAGTTCTGGGTATTCGATTTTCGCTCTACAAATCTAGTCCAGGTTTTCGCTTCTCTGCTATGAGGTTGTTTTGATTGTTTGAAGCAAATTGACTTGAATGATCTCTTGTGGTACCCCTTCTTTTTATGATCATTCTCGTTCAATTTTATGTCAATTTATCATACTGTGATCTTATTTTTCGTTAATTACTACTCGATTAAACCAGTCCTACCTACTCTTGAACATTAACAGTACCCAATTTGTGCTTACAAATTGAATGAAATGCCACTAAGCTGTGAAACAATTTTCTCAAATTCTAATGTCTCTAGTTAAGATTTTAATGGTTTGTGTATGTCAATTGTCAAACATATAAATTTTCATCCAGTTTTCATTTTCCAGGTTCTGGGAAACCAAACAGGAAAATGAAAATTTGTGAAAATTGTTGTATTTTCTCTCTATTTTCCAGCGATTACCACACAGAGGAAAGAAAATAACTTTCTTTTCCGTTTATTTTCTTTTCTTTGCATTTTCTTTTCCATTCTGTTTTCCAAGAACCAAACATAGCCTATGTGAAAATGAACAGGAAAGTAGGTTTAGTTGTAGCAGCAACTCATCATTAGTCCCAAACAAGAGCCCACTGCAATTTTTCATTACATGTAGTCTTCTTGAAACCTACTCCACCATCGCGGCATCAGGGACCTTCAAGCCCACACAGTGAGTTAGACTAGCCATCCAATTTGTGAAACAATATCCTTCCTTCAATGTATGAAGCCAAGTCCTGCACCATTTATTTTCAACAATTCATTAATTTGAAGGAGAACTGTGTATTAAGGGTGTATTTGATTATCCTCAACCCCATAGTGAGCCGGATTCAAGAATGACATCTTCAAACTTAATGTTTAAAATATTAAATAATTTTATTACATAAAGTAAACAACTCACGTGAAACACCCGTGGTCATTACTAGTAATAATATAAAAACATTTAAATTTCACCCGTTAGACAGATACTATCGCCTGACAATTACTATCGCCTGACCATCTTTGTGCACCAGTTTCTAGCGGTTCTCGTCAGAAACAGCCGCACTTCCTCTTGTCGAAAGAGACTTTTTCTAAGAATTACATCAATAGCCGGGTTCGAACGCGGGACCTCATGCAGGGGCTTCAAGTGCTCTACCACCGAGCTAGCACCCATTTGCTCTTGCCGAAAGAGCTGTAGTTCCGTTTTAAATGTATTCTCATCTTCATTCATACTACCACCGAGCTAGCACCCATTTTCTCTTGCCGAAAGAGCTTTAGTTCCGTTTTAAATGTATTCTCATCTTCATTCATACTGGTTACTGTTTTGTGTTTCAGTACTGGGCTTGCAGCTTCCTTGGAATCTTAATGTTAATTAGTTAGTTTGTGTTCATAGTCTAATTAGATAGACAGAGAAGTTTGCGGTTTTCTTTTAAGTTTCATCCCTGCAAATTGGAAATGGGTTGGTTACAAACCTTTAATTACGAGATAATCCCTTTCATTTGAAGTTTGTTCCTTTTAAGTTCTACGCTAGCATTTTCTTCTGCTGTTTACAAACCTTTTGAGTAACTAGTACGGCGCAAGTGCACGTGAGATATTTTTCATGCCTTAAAGAATGTAGAGAGGGAATGTCAAATCAGAAAAAGATGAATTGAATAAAGGAAAATAAACATTTCAATTGAATTCAGGAATATAGTTTTGATACTACAGCCTGGCATACAAATATTTGTGCTACAGCCATAAAAATTTCATATCTAAAATGGCATGAGCTAGAATTAAAAAAATCAAGAGAGAAAATTGTAAGTGAGAATCCAGATGTGTAACAAGATTAGTTCAATATCTAGAACGGTCCAATTCCAAGAGGGGACGACTATCGGCACATGTATAATTCCCATGGAATTTGATGCAAAGCATGTATCATTTACTCAAATTGTAAAGTTTCAGCTCGGTGTCATAAACTGAGGTACTATCATTCCGGATAGAATGCTTTGGATTAAAGATTTTTCCACTGGAACTTGTTCCTTCTACACTTCGCAAAGCAACCGTGTCAATAGTAACAATTTGGTGCACACTACATGTTTCTGGGGTATACCGCACACTTCTCGCAATTGCCTAAGAGAAACAATTTTATTTATTTTGAATTTCACAACTTGCCATCAGGTGCGGCCTATATCCATATCTTGCGAATTTTTCGGCTTCGACATTCCTACTTGATCAAGAAAAGGAAATTGATAGAACAGAAAACATAAATTACTGGTTTGAGTCGTTTGACCCTCATCCACCTGGCTTGGACTTTTGGCCCAGTTGTTTGCACGTTAAAAGAGTGGCCTAAATATCAGCAGCAGAGAACTAAACGACAAAATATTACATTTTAGTTTATTGCACAAAAATAATTATGATCGTTTACACTTTTGGTTTTAGACTTCTAATTGCTACCCCTCTTGATTTCAAACTTGAAATTGTATGAGCACTAGAGTACTTAAAAGGAGCCCACAATGCCATCTAGTGCGTATTGTTAATTTTATCTGTCATTGTCTAACCCGCGGTCAACATACAACTGAAATAAGAATTAAGCATGCTCCAGAAGTGATGTAGATTAAATGATAAAACTATTAGTGAGCATTTAAACTTACTGCGCTTATTAATCAAATAGTGCATCAAGATAGGAGATTGTGTGGGTGCTACTTCAGTGATAGAGTTTTTAAAGTCCCTGCATGAGATCTCGGGTTCAAATCCGGCTATATGATGTAAGTCTAAAAAAGATACGAGACTGTGTAGCATAAGGGATCTGTCCTTAAATTGTGAATCATGAAAAAGTTGTTTGATCTGCTTTGTACGATCGTCATTCCGTAGTAATGGTCCACAAGAAAATGCCACTACGTTTATATATGGTTAGAAGAATGTACATAGTTTACCTCATTCACAAATAAGATTAATTTGTATGTATACATGCCAATGAGGTAAACAAATTAATATTATATTTTAACTGAAAACAGTGACTTTGATGCCACCTGCTCATGGATGCTCATTTTCATATTTCAGAATTGCAAGAAGAACCTAAGATGTGCAAATTACAATGTTTATGTAAAACTCACGATATTTGACAGAATAAAACATTAAATGAACCTCTCTTCCATGTGTGATGCTTCAATTGTGTATCATACGGGAAGAAGGCACCTAAAGATGAGGTTAGAACTCTTTTCATGGAGGACAAATATTGTAAGTTCGTAGAACATCTGTTTAGTGTAATTTTACTCGTGATTTCTTAAGAAGAAAGACGATTCGGGAGACGATTCTCAACAAGTACCATCTAAGTTTGATGTTCTTCTGAAATTATTCTGGTATAAATCATTAATGAGACCTTCAAAGTAAATTTTAATTGATCTCGGTCTGTTTGTAGTTAATTTAATCATGATTTCTTAACAAGAAAACTTGAGTTCTTAACAATGTTATTTGACTCTGAGAATAATTTATCTATCCTTTGTAATTTATTATCTTTGTTTAACTAATTTTTATCTTTTTTGTTGCGAAGACGTTAGTGGCTTCTAGTGAATCAGATCATATCCCCCTGATTCTTGACACTGAGAAGAAGGAGGCTGTTAAGAGACCTTTTTAATTTTGAAGCTATGTGGATAAGGGACTCCTCCAGTATGGATGTGGTGGCAAGCAATTGGGGCCTGATGGCATTTATGTTGACGGGAGAACTTGGCTTAAAAAACAACAAACAACTAAAGAAGCTTTCAATAAATGGAACAAAGAGTATTTTGGGCATGTTGACACCAAAATTCAAGAAGTTACCTCCCAACTACTTCAAATTCAACAAGAAGAGGAAAGCTATTGTCCTCAACATGAAAAGGTTTTGAAGCAAGATTTGAGGGAATTACTTCATAGAAAAGATGTTTGTTGGAGACAAAAGTTCAGAATCCAGTGGTTGAAGGAGGGGGATGACAATACAAAGTACTTCCGTACTATTGCAGCTGCAAGAGATAAAAAAACAGAATTACAACCACTACTACTACTGAGAATGGAAACAACATTACTAAAAGATAGGAGATCGGAGCAACTTTCTCATATTATTTTAAAAAATTGTTTACTTCCTCTGATAGCGGTACTCCTAATTGGCTTCAACAGATTGTGCCCCCTATTGTCCTTGAAGAGGAATGGAGCAGTCTCACTTCTATCCCAAGTGACAAGGAAATCAAAGATGTGCTCTTTCAAATGGGAAGCTTCAAAGTACCAGGACCATATGGTATGTCTGTGTTATCTTACAAACATTATTGGCCTGTTGTTGGTGCTGATTTCTGCCATGTAGTAATACAATTATTACTTCTTTGTTTGTGATAAGTTGCCAAAAAACAAAAATTCTACATTCATTACTCTCATCCCTAAGAAAGAAGGAGCCAGTAAAGTGGAACATTTTACACCTATTGAACTTTGTAATGTGTCTTATAAGGTCATAGCCAAAATCATCTCAAATAGATTAAGGCCTTTCTTGGACAGATGTGTTAGCCCTAATCAAGCCGCATTTGTGCTCCAAAGGAATATACAAGACAATATCATTATCCTTCATGAAGCTTTACATAATATGGATAAAAAAAAGTGGCAAAGGTGCTCTTATGGCTGTCAAAGTGGATATGGAGAAAACATATGAGAGACTGAAGTGGGACATGATTCTTAAACTTCTTAAGTGGTTGAACTTCCCTGAAAACATTATTTTGTGGATAAAAGAGTGCATCTCTATAGTGTCTTACTCTATCTAATCAATGGTGGGCCAATTGATTACTTTTAAGCTTCTAGAGGGATAATGACGCCGAATTGAATTGAGGCGAGGGGTCAAACGCAGCAGAACAATGAACAAAAGGGCATAAACCAGTAGAGAGACTCTCTTGGGTTCGAAGAAAATATCAGTAACTCAAAACTGTCTTTCAATTACCCACAAGCCGGGTATTATAGCTAAAACCATAACTTTGCCCAAAATGGCAAAATTACAAAACTGGCCCAAAACTAATGGCCTTATTAAAAATAATGCTCAAATAACTGTTTGACCCAAATCGGGCTAAATAAAGAAGTCAAATACGAAAATTAAAGAAAACTGCCAAAAATAGCAAAATCAGTCTTCGGAGCTTCCGTTGACTGGTCAGACGTGGTTTTTCGGGGCTGAAATCATGCGAGATGGGGCAGAGCCTACCAATGGTGTCAGTCTCGTCGAGAGCTTTCCGGAAATATGCCGTAATAGCCATTCTGATCCCTGCAGCTCAAGTTACGCCCCGAACAGTGTGGCGTGACAAAAAATGACCGTTTTACCCCTCCTTTTCTCTTGTCTTCCACGTCATGATACTGAATCGTCAGATTCATCGCATATGACAGCTCAGCCTCGTCTAGTGACTCAGCTCCTGCATCAGATGAGACAAGGAAATCCTCTATCTCCTACTTTGTTCATATTGTGCTATGAAATTCTTTCCCGGATCCTTACCTTTGCTGAGTCCAATAATTGGATTCATGGTCTGAAGCTGACAAGAAACTCTTAGCCAGTTCATAGCGTGATATTTGCTGATGATGTAATCTTATTCTCTAGAGCCAACAACAACAAGCTCACTATCTAGCTCTATGTCTCCAACTTTTTGAAGAAGTCACATGACAGAAGGTAAAAAAGAACAAGAGTGCCATTTTCTATAGCAAAAATGCCACAAAGGAGATCAGAAATCAAGTTAAAGAGGAAATTCATCTCAGAAAATGTAACAAAGATTCTATCTACACCACAAAAAATTCGGTTTATTACGACGAGTAAAGTCATCGTTAAATCAAGAAAAACTCGTCGTTAGAAAGAAAATACGACGAAACATCATCGTTGAAAGTCCGTCGGAATAGCTTCATAGTTAGTTCGACGGGGCGACAACATATCGCAGTGGTCGGTAAAAGTTTTTTACCGACCACTGTTTCCGACAAAATTGTTTCGTCGTTAATAATTTGCCGACGACTTCCCGACCAAAAAAATTCGTGGTCAAAACTTTTTCCGACGATTATTTCGACAACTTTTTGTAGTCGTTGAATTTATGCTGACAACTATTATCGTCGTCTTTTGTCTTTGCACGACTATTTTTTTTCGTCGTTATTTATTATCTATTTTCGTAACTTTTGTGCTGTGTGCCCATTTTTTTCGTGAAAAGTCGACCATAGTACTTGCCTTTATTTCTTAAACGACAATTTTATTCGTCGTATATAGTCATTTTGCTCTCTAATTGTTCGTGATCGTCTATAAAAATAATATATTTTATAAATATATACTAAATTCATAAACAACTTGAAAAGAAATGAAATTTCTATTAATATCAACCGAACCCTGTGTACCAAAAATTTGTATATTTACATCAACTACAACATAAAATCCTAACAAACTATATATTATCCAAACCAAAACTTCAAACTTAGCATAATCTACACTAGCTAGGTACGTAGTTGTGAGTAGGGAAGCTCCGATGTGAACGTGTATCGTGCATAGGAGGTGGAGGCGACCTTGAGTTCTTGCAAGCTACACGGTCATGCAATCGTCGCGTTGGGAGTCTGATTCACAAAACCTGAAGACATTCACAAACAGCATATAAATTTTCTGACAAGTATGAACAAGAATTATGTTATGCAGTACAAGGTGTATGCTAAACTAAACTCAGATAGCTAGCTGTTCACCCAATATACAAAATTCACATTCTTAAATCTGATTCACACAGATAAAAATGGGCAACTGCCGAAAGAAGGCGCAACAATGACATTGTCAAATGCAATTTTTAGCTCTCAGGGAGCCCTCATCTCAATTCAACTATACCAATAAACTTCCATAACTTCTGAGCGCATACAATGTACATATAATATCGTGCGTGCAGTTTGTGAATTGTATGCATGGTCTCCACCAGGCAGGAGTCTCCACCCACACCACACAGGGATCTCGAGCGAGCAATATGCAGCATACAACAGTGGAAGTGTCAAACATATATAGTGAGTGTTTCAGTGTGTGTTCCATGCATAGCTTCCACCTGGCAGGAGCCTCCACCCACACCACGCAGGGGTTTCGTTTATGATTTTCAAATGCGAGGAACAGTCAGATGATGTAAAGTATTGCAGGGTAATTTACCTCTATTGGTTACGCAACTCGTCCTTCAACGAAATACTCTGCAAATATTTTGGAGATTTCTGGCCTGGTATTTTTACATAAGGCGCTAATTTATACTACTAGTATTAATGTTATATAACATTCAAATTGTACCTGCAACAGGTGACTGGAAAAAAAGTTAGTATAATTTTGTAATCTTGCCACCCCTACCAATGAGGTGGTTCATGAGCCTATACCTACTGCACTAATCTCTAAACCAGCAATGATCTCTCTGCAACCACATCTTTAAACCCAGCAATGATTACTCTGAAACCAAATTTTCAAACCTGCATTTATTAATCAATTTGTTACTTTAAAGCTATGTTACTCTAAAACCCCACGTATTATTATACTTTGGTCTGCTTCGCCAGAAAGTTACGAGTTAGCGATATCACTCACTATGTATGTATGTTGTTTGCAACATAACAATACACATATGGGAGGGAAGCTGATTGAAAGAGTTCAGAAATCACCGGCTCCAAAGCAAACAACTGCAAAGAGGGTCAACCACCCTCCAAAAAACATCCACATCTCTCTGGAGATTGAGCCTCATTCTTGTGTCATTATTATAAAAACAAAAATTGCATCATTTTTCTATAAGAGAAGAAACAGAGTGGTACTAAGAGACTGTTTGGTATCAGCTTAAAGAAACAAAATTCTGACTAAGTCAACCGCTAGTAGATTGCAAAGACCAATTCGCCAGCCGGTTAAAGACCCAATTTAAAACTCCACGGACATCAGAAAGCCAAACGTTTATACCCAAAAAAACAATGTTAAAACTATTTTCAGAACATTGCCACCCCTAATCAATGAGGTTCATCATTAACCTATACTTACTGACCTGCACTACTCTTTAAACCAGCAGTAATTTTGATATGGAACCACATCTTTAAACTGGAATTTATTAAACTCAATTAATCTCCCAACCCCCCACCTGTAAATATTTAAACTTCCAATCTTCTCCTAACCCCCCAGCTTCCCAACTGTGTATAAAACCAGAGCCTACAGCCTTGTACATTTCACTACACCTTTCATCTTCCTATATTGAGTTTTGCTTGTCTGAAAGCATGTTGATGTGAACGATTTCCACAAGGTTGATTTTGTTATGTTCTGGTTGTCTTGATGCAACATTGTGATGCATGGAATGATCACAAAGATGTTTCTTTAGGTAGTCAGAACATAACAATGCCAACCTCTGTTTATGATAGCCCAACTCCTCATCGACGACAATTCCAGAATGAGATATTCAGAATCTCGTCTACCACCACCCGGGCACGGAGAATCATGATAAAGCTGGCATGGCGGTCTAAAATCTATTGGGTTGATGCGTGTATGGTTCATCTACCATAGTATGCACCAACCCAATATGTTGCTGTATTCGATGGTCGATGAACCATACTATGCAGTAACCCCATAGGTTTTGGACTTCCAACCCAGCTTTCTTGTAATGCATTGAATAACCACGAAGAAGCTGCTGGATTTTAGTGCTATTACTTCACATGTTTTTCTCTCTAATCGCTCTTAGTTTTCTCACATGTCACAACTAATGCATCCAGACAGTAGTTACTCTAAAACCTATGTTAGGCGATCATAAAACAAGGTTTCCCTCCAAAAGGGAATTTCAACATCAATAATAGACTGAAGAATTATCAACATCAAGAAGAGAGTGGACTTAAGACAAGGTTGCGCGATGATAAGACAAGGTAGTTACTCTAAAGGCTATGTTACTCTAAAAGCTATGTTGCCGATCATAAGACAAGGTTTCCCTCAAAGCGGGAATATCAACATTAAGAAGAGAGTGGACTTAAAGGAAATGAAAGGGAGCACCAAAATATGTTTACCTCAGGTAAAAATCCAAACAGTGCCGACTCATCCATACTATCGGTTTATGTTCTGTAACCTGGAAATGTTACCTGCAACAGGTGATAGGAAATACAGTTTAGTTTTGTTTATTCATCTTACGTTGATGTGTAAATTATGGATCAACAAGATAAAAGAAACAAAGTTTATCTCTTTTGAAATTCCACGCAGTGCACAACCATTATCGAAAATGAACGTGAGAGTGAAAATGAAATAATTTGGACCAGGGCATTGGTAAGGCACGAGAATTCAATGGTAAATTCATGGATCGTTGCTAGTGATGAAAAATTGGGGATCACTAGAGTGCAAACAGTTAGCATTCAGTAGATTATAATAATCATGAAGAGGACTAGTTCAGTACTACATGGAAACAAACAGCGAGCATGAAGGACATCATAATAAACTTATAAGCCACTAATCATCATGACCACTCACAAAAAATTTGTGCAATAACTGTTCGAATTCCCTAAACTGCCTCATTGAGCAACATTAATGTACAAGGCAATCAATTAGTCAATTACATGCATGTTTAATGAGGAGGAAAAAAAGAGAAACTGACAGCTGATTAACTCTATTTTTCTCATACATCCATTCCAAAATAGTCACATCAAATTAAATTACTTCTCCAAGACTCCATCAAAGTTTAGTCCCCAAAATCTCATTACCATGAAACCAATTCGCAAACGCCTGCGTGAAGAGGAGGAGGTCACCAGTCGTTTCACAGGGCTGCCAGGGTCCAATAATAATTCTCCAATTCTCATCTCTGATTCATCGGATGAAGATTCAAGGAGCGAGGACTCCCCTTCAGTGAGGTTCTATAAGAAGAGGCAAACTGCAATAGAGGAAAGCCGGCGGAAAATACAAGAGACTGAATGGAGAATCTAGTTAATTGAGCAGATGAAGATTGAAAATTATAGGGCGGTTGTGCCTCTCGAATTCTATGAAGAAACCGGTGAATCCATTTTCCCAATCAAAAAGAGATACAGGGGGGCTACCGGGACAAAGCTTTCACACAAGCAGGAACCAGGCAAGGCCCCGACAGATGAACAACTCAAAGTGGACAATGCGGACTAGACTTTTATTTATAAAATTTTCCTTCTTATCTTTCTCTTATTCATGGTAATATATTGTTTTCTATATATGTAAGGACAGTTGTCTTTAATCGATAGTTTTCTTTAATTTGCATTTACTTTACTTATTAGTTAGATAAATTCCTTTGGTAATTAACCCGTTCATTGTCGACCGTCTGTGGGTAGCTGCGAAGGACATTTTGACCCGGTTTGAATGCACCAAAGTGTTGTTAATATTTTTCAAATATTATCGGCGGGTCAAAATGACCTTTGCAACTCCACCCAGAATAGAGTGGTTGAACGGATAAAATAACAACTGTCACACTCAAGTTCTAGGAAAACTAATATATGCGACGGGCTACGCATGCACGCGATATGAACGTCCCCTCAACACGCAATTGGACACAGAGACGACATTACAAAGGTGTGTTTTGCCAACCAAGAAGAGATACGTAGAACAGATACAGACCCGAACATTGAATGAACAGAGGGATATACGGAGAGAGGCTCATATATGTACTCATGAAAACCAGATAAGAGATCGATGGTCACTGGGTGCAAAAAGGAATTTGGCTCGCCATGCATACCAAGGCACTCTATCGGCTACAGAGAGTGAATTCGGTAGATCAAAATCATCACGGCCTCTTCAGTGACCGTGAAGAGGCTCCGATCTGTACTCATTAAAACCAAATAAGAGATGATCATAGCAGGCTACAAACAAAAATTTGCCTTGCCATGCATAATACTCTTTAACAGCTTCAACGAGTGAATTCGATAGATCCCTATCATCACGCCCTCACAGTGAGCGCCAACAGTGAGCAAGAAATGCTCAAATCAGTACTCAGTAAAAGCAAATAAGTGATGATCACAGCACACTGCAAATAATGCAACTCTTATCTGGCATGTAACGAAACGGGTGTCAAAATAACTTTCGATTCATTAAGCCATATATATCTTACTTCAAATGTACTGAAATAAAAACCATTAGAAAACTCCGTTCATCCTCTATCATGTATAGGGTCTCGTGAAGGCCACTTCGACCCGGTTTGCAGACACACAACTTTGCAACGTATTAGCCAGCATTATGAGCGGGTCGAAGAGCCTTCACATGCCCGTATTAGCCAGCATTATGGGGGAAATAACTAATCGAAGTCATTCCCGTAAAGTGAACAAGGCACACCTCAAATTAAACATGTTGCACAGACATCATTGGCACCCCTAATCAATGAGGTGGTTCATGAACCTATGCCTAGTAAGCTGCAGTAGTCTTGAAACCATGCAACACATATTTGTTTGAAACGACATCCTTAAACCAGTATTTATTATCACTAACCACCATCCTCTCCATATTATTACTCTCCATCTTCTCCTAACCCCACAGCCTCCCAACTGTGTATAAAACCAAAGCCTACATCCTTGTCCATGTCTGTCAATATTCTCATAGGTCTAAAGTAATGCATCCACAGAATAAAGTAAAAGCTATAGACTAGTTGCCACATAAGACAAGTTTCCCTCCAAAAGGGAATTTCAACATCAAGAAGAGACTGAATGGATCTAAAGGAAAGAAAGGGCGGAATCAGATTATGATTTATGCCAGTTCTCACAAAAGCACCAAAAAGTTAAACCTTGAGAACATCAGTCTTTGGCAGATGACTACACAACTCATGTACACAATATGCAAAAGTTGTGTTTTTTTTGGCAAACAAACAAACGGACACACACACACACAAAACATGCATAAGTTGTGTTAAGAGCACCTTTAGTAATTTTATGTTGGAAAAAAATGCAAATTAGCCATCGAAATATAATTAAGTATTAATTTAATTAAAATATTACTTAATTAAAAAATTAATATAATTAAATAAAAAAGGAGATCAGGAGACAGTAATTTATGACAAACAAGCAATAATATGCAGTTATTATTGCGTCCAAAAAAATCCATAGCAGTTAATTTAGGAGCAGCAGTTGTTTCAGGAGCAGCCCTTGAAAAAACATGCAGTAATTAACCTCCACTAACTACTCCCACCTCTCCATCTTCTAACTCTCCATCTTCTTGTAACCCCCACCTCCTCCATTATCTTCCTCCAGTCTGAACCTATATAATGAGTATAAAGCAAAAGCCTACAAACTTTATCCATTGACAGAACCTTTCATCCCAGATAAAGTTTATATTCTGCCAAGCTTGTCAATGCCAGGGTACAACACATTACCTCAAGTCAATTTGGAGGATGCTCCAGGTAAAAGGGAAACATGTTGGTCCTTTAAAGAGAGAAGAGAGCGATTTGTGATCACCAATACCTGGTGCATTCCTCTCCCACTCATACCATCTCCAACAACAAACATGCCCACCATCTTGACTCACCTCAAGGCCCCAACAGCATGGATCCTTGAGCAAGGGAGCCTCAACAACCTCCTTGAACAATTCAGTTGGACATATGTTCAAATCAATAAGATGATCGCTGAGGAGGAAGCAAGGGTGGCAGACGACATTATTCTAGACAACCAGGTTGTGATCGCAGATGACAGGCTGAGCTCGAACCTATGGTACATCGTCCAGTTTCCAGCCGACATTGGAGAAGCAATGCATGTAATGATGGAGGACTACAAGGCAACCTGGATACTAGAGTATTCGGGAAACATTCGGAGAAACTCAGGGGAATACCTTCATACGATCCTACAGATGGGGGGCTTCTTGGTGGAAGGCGGAAATTTGATGGATGTGGTAGAGGAGGAGGAGATCAGAGCAATGGTGGAAGACCAAAGAATAAGTGCACCAGGGGGGCTGCTGGACGGAGTGAGGGTGTCCAACTTTTCCATGAGGTTTCTTCTCTGGAATTGTAAGGATGCAGGCACTAGTGCTTTTAGAAGCAACTTCATGGCTCTGGTTGGCAGGCACAGGCCAAACATTTTCTATGTAACTGAAACCAGAATGTCTAGGGACAGGGCCAGATGCATTTGCGCCTCTCTTGTCTTTGAGAGAGCTTTGTGGCTGATCCATATAGATTTGGTGGCGACTTTTGGATTCTGTGGGAGCCAAATGAGGTGCAGGTGGATGTCATTGTTGTGTCTCAGCAAGAGATCCATGCCTCAGTCCAGGTTTGATATGAACACCAAAGCTAGTAGTTCTGTAATTTTTCAATCACATGCCTTAGCACATATATATGTACATTAATCTTTGTGTTTTCGAGATGTGCTTCCATGAGTGCATGCTGCTAGGAACTAATGGAGCCACACGTGAAGCTGGAGACTGGGCACAGCTCTACCGACAAAGCTCCTCTGCCATCGCTCGTCTGCCGTTGCTTCCATTTTATGTGTTAAATCCCTTTAATAATCATGTTTTTTAATTTAATGTTGAACAATGGTTTTTGAACCTCCCTCCCATTGTTCGAGGAGGGGGTTGTGCTTTGAGGTTGTAAGGGGTGGTTTTTTCCCCTGTATTTGTTGTTTTATTTGACGTTTTTTATTTATGCTAGCTGTTATTTATTACTAAAATATGTCTAGTCATCTACATATATGCTGCTATTTATTCCCCATGTATTAAATATTTTTCCCAAAAATGGACTTTATCAATGTTCATAAGTCATAACTAATTGTATAACTAATAATCTGCATTAGCAATTTAAAGTTCTTATATATAAAAATAAGTTTATTATTCTAGTTTCATATCATTGAATCATTATTCTAGTAATTATTCTGATTATTCTAGCAATTTAAAGTTCTTATATATAATAATATGTATTTTTTCCCCTATTATTCTAGTAATTATTCTAATTATTCTAGTTTCTAATTGTGTAACTAATAATCTGCATTAGCAACATCACCATGAAGAACAAACACTCAGCCCAACACAGAAGGATAAATTGAACAGCTTTTTTCGGACCAACCCTAGCTGAAGAGTAAGTCCCCAACTACAGAAATAGCGATATCCCTAATCCAAAGAGCATACCAAACCCTCAAATACAACAGTATTAGTCCGAACAGATGCATTCACATACGGAATTGCAGATTTATAAAACGAATCGACCCGATAAACCACGAATTAAGAAAAGAACACAACAAGAGCTACTAATGTACGAGAGTTTGAGAGAAGTTAGTCCAAACCGACCGTCCTTGAGGCTAAGCCAATATCGACTCCGTGGGTTCTTGAATCAACACTCCGATGACCTTCAGGCGCAATATATGTCGCTGTTCCGAAGACATTCAGTGGTTCCCTCGGCCGGGGAGCTGAGTGAATGGTCGCGGGAAGAGCTTCAGCGAGCTCTTGGCTTGTGGATAAGGGTTGAGGAATGAGTGGGGAGCAACGAGTCCATATGGCATTTTGTTTAACTAAATCCCTTACAAATTATTTTGATTCAATGTATTTTCCTCCCCTATATTTGGATGTATTTTTGTTCCCCTCCCCTACAAATATTTTCGTTTATTATACTTTCCTCCCAAAGTTTCAATGTAATGCAAGTTCCCTCCCCTGTAATTGTATTTTCTTCATAGCGGTTATTTCCCGGAGTTTCAAACAAATTTCAATTTGCTTTAGAAATTGACACGAACATTTCTTTTTTGATAAACTGACACGAACATTCTTCGTGGAATATACGGGTTATAAGACAATCAAAATGTCGGTTCTAAATTAAGGTAAGAATCGATAATATGCTCTCATGGCCTACCGCATAATAGACCATGCACTGACTGTGGAGTTGACTACAGCTCACATTTTTCCAAACCTATATGTTTGACTAGGTGGAGAATTAATAGTTGACCGTTCACATAAGAGTTGCCTTCTTACCTCAATACGAGGGGTTTAGGGTCTACCAAGTACATATATATATATATGTATATACATACGTATACCATGCATAACCTATACAGTTGAATTACAAAGCTCACCTTTAACTGTAAAGTTGACCGTTTCTTTTACGTTGACTTTCTGCGAACCTTCTAATCTGACAAAGTGGATACCAAAAAGTTGAATGTTCACAACATAGTTGACTTAGTATAACCTTAAAAAGCCAAGTACATAGGGTTAAGGGTTTAGGGTAGACCATCATGCATTGACTGTGGAGTTGACTTATGAGCTCGATCACCTTTGACTGTACAGTAGACCTTTTCCTTTACGGTGACTTTCTTCGTGCAAACTTACTAATCTGACAAAGCGGAGACGAAAAACTTGTCTGTTCACTACATATTTGACTTAGTATAACCCCAGAAGTCAATTTAGGGTTTAAGGCTTAGGGTTTAGGGTAGACCATCATGCACTGACCGTGGAGTTAGCTTATGAGCTCGATCATCTAATTTGACTGTACAGTTGACCTTTTTCTTTACGTTGACTTTCATCGTGCGAACTTACTAATCTGACAAAGTGGAGACCAAAAAGTTATCTGTTCACTACATAGTTGACATAGTATAACCTCGAAAAGTCAAGTATAGGATCATTCATTGACAATGGAGTTTACTTATGAGCTCACATTTGACTGTAGTTGACATTTTTAATAACCGTTGACTTTATTCGTCCAAAACTATATATATATATATATATATATATATATATATATATATAGTTGACTAAGTGGAAACCGAAATTAAAGTTGACCAATCACTTGCTTCGTAGTTGACCAAACCTTCTAGACCAACTTTCACATTAGAGGTGACTTTTCAGTTATTTTTGACCATAATTTATTTAAGCGATAATTCACAAAAAGGGCCGGCTCTATAGTAAGCAGCCGAGGCGGCCGCTTTAGGCCCCCAATACGGCGAGGGCCCGATTTTTATCAGGATTTTTTTTATAAAGAGAACTCTATAGTTATCTCAACTAATTGCATATTTTGATGCAATTTCATCAATAATTGTATATTGGTTTGTGGAAGTTTATATTTTTTACACAAAGTTGACCCAAGTTCGAATCTTGTTGATGACATATGTGAAACTTTAAGTTTTTTTCTAATTATCAAAAAGTTGTACGGTACTTGAACATGAATATAAGTTAATATATAACACACAAGTAGTAGTTACACATAGCTAGCATTGTTCAAATATCTGTCACAGAAAAGTTTTCGGGAATACTTACAGGAAAAAAATTCAATATTACATATATAACAGAAAATAAGCAAAAGCTACAACAAAGGAAGCAGCATCTAGCTTCTTCTAGTTCCTTTTCCTTTGCCCCCCACATCTAATGTTCTCTAATCGACATATTCACCCATTCTTTTGAATATTTCCACAGGCACTTCAACAATTCTGTTACCTTCAAGTAGCTCAACTTTCCTTTCACGTTCAGCTGCAGGCTTCATGTATTCCTGGGATATAGTCAGTTTCGGTGGGTCATCCTTTTCATTTTTCTGAATCAGATACGAACACTGGAGCATTCAAATACAGTGGAGGTCGTCTTGTGAGAGCACTGATCACCTCCTCCTCTTTAAAGGGTGGGGATTTTGAGATCGTTACTGACACACATGCAATAATAGAGTGAATTACATATATGTATATCCATATCATTAGGGTTTCTTACAGTGACCAAGCACTAGCCAAGCAGTGTGCATAATGAACATCATAAAAAGCAATACTAGGCTCATATTAGTACTGCACAAGAAAAACTTGACCATTCCGGGTAAATCATAGAAAGGGGCTCAGATCAGTACTGATTAAAACCAGCAGATAAGAGATCGATGATCACAGGCTGCAAAAGGATTTTTCCTTAAGCCATGCATATCACACTCTATGGGATACAACGAGTGAATTCAATAGGTCCATATCCTCATCGCCTTTTCAGTGAGAATGAAGAGACTCAGATCTGTACTCATGAAAACCAGATAAGAGATCGATGATCACAGGCTGCAAAAGGATTTTGCCTTGCCATTCATATCACACTCTATCGGCTACAAAGAGTGAATTCGAACGATCCATATCATCATGGCCTCTTACATTCAGCAAGCAGTGAGCATGAAGAACATCATAATATCATGAAGAGGCCAAATCAGTACTCATGAAGACCAATATCTTGAATTAACATCCACTAATATCTTGAAAGCAACAGTTATTTCTGAGACAATGCACCTCATTCAAATTAGAATCATGAAAGATGGAGCACCTCCAAATACAGCTCAACATTGATCCGTTAAAGATATCTATTATATTTCATATTTTCATTCATGTGATCATTCATAACTTCCCAAGCGGTCGAAGCATTAAGCCATAACATAGACTTGAAGTGAACAAAAATACCTTTCGTTGCTAACTCTAACCTTTCATCCTCTATAGTCTACGAGTACTTGTGAATGACATTTCGACCCGATTTGGAGGCACACAAATGATTGCATCAATTTTCCAACATTAATTATCACCTGGTCAAAATGCCCATCACAGGTAACCTAGAAACAAGGTAAAGACTTTTATGTACTGTTATTTTCTGTAATTTATCCCATATCTTTCTCTTATTTTTATTAATCGATAATTTCCTTTTGCAATAAACTGACATATTAATGAACTAGCATTCATTAATTGGAAATTCATCCGTTCATCCGCTAACGAATGCCGGCACTTGCGAACGCCACTTTGACCCGGGTTTCATGCACAAATAGTTGCATTAAATTGCCAACATTATCAGCGGGTTAAAATGACCTTCGCAAGCCCCTGCAGAATAGAGATGTTGAACGAGGAAATTCATGCACAGATGTTTGCATTAAATTGCCAACATAATCAGCGGGTCAAAATGACCTTCGCAAGACCCGACAGAATAGAGAGGTTAAACGGAGGAATAGATAATAACAAATAACAAACATGGAATGAACGGAGGGAAATACGGAAATAGGCTTAGATATGTACTCATGAAAACCTGATAACACGTCCATGATCACAGGCTGCAAAAGGATTATCACGAAACTGTTTCGGCTACAGAGTGAATTCGGACAATCCATATCATAAAGGCCTCTTCGGTGAGCATGAAGAGGATCAGATCAGTACTCATTAACAAATAAGAGATGACAACAGCAGGCTGCAAAAATAAATTTGCCTTGCCTGGCATATTACACTCTAATAGCTTCAATGAGTAAATTCGGTAGATCCATATCATCATGTCCTCTTACACAACTAAATGTTTGGACACATCAGATTATGAACTTGCAACAATTACATAGGGTACCTAAAAACTTCATACCGTACATATAAATTGGGAGACATGCACATTTTCAGCTACCTCAGTTTCATCCACATCACATTCAACTAGCAAAATTATATATACATTAAAACACACATTCCTATCCGTATGTTGCCGCATAGATATATCATTCAGCCCATGAATACACACTTTCCAATCAGTTAACAGAAACCACTTGATTATGTGTGAAACAGTATATATATATATATACCACATTCTACACTCAGCTAGCAACTCCGAACACAAGATTTACCCATAGTTAAAATCTTTGCAAATATCACAGTAAAATTAAAGCACATACAATTTATAAGCACGAAAGATGGAGCCCAGCCTAAAAATACATATTTCACAGTAAATTGCTCATTTTAAGTCATAGAAATGAAAAGAGCTTGTTAGATCTGAGCTCAAGCCACAATTCAGACCCAAATTAAAAAGTGCATGTATAATCAATAGAAACTGAGAAGCCAAATTGAGACTGAGAGACAGAGAGCGACGGACCAGTGCAGAGGACAAATGTTTGTGAAGGGTGAGACATGGAATTTCTCTTCCTGCGCAAAAAATCCATTCTCAGATTTGAACCAGCTGGTGCCCGATTGAGTCAATCGGAATGAAGAACGATCGATTTGGGAAAGGAGAAAGACGGTGGTGGCTAGAGGACCGCGGTTGTGCGGAGAAAGAGAGAGAGAGCTAGAGAGAGAGAGAGCCGTAGGTGGTGTCGAGTGGAAGATGATGAGTTATCTAGGGTTCTTGATAGGTGAATTCTTTGTAGAGGCCGAAAGGGGGAGTAATGGCGGGAAGTTGTTAGTTTCCCAGCAAATGAGGTGAATTAATTTTTTGGTATGATTTGATTTTGCCTCCAACACTTGGGGAGATTTCATTTCCCTCCCCAAAATTTAGCAAAAAATTCATTTCCCGCCCAAAAGTTTGGTCAATTTTCTTTTTAGATCAATTCCCGACAAAACTGCAAGTTGTTGATAATTTTTTTATTTTGGATGACTAGTCGTTTTCCCACGACAGAAACACAGCTGGTCTTTAAAAATCTAAAAGACGACAAGGCAGACGACTAACTGATAAAAAAGACTGTTTGTAGTGCTTTTAAAGACCATAATCCTGGTAGTCGGAAGGAAACTGGTCGTTGAAAGCAAGATATGGTGTAGTGCTATTTGGGTCTTCCTGTGTTCCAAAAAAAGTCACAGAAAGCTACCTTCGAACCTGTGATGGATAAAATGGATAGAAAAAGAGCTGGGTGGAAAGCTAAATTATTCTCTTTTGCTAGTAAGCAAATTTTAATCAAGGCTGCTCTGAGCTTTATCTCCACTTATGTGATGTCTATCTTCTTGCTTCCCAAGAATGTGTGTCAAAGTATTAATTCTTCTTCTGTACAGTTCTGGTGGGGTGGTTCTAAAGAAAAGAGAAAATTTTCCTTGATGTGTTGGGATAAACTTTGCAAATCAAAGGAAAATGGAGGCTTAAGTTTTAGAGAAGCCCAAGCTTACAATGTAGCTTTAGTTGCAAAGCTAGGATGGCAGTTATGGATCAAGGAAGACAAAGAGTGGATTAAGCTTCTTATTGACAAGTACTGTAAAATATTAGAGTTCAAGGATGTGGAAGCAAAAAATGGAGACTATTTCTTTGAAAATTTGTTCTCAAATGTGGAGACTTCCTATCCGCCAATATGTGCAAAGTTATTGGTAATGGTAGAAGAATAAACATTTGGATGGACCCTGTTGGAATAGATGCCCTAGAGGCAATCTAGTTTAGTATGAATTTATTTTGGCTAGAACATTCATTGTATTATTTATTGGATATTTAATATAATGAAGTCCTTAGATTTACAGTTGTGTTGTTCATCTTAAAATATCCCTACTCCAGTATAATGATTAATAGGACAATCATCTATAGACTAGTATGGGGTTGGATCGATATGGATATATGATGATCCAACACATGGGTGTGCATTAAGGGTAATGGCGCACTGGATTGACCCATCTCCGAGAAGGCTACATACACGTTATGTAAAGTCACAAGCACTTCTTGCGGTGCAATGGTATTGTCATCCTTAGACTTGAAGTCACTAGATGTTCTAGTTGTGGAATATTGTGTTTTGGTAGGGTCAAACGCTACACCGTAACTGGGTAGATATAAAGGCGTGTACCGGATACAATAAGAAGCAAGCTTATAGATCGTAGTAGACGTAGATATAATTTGTCCCTCCCACATAACAAGAGCAAATATCCTAGGCCACTCGAGGGATAGTGCTTATAGAATGTGTGGCCATACTCAAATAAATCAATATAGGATATTGATGTTATTTGCACGAATAAGGCTATTCCCAGGATCGAGAAACTATGGATTGGATATACGAGTGTGACTTGTATGTATCGTGTCCAATCCGGATATAGAGACAAAGGGATGTGACAATTACTTGTACAAGGTTTGTCGGATGACTATTCTATTAGTTGGCTAGAATGGATGTTTTGCTAGAGATCGCTCCATATTAGCAAATTGTTGCTACCAACTAAATAGAATCTATGGGGTCACACGCTATATAGAGTTGAACTAGATTTGTGAATTAATTAATATAATTAATTAATTAGAAGGATCACTTTGCAACACCTTGCAAACTTAGTAGGACTAATTTGCAAGGAAGGGACTAAATTGAATTCTAGTAGGACTAGAATAGGTCCTTTAGGTAGTTGACAAGGATTTGTTGGACTATATAAAGGATGCTCCTTCCTTCCTTCCCACACTTATGAGCATATTGCTCATAACTTGAGTGGGAGAGAACAAAAGGAGAGAGAGCAAGCAAGCAAGAGGGCCGACCGACCCCTTGCCGCCGCCCCTACCCCGTTGGCCAACAAAGGAGGCCGCCCCCTCCTTGTTGCTTCGTTTTGCGTGATTTCTTCTTCCTCTTACTCTGTTCCAAGCTATCACAAAGGATAAGGAAGATCTAGATCTCAACTCTAGGCGTGGATCAACTGTAGAGACGTGACACAATTCGCGTAACAAGTCATCACAGGAGAAACCCTAAGGTGTGTAACATGATTCTTCCTTTACCATCGTTATGCTTCTTGTCCTGTGATCCTTGGAGGGTATTGAATGGATAAACTATATTTTCTGCTGCGTATCCATGATCAAAACCCTACAGACCCTTGGGTTCATAATTTGGAGAACTCAAAGCCAAAGCCTCCAGACGATCGACTCAATGCTCCAAGGATGGTGGCTGATTTGATTGACCCTGTTAGTAGAGAATGGAAATTGGAGCTGTTACAACATTGGTTTCTTCCTTATGAGGTGGAGGAAATTCAGAAGTTAAGAATCCCTATTCAACAGACTGAAGACTGCTGGATCTGGAATGGGAGTGATACAGGTATTCCTTCTACGAAAACCTTGTATTTAAAAAGATTTGTGCCAATATCAAAGGTCTGATGATGGGGTTTGGAAGAACATTTGGAGTCTTAAAATGCATAATAGATTAAAGATGGTCCTTTGGAGAATTAATGCAAAAGCTATGCCTATTAGTGAGTTCCTACATCATAGAATTCCCCACTTAGATGGTTCATGTTTGTTTTGCAAAGAAAATATGGAATCTGTTAGCCACCTTTTTTTTCTACTGCAGTTATGCTAGAGCTGTTTGGTTTGGTGTTGGAGGCTATAGAACTGATGCTTATCCTAACCGAAACATCAAAGATTGGTTAGGTCTCTCTTATTGGAAGATTTCGATGGTTTGCTTCATAATACCTGGGGAATTTGGTTGGCTACTATATGTGATCACATCTGGAGGAAAAGGAATGAACTTCTCTTCAAAATAGATGCTGAAAATCAATGTTGGCAAAGGAATTTTCAACAAGACTGCAATAATATCCGAAGGTTAATTTTAGAACATAAAAAGGGGTGTCAGGAGGACTCCACAGTTGATGTTAAGAAAAATTTTCTTTGGACCAAACCAGACCCGAATTGTATCAAAGTGAATTGTGATGCAAGTTTGAAAGATGGGATAGTTGGGGTGGCTGCAGTTGCTAGAAACTGTAAAGGAGAAGTGTTGGATTGGACATCAAAATACTTGGAGGATCATCATATGTCAGTGGTAGAAGCTGAACTCTTAGCCATTGAAAAGCCTTTTCAAATGATTCAGAAGGAGAAATGAAAAACTGTTCTTTTGGAGTCTGATTGTTCTGAAGGTGTCAATGGTGTTTTGAATCCTTTGAAGGCTAAAGGGAATCTAAAATGCAGAAGTTATGGTCTTAACTCAACAATATGCTCACTTTGTGGAATCCTTGGTGCCTTTCACATATTCCTTGATGTGCAAATGGAGTGGCTCATAGTTTTGCAAGCTGGATTAGAATTCAAAAGGTAGAAGGTAGTTGCAGTCTCTCTGTTTCAGTTTTGGTAGCCGTTGTAGAGGATTTGAAAAATGATGTAAACCGTTTTGGTCTTGTTTAATATAAATATCTATTCCATCAAAAAAAAGTAGCCTAGCAGTTTTATCCCTTACCCTAATGACTTGCTATACCGTATATTATTTGTCTTGTATAAGCGGGGACCACAAAATGAAAGTTGTAAGAGCAACTCCAACAGTAGGTGTATAACTTGTCTTTGGCACAAATATAGGCCAAATTTGCCCAAGAACCTGCTCCAACAGATGGTGCAAAAACTGGCCTATATTTGCACCTGGCCTATTTTTTAGACCAAATCTGGCCAAAACTGAGGACAATCGAATCCTGGTGTAAAAAATTAAAACATTCAATTTTAATGGTCTCCCTCCTGTGCTGCTCACTGTGCACTTCTCTGCAAATCAAAAGTTCGGATTTGGGAGAAAAGAACGGTACTTTCAGAGTGTAAAATAAAAAATAAAAAAATTACCGACTTCAACAAATTAACTAATTCACTATTTTTATGAAAAAAAAAGTTTCGTAATTATGTATAAAGTAACATGATTGTGTAATAATGAAAAATAATGAAATAGTAAAATTATGCCGGTGGCCTACATTTAGGCCATCTGCTGGAGCAACAACTCAAAAAATGCTGGTGTAAAATTTAGAGCAGGTACAAATATAGTCCAATGACTACTTTTCTGTTGGAGATGCTCTAATAACCTTAATTTGGGACACACTGTAGACAGCCCCTTAATTTTCTCATTAGACAAGTTATATGTTCCATTCTTGATTATATAGAGGTCTCATGGGCTACCAAATTTCTTGTCAAGAGTAGTAGCACCCGAAGGATAGTGGCTACGGATTCCCACGTCATACAAAAAGTAGTAGCACCAAATGGACTAAAATTGATAGTAGATGTACTACCGGCCAGTTAAATAAATCATGATTGTAATGTAATGGACAGTTGAATCCTCACTTGATTTTTACTGAGTTTATCAATTCAATGCAACGAATGTTCCTTCTAGCAAACACAAAAAATATCAAACTCACTATTACCGGTAATGAATACACGAAGACACTGTTAAAACAGAAGGTAGAGGGAAGACCGATAAAAACGATGAAAAAAAATGCAAACAATTAACATGGTTCACTAGCAAAGTTGCTTGTTATATTTACGACCAAAAGAACCCGATAAGTTGATGAGAGAGACTTTTACTATTGAGATACACCACACAAACTAAAGCCGTGTCCTAGCATCTATCTATAGACCCAGCTACAATGCTTGAGCCTCAAGCAACCAAATGTTAGTATGCGACATAACCATTGCACTAATACAAAAAAGAAAAACTTTAGATGTAGTTCAAGGCATCCGTGTAGAGTCCTCACACCACAGACCATTTTCATCGCAAGGGAAGTTAGTGAGATTGGGGCATTCTACTTTCTCCAAGCTAATCAGTTTCGGGAATAAATTCCCCACATCACTCCAATCCATCTTCAATTTACTCAAGTATTTCAGCCGAAGTATCTCCACCGTCCACTTCCCCGCGGAAACTGATCTAGTTTCCTCTCTTTGCTCTTCCAACTTCTGTCCCATATCGAAAAACTGTCCACCCCTGATGTAGAGCTTTTTAAGAGTCACAAACACGGAAGGATTTAACCAAACACGCGTAACCGTCTCAGGGACACACTGAAGATCTAGTTTCTCCAACATAAACAAAAATGGCAATTTCCCACCAGTTGAGTCCTTAGAACTCAACCTTGGAATCGATCTCTTTTTATGAGTTCGACACCCTCCCCAGGAAACAGTAAGGTTACGTAAGCACGCTAGCCTACTTAAATCTTCTAACTGTTCAGCACTTGGGAACTCTTCAACTCTGGTGTAGATATTGAGCTTCTCAAGTCGCGTAAGTTTGGTCAAGTCTCGCACGGTGCACGAGTAGTTTTTTGCGACCGGTTCTTTAACGAAGAACCCCTTGAGTACTTTGAGATTAAGTAGGCCGGAAATTGTCACGGGCATATGGTCTAAATAGTAACACTCAGACATGTCCAAATGCGTCAACGTCTTCCATAAATTGTTGATGTCATTCGGAATCGTCTCCAAGTTGTGACAGGCTTTGAGATCTAGGATTTTCAAGCATTTGAGCTTAGTAATGAACCGAGGAAGATTTGTGATCATAGAAATACCTTGTAGGCTAACGTATCTCAGCGCCGTCAAATTAGAGGATCCGTGATCTAGAATGCTCAACTTTTTGAGTTTGGCGATGAATTGGGGGAGCTCGGTAATCATAGAAACGCCTGTTAGTGCTGTTAGTTTCTCTATGCCTTTGAAGAACATGTCTGGATCTGTCACTTCAATGTGTTGCGTTCGCGACAGCGACCTGTGCCACTTTCCTAAATGAAGGATCTTCAGTATCCTCATAGATTTGACTAGATTCGGATCGCTGTAAAGAACATCCCTCTCGTCGGTCGGACTAGGGGCGAGATAAACGGTGTGGTTAAACCACGTATGGTTCGTTCTTTTTAAGCTAGAGCGAACCGAGGGGTGCATCCAATAGCTAGCGAGCGACATGTTGGATTTCTTGTAGACAGGTTTTATGCAGCCTTTTGCGACAAGAGGGGCGATTGATTCGTCTAAATTTTTCCAATCAGACGACAACGGAGTCCAATACACTAACCACCAATTATACAAGAGCGTCCGTTTCACCACAGCATTATCTGGGAAAATCATGTAACACCGCAAAAGCTCCATCGAAGAGGAGTGGAGGGTGTAAAGAATCATAGACAGCTCCTCAAATGTAGGAGGAGGGACTTCGTGGTGCCCGACATGAAATTTCGGATTACCACCCAAGTTTTCCATCAGTGTTGTTCCGGTGGAAGGAGCCGGATCAGCACCGTGGCGGCTATCAAACCTAGGACGCGACTTCTGATCTACGCCGGCAGTGGACGACGAAAGGTTTACAAGATTATAAGGTATCTTGGATTTGAGATCACTAACCTCAACTTTGAGCTGCTGAAGACGATCTAGTTCTGCCTCCATGCTGATCATGCTCCCTGCTCCATTGATTGATTCGAGCAGCTGATCAAACTTGTGACGCGCATCGCTGATCTGAGTAAGGACTTGATCCATGTTAATCTTGGCTGCTGTAAACGACTTCTCAACAAAACCAAGTTCATGGTATATCAGCGTCGAGAGATCATCGAAAACTGAATTACCAACAACATTGCTGCAACTGGCTTCAACAAATGGAGTGTCAATACGAGTTGATGATGATGACAACGACATTGTGAGATATCACTGATTTGATTTTCAGAGATGGGGGGTGATTACTGTAAGGGGAGGATTGGAGCGCATAGAATGAGGTGCTTTAGTCAAAGTCTCCTACTTAATTTCATATTGAATCTTGATCTAAGATACCGGTTCAAATTGTCCCCAACTTGCAAATAAATAAGCTGCATGGCTCTGGCATGTGACTCAAAGTTGATTAATAGTTTTTTCTTGATCGCCACAAAGATTCCACATGCTGAATCTGCAGTTCGTCCGTGAAAAAAAAGAAGTCCATGGCTATTGGCTACATTGCATCAGAAGATTTTAATTTTCCTTATCCTATTCAAAGCATTCCCACCTTAAGCTATTTATGTATTTAACTTGAGTAAGTAAGTATGCACAAGAGATTTTATTTAGAGACTGTCCATGAGTGGGAAATAACATCCTAGACGGATGAGGTACAAATACACTTTATATGTCATAAGTTGTCGTTATAAGCGGAAGTAATTTGGAGACAACGAAAACGTCCTGGCGGATGAGACTTCGTATAAATATCTGCAGTTTGATCTAATGAAGACGCATACTTCAGATGAGATATTCTAACACAGAGATGTTGACGGCTAAAGTGACAATCTATTTAAGTGTGTTTTGTTTGGAGCATGAAAACATCATTGTGCGCGATCTGGATAACACTAAGGTTGTCACAAAAATATGTTAGAAAACGAATCCAGAACCAAGAAGAGTGATAAGACGAAGAACAAGATGAAGAACAACACAAAGATTTAACGTGGATCACTCTAGCTACGTCCACAACCAAAATGAACCAATTTATTCATGAGGGACCAATACAATCAACCAAAATATTGAAAGCCACGACCCTAACCCTATATATAGGCTAGAATACCGACTTGTGCCCAAAGAAACGGAGAAAATATTCCAAATTGAACAAGGAAACAACAAACCCGCCAAAACCCAGTGTCTTCGTACGAACACTTTATGTATTCGCACGAACTACGAATAGAACATAAACTCAAATTTTTCCGCTTCGTTCTTGCTTCCTCACTTCGCTATTGCTTAGCCGCTTCGTGCACATGTTAGTTATGTACTTTGAATCACAAAAAAAACTAACCAATCTCCACCTTGATTAAAGTACCCTATCAACCAATCTAATTCTCTCATCAATCCAATCAACCAATAGAATATATTCCCAAATTTCTGATATTCGAATACATCCGCTATGTGTCATAACAAACGCGTCTTTGCGTATTAACAAACGCAAAGACTTGTGTTTCCCAATCAACACTCCCCCAATGCACCATGACACTAGGCATCTCCCCGATATCATTAAAATAACACTTAATGATGAAAATTTCCTATCAATCGATCTGATTCATGCCAATTGCACCGTCAAAGAACCGCACCGATGCGCAAACGAGACATGCCCAATAACGTGACAACAATCAATTCATGCACAATGACACACCGTCAAATGATACATGTTCAATAACATGCAATCAACCGATCTGCGCCTAATAATGCGCTACGAACCGCGTGTCACAAAACACACGCCCATGCTCCTACGCCTGGAGCCCAAGCCTGCACACGGGACCTAGAGAACGTAGTTGTCCTCAGACTTAGTCCCTTTGCCTTGAACTGAAGCGTACCTTGCAGATCCTTTGTTCTTAGGATAATTCCGCTTCCAATGACCCTTCTCACGACAAAACACACGGGCGTCTAATGGTAAGTTGGATCTACCATAGCTCTGATGTCCACCCTTACCCTTTCCACCCTTGATCACGAATATGACACCATCATGATCTTCAAAATTTTACGCCTTGTACCTCAATTCCCTCATGTGCAACGCCAATCTAACTTCCTCTATGGTTATCGTCTCATTCCCAACAAAAAACTAGTGCACGAAACCCTCAAGTGAAGGAGGTAGAGACACCGACAAATTCAAGGCCTCATCAACATCACTCACAGTCGCTTTTTTTTCGATTCAACGGAAATTAAAAGTTCAGAGTCCAACGCAACAAACCAATAAACTAGGAAAGAAAAACAACAAACAAAGGAAACAAGGAGCCTATCTAGAAGAACATTCCTGTTCCCAAGTTATCCGCAATGATGAGCCCCTTGACTGCATCAGGCGCCTCGTCCATGATCTTCAGATGTTCCAGCTGCTCCGCTCCAAGGTTGGCCAATGCATTGGCTACTTCATTGGCATCTCTTCCCACATGCTTGATCCTTCCCACAATTCTGCTGATAAGAATCTTCCCATCGTTGATTTGAGCATTCATAGACGTAGGACCTTCGGCTTCTCCTAGGAAGATTCTCACCGCCTCCTCACAGTCGCTCTCAATCTCTATGTTGATCCAGTTTTTGCTGTATGCAACAGTAAGACCTCTGTAGATGCTCCAGATCTCACATTCTAGGCTAGTGCAACCTTATATGATTCTTCCTATAAATCCAAGCTTCCAATCTCCATTGTTGTTTCTGAATATTCCTCCAATTCCAGCTCTATTGTTATCCATCCTGACGCATCCATCAACATTCAACTTAAATTGACCTATAATAGGAATATTCCAATGAGACTTGAACAAACCAAAATTGAAATTGACAAGATTGAGTTTAGAATTGAAAACTCCCTGTATTATCTAAGTCTGCTTTATGATAATCTGCATATAAACAATGTCAGTATCAAGAGAATCATTGAACACTTTGTTGTTTCTTCTAATCCAAATATTCCATAACGTAACAACAAACAAGATATTATTCTCAATATCATCCATTTTTTTTGTTTTAGATGTTTTTAAGGATTCAATCAGTGACGTTGGTATTAATGTTAACATTGATCCAATTAGGATACCAAAATTTATCCCAGATCCCTATAACTTTCTTACACTTGCAAAAAAGATGGTTAATATTACAAGAATCAACCATCGTCATACCTCTTCTTTTTCTGTTCGCATTTGTAAGAATTTTACTATGAAGAACAGTCCAAGCAAAGTAATAATTTTATTTGTAACTCTAAGTTTTCAAAGCCTTATCCAATCTCCTTCCCTAATTCTCTCACAATTATTACATTCATCAGTAATAGCATTATAGGCAACATAGAAAGAGAAGGATCCAGAATTGGATCCTTTCCAAAAGGGCAGTCCTTCAGTGGACTCAAAGAAGGGATAACATTGCTAATAATATCTTTCTCCATATCTTCATAAATACAATTCATGATAGGGTCAAGGTGCCAGTTTAAATCCTCATTAATCAGATCCTTAACTTTCAAATAATTAAGACTACTATCATTCGAAGGCCCAAACGCCTTGTCACAACACCACTAATCATACCAGACAGAAATGTTTATCACCATTTCCAAAATTCCACTTGGTGTTGTTGACAATATAATTCTTGGTGTTGAGAATGCCTTTCCAAATAGGGGAGGAGTTCCCTTTCTTTTTAGCCCTGCCCAGATGAGAACCCCTAGGTACTTGTTTCTAAGAAATTTGCTCTATTATTCTCAACACTAACCCCCCCATCCAATTTTGCAATGAGTGCCTGATTTTGAAACCTAGCTTTTCTATGACCAATGCCCCTTTTGTTTAGGGAGACAATCGTATCCCACTTAACTAGATGCACTTTCTTTTTAATATCATTATCTCCCCAAATGAAATTCCTACATATATTATCTATATTATCCGCAGTAGAAATTCGCAGCGGGAGAATTTGCATAGTATAGGATAGTAGAGTAGAAAGAACACTTTTGCAAATGGTAACTCTACCGGAAAAGGAAAGGATTTTACTGGCCCAACCCGAGAGCTTAGAATTCATTTTAGAAATAAGATCCGCCACACTGGCTTTGTTGAATTTCCCATGAACAAGATTAATTCCCAGATATTTTCCTAAATCAGTGGTTTCAGGCATACCAACAACATTCTTGATTTTGTTTCTAACATTTATGCTAGTATTTTTAGAAAAAACACTTTAGACTTGGAAGTATTGATAGTCAGACCGATCATGCTGGCAAAGTCATCAAGGGTATCTTTCATGGTTTTGCAGGTGATATCATCACATTTGCCAAAGAACATCAAAAAATCCGCATAGAACAAATGAGAGATAATCGGGCAATTTCTCGAAGCTTTGATCCCAATCCATTTTTTATCATGGACGTGTTCAACAATTTTGTGAGAAAGTCTTTCTATACAAAGCACAAACAAGTAAGGAGAAAGGGGATTTCCTTGTCTAAGAACTCTACCAGTTTTGAATCAGGGAGAACTTCCCCATTCCAGATAATCGCAGTGTTGACACTAGTCACACAATCCATAATCAGGTTAATGAAGCTGTGGGGGAAGCTGACACGGTTTCTTACGTGTATACGTAAGTGCACGGTCGAAGTAAAAAAGATGAGTATTAAGCTTGGGTTGTCGAACCCACAGGGACGGTCTTGAGATTATTTAGGTAGACGATTAATTTAAAGTCAAAGTAACCAGTAAGAAGTGTTTGATTTGAAGGTTCGTCACCCACAAAAAAGTGACTTAAAGTAAATGAAAAACTACGCTACTCTTTTTATATGATTTTCAAGGTAAAGGAAGAAATGTTTGATTGATACGATTATGGAGAGAACTAGCCAATTGATGATCCCTAGGGCACTTAAAAGTTTTTGGATTACACTTAAAACACTCTGGTGATGTTTAGTTATATCGGGCTACACTCATCATGTTCTTCTGTCGATCTCACATGAATTTGCGTAATAGATTGACTTCGGGTCCTCTCGGTCCACCTTCGTCTACCGTTACGTTCTAGTTGGTTCGTTAGGCTCGCTCACCAGGTCTTGTCTCCACCGTTTTCACTAAGTCCTACCGATACAAACTGAAACAACCCACACACGGTTATTCAAGCTCTCTTCTCCTCTCGGTCTCAAAGAACTACAATAATACTTCCATGTTCTTCAAAATGTCTCTAATAGCTCACTATAGTGCAACTATATCAACAACTATCATACTATGGGTGATCAAGCCAAGCATACTAAAGATTAAAGCACAAGAACAGGAAAGGTAACAAGAACATCAACTAGGATTAAGTTTTCAAAACATGAATGAAGTCATCAATCCGGAAAAAGCTAATCAAACACTAGTTCTTCTCAATTTCCTAGATTAAAGTTTTTAGTTAGACATATAATTGTTTAGCAATACATAATTCCCCATAATCAATCAATAAGGAGGAAAAGAAGAGAAATCAAACGAGTAATCTTCAAGAATTGATGATCTCCGCCTTCAATCTTCGTCTCTCCTTCTCTCTTGCTCCAAGATTCTCCAAAGATGCGTGAATCTCCCCTCAAGGACGGACTCCTAGGTTAGAAGAAGTAACCAAAGCTCAAACTCTTTAAAAATTACAAAACAACCCAAAAAATTGCGATTTAGCCCTCTATTCGCACGAACAAACGGGTGTTCGCACGAACAGATATTTGTTCTATGTTCGCACAAACACTTTTTTTGTTCCCACAAATTTTCA
The DNA here is from genome assembly GCA_023055425.1 of Linanthus parryae. Classification (NCBI taxonomy): domain Eukaryota; kingdom Viridiplantae; phylum Streptophyta; class Magnoliopsida; order Ericales; family Polemoniaceae; genus Linanthus; species Linanthus parryae. The sequence goes on from JALGPY010000002.1 coordinate 79,488,400, forward strand.
GCTTGTTTTTCGCCTTTCCTTGGCTGTCCCGAAATTTTTCAAAGTATTTTTGTTCGCACGAACACAAAAGTGTTCGCACGAACACCCGTAGAGATGAACTCAGATTTTCATCCTCTTCGACGGACCTTAACTTTCTCGTCCGATCTCCTTTTTAGCTCCGTGACCTATCATTGGAAATCTCTTTGAGTCTAATTTTATTTTCCACTGGTCTCACTCCAAAATGTATTGTAGAACTTGAGATACTATCAAAATAGTGGAGATTGTCACTTTTGCTCCTCTGACTTTGCTTCACTTGCTTCCTCTTGAATTTGCTTTGTTTCCGAAGTTCGTTTCATGCCTCCTAGCCATCGTTTAGCATCCGTTCCTGTCAAGAAACCATGAACAACCATACCAAGCGATTATATTTGACAATAACATTGAAATATGCATCAAAACGCCCGGATTAACAATAAAGTGCTACAAACTCAACTTTCAACGTTTTCTCAACATTCATAGTGTAAAACTCATATTTCAACCCCGGAATCACGCAAAACGATATTAAATATGCAAGAAATATAAATCTAATAAAGAGTTATCAAATTCTCCCACACTACCCTTTTGTGCGTCCCGAGCAAAATCAATCCTCACACTATGTTTTAATCCACCGAATTGCATACAACTACACTAGCCATGTGACACAAACAACACACACACCCAATGCAATCTACATGACTATGAACAATGCTACTCGATTATCAAACAATGCAAAAATTGAAACAACACAAATACTTTTTTCTTTTTCGTTAGAGATCGAGCAACCTTGCTATCACTAACCAAAATCATCAAGTTCTCACAAGTCTCTTCCGAAATTTCACAACCGATAGCAAGAAATTAAAGTAAAATGATCATACGCACAAGCTCACTAAGGGGTCCACAAACATCCACCATAAATAATCAAAGACTCGGGCATGTCCTTTAGCTCAGAGGGTCTAGGCATCTTAAGTACTAAGATAGTCTGTCGTCGCCAAGTCATTTGAGGTTTTCAGACCCTCTTAGCCGTGATTGCATTTGAATGCAAATTTTCCCAGTGACGGGAGACACAACTCTGTGTAATACGGCTTGACTTTAATTTTCCTTAGAAGCTCTAATTGGTATGAATCAAAATTCCCCGCGCGAACGGAGGCACATTAGGTTGTTCACCGTATCTAATCCAAGAGAAGATTTTGATTCATTTTGTTTTTTCATTTTCTTCTAATTTTTTCAACCGTGCGTTTATAGCAACTAAGTGTGCTCTTGAAACCGCCTTAAGGGATGGTGGTGTACACTTAGGCCAAGGCAGTGTACCACATAGAACCAACTCTACACGAAGGTCCACCCCAGATTTGCAAGAGGCCACAAGTTTCCACTTGAAAACAGACTATTCAACTACCCAAAAGACCAAATCCTCTTAGCACATTATAGGAACTAAAGGTATGCCCGAAATCTACTTTCCACTTTTCCCTGAATACCCGGGACTTCCTTTCGTGAAACCGGTGCGTAGGATACTAAAAGTTAAGGTTTTCCCCACTACGGTGCTTCCTATTCATTGAGACTCTTTCATTGAACTCTCTCTAGTTTCAAGCTTCATCAATTGCCCAACTCAAAAGTTTTCAATTTTTTTTATGATTTTTTTGTTCATATTTTCCTAGACTCTATATGCTTTTGGCCAACTCGATTAAGCACATGTTTTGGGTAGGGGACTAAATAAAGTAAAACTGCTAATAAAATGCTTAAAATACATAATCCTACCACAAACAACCACAATACGAACACATAACTATATGTAACAAGGCGATGCACACAAGGACATGGCTAGTGAAAGTAGGTACAAACCCCCCCCCGACACTTAAGCGTTTCATTGTCCTCAACAAATTTAGAGATAATGAAGGAGGATTCATCGCTTAAATGTGCAGGCGGTGGTTTTCAACATTTATTGCTCAAAATGTCGAAACAAGAGAGAGAGATTTAGAGATACCAGTGGTTCCCGGACCTATATGGGCACCGTTGCCGCGAAATTGCAACAAGAAGGGGTCTTGTGGACCATTGACAATTTCTGGAGAAGTCTCTACGCGCCCGGATTCCGATGTGCGTCTAGGACATGAGTTGTAGCCCTCTCATGCGTGTGGCACTCAATATATTGGAATTGCTCCTCGACCTCGAGCAATTCTCTATATCTTTTCTGCATACTACTGTGCGGCTTTTTTTTCCACAACTTCGTGCAATCTCTAGCACGTACATCAAGAAGGGGAATCTGGTGTGTCTTCTGTACCTGTGTCCCTGCAAACTTATTGGAAAACTAAGTCCACTCTCTCTCTCCCCTCATAGTCAAATAAGAGAACTCATGAACAAATAAAAACAAAAAGCATCCTACTCTACATTGGGTTACCTCCAAAGCAGCGCTTGTAATTTAAGGTCGACGGCCCGACCATGTTACCTCTGTCACCTGACGAGGGTAGTGTGGCAAATTGTGCCGCTTCCAGCTTAGCTTTCCTGTGCTGAATTTGAAGCACTGCTTCTTGTGCTTGCACAGCAGATGGCTTGTTCCTTTCCCAATAATCAGGTGGATCCCCTTGTGAAAACTCTGGGGTTTGGCGCTTCATTGGCACAGAAAATGGAACCCCTGGCTGATACTCCCACGAGTATTGGGGCGTCGGTTTGAAGACCCGAAAAGTCTCCATGTCATCATTGACCCTCATAATCAGCTCCCCATTCTCTATGTCAATGAGAGTACGACCTGTCGCCAAGAACGGCCTACCCAGAATTATAGGCACATCACCTGCTGGCATGTCTAGTATGACAAAATCGGCCGGAATTATCAAGCTGCCGACCCTTACAAGGACATCCTGTATCATCCCACAGGATCTCTTGGATGATTTGTCTGCAAATTGGAGAGTGATACAGGTCCTTGGAGGCTCCCCCACACTTAGCTTTTTGAATACCAACAACGACATCAAATTCACGCTCGCTCCCAGATCACAGAGAGCCCTTCCCGTGTAGGCGTCACCCAAGTTAGCTTCAATGACAAAACTACCCGGATCCTTCTTTTTCTTAGGTAGTCCATGCAAAAAACATGAACTAACCTGTTCATTTAAGTTCACTCTCTGAAATTCATCCACCGCTTTCTTACCAAGGACTGCATATTTAATAAACCTTGCATATTTTGGCATCTTTTTAAGTGCCTCAATCAACAGAATATTAATGTGCAATTTTGAAACCACGTTTAGAAAGCGCCTGTATTCCTTAGAATCGTCCTTCTTCTTCCTCGTACATAATGGAAATGGTAAATCTGGAGAAGAAGAAGGAGATGAAAGTGGTACCTCAGTAGATTTCTCTGCATCCTGTTGAATCATGTCCTTTGATTGTTGGATCATGACAGGTGTCTTCTCAGAATCGAAGACTTCATGTTCCTTAGCCTTTGATGTTGTAGCTCTGGCATGACTCGGATATTGTGGATCCTCAAGTGCAATACCACTTCGAGTTGTGATGGCTTGAGCTTGCTCCTCAGAAGTATGAACAATGTTGCTTGGTGCTCTTTGTTCGATTTTCTCTTTCATATATTTTATTTCTGCTTGAGCCACCTGAAGTGAAATTGCCAAAGATCTGACATGTGTGGACATGTCCGTCATGTGCTGAGCCGTTACCTTTATTATCCCTGTGATCTCGGTAAAATCTGAAGGTGGTACTGGCTGCTGCTGATGCATCTATGGGCTAGCTACTTCATGCCCTGCCTCCACCGCATTCACCTGAACCATGCTATGTGCCAGTGAGCTATGCTTCATCGATTTTTTATGTTGGAACTCATAATCCAAGCTCTCCTCTTGCTCAACCACACGTCTCATCAACTCATATGCACCCTCCACATCGCATTTGAACAAGAAGCTACCTCTAGCTTCCAAATCAATCTTATTTTTATCAGCCTTGTCAAGCCCATTATAGATTGGGGCATTTACGGCAAGAAAGTGAGGTGCTCCCATGCTTTGACTACTGATTCATTCTGCTTTTGCCTAAAATTTCATATCTTGTTCTGCAGCTGAATCATACGTGATATTGGAAAGAATTCACACATAAACTGAGAGACACAATCTTCCCACGTTGTGATTGAGTTGGAAGGAAAATAATCCAGCGAATCTTTAGCAGCTCCGGTGAGGCAATGAGGTAATAACAACACTCTAAGTGATTCAGCAGTGACCCCCTTGTAGCATATTACCTGGCACGTGTTCTGAAATTTTCCAATGAATGCATGAGGATCTTCTTCTTCTGCCCCAGTAAATGTGCATTGATCTTGTAAGAATTGAATTGTGGACAGCTTGAGGCAAAAGCTTTATGCTTGAATTGGTGGCACCACAATTGCCGGTAAGAAGTGTTTGATTTGAAGGTTCGTCACCCATAAACAAGTGACTTAAAGTAAATGACAAACTACGCTACTCTTTTTATATGATTTTCAAGGTAAAGTAAGAAAGGTTAGATTGATACGATTATGGAGAGAGCTAGGCAGTTGATGATCTCTAGGGCACTTAACAGTTTCTGGATTACGCTTAAAACACTCTAGTGATGTTTAGTTATACCGGGCTACACTCATCATGTTCTTCTGTCGATCTCACATGAATTTGCGTAATCGATTGACTTCGGGTCCTCTCGGTCCACCTTCGTCTACCGTTACGTTCTAGTTGGTTTGTTAGGCTCGCTCACCATGTCCTTTCAGTCCACCGTTTTCACTAAGTCCTACGGATACAAACTGAAACAACCCACACACGGTTATTCAAGCTCTCTTCTCCTCTCGGTCTCAGAGAACTACAAGAATACTTCCATGTTCTTCAACACGTCTCTAATAGCTCACTATCGTGAAACTAAATCAACAACTAGCATACTACGGGTGATCAAGCCAAGCATACTAAAGATTAAAGCACAAGAACAAGAAAGCTAACAAGAACATCAATTAGATTCAAGTTTTCAAAACATGAATCAAATCATCAATCCGAAAAAGCTAATCAAACCCTAGTTATTCATAAATGCCTAGATTAAAGTAATTAGCTAGACATATAATTGTTTAGCAATACATAAGTCTCCATAATCAATCAATAAGGGGGAAAAGAAGAGAAATCAAACGAGCAATCTTCAAGAATTGATGATCTCCGCCTTCAATCTTCGTCTCTCCTTCTCTCTTGCTCCAAGATGCTCCAAAGATGCGTGAATCTCCCCTCAAGGACGAAATCCTAGGTTAGAAGAAGTACCCAAATCTCAAACTCTTTAAAAATTACAAAACAGCCCAAAAAATTGCAATTTAGCCCTCTGTTCGCACGAACAAACGGGTGTTCGCAAGAACAGATATTTGTTCTATGTTCGCACGGACACATTTTTTGTTCCCAAAAACTTTCAGCTTGTTTTTCACCTTTTCTTGGCTGTCCCGAAATTTTGCTAAGTGTTTTTGTTCGCAGTAACACAAAAGTGTTCGCACGAACACCCCTGGAGATGAACTCATATTTTCATCCTCTTCGACGAACCTTAATTTTCTCGTCCGATCTCCGTTTTAGCTCTGTGACCTATCATTGGTAAGATCTTTGAGTCTAATTTCATTTGCCACTGGTCTCACTCCAAAATGTATTGTAGAACTCGAGATACTATCAAAATAGTGGAGATTGGTCACTTTTGCTCCTCCGACTTTGCTTCTCTTGCTTCCTCTTTAATTTGCTTTGTTTCCGAAGTTCGTTTCATGCCTCCTAGCCATCGTTTAGCATTCGTTCCTGTCAAGACAACTTGAAAAACCATACCAAGTGATTATATTTGACAAATAACATCGAAATATGCATCGAAACGCCCGGATTAACAATAAAGTGCTACAAACTCAACTTTCTACGTTTTCTCAACATTCATAGTGTAAAACTCATATTTCAACCCCGGAATCACGCAAAACGATATTAAATATGCAAGAAATATAACTCTAATAAAGAGTTATCAGAAGCCAAAAAACATCAAAGTCTCTTTGATAAACACCAAAAAAAGTTTATCATACGCCTTTTCAAGATCAATTTTAATTATCATGCCACCCGTCGTATCTTTCCTAGTCTTGAGAGTATGGATAATCTCCTGGGTGATAATGATATTGTCTTTGGTAGATCTTCCTGGAAGGAAGCTGCTTTGGAAAGGGTCCACAATATTGTTAAGGATTGGTCGAATTTAATTCACCAAGCACTTAGTAATCCCTTTGTAGAGAACATTACAAAGACTAATAGGCCTAAATTGCTTGATAGTTTCAGGGTTGTCACATTTAGGAATCAAACAAATAAGCGTTCTGTTAATGTTACGAGGAATACAGCCGTAAGCAAAACACATAGTGATAAAATTAAACACATCCCCACCAACGCTATTCCAGTACTTCTTATAAAAACCCGCATTAAAACCGTCAATTCCCGGAGACTTGTTATTGTTAATGTCCCAAAAAGCATTTTTAACCTCTTCGTGGGTTAAATTATTGCTAATCAAACCTAGATCCTCGGACGCAATCCTAGGACATAATCCATTTCCCCAGTGATAGTTAAAATCTCCATCCTCCGGAGAGTCTGCAGAAAAAAGATCCATAAAGTAATTGTTGACCATATCCTTCAGTCTAGCAGAATCCTCAATCCACTCCCCCTCATTGTTTTTAAGCACCAAGATCTCTTTACGCTTCATTTTGATAATAGTAGAAAGGTGGAAACATTTAGTGTTCCTATCACCGTGACAAATAAAATTACTCTTGGACTTTTGTTTCCAAAGGAGCTCTTCCTGGTTAAGAATCACATTGTACTTAGCAATCAGCTCTTTCTCAAGAATATAAAGGTTATGTGTATACTTGATACTTTGAAATTTTTGGACCCCTTCAATTCTACCTAACACCCATCTTTTGTTTCTAAAAATATTACCCATGTTATTTTTGCACCAATCCCGAATACTAGTAGAAAGCTTTTCAGACTTAGGGATTAATTCAAGATAGGCAAGATCTTTCGTTTTCTCAATAAACATATTAAAATCATTATCAAGCAACCAAGCATTCTCAATTTACAATTTTTAACTCTAGGGGAAGGGGAATCCATACCGTCCACATTGATAAGGATTGGAGCATGGTCGGAATAAGTCCTAGGAAGGTTCCTCACAATCGCCTCCGGGTGCTGAATCCTCCAGTTGGCATTGCTAGAAGGTCTGTCAAGTCTCACAATAGAATTGGCAAACCCGGCCCTGTTGTTAGTCCAATTGAGGTTGGGCCCATTGCTTCCCTGATCCATCAAATTGCACCGGTTCAAACTCTCCTGAAACATGAGCATAAGGCCAGTAGTATAATTTTTCGAAAAGCTCCTCCTTTCGTTGATGCTACTGAAGTCGTTGAAATCCCCCGCCACAATACACGACTCATCCGAGTCCCCCATCTCATCTCCGAGATCATTCCAGAGCTGCTCTCTTACCGACGGATTTGGGCTCCCATACACCGCCGAGAACACCCAATCGGCATACTTGTTCCTTTTGATAGTAGCGTGAATAAACTGCTTGTTGATCTTATGAGTAGTGATTGTAACTTTCTCGGGGTCCCATAAGATCCAAATTCCTCCTTTTCTACCTTCCGGATCAGAAAAAGAACAACCCGTAAAATTTTGATTGTTAAATAAATCCCCCATAGAAGAGATGGGGACTTTTGGCTCAATCAACACACAAATCTGTAACTTATGAGTCCAAAGAAGCTCAAAACGTACTTTCAAACGTAGATTTGCCCGCACTGCTGACATTCCAAGCTAGGAATTTTGATGACATAGCAAATTTGTCGAGATCAAAGAAATGGGGCTCCCTAAGAAACGGATCCAGCTTCTGTACCCGCTTATGATCATCCTCCGGCGTTCTCACCTCCTCGAAATAAATCAGGTTCTTGACCGCCTCTTTCCTTGAGAGCAGCTGGTTCATACGGACCGTCAAGATCGCTTCTTTCCTCCACCATGGAAGCCCCATCACTTCCTGGTTCTTCTCCGTTGAGTCCCATAAGAATGAAACTGGGGTGTCCATAAGTTGTATCACCCCTTCCTCTGCCATTTCCAGACTTCGGATGAAGACTTAGAGAGTTTATATAAATGGGGTAAGGGGATGCAGAGAAGTTTCTGTTCTCTGTTCTCTTGTAGTTGAGTTGTATTTTATGGAGCTGGGTTTCCTTGTTGCAATCGTCAAACAGTTTTTCGTGAGGGAGAGATCCAGTCTCATCCATCTTCCCTTTATCTTCTCCTTCCCTCAAATCTTTTCTTTGCTTTTCTTCCTTCGATCGAATCTGAATCTCCGATTTAGATCTCATCTCTTCCTCTTTACTCCATTGTTCATCAGCTTTCTCTTGATCTTTCATGTTTGTCACTTCCATATCATTATCTGACCGAATCTCTGTATCAGCAGCAACCACGAGCCCCTCTCTCTCTGTGTTCTTCTCAAAACCCGATGTCTTTCCTTCTTTTCTTTCTAGCTCTGTTTGATTTTCAACGGGAAAGGTGGATTGACTAGTTTCATTAGGGTTCAGAATGAACGGAGAAAACAATTTGCCCGTTGGCTTTTACTCCTTATGGTCCTTTTGTTGTTTGTTCAAACTGTTTTGGGTTCAGCTAAAGGCCCAAAACAATTTTGGTTAGTATTAGAGCTAAAATTCTTTTTGGGCTGATTGATTCTGTTATTGGGCCTATTAAACCCCTTTACTTGAGTCCAATCTCCATGACCCACTGTATCTTTACCCGGTCTATTGTTATCGACTGGTTAGAACTCTGACCCGTCTCGAAATTGGCATTCGACCGTTGGATGTTCTCTGCAGTATCTCTGCCGTTGAAATTGGCGTTCATCTTCTCCGGCGCCGTCTCATGCTCTTTGTGATTGTTTCTCTGTTTGACAGGACACCAATCTCTCCTGTGTCCAATCTTTGGAAAATCAAAACACTCATTGTAAATATGTTTTTACGTGACTCTATAGCTATGATTCCCGATAGTAAACTCATTTATGAGAGGGCCAGTAATATCGACATTAACACAAATACGAGCGTATCTAATGTGTGTACATTTCACCGTAACCAAATCGTTTTTAATGTGCTTACCGAATTGATTTCAAATAATCTTCAATACACGATCATCGTAATACTCCGCCGGAATTTGAGGAAGTCGGATCCAAACGGCAGTTTTAAATTGATGTGTGCTCAAAGGTTTAAAATCCGGTTCCCATCTCCTTACCGTAAGGTAGTGATCGAGCACGATCCAAGGTAACCTTGTTCATATCCTCATTATCTTCTAAATCAATAATATAAAACCCATCCGCCATGTCCCTGAATCTGCAATTACGAGAGGGCTTCCACAGCTTTAGGATTCTTTCTTGAAAAACCTTGAATCCAACCGTCCTGCCCAAAAGTTTGACAATCAAGCTGTGGCGAAGGGTCTCGCAATTATCTACTTCAATCTACTTGGTATAAAAATCTTCAGTTTCAGCGGGTTCTTTTTATTGAACTCTTCAATCTTCTTACTATCTTCTTGATCTTCTTCGCATTCCTAGAAAACTTCTTCGATTTCCTCTGTATTTTTGTACCTTTTTCTGCCGATGAGCGCCTCTTTGAGTGAGCAGCTTTCCTCCTCTTTCTCAGATTCCATTATAAAGTCTTTGTTTTTGGGATCTCTGCTCTCCTCCTATAAGCTTTTCGATTCTCTGTTATGTGGATCGGTGTTCATTTCACAATCCTCTTGTGTTTCCCCTGTTTTGTTGCTCAGATCTTGATTTGCTTCTTTCTCCTGATTCCTGCAATCAATCATTGAAATAGAGTCGTTAGTCTTACCGATGATGATCTCCTTACCTTTGTCTTTGATCTTTTTGATGTTTCTTTCAATTAGATCTAGTTCTTCTGTGGAAGGATTCATTTCCATCTCCATCGCACAACTCCCAAGTCAGGCTATGGACTGATGGAGAAGAAGAAGAATATGATTGAATGCACAGAAGAACGATCAGTCGCTTTACTATTGCGTAATTCAAGCAAAATAGTGTTGAGATTGTCTAGGTGATCACCAATATGCGTATCTTCCAACATTAGTAGACCAAATAGCCGCTGCTTCAACGTCAATTTGTTGGCCACAAATTTCTTTCCGTAGAGATCCTCCAACTTCTTCCATAAGCTAGCTGTCGAGTTCTGATCTGCGACCCCAGTGATCACATCATCCGCGAGGCACAACATGGTCATTGAATGCGCCTTCTCCTCCATCTTCACAAACTCTGGTGTGGTTTTATCAATGCCCGATTTGTTAGAAAGTGGCAACCTCAGCTCATGTTGCTTCAACAAAGCATGCATCTTGATTTGCCACAAGCTAGAGCCATTCTTCCCATCAAAGCGATCAATCGTCATCATGTTCGACATCACTCCACACAAAATCGAAACCCAACAACCAGGCTCTGACACCAAGTGTACGGTTATCGTTCTAGTAATAATGTGATAAAGAGGGTTGTCGAATCCCAGAGGACTTGTCGTGAACTAATTAGTCTGATTAACTTTGTGTGGGCTCGCAATTGATTTTGTTTAATTAACTAAGAATGTAAATAACAACTAATAATTAAAATTGAGATTGATATAAGGGACAAGTATCAGGATTTCTCTAGGATCACTAGGTGAATACCGTTAACGAATTACGTTTTGAAACACAGACGATGATTTGATTTGCCAAACGAGCAATAATACTAACAGTTACCAAGCTAGCTTTCTATGCCTAGGTCAAATTACAACCGAGTTACCAAGTTCTAATCAGCCCTAAAACATATAATTACGTATAATTCTACTCAAAGTTCACAGTCAATGGTTGATTTCTCTAACTTGCGACTACGTGCTTAATTCACTTATCCGAGTAATTCGTTGCTTTCACTAACGTACTACCTATAATCTTCATATTGATGGCCAAACAACACAAAGATGGATTAAGAACGAGAATTAAACATAGCAAAAACATTCATCATCTATTAAGTTCAATCAAACATGAATCAAACTCATAATTCGCCAAACACGGCTTCAAACCCTAGCTACCGTTGAGAAATCCCGATATAAAGTGTTTAGCTACTACGATTCATGATTACAAAAGCAATGTTTTTCATAATCGTAGACAAAAATAAAGAGAGGAGGAGAAAAAAATTCAAACGATTCGTTCCCACGCTCCAAACAGTGCTCCTGAGCTCCACACAGTACTCTGTATCGTCTCTGATCCGTCCTCTGACCCGTCCTCCTGTGCTAATCACGTCCTTAGGGCTTATTATACCTTTTCTAATTATTTAAAATAAGTTCTGAATATTACATAAAAGCCCCAATTAGTTCTGAATTATTTCTGAAGCCTCAGCCGCCTGGAACACTCTGTTCGCACGAAGACGTCGTCTCTTCGTACGAAGAGCTTCGTAGATAGATACTGCGACTGATTTCACGAAGATACTTTGGAACAATTCTCTGATTTTGGCCAAGGACCGATGTTCGCACGAAGAGATAATCTCTTCGTAGGAACAACCCCTGAACCTGCGCTTCTTCTTCTTCTTATTTGCTTCTGATTGGAGATGGCTTGATTTCAAATCGGAAATTGGCGGTTCAGTCTGGGTTCGGTGATTTGCAGGGGCTGTATGGTGAAGTAGGTAACAGGGAGTCTTCTGGTTTGGGTTTATGCTGCTTCAGGTGGATGATTAATTGGATTTACAAGTCTAGTAGTTTTGTAGTTACTTGGTGGTGTAGGCTGGCCATGGTGTCAATGGTTGAAGTTGTTTAGGAGGCTGTTCTATTTGGATAAATGGTTCAGATTCTAGTTGGTTAATATGTGTTATTCTCAGGTTATAGTGTTGGGTTAATAGGTTGGAGTTAGGAGGATGGAACAGGTGGTTTAATGGAGGTATGAAGGGTGTTGTAGGTGACTGTAATGGCTGCGTTGTAGGGTGTTTAGGAGATTCCAGGCCTGGGATGAGAGGTTTGTGGCTGCTGGGTTAATTTGTGGGTACTGGACTGTTAAATTGATGAAGGTAAAATTGGTGGTTGAATTGGCCCCTTGGCTACAAGACGAGCCTTGTAGCGAGAAACAGTCCCATCCGGGTTGTACTTAGTTTTAAAAACCCACTTGTTCCCAATTATATTAGAATTGGGTGGAGGTGGGACTAATTCCCATGTGTGTTGCTGTAAGAGACTTCGAAATTCGTCAGCCATTGCGAGTTGCCACTGCAAATGTTTCGAAGCCTCTGAATAGCTAGTGGGGTCACTTGGCATATGTGGGGCAGAGAAAGAAGAAGAAGCAGTAGAAGTAAACCCAGAATGCTTAACAGTTTGAGAAAAAGCAGAAAAAGGAAGCTTCTTCTTACTGATACCCGATTTGATACGGGTTTTCATCGGATGACCCTTAGGAGAAGGGGGAGTGGGGGGGGAATCATCATTGGGGTGGGAACCCCTGAATGTTGTGCCTCGCCAACACTGACAGTGGACTGCACCTCAGCAGTAGGTGTAGTGATCTGTTCTGAAGAGTGTGTAGGGACAGGAGATGCCAAGCCAGACATGTCAGGTGGCTGCACTGTTTCAGGGAACCCCTCAGACATGTTTGTATCCGGTATATGACCGGCTGGATCGACGGGGCAACTTGTGTCATGAGAGCCACCTGGAAAAAAAAGAGGTTCTAATGAGTGCAGGGAAGTAGAAACTAAAGCAGGAAGTGAAGCAGCAGTTGCATAAGGGAAAGAAAACTCATCAAAGATCACATCGCGACTTATAAAGAATCTATTTTGGCTTTTATCAAAGCATAAATAACCTTTGTAGCCATCTGCATATCCCAAAAAAATACAAGGCTTTGTTTTGGGGTCCAATTTAGAGTTCATGTAAGGGCGAAGACATGGATAACAAGCACACCCGAACACTTTTAAATGTTGATAATCTGGAGCAGCATGAAATAGCAGTTCATATGGGGACTTGTTAAAAGTAGTTTTACTAGGTAAGCGATTAATTAGGTAAGTTGCAGTAGCTACGGCATGAAACCAGAATTTTTTTGGCAAAGAGATTGTTTCAAGTAAAGTTACAGCAGTCTCAATTATGTGGCGATGTTTACGTTCGGCTACGCCATTTTGTTGTGGCGTATGAGGACAGCTCTTTTGATGCTGAATTCCACTATCAGATAATATTTTTTGAAAAACAAAGGCAGTGAACTCACCACCACCATCAGAACGCAAGATATGATTGAGTGACCAAGTAATTTCTCAATAAACAGTTTGTATTTAGTAAAGGCAGTGACAACTTCAGATTTAGCATGTAGAGGGAAAAGCCAAGTAAAGCGAGAAAAATCATCGATAAACAACACGTAATATTTATACCCATGATAAGATTGAACTGAGGCAGGGCCCCAAACATCGCTGTGAATCAAATGCAAAGGAGTATCAGAAACAGAGGTGGACTTAGGAAAAGGTAATCTAGACATTTTTCCTGCTAAGCATGATGCACAAAGAGTATCAACAGTATTAACAGTTTTTGGTAATCGACATTTAACACATTGTAGCAAAACAGAGTTGGAGGGATGTCCAAGACGTGAGTGCCAAATATTAGACTTGACTCTTTGTCCCAATAGAGCTTGAGGACCAGACTGTAGAGAAGAAGAAGAAATCGGATAAAGCCCATTTTTAGAAAGACCCTGATATAGAATCTTGCCCGTAGCTCGGTCCTGGATGCAGAATGAGCTTTGGTCAAAAATAAAGCGTACATCATGGTCCAAACAAAATTTGTTAACGGACAAAAGATTAACAGATAGTTCAGGCACATGTAGAGTATTATGCAATTGAAAGGAACTATGAGCAGTCGATAGAAGAGCGTTACCAGAGTTGTGGATAGAGAGGGAGGTGCCATTACCAACAGTGACCTGATCTGGTCCGGTGTAGGGCTCAGAAATGGATAAGTTGCGCAAATCAGCAGTCATGTGATTCGAGGCTCCAGTATCAGTGAGCCACACTTCAGGAGAAGCAGAGACAATGTTGTTATTGGACGAGGCAGCCATGGCAGATAACTGCTGAGGGGGAAGACGCCCCTGATACGCATAATCCATGCGATGATAACAGTCCAAGGCCGAGTGGTAGTTGTTGCCACAGATTTGGCGATTGATAGGTGATCCACCACGACCCGAATAGCCATACCCGGAACCAGATCGGCCTCGTGAAACATTATTGCGACCCGAAGATCCACGACCCGAGCCTGAGCTGAAACCTGATCCATATCCATACCCGGATCCATGACCTGAACCCGACCCATAACCGGATCCTGAACCATACCCGGAACTGGATCAGTAGCCCAAACCGGAACCACCATTGTATCCAGATCCGAACCGTCCGCCTCGATTTGAGTCGGATCGGTTACCACCACGCGAACCGGACCGCCCACCGCCGCAAGAACCACCATTGTGACGGCCGCCACCTCCGCCACGGTGGTTGTACGACTGAGAAGTGTAGAAGGCAGCAGGATTCAACAGATCCGGGCTAGGGTTTTGGGACTCAAACATCTGTTCCTCTGCCCGAAGAAGAACATGAAGTTCCTCAAACGGCAAGGGCTCAGATCTAATCCGGAGGGACGATCGGAAAGAGTTGTATTCGGGAGGCAGGCCGTTAAGAGCGTACAGTAGCATATCTTCGTCATCGGTGTGAACCGAAGACACGGCCAGTTGATTCCGAATCGATTTCAGCCGTTGCATGTAGGAGTCAATCGATCCAGATCCTTTCTTGCAGGTTTGAAGAGTAGTCTTCAATTGTAGGATATTAGAACGGGTCAGAGAAGCATATCGCCGTTCCAAAGACACCCAAGCAGATCTGGAATCGACACACCCAATAACTAGGGTTAGAGCCTCAGTAGACAAAGTGGAGTTCAAGACAGTAAGAACCCCCTGATCTCGAAGGATCCACGGCGTGAAATCTGGGTTTGGGAGTTGAATCCCAGTATCATCAACAATAAACTGAGGAGGGCAAGGAGATGAGCCATCCAAGTGACCAAACAGGTTATGAGTGCGAAAAATGGAGGAAATTTGATGTTTCCACAAGACAAAGTTGGATTCATCCAACTTGAAGGGTAAGAGATTGTGTATATTGGATAGTAAGTGTATTGGTGTTGAAGATGGTGGATTTGAGGCGGTAGTGAGAGCCATGCTCTGATACCATGAAAGAATTGATGAAGGTTTGCAGTAACAATAACAAGATAAGATTCAGTTGATTGAGAAGATGAACAGACGAGAGAATAAAAACAGAGAGGCTGTGAGCTCTCTCTCTAAATCTTACATAACCCTAATACAGGAGAAGAGGAGAATAAATACTCCCCTTTACAACGGTAGCATCAATAGGATTAGGTTACAACTGATGCCCTTATGGGTTTACAAGATGGGCCAGTAGATGGGCCAGCAGAAACTCTAGAAGTCCAAAAACAATAACTAGCAGTTCTTCATGTAGCAGTCCTTGGGCCTGAGATAATGGGCTTTCATAACAGTCCGCTAATAGTAATTGGTGTGTAAGGAGCTGAATCTAGTGAATGTGTAGTGATGGTTGAATTAGTTGGCATTGGTGTTTATTGTGAAGGTGTAGGTTGATGTAATGGTTGGTGAAGTCAGAGTGTTAGTTATGGATATAGGGAGTTGTTGCGGTGCTTTGTTAATGGAGTCATGGTTGAAGTAGTGAATTGGAAGTGAATTCAGTAGGTGGTTGTGGATATTCTACTGGGATTTATGTTGTTGGCAGATTGGTTATTTGAATTATGGTGATGGAGTAGAGAAGGAGTTGAAGATGGTTGCAGGTGATAGTTTAGGCTTAGGTATTAAATGTTGCAAGGTCATGGTGAGTTATCTGGTTTTAATGGTCCAGGTGTGTACTGTTGGGTGATAAATGGGAGAAGACAAGGTATTGTTTAATAGGTAACAGTGGTGGTAATGGTGGATTTTAGGAGGTTTATTTGATTAAGGCTATGGGGGTTTATTAGGCGAAATGGTTAGCTAGTGGTGAAGGTAGAAAGTATCAGTGGTGGTGCAGGTTATAGGCTTTTGGGAATTGGGTTCAGCAGATGCTGAATGCAGCAGTGCTGTTGAATCGATAATTCCCAAGTATAGGAATATCGTTCTAAGTAGTACCCGAGTAAGAACGGGGTCGATTTCCACAAGGAGAGGAGGTTTAGACAATGACTTGCAAAACTAGAAAGCGACAAACTAAAGCAAGAAACACAAACTCTCAATGGCTTTAAAGCTTGCCAAGCTATCAAATCCACCAAAATCAATTGATGGAGCAAGTTTGAGGTTTGAGTTTAAGAACAAAGCAAACGACTACTAGAGCTACGATTTAAGAAACTAAGTGAAATGACAAGTAGAGAGGGGCTAGGGATCATCGGTTTCTCTAGTGACCAATCCTCCTATTACATTCAAGCCCGATTCTCAATTTGCATGTGTCAATCCACAAGACAAGTATCTCAAGAAGTGATTGCTCATACAATCCAACTCGCGACAAGAGAAGTGTGTAAATCCAACACGCTAATCAAGCACTAAAGAGGCTATTCAAATGAGATTCTCCAAATTTCAAGTGTTTCAAGCATCAACCATATGTAAACACACATAGATGTTTCCACATGAAAGATCAAGCAACAAATGAGATTTGTAAATTCTCACTCAAATCACCTAACTAGAACTCGATTTCTCAAAGTTAAGATTGACGAGTTCCTCTCACTCAAATGCAACTTCAAATCAAACACGTCAAAAGTATTCGCACATCTACCTATTCAATGCATCAAATACTTCAACAAGAGAAATCAAAATATTGCACTAAGCATTCAAGTGAACCCAATTCAACCCATTCATCCTTGAAGTTCAACTTGAATCAATAAGATGATTAGAGCACTAGATAGTCCCAAATCACCCAAGCAAATTGAATTAGCTAAACATGAGTATAAATTCAAGAGAAGTAAAGAAAATTATCATTCCATTCATCATACTTGAATCCAACACAAGTTATCACCAATTCAACCTCAATACATCAACTACTACTCGATTCAAACTACAAAAACGAGCAATAATCACTTCCAACTACAATACTAAACTACCAAGTCACCCAAAGATGTGCAAATAAGCTGCTGCTGCTATGCTACAGTGAAGAACACAGCACCAGCAGCAGAACAGAGCAAAACAGTGCTCTACAGCCACAAATCCGCCTGCAACTCACCTCCTCTCTCCCCCTCTTCCTCTTTCACTTGCTCTTAGCCCTGAATCATGCTCACTAGGGAGCTCAGCAGCTAAAGAACAACCCAGAACTGGGTAGAAATCGGAGAGAGAGAGAGGACGGACAGAGACCAAAACAGAGGCGTCACTCCCCGTCGGGTCTGAGAAGAACCCGATTCAATTCTTCGTTTCGACTTATATAGACCTTGTCTCTGAGCTTCCTTGGCCTCCAAGAATGTATTCCCACCCTCCAATTCGACTGATGACCTCTGAATCGTTCATTTTGTTCGCCTCACAAACCCTAGGTAGAATTGGGGCTTTCTGTTTGGATCACTCTTGGGCCGAATTAAGGGCTGTAGTAGATAGAGCTTGGGCTTAGGAGCGTTTTGGTACCGGATTTGGGTGATTTGGTGAAGAGATGAGGGCGTGGTGAAGCTTGGAGGAAGCTTGGTCGAGCCAACAATGGCTGGGTTCGTTCTGTTTAGCCGAAAATACACTCGGCTCCCCCTAGCTTGGTGAATCGTTTTAAAATACCCCGGCTTCATATTTAAACACTTTGGAAAATTGCAGAAATACCCCAATCCGTTAAGTATCCTTCAATAAAGCCATTAAAACGTTTAGAATCTTGCACTAAGCTCCCCAAATCCGTTAAAATTACTTCAAACAAGCCCTTTTATGTAACTTTGTCCTTGCAAAGTGGCCTCTTGTCTTCTTAGACTTCACTTTTTGGCCTCTATCTTCGAATATTCTTCCAACTAAGTCCTCAAACCCCTTTCTTCACGTCTCTTGAGCCGCAAATCCTCTTCAAATTCATCGTTTACATACCCCCTAGCTCGCCTCTTGCGTTTTAAAGCATGTCTTCACCTATAAAATTAGGGGAAAACAACCAAAACTACGAAAACAAGCATAAGTCTAGAAAGAGAGATAAAATAGATAAATTACACATATTAGCAAGTTATGAAGAGTTCATTAACATACTAAAACATGCAATTTTATGTCGTTAACACACCCCCCAACTAGTCTTTTGCTCGTCCTCGAGCAAAGAGAGCGATATTCAATTCTTTTTAAGAACCAATCATGAGAGACACACACTCAACTAGACAAGGCTTGACTCAATTCTAAACTAGACTCAAATATTTACAAAAACGCACACACACATTATCTATCATAAGTGAGAACTCAAAGAAATAAAATACTAAGAGTTACTAGCTAATTTTAATTTTTTTGGTGGGGGAAAAATAAGAATGCATAAATGTCTCCTCAAATAAATTCTCAAAGTCCAAGAAGATTGAGAAAGAAGCCTAAGGACGTCTAAGCATATACTCATACAAATGTGGGCGGTGTTTGGTAGAAGGTGACTCATGCGATTCACAAAACTTGTTAAATTAAGTCCAATTTGCGAGAAAGTATGCCTTCAAAAATAAGGATCACAAGAAACTAGACATTCTCATACTTATTCAAAAGCACCCATGTAGGATGGACTTCCAAAGCTTTGAACAAAAATTTTTAAGAAGGGGAGATGTGGTTGTGGGCTTGTATGATCCTTTTGTGGATTTTTTGGTAGATGGAGCGATTTATCATGATTTTTTTTTTTTTTTTTTTTTTTTTTTTTTGAGATTTAAAGCATTAACATTTTATTTTTAACC
The DNA here is from genome assembly GCA_023055425.1 of Linanthus parryae. NCBI lineage: Eukaryota > Viridiplantae > Streptophyta > Magnoliopsida > Ericales > Polemoniaceae > Linanthus > Linanthus parryae. Next base: position 79,507,250 of record JALGPY010000002.1, read on the forward strand.
TCAAATCCAAGGATCTCCAAGACCCACAACAAAATAGAGGAATATACACGCGAGTGGGCTTTTTAAGCTAAACCAAGGGAGCTATCTAGGTGGTGACGTAACATTATCCCCGGACACCCCTCTATTTCTTAGACATCGCATGGGGTGTCATTGGTAACCACCACTCCAATGGGCTACAAGTTTCCACCGCAAAAACGAATAGAGTAAAATCTTTTTTTGTAGAGTTCAAATAGCTTTAGAAATGCACCCTTTATTAAAAGTAAAAGACGTCAAAGTTTATGTGATCAACTTAGCTTGAAGGACTTAAACATGAAACGTAAATTTAGTGTGTTGCTTTGTGAGAACGCATGATGTCGCGGAATATGGGATATTGGTGTAGATGTATTGAGTATAAGCAAAGAATTCCTTTCTAAAATAAAAATAAAAAGAACATGGACTAAGAAATTTCATTTTTTGAAAACATCTAGCTTCCTAAAATTCCCCCTTTTCACTTTTTCTCAATTTTTTTTTTCATTTTTTCAATTTTTTTTTTTTTTTTATTTTTTTCAAAATAAGTGACTCAACTATAACTTCCTAAGACTCAATAAACCTATAAAATCTAGACTCAAGATGAAAGGTGAAAATAAATAAAATTACCAAAGAAAGAAGAATAAAAATTCTATGGTTTGACACGGGGAAAGAGTGATGCTTCTCATGGAAGATTCACATATTTTTTTCAATTTTTTAATTTTTCCAATTTTTCTAATTTTTTTGGATTTTCATATTTTCATTTTTTTGTATTTTTCATGTAAATCACTAATGAAGAAAAAGCATGCTTGTAACCATTTAAGCAAGAAATAAAATCTACTCCCCACCCCCCAACTAAAATATCACATTGTCCTCAATGTGTGAGAACAATGGAAGAGCATACAAATTCATATAAGAGATAAGGGATAGATAGACCTCATTTTAGCTTTATTGGCCACCAAGCACAAGTCCTCCTCCAAGAGCAACCTACAAAATGGTAAAAGAAAAGAAAGTGCAAGAAATAGAGATAAACTAATTTATTTATTTACAACTAGGGAGGTGGAACAAAGAAAATGATGCTATCCCACCCCCAATCTTGGAAACTTCTTTCCATGCCATGCCCCTACTTCATTCTTAGAAAAGTACTTCTCCCTTAAAAAGTTTGATTCATTAATTAGAATAGATAGGAGAAGTAGGGGCAAGACACAAAAGATGAATAAGAGATGCAAGCAAAATCTAACAATAAGGTTAGAGCAACTTGTTATGTCTTGCATCATCTTAAGAAAAGGGTTTGAAATCCTCAAATTAATTGAATCATAGAATGGGTCTTCATAAGTTGCCAAATTTTTACTTGAAATCACAACTTGAGAGATAGGGCCAACTTGTGAATCCTCATTCTCATCACTTTTAAGCATGGCACATGGATTTAGCGATGTGGCCTCACAAGAGAGAGGTAAAATCATTTTAGAACATAAAACCACATCCAAACCCTTAGGCTCATAATTTGGGTCATTGACTTGGTCTAGTTGAGCCAATAGTCTCTCCTCTTCACCAAAGTTAATTGCATCTTCCATAAGAAGAGATGAGTAGGAAGCTTCACTACCATACAAAAATTCTATTTCCGCCCAAGTAAGCTCATCTAATTCTTTAGAAGATGTAGTGAAAGAGTCTATATGAATCGGAGCATCAACACATGAACCCCCCAACTTACTTGAAGGTTCTTCCACAATTTCTAGTGGAGGGGGTTCTCCTAGAGTATCCTCTAAGTCATCACAAAAGAAGTGATGCTCATGATCATTGGAACTATGGTGAATATTAGACTCTTCATAAGCACTAGACAAAATAACATTTCCTTCATGAATGGTAGCATCCAATTCGACTTCTATCTCATCACATGAGTGATTTCCATTTTGTGAATCCTCCTCACATTTGTCACTATGTGAGTCATCCAAAATGGCTTCACTCATGTCATGGGTTGAAGAGTCATCATCAAAAATATCAATCTCACTACCAATATCACTATCACATGCTTCTTTGGAATGTGCAAATGAGAAATGAATACAATCACCTATCCTAGTAGCAACAACTCCATCATCATACACATCATCCAAAATTTGGTCTTGAATAGACTCGTGACGTGTGTGAATAGGAAGTTGAGACTCGTGTGATGATGAGTCTTGTGAAGAGTAAGTACTATAATCAAGAGAATCATCAAAGTGAGAGAATGATTCTTCAAATTTTCTTTGTGATTCTCTTGATTCTATTAGTGATTCCAAAATTTCTTTATTCTCTTGAATATGCTTTTGAATTTTCTCATATAAAGAATCACTTATAGGTGTATTTAGCTCATCATTCACAAGTGATTCCCTCTCAAAATGATTAACTCCTCTTGATTCACACATCATATCATTATATTGATAAGTGCAAGAATCATGAGAGTTCAAAGTGTTTGAGGGAGGTGATTGTGCACAAGAAGCATGAGATGTGTAATCTAGTGTCCTACTACCATGCCAAGAATAATCATTCTTAGGAAAATAATCACCATTTTTAATCGCACGTTCACGTAAAGAACGCATTGATTCCTTAGAATGATTTTCATGACTAGTAAATGCATAGTAATAAGGAACACTAGGCCTCTCACCAAGTCCAAAATGTTCATGAGACATATTTTTTTTTTCAAGCAAGTAGATGAGAGGTACTTGATGAATGTCACAAGCCCTCTTGAATCTCACAAGCTTAGATAACCACAATACAACTAGAGAAAATGTCAAAAACAAACTACTAATCAAACTAACTAAGAAAGCAAATCAAATCTAAAGCCTAGCCTCTCCCCGGCAACGGCGCCAAAAACTTGTTGAATCGATAATTCCCAAGTATAGGAATATCGTTTTAAGTAGTACCCGAGTAAGAACGGGGTCGATTTCCACAAGGAGAGGAGGTTTAGACAATGACTTGCAAAACTAGAAAGCGAAAAACTAAAGCAAGAAACACAAACTCTCAATGGCTTTAAAGCTTGCCAAGCTATCAAATCCACCAAAATCAATTGATGGAGCAAGTTTGAGGTTTGAGTTTAAGAACAAAGCAAACGACTACTAGAGCTACGATTTAAGAAACTAAGTGAAATGACAAGTAGAGAGGGGCTAGGGATCATCGGTTTCTCTAGTGACCAATCCTCCTATTACATTCAAGCCCGATTCTCAATTTGCATGTGTCAATCCACAAGACAAGTATCTCAAGAAGTGATTGCTCATACAATCCAACTCGCGACAAGAGAAGTGTGTAAATCCAACACGCTAATCAAGCACTAAAGAGGCTATTCAAATGAGATTCTCCAAATTTCAAGTGTTTCAAGCATCAACCATATGTAAACACACATAGATGTTTCCACATGAAAGATCAAGCAACAAATGAGATTTGTAAATTCTCACTCAAATCACCTAACTAGAACTCGATTTCTCAAAGTTAAGATTGACGAGTTCCTCTCACTCAAATGCAACTTCAAATCAAACACGTCAAAAGTATTCGCACATCTACCTATTCAATGCATCAAATACTTCAACAAGAGAAATCAAAATATTGCACTAAGCATTCAAGTGAACCCAATTCAACCCATTCATCCTTGAAGTTCAACTTGAATCAATAAGATGATTAGAGCACTAGATAGTCCCAAATCACCCAAGCAAATTGAATTAGCTAAACATGAGTATAAATTCAAGAGAAGTAAAGAAAATTATCATTCCATTCATCATACTTGAATCCAACACAAGTTATCACCAATTCAACCTCAATACATCAACTACTACTCGATTCAAACTACAAAAACGAGCAATAATCACTTCCAACTACAATACTAAACTACCAAGTCACCCAAAGATGTGCAACTAAGCTGCTGCTGCTATGCTACAGTGAAGAACACAGCAGCAGCAGCAGAATAGAGCAAAACAGTGCTCTACAGCCACAAATCCGCCTGCAACTCACCTCCTCTCTCCCCCTCTTCCTCTTTCACTTGCTCTTAGCCCTGAATCATGCTCACTAGGGAGCTCAGCAGCTAAAGAACAACCCAGAACTGGGTAGAAATCGGAGAGAGAGAGAGGACGGACAGAGACCAAAACAGAGGCGTCACTCCCCGTCGGGTCTGAGAAGAACCCGATTCAATTCTTCGTTTCGACTTATATAGACCTTGTCTCTGAGCTTCCTTGGCCTCCAATAATGTATTCCCACCCTCCAATTCGACTGATGACCTCTGAATCGTTCATTTTGTTCGCCTCACAAACCCTAGGTAGAATTGGGGCTTTATGTTTGGATCACTCTTGGGCCGAATTAAGGGCTGTAGTAGATAGAGCTTGGGCTTAGGAGCGTTTTGGTACCGGATTTGGGTGATTTGGTGAAGAGATGAGGGCGTGGTGAAGCTTGGAGGAAGCTTGGTCGAGCCAACAATGGCTGGGTTCGTTCTGTTCTTCAGGTCGGGGAGAGAGAAGCTTCTTCCGTGAGAGGGATGAGCTGTTTAGCCGAAAATACACTCGGCTCCCCCTAGCTTGGTGAATCGTTTTAAAATACCCCGGCTTCATATTTAAACACTTTGGAAAATTGCAGAAATACCCCAATCCGTTAAGTATCCTTCAATAAAGCCATTAAAACGTTTAGAATCTTGCACTAAGCTCCCCAAATCCGTTAAAATTACTTCAAACAAGCCCTTTTATGTAACTTTGTCCTTGCAAAGTGGCCTCTTGTCTTCTTAGACTTCACTTTTTGGCCTCTATCTTCGAATATTCTTCCAACTAAGTCCTCAAACCCCTTTCTTCACGTCTCTTGAGCCGCAAATCCTCTTCAAATTCATCGTTTACATTCCCCCTAGCTCGCCTCTTGCGTTTTAAAGCATGTCTTCACCTATAAAATTAGGGGAAAACAACCAAAACTACGAAAACAAGCATAAGTCTAGAAAGAGAGATAAAATAGATAAATTACACATATTAGCAAGTTATGAAGAGTTCATTAACATACTAAAACATGCAATTTTATGTCGTTAACAAGTGCCATGTTAGGTGAAGAGCTCGGTGGTTAGAGGATGAAAGGTGATAATGGATGCTAGTGTTGGTGATAATGGGGGAAATTAAGGAGATGGTGTTTAGGTGGTTGAGATGATAGGCATAGGTGTTGTAAAGTGAGGAAATTGAGCTGGTAATGTACTGGTAGTTGAATGGAGCTAACAGTGGGTGATTTTGGAGGGAATTTGGAGGTTTAATGGTGGATGAAGATAGGTAAAGGTTGTGGTCAATTGGAGGGAAGGTATGAGGGCAGTGTGTTGTGGTGCTAGTCTGATGTTAATTAAGGTCAGGGGTACTTTAGGTTTGTAGGTAGCTTAGGTGATGGTGAAGGCATTGTAATGGAGAATTGGGTTCAAGAGGTAAGAAGATGATTTGGTTTGAATTGAGAGGTCATGGCAGGTTGTAGGTGGAGAATAGGTAGGCAATGGAGGTAGCAGAGTGTTGGAATAGCATTGGAATAGCAAAAGGATGCTCGGAAGATAATTCAGGATGTTTCAGGATAAAATCAGGATTTCAGGATGTTTTAAGATTGCGGGAAAGATAATAAGGATCCGGATTTTGATCCCGAACTCCGATGACCGCGATATTTGCACCTTTGGATTCCTTTCGCGACGTAGACTTCGTCCATGTAGAGAAATTCCCGTTTCCGGACTGTTTTCCCGTTTTTCTCAATTATTGTCCAATTTTGACTAAAAACATCCAAAACGCCAAAATTCGTCTTTTTCTTCAATTCCGAAGCTCGTTTCTTCTCTCCACTTCATTCCCGCATACGTAATTCCTGTCAAACAACAACACGAACACTACGACGAAGATCAAATGTGATAAATTATCAAAATCATACTCAAAACCATTAAGAAACGCCCGGATTGTACTTTAAAGCTCAAAAACATCCAAAAGTGCATTTTCTTCTCAAATTAGCTCAAAACCCATCACTTTTGCACCGAAACGCACACAAATGACAATGTGAAACGTACATAGGATAACTCTTATTAAGGAGTTATCAAATACCCCCACACTTGCCATTTGCGCGTCCCGAGCAAAGTCTCATCTACTGCATTTAACTGTATATTAGCCGACAAGACTCAAACGACTCTAACATGACTCACGACACTCTAATGCAGCAAGATGATGCAAATGCAATTCTAGACTCGATCATAAACACATAAAAGCTTTTAAAATCTTTCTTTTTGCGAAATCAGGCAATTTAAATACACATAGACCGGTGCTCCTGGAGTAATGAAAAAGTTAGGCAAGAGACGCGAATCGCAACTAAACTTAACAACAAGTAATTCCCCATAGTTAGTATAGAAAGCTTAACTTTACTATAAAGAACAACCTACCTCTTCATGTGTGCTGATAAAAATAAGAGGCTAACCAAGGCTAAGCCATATTCATATTCCGAGCTCCTATTCTGCTACTGGTCAAATATGATGAGGCTTAGGGACAAAAAGGATATAATTTGTATGAAGCAGAAAATCCTAAAGCGTCACATAAACTCACCAATCCCCATATCTCACACACCCTCACCCTGATGATAGGAATCCACAACCCGAATCTCACTGACTCCGGCCCTCAATCCCCTCAAACCCCGGTATCATGTCATTCCCGTGGCCATCAAAGCTGAGTGTACGCGATCTCAATCAATCTTCAACAGGAACAAGAACTTTCACCACTCGATTTCCAATAAGCACAACTTTATTTCTCTTTATTCCTCTTTTTTTTTTCTCTCTTTTTTTTCTTCTCTCTTTTTTTTCTTTTCTTCTTTTTTTTGTTTTCTTTTTTGTTTTTTTTTTTCTCAGTAAAACAACAATAATACAATAAAAAAATGTACGAGTGGTCCTCCTCCAAGAATCAAGCAGTATAATAATGTCAGGGGAAGGAAATAAACAAAATAATGAATAAGTATCACAAGAATAGTTCATCTCCCCCTAACTCCATGAAGCGCATGATGCTACAAACCGTCAAAGTCAAAGCATGTATGGGGGTGGAGTCGTCACTGCACAATCTCTATGTCCGTAGTCAAATGTCGACACCCCCACACTAGAATGTAGTCACGTCCCCCTCTCAAGTAGTCAAATAAGATATGTCACGTGTCTAATCCAACCGAACCTCCTACACCACGATGATAGAAATCCGATACCTAGCACGATCCACCAATTAAGTACAACCAACTCCATTTTCGTGCGGATTAGACGTCACACACTTAGACTCTCCACTACTGTGTCCACGATGTAATGATATGGAACACCGCCACACCTTAGTGTGCAAGACAATTCACTCACCCTCGCATCCCCTCGACTACTGCTCCCTCGTGACGCTCTAGGAAGGTAATTCTAAACGATATATGCTGAAGGCCAAGAATCGTCTCCCTAGGTCATAGAGGCTAACAATGAATCCAAGGATCAATTAGAATTTACTAGTGGTCCTACAAGGTAAGATCTAAAAGCAGTGAGTGCTCTAATACACATCCTCGCACAGCTGTTCTGTGTGCCACTACGAGGCGGGCTGGCGACTACCTAAGACGGACAACATGAACGTTCGGCTTGTTTAGCAAACACCAAGATCAACTCTTGTAGGAAAAAGCAACACACACTTTAGCTTTTAAAATTTTATTTAGTTTGAAAATAGGCAGACATTCCCGTAATGAGATTCTCTCTATACTTACTAGGGGGAACTCAAAATGTCATTCTCGGTCAAAATTCACGCCCTATGCCTAAAGTGTTCACATCTCACTAAATCAACCAATCATATGCTTCTTTTAATTACCTTTTCTCAAAATTTTAATTTTTTTCTATTTTTTATAATATTTTTTCATAATATCCTAACTCTATATGCAAGGCTTTGACATGAAATTTTTTTTGACACAACACAACTCAACTTTTTGGTGGGTATACTCAATTATGTAAAAGTGCACACAGTATGTAAACTACTCTACACAATACGAAAATATAAGGAAAAACATAACATAAACCACAATACTGACTCACAATACAACCTAGACACATCCTACATGTAACTGGCTATGCAAGACACATGGCTAGTAAACAGATAAATCACCCACACTCTGAATGCTTCGTTGTCGTCAACGAATTTAGAGAGTATGCAAGAAGATTCAGCAATCAATGTGTAGGCCAGTAGATGAGATGGAGCATGACATACTTATATAAAAGAAACACAAAATTTAGCAAGAGAAAAAGATACTCACAACCACCTCAAGGGTGGGGACGAAATCGCGCCAAGCAGTCCCCAAGCACAGTAGTGGCACCACCATGCCCCTCTAAAGTCAGTGTGTTCTCGCACACCGGGGTCGACTGCCTCCTCTGCTAAAATCCATGTCAGAAGAATCCCCAACTAGCTAATGCAAGCCCCTGTGAAGGTCATGTGTGCCATGGCACACCGGGGTAGATTCTCCCATATCTGCTCAAATATGTCACTAGGAAACATCATTAGTCCCTCTCTCTCTCATCTCTCCAACTAACATAATAAAATAATTGAATTTAAAACAAACTCCCTAATCTAATGCAATTAAATAGGTTGGGTTGCCTCCCAACAAGCGCCTTGTAATTTAAGGTCGACGACCCGACCAAATTACCTAAAAAAATATCAAGGAGGTCTAGCACGACGTGCCTCCTCCTTCAGTTTCTTGCTCTTGATCTTTTGCACCACATCATGCGCACCGACAATAGTTGGCTTCTTTTCTGAATCGGGTGGATAGGGTTGCAAAACTGTAGACAACCCAGGTGTAGGATCCACATCTTTCTCTCTAAATTTGATCATAGCCAATTTATTCTTCCCTTTTCCCGGAACAAATGCCTTAAACACAAGTGATGAATCTAGAGATTTGATAGTGAGCTCCTCAGTCTCTAAATCCACATTTGCACGCATTGTCTTCAAAAGCGGTCTTCCAAAGATGAGTGGAACATCGCGATCCTCCTTGATGTCCACTATCACAAAGTCAGCTGGAAAGACAAATGCACCCACTTTAACAAGCAAGTTCTCAATCACCCCATTTGCTGTAACAATAGAATTGTCTGCCAATTGCAGACCCATCTTTACTGGGGTTGGCGCACCAATGCCCAATCTCTGAAATAGGGACAATGGCATGAGATTAATACTCGCGCCTAAATCACAGAGCCCATGCGTATGATATCCACCCCCAAGAGTACAACCTAAGATGACACTGCCTGGATCTCTCATCTTGGGAATATCTCGCTGTATCACAGTACTACATGTCTCTGTCAGCTTCACCGTGGCATAAGGGTCTATGCTCTTCTTACCCCATAAAATTTCCTTCAAGAACTTCTTATACTTGGGCATCTGAGCAAGTGCTTCCACAAGAGGGATGTTGATGTGAAGTTGTCTGAATATCTCCAAAAATCTCCCATAGTGGTCTTCATCATTCCTCTTTATTGCCGCCGGATATGGCACATTTGGCTTTAAATTAGCCGGATTTAGAGTGTTCTTGGGCTCTTCTTTCTTCTCAGCCGTTTCCTTTGATTGGGGACTCACGGCCTTGGGCACCTCTTCACCAAGCTCTTTCTCAGTGGCTTTAGTAGCTTCAGCTCTCGCATGGCTAGGATATGGAGGATCCTGAGTAGTCACGCCACTCCGAGTAGTAATAGCTTTAAGCTGCTCAGTAGGAACAATATAATTAGCAGGAAGCATGCCAGGTGAAGATTTAGTAAGTTGATTGGCATTTTGCTGAATTTGTGTCTCATGGCTCTTAATAGTGGCTTCCATGGTTACAAACTTGTGCTCCATCCTATCCATCTTCTCATTTGTCTGTTGTTGCTGAGTAACCAATTGTCTCAACAAGGCTTTCATTTCGGGATCCTGTTGTTGCTGAGTAGCATGATTATGAGATTGGTAAGGGACATTGGACTGCTGAGCATACCAGTTAGGCTGATTTCGATGATTCTGATACCCCCACACTTGTTGCTGTCTAGGAGGCCCCATGTAATTTACGTCATCAATCCCATATCCCTGATTCTCATCCGCGATCATCTCTCCCACAGACTTCACTTGTGATAATGGATTTATGCTGTTAAAGGCCGTAGTCATGATTGCCATTTGCTGTTCAAATTTCTGCTCCACCATTGACTCAATCCTGTTGACTAGAGCTGCATCGGATTCCGAGTATCTACGAGTCTCAGACCTCGTAGACTCACGCTTCGCCACAGTGTTTAGCAGATCTTGGCATCGCTGCACTCTCAAGCCCATAAAATTGCCTCCAGCTAACATATCTAGTTCATGTGCTGTTTCCCTGTCTAGAGCATTATAGAAATAATGAAGGAGTTTATACCACGGCTCTCCATGAGTAGGGCATCTGCGAAGAAGTTGGTTGAATTTCCTCCATGTATCTCCTAGAGAGTTATCCTCTTGCTGAGTAAAATTCCTAATATCAGCCATGAGCTGAGCAACTTTGGATGGCGGCAGATATTTTCTCAGAAACTCATGGCAACACTCTGCCCATGTTGTAATTGATCCTGCTGGAAGCTCCATGAGCCATGTCCTGGCTTTCCCAGATAAAGAGAAAGGAAATAGCATCAACTTCACTGTTTCATCTGGAACTTGCTCATTATGCAATGTTGAAGTAATTTGCCCAAAGTTAAGCAAGTGGGCATTCGGATCATCTCCCGGAGCTCCTGTAAATAGGCACTCAGCACGAACCATATCAATCATCCGCTGACGCAACTCAAAGTGAGCAGCATTAATCTGTGGCCTCACAATGGTAGGTTGGTATCCAGCTGGCGTGGTTCTGAAATAGTCCACCAAAGGACGATCATCTTCCTGTGCCACATTGTTCCTTTGAACCACTTGCTGAGCTCCATTAGGTGGAATCGGAGGTATATGAGGGTTAGCAACTAAAGCCTGTGCAGCAGCTAACTGAGCTCTGAGCAACTCAGTTTCCCTGAATGAATTGGCCACTCTTGCCTCAGCAGCGACTCTAGCGGTCTCTGCATCTTCCGCAAGCTTGCGGAGTCTTTCCAACTCAGTTCCCTGTTGGTCACCCATTGGAACTGATTCCCTCGAGTCTCTACGCAACAGTGTATCCGGATTATCAAGCGGTGGGTACAATGGCTCGTCTTGAGAACGGGTCATGCACCAAAAGAATCACCTGAAAGCACAGATACAACTAGAACGTAGGTGAGTAACAGATATAAACAGAAAATAAAATCCCTAAAGCTAATAATTCTAGCTGATTCAACCGAAGTCCCCGGCAACGGCGCCAGTGACCAAGAACAAGATGAATATCAACACAAAGATTTAACGTGGTTCACTAGTTTTTTAGGCTAGCTACGTCCAAGACCAAAACGAACCAAATTTGTTGATGAGAGACCAATACAATCAACCACACTATCGAAAGCCACGACCCTAACCCTATATATAGGCTAGAATAATGACTTATGTCCAAATTAATGGAGAAAACATTCCAAATTGAACAAGAAAACAACAAAACCTGCCAACCCTAGTGTGTTCATACGACCATCCGAAGTGTTTGCACGAAAATTGTTCGTACAAACACTTTTGGTGTTCGTACGAACAAAACATAAACTGCAATTTTACCGCTTCGTTGTATCTTCCTCGCTTCGCCGCTTCGTCCGAGTGTTAGCTAGGTACTTTGAATAACAGAAAAACCTAAGAAAAATATAGTACTAGAGGATTGTAACATTACCATTTTAGCTAACATCTAGAAAAGCCAGATAAGCTCCGGTATAGCATCAACTAATTCACGATACTCGGCTTCTGTGCTGGACCGAGCAATGCCCATTTTTTCTTGCTGCACCAAGAGATAAGCGAGTTTTCGAAGAGGCTTACTTTAGACCATATAACGCACGACGCATGCGACATACATGTGAGTCGGAAACATGAAGACTATGTAGAGATTACATATAAACCTCTTATGTAAGATCACCGTTAAGAAATTCATTCTTAACATTCATCTAGAGTAAGGACCAATGCGTATGAGCATCTGCAACTATTAGCGTGCGGGTTACGTTGAGTCGAGCAATCGAAGAAATGATCTTCTCTTCGTAGTTACCATACTCCTGTGAGAAATCCCATGCAACCAAGTAAGCCTCATATCTTTCAGTGGAAGCATCCGACATAGTCACAAACCTATATATCCATATGTACCCCTCTATGGTTTTACCGGAGGATAACTGAACCAGATCCCAAGTCCTTGTGTTTTCTAAAGGAGCTAACCATATTCCATCAACTTTACCCATCTTGGGTCAACTCTTGCCTCCCCCTACAATTTTGGTTATGGTTGTTTTATGGTTGTACTCGATGACACGTTCCAACGACAAGTGAAGGGTTATCAGTTTACTACTACCTCCGTTTCCTCTCTAAGACACCATTGACTTTCTAACTCGTATCTAGGTCACTTTGACGGAATAATTTGGATAGCAAAACAATGTGTTTTGATAAATTCTATATCTTCGGTGAATTAGCAACCTTAGTGAAACACTAAGTTAAAATCTTTACTCTAAGTTCACAACTAACAACCCCTATTTCTCTTGTGAATGATGGGGATATGTGCGTTATTTCACTTTTCTAGTTAACAGAAAGTTACTTCCGTTCGTGAAACGTTAACAAGAAGTCAAGTAAAGGTCGACTAAATACATAAAATAATAAGATGAAATACAATAAACATAGTTTAATAAACAATTCAACATTTTAGTTTAGCTAAATGTTTTTAGCCAATAAATTCTAAAACAATTCAACATTCTTTTTACATTCTTAATACTTTTTTTGAAAGATTCAATACTTTATTTAAATAAAATCATCTATTTTTATTATTTTTTATTTTTTAATAATTTTATTTACAAATAAAAAATGAAAAGTAATTTTTTTAATAAAATTACTTTTATACCCTTGATTCAGTTAGAATTTGTTAACACCGCTAGAAGATTGCGGTACCAAAAATCAAATTGCGAAGGACTTTTTGTGGAAATTGAAAGTGATGGAGGTTTATATTTTAAGAATTTGTTTTTTGTTGTCCACCAGGTTTGAACCCCGGACCTCATGCAGGAGTTTCCAACGTTCTACCACTTTGAGCAGTTGAGCTACAACCCTAGCTACAAAGTGATGGATGTTTAGTGTCACTAAGTGTAAAGTGGATGTGGGTTTAGTGTCATTTGTCCTAATAAATATTAACATTTAAGTCGCGCAAGCCCTCATTGTTGTTTCTATGGACCATGGAGAATTATTGGCGATTCTTGTACAGTGTTTAGTTAATTTGAGTGTTCATCTTTTTTATTGAGCATATCCCTTCTTCAAATTCACTGTTTCTTAACCTTACCTGTTTACACTAATTGCGGTTGTAAATACAAGTCCGAATGTTTCCGTTTAGTACCTTTCTGTATGGTTAATTAAAAAATACTTCCGCATTTGTATTATTCCTGGACCTAATGAAAAATACTTGAACTTTTGAGAAAAAAGCTAATACTCATATTTAAACTTTTAACGTACAATACTTCCGAATAAAACTTCTTGCACACAAAATTGCAATTAATAAATTATCATCCAAAATATTATAGCTTCTTGTAATTTGTTATTATAAAAAAGATCTTACTATTTAATTATTTTTAAATATTTATTGTTATTATGATTTACAAGTATTATTATAAAACTTTGAAATTATTAAGATAAAATAGCTATTATATATATGTGTGTATGTTTGTATATATGTGCATGCATTTTGAGTCATATGTTATGTTATTAATTTTAAAAATAATTCATGCTTAAGATTGGGGAATCCGCAATAACTTTTTAATAGAAGTTTGCATCATAAGTAGTTTGATATTCCCCCTCAAACAATTGTTTGATATTATCACATAAGTAATGGTGCTAGTTATGAGTAAAATAGTGTAATTATAAAAAATGGTAAACAAATGAATACATACTTAACAAATTAGTTTTAATAAATTTGATAAAAATATAAAAAATATGGCAATGTGAGACACAAAGAACTCATTATATATGATAAAGTACAAAGAAATGCACACATATATTTAATTCCGAATGAATAACTGATATACGAATTATACAATTTCATATAGAAAACTCGAATTCATCAAATTCTGTACTTTTAAGCCGATATTTTTACTAACTTATTTTTTACTTAAAATCGTATGATACACCTGCGTACTGTACCAACTTTTATTCACATCCCATATTTTAATAACAATGCTCTAATTTACTACTTCTATATATTAAATCAGTCATTTGGCTTGAGTGATTTATCTTGGGTAAAAAAACACTTTCACCTCTTCCACTTTGGTAATTGACACTTTCACTCTTTTAGTGTGTAAAATTTCAAGAAATGTGCACTAATTATACCCCGACAATTAAGGGGTAGGGGTCTATCACTTATGGTAATTTTAGCAAATTTGCCTCATGAGAACTTTTTGGTACCACCTGAAAATATGTACAATGTGATAGAATCTGCGAAATTGAGGCTTAAAAATCTGCAAATTTTGGTTTGAAACAGATTTTTTATCTCAATTGCAAAAAAATTTAACAAACAAAACTAAATTAAATGACCGGTTTTAATCAAAATTGTTTGACATTTGAGTTCGAACAAGAACTTAGAGTATGGAATCACACAACTAAGGGTGCAAGTGACTTAAAGTTTGGCACGCTGAAGGAGTGAAAGTGTTCTTTTCAAATCTAATAGGGGTGAAACTGTCTTTGTGTCAAACTGAGGGGGTGAAAGCGTTCCGTACTCTTTTATCGTCCATCAAATGTCCAAATTTCAAAATTATCTGCTGGCGTGGGTTAATTGAAGATACATTCGACCAAACATGCATGTCTGTCACAATCCAAATTTTGTTGAATTCAAATGAGTCCGCTAGCTATGTCTTTTGTTAGATACACTTAAGGATGTCAGCATCACAGTTCCGTCATGGCTCATGCATGGTCGACATTTGTCCGTACTAATATTAGGCCATAAGCGATTGGCCAATAGGTGCTAGCTCACGTGGTAAGACGCATTTACAGCCCTACACCCTCAAGTTCAAACCCCGTAATTTTTTATTAGATTAGGAATTCAAATTATTGTAACGATCTTTAGGATTTATTGTAATATTTATTATTATATATGTATGTTGCGTATCAATGTTAAGTTTTCTGTCTCCTCAAAAATAAAAAATTAAATTTTCTGCGACGGATTCTTCAAAATTGCATTTCCCCCGTACTGTTATCATATGTTTACCAATGACCTTACTTTGTAACAAACATTACATTATGAAGTTTGTGTACCTGACTTAATATGTATTTTCACTCCCCTAAAAGAAATGTATTTTCACTAATAAAAATTTCCTATACTGACAATTTTGTTTAAGTTGCAGATGGTTCAGGAAAAGCTCACTTGCTTAATGAGCTTGAAAGCTCAAGTTCGATCTCTTTACACTACAAAAAAATCGGTTTTTTACGAAGAGCGATCGTCTTACCATCCCAAAAAATCGTCGTTAAAATGAGAGAATGACGAGAGAGGGTGGTCGGTGTGTCGTCGGGATAGCTCGGTCGGTAGTTTGACCGGGCGACAAACACAACCGTTGGTCGGTGGAATATAATTACCGACCATTTTTGCCGACCACTCTTGTTCGTCGTTGTTCTTTAGTCGACAACTTCCCAACTACCAATTTTCGTGATTTTTTTTGCCGACGAACCAATTTTTGTTGCCGCTAAACTTTTCAAACTTATTCCTACTAATTTTAGTCATCTTTTTGTCTTAGGTCGCATTTTTGTTTGGTCTTTTTTGGTTGAACGCAAACATGCTCGTCGTGAATGTTTTTTGCTTACGAACATGCTCGTCGTGACATTATTTGATCTTCTTCACATAGTCGCATATATTACGCATTTCACATTTATGCTCAATTTTGAACCTATGCAATTTCTATAACCAATTCCAACACAATGCAAAAACTTAAAAGTACAGGTTCATACACATATGAACTTAATTTCATAACACACACACATTCATTCAATTTTTTTTTTTTACTGATATAACCAACAAAAATATAACTTGGGTAAAACTCAAAACATGTTACACAATATACATATCCAGAATAGTGCGGGACACAACCCGACCAAAAGAATACAATATTCATGAACATAAACAATCAATAATAGATATAACTGTCAGACATTTCTTTGTTACAATATTCCTATAATTGATTCATCTGATTACCATATTATTCCTCCAAAGTAGACGTAGATCTGTGTGAATGGCCAATCTAAATTCCAAAAAGGATCAACTGCAGCTCCACATACAGTTGTTGTACTGCAACAGGTTAAAAGGAAAAAATATTTAGATAGATATGTTGATGTGAAAATGTTGGATCACTAAGATGAATGATAGCATGTGTACCTCTGATGAAAGACCAAACAGTGCACAGTATATATTACGCATGGACGTACTCATACTATCAATATTCTATAACATGAAATTTTTTCCTGCAACAAGTGATAGGAAAAACAGTTAAAAATTTGTAAGATACTAATTATTTTTGACAAGCTATGCAGCAATTAGTACAATACAGGAACTGCGCTACCGAGAAATTTCAATATGGTTCCCTAATTTAACTATTTTCAGAGATAACATTGTCACCCCTAACCAATGAGGTGGTTCATCAACCTATACCTAGTGACCTACACTACTCTTTAAGCCAGCAGTAATTTCTCTGAAACCACATCCTTAAAGCATCATTCACTTACCTCCATTAATCCATAACTCTCCATCTTCTCCTACCCCTCCCCCCAGCTTCCAAACTGTGTATAAAATCAGAGCCTACAACCTTATCCGTTTCACATCAAGGGTGAACAAAATTTAGATTGTGGGCAAGCATGTCGATGTCAACAGTTCGTTCTTGCCCCCTTGTGGCAGCATTGTGATTCTGGAATTATAAAAAAGAAGCTGGTGGAGGTGGCAGCTAGCTTCTTTGTGGTTGCTCCACGCATCACAATGAGATATTCAGAATCTCATCTACCACTACCAGGGCGCGGAGAATCATCACAGAAAAATCAGGCATGGCGGTCTAAATTCTATTGGGTTCTTGCGTCTATGGTTCATCTACCATAGTACGCCTGAACCCAATAGGTTGCTACATTCGATGGTCGATGAACCATAGAATGAAGAAAACCCAATAGGTTTTAGAATTCCAACAGAGGTTACTTGTGATGCATGGAATGACCACAAGAAGCAGCTGGAGTTTAGTGCTATAAATTCACATATTTTTCTTTCTACTCACTCTAAATTTTCTCACAGGTCACAACTAATGCATCCACACAGCATAAACTAAAAGCTATGGAGCACGTACTGTTGCCGCATAGACAATCCCTCCAAAAGGTAATATCAACATCAAGAAGAGACTGGACTTAAAGGTAATGAAAAGGGGATGTGAGACCCTGTATTGATTAAATGTTTATTAACGCTCGCTCGTTGGCGTCGTGTGATATAGTAGTATTCCAACGTCCTTGTATTCGATATCAGAAGTATATTAGTTACTTGTTACGCGTTTTAGAGCACGTGTAATACGTTCCGCGAAAATAATAATATAGAAGTGCGAATTGTATACGAATATCAAAAATATCCCTATCGTTTGTTTTATATTGCTACTATGTACGTTAATGTATGTGCATGTGGACCATGCTGCATGAAAATTGTTGGTGTGTTTGATAGATAAATCATGCTTCAGAAGCATTCTAAATTTTATTATTAATTTTCATAGTAATCCAGGTGGGCATGTGTCAAGTGTTTGTGGTGAGCACTTTGTTGACCTTCGGAAAAGCCTCCAGCAAACACATATTGTTTGCTTAGTAATCACAACTTTGTAGGGTCTATAATGGAGATTTTTGTCCATGCTTTAATAGCTTTTGGGGACTACAGTTAAAGAAATGGGAACATGTTGTTCTTGGTGTTCTACCTCAGACGAAGGAGAAGGTGAAAGTCATATTGCAGTGAGATTTTTCTCAGGCCCCAATGTTTCAAGGACATGGGTTATGAAGTGAGATGAGGGTTAGTCTATTTATTTTATGCATAAAAGTTCCAAGATATGAAAATAGTAAAGTTATTTTATTTAGAGGAGGTCTCTGGTTATGTTACGCCTCCAAAAGTAACTGCGTATTGCCATATTAGTTGGTTTTCTTCATTTTAACTGTTGGGGAGCAGCAATATGGTTGGCTTGTTTTGGCTTGTTGAGATTTGACTCAATTTCTGTATAGAATGAATTAGAGAGCGACGTGATTGCTTAAAATATTGTTTCTAGCCATTTTTAGTGAATTTCAGTCAAGTACCTGTTTTTCTGAAAATCGATTAAAAATATTGTTTCAGAGGACTGCGTGTCCTGCTGGTGGAGTTTTGGGCATCTGAAAGTGTCAGACGGGTTCATATTAAACCGTGATTTTATCTTATAATCGATATTTTATTAATAAAAGTGTGACGGGTCGTCACAGGGGAACCAAAAGATGTTTACCTCTGGCGAAAGTCCAAAGAGTACCCACTATATTACGTATGTATTACTCATACTATCAATTAATGATCTGTAACATGGAAATGGTACCTGCAGCAAGTGATATAAATACAGTATTTAGTCCATACAGTGCACAACCATTATCGAATATGAACGTGAGAGTGAAAATGAACTAATTTGGACCACACCAATGATAAGACATGAGAATTCAATAGTAAAATCGACATAGTTTAAAAGTAACGAGAAATTGGACGTCATTAGAGTGTAAACAGTTAGCATGAAGAAGATTACAATTAGCATGAAGAGGCCTAGTTTGGTACTACCCGGATGTTGGGTTTTGACATTGGTAACGCATCGGTATAACAAAAATTAATTCCTACTTAAATCCCACCAAAGATCAAAAGAAGAGACATTCATAACATATTGAAGGACATAGAAGATGTGTACCTTTTGGTTCGGGAGATCACACGAAGAATAATGTCCTCGTCTCTACAGTTGATCCACGTCTAGAGGTGAGATCCAGATCTTCCTTATCCTAGTGCTAGCTTGGACCGGAGGAAGAGGGAAGAAGGAATCAAGAAACGAAGAAAACCAATATGCATCATCCCTTTGTCTCCATATCCGAATTGGACACGAGACATAAAAGTCACACTCGTATATCTAATCCATAGTTTCTCGATCCTGGTAATATGCTTATGCAAGCAGATGACATCAATATCTCCATATTTATTCATCATAGTCTGGCCAGACATTCAATAAGCACCATCCCTCGAGTGGCCATGGATATTTGCTCCCATTATGTGGGAGGCACAAATCCTCTCTACATCACTACGATCTCTAAGCTTGCTTCCTGTCATGCCCGATAGCTATCTTTATAGTTGCCCGGTTAAGACACACAGTTGGATAACATCAATGCATGATATTTCACAACTATAATATCTAGTGACTTCAAGTCTAAGGATTACAATACTACGAGAAGCGATTAGGACTTCAACATAATCTAATGTATCCTTCTCGTCGTGGGTCAATCCAGTATGTCATTACTCCTAATGCATACCCATGTGTTAGACTTGATATCTCTATATTAATATACACACAAACTAGTCTATATTTGACCGTCATATTAACCAATATAATGGACTAGGGATATTTAAGATAAACAACACATTGTATCTAAGGACTTCATTTTATTAAATATCATAATAATTAATAAATGAATATTCTAGCCAAAACATTGTTCATACTATAGATTGCCTCTAGGGCAACTATTCCAACAACGGAAGCAAACAGTGGGCACTAACGACATCATAATAAACCTATAAACCACTAACCATCACTAACATGCACTAACAATTTCTGAGGCAACTGTGCGAATTTCCCAAACTGCCTCATTCAACAACCTTAATGTACAGGCAGCCACTCAATGCATTGCAAGTTCCTTAATAAGGAAGAAATAAAAGAGAAACTGGCAACTGGTTTGCTCTATTTAATCTCATACATCCATTCCAAAATCATTCACAGTAAATTAAATCACCTTGCCATGAAACCCATTCGCGAATGCCTGCGTGAAGAGGATGAGGTCACCATTCCTTTCACAGGGCTGCCAGGGTCCTGTGAGGATGCTCAAATTTTCATCTCTGATGCATTGAATGAAGATTAAATGAGCGAGAACTCCCCTTCTGTTATGTTGTATAAGAAGAGGCAAACTACATTGGAGGAAAGTCGGCGAAAAATACAAGAGACTGAATAGAGAATCCTGGTAATTGAGCAGATCAAGATTGAACAGAATAGGTTAGTTGTGCATGTAGAATTCTTCGAAGGAACCGGTGAATTTGTTTTCAGAATCAAAAAGAAATATAGAGGGGCTACCGGGAGAAAGCTTACACACCAGCAGGAACCAGCAAAGGCCTGGCAGATGAACAACTCAAAGAGGACAAAGCGGACTATACTTTATATTCCTTCTAATATTTTGTTTTCTATATATGTATGGCTGGTTGTCTTTATTTACGGATACTTTTATTTTCCAATATTTTGACTTATGAATAAAATATCCTCTACCGTCTGCGGGTAGTTGCGAAGGACACTTTGACCCGATTTTCATGCACAAATGTTTTCATCATTTTGCCAACACTATCAGCCGGTCAAAATGTCCTTCGCAACTCCAGCCAGAATTGAGAGG
This sequence comes from Linanthus parryae, assembly GCA_023055425.1. Taxonomy (NCBI): domain Eukaryota; kingdom Viridiplantae; phylum Streptophyta; class Magnoliopsida; order Ericales; family Polemoniaceae; genus Linanthus; species Linanthus parryae. The sequence goes on from JALGPY010000002.1 coordinate 79,527,958, forward strand.
TTGGACAGAAAAAATAACAAATATAGCACTCAAGTTCTAAGAAATCTAATATATATGATAGGCTATGAATCAATTAGGACACTTCCATCCCTTATCTGTGTCAAATTTCAGAATGGGTCTGTTTGAATGAGCTTAAAAGAGAGGAGAGTTTATATGATTATTTGAATGAGTGGCTGAGGTGAGGAGAGACACACCTAATATTACACTCCTTAATGGTAGTGTCATTAATCTGGGGCGGTGGTTCGTCATTATAATCATTATGTGGACAAATTCGCACTCTTAAGGTATGATAAATGGATCCCCTCCGGTCCATATTTTCCTATAGCACCGCCAGCCCTAATCTGAGCCGTCAATCACAAGTGCAAACCAAGATTATAGCGTGTTTCTATATTATTAATTGATTGGACAATCGCTGGTCTCAGTCAATTACTATTTTGTAAATCATCGATCTCTCTTCTTTCAAGCTCATAGGCTTACACATAAGAATGTTGAAGCATTCGTTTTTCGGTATAATCACAAGGAGTAAAATTGCAAGCAATGAACGTCAAAATAGAACTTAAAAAACCAAATGCCAAAGGTGTTTAAGAAAAAAAGAAACATTGGCATCTAAAATACACTCCTACCTATGTATTTATGAATGTAAGGGTTGTTGCTCAAGTGGTAAAGCGTTGGAAGCCCCTGCATGAGGTCCCGGGAGTTGACTGTTCAAGATCACCGGCGAAGAAATCGCGTTCCTGTTATGATTAATTTTTCAACTCAATTCTCTGTATCAATCTAGTTGCCTCAGCACACAAGTTAAACATGACCGTGACGCTGTGCATGACACATCTGCCCATCTTCTTCATCATGAAGAATTTGCTCAGAACTGAATCAATCATCAAAACTTGAGACTGAATCTCAACTATACAAAGAATCGCCAAATGACGTCGGCTCCGAGGTTTCAATTAGGAGAGAAGATGTAATTAACTTTCTAGAGAGAGTGGGAATGTCTTGAACACACGCATAAATTAGAAGTACTAAGTACTTGTATGAATCTAATTGTGTAGTTAGACAGTCAAGATTGTTAGTTCGAGAGGATCCAGATCCATTCACGAGTGTAAGTGTCTTGAAATTCGGGACACAAAAAGGTGAAACTGTCATTTTCCAAAAGAGAATGGATAAAAGTGGGTTTACATCAAACTTGAGGGGGGGGGGGGAAAGTGTTTTTGTATTTTATACAAAATGGGAAACAGAAACGGCCCGAGACGTCAAAGGGAGCTCCGTCAAGATGGGGCCCACACCTGAGGACTGCTGGCGCACGGAGCAACAAATCTCTTACAACCGTCTCAATAGGAACAAGACGTTTGTCCTCCCACGAAAACACTCCCTTGGCCAACCCCTCACCAAATACCCACCCAAAAACCACCCTATGTGGCTCTATCTCTCTCTCTCTCTGTTTTAAGGTTGTTTGGTGTGTGATTGAGTGAGTAGTGAATGATGTGATTATGGGTTCGGCACTGACTTGGGGAAAACTGGGGTGTATCAACAACAGCAACTATGATTACTCTTTCAAGATACTCTTGATTGGTGATTCTGGTGTTGGCAAGAGCACTCTTCTTCTCAGCTTCATCTCCAACTCCACCGAAGACCACCTTACTCCCACCATAGGCATGCTACTTTCACATCACCTTTCTCTCTTTTAGGCACATAAACATTGAATCTTCGATGCATGTCCATATGGGTTTTGATTTGTTTTTAATTTGGGTGTCAATATATTGAAGATGTTCTTGGCTGAGTTGGTTCAACTTTGATATGATGGAAAATCGGTTTAGGGTTTTGTTCATATGGTGCTTGATGATTTGCTTGGCTTGTGGGTTTATGGACTCATAAAACTCGAATATTGGATGCATGTGCATATGGGTCTCGATTTTTTTCAGTTTGGGTATAACTATTGAATATTTCTTGGCTAAGTTTGTTCAACTTTAATATGATGAGGAAAGGGTTTTGGGTTTTCCTCATATGGTGTTTGATGATTTGCTTAGCTTAATTGCTTGTGGGTTCGCTCTGTTTTTGGTATTGGTGTGCGTTGCTTAAAGCTCCTGAGGGCCAAATATTATGTGATGTAATCTGGTTCTCATCCTTTGGTGACATTTGAACTACCAATTTTCTGATATGGACTGAGACAAGGGATTTCCCAGTACTAGGAATATATCATTAATAAGGCAACACCTGAAACTTTCAGGTGTTGCCTTTCAGGCTGAAAGGCCTATTTTGTCTGTTGATTCTCTTTTGTTTCTGCACATGTTGATTAATGTTTAAGGTTAGTCAAAATAAGGAACCCGTTAAGTAATTGTATTAAGTGGATTGGAAAGGCTTCATTTGGTTACTGATTATGATAGAGATCAGGCAGGGTTTATGAACAGAAGGAAGACCAAGTGTTCATTTTCAAATGTTCACAAAATATTTTTTCATGATCTTACATACACTCGCCAAAAGTTTCTTATGTAACCTTTTGCTTATCCTAAGATTCATGGTCCAACAACCTCAGTAATTTCACATTTGTAACTTTAATACAACACAAGTTTCGTGGCCCAGGGATAAAACGAGTAGTATTTTGAGCTTTTTTAAATCAGTGTCATGAACTAAGCCTGCCTCCATCAACCATCGAAGTAGCGAAACCTCAATTTTTTAGATTTGGATCCACCCTAACAGGTACCAATTTCTTAAAACCCAGGTGACAATGTAACCTAGTGGTTACGTATGCTTATACTTGTGTTTGTGCTGATTTACTTAAAAGGGTTGGCTAAGAAACTAAAGTAGAACTGATTTAGCTTTCATTTTTCATCTACATTAGTTTTCATTTTTCATTTACTGATCTGCATGATGATATTCCACAATGTCCATTACATGTCGAGATCTTAGGGTTGCTTTTCTGCCCATCAGGTGTGGATTTCAAGATCAAGCTTCTAACAGCTGCGGGGAAGAGACTGAAACTTACAATTTGGGACACGGGTAATCAACAAATATGGATCGTTTATGCCCATGTTCGTTTAAGAAATAAGATTATAATTATCAATTACCCTTAGTAAGTACCGTAGGAGACAATTTATGAGTGACAAGTGAGTACTTTGTTTTGCAGCTGGGCAAGAAAGATTTGGATCATTAATAAACTCGTACTACAGAGGAGCACATGGAATAATTCTTGGTATGGAACTTGAAGAACTCGAGACATTTCATTTACATGATGATTTTATGGTATCCTCGTAAATTTTATTTTTTATTTATACATAACATGCTTCTTTGTCAAGGAACTTGTTAGCAAAGTGCTAAAAGTAGAATCTCGTGTGGAACTAGCCGTTTATCCACATTTCCTGCCATATACACTGTTTCTATTGCTTCTAATAATGAAGCAAACGGTCTTTCGAAATTTCAGTTTATGATGTAACACGAAGAGAAACTTTTACGAATTTGTCGGAGTATTGGGCAAAGGAAGTGGAGCTGCACTCGACAAATGAAGATTGCATCAAGATACTAGTTGGGAACAAAGTTGACAGGGTAAGTTGTTTGCTCATACTTTCTTAAGCATTTCTCCAAGAAAACTGAAACAAATAGACAAGTATTCTTATGGTAAGCGCTGTTTACAGGTTGGTGAAAGGGCTGTAAGCAAAGAAGAGGGAATCGCTCTGGCGCAGGAGCACAAGTGCTTATTTTACGAATGCAGCGCTATAACTCAAGAAAACGTGCGGCAATGCTTCAAGGAGCTCTTGGGAAAGGTACGATTCTGAAAGAGATTTCTCTCTTTTCGCTTCACATCCATGCCAGAAGACTAATAGAGGGATAGATATTAAAACGTGCAGTAGGAGGGAATATGAAAACAGCCTCAAGGCTCGGCTTGTTGACAAATTTACCACTAGGTCAAAGCTCACTTTTCGGCAACTTTATACCAAAGATTAACCTGGTTTATCTCTTGCTTTTCAGTATTTATCATCTGTTGGTTGGAGGTGTGAGATTTTCTGAAAATATGAATATCATTGATAAAAAGCGATATATTTACCACGAGTGAACCCTACTTTTATAAGCTAGACAATGCGAAACCCTACTAACTCAAAGTCCGAACTACCCGAAGTAACACATTACAATTACATTGCTAACAGGAGGAAGTTAACCCTACTTTTATAAGCTAGACAATGTGAAACCCTACTAACTGAAATTCTCAAACTACCCAAAGTAACACATTACAATACATTGCTAACAGGAGGAAGTTAAAAGGTGTGTAACATGAAGATGTACTAATGAAACCCATGTTGATTCACAGATACTGGAGAGTCCTAGTCTATTGGAGAAAGGATCCATAGTCATAAAGAAATCGATCTTGAAGCAGGAGCAGGTGTGTAAGGCAAGAGGTGAAGGAAGTTGTTGCTCTTGATGGGGAACTACTACTACTACTGAAATGGAAGTAACAGCTTCACTTACGAAGAACCAGAAAGCGTAATAGCCTTGAATCAACTCCAACATCAGCACCAATCTTGGAGTATCAGCAGCCTCTTGTGTGCCCTGCAGGTTGTACACACATGTACATACAGATAGTTCATTTCTCAAACATCTTGCTCTTCTGCAGATGATTGGGCACGACATCTGAAATATGGTTTTCCGTGAACATTCTTTCTGTTCTTCACTCTTTAGCAGAGGAACTGTGTTGTTTTTGTTGTATGTAGATAATGATTTGAGGAACACAAATGCTATGTTGTTTCTGATATAGCCATCAATATACTAGGATATTTCATACACAGGATGCTCTAGCTGCTTTTCTGTGTATGAAGTATCCGATATGTCTATATCTCAGTTCTTTGTTAGCATCAGCCTTTTTCTGGTTACATACTCTGGAGTTGTTATGTAATATACAGAATATGTAGTTTGATTTTGTATGTTAAGCCGGGCCATATACTTTGTCGATAGAAAAGAAATGGGACTAGTCCGAGTCAACAACTGGTTTCGATTCTCACTTCCAAGCTTGTGGGTGGAGGACCTAGAACTTCAATTTGTTACAGGAAGTCAAAACATTCAAGAACAATGAAAAGAGATAATAATTGTCATGAGATTTTATAATTTTCATTTAGCTACTATTTTGCATTACCAATTGGTTTTGAGTTCAACCCTGTGCACTACTGACTGAACACTATTGCATATTATTTGGAGGTGCTACTCAAGGGCTGGGGGCACCCCTCACTTCTCAAGAATGCGCTTTAAACCTATTGTTATGATTTTTTGACAAAAAATGCCCCTTGAGAAATACACAGATGCAGAGGAGGTCTTCGGAGGAGGTCACCCATCCTAATACCGTTTTAGAGTTCTGATGTGAAAGGATGTATTAGTTCTGATAGGATCGGTTCGGTCGTAGTTGAGTAAAAGTAAAATTTGACTCGGAACATTAACAAGAAAATGAACGTGCAGGTGGAGAACTGGTCCATGTCTTTTAGTCTTCATCTTTTGTGCCTATGACCTCCATATTAATGCATATGAATGTAATAGTCCTCCAAAATTATGAAGCACAGGGGATGACAAATGACATAACTACCAGCTATGTCGACTAAGTAACACGAGAAATAACATTCTATATTGTCAATAGTTGGACACAGGCAGTTCATAGGTCTACAAAAATATGCATTACAAGACACAAGACAGCTTTTCATGTGGATGCCGGAAGCAACTAGGTCTCCCCTTGTTGAACATACTTGTATTCTTGATCTTGTCCTCAATGAACCAGCCGGCGCCATGTCATCGACGAAGCATATTCAGGTCCCATAGGAAACTTCATCCCCATTTTCTCCTTCCTCTCCCCATATATCAACAGCTTACTCTGTCTCAATCTGTTGTGTTAAGAGCATTCTGAGAGCGAAAAAAAGGGCCTTCTCTGTAATGGCTTCCTCAGGCTTCTGCACGTTGCTAATTGCTTGCGCTGCCTTGCTTGCAGTTGCTCTCAGCACAGCAAATGGGGCTGAGATTGTTCTGGAATGGATTGTTTCTTATGACACCAATCAATCTGTGTGTGACCAAACGCGATCATTTCAACTCTCTTGAAATGTCGTCAATAGTGTATTCACTCAAGAAGTGTTTTTTTTCGCAGGTAATTACCATAAATGGAAAGTTCCCGGGACCTCTCATCAACTCAACCACCAACGACTTCATTCGTGTCAACGTCTACAATGACCTTGACGAACCTTTACTCTTTACATGGTACATTAAAAGATCTATCGCTTTCGTTTGAAGGTGATAATGATTGTATTTGGGTAATAAGGGAATGAAATGTTTGTGGATGCAGGAATGGGATACAGCAGAGGCTAAACTCGTGGCAAGATGGGGTATCAGGCACAAACTGTCCAATAGAACCTGGCACGAACTGGACTTACGCTTTCCAGATCAAAGACCAGATCGGTAGCTTCTTTTACTTTCCTTCCATTAACTTCCAGAAAGCTGGAGGAGGGTATGGTCCCATACGTGTCAACAACAGGAATGTTATCAACGTCCCTTTCCCTAAGCCAGAAGCCGAGTTTGATCTCCTGATTGGTGATCACTGGTTTGACGCTTCCTACAAGGTCAGCTACCATATTTCCCAATATACACTCACAGGTGTTGAGAAAATATACACTCACAGGTGTTGAGAATCGTTGTTTGTCCCACATCTGGATTTGGTCTGTTTTGTTTGTGCCTAATAAGATACTTGGACTACCCATTTGACCTTTCATTCCCAATTGGGCTACCCGTTTGAGCCTTCTGATTAGGTTCGGCCTTGCAATTTCCCAACTAGACACGACATTAAGTTAGTTAGTTTGGGTCGACACAGACCCGCAACTGAACAGACCCGCAACGGGTCAAAACGGGTCGATCAGAAGGTGCACGGAAATAAAGGAGTCGTATTAGTGTCAATCAGAACTGCCCAAAAACATCCTGTTTCAACCCGCCTAAAACAACAATATCCCTCTTTTTCACTGTTAAACCATTTTTCAGAAATAAACAGACATAGTGCTAAAAATATCCGGGTCCACATGACGACTCGACACGAAGTTACCGGGTTTGGGTCGATAGGAACCCGCAACGGGTCTGACCCTGCACGATTCAATTCGACCCAACCCGCAACCAGGGGATTGACCCAAATTGCCACGCCTACTTCTGATGTAACCATAATCATGTAATCTTCTGACCCGAATCTGATCCTGTCTCGTTTCAATCTTCTGTTCATCCTGCCACTTTCTTATGCATAAGATACTTCTCATTCCCAATTAGTTGGTTTCGTATAGTCTGTTTTCTTACTGTCTGAATTTTGTATAGGAACTTAGGACATCGCTACAAGTCTTGCCTGATGCAGCTCTGATAAATGGGAAAGTTTCCGAGACTTTTACCGTCACAAAAGGTAAGGAAAAAGGAGCCCTTATTTCCCCCTGTATTCTCTAAAATTCAACTAAGTATCGTGATTTCTACAGGGAAGACATACAGGTTCAGGATGTCGAATGCTGGAACTTCACTGAGCTACAACTTCAGGATCCAGAACCACACGATGGTGTTGGTCGAAACAGAAGGGTCTTACACTAACCAGATCACATTGGAATCTCTGGATGTTCATATCGGCCAATCTTATTCTGTTCTCGTCACTGCTGATCAAGATGAAGTTGATTATCACATTGTAGTCACACCAAAGATGGTGTCAGTGACTCCTGGAGGCCCCATAATAGCCACGGCTGTGCTCCACTACGATAATTCTAGCACGTCTGTTAGCACACAGTTGCCAACTGGACCTGACCCGTTTGACATAGACTTTTCGGTGAATCAAGCCAAATCCATCAGGTAATAAATAACTTCAACTCTTTTCATCCGAATCACACCCAATTTTTTTTTTTTTTTTTTTTTTTTTTTTCCATATACATAGAACATGATTCATAAATCTTAAACCATTGGCGGACCTAGGGGGTGGCGCGTTCAAGGTCCTGAAATTACAACAAGACCCCCTAGACATTTGATGTATTCAAGTCTAAAAATTGCATCCCGGGCCCTACAAAACAATAAAAATGGGTATTATAATCTTTTTAATTTTCAAGTATGGACTTGAACCTAAGTTTACTTTTGAGTTACAAAAAAAATTTAAAAAGTTTATATTTGTTTCCTCTATAAAATATTTCTTTGAACTTATAAGCTATATCAATATACATAAATAAGTCACTTTTTTAGCAATTGTAAGCATTAAATTAGGTAACAATGTTGAATCAAATTGTTATTATACATTTTTTATAGACAATTCCCTACAAGATGCTCCCCGCTTGATCAATATCCTGCGTCCGCTAATGTCCTAAACTAGCCTACATCTAGCCGGCTTAGAACATTGGAACTCGTGCAGGGGGCTTTGAATGTTCCACCTTTGAGCTAGCACCCATTTGCCAACATCTGCTTTCGTGACTGATATTAACTCTATTCTTTACAATTCTCTTAGGTGGAACATGACTACAGGAGCTGCAAGGCCAAACCCACAAGGAACCTTTAATGTAACGAACGTGACAATAGCGAAGACATTTATTCTATACGGGTCGGTATTTGATATTGACGGATCGCCACGCCATTTGGTCAACAATGTCTCTTATATTACTCCAAGCACCCCACTGAAGCTAGCCGATTACTTTGTCAATGGGACGGGTGTATACCAGCTCGATGAATTTCCTAGCCATTCCGTTAATGATGATGCATCGTATGGAGTTTCTGTCGTATCTGGAATACATAAAGGCTGGCATGAGATTGTGTTCTACAATGGCTTGGATGTCATGGATTCTTGGCATCTGGATGGTTTTGGGTTCTATGTGGTCGGGTAAGCTACTCATTGTACTAAATTTTTTTTCCCATGTTTTTTTCTATTTTAATTCCTATAGATCAATCTAGGCTTATTGAGTCATGATCATGGTCAGGTTTGGAGAAGGACAATGGTCGCCAGCGTCACGCATATCCTACAATTTGTTGGACCCCGTGGTGCGGTCAACTGTCCAAGTGTACCCAAAAATGTGGACTGCGGTGTATGCTTTCCTTGACAATCCAGGAATGTGGAACCTGAGATCACAGCATCTGAAACACTGGTACTTGGGTCAGGAGCTCTACATCAGGGTCTACAATGGGGATCCAAACCCCGCCAAGGAGAAACCAGCTCCCGATAATATTCTTGTGTGTGGTTAGTAGTACAAATCTTTATCCACCAATAGCTTGAAATGTTGAATATTCATGGGTATTCTTGAGTTCATCTTGAACTGATTTTAATTTGTTTAACTGTAGGCATTTTTGACGAATCCTCGGCTCCTGCACCGGCTCCTCAAGCTGCTGATTGGCTATAACCTGTGATCATTCCTTCATAAATGAACATTTTTTTTCTTCTAAACAACAATTGTATTTGAAATATCCCTATTTATTCATGAGAGACTTCTAAAATATCACTACCATAATTACAGGACGGCATAAAACCGCGTGTTATTAAGACAAAAAAAAAGTCCTGCTCCAGATTTGTAAAAGAACAAGTGGGAGCCATTAGACGTCACCCACTATCAAAAGCTATAAAAGGGAACTCCTCATGGAGGGCGATAGTACATAGAGTCTAGATAGTCCTGTCTACAAAGACTGATAGTCGCTGAGGGATGCTCCACCTCGTACTGACACACGTGGTCACAGACTGCCAAATCATCCACAACCATGTTGCCTATCTGATAAATTTGTTGGACTGTGGCTCCAAAAAAGTAAAGCTTCACAAGCTAATATGGTTGGAAAAGTACACCAAAGGATCAATGTGGACTCCAGTAGAGTTTGGATAACCACCATAGAATCACCAAAAATATAGGCCACATAAATATCTTGACTATAGGCAAAAGTAAGACCAACTAGAAGAGCTTTGGCCCACGGAGGTGGTTGGGCCAATACTACATGCAAAATGAGCAATAACAAGACCATTTTGGTCCAAGAATATCCCTCCTCTAGCTCAAAGCTCTAAACGAATTGACCTATCAAAATGAAAGGTTGTTTAACCAAGATGAGGCCGAGTCCACCTAACCCAAGAGCCCCTCTGCACTGGAAATGTTAAATATGGGAGACACAAGTGCGCCAACACAAATCTCTAGAAGAAGTGAACATCGGAAGAAACTCTCTAGCCAATGCATAGTAATTGATGGAAGGGACATCAGTTGCGCATAGAAAATAGCCCGTCTCCGAGCAACCCATAAGTCCATGATAGAGGGGATTGACATGTTCCAACCGAAAGTATACAGTTTTCGGTGCAGTAATAATATGGAAAGTAGGGTTGTCGAATCCCGAGAGACTTCGTTAAATTAATCAAGACTGATAACCTTATGCCGAGTCAAAAGTTGGTTGTTTGTTTTGCTCAATTAATGACTCAAAGTGATTAAACTATAATCTCATGAGCAATTCACACAATTAGAGTGGTTGAGAATACGATGTGGATTCAATATCAAGATACCTATTCGGATAACTAAGGCTACTACTGGTAACAAATTATGTTTTATGAAACACCGATAATGATTATTTGTCAAACAAGCATGAATCATCTATCAAGTCGCCAAGTAGATGTTCTATGCCTAGGATCAACTACAACCGAGTCACCAAGTTATATTCAATCCTCAACATGCATTAATATTTTAAGCCTACTCATGTTCCTAGTTAACTAAGCCAAGTCACCAAACTTCGATACAACTAGGTGTTTAATTCAAGTTTCTGACTAGCTAGCAAGTATCGAGTCACCAAATATTTGCTAATTATGATCTTCCTACTGAGAAGTATTCAATAAAAAGATAAGATTAAGAACATAAATTAAACATAACAAGCATCACGCCAGATTGGTTGTGGGAGAATGTTTCTATGGATCGGTGCCTACCCAAATCAGGGGGACATGGAATCTTTGTGGCTCTGGACAAGTTTACCAATTACGCCACCTATGCACCTCAACCAACTCAGGGGGGACATGGAATCTTTGTGGCTTAGGAGTCTGCTAACTTCTTTTTTATGTATTTGGTGAAGTGTAGGGGGAGTGCGTAGACTGACGGATAGACCAAGGGGCGAATGCCTTGTTGGAGTTGTACCTGAGACAATACGTGGAGGCCAACTGAAAGAACTGGTATGATCTGTTGGATGCGGCCCAACTCTCGTATAATTTGCAGATGTTTGAGTTTAATTAGAAGAGCCCTTTCAAGCTAGCCACTGGGCAGCAACCAATAACAACAAAAAATTTAACCAACCCCTATAATGATAGCAACCTAGGGTCCTATCTCATGGCTAAAGATTGGCAAAACAGATGATTTTGGCAAACGCTTGCTTGAATAAAATGGCTAAGAGGATCATGAAGTGGGTTCACAAGAAGAGACAACCTCTAGAGTTCAAGATAGGTGACATGGTATTCATGAAGTTCTTACAACAACAGTTCAAGCACACTCAACAGTTGCACAAGGGGTTGTTATGGAAGTATGAAGGTCTATTTCAAGAACTTGCCAAGGCGGGCAAGTCTTCTTATCAAGTGAAACCATCGTCGAAGATGAAGATACACTCGGTTCCATGTGATCAACCTCAAGCCCCATCATGAGGACGAGGAAAATCCACGGTGAGGCACATCTAGCTTAGCATCACCAAATGTTACTACTTTCCTTTGAAAAATAAGCAAATGAGACGTCTGTTTGGAGATTGAGCCAGAAAGTGCCAAGACACTAGGAGTACTTAGTGAAATTAAAGGGAACATACAAAGACGAGGGAACGTGTGAGCCATGGAATCCCTTTGGAAATACCAAAACCTCATTGAAGACTTCGAGGCTAGACGGTCAGACAGGGCGTCGAAAAATTAGGTGGGTGCTTTTGTCACGAGTAGAGCGTTCTCGTGCACAGAAGGCTGACTGTCCTCGAACACTTGGATCACATGACTCGGATGCGGGATCCGCGCCGTTGGTTTACGATGCACGAAGGGAAATAGTGTACTTTCATTTATTATATAGTAGAATGTTCTAGAGGACAATAGTAAGTTGTAGAAAGGGTATTTATGTAATTGCATGATAAAATGAACCATAGGTCCAAGCCTGTGGCCCAATGTGACAACCGACGTCCTTGCCGAGTGTGCCCACTCACATATCCCCTTTGTTGGCGGCGTACTATCACGGAGCCCTTACGGGTTCATGGTTCACTCTGATACCATTTATAACTACTCGAGCGAATTACTGTCCAAGCAACTTCTTTACCCGTTCCATCGGATAAAAATGTTTAAGTGACGCAGTGAAGCACGAGAACAGAGACGATCTTCGTCAATCTCCGAGTAAAACAATGAAATCTAAATGCAGAGGACTCTAAAAGTTTAATAGAATAAAAGATAATTCTGCTTGTAGGATACAACTGTGTAAATAGACATATTCTAATAGAAACTGTTACAATTAATAAAAAAATAAAAACGTATCAAACTCACACAGCTAAATAAGGAAGGAATTCTAAGTCTATCCCAATTTGCGGAACCATCCCAATTTTTAGAATTGCGAGTTGAGTTTTCTAGCTCAAGAAATTACGCAATATAGAGTTGCCAAAAATAGTAAAGAAAATAGAAATATTGTGATTTGACACCCTAAACGATGTCGGATCGCCGAACGCCGACGTGCGTCATTATTTCTTTGCATCAAATAAGGGTGTACTCCCAACTTCAAACTTGTCTTTGCACTTCGGTCCTGCGTCATTAAGCCTTGAATGTGCCACTAGTAACCCACAAAGTTTATTATGTACCAAACGTTTAATTCACAATATCTCGATGTGGGACAGAATATTACACCCAAGCCCTCTCCATTTCCACTGTAAGATGAGATAAATTTAGAGATACACTAGACACTTGTATATATAATAGAGGGTGTGACAGTTTGCCACACCGCTCATTCTTGTATCTTCAGTCGAGTGATAGTGAAATACAAGCTTTCTCTCAAAACTCGGCTTATCATTCTTGTGCTCTTTGTATTCTTGAAGTTTCTAAGACTCACTTCGAAGATCGAGATGGATGATCAACGGAGTGCGCGCGGAGGGATGGAACTATGAGATGCACAGCAGGGGACATGCCCCCCCTATTGTTCAAGAAACTACACACACCACCCATATATCTTTACATATTTACATTACTATATGCACTCCCCCCCCCCCAGATTTTCTGAAAAATCTTTAGTGACCTGCTATCGAATAGTACACACGTCTCATATAAATTGATAAAATGTATTTAATTTAGTTGTTGTTTTTATATATTTTGTAAATTACTTAAATATTTACTCATTTTTTGACACAACACCCCCCCCCCCCAGAGAAAATTTGCTGGGTTCATCCCTGGCCGCACATAAGTGACTTGTGCGAAACACTTGCCCCGTGTCATTATGCTACGAGAGAAGGAATTCAGAATTGAACCAGCAGAAGAAATCAGGCCAGTGGAGACTCAGTCCTTCAAGGGAAAGATATGATGGAAGCGACGTCAGAGAAAATCCGTAATATTTTCACATCATTTGGCGGATTCTTAGGTCACTGTACATAATGTAGTTTTCCAATGTTTTCTTATACGTTTTGTTCCAAATCGTTAAGGAACTAAATATTACAGTGAACATAAGATGGGATCTCAGATTAGTTCTCGGGTTTTGACAAATTTTCTTCTGGTGTGGGATAGTGTCCGGTAATGTTGCCAGTGTGGGGGAGTTTATATCCCTGGGTAAGCAATTATCTGCACCAAAAAAAGAAAATAACAAAACCCTTTCTATTGGTAGGTAAAAGAGATGCATCGATTTTGCCAACAACACCCTGAGATTTGGTGAAAACAATGCTAGCAAGGAGCCAAATCCATCCACAACTGGCACATTTATCTTAAATCTTAATAAATCCCATGAGTGTGCTGCTGGTTTTTTTCCATTTCCTAAGAAATGTTGTTTTCATAGTTGGCTATTTGCTATAAACCATGAATATAACTAAAAGTCCTATCAATGAAGACATAGAGAGTCTAAAGGCCAAGATAGAAAGGCCATTCAATGATGATCTCTTCCTCCTACAACCGCCAGGTGAAGCTGAGCTTTCACCTAACAATTCTAGCTCTGGCAGTTGTTCTAGCTACAGGTGCAGATATATTTCTCGAATGGCATGTCGCGATTTACACAGAGATCAGCCCCATATCTCTAGACCAACCGGTATGATATCCTATGATTGTATTATAGATTATGCTCTTTTGATCTCTTTTATTCAACTTCAGTTTTGCTAGAAATTGTCAGTTTGTTATTCGCATAGGTTATTGCGATCAATGGGATGTTCCCAGGACCTCTTATAAATGCAACCACAGATGACAATGTCCACGTTAACGTGTTCAACGAAATGGATGAACCTCTCCTCATGACATGGTATGGGTTGCTTTTTTGCGACAACGAGGTTTTTTCTTTTCTAGTTATGTATTGTTTTCTAGTAGCAATTTAGTGTAAACCTTCTATTGGTGCAGGAATGGGATACAACAAAGACTAAATTCATGGCAAGATGGGGTGTCTGGTACAAACTGCCCTATTGAGCCCGGTACAAACTGGACCTATGTCTTCAAAGTGAAGGACCAAATAGGCAGCTTCTTCTATTCTCCTTCCACCGGCTTCCACAAGGCTGGCGGCGGTTTCGGCCCAATACGAGTTAATAATCGCGTTGTCGTTGCGGTGCCTTTCCCTAAACCTGAAGATGAGTTTGATATCCTCGTTGGCGATTGGTACAACAGTAGTTTCAAGGTAGGTCGAGAATTTTGAAAAAATCGTTGTTTGTCCCACATTGGGGCTCTGGGCACATAAGATACTTGGCTTACTACTGCCGTCATTTGTCAGCTAGATTTAAGGTGGAACTTCTGACTTTTTCTTAACTTGGTATCAGTTCTAGGTTCCGTAATCCGAATTTGAGTTTTATTTTCATGATGTATGTACTCCATATAGCAAACTGCTGATCCTATATCATTTTACTGTGTTCAATTTGAAACTGAAACAGGAAATTAGATCCAAGTTGAATACAGCCTTTTGGGCCTATGAAGGCCCCCCTGGTGTAATGCTGATGAATGGTAAAGGCCCATATCAGGGATCATGGGCAAACGCCTTTGAATCCTTCACCGTCGCACAAGGTAAGCAAAGATGAATCCAATTAACATTTTCTATTGTCCTTGAGAATGAGTTATCACAAGGTTTTATTTAGGGTTAAAAGAAACTTTCACGTTTGATGTAAAGACACTTTCACCCCTTTTGTGTGTCAAATTATAGGACACCAACCCTAATTGAGAAGTCATCTGTATGGGGTGGAGGTCCATCACTGATAGTAGTCAGGGATAAATACCATTTTAGAGTATGAAATCACAAAAAATAAGGGGTGTAAGTTGTCTTGAAGTTGGCGATATTAAGGGGTTGCATGTGTCTTTAGGGGCGGAGCCAGAACTTTGGAACAACTGAGTGTAAGTGTCATGAAATTTGGCACACTAAAGTGCTTAAAGCATCATTTTTGTAACTTGAAGGGGTGAAAGCCTCTTTGCATCAACCTTAAGGGCGTGAAAGTGTCTTTAAACCATAAATAAAATGGTAAAATACACTTTCACGCTCTCAAGTTGGACACAACGACACTTTCATCCGTTCTAGTGTGGGAAATGACACGCAAGGGCGGAGGTATTCAAGAATTAGGGGTGGCACTTGCCCCTGGAGTTTTAAAAACTCCACTGATACACTTAATTTTGAGTATTTTTTTTACAATGGTGCTTTTTTATTAATTATAAAAATTCCCCAATTGATTTCGAGTCCTTGCACTAATGCCCTTGTTGTTGACTTTACCTAGATATCATTAGTTTAGGGTGGGAGCCGGTCATTGGTAGATAATAGATATCAGTTATTTCTGGACAAATTTTCCCTCTTAGAGCGTGGAATGACACCTTTCGTGGGTGTAAGTGTCTTAAAGTTAGGCACACTGAAGGGTTGAAAGTGTCTTTTCCCAAAGTGGAAGGAGCGAACGGGTCTTTGTGTTAAACCTAAGGAGGTGAAGGTGTCTTTTTCCTCTGCAAGATAGTTTCAAGGCAAACGGAATTGTATGTATATACATGGTATAATGAAAAGTATATGGATGTCTCCGTTTTATGACACAGGAAAGACGTACCGTTTTAGAATCTCAAATGTTGGCATAGCATGGAGTTTCAATTTCAGAATTCAAGGACATCAAATGGTGTTGGTTGAAACAGAAGGATCATATACCCATCAGATCACATTGGACTCTCTCGACGTTCATGTTGGCCAGTCGTACTCTGTGCTCGTTACAGCTGATCAAAATGTTGCTGATTACTACATTGTGGCAAGCCCAAAAATGTATAATGTCACCAGTGATGATAGTAGTCTCGTGGGCTTAGGAGTACTTCACTACAAGAACTCGACTGAACTCCCAAGTGGGCCCATACCCATTGGGCCCGGCCCGTTCAATCAGTCGTTCTCTGTCAATCAGGCCCGTGCAATTACGTAAGTACCCTCCTTACATTGCACTACCTTCGTTTTTTTTCCCGAACCTTAGCAGTGCACTATTTACCTGGTCACTCTGACGGATGATTTGGTTACATCTTCATGGTGTTATAGATTGAACTTTACTCTACAACACCGTGACAAGATACCAAATTCTTTTCTTGCATTGTTTTGTTAACCCTCAAAAGTCAACTAGGATAATTTCGGAGAAACAAGGTGGTAATTGATTTCTGCAATAAAAAAGTCAAATTAAAGACACTTACACCCCCTCATGTTCGATGCAAAGCCCCTTCATCACCTTTAGTTCGGGAAAAGACACTTTAACCGCTTCAGTGTGCCAAATTTCATGACACTACACTCTCTAATTGTGAAAAGCGTTAATTTGGGGGTTGGGGGAAAGCGTTAATTTGGGGGTTGGGGGAGTATGGAACGACAAAATTGGTGGTGTAACTATCTTGAACCTTTACACACTAAAGAGGTTAAAGTGTCCTTAATCAAACTTTAAGGGGTGAAAGTGTCTCTTTGTCAAACTTAAGGGGGTAAATTTTGTATTTCACCCAAATAAGTTTGATATCCCAAAAACAAGTTCTGGGTCAAGGGGACTAGTATTCTTGGGACTAAATATGACAACTTCTCACTTTCAGGTGGAACTTGACCGCAGGTGCTGCTAGGCCAAACCCACAAGGAAGTTTTAATGTTACGAATGTGACATTGTCACAAACATTCATCCTTGAAGGCTCCAGAGCTGAAATTGGTGGAGCTCCGTGCTACGTGGTTAACAATGTGACTTATCTCACCCCCAAAACACCGCTGAAGCTTGCCGATTACTTGGCTAATGGCTCGGGTGTCTTCCAACTTGATCAGTTTTCAACTAATTTTACCAATGCTGTTGCTGTTGGTGGAACTTTTGTTGTCACTGGGAGCCACAGGGGTTGGCTAGAGATCGTGTTCCGGAACTGTTTATCACAAAGCATTGACTCTTGGCATCTGGATGGTTTTGGCTTTTATGTCGTCGGGTAAGTACCATATGTCCATTAATTTGTCAGTATTACGATGGTTGTTTGACATGTGAAATATGGCTATCTGACATGCACAATTTTTTGAGGTGGAAGTGTGGTTACGAACATGTGCATCCATTAGTTTGTATGTTTCAACTCTTCGTAATAAGATACTTGGGCTACTCTAGTGATTTCCAATTGGTTTTGAGGTGGAACCCCATTATTTGTTTGGGTGTTCAGCTTTGATGTAGTTCTTATTCTTCAGTAGTACATGCTAGAGAGAATGCTTCTGTCTGTTTCGGAAAGTACTAGAAAGAATGCCATTGAGTTCATATTTGCAGCTTTGATTGTGTGCAGGTTTGGCTATGGAGAATGGACGCCAAGAAAACGTTCGACCTACAATCTCTATGATCCTGTAGTCCGATCAACTGTTCAGGTAGCTTTCTTTTTCTCACATCCGCTGTAATTGGGGTTAAATCGTATTTTGAATTTGAGACAGTTTTCTCTCAAAAAAAATGATGATCGATCAGGTATACCCAGGGGGGTGGAGTGCAGTATACGTATTCCTCGACAATCCAGGAATGTGGAACTTGAGGTCTCAACTATTGAAGAATTGGTATTTGGGCCAAGAGATTTATATCCGAGTTTATGATCCTGATCCTAACCCTGCTAAAGAGAAGCCACCTCCACCAAACCTGCTCTATTGTGGTGAGTACATAATTGTCATTTTGTTCACTCACGCACTACATTTTGATTTGGAAAAGAGAAGTTGGACAATGAGCAGTCACTTATAGTAATGCAATGGTGATAAGCCAAGCAAAATAGTATTACAGTTAAGAATGCTGGGGTTCCACCTCAAAACCGAACACTATGAGGGGAATGATGCAGCATCTTAATGTAAACAGATAGAAGAGACATAATCCATACGTGGGATGAAAACCAATTCCCAACTGAGACAATACTTGAATTGCAGTCGCAATGACAGACCTCATCTTAGACATGTCAAACAAAGGAAGCGCAAATAACTAATTAAACCTTTTTTAGGGAAACTAATTGAACTCATTTTTAATCTAAACTAGCAACAAGGAGTGAGCATAATTAAGGCTCTGTTTGGTTCGCAGTAAAATGTTTTACAAGGGAAAATATTCTGCGCGTAAAATATATTGGGTGAAAAAGTTTTTTTTTTTTTTTTTTTTGATAAGTAAAGATTATATCATAAACAGAACGGCAAGAGTACAAGATTGATCAACTCAATTGTTGATCATATCATGTAAGTCGGAGAGGGGAGAAGTTGAAGTTGAGAAATTCCCTTCACACAGAAACGGAAAGTATACAGAAATTTAGTCCTCAATTGGTGCATAGACATATACTTCTCAAATTCGATGATTGCGCTCCCGCCAGATTTGCCAAATAATACACAAAGGTGCTATTCGCCAGATCTTTTTCCGAATTGAGCCTTGACAACCATGCAACCAGCATTCTAACTGTGTCTTCATATCTATCGGTTGTACCCACTGGATCCCGAACTCGGCCCAAATAATTTCCCAAAGACTCCTTGCAGCTGGGCAATGTAGGAAGAGGTGAGACACTGTTTCCTTGTCACCATAACACATCACACACCTATTTGCAAGCTGGAATCCTCTCTTCTTCAGATTATCAATGGTGAGAATAGAATTTCTAACTGCCGTCCAAGCAAAAAATCCCACTTTTAAGGGAGCACCAGACTTCCACACCATTCGATGAGGAAAGTTGACGTGAAAACCATTCAAAACGGTGTAAAACCCTGCCACGATAAACTTCTCTTTGGCTCCTAACCTACAGAGTTTGTCATCTCTGCCAATATGCACATTGACGGAATACAATCCTGCCATAAATTGATGCAAAACTTCAACTTCCCAATCATGTACATTCCGTATAAACAATGGCTCCCATACCACTTTGCCATTAATAATGTTCAGAAAATCGATCACCTTGGCATCTTTGCTAATTGATAACAAATATAAGTTGGGATATGCATCAGATAGAGGCACTCTCCGCACCAAATATCATGCCAAAAACTTATTCGAGATCCATTACCTACCTGAAAGTAAACATTTTTCGAGAAGACATTCCACTGCTGCCTAATAAACTTCCATAACCCTACCCCATACGGTGCTCTTCCTACCTTAGTCATCCAACCTCCCTGCATAAGCTCGAATTTGGCCACCACAACTCTTCGCCAAAGGCAATTTTCTTCACAAAAGAAGCGCCACAACCATTTTCCTAATAAAGCACGGTTAAATAATCTCAAGTTGTGAATACCAGCTCCACCATTTATAATTGGTTGACAAACCTATTTCCAAGCTACGAGATGCATCTTCTTTTCTCCCTCCATACCATCCCACAGAAAGTCTCTTTGCAACTATTTTCTCGTGTTTGGTTGATAGTGATACTTGCGAAAATAGTGGGCCGGGAAGGCAGTGGCGGTGAACGTGGGTGGCGGGGAAGATGGGTTGCGGTGATGGGTCGTGGAGGAGGTAGGTGGTAGTGGCGGTTATTGGTGGTGGAGGTGTTAGTATGAGTTGTTGTTGTGCTCCTTCACTCCCCGGAAAATGACTCACGGATTTGAAATGTGTAAATCATTTTACATCATTTGAGGAAAAACATTTTACAGGAAAATATTTTACCTCCAACTAAACAGCACCAAAACTCCAAAACAAGGGAAAACATTTTACAGGAAAATGTTTTACCACCAACCAAAAGGAGCCTAAGTGTGCAAGCAAAACCCTTGGTTATAAAGAGTAAGCTTAATCCCTCCTTGGGTAAATATGACCCATAGAACGTTAGAACTACTAAATCCTTATAGAGATTGAGGGAAAGAAGCTAGCCTATGATTGTGTTTGCATATACCATAAGGATAGAGAGACCAAGAGCTCCAGATGCATGTTTGGTTAAGTTTCATTAAATCATTTCTTCGCCTAACAGGTAAAGGTGCAAGGTTTACCTTCCCTCCTTTCGAAGGAGAAGGGGAAAGAAGAAAGGGTATGCAAAATACTCGAGTGAGAATACAAGAAGAAAGTAGGTAGACTTATTTTTTCGGCAGAGGGTTTCTTTTGCTTATCCGTTGTGAACCATTAGCCAATTTGTCAGGTTTTGTTTCCCTTCATGTTAGCTAATAACAGCAGACAAGCATTAAAGTGAAGTCCTAAAACGTAGACAACTCTCCTAATCATATGACTAATTGGGAATAGTGCCACGACAGACTGGCCAATATCGACCCTCCAAACAAAACTTCTTAACAAACGGGACTAACCATTTAGTCTCCTACTTACACTCATTTTCCATGATGCATTGTATTGTTTCTAATTGCAGCTTTCAAGTTCAAATTAACAAACAGCAAACTAATGAGGCAACTAGTTGCAGCTTTCCAGTTCAAATTAGCTAACAGCAAACTAATCAAGAACTGAACATCTATAAACCAATAATCTATAAACTCACTTGCAGAACGAATGATATTCAAGTACTGTAGTACTTTCTGTACGCACACTTATAAAAATGACCGAGCCTGTTCTAAGATAGCTCTTTATAGGCCGAACGGTGTAGTAAGAATTTCTGTAGACTGTAGTGTTTGCCCGTTTCATACTATGGCAGTATATCAGTTTGACGAACTGTAGGACTTTTTTATTGTTTCACTTTTGTATTTCCCAACCGAAATTGACAATTCCCAGGTGGTGAAGTCTGAGGTAACTAATTGGTAGAAGTTAGGAAACAATCAATGGCACACATTTATGGTAAGGACAGTTCATTTGAACTTGAATAAGATAACAAAGTTCCCATTCAAACATATATCCACTGAATATATTTACTTAATGATAGCTAGAGCCTACCAACAATGGCACCTATCACGTTTTATCCAGCTTCCAGTGCTGTATCAATACAGAAGATCGCAGCTTATGCCAGGATAACTGAACACAACCGATCTTCATTCTTCAGCGACCTTTTATTATTCATCTATACCGGTGTCATTATTTCCCATTATTTCACTCCCAACCTCTAAGCAGACATTTAAATGTAATGTATAGTTAAACTAATATTTGAGTTATTGATATGCTGCATATTGTTGAGTCAAATGTATAGGTAACCTAGGTGGATGTATTAAATATTACTTGACTAAACAGTATTACCCGTACGACACATTTTTCCAGCTCTTCTCTAATAGTTTTCAGATCACGAACAAATGAATTGAGTCACTTTAGATGTCCTACCACAACTTGTTCCTTCTGTAATCAATAGTTAACTACTTAAACTCTCACAAGTCACAATACTCGCCTTTCCTTCGAATCCGACAAATCTTTTGTTTTCCAGTTTTAATCTGTCAGTTAGGTCTCTTTAACATTTAGCAAAGTATCCTGTAACGTACTTTCCAGCTGAGAAGGACGCTGTTCTGTCCCTATGATGTCCTCCAATCGGATCAAGACCCTCCCGTCCTCAATCACTCCTTTGGGGTGAGATCCCACTCCTCTCTCGTCCTCTTTCAATTCCTGAGAATTAAATTGCTTTCTCTGGCCTCTGGGTGCCTCTTCTACGTCAACCTTATACGAATTCATACTCTTAAAGGAAAAAAAAAAAAAAAAAAAAAAAAAAACAATAGTCTATTGAACTTAGAACCTCAAAAGCGATGAGAAATTCATAACGCGAACCAAACCCTAGACAAGTATTGAGGCAACTAATTGCAGCTTTCAAGTTCAAGTTAGCAAACAGCAATGTAATGAGGCAACTAATTGCAAACAGCAAACTAATCAAGAACTGAACATCTACAAACCCAATAATCTATAAACTCACTTGCAGATTGAAACGAAAATCAACACAATTGAACCAAATTAGGGTTTTTGAAACCTATCGAACTTAGAATTAAATAAAATAAACGTTCAAGCAGTGAAGGTAAATTGAAATGGGTGAGAATGAAGACCTGTTCGTGCAACGGCGAGAAGTCCAAGCGGCGACACCAACTGTAATACTTTTCAGAACTGTACCGCAGAGATGTGTGTTGCATGTGCGCTATATGCTTACGTACAAGCACCCCTTCCCTTTACCCCTACGGCTACTACCACAACTGTTCGAGAGGATCTTGTCCAATTCCGACCCGTCGATTTGCATCAGGTGTCTGCTGATGTCGAGACTTTGTCTGCTTGAGAGGATCTTGGAGATCTGTTAATTCTGCAATGGACTAAACTGCAAACCAGTCAAAATTGATGACATGAAGCCAAATGGAGCAGTTTCCGTCCGATCTAGAAGGAGCCCTTTTATCTCGACCGTTGGATGCTTTTCTTCCCATAGATTTGAAATTGTAGTGGAACGGCAACGTTTTCTCTGAGTGCCCAGTTTTTGAGACGTTAATCCTCTTGTTTTAGCATACCGATGAAGTGGGCTTTCTAGAGAACTTGACTGATTACTGTGAGACGGAGACACTGAAGTATTATCACTAGAGTTCCCATGAGGAGATTGTGGCATCTGAGAGTGAATATAGTGCATCATTTGTGACACTGAGATTGTGTGAAAGGAAAAGCAGTCCTATCAGCTGAAGAATCAGGCACAGAAACATTTGCCACCACATTATGAGCTTGTGGTTTGTGCTTATTTTTAAAATTAGCCGGGTATCCATGCAGCCTCCAACACTTGGCCTTAAAGTGTCCAGTACTTTCACAGTGATGACAGGTAATCTTAGGTTTGGAGGATGCAAAAGATGGAGTACTACTCCCTTCATGAGGATGATATCCTTTCAATTGAGTACCACCATATGAGGAATACATGGGTGTAGGAGATGCAGAAGAATGCATAGCCAATGTAGGCACAGAATAACCAGAACCACTAATAGAGCTCTGCATTTCTTGTTGCACAATCTTTGCAAACACTTTGTTTAGTGGAGGTAGAGGATCCATTAGGTCTCTAACTGGAGAGAATTTCGGATTCAAACCCATCAAAAACTGCATAATGTGCTCCTGCTGAGACTTGCTATAGAGCATACCCAAAGTGTTACAAGAACATGTATGCAAAACACCACAAACACAATTAGGTTTGAGAGTGTAATTATCCAATTCATCCCATAAGGACTTCAACTTAAGGAAGTAGGTAGTAGCTCTCATACTACCTTGTTTCAAATTAACAATAGCACTAGTTAACTGAAACACCTTAGGCAAATTCTTCTGAGAAAATCTCTCAATAAGATCAAACCAGTAGTATAATAAACTACACTAGATCCAATTTCTTTACTAACAGAGTTCAATAACCAAGAGAGAACCATTATGTCACATCATTTCTACAATGAATACATCTCAAAATTACGACCAGGGTAAGTTAAAACATCAGTAACAAAATTAAGATTGTTCTTAGCTTCAAGAGCAACCGCCATTGATCTATACCAGATATTGAAATTGTCACCAGTAAGAATCTGAGTTGTGAAGAAAAAACGGAGAAGAACTGTCCAATGGAAGTTTAGATCCAGAACCATCAAATGTCTGAGAGAGAGAGAGAGTGACTGGAATCAACGGGAAGCGCCATTGGTTACCAGAAAACAGAGATCTACTAGATCGGCACTTGAAGCAAGCAACCCTAGCACAAGCGATCAACGAAGAAAAGATCAAGCTTGAGGCTCTGAAACCATATTGAAGAAATGACCAATCAAGAGAAAAGATGAACAAATTCTGCAAAATAGAATTATTGAATAGAAAGAGGAACGTCCAAGCTACAGTTTCATCCCTCCTAGCTGACAAGAAAAAGAAAAGAAAAAAAAAAACTAACTCGGCTAACTTAGACCAATCAGATCCAAACATGTGGACTAATCGAGTCACATCTAGCCATGTAAGCAAAAAAGACACCGTCTAACTAGTGATCAAGTTTAGTGCTAAAATAAAAGGATTCACGTCTAAAACTGAACACTCAGAGAAAACGCTGTCGTTCCACTACAATTTCAAATCTATCGGAAGAAAAGCATCCAACGGTGAAGATAAAAGTATCCCTTCTAGAGGACGACAACTGCTCTATTTGGCTTCATGTCATCAATTTGGACTGGTTTGCAGTTTAGTCCATTGCAGAATTAGCAGATCTCCAAGATCTGGTGCAAGAGTGTTGTTACAGGAATCTTCTGTGCCAAACACTACACTCACTCTATCTCCAGCTCAATTCCAGCAAATTGGGTCTCTTCTTAGTACAATTGCAATCAAACTCCATTACTTATCCTACTTCTCATACTGAACTTAACTCTGTCAGTCCTTATGATTCTATTTCAAATGTTATGAGCTTGGAATCACCATTACGACATCATATTGAATCTAACAATTCTAACAGTTCTACTAGCTCAAACCACCTTCATTTCATGGCTGGTGTTTCTAGCTCCTTTTTCTCTCATATTTCTAAGCTCTCATCTGAGGTATCTACACATTCTTGGATCATAGACACAGGATCTACTGATCACATGTATTGCAATACTTCTCTATTTTCTGATATGCAACCAGTAACTCACACGAATGTTCATCTTCCTGATGGAAAGTCAGCTATTGTTTCTCAAATTCGTACAGTAATGTTGAGTGATACTTTAACTCTTCACGGTGTTTTTTACATCCCCACTTTCAAGTTTAACTTGATTTCAGTAAGAAAGCTTACACAAACTTCTGATTGTGTTTTCCTTTGTGAGTTGGAGCAATTTACTATCTATGCCAAACAAAATCATACAGTTCGTGGTAAAGTTCATAAAGTTGGTGGACTTTATCTTTTGGATTCTACTCCCTTTACTTCTAATACTACTCTTCCTACTACTCCCATTTCTAAATCACCTCTTTGGCATATGAGGATGGGTCATCCCTCTTTCATGAAAATGAAGTTTCTCAACTCTCATATTTCAGTACCTTTTGACTCTCCTAATCTCCCTTGTACTGTATGTCCTCTTGCCAAACATAAGAAACTACCCTTTCCAAATCACAACCATATTTATTCTCTTCCTCTTGCACTCATACATGGTGACACTTGGGGTCCATATAAGGTTCTACACCATCTGGGCATAGAGTTTTCTTAACTTTGGTTGATGATGCCACCAAACACACATGGCTCTTTTTGATGCAGCATAAGTCAGATGCTGGTGCTATCTTAATTGATTTATGCACATATGTTGAGACTCAATTTTCATAGTCTTTGAAGAGATTTAGAAGTGATCATGCCCCTGAACTTCATATAGCATTATTCTTTGCAAAGAAAGGTATTGTGCATGAGCTAAGTTGTGTTGAAACCCCAGAACAAAACTCAGTTGTTGAAAGAAAGCATCAGCATTTGCTCAATGTTGCTAGAGCTTTGAAGTTTCAATCTGGGGTGCCTCTCAGATTCTGGGGAGAATGTGTTATGACTGCTACCTATTTGATTAACAGAACTCCAAGTGCTAGACTGCAACACAAGTCACCTTATCAGCTGCTGACACTTTACAATATTTTACTTCTTTGAAAGTGTTTGGATGTCTAGCGTTTGCATCTACATTACATCAAGGAAGGACTAAATTTGACCCCAGAGCTGCTAAATGTGTTTTTCTGGGTTATGTCTTTGGTACAGAAGGCTACAAGATATACAACATTGCCACTAGATATTTTCTTGTTTCTAGACATGTAGTGTTTGAAGAAAGTGTGTCTTTCCTTTCTTGGCAAATTCTGGTCCTTCACCAATTTTTCTTGAAAATTTTTGTTTGCCAGTTTCAGCTCCTGATTCTCCATTTGCAGCTGATAGTGGAAACTCTTCAGTGTCATCTTCTGCTTCTCTTCCTGTTTCAGCACATTCAGCGGCCTACAGATATGTGCTGCTGACTCCACCAGCTCCAATAAGATCTACAAGAATTAGTAAACCACGTACTCATTTGCAGGATTATGTTCTTCCTGTTCACTCTCAGAAGAGAGCTCATTCATCTTACAGTTATGATATTTGTGAATTTCGTTTTCCTCCTTCTGCTCATACATACATGCCTTTCTCAGTCAAGTTCTTGACAATGTTGAACCCACTCAGTACACTTTGTAGCTGCTTCTAATCCAGCTTGGGTTTCCACAATGCAGCTGGAGATTGCTGCTATTGAGAGGAATCATAGTTGGCATGTGGTTTCTCTTCCCTCTGGCCACAAACCTATTGGATGCATGTGGGTTTACAAGATGAAATATAAAGCATATGGTACCATATAGAGGTATAAAGCCAGACTGGTGGCTATGGGTTTCACTCAAACTGAAGGTATTGATTACTTTGAAACCTTCTCTCCAGTTTCGAAACTTCTCACCTTCAAATGTCTGGTTTCTTTAGTTGTTATGCATCACTGGACTGTGATTCAATAGGATGTTAACAATGCATTTATGCATGGTGATCTCTTGAATGAAGTGTATATGCAGCTGCCTCCTGGTTACATTGTTCCTTCTTCTTCTACCACTTTGCCTAATCCAGTGTGCAAACTTCAGAAAGCACTTTATGGTTTGAAGCAGGCCTTGTACTCTAACTTCTTGGCTTTGGTAGATGGAATTTCTGAACCTCAAAGCGATAAGGAGGCTAGTCAACACCCATAGTGGGTTAAAGCAATGCAGACATAACTTCGTGCTCTTGAAGTTAATCATACCTGGGATTCGGTTGTCTTGCCTTCAGGTCATGACCCAGTTGGTTGTAGATGGGTTTACAAGATAAAACTCAAGTCTAATGGAGAGATTGATAGGTACAAGGCAAGACTAGTTGCAAAAGGATATACTCAGACTAGGGTGTGGACTACATAGAGACCTTCTCTCCAGTTGCTAAGTTACCAATTGTGACGTGTTTATTGGCTCTTGCAGCAGTCAATAATTGGTACTTGTTACAATTGGATGTAACAATGCATTTTTACATGGAGAGCTAGATGAAGAAGTTTATATGAGCTTGCCTTCAGGTTATGTTCTACCCTCTTATGCTGGTTTCAATCAAGTTCAGCTAATTTTTCATCTTAGAAAGTCTCTTTATGGGTTTAAGCAAGCATCCAAACAATGGTAGAGTAAGTTCTCTGTTACTCTTATAAGTCTTGGGTTCACTCAGTGTAAAACTGACTACACACTCTTTGTGAAACACTCTTCAGCATTGTTTGTGTGTGTGTGTTGGTCCATGTTGATGACATTGTTCTTGGTGGAATGACTTGGAGCACTTAAACTCTCTCAAAGGTACTCTGAATTCTAAGTTTCAGATGAAGGACTTGGGTTTTCTTAGATACTGTTTGGGTTTTGAGATTGCTGGAAATGACACTAGTATTAGTTTGTGTAAGGGAAATCTTGCTCTTGATATTCTTGCAGACAATGGCTATAGTTCATGTAAACCAGCTTTTGTGCCCATGGATCCTCTAGTAAGACTTTCTGCAGGGGTGGGTGATATACTGTCAGAGTCAAATGTCAAGAATTACAAGAAATTGGTTGGAAAGTTACTTAATTGTGCAACTCAAGACCAGATATCTTTTATGCAGTTTGTAAATTGTCTCAGTTTGTTGCCAAACCTAATGCAGTTCACCTGAAAGCAGCTCATCACCTTCTTAGATACATTATAAATTCTCCTGCACATGGGCTACTTTTCTCTAGTTCTTCTTCTATAAATCTTATTGCATGTGCTGACGCAGATTGGGCAGGGTGCTTGGACACCAGAAAATCAACTAGTGGTTATGTTATCTACATTGGCTCTTCTCTGGTGCATTGGAGATCTAAGAAACAAACTGTGGTTTCTAGTAGCTCTACTGAGTCTGACTACAGAAGTTTAGCTGATGTGTCTTGTGAGATCTTATGGTTCTTATATTTTCTTCATGATTTTGGTATTTCTCTCATCAAAGCTCCAGTTGTTTTTACTGATAGTAGCTCAGCTATCCACCTTGCTGCTAATCCAGTTTTTCATGAAAAAACTAAACACATTGGTGTTGATTGTCATTTTGTAAGAGATTTGGTGCAAAGGGGTACTTTTCTTCTTCATTATGTACCTTCTTCCCATCAGCTGGCTAACATTCTTACAAAGCCTCTTCATCCTGCTGTTTTCAACTATCTACTGTCCATGTTGGGAGTTAGGTTGATCAACTCACCAACGTGAGGGCAGATCTTGGAGATCTGCTACTTCTGCTATGGACTAAACTTCAAACCAGTCCAAATTGATGACATGAAGCCAAATGGAGCAGCTGCCGTCCGATCTAGAAGGTTCCCTTTTATCTCCACCGTTGGATGCTTTTCTTCCGGTAGATTTGAAATTGTAGTGGAACGACAACCTTTTCTCTTAGTTCAGTTGTAGACGTAAATCGTATTGTTTTAGCGCTAAACTTGATCATTAGTTAGACGGTATCGTTTTTGCTTGCTTGGCTTGCTGTGACTCGATTAGTCCACGCGTTTGGATCTGATTGGTCTAAATTAGCCGAGTTAGATTTTTTTTTGTTTTCTGTTCTTTTCCTTGTCAGCTAAGAGGGATAAAACCTTAGCTTGGTTCCTCTTTCAATTCAATAATTCCATTTTGCAGAATTTGTGCATCTTTTCTCTTGTTTGGTCATTTATTCAATAAGAGTGCCGAGATACAGAGAGATTCAACCGGTGTGAGAGAAGGGAGAACGCAAAAGACCATCCCATGTGACAGAAGGGAGAGATTGTCGTGTCCGCAGAAGACCGTATGTGGCTGGCAGAAATACTGGCGACGAGCAGTGGGGAACGTCTTTTTGACAAAATTGCATCGGTGGTACCCATAGTTTGGTTTTTGTGTAGATTTGATACCCACAGCTTCAATTGCAGCATCTGCAGTACCTTTACTTTCAATTGGTTGCAATCGTGGTACCCTTCGCTAACTTTCCATCCATACGTTGATGAGAAGTATGGGAAGAGACTAGTGTGCCCCTAATTCTCACCCTATAACTTTGTAGAACGTTTTATAGGATATTGAATTTATTTATTAATTTATATCTATATATATTATGTATATACAAAAAATACTTTTCATAGTAATAATTAAAATTTTAATTATTTTTAGTCACAAGTATAAATTTTATAAATTCTTAATTATTAAAATTTTAATTATTTACTTTTCATAGTAATAACTAATAAGTTTTCTATAACATTTTCTACTGAACAAAATATTTATCGTGATAGCTAGTAGTACTTGTTAGTAAACATGTATTTTTTTAAAAATATATGATAAAGTTTAATGTATAAGTAAATAATTTAATTTTAAAAATTATTGTTATATAACATTTTAAAAAAGCAATGCAATTTTGTAAAAAAATCGTAGTGAAATAAGGGGCACACTAGTCTTTTTACATATTTGCATCTACATATGTATGAAAAATTAACGGAGGGTACCACCGTTGTAACAAATTGAAAGTATGAGTATCGTGGATGCTGCCACTGAAATTGTGGGTATCAAATCCACACAGTATCCAAACTGTGTCGCCATTGCAATTTACCCTTTTTTCTTTCTCTTTTTTAAGAAATGTAGGACTCTTTTTACGATGGATTTTTGGTGTGTAAATTGGTTTTTTAGTAATTAAATTGGTTTAAGAACCATGTGAACCCCTACAAACTTTTTTTTTGAAATGCCTTCAACATTTCTCATTCGTCATAAACAACTACAATTACAATAGTTGAAACGAACACGTCATAATAGTTCATACATATTCCATAGAAATTTTGTCTACATAATTTATAAATTTATAAGAAGAACTCTCCAACTATCACATCAAGCGACTTTCAATACTTGTACGCTCCAACATCACCACCAATTGACTATGAAAGAGTCTTTTCATCGCCAACTCCGAACACAACGATAGGGGTGAAAATAATGATGCGCTTTTCACGATATTAGAATTTTTCCTCCACAAGAAATTCATTGCAAATCTGCAAGACCAAGTAACGCATAACGCCACACTTCTGCGGTAGGTTACCAATTAATGTAGACAATACCAACACTTAAGCGGAAGTTTGCCACCCTTTGACGGAAGAAGACTGCTCTTACGCGGTAGTTGGCTGCTCTTTGTCGGAAGAAAACTGCTCTCCTGCGTACAAATTGAACATAAATAAATAATAAAACAACGGAAAATTGAGGAAACAAGGTTGCGAGAAGTAGAAAACTGCGAGTGTCTTCTTTGGAGAGAGAGATTATAAAGAGATTAGAGGTTACCGACGGTCATATAGTTTTTTTTAGAGAGGGTCTGATAGTTTTGGGTGATAGCTTAGATCATCTTCCACAGTGCACCAAATCCTATATTAGATGGTAAAATTTGATAATTTCGGCCTCCCACAACAAATCACCAAATCATCAAATCACAAAAAAAAAATGATGAGTATTTTGTAGGCCTCCAACAGTCATTGACCAAAAAACACCAAATCACCAAATCCTATATTTGGTGTAGCTTTTATGAAATAGTGAAGTATCTCCCACAATACCCCCGATTCCTATCATATATCACCAAATCCTATTTTCACCATCAAATTAAGATTTGGTGTAATCTACACCAAATTTTCATTAGTGTTTAGGGCATGTTTTTACATTACTTTTATATAATTAAAGATATATGTCATATTTTACAAATGATTTGTGTTAAAACTATTTTCGACGACTAATATAATTAATCATAGTGATAGAAAATAAAATACAAAACAAAAATGACGACAAGAACAACACATTCATAATAAACTCAAAAAAATGGGAATAGGTCACATCGAGACTTGATAAACTAAGGAGCTCATAAATTAGATTTTTATTACACACTTATGGGATAATCATTGTCGAATTAATTAGACTAATCAATTAGATTTTTGAAATGTTATTTAATCATTTTGCAATTGCGTGTAATATTGTTTTGATAATAATTTTTGTTTTATTGTTATGGAATTCATGATTTGATGATAAATTTGATGATTTGTTGTGGGACGCCAAAAATACCATTCTCTAATTTTGATTAAATGGTGAAGTAACTATCTGATGTGAAAATTTGTAAGAATTTTGGGAGACCAAAAGTGATAGTCTTCCATAAAAAATGGTGAAATTGTGTTTTTTGAGAATTAACTGTGGGAGGCCAAAATTATTTTTCTCCACCAAATATAAGATTTGGTGTAAAATTTGATATCAACCATGAACTCTCCCTACAAACTTTTAAGTAGTAAAGACAAAAATAAAAATACATGCTTTATTATTATTATTATTATTATTATTATTATTATTATTATTATTATTATTATTATTATTATTATTATTATTACTAGTTAAGAGCACGTGCTTTGCACGTGTGTATTACTCATTTAATTTGAAATTTATGAATATTACGAGTTCTATCATAATTCAGTTGGAAACGAATAATGAGAAAGCTGAACTGAAGTTATTACTGCATATTAAAACCAGGTGAACGAGAAATTATAGAAAAACCAGATGCCATGACTGATAAGTAAAAAAAACACAATTGTGAGTTTTTTTTAGATTCACTCAATTTGACAAACTCAAATTGTGAAGTCTCTGCAAATGGTCTCAATGACCAAATAAACTTACTGATATGTTGGTTTAAACTGTTTTACACAAGAACTATCCGAAACATTTTGCAGATGACATATTCAAGATTTCATCTCCGAGTGAAAATTTTAACTCAGGCATGCTAAAAACCCTAAAATTCTGGACTCTTTTTGGACTTAGTGTAGCTCTTCAATATCGAAGTACTACACCAATGCTAATAAAATCCTTTTTAATAGAATGAAGTTAATCAATAGCACCATGAATGATCACTGAGTTCCTTTGCAGGTCATGGATATAGGGAAAAGAAGGCCATGGCCATCAACTATGCAAAATAACACCTGACACAGATGCCTTCTGGATCCAAATGTGAGGCACATAGGGTCATTAATTAGTAACTTTCTTAGCAATCAACTTGCTTATAGCTAGTGTGCACAATTTGACTATGAATCATGGCTCCTATATTATTTACCTTCACTGGAATACTTGATGTCCCCTTCCCTTGTTCAGTAGAATTATGTTCTCAAATCTGGTAGAATTTTAGGTACCAAAAACGAATGAAAAATTAGTTGATTCGGCCAGAGGTTTTGATTGTTACAAGTTAAAGGTTAGTCATGGCGTTACTCTGTTATTTCGGTGTGTCATGTTGTCTGTACCTAAGTATACAAACATATCTATGTATGCATCCCGTCCTTTTCTTGTTATTTTAGTACTTCAAGAGATTTTGTGGTACATAGATAAGCTTGAGCGGAGGAACATGAAAAAAATCCCTTGAATTTTCTGGTGAAAGCTGATGCTGTGATCTACCAATTTCTATTTTCAACTGGTAAGCAATTACTCTAAAATGCATACCAATTTCACAAACATGATACTTGTACAAGAAGGACTCCAAAACAGGTTCTTGCCTAGTTTGTTGAAACTTAAAAAATAAAGTGGCCAAAGGCAGACATTTTCTTCTTTTTTTAATAAGGCAGACCTAGTTAAGCTAAATATAGTTTCACATTTCTTATATACCACATGCACCATTATTTGGGAGAAAATAATTTTGTGAGGGGATGAATAACAGTTGATCTAATTTGGAAACATGAACCTGAGGAAATTGGTGAATCTGCAACTTTTAAATTCTCCCAAACTCACTTCTCTCTCTTTCTCTCAAATAAGTGAACACTCTCTATTTGGCATACTAATGATGTGCGTGAACAAATCAAGAGTTACAAAAAAATATCTCCAAACATGGACACGCATTGCTTGATGTGGGGGTATTTTCCCCCAGACCTTCTTCCCACATAGCCAAAGGCGGTGGTTGGTCGGTGCTTGGTCATACAGGAAACAAATTTTATTGGTCCATAAAATTTTGCCCCAGACCTAGTAACCCAGTTTGATTCAGAAAGTTGACAAAGGAGATGTTCTAAATATCTTTAACAACTTTTTTGACATTCACAAATTGATCAACATTGACTCTCTACACATTAGCTTTAGCAAAATCATTAACCAAAAGAATCCGCTATCCATTACTTTAAAGAACATGTAAGTCAAGAATACCAAAAAGATCTTGAAACCAAAAGCAACTCGAGTTAATTTTGAAAACTTCTCACAAATTGTTCTACCCAGTTCGCGGAACATATCTATTTACGCAGGAAAGAAGCGCATGAGTCCCTTGAGAATCTAAAATCTTAAATATACACATAATCCATATTATGGAATGATTTTAGAAGATAATAAACAAATATTATCAATTTTGGTAAACTAACAACACGTCCGAGAGATACAGTGATAGACTTACCTTAGTTTTCGTCTGACATATGAATTCACTCAACAAACTCTAAACCGACTTCGATAAACCCTAACACAATCGGAAAACCTAATCAGATTCAGTCATAAATCAAAACACGATCTCATTAGAGTATGGACGATGGATCTAAAGAACTATAAAGGCATAATAAAAGCTTGTACAATGACGTTGAGGCCTCGTTAGAATGGAACATTTTGAGAGGAGAAAAATAGTTATGGCAGCAGCTACGGTCAAATACGAAGTCGACCCCCACCACGTCTTCGTCGTTGATCCGAGTTCCGATTAGGCGAATATGATCTGATAAGGAGTTCTGTGTTTTACAACAAGCATCGTCGAGGAGTCATTGCCAATAACGTTTCTTGTAGTTGTAGGGGACATAAAGGACCTTTAGTGAATTGTAGAAGTTTAACGTATGCACTTATGTATTAAATAAATTTAGGGAGGAATTTTTAGAATAAACCATCTTAGAAATCAATTCAAATTATTCACTCTTTTAAGATAGTAAAGATAGAATTATTTTCACAGTGACAAGTTCATTACATTCTGAGAATTGAAAAGCTTAGGCAGATGGCTAACCATTGAATTGTCGTTAGACTCGCGCTTTCTAATCGAGTTTCAGGAGAACAGCAAGAAACCAAATCTAGTATATTGCAACTGTATTTGAGAATTGCGTTGATCAACATAGATATAACTCATACGGTAACAATATTGAAGGACAAATACACTTAGTTTTGTTTCACTAATTGAGATTAAGAGCGTCAACTTGTTTCATTAATTGATAAAGAGTATCAATGTTTAAGAGGGTACGGCATAATGTATTGGCAAAAAGTACAACATGACATAAAACAAAAGTATTATACCTTGCATACACAGGGCCGCTTGCAGAGCAATTGAAGAGAAGAAAAGGCGAGTTGTATATGTGAGTAAATCATGTATCACTGGCAAAAAAAAAAAAAAAAAAAAAAAAAAAAAAAAAAAAAAAGGACATCAACTGATGAGTAACACGTAATTCTATCATATCAGGAAACGGGTTCCAATCCAGATATTTTAATATTTTTGGATACAACAATAAGATTGCTACCAAAGCGGATGGGCACTCCAACGTGCAACATATACTAATGCATCTCTTTGTACTACTCATGATTGGGTATATGGATTGATTTTCACCTGTTAATCCAATTAATTGGCATATTCTTGTATCATAGGATAGACTAATTCATATTATGCAGTTATACCCATGTGTTTTTTCATCACCCTCCAATCACATTACCTCAATGTATAACATACAATACCCCATGGACTTCTTTTACCTAAAGGAGTCTACTTCTTATTGTTTATATCTTATGGTAGCTGATATATTCATATAGTGATAGGGTACATAAGAAGCTATACGTTATAGTGGATAGAGTAAGTTGTTCAACTATGTAAGAAGGAATGACCAATTCTAAACCCAAAAACTCATTGCAAGGCTACTGGAGGTTCGTATAAAGGAAGAAAGAACACATTTAGAAGGCAAGAGAGAAGAAACAAATGCGAGTTTTGTTTTTTGCAAATCGTGAAGGAATGACCAGTTCTAAACCCAAAAACTCATTGCTGGTTTGGTTTATGTCTCCTTAAACTACACCTAAGCTGCCAAGCTCCATGCTATGGGCGACAATGTATATGCTTAGAACAAGATTTTCTCATTGTTGTTTTCTTGAGAACAATGAGAAAAGTAAAACAAGATTAATAAAACGCCTTGGACTACAATTCTCCTCTACTCAGTAAAAAGTAAAACAATGAAGGTCAAGCGAGATTAGAAGCATTATACCACCTGGACAATATCGCAGAAAAGCATAGATTCTATCTGCCGCTTATCTTAGAATTAGAATAAGAATAATGAATTAATAAAATCACCAACCCATCCACTGATAGCTAGGGTTTCTAGGAAGTGAAATTAGTATGGAGCATACTTTTCATTCTTCGTCTTCCTTGCCCGAGTGAACTCTAGAGAGACTCTGTTCGATAGGCCTGATCTTTACACTCATTTATCGATATCTAAATGTGCTTACTTCTCTCTGCAATCACTTTATGGATCAGTCTAATATCTTATTTCTGAATCAGTAGAGATCGCCATGTCGAAGAATCACACCCCTCATAACCTGTCACACAAGGTTCACAGTAACTCCAGCGTGAATCAGAATCTGGAACACAAGCCGGGAGGACAGACGGTGTGTGAGGGAGAGATAGAGATAGAGAAAAGAGAACATATCGAACAAGATATAGAGAAAGGCTTACCTTCGTTACCTCGATGGAGAATGAAACACCGGCGTCTCGTAGCAGCGACGGTCGAATGTGTTGCGTCTTCGTCCTTGACCAAAGAAAACGGCGGATCAGGCAGATTAGACAAATAGTTGTGTTCCTTAGAAGGAAGAGTCGTGGAGGAGTCTAAACGTGTCTTTGAGGGCTCGAGAGAGAGAGAGAGAGTGATAATAACCCACATTAAACAGAGGTGCTTTTGTAATAAACTGTTTTAAGGAGTCAACTTCATAATAAACCATCTTAGGAATCATTTGAAATTATTCACTCTTTTAAGATAGTAAAGATTATTACACTATGTTTCAAACTTGTTACAGGAAACTTTGAGCCTCCACCGTCTCCACCTAGTCCACTTCCTCCTGCGCCAAAGCCTTCTCTTGCACGAAATACAAATACAATAGCATGGTGAGTGAAAACTTATCAAAACATAGAAAATCTTTTACCCCCACTTATTATGTTTACACTTTCACGGTTTCACCTATAATAACATTTGCCACGACTCCATTTCTTCTCTTGCGACAGGGCTCGTGTGGCTTTGGCAATTGGTATAGCTATGATCATTGTGCCACGAGAAGTAATTGTGAAATACTAGCACTCAATGGCATCAAAACTGTCTAATTTCGGCTGCATCATGATACCAAAGACATCTGGTTGAAAGCTGGAACCCCTTCATGATCATCATAGTTCTTTCTGCTTGGTGAAAATTTCGTAATGTAAATTTAGGGTTTCTGACAATCAACATATGTTTTCTTATCGCGCCCTGGAATTACCTCTAACCTTTGATGTACTGTTTGCTTGGCCGTAGCAAGAACAAACAGTAACCTTTATCAGTTTCTCATCCTTAATAAATTTTATTCTTATACAGAGTGATTATTTTTTCTTGTCTTTTTGACATCTACCGCGTCTTATGAGTGGAGAAAAACTAATGATATGGTTGTTGGTGGTTAGTTGCAGCGATTTATTTCTTTCACTCATGCAGTTGACTAGAGATAGTGAGGCTCAACACCTTCTTCATGGATCATCTTTACAAATCTTGTCCCCTTTATTATATTGGTTTCTTTTTTTCGGGGGTTGCTTAGTTCACCAAACATGTCAATTTGAGTTGCTCAGAAGCTACTCTCTCTCTGTCTCTCACACACACATCGTGAAGTGTGGACTGAACTGGTACATCATAAAATATTAGTTGGTCGGTTATCTTCACTGGCATGTACACTAGCTAGCTAGCTACTTAGCTTAAAGTTTCTTCCAAGCTTGCGGGTTGCTCTTTTCTTATTTTCCACTATTCCAAGTTAAATTATTATATCTCCGGTTTCCAAATATATTCATAAGAAGTAATCCGTCTTGGATAACCTCCAAACCACGAGAATATCATGTATTTGACTATTAGCTCGGGGACACTGTAATTCATAGAAGTAAAACTACTACCATCTATAAACAGATCTAGGATTTGTACTACTGAATGTGCCATGAATAAAGGGGACAAGCAAGAAGAGGAACCCCATGATGGAAATGATTATTTGTTTTTGTCATTTGATTAACCAATTTGTTATGTGTTGGCTCTTTTTGTTCGCTACGTGCCTCTCACCACCTTAGATTTACACCAATGATTGTCCAAACAAGTTGCAATCCTAAACCTTACCATTTCTTTTCGGTTCCTGAATATCAAAACAAAATTATATTCGTCAAGTTGCACCTCTTTAGCATTTAGAGGAACTGAAACTAGTGAAAGAACCTCTATTGTTTCACATAAGAGAGATGGAGAGAAGTGTAGAAGATGAAGGCAAAGTGTATATACATTGAATGAATTCTAATACAGAGAATGAGACAATATATAGTGTCGATCCAACGGTAGGATTTGTACGGACTAGATCTAACGGCAGGAACACAATAGGGTTTACATAAAGACAAATATACCCCTTGAGAACAGATAGAAATAACAAGGCCAATTAATCTAGCGGACTGGGCTTGAGGGTGATTGTCTGGGCTTGGTCTTGGCTTCTGTAAATGATTGGGCCGGCACATGAGTTCTTGATCTTTGGCTTCTAAGACTGATTGGGCTTGCACATGAAGTCCATAATAAGTAGCTCGGTTATTACTCCCCTTAAATTGATGGTCTGTGTATAGCCATCAGTTTACTCCGAAAACCTTCAAATTGTGTGGCTGGAAGTGACTTCGTGAAAAGATCAGCAAGTTGTTCTGCACTAGGAAGAAAAGAAACAGTTAGATGTTTTAGCAGAGCTTTTTCACGCACGCAGTGATAGTCGATTTCAATGTGTTTTGTACGTGCGTGAAAATGGGATTATAAGTCAGAGCTAAAGCAGAAATATTATCAGTGTGTAAAAGAGGTGGAGTTGAAAGACGAAAATGTAAATCATGAAACAATTGTCGAAACCATGATAAATCAGCGGCAGCAGAGGCTAATGCCCGATACTCAGCTTCCGTTGAGGATCGAGAAATGGTCGGTTGTTTCTTAGCAGTCAAATGGACCGGTTTTGGGCCAAGAAAAACAATAAGGCCCGTGGTACTACGACGATCCGTAGGATCTCCGGCCCAGTCAGCGTCGGAATAAATTTGTAGTGGTAAGTGGCCTTTAGTATAATGAAGGCCCAGGGTTTTGGTACCCTAGAGATAGCGTAAAAATCGTTTTGCACCACTTAAGTGTACATTGGTATGTGCGTGCACAAACTGGCACAAATTATTTACCGCAAAGGTGAAATCGGTCTAGTAAAAGTTAAATACTATAGGGTGCCCAAAAGTTGGAGGTAATAAGTAGAATCCGTCAGTAAAACACCTTGCTGAGGTGATATTTGATTCCACCAGCAAGAGGACCGCAACTGAGTTCGCAATTGGACATCGTGAAACTAGTAAGAAGATCAATATTGTACTTTTCTTGGTGAATGTAAATGCCTGTGGATTTTTGACAAATTTGAAGGCCCAAGAAATATGTAAGTGGCCCAAGATTGGTCATCTGAAATTCTTGACCCAATTGCAGAATTAAAGAAGAAATAAAATGCGAGTCATTGCCAGTAACAATTATATCGCCAACATAAAGAACTAAGAAAGTTAATTTGTTGTTTTTATGTCGAATAAAAAGCGAACAGTCGGCATTTGAAGCAAGAAAGACAAGAGAACACAGAAAAGAGGTAAATCGCTCAATCCAAGCCCTAGGTGCTTGTTTTAAGCCATATATAGACTTGTTTAATAGGCAAACATGATTTGGGTGTTTTGAGTTTTGAAAACCTATAGGCCGTTTCATATAGACAGTTTGACGCAAAAACCATGGAGAAATGCATTTTTAACGTCCAGTTGTTGTAAAGGCCAAGAGAAAGTAGCAGCAAGTGCTAAAATTGTACGTACTCTGGCATGTTTGACAACTGGGCTGAAGGTTTCATCATAATATAACCCATGAGTTTGATGAAAATATTTAGCAACTAAACGTGCTTTATAACGAGAAACAGACCCATCTTGATTAAACTTAGTGCGAAAAACCCATTTGTTGCCTATAATGTTAGCGTTTGGTGGAACAGGCACCAAAGTCCAAGTCCTTTGTTGTAAGAGACTGTCAAACTCAGAGGCCATAGCTTGGGGCCAATGAGTATGTTTCACGGCCTCTTTTTATGAAGTAGGATCTGTGTGTGAAGAGTGTGAAGAAAGAGAAGAAAAACCAACAATACTATAAGGAGAAGCATAATAAACCAGTTTCCTTTTACTTATCCCATATTTACTGTGAGTTTGCATTGGATGGGTGCCATGGAGGAAGTGGGGGGGAGGGGGGTTACTCATCATTGGGTTCAAATTTGCCTCGCCAAAGCTGGGTGAGAGACTGTACTCAATTTGTGGCATAAGATCCAGTAGTAGTATCAGTAGTATCTGTATGAGGAGATGCAGCAGGCATCTATGGAGATGGAGAAGCAGAGACTCTCACACCAGCTGGCTGAAAATTGTCATTACCCTCTGAATGTAGGGTTTCTGGTATGAAACCAGAAGGACCAGAACAAAACTGGTCTTGTGACGGTGATACAGAACTGTAAGTATTACCTGAAACAGAAAAATCAAAGAACGAGTTGGATGTAGTTTAATTAATAGCATAAGGAAAGGAGAACTCATCAAAGAGGACATCTCTACTAATGTAACTTTTTTTTTTTTTGGAAATGGGTGATAGCATCTTTTAGGGGCTACAATTCTTTAGCATTTACCACATGTTAATAGGTATTTGAGAATGATTTGAGCCTAATGTTAGAGTATAAAGGTCGTTTTATCACTTGATGTTCACCATGTGCTATATTGTTAGTCCGGGCGTTTTCTATGCATATTTCATTGCTATTTGTCAAATATAATCGCTTGGTATGTTTGTTCATGTTGTCTTGGCAGGAACGGATGCTAATCGATTGATAGGAGGCATGGAACGAACTTCGGAAACAACGGGAGCTCAAGTGGAGTGAAGAGAAGCCGAATTGGAGAAGCTTGGATGACCACTCTGCACTATTTTGATCCTATCTGGAGTTCTACAAATAATTTGGAGATGAGACCAGTTCCAAATGTAAGTAGACTCATAGACATTTCCAACGATAGGCCACATAGCTAAATCCGAGTTCGGACGAAAAAGATATGGCCTGTTGAAGTCAGGAGTAGATTTTAGGGGGCTATTGTGCATTTACTGAAGACTTCTGCGGGTTATGAAGGAAGGACGACCTAGGGAAGAAAATCATCATGATTCACACCTATTGAGAGCCACGATCAAGGAGGAGAGCAATGAGACTTCATTGGGAGCAACCTCAAGCAAGGAGAAGAGCCCGGATCGCGCCAATCTTCACGATTTCTAGCGTTTGATCTCTTCTTCCCTCTTTTAATCACTTGTATGGAGAAACTTTGTTGTGTTGCTACGTTTGTTAGTAGTAGATAAACGATTTGCTAGGATATGTTTTCCGGATTTGAGACTTTGTTTCATGCTTTTGGATTTAGATTCATTGAATCAATGTTTAGTTTCCTGATATTGTTATTGAATCCTGTCTATTGACACGGCTCGATTATGATTTGATAATCATGAGACTTAAGATTTATTCGTGAAACAATTTCTTGCCTAATGTTAATTTCATTCTAGTTATTGTTCATATGCTATGCTTAATCCTTAGCAAGAACGGGGTGATCAACCAGACTTGTTAATTAGCTAGCGAGTGCGTGAGAGCGACTTAGACCTAGCTGTGATGAGATATGAAAAAGAATCCTTAATCACGGGGACTAAGAAGAGAAGTGTGAAGGATTGGCCTTAGTGGGTAGATTTGGTAGGAGATAGTGAGGTGTTCGTGTGGTGGTGGTCTGAGAGGACATCATTCCGTGAACTGTCGTTAGCCTACTAGAACGGACCGGTAGATGTAGGTGGACCGACATGACACCAAGTAAACCGTAATGTAGAACAACATGAGACCGAGATGAGATTGTCAGTACTATTACCCGGCTTAACTAGAATAGGATTAAGGTGTTACTTTGCTAATCCGGAAATCATCTACAACCCTAGGTGATCTAGAGATTGCCTAGTTTCTCCATATTTGTGTAATAAAATAAAAAATACAAAAAGATTAGTTTAGTTGTTATTTAATTTCAGTCACTTGTTTGTGGGTGACGCCTTAGTTAATCACAATTCTGCCTCCTGTTACGGTACTCTAAGTTAATAACTAAATAAATAGTCTCAAGCTTGTCCTCGTGGGATCGATAACTCGGGGTTGAGATACTACCCAATATTACTTGAATAGTGCACTTGCGGTAACACGTAAGAATTCGTGTCAATGGGTTCATAACATAAATTACCTTTATAACCAGAGGCATACCCCAAAAATATGCATTTTTTGGTTTTAGGATCTAATTTAGAAGACATGTAATGTGTTAATCTTGGAAAACAAGCACATCCAAACACTTTTAGGTGTTTTTAATCAGGTGTTGAGTGAAACAGAATCTCATATGGTGACTTGTGTGAAGTGTTTTTACTTGGCATGCGATTAATTAAGTAAACAGATGTAGCAACAGCATGATACCAAATTTTGTTTGGTAAAGAAGCATTGTGAAGAAGAGTAACAACAATTTCCATTATGTGTCTATACTTCCTTTATGATATGTCATTTTGATGTGGTGTATAAAGACAAGATTTCTGATGCAAAATACCATTTTCTTTAAGAAATTCCTGACATGTAAAAGCAATATATTCTCCCCTCCATCTGAATGTAAGATTGTGATGGTGTAACCTAGCAATTTCTCAGTGAACAACTTAAATGTAGCAAAGACAGATGAAACATCAGATTTAAGCTTTAATGGGAACAACCAAGTGAATCTGGAATAGTCGTCAATAAATAGCACATAATAGTTAAAACCATCATAAGACAAAGTGGAGGCAGGATCCCACACATCACTGTGTAACAGATGAAATGGTGTAGTAGCAACTAAAGAAGATAAATTATAAGGAAGATGACTAATTTTTACAAGCAATACATGATTCACACAAGTTACCCAGATTGTTCGCAGATAATTTAACAGAAGGAAATAAACATTTAACACAGTTTGATAAAACAGAAGCAGATGGATGTCCAAGTATTGAATGCCATGAATGAGATTTGAATATTTAACCCAAAAAAGCTTGAGGGTTTGATGATGCAGATATAGAAGACAGGGGGAAAGTCCATTTTTACTGGGTCCCTGAAAAAGAGTTTGACCCGTAGACTTGTCCTGAACACAAAAAAGAGTCTTTATCAAAGAGAAATCTAGCATTATGATGAGTAGTGCATAATTTATGGACAGATAGCAAGTACACAGACAAAGTTGGAACATGTAATGTATTATTCAACGCTTAAGAATTATTAGAATTTGAGAGATAAGTAGTACCAGAATGTTGAATATGAAGAGAAGAATCGTTACCGACGGTTACGGTATCAGACCGAGTATAAGGTTCAGCAAGAGACATATTGCGGAAGTCTGCAGTCATATGATTGGACGCTCCAGTATGTGTCAACCAAAGATCCGAGGATGGAGGTGGAGATGGCTGTGAGGAGGTTGAGGCCGCCATTGCAGTGAGTTGTTCAGGAGGTAGGCGTCCTTGATAAGCAAAGTCCATACGATAGTAACAGTCGAGCGCTGAATGGTAATCGTACCCGCATATATGGAAGTTAATAGGAGAACCCGAACCACCTCGACCCGAACCACCACGTCTTCTGGATCCGGAGCAACCCGAATCGTAGCCTAACCCGTATGCGAAATTGGATTTGGTTGGGTAACCCGAACCGGATCAGGAGCCACAACCGGAACCGTGGCCGAAAATTTAACCATTTGGGGTCCAGATCCAAACCCGGAATTGGAACGACCACCACGAGAATCTGAGCGGCCTCCGCCGCATTTTCATTGACCATACCGGCCACCACGGTTGTTTCGGCCTCTCCGACCACCGCGTTGATAATAGAAGGTGGTGGGTGTTGACAGATCTGGGGGTGGAGACTACAAAGCATGCATATGCTTCTCCGCCTTTAGAAGGACATGCATTTCTTCAAAGGGGATCGGCATGGAGTGAATACGTAGAGAAGACCGGAAAGAGTTGTACTCGGTGGAAGCCCATTGAGGGCATACAGAAGTAGATCTTCATCGGCGGTGACAACTCCGGCAATAGAGAGTTTGTAACGGATCATTTTGAGCTTCTGCATGTACAGATCGATTGAATCGGATCCTTTTATGAGAGAGTGAAACTCAGCTTTTAGAGAGAGAATGTTGGATCTGGTGAGAGAAGCGTAGTGACTCTCTAGGATTGACCATGCCTCAGCAGATGTGGTGGATCCAATGACCAAAGTGAGTGATTCTTGGGAAAAAGTAGCATTGAGTATAGTTAGAATGGCCTGATTTTGAAGGTGCGAAGCCGTATATGCCGGATTTACAAGTGGTGATCCATCGGTATATGGAATAACAGGGTTAGGACATGGAATCACCTCGTCAAGGTAACCGTATAGAGTGTGTGTGCAAAAAATAGAAGATATTGATGTTTCCATAGGACAAAATTGCTTGAATCAAGCTTGAAAGGAAGTAAATTGTGGATATTAGATCAGATATAGAGAGGCGTAGAAGCCTGTGGTGTAGTGGCGAGGGCCATGGAAGGCTCCTGATACCATGAAAGAACCTCTAAGGTTTCACAGAAGAGAGACGGAGAGAATTCTAAAGATGAAGGAAAAGTTTATATACATTAAATG
Source organism: Linanthus parryae (assembly GCA_023055425.1). Taxonomy (NCBI): domain Eukaryota; kingdom Viridiplantae; phylum Streptophyta; class Magnoliopsida; order Ericales; family Polemoniaceae; genus Linanthus; species Linanthus parryae. The sequence continues at coordinate 79,572,227 of JALGPY010000002.1, forward strand.
AATTCTAATACAGAGAATGAGCCAATATATAGTGTCGATCCAACGGTAGGATTTGTACGGACTAGATCTAACGGCAGGAACAGAATAGGGTTTACATAAGACAACTATACCCTTGAGAATAGATAGAAATAACAATGCCAATTAATCTAGCGGACTGGGCTTGAGTGTGATTGTCTGGGCTTGGTCTTGGGCTTCTGTAAATGATTGGGCTGGCACATGAGTTCTTGATCTTTGGATTCAAATACTGATTGGGCTGGCATAGGAAGTCCATAATAAGTAGCTCGTTCATTAAATAGATGGCGTGAGAGTTTGAACTTTCAAGTTCTAAACGTTTCATGTTTAGTTAGGGTGTCTCCAACCATGCATGGGAGGGGTGAGGGAATGATGCAACAGAAAAAATTTACCGGAGAAAGTCATAGTCAATCTCTGGAGTTAAAGAATTATAAACATAAGAAATTCAAAATTGGGTATATTTCAGTTACACCCCCTCATTTTAGGATACTCTTCACTTACACTCCTCCTAGATTGGAAATCTTCACTTACACCCCTTCTGAACCCCCAACCATCTGTCACTTTTACCTCCTCTGTTTACTTTTTCTGTTTGTTGATAGGGACATTTTAGAAATATAACATCTCAGACACTATTGCCCTTGCAGTGGCTTTAAAGACTAACCCACCCCAATGTGACTCCTCTGTTTACTTTTTCTGTTTGTTGATAGGGACATTTTAGAAATATAACATCTCAGACACTATTGCCCTTGCAGTGGCTTTAAAGAATAACCCACCCCAATGTGACATAATAATTACAATCATACCATTACCATCCCACCTCTCATAATAGTAGACCAGAATACCCCATGCCTCAATCATATACAAAGCACCGTCACACTGCTCTTTCATCATTCCCCCCTAATTTCTCCTTAATTTTATCAATAACTGTTGTTGGTAGAAAGAGCACCTTGATCCGAAATGTATATTAGACCTGCAGTAAAATACATACAACATGCACATATCGGGACTTTACCAATACAAACAACATGAGATTGTTCCAAAACTGAGTTAACTCAGCACATAATAAATCCATAAGTAAACCCCAGAACTGGGGCATTTTAGTACAGCTGTACAATTCAAGAAATGCCCCAAATTTGAAGAGATTAAGTATAAGACAAAAGCCTTCTAATTGCCCCAAAACCGAGCTAATTCAATACACTTGTACATTAGATTGTTCCAAAATTGAGCTAGGTCAGTACAATATTACACTTCTTCAAAAATGCCCCAATAGTACACATCTACAACTGGCCTTAACTTGGAAATTTTAAGAAGTCGGATGTTTCAAGAAGAGACCATGTATAATCTGTTTCTCTCCATTTCTCTCACCCTTTCGACAATGGACCGACGACTAATTAGGGGAAGCACATTCGAAGCCCTCCACACAAAACCCATCAGTCCCCAGAGGGTTAATGAGTCATTTACCCAGCTACCGACGAAATTTTGATAAAATTGGTCATAATATCACAAGGGTATTATTGTCTTTTACACTAACCGTTAAGCTCCGTTAACCGTTAGTCAGAAAGGGTGTAAGTGAAGATTTCTAATCTAGGAGGGGTGTAAGTGAAGATTAGCCTAAGTTGAGGGGTGTAACCGAAATTTACCCTTCAAAATTTTATTGATAGTAGGTGAAACTATTGGTTTAGCCGAAGACCTACAATAATTAATCAAACTACCTAAATTTATTTTTAAAAGAAAGTAAAATTATCAAAAATGTCTTCTCATTTTTTGTATCAAAAATGACAAAACAACCTCATTAAGTTAATTAAGAAAAATCTAAGAATAACCCAATTGACGGAATCGTAGTTTGACTTTCTTGCTAAGAGAAATTTTGAGCCTTAGACGGACGAATTTGACCATACTGGTCTGGTGTTCATGACATATTCACGATTCTTCATATTGCCATTTAGACTCGCAATTATGTATATCTTTATCCCGTTTCGTATGTTTAACGCTGCCTGCCCCTCCATCTGTGTTTTGCCCGAAATTACTCTTAGTGAATTATATGATTTTTTCCCTTAATTTTTCTTCTTACATCGGTCACCCTTTCTTTGAACGAACTCGAACTTAACAACTTTGAACCAATCATTCCACGTAATAAGACACTTGGACTGTTTTGCATCTAGGATCTTCAACATATTAACAAAAATGAAATCTTTCAAAATCTGCATCTTCATTTTCTGTCTCAATTTATTAACAATATCAACCAATCATGAGCATGGTAAATATAAATAATCTACTCCAAGAAGACCAATATTATCAGAAGCAAGGCATGATTCAACATGTGAAGTACCTACCTTCTAGGCATCCACCATCTTTCTTCTATTTTCTCTTCAATCTTACTTTTGGTCTTCTCATCTTTATATTTGTTTCTTCACAGTTGAATTTATGTTGATATTTTCTTGAACAAACGTCAATTTTACAAGATTGACTCGTAAATAAATATATGGCATATAGTTCATCATAAAATTCAATCATGCTATGTTTCCAAAGTCTTCAAGCATCAAGTGACAATCATCCATATCACATACAACACATATAAACTCAGATTTATACTTGTTACCAGTAGAAAATGTAAATCCACAAGTCTTTGTAACGTTAGATTTTACTCCAGATCCATTGAGACCTTCAGTCGTAAATTGTGATTTTTGGTCTTCGGTTGGTAAATTAAAATACTCAACAAAATGAGTACTGGCAAGATTGATGAATACATCATCTACTGCCAAAATACATACATTGTTGTTGATATACCCCCAGTTAAAAAAATACTTCAATCTCCGTTGACTTGGCATAGTACGCTCAACAAGACTGCCATGACTGAGTCCATGTGCTCGATTCTTGTTGGCAAGGCACTCCTAAGTAAAAAAAAAAAAAAAAAAAAAAAATTAGCACATAAGTTACCCACCATGCAATCAACGTCGACATGAGATCCTTCTCGACCGTGCAAAGCAATCATAGAGCGATGTCAATCCATGCTCTATTATCACTTGACGCGACAAAAAATGTATCAGAGAAGATACAAGTAAACATTCAGAGAGAATAAAAATTCACAACATGAGAAATTCAGAATTTTATTGACACTAGGTTAAAATATTGACACTAGCAAATCATAGAATTTTATTGACATATTTAAACTATAGTAACCGGGTAAAGAGAAGTCATCGCCTACCGGGTTCGCCTACAGGCTTCCGAAAGGCTACTTTCTCTTTAATGAAAGGCCGGGGAGATTCTCAATCCTTTGACTGCCCTTTTAAGGCACTCAAATAACCTCAGAATCGAATTTATATCATTCCTTACCTCAGAGTCTTTTAGTAAAATGCAGAGCAGGTGAAGGTGAGGTACAATAGTTTAAATATGAGAGAACTTAAAAACGTAAAAAGTATCAAAAACAAAAAAACAAAAAAAAAGTTAAAAATCGTAATTGGATTTTTATACAAAGATAAATAATTAAATCAATTATGTCCTAAAATGGAAAAAATGTCTATTTCGAGTCTTAAATGTAGGACGTTAGACGAACCAAGCCAAATTAAATATCGTCTGTTCGGGTTTTGTTTATTCAAACTCGGAACAAACACGAACTCGAGCCAAATTTGTTTGTCCTGTTTGAGTTTCTTTGTTTAAATTTGAGGCTAACTTACTTAATGCATACCCTCAGTACACCTAAATTAACACACATTGTAACTGTTGAGTTTTGGACAATCAAACGCAGCGAATACAACAAAAGCAGTTGCCGAAAATCTACCAAAAACCCACATGAATGAGCCCAATCCGATGATTAGAGTCTGTTGTACTGAGCCGATCACTTGCGGAGAAAAGAAACGGTACCTCTACAATAACCACACGAATGAATCTACATTAGACATCCTCTTCTCCCGTGCTAGCCTTTTGGAGGAAGATGGACAATTATGTCTCACAAAATCGGTTTACTTGGACGGCTGCTCTCAAAACCATAGTTTTTGTGTCTGATACGAATTATGCTAAAAAGCATCAACTAACCCTAGCCACGATGAGGGTTATTTATAGGGACGAGAGGGTTCGACTTTCCCTCTAATCCTAACAATTATGATTAGTACGTTCAAGTTCAAAATTTAAAATTAATCTTTAGTCCAACTAATGCGCATTTAATCCAGCTTGGTCCATTCTTGTGTGACCCTGTAGGTTCCTATTTACGTTGGCAATAACAATTACAAATAGTGAGTGGTGTCTAGCAATACATCAATGCTACCCAAGTAATAGGAATGTCAGTGATCCGACGAACCTCTATGACCAATGTTACCGTGTCGTATAATATCTTTTTTTCCTTATATCCAGATCGGACACAAGACACGAAGTGTCACCCTCGTTTATCCAATCTATAGTTTCCCGATTTCATGAGTTGACTTAAACATACAAATGACATCAATATCTCATATTGATTCATTTGAGCACGACCATGCATTTTCTTAAGTCACACTCATAGTTTTTAAAACCGGACCGGTCGGTTCGACCGGTTGAACCGGTAAACCGGTGCCTCACCGGTCCGGTCCAGCTATAAGACCGCCCATGTTAACAGACCGGTCAAGACCGGTCAAAACCGCCGGTTTACTGTTAAACCAGTGAACCGACCGGTTTTGCCTGGTTTGACTGGTTTTTGTGTTTTTTTTTCAAACATCTAAATTGACTCAAGAACCAAGATCGAAAAATCCACAGATCCACATCCCTAGCTGGTTCACAATCATCTGAATTAGAGGGACTTGCTGCCACCATAAACTTCTTTGAGCATCTACTTGGTCGACGCCCTTTCACTTCGAACAAACTTGGAAGAAGATGACGGAAGCGCAAATCAACTAGGTCGGATTAGTTGACAACAGCAGAGGTGGGAGAGAACAAAGAGGGTAAAGAAAGTTGTTGAATAAAGTAGGTCAAAGAGATAGAGAGAGAGAACGAGAGGATGAGGGAATTTGATGAAGGGATAAGAACAAAAAAAAAATGTAAAGGAAACTTGAAGTCTTGGGGGCTGTGACCCGTGGGTACAAAGTGCCACGTCTCTTATTTGAGAGAAAATTTGTTAATTGTAAAGTTAGGAAAATAATTGATAAATTTTAAATAATTACTGTTATGTTTTCTTTCAGTTACTATTAGAAGATATTGATGCTGTGATGATCGAAGATAATTATGTTATTGGTTTGCAATTATAAAAAATATTAGTTATTTTTTTATAAAAACATGTTACTTATTTTGAGTTTTTAAAATTTTGTTTATTAATTACATTGTGTAATTATATCATAAAATTAACCATATACTAAAAGAAAATGTGCGATTAAACCGGTTGAACCACCGGTCCGTCCGGTTGAACCACAAACCGGAGCTTGACCGGTTCGATGACCGGTCCGGTTTTTAAAACTATGGTCACACTCATCGAGTGGCCATGGATATTTACTCCTGTTATATGGAGGGACAAATCATATCTATATCACTCACACCTCTCACCATGTTTCATAACATGTCCAATTACCGAATTTATAATAACTTGGGACTTAATTTGTGATGAGTCAGGTTATTGATTCATCAAGGTGAGAGTAGTTATGGAAACCTCATACCGAGGAAATCGTCTACTACTTTAGTTCGATCCAATTTAAGTTCGGGTGAATGAAACATTCATGGGAGAAAATGACTACTCCAAAATTGGGTAATACTACTTGTCCCACATTGGAGGGAGGAACAAATTTGGACAACATATATATATTTTCCAAGTTTGAACATATTCTTTTTCTTCATCTGTTTCTGTATTCCCTTGATTATTCTGGGAGGCCTTCGCTCCGGATCTACAATACTTAAATGGAGCAAACAAAGCCTAAAGAAAATCGCGTTTATGCACGAGATCGTCTCAACTTCGCTGCAACAATTCTCTAAATTCTGTGAGTTCACTTATTTCGTTTGTTTTTCCATTCTGTGATTGGTTTACCGGCCCAACTTCATTCATTGTTTCCTAGACTTCACCTCAGAGTCGTTGAAGAATGATGCACTTTTGTACCACCACACCTCATAGTTGCACCGAAATTGAACTTGTTATTGCAATTAATCAACCCTTTATTTTCTATTATAATGGTTTGACCTCCTCGCTAACCCGAGACTTGGTTTAGTTTTCCTCTACTGAATGTTTGTTTTACTGAGTAGTTTATAATTTTTTTATAAGTCCATATAAGATGTCTAAGTTTGTATTTCACTGTGGGACGGTAAGGGTACCTTCCCCTACCGTTCCACTAATTTCTTTAATACAAAAATAGAAAAGAAAAGTTTGACTATTGGTAATGAGATGATGTTTTGACTTGGCCACTAATTGTTGTATGTAGATGACCACTAATTAGTGATCATTCCTTAGTTGTGGTGTTGTGTGGGCAGGTTGGCAAGAGGAGGGGATATGCTAATCCAAAGTGTGAGAAAGAGAGTATGAAACGGACTTTACGTTCAACAAACTTCAACCTCCTCCAACTGTTTTAACTCCTCCCTTAATTTAGCACATCCCCTCAGGCACCTCTCACTCCCTCTCTCTCTCCATCCTCATCCACTGTATCTCTCTCTCATTCTGGTACACTCCTCTCCTCCTCTCTCTAAATTTACCCAATTTGATGCTCATATATAGACATTTCCACCCTTTTGTTTCAAGAATGGGGTTTGCACTTTGCAGAGACTCATTCACCACACTTCACTCTCTGTTTCCTTGGTGTCATTTTGGCTCCTAATTCCTAAACCACTCCTTCTCTCTATAATAACTTATTCCCCACTCTCTCCTTCTTAATCCCCAACCTCCCTCTCTCTCCTCTCCTCTCCTCTCTCTCTAAATTGGTGGCAGTGGTGGCAGAGGAACAAGACATGGAAGAAGCTTTTGAGGGGCAAACCCATGTCGTGAAAGGCAAGAGAACCAAGAGGCAGAGGCCACAATCTCCTGTCTCCGTCTCTGTCTCCCCCGGCAGCAACACCGAGTCTCCTCCGGCCAGCTCAGCAGAATTCCACCACACCGCCTCCCCGGAAACCGCCGCCGCCGCTACAGAGGAAGAGGAAGACTTGGCGAATTGCCTGATCCTATTAGCTCAAGGCAATTCCAGAGAGAACCCATTACCGGAATTCAAATTCAGGAGCAAACGGTACGTGGAGACGCCGGCCGGAGCTGGTGGGCTGGCCGGAATCTACGTTTACCAGTGCAAGACGTGTGATCGGACGTTCCCGTCGTTTCAGGCACTGGGTGGTCACCGCGCAAGCCACAAGAGAACGGAGGACAAAGCCACCACAAGGCCGAGGCCATTGACGGTTTTGTCCTCTGACGAAGACTCCGAGGACAATTTGAAATTCAAGAACCACAAAGCACTGTTTGGGAACAGCAACAATAACAATAGTCCTAAATTTTCGGGGGGTTTCAAGATTCATGAGTGTTCCATTTGCGGAGCTGAGTTCATGTCAGGGCAAGCATTAGGGGGACACATGAGGCGACACAGGCCGATTCAAGTGGGGGCTAACACGACCCTCTCACTGAGTCAACTCGCTCCAACCGGGTTCGACTCGGACGATCACTTACGGGAGGCGAAAAGGCAAAAGATTGCGGAGACGGTGTCGCTTGATCTGGATCTCAATTTAGCACCGGCAACAGCGTCGACACAGAATCATCATGACGACGATCACAAGCAAAATAATAATTCGCATCTCGTGCTATCCAACGCTCCAACATTGGTGGATTGTCACTACTGAGAAAAGTTTTTTGACAATTTCTAATCAAATTATTAATTTTTTTTTCTTCATACATTGATCTCCCATAATTAATTGTTTGGGAGACAATTGAACATGGAACGTGAAAATACATTTTCCATACCATTATTTAATTTTTTTCCGACTTCTGTAAATTGATGTAATTCTTTGAATGATAAAATGAATTAATGGAAACCTTATTTTTAGTTGAATCCTTTTGTTATTCTTTTCTTGGTATGTTAGTTTTGTTTGGTTGTCAGTGTTAAAAGGGTTGTTTTGTGTGTGTGTGTGTGGAGTTACAGACTTGACGGAGAGGTAAAGAGAAAGAGACTGTTGCCTTGAAAGTTGCTTATCACTACCGAAAGTGTTTTTGCTTTTAAGGTTTCTTTGTTTCATTAACAAGAAACTCACATTCTCCAACCCTTCCATCTTAGGAAACTTGCACAAACCTCCTTCAATTTGTAAGTTTAATACCATCACCCCCAATGTTCTTGATAACCCAATTTTGGAGGGGTCATATTTGGAGTAAGTCGCTCCCGCCAGAACTTTTGGTGCGTAGATTGCGATTAAGGGAAAGCTTTTAAGCCACTAAATTTTTGGACGGACATTTTCATGTAAATTCATCACCATCACCACTCTCATACGCTCGCAATTGTGAATGTGCGCAAGCAGTTGTACCAGAAAGCAGAGAATGAAGGCCTGAAAACACGAAAGATGGTCCAGTGACACTGTCACACACATTCCACCATCTATGACAATCTTCAAGCAGGTCCCCAAGCAGCCTAAGACTTCAACAAATTGTTCAATGATCAACCTTGACATTAGCTCACATAGTGCTGTCTCAACCCCTAAAATCGACACCATTAAACAACCGCATTCCTAGTGCAATTTTTTATAGCTTATTTTTATCAAAGTCCATTTAAATATTTACCTAATAAATGGTTAGCAATGAAGTGTCATTTTGTATCTTTTGGTCCACAACCATCATTGTTGTTATCGCCACCCTTCTTACCAAATGAACTTTTCTTCATGAACATCCAACCTACCTACAGTCCTAGACAGGTCCTACAAAGCGCCTTTTTTTTTTTTTTTTTTACTGAAACAAAAGAGCCGTTTTCTTTTTCAAGTGTTTTCTTTTGGAACGCCAATGAGGATATTTGCACTCTTTGATTGTCGCACCGTTTGTTTGACTGTGGAGTTTATGAAAGAACCCGTTAGGGTTTCTGAGAAAGAAGGCGGAGAGGATGAAGAGAGAATGAAACGTTGTATTGAATGAATCACAAATACAGCAACAAAAGGCTTTATATAGCCTTGATCCAACGGTCAGATCTGTACGGACGAGATCTAACGGTAGGAATTATTTAGGGTTTGCAATAAACAGGGAAAGTACTATTTTACCCTTATAATGATTGGGTAATTACAAAGTGATGCTTGGGCTTGTACTGAGATGACTATGGGCTTCTGGTATGGGCTTGATGATTTAGCCCAAGTGTAAGATCCGTTATTACGGCCCCTTAAACTGATGGGTAGTTGGCCGGACCATCAGTTTATCACGTAAAGCTTCAAACGGAGCTGCTGCTAAAGACTTGGTGAAGAGATCCGCTACCTGATCTGCACTGGGAATAAAACAAATTTGTAAGTGTTTTAGAAGAGCTTGTTCTCGGACATAGTGATAGTCAATTTCAATATGTTTTGTCCGAGCGTGAAAAATTGGGTTGTTTGTAAGAGAGATAGCAGAAACATTATCAGTGTGAAGTAATGGGGGATTAGGTAAACAAAATTTTAAATCGTAAAATAATTGGCGAAACCAAGAAATATCAGCGGCCCCTGTGGCTAAGGCCCGATATTCTGCCTCAGTAGAAGAACGTGAGACAGTGGGCTGTTTCTTAGCAGTCCAGTGAACTGGAATTGGGCCCAAGAACACAACAAGCCCAGTGGTGCTGCGGCGATCCGTTGGATTGCCAGCCCAATCGGCATCAGTGAAAATTTGTAATGGGAGATGGCCTTTTGTGTAGAAAATCCCATGGACTTTTGTGCCTTGTAAATAACGTAAAACTCTCTTAGCACCACTGAAGTGTATATTTGTTGGAGAGTGCATAAACTGGCAAAGATGATTCACGGCAAAAGATATATCAGGCCGTGTAAAAGTCAAATATTGTAAGCCACCAAGTAGTTGTCTATAAATAGAAGGGTCAGGCAGTGGTGTGCCTTGATGGAGATGAAATTTAACACCTCCAGCCAAAGGAGTTGAGCTGGGCTTGCAGTTTTGCATATTGAATTTGGCAAGCAAATCAGAGGTGTATTTTTCTTGAGTGATAGATAAACCAAGTGGTGTGCGTGTGATTTGGAGTCCTAAGAAATAAGTTAAGTGACCAAGATTGGTCATTTGAAATTCAGTGTTAAGTTTGTGCAATAAAAAATCAATGTAGCTAGAATCATTGCCGGTGACAATTATGTCATCAACATATAATAAAAGTAAAGTTATTTTGTTGTGGTTGTGTCGAATAAAAAGAGAGCAGTCAGCAAACGAAGCAACAAAGCCAAGAGAACATAAAAAAGAAGTGAAACGCTCAAACCAAGCTCACGGAGCTTGTTTGAGCCCATATATGGACTTATATAATAAGCAAACATGATTGGGTTTTTGTTGATCAATGAAGCGAATGGGTTGCTTCATATAAACTGTTTCACGCAAGTAGCCGTGCAAAAAGGCATTTTTAACATCAAGTTGTTGAAGAGGCCAAGAGAAGGTGGCTGCAAGAGCCAAAATTGTGCGGACAGTGGCATGCTTCACAACTGGGCTAAAGGTTTCATCATAGTCCAAACCTGGAGTTTGATGAAAACCTTTAGCTACTAGGTGTGCTTTATATCGTGAAACAGAACCGTCTTGATTATATTTTGTGCGAAAAACCCATTTGTTGCCAATTATGTTAGCTTTTGGTGGTGGAATCACCAAAGTCCAAGTGTTTTGTGACAGAAGACTGTTAACCTCATTTGACATGGCTTGGCGCCAAAGAGGTGATTTAACAGCTTCTGTAAAAGTGCTAGGGTCTAGGTGTGTGTGTGGTGTATGATGCAAAGCAGAGAAACCAACACAAGTAGTAGGAGCAACATAATAAACCAACTTTTTCTTGCTAATTCCTGATTTGCTACGTGTTTGCATTGGATGAGTAGAAAGAGTGGAGGGAGGAGGGTGAGAGGGCATCATTGGGTCACCTTGTTCTGCCAAGCCATGCCTGGAGGTGGATGAGTGTTGTGATTCAACAGCAGTGACAGTGTTGGTTGTATCTGTTCTAGGAGTATCTGTTCCAGGTGTAGCAGGTGTCCTGACACTGCCACGTGGTGTTGAATCACCAGACACCATCACCTCAGGTGGCTGCAGAGGATCATATCCCTCAGCAATGTTGTTTTCTGGTATGACACCAGCAGTTATCCCAGATGAAATCTGGGTTGGAGATGGAGGGACAGTGTTGTTGTGACCTGAAATAGAGACATCAAAATGTGAGTAAGGAGAAGAAGCAGATATAGCAGTAGCAAAAGGAAAAGTAAACTCATCAAAAATTACATCCCTACTGACATAGAACTTTTTAGTTTGTTGATCATAACAGAGATATCCCTTGTATCCAGAAGCATAACCTAAAAAGGTACATCTTCTGGTTTTTGGGTCTAATTTAGATGAGTTATAATGAGTCAATCTTGGATAACAACTGCAGCCAAAAACTTTTAGAAACTTGTAATCAGGTTTTACTTTAAACAAAATTTCATATGGTGATTTATTATATGTATTTGAGCTTGGCATTCTATTAATCAAATAAACTGAAGTTGCTACAGCATGATACCAAAACATTTTTGGAAGAGATGCATTGTGTAAAAGAGTGACAACAGTTTCTATTATATGCCTATATTTTCTTTCAGCAATCCCATTTTGTTGGGGTGTATAAGGACAAGATTTCTGATGTAAGATGCCATTTTCTTGAAGAAATTTTTGAAAAGTGTAAGAAATATATTCACCTCCACCATCAGTTCTAAGAATCTTAATTGAGTAGCCTAACAGTTTTTCAATAAACAGTTTAAAAGTGACAAAAACAGAAGAGACTTCAGATTTTAATTTAAGAGGAAATAACCAAGTAAACTTTGAAAAATCATCAATAAACAACACATAGTATTTGAAGCCATTGTATGATAATGTTGAAGCAGGTCCCTAAACATCACTATGAAGCAGATTCAAAGGAGTTGTAGTTGCAGTTTCAGACAGTTTATATGGAAGTCTAGACATTTTTCCAGCAAGACAAGATTCACAAATTGCATCAACATTTGCAGATAATTTAACAGAAGGAGATAAACATTTAACACATTTGGATAAGACAAAAAGAGGAAGGATGGCCAAGTCTTGAATGCCACAAATATGATTTGACTCTTTGACCCAAAAAGGCTTGGGGTTTTGATGGTGCAGACAGAGAGGACAGAGGATAAATCCCGTTTCTACTAGGTCCTTGAAAAAGGATTTGATTCGTGGATATGTCCTGAACATAAATTTTTTATCAAAAACAAACCGTGTATTGTGATCACAACAAAACTTATGAACTGACAATAAATTAATAGACAATCCAGGAACATGTGGAGTATTTGAAAGCATATAAGAATTATTGGATGTAGAGAGGTAGGCAGTACCGGAGTTCTGAATAGGGAGAGAAGATCCGTTACCGACAGTGACTGAGTCATTTCCAGTATATGGTTCAGCAAGAGAGAGATTGCGAAAATCAGCAGTTAAATGATTTGAAGCTCCCGTATCAGTCAGCCATAGATCAGAGGTTGGTGGTTGATCGTGATGAGAAGAGGAGGTTGAAGCAGCCATTGCAGAGAGCTGTTCAGGAGGGTGCTTGCCTTGGTAAGCATAATCCATTCTGTGATAGCAATCAATTGCAGAATGATAATCATAGCCGCAGATCTGGAAATTGATCGGGTTTGAACTGCGACCCGAACCTCCTCTGCCTCTGTAACTGGATCGACCCGAACCGCGGTTTGAATTGGATCCGTACCCGGGTCCACCACCATACCCGGATCCGCCGCCATACCCGGATCCATAATTAGAGTTAGACCCAGATCCGGAATAGGAGCGGCCTCCTCTGAAGTCGGATCGACCACTGCCGCCACCTCGATGACCGAAATGACCTCCGCCACCTCCGCCCCTATGATGGTTAGGGTTTCGGCCGCCACCTCCGCCACCACCACGTTTATGGAAGAAAGCAGTGGGGGAAGAAAGATCAGCGACCGGAATCTGGGATGCATGCATCTGTTCTTCAGCCTTGAGAAGGACGTAAAGTTCCTCGAAGGGAATTGGTTCTGAGTGGATGCGCAGGGAGGAGCGGAAGGAGTTGTACTCAGGCGGGAGCCCGTTGAGGGCGTAGAGGAGTAGATCTTCATCGGCGGTTTGAACTCCGGCCACCGCCAACTTGTCTCTGATGGATTTGAGGCGTTGCATGTACAGATCTATTGACTCGGAGCCTTTCCGGAGGTTGTGGAACTCCGATTTGAGAGATAAGATGTTAGATCTGGTGAGAGAGGCATAGCGACGCTCAAGAGCAAGCCAGGCATCGCGAGAAGTTTGAGATCCAATAACAAGGGTGAGAGATTCTTGAGAGAGAGTTGCATTTAGTATAGTCAAAACTGCCTGATCTTGAAGATGCCAGGCTGTATATGCCGGATTTGTAACCGGTGCACCATCGGTGGTAAGAATCGATGGAGGACAAGGTATAGAACCATCTAAGTAACCGTATAAAGTATGTGTGCGAAAAATTGAAGCGATTTGATGCTTCCATAAAACAAAATT